>OZ010792.1:142077648-143526989 GCA_963932465.1 Maratus speciosus
TTGTAAATTTTTTTTTTTACCAAAAGTAAAAAAAAAAGTTTTAACAAAATTTTAAAAAAATGTTTAACAACAAAAAGTTAAAAAAAGTTAAAAAAAGTTTTAACAAAAAAAGTTAAAAAAAGTTTTAACAAAAAAAGTTAAAAAAAAGTTTTAACAAAAAAAAAGTTAAAAAAGTTTTTACAAAAAAGTTAAAAAGTTAAAAAAGTTTTAACAAAAAAAAAGTTAAAAAAAGTTTTAACAAAAAAAAGTTAAAACCTTAAAAAGAAATTATAAATTAAAATTTTTACAAAAGTTTTTAAAATAAAATAGTTTTAAATAGGTTTTTTTCAAATTCTGAAAGATTAAAAACTGTCAAAGTTATGAATGAACATGTTCGGATATGTTCAAATATAGTTCGGATTGTTTAAACATGCCCAAAGTTATGTTCGAATTTGTTTAATCATACTCTGAGATGGTTAACTATGCTTAAAGTTATGTTTAATCATGGTAAGAGACATGTTCTGAAACATTCTTTTTTGGCTTGTATGAGAAAAGTATGTTATTTCAAAAAATATTAACAGTTAGTTTAAAAAATAATGTCTTTTACATCAACGTAATATATATTTTTCCTAAAATACTATGATGCAGAAGGTAGGCGCCACTCTGTCTGCATTCCTAACATTCCACGACGCCCCCTGTCAATCAACTGGCGCCAGATTGTCTACAGGTATTGCCACAAGATGTCGTCATACCTAAAAGCTCGCTTCTGATTGGTTGTTAGCGGTCACGTGATCTGTTATCAGTGACCTTGATCTCTAATCAGTGACCTTCATCTGCAGGTGTTAGACCCCGCGCACATCAGTTGTGTCTTGGATCTGGTGGATGAAGGTCGTCTGTTTCGTAGCTCCCGTTTACCGGACATTTGGCTTTAAGCTCTGCGGCATCTATCCCTACTATTTTCGGCATCCTGCTGAGTAAAATCACCGTCGACTTTTCAGCTTCTTGCTATTTTCAATGAGTCTGCTTGCTTCAATCAACAAAAGGTATGTATAATTATTTTGTCTTTTAAGTGTAATGTTTGTCTAGTATTTCTTAAAACAAAAAAGTTTTAACAAACTTTTAACAATCCTTTTTAAATGTATCTTTCAATTTAATTATTTGCTTTATTAAACTAAACTTAAAATTTCACACTTTCTGTTACTGTGAATGAATGAATTCAAAAGTTTGCACATTCTACATTACTTAATTCAAAACATGTTCTGTCATTCTCGATATTCAACTTGTGTTTCACAAGTTTAGCTTTCCTTAGTTTTATATGTGATTTCATTTAAAAAACAATTGTTGAAAATAAACTCGAAAAAATATATTTTCAAACAGTGTGATTTGTTTAACATATTATTTCTAACAACAAAACTAAAAATATGTCATTAAAGTTAACCATTTACTTTTTTCTAAATTAAAACTGACTCAAAATTCACTGTTAAAGGCGATTTTTGTCACGTAGCAATCCTCACTCACATGTTTGATAATTTAGTTTAAAGACATCTACTTTGGATACATCACAACCATCGTATATATCATTTTCAATATATAATCACATCTATTATATACATCACAACCAGTGCAACATAAATCAGTCGATTCCTATGTATGTATGTTAGTTTTCATCCTTTCAACAGCAGAGATGTTCATCATATGTTTTCAATAACTTAAATGTAAGTGTGACTACTAATTTTTCTTTTGCTAATAGGTAATAAACCCTTTATTATCAGTTGAAACTAATACACGTTCTTTGATTAGAAAAATTGTTAAAACAATGCAACATAAATTATTTTTTTAGTTAAATATAATTTTAAAACGAGATATGGAAAAAATATCCTAAATTAGTAAAGTATTTTATCTTCAGTTCGAATCAAAGTAAAAAACTTTCCTAAGAAAGTTTTTTTAACATCTATGATTAGGAAAACAAAGTGTCCAATTAGCTCTGACATTAAAACTTATTTGTAAACTGAGTTTATGTTCCATATAGTTGTCTTCATTGGTATTTGTTAAACTAAATTACTATTAATCTTTTTGGTTTAATATTCAAACTATCGTAAGATCTTGTTCATTCTAATTGAAAAGAATACAGTAGCTCGCGCATTACAAATACTAAATATTAAGTTTATACCACTTTTCTAGAAAATAAAACTTTACTTCGTCAATCATTAAAATGCTTTAGTTAAAAGTCGATTTCAGATTCAGCAAAAAACCCTTAAATACTAATTCAAAAAACTTTTTTTGAAAAGTTACCTCTATGCAATTAAGAATAACTAAAAAAATCTATTTTGTTTTTTAGAAAACGAAGGGTTGTTCTATTTAAAAACTTAGTAAAACTAAAAACGGGTAACAAAGTGTCTTGTAAACAATATCTATTTTTGCTTAAAAATTGAAACTATTTTTTATAAATGTTTATCCAAACATATTTCTTTAAATAAAATATTGCTAGTTTAAAAATAAATTAAATGAGCTGTTTTTAAGTTATAAAATAAAATAAATTGTGAAAATTCCTTTTCCTAATTAAAAAGTAAATTAATAATCTCTAATTAGGTAAAGAACATGAAATTATATTTTTAACCTTAAGCAAACAGAAGTTATGAATTTTTTCAGCTGCCCATTTCTTGAGTTGCAATATAGATTGTATGAAAGAGAGGTAGATAACAGATATTTCCTTCGATAAGGAAATGCTTGCTTATTGTACGACATCTCTCCCCAACCAATTAAGCTAAGGGTAGATGCATATCAGAGGGGTGTCTGAAACCGTGAGATAAAGGTCCCTATATGAAAAGATTGCCTTGCAAAAGAAACGCAAGGGAGATCTCGTGACTCGATAATGCGCGTGCAATCGAAATTCTTAGAAAGTTACTTAAAACATACATATAAGGTAAACAGAAAACTATACGTCATTTTCCAAGACTCTCATTCGTTCAAAGCAATGTTAGTTTCAGCAAATCAGAGGGTCTAAAAATGATGTCATTGAAAACAAAATAATATGACAACACTGAAAACATCGGAAATCATTTGCGGACTGCTATCTTCTAAATTGTTTGCTAGTGTGTTTTCAAGATCAGGATATTAAATGAGGATTTTCAATTTGAAGAAGTAAGATTTTGTTTACAGATGTTGAGAAATTTTGTTTTAAAACATATATTACTAAGAATTAAAGATTAAAATTTCTGTTTTTAAAATATTTATTTTACTAGTTAAAAAACAATTATCTAATTGTCTGCATTGCTATTTGATAAAATATATTATCATTAACCTTTTTTGGTATAAGATTCAAACTATTGAAAGAACTTGTTCATTCCATTTGAAAAGAGTTCAGTAGCTCACACATTTCAAATTATTTTCTTTTAATATAAACAGTTGTTCAAAATATTATTCTTCGTTTTCAAACGCAATTGAAATAAGCACATTTCTTTATGCTTTTGCAATAATAACCTATTTCAGCAAATCTGTGTAAAATGTATCCTCTCCGAGAGAGAGATCTGATAATGATCAAGTTTTCACCTGGGCAGGAAAAAAAAAAAATTCCGAAGATATACTGATATAATCTATTTACTTCAAGGGGAGTGTGTTGCAGGGTAAACTAGAATATTGCTTTCTTAAAAGAAATATTAAAGGTTCTAGAAAATAGTTATGTTATTTTTCTGATTATTTTTATAAAGTGTTGTTCGCCCTAAGTTATATATTTATTTTGTTTGTGATATCGAACTTTGAAATGTAATATTTGTTGTGATATATCTTGTGACTTGAACTAATATACAGGATTTTAAAAAGGTAAGTTTTTAAACGTTATTTATATATATTTTTTTGAGAGATTGCTAAAATAATTTTTATAAGTGTTTTCAATGTGTGAAAGTCTTTTTTCTAAAACGTTAAACTAGTTAGGAAAATTTTTATTATCCAATGTTTATGCATGTTATTTTTGTTAATCGTTAAATTATGTGAAAGCTAAAAATAGTTATATGTTAATCTGTTTGAAACCCATGAGTAATTCTAAAGACATTTCTATAAAAACTTGAATATGTTAACGTTTTCACTTAGCCTCTCTATAGTCTATACGGTATGTCAACGACAATATTAACTATATTTATTCAGCAGATCTTGTCTTGAAATCAATGAATTCTGTTGATCTTAAGAAAAAAAAAATCGAATCTTTAACTATACTAATTGATAAAAGTAAGTAAATAATTGTTTTTTTATAATTCAAAAAAAAAAAAAAAATTCTAAAACAACTAACATGTTAAAAAAAAAAATATTCAATTCACACCACTTTTTCTGGAAAATTATACTTTACATCATCAGTCACTGAAATAACTAAATTAAAGAGTTTAGTTTAAGGGTAAACTAATTTTCAGCTTGTGTTTCGATAAACATCCACCCTTGGTTAATTAAACAGAAAACATTATTATCAAAAACTTATTCACGCTCTTTAGATTAAAAAAAAATGTATTCTTAAAAAAATTACTTAATGAAAAAAATTAAACTTGTTTATTAAAAAAAAGCTTTATCTGAAAAAAAAAAAAAAAAAAAAAAAAAAAAAAAAAAAAAAACTTGTATCGAAATGAATAAATGATTATAAAAATATTAACTAATTTATTTAAAACTTTATTTGTAATAACTAAATAAAAAAAAACATGATTTTAAAATTAACAAATGTCTAAAAAATAATTATAACTTATTTCGTTAAAACTCAGAAAAAAAAATGTATTACCTCTTTATGTCAGTTCAAATAGGATGATGATGTCATCACAGGTGAGTTAAAAATCCTCTCAAGAGAGGGCGCTCGTGTTCATGCCCTCGGGGGAAAGCGATGGTGCTGCCCCCTAGGTTCGTCTCTCGTCCAATCAGAAGCAAGCTCCTTATCTTGATGAAGCCGGTTGTTGCACGCTTCTTCGTTCATTAGCCCGGTGGATGTCATACAGGTAGGACGTGTCTCGACACCGCTCCGTGGTAAGTATTTTTTTATTGCATGCGATCTTTTCTAATCACCTCATCATTATCTTTTCTTTGTTCTACCTTCCTCTTACAACAGACTTTCCTTCATTAATCATCCTCATTAACATTTTCCTTTGTTCTAATCCTTCTCTTACAGTAGACTTTTATTAATTCATTATACTTTAATTGATTCATTTACATTATCCTTTGTTCTAACCCCTCTCTCACAGTACACTTTTCATTATCGCTTCTTTGTTTTAACCCCTCTACTATAGCATGACGCGCGGGCGCCAGTCTGTCTAGACTCCGCCCACCTGTCTATCACTGTCTTATCTCCCCTCACCTGTCAATCACTCGACTCCGCCCACCTGTCACTCATCATCCCTCCTCACTCCTCCTGCTGAAGCAGAACCCCCATTTTCCTTCTACTGACAAGTCTTCCATCCGTACAATAAAAAATTTTTAACTTCTGAAATTATTACAAGTAACATTACCTCTAACACGCTCAAAAATTTTAATCTCAGAAAGTTCCCCCTAAAAAGAAAAACAAATCACAAAGTTATTTCGAAGCCCTTTTTGACCTTAAATTTGTCAGAATTTTTTCTAAAATTATAACCAGGAACAATATCACCTCAACTCTAACACGCTCAAAAATTTCAATCTCAGAATATCCCCCTCTATAAATAAAATAATAATCACGAAATTATTTCAAAGTCTCCTTTTTATCCTAAAATTTTTCATAAATTTCTCTTAAATTCCCCCTAGTGTCTACTAGTTAAAATTTTTAATTACCCCATTTATGAAGTTATTACGAGCAACAATTTCACCTCTAACACGCTCAAAATTTTCAATCTCCGAAAATTCCCCCTAAAAAGAAAAACAAATCACGAAATTTTTTCGAAGCACTTTTTGACCTTAAATTTGTCACAATTTTTCCTAATATTATAACCAGTAACAATTTCACCTCTAACTCTAACAAGCTCAAAATTTTCAATCTCAAAATATTCCCTCTAAAACGAAAAAAAATAATCACGAAAGTATTTCAAAGTCCCCTTTTTATCCTAAAATTTGTCATAAATTTCTCTTAAATTACCACCAGTAAAAATAACCCTTTGAAGTCTAACACGTACAAAAATTGCACCCTAAAAAAAAAAAATAAAAAAAAAAAAAAATCTCCAAATTATTTCAAAGTCCCTTTCATTAATATTTAAAATCGTATTCAAACACGCACAAAAAATATTTTAGTTAAATTTCAAAATCTAACGAGGGCCCTCAATTTCCCTTCTACCTTTTCTAAAAATGTCTTATTTAGTTTTTCATTTTAAGTTTTCCGAAAAGAATATATTTTACTGTGCTCTTCTAAATCTGACAAAAAAAAAGAAATTTTAGTTAATTAAATTTCAAAATGCAGGAAGGGATACAATGCACTCCGCTCCCCCCTCCCCCCCTTCCTCCACCATGGCCACTCCTGTCGTCCTAGCTCAAAATCCTTAATTCCTCTTCAAAACCACCTCACCAGTGGCCGAGAGGTTCTGCTCTCAAAGCTGGTAGACGGGAGATGCTGGGTTCGAACCCAATCGTGCCCGTCGGCCTAGTCGTTCGGAGTTTTTTTCGTGGTTTTCTTCGAACCTTTGATTTCTTTGCTTAAATACGGATTAGCTTCCCTTTAAAAGACCCCAGGCACCCCCCCCCACACCCTTCGGCCCAATATCCCAAGTGTAGACAATTGGCCATCATAAAACAACACAAACAGCACCTCTTTAAAAAAGAGGAACTAAGAATTTTGCACATACTAACATTAAAGAAAAGAGGCTCTTTTAATTTAGTTACTCGAAAATAATACATTTTATATTGTTTTTGAAAACATAACAAAAAGAAATATCTAGTTACTTAAATTTTAAAATCTAAGGAGGGGCAGGTTCCCCCCCCCCCTTCCCTCATTTTGGTAGCAACCACGATTAAAGCTGAAAAATATAGGTGGGGTTATTACATGCATAATTTGCCCTTATCCTCTATCAGGCGTGAATTCCAGTTTTTATAAAAGTTACTTCTTCAAAAACAAAGTTTTCGTTGCAACATTTGATTTTTGATCATGTAGCTGTCATTTGACATTTGAAGTCCACCGAGGTGGAGAATGCTTTGGGGCCTATAGCTACAATGGCTGTCGCCTCGAATGATCCTTATTATACATAGAAACAACAACAAGTCACTACAATTTTTATTTTCCATTACATATATTATATAACTACAATGGGACATACACAATTACATAAATGTCTTACCCAAGGACTCGAACCCGGGCCCTCGAGATGACAGCAGCCCTCATGTAGCTGTATTTCTGACTCCATGTCATGGGAGAATGAGAAGGAAGTTATCAACTCAACACACAGAAAGCATGTTTACTTTTCCGCCACTCGGAAAATAAGCGGGAGGAGTCGGTTACGCTGTCGTTTTGTTATTCTATTTTTCCTTTTTGCAGGGCTCTTTTTATCTGTATATTAGTCACATTTTAATTAATTTTTAAATGGATATATATATAGCCGTAAGAGGGGTATAAGTGAGCCTTGTATTATACTTATTTTTAATATTATAGCTTGATATTTGTTTGGCCATTTGTATTCCGCCATTCATGCGATACTAACCACCTTCGGTAAATCAGATCGCCACGTATAGAAATACTGTGGTATGGAGATAATGTTTTACAAGAAATCTTCGTTTATGACTAAAGATGAATTTTTACTATTTTTTAAAATAATAGCGATAAAAATCTCTCAGTTTTAAAAACGGCGTGACACTTCACTTTTCAAATACATCCAAAGAGAACTATTTTATTTTTTGATATTTTCATTAATACGTCTTTTCATTTTTGTGAAATATCTAGTCATAATTTTCTGAATTTCAAAGAATCGTTATGTTCAGTTTCTTGTTTATACTTTTAAGGAGATATATGCATATATTTCTATTATGCATAAAAGTGATAGAAGGATTAAATTACTTCTTGATAATTAAACTTGTAAAAAGCTCAGTTTGGAGGTGGAAACGTTTTGTGAAGGGCTCTTTTTTGAGGGGGAAAAGTTTGTGAAGGGTCCTTTAAAGGACCTAAGTTCTTTCTAAGCAGATCACTGTATTGGAATATCACTTTATGAGTAAGTAATTTGGTTTCTTTAAAAATCAAGCAGCTATAATCTTTTTAGGAACATAGATGCTTGATTAATACTCAGTGGAGGTGTAATATCTCTGGCAAATCTTTTAGCGGGGTTTAATGTCTCTAGCTGCAATATTCGACTCATAAAATTAATTTAAAAAAATTATATATTGTAGAATAATTTATAATACAGAATATTAAATATGGGAAAAATAATTTTAAAATTCTTTACATGTGTATAATTATTTTAAATAAAGTAATTTTTTCACGAAAAAACATTTAAAGACAAATTTAGAGCAATAATATTGTTCTATAGTGCATAACATCATTAAAAATTATATAGGGGAAGACGGGGTACAATGAAACAAAATTTACTAATTTTTTTTTCCTGTCCCCAATTTTGCATGCACAAAAATATAATTAATGCATATTTTTAATCTTGTATTTTCCCCATCTAAATAAATTTTTATTAGGTTCTAAACAATATCTTTATGCTTGAAAAATAACAAAAACAAAAAATAAATGTCTTACAGTGTTTCATTGTACCCCGTATGCCGGGGTACAATGAAACACATACTGGGGTACAATGAAACACTCCAAATGATAGAAGCAATTTTCACCCAGTATAGTTTATTTTATGAAAAATGAGATAAATACAAAAACAAAACTTGATTAATAAGGAACTTGATAAAAATATTATAGTCTAAGATGAAAAATAAGAAAATTCTATTAGTTTAAGAAATACCTTTCATTTTACATTAAATTGGCGCAAGTCAGTTTCAAAAATTAGCATTTCTGTTTATATTTCAGTTGATCCTGAAGGAATATGGGGTGGTAGTTTCAACAGAATGAGTTTTTTTTTAAATGTAAGTTTCTAAAAAAAAAAAAAAAAAAAAAAAAAAAAAACTACGTTGGAGTCTTTATATCAAGTATTTCACATTTGACTTCATTTAAATGTATGATTTCCCCAACAGTATATATTTCCTTATGTTTTCATTTATGCGGATACTGCTTGTGCCATACATGTTGTGTGTGAATATCTCATTCTTAGTACTTCGATGACCAGCTGGTCCTGGAAAAAAATCTGGATCATCATCAGAGTCTGTAGCAGGCAGAGTTTGTTTACAAAACAATCCCTTCTCAGCTTTTTTTCCTCTTTCTATTTTTTAATTGCTTAACAAGAGCATTTTTTACTGACCTGGTTAGAATAAAACTTTTTTTTTCTGTTTTCCTACTCTTACTTCTAATATATTCTATTTACTACTTTTATTACTATAATAAAACATGTTTCATTGTACCCCGTCTGCAAGTGTTTCATTGTACCCCGCACTGAGGTTACTAAATAAAAATTTATTTTCAAACTTCTAATATTTATTTATTTTTAGTTTGGTTTTGGAAGTATGAAGACAACAACCCAAAGATAACAATGTATAGAAAAAATAATTATTACATATAACAACAAGGAAAAAGAAACTAAATTACTTTTAGTAAAGAAAGTTACTTTCAATGGCGTAAATGCAATAATCTTCTATTGCTACTGTTGTAGAAGTGTGAATGTATCCAAATCACATCAGTAATTGGAACATATAGTTGTATAACATATATAAACTGCAACTCTCTATGACAAATTTGACTGATTTTACAAGTAATGTTTCATTGTACCCCGTGTTTCATTGTACCCCGTCTTCCCCTATAGATTCTTGGGGCCTTTAACAAACAGGGGTCGAGGCAGGTTTTTATTCTTGGGTTCCATTTTGTGAAAATTAAAAGTTATTTTTGTGAAAAGTAATATTTTGTAACTATAGTTGAAATCCAGTTACTCAAATTCGGATCAAGAATTTATTAACAGAAACTTCTTTAAATTTCAGTTAAAGTTTTTGTTTCGCATGACCTGGTTTTATTTACTAATTACATATTTAAAATAGTTTTTATGCAAAAGAGTGTTATGAAGTGGGCCTGTTTTATTAAAAGGAATTTTGAGAATGGGCCCATTTTATTAAATTTATTTTTGTGAAGCGGCCCATTTTATTAAATTTATTTTTGTAAAGGAGCCCATTTTATTAAATTTATTTTTGTGAAGGGACTCATTTTATAATATTTAATTATGTGATGGGGCCTATTTTATTAAATAGACTTTTGTGAAAGGGCCCTAAAAAAACCCTCAAATTTTGCCTGGATAGACTCATGCGTTTACCTCCTGTGTGTACAAAACAATTATTAAAAAGGACTGTTCTGTAATGGGTGAGAATCTTCCATGTTTTGAGCAGATTCGCATGTTTTATTGTGTATGTAAATTTTATTTGTGTGATTTTCTCTTGTTTGCATTGTTACTTTTATCATTTACAGGCTTAAAAGAAATAACTGATTTCATTCTGTGCTTGTTCAGTTCATATTGCTTAATATGTTTTTGAGTAGTAAATATTTAAAAAGTCATATTATTCACTGTCAGTTCAGCGTTCGATTTCCTTGGGGTGTCCATTGGGACTGTTCTGTACCACCAGAAATTCAATTGGACCACTAATTTGAAAAATTTTATAATCTGCAGGACCAGTAACTCCCCCCCCCCCTCTCTGACAGGTAAACGTAAACTTTCCTCTCCCTGCAAAAACTGCAACTAAGCACATATCGCATAACTTTATTTTATTTAAAAAAACAAAGAAAATTCGATTAAATCTTAGTCATATGAAGTAATTAATTGTCACTCAAAGGGTTAAAGGGATGAAATAGAATTTTATGTAGCAGACCAGTGATGATGACTGCGCACAAATAAATTCTCATGCTTGCTGTTCCTTGGGACCAGTGGCTTTTTTATGTCAATTCTACTACTGGTCAGTTGGTGTTTTTTATATTTGTTTTTAGATCTTTTTGTCAACTTGATTTAATCGTGTATAAAGTATGCATGTGTGCATTTTTATTATGTGCCTCCTTCCTTTTTTTAACATTAATATTACATTACATATATGCAGTGTTGACTCTAGAAAAAAGGACTGCCGGGCGGGAATTTTTCAAAAAGGAAACACTATTCTAAAAAAGGGCACACTTGTACATTATTCACAAAAATATTTTGAACTGGTTTGTTTAGAGTCCCTAGAGTTTGCGATATTTTCAAGCGATCAGTTGAATTGCCACAGGGAGCTTAGGAAGTGTTAAAAAGAGCAGAAGGGTTTAAAAGAGCTTTGCCATGCACAAAAAAGAAAAAAAAAAAGGCTCCCGGCGCTGCGCCCTGCTAAAGCGGCTAAAGCTCATTGCTAATATACATGGATTCATATCATAAAAGGGTGAAAAACAAGATTTCATTCTTTTTTTTCCCCCCTATTTAAGAGGCAGATAATAAAAATGCACACCTGCATTCTTTTTTATATTGAAATCACCTTTAAAAGAAATATCCACAAGCAAATGTAAATAAAAAAAAAAAAAAAATACAAATTCACAATGATAACACTGTCTTAACAAATTAATTATTCAGAAACATATTAAGCAGTATGAATAACAATAGAGTAGTAATCACTTATTTCATTTTATTCTACAATTATATTAAAAATGCCTTCAACAGTGTGGGCTCTAGAAAAAAATTACTGCCAGCTGGACACTTAAAAAAAAAAAAAAACACTCAAGAACCTTGTTTACTGAAAATATTTTGCATTTAGTCCTTTTTTATTTTGACCTTTTTAATTTTGTGATATTTTCCTGCAACTGATGAAATTTCTTGATTTTCCTCCCTGTTGACTGACGAATTATGTTTTTCTCCTGTAACTGTTTGACGAATTTCACATTTTTTTTCTGCAGCCAACTGTAAAATTTCACGATTGTTTCTCATGATTGCCTGCTGAATTTCATGTTGTTTTCCTGTGACCAATTGACGAATTTCACAATATTTTAAAGCAATCGACTGAAGGGTTTCTAGATTTTTTTTTCCCCATTAATTCACGGTTGAATTTCTCAGTTTTTTTTTCAGGTGACTGAAGGTGAATTTTTGCAATTTTTTCCCCGCAACCAACTGATAAATTTTGTGATATTTTATTTCAGAGCAAATGTTTTATAATCCCACATCTGCCATCTTGGATTTTTTTGTTGGCGTGAATTAAAAATGTTTTTTAATTAATAGTTATAATGATTATATTCCAGTTTTTTCAATGTTATATTAATCTATCAACAATATTTAACCATTGGCGACATTTACTACTTGGCGGAAAAGTAGTTTTCATGCAAGAAAAAAATCAAAGATGGCAAATGCGGGATTATAATACATCTAAACCATACCGATTGGCGTATATTGCATTTTTCCTTGCGGCTGATTGGCAAAACTCGTGTGATTTTTTTCACATATCCTGTTTATGAATTTTGCCGATTTTCTTCCCAGCTAATCAACAAACTTCATTTTTTCCCATAAACAGTTGTTGAATTTTTTTTTCATATGGTCGCTGACTGAATTTCACAGATTTTCTCTGCGGCTGATCAAAGAATTTCATTCCCAAAGCTGAATACTTTGCAATGTTCTGCAATGTACTTCAGCTAATCAAATGTTCTGTGTGAATTTAAAAAAAAAAAGTCACAGGAAAATTTTCTTTATATATGAAGAAGTGCAATTGCATCTTTTATAGAAATGCAAAAGCCATTTCATAAAACCCTGACATACTCACGCGAATGAAATTATTGGTGAATTTTGTGATTTCTCTCTTCCCCCCCCCCCCCTAATCGGATGATAATTTAGCGGGGTTTTTTTTCCAACAATCGATTGATGATTTTCGAATTATTTCAGATTTTTCCCTCTGTCAACTGGCGAATTTGGCCTTTTTTCTCTGACCAAATCGATGAATTTCACAATTTTTCTCCTGCGGGATTAGGTGAAGAATTTTGATATATTTTCCACAATTCATTGATGAATTTCGCATTTTTTAACCACGACTGGTGGGTGAATTTTGTGATATTTTTCATTGACCTTCTGGCGAAAATCGGTTTTTTTTTCACACGACCGATCCATGAATTTCATGCTTTTTTACCGAAGACTGATTGGCAAATGTTCCAATTTTTTCTTGCGACAGATTGGATACAATCGTTGGTTTTTTCCACGACTGATCGAAGAATTTCGTGAATTTTCTGACAACTTCAGAGTTTTTTTTACATGCGACTGATAAGCGAATTTCATTATATTTTCTTTTTACTGATTGGCAAATTTTTTCTCTTTTTCGTGTAAACGATTGGTAAAAAACCCTTTTTTTCTGCAACCGATCGACGAATTTCGCATTCTACTGCGACAGATCGGTGAATATCGTGATTATTTTCTCACGGTCGACTGGTGAACTTTGTCGCTTTTCTGCGACTGATTGGCCAAATCTTCATGTTTTTTTTTTTTTTTTTTTTTGCACGACTGATCGACTAATTCTATTTTTTTCGATAATACACCGACGAATTTCACTTTTTTTTTTCCTGTGACCGATTTTAAAGTTTTGCGATATTTCTCTTGAACCAGTAAGCAAGTCTTGACACAGATTGGAGAAAGTTGTGAGTTTTTTTCCGCTACTGATCTACGAATTTCGCAGATTCTTCTGACAATCTTCACGATTTTTTTTAACCGCAACCGATTTGCAATTTTCACGATTTTTTCCTTGTAACATAGCAAATTTTGAGGCTTTTTTTTGCGAACGATTAGAGAAGATTGCAGTTTTTTTTTCGCTGTTTCTTCTAGAGGTGCACTGACAAATTTTGCGTTTTTTTTATCTGCAACCGATTGGCGAAAATCATGGATTTTTTTCTCGCAACTGTTCGTTGAATTTTGTATGTTTTCCCACAGCAAGCTAAAGGATTTCATGAATTGTTCTCCATGACTGACGAATTACACGAGTTTTCTTGCGACCGATTGATGAATTTCGCAATCTTTTTAAATGAACGATTAAAAAGTTTGCGTTTTTTTTTTTTTTTTTTTTTTTTGTTTTTCCTTGAAAATGAAAATTTGAAATGTTCTGTAGTGAAGTCAATGTATGGCGCATTTATAATCATATTCTGCTTTGGGGAATTTTATTATGTCTTACTTTTCAGATATTTTTTTTTATTGCAGTATTTTCATCATTTTAGATTGAATTTTTTTACGGAGCCTTCCGATAAATATTATTTGTAATATATAAAAATTTCAAAGGGGGGGGGGGGCACAATACTAGTCCCAAAGAGGGGCACTTTTATAACTTTTACCGACCCCTGTCATATAACATACTGTTGGAAAGACGTGTGACCTCTTATTCATGTTATGCACATCTGATGCCCCTCTGCCTACTTTGCTCCCCTGAGGGGGCAGTTTTCTAAATTTTGCCGAATCCCCTCATGTGACATATTGTCGGAAAAGCCTGTGATCACTTATTCATGTTAACGGCACATCTGATGCCCCTCTGCCTACTTTGCTCTCCCCTGAGGGGGGCAGTTTTCTAAATTTTGCCGAAACCCCTCATGTGACACATTGTCGGAACGGCCTGTGACTACTTATTCATGTTATACACATCCGATGTCCCTGCCCCCACTTTGCTCCCCCTGAGGGGGCACTTTTCTAAATTTTGCTAACACCCCTCATATGACATATTGTAGGAAAGGCCTGTGACCACTTATTCATGTATGCACATCTGATGCCCCCCCCGCCCACTTTGCTCCCCCCTCAGGGGGCAGTTTTCTAAATTTTGCCGAAACCCCTCATGTGACATATTGTCGGAAAGGCCTGAGACTACTTATTCATGTTATGCACATCTGTTGCCCCTCCGCCTACTTTGCTCCCACCCCTGAGGGGGCAGTTTTCTAAATTTTGCCGAAACCCTTCATGTGACATATTGTCGGAACGGGCTGTGACTACTTATTCATGTTATACACATCCGATGTCCCTGCCCCCACTTTGCTCCCCCTGAGGGGGCACTTTTCTAAATTTAGCTAACACCCCTCATGTGACATATTGTAGGAAAGGCCTGTGACCACTTATTCATGTTATGCACATCTAATGCCCCCCCGCCCACTTTGCTCCCCCCTCAGGGGGCAGTTTTCTAAATTTTGCCGAAACCCCTCATGTGACATATTGTCGGAAAGGCCTGGGACTACTTATTCATGTTATGCACATCTGTTGCCCCTCCGCCTACTTTGCTCCCCCCCTGAGGGGGCAGTTTTCTAAATTTTGCCGAAACCCCTCATGTGACATATTGTCGGAACGGCCTGTGACTACTTATTCATGTTATACACATCCGATGTCCCTGCCCCCACTTTGCTCCCCCTGAGGGGGCACTTTTCTAAATTTTGCTAACACCCCTCATGTGACATATTGTAGGAAAGGCCTGTGACCACTTATTCATGTTATGCACATCTGATGCCCCCCACCCACTTTGCTCCCCCCTCAGGGGGCAGTTTTCTAAATTTTGCCGAAACCCTTCATATGACATAGTATTGGAATGGCCTATAACTAATTGTTCATGTTATACACATCTGATGTCCCTGACCCCTCTTTGCATCCCCCCCTGAGGAGGCACTTTTATCAATTTTGCTGGCACACCTTGTGACATATTTTTGGAACGGCCTGTGATCACTTATTTATTTTATGCATCTCCAGTGTTCCTTCTACCACTTCACTGGCTTATCTTTCAGGAAAACCACTGATATTTAAGACAAAAGCAGGCCGTACAGTGATACTGCATGATTTTATGTAAAGAGAATACACAGATTTTTTACTTAAAGGAAAACTTCAGGTATTTCGGACAACATGGTAAGAGAATGCGCAGGTTTGTTTACCTAAAGGAAACCCGCAGATTTTTTTGTCCGAAATACCTTCAGGTTTCCTGAATGTGTTTTTTAAAGGTTTTTTGCTGACTTTTTTACCTGGGTAACCCTCATAGACCTCACTTCACTCTTCCTCCCCTGATAATGAATTGCCTATCCCTGTTTCAAGAGAAAGTGCCCCGAGCTCCTCTTCCGCGAGTTTATTTTATGAACAAATGTTGTCTGAGTCCCTGAGAAAATCTTAAACAAAGGGATGGGAAGAGCTCAGCACTCCACCCCTTCTTACATGCCTCCCCACATCGCCCTCTCATTAAGTTTCCTTCCGACGGAAACAACTGCTTATTCTTTGTTGTTCGAAACCAACGTGGAAAGGGGTCTATCATCCTAGGGCCCGATTGACCTCTGAAGGTATGTGTCGGAATATATATGTTGGATGCACAGTGTCATCTCGGGGCCGTATTTCATTCAATATCAGTTTCCCAAATTCGACATACCCGGAAACATATCAATGCTACACATATTCTTAAAATTATTACAAATATTATTTTATTGGATTTCTTTGATTTTAAGCGGTTGGACGATAATAATGGCAGATAAATTCACAACTTTGATTATTTCAACAAACTGAGAAAGTGCGATCATGTGGTTAAAACTGATCTATTGTATGAAAAATTAATTTGTTATGAAAGGGTATTTTTTTGAAACACTTTTTAATATATATATACAAACAAATAATTTAACAATTTGAAAAGAAATTATAATTTTTGAATGGAATTAACTCAATATAAAATTTAGGGGGCCATGTTTTCTCATTTTTGGGCCCCTTCAAAAGCAAAGGGAAGCATGTGCTTCTCGTTCATATTAGGTAATCAGGGCCTACGCACTTTCTAGAACTAAACATCGTCTATATGCTTGCTAACATAACATGCATGCTTCAAAAAGAATATAGTGTATATTTAAATACATAAAAATATTTTTTTAATTAAAAAAGTAATACTTCTAGTTATTTATACTTGGTCTTTAAAGTTTTATAATTGTAATCATAAACGGAAATAAATGTGTGAGGGCTTTTGGTTTGGTTACATGAGCCCTTTTTGAGTTCTTGAGTGTCTAAAAACTGATTTTAGCAGTTTTCAATTTGGAAAAATACACATTTTTGACATCATATCTCGATTACTATTGGTGGAAGTTTTAGTCTGTGGTTTTTAACTGACGCATAATTATATGTTCTACGATTTATGAACAATGTTTTTCTTGTAGAGTGAACGGGTTTTGAATTATTTGCAAAATATTGAAAAATGTCCGAACATTTTGAGGTTTTCGTGGATCCACTCCCTTCATTTATATGTCATACACAGTGATTAAAACACTTTAAGATTTTCGCTATTTAACGGTTAGTACGTTTTTTTAGCTAATTTTATTGGCTTATTTATGTACTGTATATTTACGCTTAAACTATAATATTTCTCTTATTAGAACATATTGGCAGCATGTATGAAGCAAATATTAAACAAGATAATGTTTTATAACTAAATTTCTGAAATCAAAATTTTGTATTTTTTTAATGCTATTATATTTAAATACTTATGTATATAATTATTTATGGTATCTATGAATTTTATCTCTCATCCTTTATGTTTGAGTAATAATGAGCTAATTTTAAGAACCAACCAATGTAAAAATGAGGAAGAAATTTCAGGCTTCTAATTTAAATTTATATTGAGAACGAATAATTAAGAGGTTAAAAAGTGGTTGAATATTAAAATATATTATTTTATGTTAGACATATACAAAAAAATTAGTTGATGTAAAAATGTATTTATGTGTGTTTGTGTCTTTTTTATCAAATAGTATTCTGGTAATATATATTATTTTTTAAAACAAAATGTTAATATATTCTGTTAATGAATTGTAGTTTAGTATTTAAAAAATTGTATTACTTATTTTTAAAACATGTTAAAATATTATTATAAGTATCTAAATTAACAGTTTGGACTTACATTTCTCATAGGTAAATTTTTCAAAAGTTATTACATAGTAAATAAAAATAACACTTTATTTCATATTGTAAAGTGAACTTTTGAAGGTGATTTTAGAATTTACACTATAAAAAATACTCCGTTAAAATACGGAAATTGTACTGGCAATTGAGACGCTAGTACCATTTCCGTATTTTAACGAAAAATTTTTCCCGTAAATTTTGTGAAAAAATTGATTTTTTTTCCAGAATTTACGGGTAAAAATTCCTTTAACATACGAAAATAGTACTGGCTCTCGATTGAAAGTTTAGTTTCCGTATTTTAACGGATGTTTTTTACAGTGTAGCATTGTATAAATTTTTAGTTAGAATTATATATAGTGCTTTCTTGTTGAAAATCATCGTTTTCATGTATAATTTAAATATATTTTAATTTTAAATTTAAACGGACATTTCCCGACAAAAGAGAAAAAAATATGCATGCACAATACTTTTGTTAAATAAAGGATCTAAAGTAGTTGAAAGTATTATTTATATGAAATTAGTGTTTTGTTTTTTTTCCTTTTGATGCTCAATTATTTGTTTTCTAGATGTTATGTATACGCTAAAAAATTGAAATGTATGCAGATGCCTCTGTTTTAATTAAAATATGTGTTTAATTCTTTGAAAATAATAAAAGAATTAAAAAAAAAAATCTTAATAATTAAGTTTTGTATTTAGCTTGTCATTTGCAGTCGAATTGAATTTGAGATAAATTTTAATTAATAGAATGAATGAATAAGACAAAGAAGAATATACAATAGAATAATAGACAAAGAAGAAAACAAAAAGTAGATAAGAAGAAAAGAAGAAAACAAAATATAAGTTTGAATTTTTATCCGAGAAATTGATTTATATTATGATAGTTTTTAACATAAGAATACTTCATTCCTTCTTCTTTATTTTTCGAATTGTTGAATATTATATCTTTTCATGTTAAGCATTCTTTTCAATAATGTGGCATATTTTACAGAAAAAAAAATCAGGATAAAACGATGCAAAATGTTTATTATTGTAATTTTAAAACTATAGAATTCTTTGTTATTTGGAAAGTAAGGGACATTTTTTAGAAGTACCGTTTTTAAATCGTCATCACTGTTTTTAATCACAGTCAATTTGACAGCTAACAGATGATTAGTGCTAAGTATATTTTGCCATTTCATCATGAATGGACTAACGCCAGAAGAAACGCTTGCGAATTTTGCAAAACACCATCAGTTTATTGCTGGAGACATCTGGTGAGGTCATAATTTCGCGCAATGGAACACATAACAGTCGTCCACGGATATTTGGTCCAACACCAATCTATTATATTCTGTGCTGATATGTGAAGTCGCTCGTCTACGCCATAGATTTTGGGCCACTTTGAAATCAACATTCCCCATGTTATTGCTGATATACAGTCTAAGCTGCTAATAAAATGTCGAAAATTGGACTTTAAGATTGCATTTTATTCGAGCAAGCCGATATGCCCAGAATCATTTTTAAACACTCAGGCATAAAATTGTTTATTTACTAGAACCAATATGATGGCCATTAACATTATTTTAATGTGTTTTATTTCGTTTTAAATTCGTAGACCTCTAACAAAAACGCCCTGTATATATATATATATATATATATATATATATTAATTAGTAAGGTAAATTAGATATAGAAGAGACTTTTTTATGCTTCAAGTTATAAAGCATGTATATTAGCATTCTTCTGAATTCTAACCAAAAAGCTGATTTTATGAAAATTTTAGAAATATTTAACAAACAATTAACTTAAACGTTCTTCCTTTTGCAAAAATATTATATGATTCATTAATAAAGTGGTATGTAAAAGTCATTATAACGAAGGCATTCAGAAGCTTTCATTTGTTTGTAATATAGATAATTAAATTAAATATTCCGGGTGTCCTAAAAAGGACTGACCGATTGTAAAATTCAATAACTTGCAAATGGGGACAGATATTTAAAAAATTCTTGCAGGAGGTTTATGCATGAAGCCAAAAGTTTTTTTACAGTGATTTTCGATTTTAGTTCGAATTACAAACAATAAATGACGATGCGATCAATAGACGCTAAATTCATACTCGTTTTTTGGTACTTCGTGGCCGGATAATACATTTCCATCTCCTTTTTCGGCATGGATCAACAGAAAGGACCAAAAATCGAGCCTGTATTTAGCGCCTACTACTTACAGTGCCATCTATTTTTTGTAATTCGAACTAAAATCGAAAATCACACTAAAAAAACTTTTGACCTTATGCATGACCCAATGCAAGAATTTTTTAAATATCTGTCATCGTTTGCAAGTTATTGAATTTTAAAATCAGTCAGTCCTTTTAAGGACACCCGGTAGTTTATATGAGCTCCATGTTTTATCAGAAATCATTCATTTATATTTTTCAAAATTACACGTATTTTAATTACAATTTTTTTAAAGTAGTTATGGGAAAATGGCAAAAAAAAGATATAATTACCATTCTGCAACTATTTTTCATTACTTTCTACAGAAATGGAGTACTTGAGTAGCCAATTTTAAACAAATGGCACTAAAAACTACAAAAAAATAATAATATCGTAAATATAACTTGAGATACAGTTTTCAAACAAATTGCATTAAAAAGATCATGTTTCCCCCAGTTCGACGGTATACAAATTGAAAATGTGCGATGCTTAGAAGTTAAAAAAATTGCAGTAAAGTATTTAACAGTACATCTGCTTTGTTTCATGGCTGACTTATACAACAGAATGTTACTTTTTGGAGACGACATTTTATTTGTTGGGAGAAAAAAATAGCATATCGCTGGTTAATAATGACTGGTTCAACAGCTTTTTAACACTTTCCAATAAAATTAAAAGTATTTATGAATTCAGTTTGTCTGTTTATCTATCCGTGTTTTGTCTGCTTGTCTGCCTGCTCTTACTCGCGTAAATATAATACGATTGATATAAAATTCACATACGTTATTGGTTATCATGATGTTATGTTCGATACTGAAAATGAAGTGTGCAACATTTACATTTCATTTACAGGGACACTAAAATTAATTCCGTTTCATCGCGGTTTATGGGATAATGTGGAGTTTGTGGTATATTGTAATGATATTTCACAATTTTAAACACACTGAAATTTATGTATATCACTGAGGCGTACTACATGGCATTTACTGTAGAATATGGTGTGCATAGAATTTATCGTTCATTTACAGGGACACACAAAATAATTTGGTTACAGAATAAATTGAATACTATTTGCCAGAAACGCGTATTCCTTTGTGGTATGCGTTTTTAAATTAAACATAAAAAAATATATATTACTTGGTGTATATAAATTCAATAGATAATATACAGGGCTACTTAAAAGCTCTCAAATGCATTTCGGTTTATTCAATGAAATTTCTGAATGGGGGATTTTCAGTTATAATGGTACTGTGCTATTCGTTTAACTGACCTAACATTTAGCACACTATGTAGTATATGTTAAAATATACAGATTATGCACGAAAATATCGTGTAATTTTCCGACTATCTATGTTATAAAGGTAAAACGTATCCGTGATAAACACTGACATCATTTTGAGAATGGTAGCAGAAGATGATCGAACTTAACTTTTATTTACTTTTATTGAGATATTTTTAAATTTCTAAATAAAGCACATTTTCAATTTTAACACCGTCGAATAGTCTAATATACACCGTCGACGTATACTATATATATACGTCGAATACACCGTCGTACTTGAAAAAAAAATATATTCATGTACAATGTGTTTGAAAACTATATCGCAATTTGTTTGAAAAAACTGTATCGCAAAATTCTGAATTTTTATTGCAAATCGCAATCCATGTATCGCAAAATAATTTTCAAGCATGATTTTTAAAAAATATATTTTTGTCACTTGCAGACAGACGATTACAAATGATAAACTTTTTTGCAAATAAATTATTATAAATAAAATAGCTCAACAATTGTTTCTGGCTTATATTCGATAATGAAATTTAAAATTTATCAATCCATAAATGAAAATAAATGAATAAATAGAACACAAATTTAAGACATGTAAAAAAACTACATTTAAAAACACTGAATTTATCAGAACAGAAAAAGAGAATCGATCTTTGGCGATTTCTTCGACTGTTAATTCCTGGAACGAAGCCAATAGGAAAATATCGCCTTTAATAAATTTCAAAATGTTATTTAAATACGAAATTTCTAACATTTAAAAATGATTGTGGGTATTGTTGAAAAATTTGTCGAAGTTAAACATCTAAAATTCAGGCCACAGCAGAGTAAAAGCGCAATTTAGGACGTTATTACCAGCTGATTAAAAATTGAAGATGTGTTGAACTTTTCATTTTGATGTCGAAAAACATAAAAGTCATTAAATATTTAAAAACAAGATATCTAAGATAGACGTACTCTCAAATAGTAATAACATGTTGCTTAAACGATGAAAACTCACATAATCTTTAAATGAAAAACAGAGCCGCTGCTTTTGTTACAACCACACAATACATACAAGGATACAAGGAGTTAAAACATTATGTCACTCCACACATTTGACAAAAAAAAAATGTTGCTGGAAATAATCAGTAAGAGATGAAAAACTGCTCGCATTCAACCGTACGCGAAAAACGTGAAGAATGAGAAGTAACTGAATAAAAGAGCGGAAAACCGGCAATGTGTGGATAAAAACGATTTTTGCTCGTAGCTCGGGTCGAAGTATTCGCAGGAAGATTAAAAAAACGTTAAGACATTCTTAACTTTCAAAAAACTCGCATGCCTGCCTGTTAATTGTTAATTAAACTTCTGAAAAATACATATTAAATGTAAAAAAAAATAAGAAGAAAAAAAAATCTCTTAGAGTTTTTAATTGAAAAAAAAATGTTTATGGATTTTATCTGTAACCTATAACCCGGAATAACCGCGTTGCAACTTATTCTTTAAGATAATAACAGTAATTGGGTTTCAAATGCGTTATGCGTTTTTCAAATTGCTTATTTTTACATCAACTTTCGCTTTAATAAACTATGAAATTTTATTACAGTATTCCGAATATGTTCAAAAATTGTTCCATAATCAATACTGGAGGAATGATTTTTTTTCGTTGGGCTTTTCATTCTCTTATAAATTAGCTATTTTTTTACTCTCGGGTTTACGTTTTATTGAATCGAAAACGCTTTTTTTTATTTCACATTATCAGAAGGACTAAATGAAAGACAATGGGAATAACTTTATGATTCAATTCTGTTTTGCTTTCAAACATATAACTTTTTTCTATGTTAAATCAAATGAAAAACATACTTGATGCACACTGGTAAAGATAGTTAGCTTAGCGATCATGCAAATGATGATGATTTCAAATAATTTTTTTACTCATATGAAAAAAGGTACGTGCTATTAAAATAAATTAGTTTGGAAAGTATACAAAAAATGGAGCTGTTACAGCAAAACTTATTTTTTAACTGAATAGTCATCATCATTATAATAAATGTTTCATACAAAAAAAAAAATCATAATGTTGATTTTTTAAGACCGATTATTTTTTTACTCTTATTTATTTAAAAATATATGCACTAATTATTTATAAAAAAAAGTGAAAAGTATTTACAATAATGACAACGTACAAATATTATATATAATAATGCCGTAACATGATAATATTTGCTACGTGTGTATGATGTAAATATACACGTATGATAATATTTTATTGTTTCATACGGTAAGAAGTTTAACCTATTTTTTAATGTTCAAGTGGGATTATTATGCCACATTAATTCGTTTTAAATTTGACGAGATTTCTTTTTACGTGGAAATTTTACTAAAAATTTTAGCGTCATTTACTTTAATGGAAAACTCACATTATATTATTCAATTTTTTAGTCTGTGTAATATATTCAAAATATTCTTCTTTATCTAATTACTTAAAGCGAACAAAGAATGTAAAAAACATTAAATCTTTTGTGATGTATAGTAAAGCGAGGAGAGTCTGCGCACATTTCAAAAGAATAATAATAAAAAATCTAAATATTAATATTTTGCTAAACTATACATGAATAATTTTGACTTCATTTGTTTTTTATGCATTTCCATTGTTATTTTGTTGTTATACTGTAATTTAATAGAACAGCAGTAATAAAACCAAGAAAACTATTTTGCGCAATCTCTCCTTACAGGGTAGGAGAGAATGCGCATATGGGTAGGAGAGATTGCGCACATACGTTGAAGCGATTTTTATTAATAATAACTACAATTAAACTGATAACAATAATAATTACACTTAATCGACATTGTTGAAAGGTTTTTGTGAATAAATATTATTGTATTAGGAGCGAATGTTTCAACCAAATGTTTAAATAATAAGTAAAAGAAAGAATTTTAACGACAGTTAAAAAAATTAATTTAAGAAGATTAAAATACCAGAAAAAGTAAGCCCTACTAAGATTACAAAATAACATTAATCTAGTTGATAACAGGTTTAACTTGAAAATTACTTCATTTCCATTTCCACGGTTTCATAGTATTTTGTTTGCTAACCGAATTTGTCGTCGTCCACAATCGATGCACTTATTGTTGTAAATCGTGCATCTTCTGCAATCACCTGCAACAAGCAATACATGTCGAAGTTGTCTCCTGGTACAATTCCAGACATCCAGTGCACTCATCCTCATTGAACTTCGGGTTTTTTCCTTGAGTTTTCTATCCCACTTTTTGTGGAAGCACCTTATCTTCAGCAGTATTTTTTTGTGGCCGCATCCTTCTTGAGTCTTCTTTCATATATATTTTGTGGATCAGTAACATTAGATGCACTCTGTTTCCTTTTGATTTGGATGACATTACACTACTTGGAATGGGTGAAAGCTTTTCCAAAACATTGTATTAGAAAATTTATTTTAATTAACAAAATTAATTTATTAGCAAATTAATTGTTCATAAATTAAATATATATATATATATATAAATATTTAATTAAATTATTAACAAATATTAATTTATTAATAAAATTAATTGCATAAAATTAATTTAATAACAACTGTATTATTAATTTATTAATAAAATTTTTATCTGCAAAAGTATTTTTTTGCAAATTATTTTTTTGCCAAATTTAGTTTTGATACTTATGTGTTTTTCCGAAATTATTTCAAAATTGATTCATTCATATGTTTTACACGTAATTTGCAATTCATACAAATTTATCAGTAAGCTGAGTAATCTCTCCTAACACTGAAACTTATGGGGAAATGCGCCATCTCTCCTAAGTAGCAGATGCGCAAACTCTCCTATTTTGGTAGGAGAGATTGCGCGGCTTTTTATTTAAATATGACCACTTCTAAAATGAATTGTTGGTGTTCGCATACTTAGTCCAGGTTAGTAGTTTATAAAAAATAGTTTAAGTTTAAAATATTTTGTATTACTGACGTTCTATAAAATTTCTGATGAACAGTTATGAAAATTCAAGCACTTACATTGGAAAAACAAAACAAAATAGCACTGTTTATCCAAGACTCTTGGAACAATCAATATGCAAATTCATGTAGACACTGCATTAATGCTGCTGTACAACTACCTGGAGTCGCTGCTCGCGCACTGAACGCCTTCCGGTCGAATTTCTTTGTGCGAAATCTCTCCTACCGCGCGATCTCTCCTCGCTTTACTATATGCGAAATATTTTTAAAAAGTTATTATTTTCTTTTCACTTATCAGTATATTGAAAGATGATTTTATATAATATGTTACGACATATTAACGTTGACTTTTCTACACATTTTTGCCAAACTCTTATCAATTTATTTGAGCAAATATACATTTTTCTATAGCAGTTAGATCGGACAATCGGCAACAGCGGCAGCAATGCAATACCTACTCCCGATATTTCATCCGCAAATTTTACGACACTGCAAGCTATTGTGTTCATTAGATAGGCACACAGCGAGTCGGTGATGCCGATATACTGTGCTGACTGGACACTCATTACTATCCATACTCAAGTCGCATGTGGTCCGATATTTACAATCACTTAAATGTCGAAAGAACCCTACGATTTTAAAACTGCTTTAACTATATTTCCTGTATCTGCTTATTTCGGAAATATATAATAAGATAGTGGAGTATGTTTTTATAGTTTCGTGAATGCCGGCAGAAAATCTTAGCTGGAAGAATGATTCACCTTGGTAAATAAATTAACTTTTTTTCAAAATCACGGGGCAACGACTGGTGAATTTTTAAACATTTGGAAAAATGGTTATTGTCCTCTGTCAGGGTAGGAAATCAAAAACATATCTGGAGCGTTTTATTGTTTCAATCCGCATTTTATTCGTTTTCTGATTGGTCTATACAGTAATCTGTATTTTCCCTTTACTTTCAACAGAGATGGATTCTTCTGTTGCCTCTATGACAAAAAAGTAATAAAAACTACAAAAAAAATAATAACTCAGAAACAAATTGAGATAGATCTTTCAAACAAATTGCATTTAAAGTTATATATTTTTTCTCTATAGTAAAGCGAGGAGAGTTCACGCGGTAGGAGAGATTGCGCACAAAGAGTTGAGTGCGCGAGCAGCGACGCCAGGTAGTTGTACAGCAGCATTAGTGCAGTGTCTACATGAATTTGCATATTGATTGTTCTAAGCGTCTTGGATAAATAGTGCTATTTTGTTTTGTTTTTCCAAAGTAAGGGCTTGAATTTTCATAGCTGTTCGTCAGAATTTTTTTAGAACGTCAGTAATACAAAATATTTTGAACTTAAACTATTTTTTATAAACTACTAACATGGACTAAGTATGCGAACACCAACGATTCATTTTAGAAGTGGCCATATTTAAATAAAAGGTCGCGCAATCTCTCCTACCAAAATAGGAGAGTTTGCGCATCTGCTACTTAGGAGAGATTGCGCATTTCCCCATAAGTTTAAGTGCTAGGAGAGATAACACAGTTTATTGATAAATTTGTATGAATTGCAAATTACGCGTAAAACATATGAATGAATCAATTTTGAAATAATTTCGGAAAAACACATAATTATCAAAACTAAATTTGGCAATAAATTAATTTGCCAAAAAAAAAAAAAAAAAAAAAAAAAAAAAAACTTTGCAGATAAAAATTTTATTAATAAATTAATAATACAGTTGTTATTAAATAAATTTTATGTAATTATTTTTGTTAATAAATTAATAATATATTTGTTAATAATTTAATTAAATATATATATACATATATATATGTATATATATATACATACATATATATTTAATTTATGAGCAATTAATTTGCTAATAAATTAATTTTGTAAACTAAAATAAATTTTCCAATACAATGTTTTGGAAAAGCTTTCACCCATTCCAAGTAGTGTAATGCCATCGAAATCAAAAGGAAACAGAGTGCAACTAATGTTACTGATCCACAAAATATATATGAAAAAATATTTAAGAAGGATGCCACTACAAAAAAAAAAAAAAAAAAAAAAAAAAAAAAAAAAAAAAAAACGAAGATAAGGTGATTTTACAAAAAGTGGGATAAAAATACTCAAGGGAAAAAAAACGAAGGTCAATGAGGATGAGTACACTGAGTATCAGGAACTGTACCAGGAGGCAATTTCGACAACTGATTGGATTCAATGTATTGCTTGTTGCAGGTGATTGCACGAAAGATACACGTTTTACAATAATAAGTGCATCGATTGTGGACGACGACAACTTCGGTTAGCAAACAAAATACAATGAAACTGTGGAAATCGAAATGAAGTAATTTTCAAGTTAAACATGTTATCTACTAGGTGAATGTTTTTTTGTAATCTTAGTAAGGCTTGCTTTTTCTGATATTTTAATCTTTTTAAATTAAAAATTTTAACTGTTGTTAAAATTATTTATTTTATTTATTTTTTAAACATTTGCTTGAAATATTCACTCCTAATACAAAAATATTCACTCACAAAATGTCAATTAAGTGTAATTATTATTGTTAACAATTTAATTGTAGTTATTATTAATAACAATCTTTTCTACCTATGTGCGCAGTCTCTCCTACCCATGTGCGCGTTCTCTCCTACCCTGTAAGGAGAGATTGCGCAAAATAGTTTTCTTGGTTTTATTACTGCTGTTCTATTAATTTACAGTATAACAACAAAATAACAATGGAAATGCATAAAAAAGAAATGAAGTCAAAATTATTCATGCATAGTTTAGCAAAATATTAATATTTAGATTTTTTATTATTCTTCTTTTGAAAGGTGCACAGACTCTCTTCGCTTTACTATATATGTCGGTGTAAAAAGTAATATTGCGGGATTTTTAGAAGTTTAAAAATGAAATTTCATTTAAAATTGGTTCAGGAATATTAATGCTTAATCCATGGCGTACGTAATGAATGACCAGCTCCGTAGAAGTTTAAAAAATTACACTACCGAAAAATATAATTCATGGCGTACGTAATGTATGATCAACTCCGTGCGATTTCTTATGTCTTAAATTTTAGTCTTTGAAAAAATTATTTTCCAAATGGTCGTTATAATTTGTTAAATTGCTTTTTTTTAATCTTTTTTTTTTTATTATTATTATTTTCGATACCACTATTTCAATCAGTAATCATTGTGTGTATATTTCTACTATTATTTAAAGTAGATAATTTTTTTTGAGCGACAGTGGTAGACAAAATAATAAAAGAATTGTCGCCACTGATAGTTATGTTGTATTTTTCAAGTGAGCAAATTCCTCCGTCCTCCTGATCTTGTTTTGCCGACAGCGATAAATCTTTCATATCTGCTTCCTTCTTTCATATAGTATTCATTAAATGAATGGATACATAATTCAGTGTAACATATGGTGAGAAGATTATTTATTGCACGTGTTGCAATGTTTAAATTATTTTTATCTCATACAAAATCATATTGCTAGGAGTTAGTTGTGCTAAGCAGGTGTCTGTTTGTTTTGTTTTTCTTATTTGTAGAGAGTTCACATATATTTTTAATCGCCATCTTGATTTTTGTGGTATCTTGAATTTTACGCATATTTTGATGTATGATTTAATGTTACTTTCTACTGTAATATTGTATTTCATCTATATTTTCGATGCAAAATCCATGTATGATTCTAGGCCGTCGTTTTTTTTATAAGTAGTGCGGTATTATTAGAAACTTTGTAGTTTTTAAATTGTTACTAGTAGAAACTTTCTCTACATAGACGGTCTTTCTTATTAATAGACTCCTTGTCTTTTGCGATAAATTTTCGTTTTAACATGTTTTATAGTATTACATTTATTTATACATAGCTTTTTTGACGCATTTTGTGCATTTGGCGTGTAAATTTTCCTTTTGCTTAAGCTTTCTACTTCTTCAATTATTATTATTATTTTTAATATTTGCTTAATATTTTTAATATATACACATATGTATATATATATAGGTAGAAATAAGTCCAATATCCGATCACTAATTTTTATCTATGTATCTCTACCAATAACTCTACAATGCTTTGACATATAATAATTAAAAAATATCCAATATATATTATATTCCATAATAGTCATCCTTATTTCATAATCATCCTTCTTTAATAATTATATTTATCTATTTATCTTTCCACAGTTATTGCATGAATATAAAAATAAATAAATGCTAAAACTATGGTTTCAACTCATTCACAACTATTGTTCAGTACTCAGTTTTTAATCCTATGTTACCGACGTTTAACTATACAAAATATCCCTTAAAATTTATGATTATTTAAGCCAGAATTTCTGTGACTGTATAACGGCGTAGAAAATTTTATAAGAAAAAACTGTCATTTCCTAAAAATGACAAAATAGAACATTGGTTTTATTTTTGTAAATTTTAGATATTTATCTATACAGGTTGTCCACTCTTAACGGTGTCCAATGGCTAATTCCTAAACCGTTAGTCATAGATATATAAATTAGGGCGTATCGAAAAAAATCGAAATATCTCAAATCTGTTAGCAGTAGTGCGGAAAATTTGTGAACTCTCTTCATTAAAAAATTTTCGGAATCTTAAAGCAGTGGGTTTATATCTTCTGTTGCCTCAGTGGGCCTAAAGTTCCGAAAATTGGACAAAAAATGATTAAAATACGAAAAGTAATAAATGACCATATATTCTGTTGATCGGTTTGGAGTAGTGCTTAAATGGTGCTATGTTGAGCAGTAAATCACCTGACCACTCTCTTTTGTCCGACTAAGCGCAGTAGGCAGGCGCTACAAACATCTTCGAGTAGCAACCGATTTTAACTCATTTAGAGCAGTATACTTTTAATTGGTATGCTGTGTTTAGAGTTGCTTGCACTGCAGTCGTTTTTAAAGGAATTTTGTCTTGTGGTTTTGTGCATTTCGTCATTATTTTCTAAATTGAGGTATTGGTAAATGTTTGAAATATTTGAAATAAGCAGATAATCCACTGGACTGGTCTCTGAATATTCAATTCAAGCTTGCGAATTACACTATTAGACACACCTGTTTTCACAACAAAGCCGTTACATCCCAGAACAATAAGGTTGCTAAAATTATCCAATAAAGTACTTGTTACGTATTCGTAAGTGCTATTAGAAATATCAAATCTACATCCCCTTTCAGGTGTAATATGTCGCGTGAACGTAGAACAAGATTGCGATACAATACAGTAATGCATGTCTACAATTGTTCTTAGGAACTGTTTGTCCTCGAGTGTTTCTGATGTTAAAGTTTTCTCATGCCGTCCATCAAAATAAAGACAGATAGAGTGGAACGATTTATTTTCAGACACCAATTTTTTGTAAATTCTCGATTTTTCTCTTCATAGTTTATTTTTGTCTGTGACGAGGCTGGTATCTGATTCCGGTATTAATCAAAATCTTGCATAACACTCGATACATTAGTAACCGTGGCTCTGTAGGATACACCATATCTTTTGCCGACAAGAGCCATCAACCGACAAGTTATCCAGTTTTAAACGCATTTGAACACACCTTATAGGCTGCTGAAGAGACACTGTATATGACCTGTATTTGATGCCCATCTTTTCCCCTATCTCCATCTCCCTCATATCTTCTATTTCATTTTCCATTTCATTCTCCACTGAATAGCTTGTAGCAGATGCAGGAGACACCTGTTTTGCAGATCTAGTAGTATACTGTTCCTTTTTGCGTTTGACGTTCCTAGAGCCGTTTTGTTTCTGGAACATCAACACTTCCAATGAACATTTTTCTTTCTGTTGTTTGTCAATGAGGAACAGATGTTCTTTTGCAGAAACTTTGCTCTCTTTCGGACATTTACACTCCTTAAAAATCGCCCATTTACAGGCAGATATTTCAAAAAATGTTTTTGCTTCCATTTTAAAGTTCTAAATATTTTCGAGAGTAGTCTAGCTTTTACCATGACGTTTTATATTTTTCATGTTTGGTCCATATTTTCCATGGTATGCGTGTATCATATCACTAACACGTTTATGTAAAACTGAAGCAATGGCTGTATCGATGTATCAATTTTCTATCTTCAAACCGACAGTTTTTGAAATAACTGAAAAACATGGTTCGTTGTTTCCACCAATTTCGAAACCAATACGCATCAGTCGAAACAATACGCATCAGTGACTGCAAGGATTTTGAAATTTCAAATAGTTACCAATGTCTCATATTAGAAAATGATGACGAAATGCATAAAACCACAAGAAAAATTCGTTTAAAAACGATTGCAATGCAAGCAACTATAAAGACCGCACACTAATTAAAAGTATACTGCTTTAAACTTGTTGAAATCGGTTGCTACTCGCAGGTGCGTAGCATCTGCCTATTGCGCTTAGCGGGACGAAAGAGAGTGGTCAGATGATTTACTGGTCACTCCGGTTTGTTTCTGGCATGAAAGTAGGGGTCTTCCACTTTTGGCAAAGTTGCAAAACCAGTCTGTCTGAATTGTGTATTGAGCAAGCTGTAAACCGTTATGCAGAAAGGTACCAAATTGCGTCAACATTTCCAAAATTAAACGCCGATGAAGCGGCAGAAGATATTAAACTATAATTCTAAAAAAAAAATGGGTTGTTGTTGTTTTAACAAAGTTCCTTTTAAGCAGTACCACAAACCGATAAACGAATTCTTTGATACTTTATTAATTTTTATATTTTAATCATTTTTAGCCCAATTTTTGGAACTTTAGGCCCACTGAGGCAACAGAAGGTATCAACCCACTATTTTAAGATTCCGCAAATATTTAATGAAGGCAGTTCACAAATTGTAGCACTACAGCTGAAAATATTTGAGAGATTTCGATTTGCTCGATACGCCCTAATGTAAATCCACTTACAAAAATGTTTTAAATGAGGTAATCAATTCTTTTTAAAGTCGTTTGGATCAATAAAAACATTTCTTAAAAAGTTACGAAATTTAAATTTTTATACGATCTCTCCGTCCCCTAGGTGATACTTAGTAAAAATATCTTATTGCACGAACAAGAAACACAAAACAAGTCCCATTCATCTAACACTAAAATTGACCGAGTTATAAAACGTTAAATTTAATACCAATTTTTTGCATCTCAACACATGAAATAGGCAATGCTTCGTACAAGGAAAGGATCGTACACAAAGCGCTTAAATATTAGAAGACTTTATTTCGCAGGTATCCGTTCTTTAACGGTGAGTAATCACACGGTACAAATATTAAGATACTGTTGATATTTATTAAGTTTCAGATTGGTTAAAATAATTATATTTTAACTTGTGTTTTATTTTGCAAAGGATTGAGACTGGTGCATCTGATTTAGCAAAAATTATGTTATTGTTTTCACTTATACAGGGTGAATCTAAACTCTTGGGCAAAACGTTAAGGGATGATAGTACACATCAAGACAAACTATATGAAATATGAAACTAATGGTCCCAAATGTTTTCTGAAGTAGATACGCGCCATTAAAATTTAGGGTCCAAAATTTCAAATGATCATAAAAAACGGAAAAATTGGTCGATTCGTTTGTGCTTTTCGCTAAAACTATACTTTATGTCAGTATTTTTTTGAAAATTAATTTTAATGATAAAGTTCAAAAAATGCCCTTAGTCTTTTTGCTTTAGACATTGGAGTAACGAACAACTGTTTTTTACCGTTATTTTTTGTATCTCATTAAATGCTTTCAAAAACATAGCCTTAAACTTGAATTTTGAGCTCAAAATCTGAATTGTTGGGAGTGGTTAAATAGTGCAAACTGATCTGTGTTCAGGAGTTGAAATTTGAAACACCCCTCATGAATGCAGTTCAGTTATTCCCTATCTTGGTGTCGTAGATCAGTCAGAAACTACTACCACTGCACGTAAAATAAATGATAGAGGGATGACAAAATTAAATAAAAATTTTATTCATAATAGACATGAACAATTTATCCGCTCAAAATAACAAGAAATAATTTACGTTTGACACCCTTAGTTTCCTATTTAGTGTTGTTTATTTTCATGTGTACAGTCACCCCTTAAAGTTTTGCCTAAGAGTTTAGATCCACCCTGTATTTATATGTCTAGTAAATTTGTGAAAAGTCCTCTTTCACAGCAAAAACGATGCTTCAACTTTCAACAGCCTATTTCTTGGTAAGTTTTAGTCTTAGAAGAGTGGGATTTTTTTTTTTTGTATTACATCTTATTGTAATAGTATATTTTGATTAAATATAACTTATAAGATAGGATTCGTGTCAGAAAGTATTTTTTTTACCATTTTAAGAAATATTTTGATTGCCCCAAATCACTTTTAAAACGTTTCTTTATCTCATTTAAAACATTTTTTAATTGGGACTACATGTCTATGACTAATGATTTAAGAATTAGTTATTGGACACTGTTGAGAGTGGACACCCTGTATATTTTCGGGCAAATTAGATACACAAATAGATTTTAAAAAGATAGCTATTATAGGTTACCTTATATCGAAAGAAATGTACATGGATTATGTCTTTCAAAAACGATATCTTATTTCAACTTCTTATTTCTATCAGAAACAAATTTCCATTTGAAATATTATGTAGAAACATTGGTTATATAAAAAAGAATGCTCATTCAGAACATTTATCTATAAATATTCAATTTCACGAGTACAGTGACTAAAGAAGAAAGCGATGGAAATAAAGGAATACCGATAATGTCCAATGTATAACTTTGGCGTTCTAACATTATTTGTCACTTGCTTCGTATATGCTTTTACTGAAGTACAAAGAGACAGCCAAATTTTTGTTCATTTTGAGGGTTCCGTATTTAAAAAAGTAAAAACAGGACCATCATAGGATCCCTCTTGTGTCTGTCTGTCTGTCGCAGCCATTTTACTCATAAACTATGCAACGTGGAATGTTCAAATTGGCGGAAGTAATAAAGACTATTGACCCACATATTTACAGATTATTAAACATTTACAATATTTTTAGGAATAATGAAGAGTGTGTGTGTGGGAGGGGGTAATTAAGTTACTTGAAATACAAATCTTTTCTTTGTATATCGTGCTAAAGATTTCGTAACGCTGAACTCAAAAACCTATTTCATTTAATTTTAGGTATTATATTTTCAGAGATATCTTCGAAAATGTAGTGCGAAAATATGTCCTCCCCCCATCTATTTTCTAATCTACTCAAACTAAAATTATGAAAAATATAGAGGTATCAGAGAATAACTTAAACCTTGCACGAAAATTATAGCGATTACCCTGGGTCACAATGTTTTTGAAAAAAGCACATTTTTCCGTTATACACAAATTTCAATTTGCGGGCACTCAGCAAAGGCGTTAAGGAGCGCTAGACGTATCGTAGCAGACGTATAAAAGTATTATTAATAAAGATTTTTGTAAAAAAGACTTAAAGACACGGGCTGTTTGGACGTACATAATGACAAAGGTGTCGTACTGTATGTACCACCGGCTTTTAAAGACCAGATAGCAACTTTTAATGATACATTTGTGTAATACAATGTCCAGTACCAGTATAAAAGCAATAAACGTCAATTTTTTTAAAAGCAGACTAATTTAATTAGAATCAATCATATAAATACTATGGGATTCGCGACTAGTTTGCACTGAGTACATCTCTCAATACGCCTCCCGTGTCTTTAAAAGTTAATTAAAAACCTGTCTGGTAAAACGCCTAAGGCAGTGTTGCTAATTTGCGACCTCCTTTAGGAGCGCTCTTAGCAAAATGCTAAGTTTAAACTTTGAACAAGGGTTTTGTTTTAGCTACACTGTAAAAAGAAAAGATTATTACGACGCTGAATTTAATTTTATGAATGGCCAAATGAAGTTTAAATATGTAATACTTTTATTGTCAGTGTCGCATTAAGTTCATCATAAACAGATTGGGATAAGATTTAAACAAGATTTATACAGAATAGCAATATTTGATATTATTTTGGCTTCATATCTCTTTGAACTTTTATGGTATACCCATTCTTATTTTTCTAGTATATATATATACATTTATACCAAACCATACGTTGCATAGTTTTTTACAAAGTTTTATTAGGTAGCTTTCATTACAAAAAGCTACCTATTGCAGCCGTTCGGAGGAAAGCGATTTCAAAAAATTTTGGTATATTTTCATCGATCATGCCCCCCAGACCACGAAACCAACCTCCGTTCAAAATTGATATATATATATATATATATATATATATATATATATATCCATATATATATAAATATATATAATTATACAGTCCGTCTCATAAATATAAAGACACACATGTTTTTGAAATTACATTTCATTAATTCAGTTAAAATAAATTAAATTTTATACCTCATATTAAGAACACTGAAATGAATCTCTTATAGGGGTTTTAATTTAAATAAAATAATTTCCTCTCTAATAATTAAAAAAAAATAAAAAAATACGCTGTCTCATAAATATAAAGACAAACTTGAAACTGCCTCATATGCGATTTTTTTTTCGAATGTGCGAGTACAGAAATAATGCGCACGCGCAGTAATACACTTTAACTTACCCAAACGAGTAAAGTTGTTTGACTTGTTTCAATTGCAAAGATGGCGTGGAACATTGGAATTTCTAAAGATGAAATTTGCAAAATATGTGAATTTAAAGCTAATGGCTTAACAGTTTGTCAAATATGTAAAAAAACTGGGAGAATCAGAGCTGCACTTTATAAAATTTTATCAAAAACTTACAATTAATGTTCGAGAAAACGATCTGGCAGACCGAGAAAAACTAGTGAAAGCCTCGATTGCAAGATCATGCGACTTGTTTCGTCGCAAAAAATGTCACTCCGATAAGTTTCTCAACGCGTTTATGGTATGGTCCCAAAGGATACAGCACATCGTCGAATAAAAGAAAGAAAAAACATTGTATGCCGACATACGTGCAGATTTTCTTTACTGAAAAAAAACCCACGAAGAACGGAGGTTAATCGGGGTTAAAGATCATATGCACTGGAAGGACGAATGGATGCAAGCCATTTTTTCTGATGAAACGAGATTTAACTTGGATTGCCCAGATGGTTGGAATTCCTAATCGCACGATTTAAGACGTTAATCTCGAACCTTCTTCTGTAGGCAGAAAAAGGGATGTGTTATGGTGTGGGGTGCCTTCTCTTTTAATGGAACTATGGATATTGCGTTTCAGGAAGGTAAACAGACATCTAAAGAGTATATCGAACTGCTTGACAGTCAGTTGTTGCAAATTGCTGAAACTCTTGGTGGTCGGAATCATTTGTACCATCAGGATAATGCATCGATTCACGCATCAAGACTCACAAAAAAATGATTTGCCGATAGCAATGTTCATGTTACGGTGTGGCCCGCACGTAACCCTGATTTAAACCCAGTTAAGAATCTTTGTGGCACTCTTGTTCGCAGTGTATGTGCATCTGGAAGACAATTTTCAAACGTCCTTAAGTTGAAAAAAGAAATCGAACGAAGTTGTTTTATATAAAGCCAAAATAGTTATACAACTTAATAAAAAGCATGCCAGCTAGAATATTTTCTGTCATTAATAAGAATGGATTATTTATTGGACGGTAATTCAAAAGTATGTAAAATGTCTTTATATTTATGAGACAGCAAATTTATTTACATTTATCAATTTTCGAGCTGAAACTATTTAATTCTAATTTAATTTATTGTAAAATGGTTTCTTGGTACACACTTTTCGCTATATGCATAGATATAATTTTGAATACTGAATTATTAAATTATTATTTCGAAAATATCAGTGTCTTTATATTTATGAGACGCACTATATACAGTCGAACCCAGTTAAGACGCGTTTCAAGGGAGTGGGTAAAAGTCGCGTATTAAGCGGGATCGCGTATTAAACGTGATTTGTATAATGTTGCAGGAACTGGGCTTATTTACAACATCTAATCGTCTAAACGAACTTTAGAACTTTCATTTATATGTTTACGATCGAAATTTGTATCTTTTAGATATACTTAGATTAAAATTTAATTGAACTTAACTTTAACTCCTTGTTTCTTTTCATAGAACCACATGGATTAATAACTGAAAACAAAAAGTAAATTCAAACGGCTTTATTATGGATTAATATGCTGCAACCAAAAATAAAAAAATAATTTCATGCTAGACTAATTTTTTAACAGAACTAAAAAAAAATTACCTTTGAAGCACTTGTTAAAATCATATTTAGTACTTGTGATAATGAGTACAATTATAATCTGTCCTTTTTTTTGTTATAAGAAAAACTATCCGGATTAATAGTATTTGTGTAAAAAATATTGTTAGTTTAGCAAGGAGTAAAGAAAACATAAAAGATTTAAACAACCGCAGTCGTATTTAATTTTTACGAGTTTCATTTTTTTGCCTGCATAATGAAACATAGTAGGATATAACGTACATTTAAAATCTCACTAACAAGGTATACTAATCTTTAATCGTAATAATTTGATGACGTATCTGAGTATCCTGAATTCGTCTATCTCTCTCTACTACAGTAAAAACATACAGGGAGCTAAAGATAAAAGAATGTTAGGACGCAGTATCAAACAAGAATTGTAGTGTTGCTAATTTAGCGGGTTTTTAAAAATTCAAATATCTCTCACTATTTTCGATTAGTAATGTTCGCCTTAATTAATCTGTTATTAAATAAAGTAAATATTACTATTCGTAAGCAGTGTTTCTTATTTTAATATAGGGTCATTCCATGTCAGTTCAGGCAGGCATGTAACCCACCATCACAGATTTTGATGCAACTGAGTGTGTTTGTTCCTATTAATAAGATATGATCACCAGTATTTTTTTTACTCCTTGGTCAAATAGTTTCTGAGAAAAAAATTGTCAAAATTTTGAAGAACTGGCGTCAGTTGGCGTTCTTGACTGCTCGGTTTTCAAATGTAGCATGACATAAATATGATCATATTTCTATATCTACTCGACAAATCATCTTCAAATAATTTATGCATAATATTTAGGGTACGCAGTTTATGAAAAAAATATATTGTTACGCTTATAACATTTTAAGTGTGTCTAAAAAAATGTTTAAACTTTGAAGTCGTAAATTGTTTATGAAAAATTATGCATTAACTAAAAAAGCATTATCAACAAAAGGCGGTATTTTTATTAAATTTATTTTTTGTGGGGGATATACTTAAATGCGTCCTTTACCTGATTCTGAAATAAAAATAGTGGGATTTGGGGTGTTTTTAGTAGTATTTCCTATTTAAAAATATTTTGAGGCGTATTTCAAATCAAATCAAGCAGAGTCATTCCATGTCAGTTTGCCTAAGACATTTAATTCACTGTCACAAATTTCAATGAAACTGGGTATGTTTATAGCTCATTTTAAGACGTAATCACCTTGATCCTAAGTAAAATATTTTTAAGATTAAAAAAAATCTAAATATTGAAATTTTTTTAAAAAATGTTTTTAATGACGGATCTATATTTAAATACTGCATAAAAAAAAGTCATTTCAATATAAAATCACTAAATAAGTTTCGAATAATGTATATGTGACAAATAACATAGACAGATACAGTCAGCATATTTGGTTCACTATTTTTTTATAATTTATTTTATAATTTATAATTTATTCGATGAACAGCAACACTTAAAGCTTAATTTATTGTTGTTTCTCATGTTTAAACACTAAGAGTGTGTTTAATCTTGTAAATTTTTAAAATCAAGAATTTTTTGAAAAATAATGTGTTAATCAAAAATTTATTATTAACCGAAGGCGGGCTGTTATTACTCTTTTTAATTGTACGTAAAAATATTTTTTCAATATTTATAAAATAAAAATAGTGAAAATATGAGCAATTTTAACAAAATTTTCATAAAATGTGAATGTTTAATGATAAATATTGAAGCTTTTTATGCTAAGATGTACTATAATGACTACGATATCGTGTATTGCTACTCTTGCTTAAATATAATACATACAATAATAAAATAACAAATATTATTTACAGCAATAAAAATTAAATTAACTAGTACCAGTTCCTTTACCAACACTACACTGCTCAACAGCCGACTTAAAATCAACAGCCCACTCTTATTGAAAAATATTTTCAACTGTTCAAATAATAAATAAACTAAATTTAAAAATCTTAATACCAACTAATTATCTTAAGACGATAATAATAACTAAACAACATAATGAATTTATAAATCAGCTTTTAATTGAAAATTCATGAAATGGTCGCTTTAAGTGTTGCTGTTCATCGAATAAATTATAAATTATAAAATAAATTATAAAAAAATAGTGAACCAAATATGCTGACTGTAATGAGACTTCTAACAAAACTAATTAATTCATTACCATCTGAAATCAAAGCCGAAAGGTCAAAAAGAAAAAATCAGCTGTAGTGTGAATGTGACATACTCAGTTGTTGTTGAGATAGGAATGTCTTTGTGACATTTTCACCTGTACTTCAATAAAATATAAACATGTACTATTTTTTCATTCATCCAAATTAAGTAAAACAATTATAAAATTTTGTTGTCATTACACCAGATGTTAAATTTTTCGTTACATACTATTAGATAAGTTCTTTACTTTTAGATATTATTGACATAATATCATAAAATTTACCATATGTATTTTCTATAAGTGTATAAACAATATATATGCTTTATTAAACATAAATGAATATTTTTAAAATAATTTGTTTGAGGACAGGGATATATATGCACACACACATATATATATACATACAATATATGTTGAAAATCTATCTTTCAGCAATATTGTGATGAAATATATCAAATTACATATCATTAGAAACTGAATAAAGTTACGAAAGTGCAACTCATTATGTTTTAAATAATTTTTCAGATATAGTTATTTGAAAGATATAAATTCGGATTATGCATTTTTGCATATATTTAAAGCACAATATGTCGAAATGTTCTTCAAAGGAGTGAAATTTGGTTTTTTTTTTTCAATATTAGCAGTTCAATGCTAAATTTTCAATATTAGCAGCTAAATATGAGTTTAAAGATTAGGAGTGTCATTTTGAAAATTTCTATTGGGCGGTGAGAAGCTAGTGATTTTTCTCTTTTTTGGAAAGGGATAATTGCTCTTCGCCCTAGAAGTTTTACTAAAAAACAATATTTTTTATTTTTTTTTCCTTAAGAAACGAACATAAAAGATAATTTGAAAAATAAAATAAATGTACCGTAATTTCCGGTGTACAGCCCGCGGATCAAACAATCGTGTTTCGACACAGAATTTTTTAAAAATAAAATGTAACTTTTTAGATCACGGTAAATATTGATCTTCAAATACTGAATAAAATTTCTGGGTCCAAACTGAATTGTTTGATCTGCGGGCTATATACCCGAAAGTACGGTATAAATAAAAATATTTCCAGGGATGATACATTGGATAGATTTTACATCTGAAAATATTGATAATTTTAAATATGATTTAAATACTACTAAAGCCAACCAAAATCCCACTATTTTTATTTCAGATCCAGCTATAATGTAGTATTATGTACAACTTAAAATTAAAAAATTAGTCATAGGAGCTCCGCCTCTGATTGATAAAGCTTTTTTAATAATTTCATTATCTTTTGTAAAATATTTTTGATTTCAAAGATTATACAATTTTTTAGACACATTTAAATATTTTTTAACATTACAGCAATATTTTTTTCATAATCTACATACTTTATTTACCTTGCTTAAATTATTTCAAGAAGATTTATTTATTAGTTATTTAAATATGATTTTATATATAAAATGGGGCCTTTGAAAATTGAACAATCATTAATGGCAACTAGTGGCAATTTTCCAAAACTTTGATAATTTTTTCTCATATTTTCACTATTTTTAATTTATAACCATTTAAAAGATATTTTTACGTAAAAAGCAATAACGCCCTGCCTTCAGTTGATAATAAATTTTTGATTAACACATTATTTTTGACAAAATTCTGGATTTAAAAAATTCACAAGATAAAACACTCTCAACAAGATACACACTCTTAGGGTTTAAACATGACAAAATATAAGAAATAATAATCTGCCAACATTATTTGTCGCATATACATTATTTGAAATCTATTTAGTGATTTTATATTGAAATGACTTTTTTTTAAATGCAGTCTTTGAACATAGAATTGCCATTAAAAAAATTTTAAACAATTTTTCAAAATTTTGATTTTTTTATCTTAAAAAATATTTTACATAGGATCAAGAAAATTAAATGTGATTACGTCTTAAAATGAGCTATAAACAAACCCAGTTTCATTGAAATTTGTGACAGTGATTAAATGGCTTAGGGGAACTGACATGGAATGACTCTGCTTGATTTGATTTGAAATACGCCTCAAAATATTTTTAAATAGGAAATACTACTAAAAACACCCCAAATCCCACTATTTTTATTTCAGAATCAGGTAAAGGACACTTTTAAGTATATCTCCCATAAAAAATAAATTTAATAAAAATACCGCCTTTTGTTGATAATGCTTTTTTTTTTGTTAATGCATTATCTTTCATAAAAAATTTACGACTTCAAAGTTTAAACATTTTTTTAGACCCACTTAAAATATTATAAGCGTAACAATATATTTTTTTTCATAAACTGCGTACTCTAAATATTATGCATAAATTATTTGAAGAGGATTTGTAGAGTAGATATTGAAATATGATTATATATATGACATGCTACATTTGAAAACCGAGCAGTCAAGAATGCCAACTGACGCCAGTTTTTCAAAATTTTGACAATTTTTTTCTCAGAAACTATTTCACCAAGGAGCAAAAAAAATTACTGGTGATCATATCTTAATAGTAAGAACAAACACACGGAGTTTCATTAAAATCTGTGATGGTGGGTTACATATTGGTATTTTACTGCCTGATTTGATGTGGAATGCCCCTATGAAAAAAATCTAATAAATTGGCAACACTGAAGAAGAAACAAGGAATTCGCATCTTGATCAATGAATTCGCGTCTTAAGCGTGATTTTTTTGCCTCAAAGGGACCGAAAATCTCTCGCGTATTAAGCGGGATCGCGTATTAACCATTCGCGTATTAAACGGGATATTTTTACATTAGCCTTATGGGCGATATTCAAGGGACCGCAAAAAATCCGCGTATTAAGCGGGATCGCGTATTAACCGTGAGCGTCTTAACCGGGTTCCACTGTATGTAGATAAGGCTGCTAACAACTATGCTATCACATGCAAATATTACTATCATCACCTCCTAACTAAAGCTGTTACTTCTAATAATATTTTCAAACTTCATCATGTTACTTTAAAGGAAAATAATAATCATATATTAAGCTATCTCAAATTATTAAACATGAAAAATAACAACCTCAATTATCCTTATGTAATCATGATTCCAAAATTTCACAAAAATCCTCTTAAATTCCTCACTGTCACTGTAGGATATAATACATATAATACTCGTGTTAATACGATCCTAATAAATCGTGTTAATACGAATACCTCTTTTTAAATATTCTTACACAAATTTATCAGTTATCAGTTAAAAAAGACAACACTCACTGCAATAAAAACTGTTTTGAATTGGTGGATAAAATAAAGCTATTAACAAATGTCAATAATATTATTACTTTAGATTTCAAAGACCTATTTAATAATATCATTCTAAAAGACTTGCATTCTATTATCGACTCATTATTTATAGAATACTAGCAGAACTACACGGCTTCGCCCGTGTCAATTATAAGAAGCCTTCCAGGTAAAATAAATTAAAACAAACTAATACGGCAATCACAATAACTGAAATTTGTGCATCCCCATCCACAAATCATTATAAAGAGAATCCAAAAACATGGCGTTATTGTCTTGCAACCATAGTAAAATCCCTGAGCTTTAATAACAGAATGCACGTTTTCTTTTGCGGGTATAAGAGAAAAATATGTGATTTTCCTGACAATACGAAAAAAAAAAAATTCCTTAAATCGCGCAGCACTTAGTGAAATTCTCGTTTGTATGGTATTATCTACATTATAAAGTAAAAACACTACGTCAGTGCCCATAAATTGTGCCCGATAAATTGTAACCCATAAAATGTGCCTTTACTGTAATTATTCTAACTTTTAATCATCACACAATTTCATTTTTTACAATGTCGAGTAGAAAAAAGTTCTCTCAAATGAAATTTGTTTGAAAATTGTACCTCAGTTTTCTGATTTTAATGGATTTTAAAGTAATTTTTAAGCATAGATATTTTTAAAGATGAGTGCAACCCGATTACGAAAGATGAACCTGTTTACACTTAATGCAATAGTATAAAGAAAAGACATGTCTATGAGTAACGCTGGTATCATATTTTCGGTGGCAACAACCTAACACAACAAATTTCCCTCTTATTGCAGTTTAACATCTAAACATTGTATATTCGATTGCTCCGACGTATTATAGAAAACAAAAGTACTTTCATTGGTATTTGTTTGTAATGTTTTTCTGAATTTACGAATTTTTTATGGGTTTTAAAATAATTTTTAAACATGCATATTTTTTAAATATGCTTGCAACCCAAATACAAAAGATTAACTTAATTGTTCAAAAACATTGTAAATAATTCAGAATTTGTTTGCTTTGGCATAATATTCAATAACTAAATTGGCAAACGAAATTAAAGCGCCAGAAATAAAATAAAATAAAACACGAATTTAACAAATATCTAATCAAACTACTCAAAATAACCTGATAAGTATATAAAATAAAAATGGGAATTTCGTTCCGGGTGCATATAACTTGAAATCTTCAGAACGGATTTCCATGCGACTTGCAGTATTAGTTTTTTAGGGAAGATTTTAGTGCGTAATATATTGTTTTCCGTTGTTTAGTCATAGAATTATAGGGGAAAGTTATATAATCATGTGAACCCAATTATGAAGGATTAGTCTTATTAGCTGAATGAAAAATGCAGAACTATTTTTATCTCTAAGTATTTTGACGGGTTTATCTTCGGCAATGGGGCTGTGTGCTATGGTATTCTTATTTTAATGAGTGTGCCTGACACCAATTATGACATGCACCTTTGTTTAAAACAATATAGAATGACTTATGTTTTAAGCGACTATTTGGCATGCAACTTGATTACAAAATACTAACCTGCAAATGCTTAAGGTGCTTCTCCAGTTCCCTGCTCAATAACGCGAAACTTTCTGACACATTTCCTGACTCATTAAACATAAAAACTGAAAATTTGCAGGACTGATTATTAAAACGAATTGGAATTTAAATGATTTTTCCATTTTTTGAGATATAAATTACTTATCGAGTTATGAGCAATTGTGGTCACGTGACGATCGGTTTTTCTCCTTTAACGCTGTGTTGCGTCCGAAATTCAGTTCAAAACACTAACTGAAATATCTTATACCTTTACCAACAAATGGAAACTATCTTTCGATTACATAGGTTTCTAAATAAGAACTCCTGTCAATTTCATGCGTTTCCGAACAAAAATTAATTAAAAAAGTCAGAAAATAGCTCCTTTGGATTTCAGAACAGCCTTAACTTTATGAACAGCCTTAACTTGAAGTTTATGAAAAAACTCACGTTTTTAGTTTTAATTTGGAACTCGCGAAATTTAAATTCAGAAAAAGGATGTTTTGGCACATTGTAATAATTTTTTTAACTTTTAAAATTAAAATACATGTTTTCTTTGGCGCGCGTAACAGAAGTATACAATATCTTCACAATACGGGGGAAAATGCAAAAAAAATACATCAAAATGAGGTAGTAGTTAATAAAATTTTATTTGGAAAATTTGAAATTTTATTGAAATTAAATCTACAATGATTAGATGAAATGATGTCATTTTACATAAATTTTAAATCAAGACATCTGTCAAGATTTTTTTTTTTTTTTGAAAATGTAAATAACCGCTCTCTTTTTGCTATAAATCACAGAAAATGTTAGCACTGAATCTAAACCAATGCAACACTTAGCGATAACGTATAGCTATAAGATATGGCTGTAGTGTACAATCAAAGTAGTAAGCAAAATCTAGGAGCCATATGTTTACAATGAGTTTGATTACGCGTTGAAAAGATTTGATAGAATGTGACGTCATATCTAGCCTTTTTTGCCTTTTTCTTAAATTGTTTTCATGAAATTTGACTGTTTGTATTAAAATAGATGTTTTAATTTAAAAAAGAAACATTCGGATTGAGGTGCTACGTTATTTTCCCGCTCTTGTAGTTTTTACTTTATATACAAAAAAATGTAAATTTTCTGTTTCGAATGACGTTAATATCAAACACGAAAAAATATAGCAAGAAAATCTAAAATTTATTGGCAAATAGAAACAAAATACACGCGTTATCCTTATTTTTTTTCACATTATTGTGTCATTTTTTAGGGTTTGGCAACAGGAAGGAAACCACCGTTTGAATTAAAAAAGATTTAAAAAGAGATATTTCTATAATGTTAAATTATGGAAGTGGTAGAAAAAAGGAATAAATAGTGGTCTGATAATTTTTTAAAGTAGACAGTGATCTTTTCCACGTTCTAAAACATATGTACATCGAGTTTCACGCAAATCGGTCAAAAATTAAAGATTTGTATAAAGGACATACACACAGAGAACGGCTTTTATATATATATAGATTTTCCTTTATTAAATTTACCTGATAACATTGATACTGACTGCTTCACATCTTTGACTAACTTTCTGCTACTTCATAATTTTATTTTCCAAAACAATGCTTTTTTTTTAAATTCAAATACAGGTCATCTCTCAAGGAGCTGCTTCATCAAGCATGTTATCTGATTTATATCTTTACTTTTATGATCGTAAATTCATTAATAATAATTTATTGCTCTACAGATACATAGATGATGTAATTATTCTTTCTGTTACAGTTAATAATTCTACATCTCTTCCTGTGAAGTACCCTTCTAATCTAGAACTTAGTACTACCTTTTCAAATAATTCTAGTATCAATTTTATGGATGTTAAAATTAATATTCTCCTTAATAACACCCTAACATTCAACATTTATGATAAACGCAATGAATTTTCATTTAATGTAGTTGATTTTACGAACTTTAATTCCTGCTTGCATATTTCAGTATATAGAAATATTCTACTTAATCATAGTATTCGTATCAAACGTTTATGTTCCTCCCAATTCTTACAGCCTAACATTTTTAAATTAAAGCAATTAGCATTGTCTTATAATTATCCCATCTCTTTTATATCTGCATGGCTCAAATCTTAATATTCATTTTTTTCTACTTCTTACCAGTATAGGAATTTAATATGTTTAAAAAAACTAAATAATCGAAAACACTATTATGGAGGGTGAGATGTGGATTGCTGAAAAAATTATAAAAATCATGCACACAAAAAATTATATGTATGCATATAATATATATATTATATAAAAAAAAGGTTTGGTGTATGTGTATGTTTTTCAGACATTATACACTAAAAACATAAAAAAATTAAAAAAATAAAAATACCATGATGGAGGGTTAAGGTCGGGAATGCTAAAAAAAAGTTAAAAACCTTATATGTTTTTATGTGTGTGAGCGTGTATGTATATATGCTTATATATTGTATGGACATATTAAAAAAAAAGGGGGGGGGGGTATCATGCATTTAACATAATAATTTTTCACATATTGCATCATCATTTAAGGAGATATTTTACTATCTCAATATTCCTCATTGCTTTTTAAATTTTCACGTTTATTTACATAATACAAGGCTAAATTTTACTATCTCAAATATTCCTCATGTTTTTAAATGATAATATCAGAATTTACTTGCTCGTTTAATTGCCACCGAGCTTCAATAGAAATTTAGCTTTATTTAGTGCGCCCAATGTGTACAATCATTATATTTTGCGATGCTATGATTATAAAAGAAATTTTTAATAACTTAAAAACTTAACGTATAAATACATAACTCGTTACTAAGATTCAGTTTTGTACACGAACTATCCCCAAATAACTTATATATTAATAATGAACAAATAGTAATCATTCTAAGATGCATCCTACAATTGAACTGAATAGTTTGTTTGTATAATCGATATAACGTTCATCTGTTTTCTGAAGAAAATAGGAACAAAACAGAATGAAAATATTTTCATTATCAATATCTTACGCACTATGTTATTGATTATTTAAACAAAACATACTTTTACTTAATTTAATATGTTTTCTTTATCTCTTATTTTAGCAAAAGAACATAAAAGTTTGCTACCCATGACATTTTTTTTAAAAATTATTATATTATTTTAAAAAAAAATATTTAATATTCTTTGTACGGGAAAAAAATATTATCTCATACAGAAGTAACGATTTCATCTGTGGTGTGAAAACATTTCACATCTTCCGTCAGTATTACAGTCGAAATATTTAAACACTGAAATAAATCTACATACTTCTCAGATTTCATTTCCAAAATATTCTTAACAAATTACCGGATTTATAATGTTCATTTGAATACTGAGGCTACTCTTAATTTCTATTATCTTATTTTTAATAAAAACTACTAATATGAACTTAATATTATACAAAATAATAGCGAGTAACAGGAATTGTTAAATGCAGTAATATTTCACACAATTAGGCAAAACATTGTGCGATTTATTTTTCCAAACATTGTAGTTGCAATATTTATTCCAACATTTCAATATTTATCAAACCCATATTCATTTACTTCTCTAAGTGATTTCATATTTAATTGACTTTGAAAGTGTTTTAAAACGACATTAATTCTAATACTATATGGATTGTATGAACATTTAAATCATCACTAAGCTCCCAATTCAATTTTAAAACACATTACAATTGTCAATTCCACATTCTCTAATAAAGACACAATTTAATAAAGACAAATAATTATAAATGTAGAAAGTAATATTCTATGTTTACTAACAGCTTGAAAATATTAAATTAATATCAATGTTTGAACAATTTGCGATGTAAGGAAGGTCTTAAATAAGAGTTCCTATATATCAACAATTATTATCATTTTCGATATCCAACCTAAATGCACAGTTTAAATTACTTTGACTATAATACATTGTTAGATTAATATTGTGCATTCAGAAGAAATGACCGGAGTTTAGTTTAAAAAAAAAAAAAAACATATAAATATCACTATATAAAAAAAATGACGTGCATATTTGAAAAATTATATTTCGAAAAAAATTGGATAAACTTTTAAGATTAAAATTTCACAATGGCATGAATCAACTAACAAATCTAGAAAATTCATTTTTGTAACATTATAGAACGTGAATTTCTTCTTAATTTTAATGCCACTCAAACAGGTTTTTGAAGTAATAGCTAAGAATTTATCATTAAAATTCTAAATACAACAAATTTAGAGAGATAAGTTTAAGCTGTTACATGGGTTTGAAAATTTAAAAATATTCAATTATGTTTTTACTTTTTTATTTAATAGCACTACACTATATAGCCAAAGGGGACCGGTCACCTGCAATTTTAGACGTTTTGTTAAATAGCTAGAAAAATACATGAGGAATTAACCTAAAACTGCAGTGTAAACAGCATAGTATAGGTCATATATTTCCGCGAAGAGTTTTTCCCGAAACCCCATAGGGGACCGACAACAACTTGAAAAAGAACGAATGTCTTTTGTATAACCCTGTAAGAAAATGTAGCAAAAGCGTTCAAACTCGCGTTCAAACTCGAGATTATTAATATGTGGCTTATTGCAATATACTGTGTTCATTTGTACGCGGATAGCATTTATACTTGTAGAGAAATTAAGGTTTGTATAAAAACAGCCCCACATTTAACCAAGTGCATTGCAATAATATTCAACTTCCCTATATCCATGTTTTATTTTCCCAGTGTTTTCCGGATCTAAAAAATAAATTCCACTTTCACGCCTTTCGTCACCATGTACGTGAATTTTGAATATTAGACGTTAATAATAGTAGTATTTCTTATATTTCTCTGTACTAAGATATTAAAGTAATTTAACATATTTTTTAATTATTGTCTCATCGTTTAAGTAGTTTTGAACATGATGTAAATTTAAGTTCTACTTTTTTGCATACAACTCTGCCAAAATTTCCAATTTCAATTTTTATTTAAATCCTTCTTTTAATCTCGCGCTATACTTTGGTTTTTTTATTGTTTGGTTTTATTTGCTTTTTAAATAGACTTACTAAAATTGATTTATTTTTTTAATTTCAGATAAATCTATCATGAGTTATACGGGTCACCACCATGACACTTTTTTAGGGGTCTCCTGAAACCATGTCCCACCAGCTGAACTTTTCAAATTTTTGAATGAAAATTTGAATGATAATATTGTTTAAATGTTTCTATTTTATACGTTTAAAATTTTTAATAAAATAATTTATTTATTATACATACAAAAAATAGAGAAAAAATGCTTTTCTGGGAAACTCATGTAAACACTTAAAGGAAGAACAGCAATAACACCAACAGCATAAAAGATTTTTAACAATTTATATATTAAATTTTAACTTTAAAGATAAAAAAAATAAAAAAAGAACAGCTAATAAATCGCTATACGTTAATTTTCAAATTATTTTATACAGAGTTACAATGCAAAGTTAAGCCAATAGGATCTTAAGTCATATTTCCAGAAAAATTTGAATTGGAGTCTCGCGGCATGCATCAACTAATACAATCAGTAATGCGTGTTTCGCAAACTAAATGTTTTTAAGAATAAGCACACACAAAAGAAAAAGAAAAATGCCCAGTTAAACTGTTGGGATTAAGCTCCCATGCTATTTACGATAATTGTATATAACACTCTTATTTCGAACAATAATGCCCCTCGAAAAATAAAGAAATCGACAAAAAACGCATTTAGCTAAATTAAGGGGAAGATTAGCTCCCCCATTTCTCCCCTTTATACTTAACCAATAAAACTCCAAATCTATACTCCCTGTAGGAAGAATCGGCTTTTCAAGGGCAAAAGTTCCCTTTTCATTTTCTCTTTCTTACCATAGTTACTAATCTAAGATAAGGGCCGAGGAGTTACCAACGAAGGGATAATGAAAAGAGGACGTTTTTCCTTGAAAAGCCAATTTTTCCTACAGGGAGTATAATTAGGGGAGATCCTTATCAGAATAAACCGGTGTACCAAATTTGAAGCATATCGGATAAATTCTGCTTGAAAAACCTACTCATCAAAATTAAGAGGGGATTAGCCCACGCCCTCCCCCATTATACTTAACCAATAACCCCCCAAAACAAATCAGGGAAACGTCTTTCAGAATGAACCTATTTTGAAAATTTGAAGCAAATCGGATATTTATAGCAAGAGTTATCGCGTTACTTACATACATATATACGTACATACAGAACCTGTGGGCACATTAACTCTCAGGCTTTGGTAGCCTGTAAGTTAAAAACTTTCATATTCATGTTTTTCTGAGAAAAAGGCGTCAATAAGAGAACACTCGAAGTATAAAATCTAATACAACAGTAGTGAATTTAGAGGATAACATTGGGACGCATTAAATTTGGGCATTTGGAGTAACGCAGATATCCTAAACCATAGTTTATTGATCTAAACATTTTTTAACTTAAAAAAATATATAACTACATCTTTAGTCATGTAGGTTTTTAAAAATGTTTTTTTCATGTAGGTTTCTAGATTTATTCCATCGCATTTCTTTAAAATAAAAATGAGTACTTAAAATTCCCATTTATATTGAAGATTGGAAATATATTATAATTGAAATATTAATTGCAATTAATTTTTAAACCTGTGTACTTTGCCATCTTTATAATATGGAGATTTAAGCACGGCAAATTCTCTATTAATTATACGTTTAATTTTTATCAATATTAAGTTTTATGATTAAATTTTGTGTCTTTAACAAAAAGTGAGTTTTATGAATTATAGACATAAAAAAATTCACAGAAATTATCCCTTCGGTTCTGAGTTGGGAAAATTTGTAATTCTAATTATCTGCAAATTAACCCTTTATCTACTGACGGTACTTATAAGTACCATTAAAATAACTTGTTATAAAATTCATTTAATACATAGATTAGTTGTAATACAGTCAAGAATGAGTTATAGATACATTACTTTATCTTGTTCCAAAAGCATTATGTGTTACGCAAAACAAAATATTTTTAAAAGGATGATTTCTTTTGCCTTTGCATCTTCTCAGCTTTCTTGGCACTGGGAGGGGGGGGGGATTTTTCAATTCGGAAATATTTCTATATTTATATTGTAAGAACATTATATTTGTACATTTCCTAATTCTACAAAATACTAAGAAAAAATTTTAAAATAAAAGATTTGAGTAGGGTTATAAATATTCCTATAAATTCAAATTTAATTAATCCTTCTAAATCCTTCAGTCCTTCTAAAATCCTTCTAAAATTTATTAAATGAATATGTAAAACTTCTAATGCAGTTTAAACAATTCACGAAAAATGCTTTAGAAGATAAAATTTTCATGAATTCATAATTCAGTACATAAAGGGTTAATTGCAGTTTAATTGTACGTATTTGATTATAGTTAAAACAACATGCCGTAAAACATGCCAGTAGTTAATACCCCTCCAGCAGTTGATCAAATTTTTGAAATATTGCGCCATTTCAGGCGGAAATGAGTTTTACACATGCCACTAGACATAATATTTTTGGTTGAATGTTGGAGCACTCGTTGTCACATTGTCGTCGGCTGTCTACTGTAAGGGGAACCATTTTATGATCTTTTTATCAGAAAATGTAAAAATTTAATTTTTGATTAGTTGGAGAAAATTACGGTAAGTTAAAATAATTCAATTCCATCTTGTTTATTTTAAATAATATTTTTATATGAATTATTGTTAATCACAGTTAAAGCATGATATTTCAATAGTTAACACTTAAATGCCGGTGTTGCTTTTCGGCAACATACCCAATTTAGGCTCTAAAATACTATTAGAATAATATTGTTGCTATAATGCATAATGTTGCCAATAAAATACATTCTGATAATATTATTAAATCGATTTTCATCACATGTAGATGGCAACATTTCTGCTGTTTAAGAATAAAGATATATTTATTTTTTCAATTATTGCTACTTGTTCTTTTTCATTTGTTAGGAAGCTTGCGAAATACCATATTTTGTTCTGCAGTGAGCAAGTAAAATTTATTTTTTATTATAGTTCCTAAAATTCTTGTGTGTTTAATATTATAGAATTTTATCAAGGAAAATTATTTTTTCAATTAAAGACCAGTATTGCCGAAGAGTAACAAACCGTTTTTTAGCCATAAACCATATTTAAAACAAAATATAATTTTTTAAGTATTTTTCCCATGATTTATTTAAAAAATGTAAGCCGAAGAACATTATTACAATGATTTTTGAAAACTCCGGCATTTAAGGGTTAATTTTTTAATTTTTGAATAATTTCTTCGATTGATCAACTACTGGGAAGATGATAATTAGAGAAACTACATACTTATAATTTTGTTGCTATTTAGTTTAATCAGATTTCATTTTTGCCTATTATAGTACATTCATTAAGGGTTTTAGCAATTTGGTTAGTTTATTTCTAAAACATAAAAAGGAAGGAATTGTAATAATGAAACCCGTAGCATCGAGCTTATTTGGTCGATAATGGCTCGATCAGCCTATTTCAAATTACTTTTCGGAAGGATTTTTTTATCAACATCAAAATGCACACATGTATTCCTGCAAGGCATGTATCTAAGTAGGAAACTATTGTAAGAGTCATGCACCATACTTATACAGAAATAGTACAGATGCACATTTTTTTTTCTTCGTGCAAAATTTTAATGAAAAAAAAAGCTTTAAAACATTACTCATCATTATAAAACTTACTTTAAATTTCCCCTATTCTCTTATTCTAGACTTTCTGACGTTCTTCCTAGAAAACACTCTTCAGATTTTTAGCCGAAAAATTTGTCAAAAAAAAAAAAAAAAAAAAAACATACATAAATCAAGATTACTTGTGAATGTTAGATAATATTTGTCATTTTGAACTCATACAGTCCTTTAGTTAAAGTTATACAAATGAGGTATTAAATTAGTTGTTCGAATTACCTAAGTAAAGTAAATTTTTAATTTATATAACTGGGGATTTAATAATTTGGCTAGAATCCATAAACTGCAAGTTAGTAATACTTAAAATAGATTTAATGTTGTAACATATGACAATATCTAATTTTATGATCCATGATACATTATAAAAAGCACGAAATATTTCAAATTACTTTTTGGATATATTTTATACTTTAAAAAAAGTTTTTTATCTACATAAAAATGCATAAATGTATTCCAACAAGGCATGTATCTAAGTAGGAAGTTATTGTATGAGTCATCCATAATTTTTATATAGAAATAATGCAGATGTACATTATTTTCTTCGGGAAAAATTTAAAATAAAACTTTAAAACCTTACTCATCATTAAAATCTTACTTTAAATTTTCCCTATCCACTTATGTTAGATATTCTGGGGTTCTTCCTAGGTAACATTTTTCATAAACTTTAAATTTAAATAGAAAAAATACTTCCATAAAACTAGATTACTTATGAATTTGAGAGAATGTTTGTCCGTGTGAACTTACACGGTACTCTAGTTAAAATTACACAAATGAAGAATTTAATTACTTGTTCGAATTACCTAAGTAAAGTAAATTTCGAATTTCTATAACTTGTGATTTAATGTTTGGCTAGAATACGTAAACTGCGACTAGTGAGGGAAACACCAAAAATTATTTTAAATGCAAATTTATTTATTATTTTTTACCGAAAAGTTTTTGAAATAGAATACACATAATGGAAACATCCGAAAAACTGGCAATTTGTTTCGTAATCAGATGTCTGATTCAAAACATTATACTCCGTTGGTACTTCTAACTACAAAAAAAATAATTTATACACGTATATATATGCATACATATATTTCCGTCTATAAATAAAAGTAGATTTTAATTTCTATAAAAAATAGTTTACCCTTTCGCATTTAGAAAACATTTTGAAACATTGGAAGCTAAGTACATTTTAATTGTCTCAATCATTAGCCGAAATGTAGCTTTTCTATTATTAAGAAAAAATTACATGAACTTTTAACAAACATAAGAACCTTTTCTTTTCCAAGTAAGACAAGGATGTATTCATTTACTTTTTAAAAAGAATTGTAAACTTTCCATATCAATATTTTTTGTCATTATTCTTATAAATATTTTAATAATTTGGTTATAGTATTGCAGGGCTGCCACAGGCGAAAATTTGCTCCAATATTTTTAAAAAATGTAATTTTGTATCATATTTCTCTGAAAATGTTATCAAACCGTATGTAAATGAATTTTGGTATGAAAAAGTGGGGGCAAAATAGAATTTAAAAAATAGCTGCCTCTGGCAGCCATGATATTGTAATATTATTATAATATTATAAATCTGTTTCAATACAAAAAAAAAATCTAAATTTTAAATTTTTATTATATATGTAAGAATCGTGACCCGCTCTCCTTCTGGCATGGCGTTCTTGCATAGTAGGTTTGTATTGAACAGTGCGTGAGTTTAGATTTGCGTAGAAACGTTTGTAGCCGATTGAAGACGCAGTGAATACTAAGTAGAGATCAACTCGATCAACGATAGATCAACTCGTGACAATTGGCACAGCTGGTAACCGATAGACTGATGAGATTCACGTAGAGTGCCTCTATGTATGCCTATGCCCAGTTAGGGCTGCACAAAGAAGAAAATAAAAGCCTCGTGATTTATTCTTTGATTGGGCTATTCTTTGATTAATATATATATATATATATATTAATATCTCTATGTCATCAAACTATTATATACAGAGAGTTCAATTTTCCTACAATGTCACAATAATAATAACAATAACAATAATAATAATAATACGCACAGAAAATCTGAATATATATATATTGGTCTACTTAAGTACGGTAGATTTTTCTTTTTGTGTTACTTAAAAGTAGGGCTGAAAATGACTTTTCTGATGAAAGGCAGTTGGGCGGATTAACCCAATTAATTGAAGAGTTGGGAGAAGTGATCCAGGAAAAAGGAACCAAACTTCAACCCAGTAAAATTATTTTAGGACATGCAGATTATGAGGAGGCTATGATAAAGGAAAAGCTAGAACAAATTATAAACGAACGGTAAAATTTGGAGAAAAAGAAGTATGTGAGGAGAAAGCACGAAACATCCGAGAACACGAAATTAAGCTAAAGGAAGTTGACATTCAACAACGGTAGGCCTCGAAGGGGAATCAGAGGGAAATTATAAACAGTACCGAAGACGGACTAGTAAAATATTTACATATAGTAAGGGAACAGATACCTCGCATTCCGGATAAAACAGAAAATTGAGTTTTCTTTTTCCATCACGCAGAAACAATTTTCGAATTATTAATTTGGAATTTTCAATTATTCAGTTCCTAAGTAATTTGAGGTCAGATAATTCTTAATAGATTTGGAAAGCTTGTCAGACGTTTAGCGAATAATTTGCAAACAGACAAATTGTACAGCTATACCTCCTTTAAGGAATGTATTTTAGCAGAAAATGGGTTGATTAAATACTCATTAACAAGTAATGTGAGGTCACATTTACTAGTGAATGAGGGGTCAAAATGGATGACACCTGTTGGCCTGGCTAAGACGCTGGATTTATATGAAGAGGCTGTCCCGCAACTGAACTAGGATAATTGTTATTACGTAAGAGGTAAGAGGCGAGATCTTAAACCATTCAGACAGGACAGAGTGTCTCGAACAGAGAAGAAGGGAAGTGCTAGGGGAACTACTCGCCCAATTAATATGAATGAGGCAGGAAATAGTGAAAGAAGGGGGTTTACAGAGGAGAAACGGAAAGTATTTACGTGTTTTATTTGCGGAGATAATCACTAAAAGTCAGAACGTACAAACAAGTAAGAATTGGTCCGTGATGATTAGAGAAAAGTTAGTTGGGTTAGTGCTAAAATTCGATGGACAGGGGTGAATTGTTAAAAGCAGAATAATGATTTGTTACCTGTGGTGGAGCTTAATATTTCAGGGCAGAAAGTTTTAACCGTTAAAGATTCCAGTGCCGAGATCTGCGTGTTCCGAAAGGATTTGATTCCAGATAAATTTATAACGGGGGGTCACATTTATTTAGTCCCAGCGATAGGAAGAATGCAGAATGTTGATCTACGTAACTTGCCAGTAGCTCTATGGGAAAATAAGAAAAAATATCTTCGGAAATTGACATACTTGCTGCTGTCGCGGAAAATTTAAACAGTCCGGCTATGAAAACACCTGCGATGTATAATGCTTTAGTAGCGCAAAGGAAGTCGGATAGTGTACCTATAGAATTAAAAAGTCAAAGAAAAATGTGATACTGTAAGGGAGGGAAACCGTATAAATAGGGAAATTGAAGGGGAAAAGCAGACTCAGTCAGAAACAAGAAATATTAGTGGGATGGGGCTTTCAGAAGTAAGGTGTTACCAGTTCCAGAAATAAAACAAAGGGTTAATTTAATAAAAATTATGGGGAATAAAGATTAGATAGCTCAAACTGTAGAAACTAGAGAGCAGAGAGCTCAGTCAGATCGGCACAGAACACGGTCAAGTGATCACAGACAGGGGGAATTCAAGGATAAAGGCAAAAAAACACTTAAGTATGGAGTAGGAAGAAAGAGAAATGTTCAAATGGTAAATAAAGAAATATTAAACGGGGACCCTAAAATAGCGAATATCGGAAATGGTCAAAAACAAATTAATTCTATAAGATGCAAAATGAACCATAAAAACAGTAACGTTTATAGTAATGAGGATGAATTTATTAATTTAATTAATCAGATGGCAGTTAAAAGGAATTTAGCACTTAATTTTGTTATTATTAGAGAAAACGAAACTTTTAATAAAAGTGCTTCTGTCAACAATTTGCCTAATAAGAAAACTGTAATGTGTAATATTAGGAATATAACTTATGTGGAAATTGTTGAATATTTTAAGAATGATAATTTAGCTTATGAAAAATTATTGTGCTTTTTTTGTGTATTATTAACCCTTAACAGGAAACGTGCTGTCTGTGAGACGGTTGCGTCTACATATCTACACTTTACACAAAAATGAACGCGTCCCCAATCTTATCACACAATCTAATCCTTACGCTGCTGGTCCGCTGATTCCCCCTAACATTTGCAACACCTGCGCATTTTTAGTTATTGAAAGAAAAAATATTATATTTTCAACGCAGTCTGTGGGATGGCATGTTTCCGTTTATGTAATTTTTTGCTCTGGGGTATTGATATGGAGGAGCCGTCAAAGTTGGTACGCTACAGTGATAAAAAAGTCTGAAGAAAGTGCTTTGAGATTGTTTGATGAAGTAGTAAGTGACATAAGCGATATTCAAAGTATTTCAGATGATAAATATATAAATTCTGAACACGAAAAGGACTCAACATTGTCAAAAATGCATAAAAAGGCAGATATTTAGAACATGCTGCAATATTTACTATTAAATGTTTTGTTAATTTTACTGCGTAATATTTTTGTCTAAATCATATCGTACCTAATTATATAAAAATATTAGCATTTATTTAATTATTATGACGAAAATTTTATATTTTGAACAAAAAAGTGTAATTTCAAAATATTTTCTGTCTCCGACATTCAAAACTTTTTTTTTTATGCTGTCATATTAAAAAATTGGTCCTGTTAATGCATTACTATTAAATATTAAGTATTTAAGTTCACTATTTGGTAAATTATTAAGAGTTATTTTCCTTTTAAAATTTTATAGCAATTTTTTTTTAATTTGGCATTCTCACAGTCGCCCGTTTGTGCTCGGGATTTTAATGTTTCCGGTTAAGGGATAATAATGGTATTTAACAAGTTTTAAATTGTATATTCTATGCTTGTAAACTATTTAATAAATGGTGATTGGTTGTGTGAATATCATAATTAAATATAAGATGTAGAAATGAAGTGATGCAGCCAAACTGTAATGAAGATGAGTAGATTGAGATTTATTTTAGTGGAAATCTCATTTTCTTTAATAAATATAAAATTTTATTGGTGTATATATATATATATATATATATATATATATATTTTTTTTTTAAATTCAAGTCAAAGATTCAATTTATAATATAAAGTGGTGGATTATTTCAGTTTCGAAGAATGAATGTAACATTTCACATAGTTGTGTCAGCTTATGCGAATTAAAGAGTATACTGATTCTAGGTATAAACAGGATTGTTCCATGGAAATTTAACATGTTATCAAAGTGGATTTGATGGCTGTAAAAACAGATTAATAATAATGAAAGTGAGTATTTGTTTAATAGCAATTGTTTTTTTATTAGTATATCTCGTTTTCTTAAATTAAAGTAAAAAAAAAAAAAAAAAAAAAAAAAAAACCTGGAATGATATACTAAAATGATCGTTGGTAGGTGTTGGGAAGTTATGTAAATTAAAGTTGATTAGAACAGTGTGTTATAACTAATAAAGAGAATGCCTTAATCTGTGTATTATTGTCCGAGGGCGGGGGGGGGGTATCATGTGATCTTTTAATTTAATGAGTGGTTATTGGAAATTTCTGAATGAGGTGAAAACAAAATTAGGAAATTAGAATGTTTCCACAGGTTTAACGTTGAAAAATTATAACAATACTTTAGGAATATATGTAGCACAAGTAATAGTTGATATATGTGTAAAGTTATAAGTGTGTAATTACTTAAAGAAAATTGATCAAATATTTAGTGTTTGTGTGAGCGAGCGTTATGAAAAATATCAATTGTTTATAATGCAAATGTGTTAAGAATTTTATGCGGTTCGATCCTATTATCACTTATGGAGAATGGCTATGGCAGAACGAAAATTAAATGGTAACCTCCACTTTAGGATATTATCGACTTATTTAGGCGAAAAAAACTGTTGCTATGGACTGATACCTAGATATCATCCTGACTACATAGAGTAGTACCTTAGTGTCTTTGCATTCATCGTTTGGAAACTGATGATTGAAAGTGGAAGGGAAGTGCCACGTTCGTATCGGGAAAGCAGCCTCGGAAGCTATCACAGCCCTACACATCCAACCGCATCTCGGGAATTTTGAAGTACACTGTCCTCGGCTGCTAGGGAATCAGTGTTCCCAGTGGGCTACTTTGTTGTTTTCTTGATTGCTACCACTTTTTTGAAACGGTAAAATTACCTTTGTTTTTGCTTAATTAATATGTCATTAAGTAAGGCTCATTTTACCATTTCAAAAAAGTGCTGCCAATCAAGAATATGAATTTAAAAATTGTAGCAAATCTGGCAACACTGTAGGGGATGGAAGAGAAAAACTTTAGAGAGAGCAGAACGAGCCCTCGACCAGGACGGTTGAAAATGTTTTGGCCAGCTGGTACACCCAAACGTTAGATCTGTTTTCAGTGCTCTCAGAAATACGGTATGGATAGGTTAGTAAAAGGTAAGTATTTGCGGTGTGAATGTATTAAATGTTTTTCTGTTTAGAGGCATGCGCCATCAATTGTTTAATCGGTATTAATTATTATCGGGAACCGCCGCACGTGAGATCGGGTCGGGTTGTGTAGCAATCTCATTTAAACAGTATTTGGCTTATCCAATGGTTCGAGCCTAACGGGCTTTTCTACTTTTCATGAGATTCCTTGTTCAATCTCCAACAGCGCCATTCAATCTCCAAACAACCCATGTTTATAGATGAAAGGTGTATTGTGCAACACTCATAGCCTGCTTGGTCACAGTGACGTCATTGTGACGCCACTGTAAGTCACTGTGGTCACGTCACAACTGTGACCAAAATGCCACTACCCAACGATGTCACATTGTGACTGATGTGTGAACTTCTTTGAAAACTTTTTAAAATTACAAAAATTCTTCAAAATATGTTATGTACTGTAAAAAATATTTTTCTGGCAATTAAAAATAATTGTTACGTCACTGTTATGTCACTACATGGTAACGTACGTCTCATTATGTGCAAAAAACCCTACCATATTGTAAACTCACAGTGTGACAAAACGTATGTTATGATTAAAACTTCCCACTTCAAACAATAAAAATAATTCAGAATTCAGTGTTTGTTTCTGGCTAATATTTCACAACAAAATTAAAAAACTTCATCAAAAATGTACATAAATAAAACACAAATTTAATAGGCGTGTAATCGAACTGTTCGCTTAGCCTACTACTAAAACTATTTGAAAAAAAAAAAAAAAAAAAAAAAAAAAAAACTGTTGTAGGTAGTAAAATATTTGGCAATTTTTTCGACTATTAACTCTTGGAATGTTGCTAATATGAAAGTATCGCTATTGAATTTTAAAACTTTATTTGAATACATAATTGATATTTTTCATATGAAAATGTTTTTTTTTGGTGTTATTACTACTCAATCTAGAAAAAATGTATTAACTGTAGAGATTTCAATAATAAGAAAATGTTTTCCTCCTGTATTCTATAATCCGGGTAATTTGTTTGTTATTTATAAATTATTATTTTTGCGGAAATGGCAGAATAATTAATATACAGGTGGAGAAAGCAAAGATTTGTTTGTGTGTGGGCATGTGAAGGGACGAAGTTTTGTAATAAAACAATGCTTTATTATAATAAATAAAAACACTTGCATAATTTCAGTAATATATTTTTCTGCTAGTGTTTAATTAGTTTAAGTAATTTTTGAAAAATAAGTTTGACTACTTGTGTCACGGTTTTTAAATAAATTTAACTTTCCCCGAATATAAAATAAAATATGCAAAATATATGTAAAACGCATGGCGTAATTAATTATTCATATTTTTTTTTTGCGTTTCTAGAAATTTATTTTGAAAAATACTGTTATTTTACAAGCTGTTTTACTCTACAGGAAATTAAAATAAAAAAATGACAATTGCCTAATCCCCCCCCCCCCCCCGCCGCTAAAAAACATTATTTCCCCAGTTATTTTATTTCTTGTTTATGAACATATATTTCATTTACTACGCATAATATAAACTTTACTTTTCTATTTTCAAAAGATCTTGCATTATTGCATATTAAAATGAATTTCAAATACTCTAAAAATTTAAACATTTCGTTAATTTGTTATACTCCCAGTATTAGTTTAATTATTGTCATATTTGACAAAAAAGTAGCTTTACAAAACTTAAAACTTGAACTATTTTGAAACACATAAAAAAAGTTAAATGCATCAGAAAATCCTTGAAACAAGAAATTTTAATTGGAACTATGCTTATAAAAATATTATGTCATATAAATTTATAAGAACAGAAAAGCCATCTGTTCTGCGCCTTGATATACAAAAGAGCGCGAAAAACCGCAGACGATAAAAAATATTAAAGACAACATATTGCGTTTAATCTATGGAACAGGCGGGGGGAGTTTTTGGCTGGACAATAAGCAGTGTTATGAAAAGCAGTCTGTCAGATATTAATATATAACCTAAAAAATTCATAGGAATAATCATTCAAAGATAAAACTTTAGACAAAAATATCAGTTCGAGATAATTACACTAGCTTTGGTGTTGTTTAAAATGATTCCCATCATTGCTAATTTACGTATTAATGGACATTTTTTGTACTTCAAAAATTTATTTTTCCTTAAACATGGATTACATCGGAATTTAAAGAACGACGTTAAAGGGGAAAAAAGGATATAAAAAATATTTTATTTCAGAGATTGCTTTTCTTTAAATTATAACGATTTTAGTATTTTCTTATAAACAGTTCATTAACCTAATAAAGTTCAATAGATTTATTATTTAATTTATTGAAATAAATAACTGCCTATGAAGAATTTTATTCAGATGATTAAAATCAATTATATAAATTTATTTTAATAAGATTTGTTTTCTTTTAAAATATTATAGGTTAAAATCACATGTTTTCTCAAACTTTAAAATGACGTATAAAAATATTATAATCAAAGTTTAGCATAATTAGCAAATATTTAAATGTATTTAACGTAATAAATAAAAAGGCCTTTTTATGGAATAAAATTTTTTGATGGTCTTAAACAATTTGCGTTGCACATTTTAGGCGCAAAGGCGAGCTAGTGAAAAAGATTCCATGCTGGAACTGGAACCCGGGCCATCAGTATAGCGCACTGACATTCTACCGACTGAACCACATGGAACGATACCCAGCCTGGAAAATTTCTCACTATTACATGTTGGAAAGGCTACAAACGCAGCACAAGATGGAATATTTATCGTGAGCCACCGACATGGGGCAAACACGAAACTTAATTAAATCCAGCATCGATTGAAACTATATTAATAATTGGAATTTTTTCCAGAGAGAAACATTCGCCTTGCATACAGTATTTCAAATGAAAATCAAATTTCAAATTAAAATTGCCTTTTAAGCTATTAATTTGAAATTTGATTTTCATTTGAAATACTGTATGCAAGACGAATGTTTCTCTCTGGAAAAATTTCCAATTATTAAAATAGTTTCAATCGATACTGGATTTAATTAAGTTTCGTGTTTACACCATGTCGGTGGCTCACGATAAATATTCCATCTTGTGCTGCGTTTGTAGCCCTGCCAACATGTAATAGGGAGAAATTTTCCAGGCTGGGTATCGTTCCATGTGGTTTAGTCGGTAGAATGTCAGTGCGCTATACTGATGACCCGGAATCGAGTCCCGGCGTGGATATTTTTCACTATGTTGGCCTTTGTGCATTTCAAGAAATTTATTGGAAATTTGATTTTCATTTGAAATATTGTATGCAAGGCGAATGTTTCTCTCTGGGAAAATTTCCAAGTATTAATACTGTGATGATTCTTGTCATAAACACTACTATAATTTTAAAGTAAAGTTTTGTTTGAAATATAAAATGTTATCTTTTTACCGTACTTTTTAGCAAGATATCGCTATTTTGGAGTCCTATTCTTCTAAAATATTTTTAATTTTCCATTTAAAAAACAATGCTTATCAACTGACATCTTTTTTTTTTATAAGTTCTAAGCTTGATCTTGAATTCAAGCTTAATATTAAGAATGTGTAAGCTTTTTAATGTGATGTGATTTGTCATTGCCTTATTAAATACGAACATGGAGTCTTACGGACATTAATACAACTGTTATTTATAGAACGACAGGATAAGCCCTATTTATTTAAATTTTTTATTCCCGTATATATTGTATTTTGTGAATATGAGCTAATTAGATTTGGTATGTTTTATAGGAAAAGACTGATCTGAGAAATAGAAACAACAAGTAAGATATATCATACGTTAAAAATAGATTATAAAACACTTTCCAACTCTTCCTAAATGTTTTAACAAGACATCGGGGGAAATAACGTAAATAATTTAACTAAGTAAACATAAAAACGAGTAAAACATTTGAACAACTGATTTACGCAGTTACCATCCACAGCCAAATATGTTTTCTAATTCTTTTAAACAGTCCTGTATTTGATCTGTAGATTGATATATATATATATACTATATAATGGAAAAATTTAGTTTATCAAGGAAACGCATAACAGATTGAAATTCTCTTTCAGCAATTTATACTAATATATGGAAACATACTTAAATAATTTTGTACAACCCCGTAGTTTACCTAGAACCTTTATTACACGCCACTATTTAGTTAAAATTTAATTCAAACGAAAACACTCTTAAAACTGCTGAAATCACATTTCCAGAAATTATAATTTATAGAAGGCAACGTATCCAATTCTTTGCGTGACCCTGTATATCATTTTATCTATATACTACAAACATTTCTTAGTAAATTAAATACAGTGCAGCGTAAAAATGCATAACTTATTTAAAAACCACCTTTAAGCAATACCCAGTAACCTTTACGAATACTTTTGTATAGTCCTGTATATGAATTATAGCATATATACACCATATGCTATGCATAAATGTAGTGAATCATAATTAAAAATGCATTTCCAGCAATCATCGCTAATGAACAGTACTTAGGATACAATATAGTATCTGAAATATTTTGTGTCCCTGTAAATGCTATATACACTTCGTATTATACATGAAATAATTCATAGTATGTAAACCTCAACGACGTATATCAATTTCATTACATATCAAATAGATTAACATAAATAAAGTAAGCGCAAACAATTCCCTCCACCCCTATATCATTATGTATTGGAATTCCTTTTTTAGCCCTGTCAATAAACAATAACTATTCTCTGCATCGCATATTCTACGGAATGCACATTTTAGTGCGCTTCATAAATGCATATAGATTTTATTCTGTTTGAAAGCATGTAAAATTATTAAAAATCATTTCAAACGATTTTTTTCCCACAGGCCGTAATGTAATGGAATACAATTGACTGTCCCTGTAAATGAACTAAACATGCTATAAACTTCATTACAAATAGGGACCTTGCTATGGTAAACGTCAATAACATCCAAAAATTTCAGGTCAATCCGAGTATATTTACGCGAGTTAGAGCGTAGACAGACGGCCAGACAAACCAAAGTCATAAACACTTTTCAACTTTATCGGGCATGAAAAACACTTTATTTCAATGCTTAAATATTATATTTTATTTTTTAATGCCAATAAAATAAATGTATCGAAAACGTAGAAAATGAGTTTACAATCAAAGAAAATTTAATAACTAATTCTGAATGTCTACAATTAAATGTTTGATTAAAATCACAAACAGCAAAAAAATGCTTAAATACAATTAAAAAAATAATTATAACAATTTGAAAAACACTAAATAATTAGTATTTATAATTGTACTATTAAACAACAACAAACTATAATAGATGAATTAAATGCATTTAACAATTTCTCAAAAATCTTTCCATCGCCATATTGCTTCTGAAAAGAATCCCAGCTCAGTCTCATTGTATCTAACATACAACTATTTAACTCATGATAATAATATATCAAACAGGAACAAAAAATTTAAATTAAATAAGACATACCTTTTAAGTTCCATAAATATTTTAATAATATCCGTATTTTATCCTAAATTGTCAGGCATATTTCTGTTAGCTTAAAAAACTAACTTTCCGCGTCAGTAGTTCTCTGATCCTTATTTTATTCTGCGGTTTAATAGAGCGCAGACGATATTAGCAAGCAGGTGCTCCTACTGTATTATTATAATTTTTTTTTTTTTTTTTTGTACACAACAGAGAGTTTAAATACGCAATAATTTTATCTTATTTAAGAGAAAATTTTCTATTTGAATGAAACACCTGCCTTTTTTCTTTCTTTTTTTTTAAAGTAATGTTTGTTTTACACGTAGTCATATCTCTAAAACACGAATTTGAAATACGAATAATTATATAGGTTTTGTATAAAATTTGTATACATATTTTTTCGGAAAATACTAATTTTATTTAAAAAGTCTGAAAGAAGTAGAATTTTTTAAAAAATAGTTATTTAAAATAGTTAAACACTAACAGGAAAAAATATGACTTGAATGCGAATTCTAATAGTCCAAGAGCTGTTAAACATTTTAGGGAAGGTATTTGAGGCACCCTGAAAATTTGTGCAACACTTCTTTTATTATGGCTGAATACAAAATTGTATGTCTGGCTGAAGGATCGTGGCCCAAAAACTGTGCCAGACACGTGTCAAGTGCCATTTTTTTGACTACCCAAAAAAGGTTATGCAGCACGCTGAGATTGAGACAGAATAATATTTATACTTAGAAAAAAATATTTTGAAAACGACAGACACTTTAGTCGGCCCAAAAACTGTGCCAGACACGTGTCAAGTGCCATTTTTTGACTACCCAAAAAATGTATTTGTGGCACGCTGAGATTGAGACAAAATAATATTTATGCTTAGGAAAAAATATTTTGAAAATGACAGACACATTAGTTGGCACAAAAACTGTGCCAGACACGTGTCAACTGCCATATTTTGTCTGGCACAGTTTTTGGGCCACGATCATTCAGCCAGACTTTCGATTTTGTATTCAGGCATTACAAAAGAAGTGTTACACAAATTTTCAGGGTGCCTCAAATACCTACCCAAAAATGTCCAACAGCTCTCCTACTATAAAGCAAGAAATGCATATATGACTAAACACTGTGTATTCTTTCTACGTGCTCATTAAAAGATACAGACTTAACTGTAATAGAAAATTTTAGTTTGAAACCACAGAAGGGTTTCGAATACCACTGCTCGACAAAAAAATAAAATAAAAAAAATAAAATAAAATAAAATAAAATAAAATAAAATAAATAAATAAATAAAATAAAATAAAACATCTTCCTCCCTGCAAACTAAATATATAAAGTGTACAGATTTAATATTCCTAATTCTAAATATGTTATCCAAATTGCTCCAATAAGTACCATTTTTTCGAGAAACACTTTTATAATAATAGCAATCAGTGAAGGATTAAATTGCAATGGTAGATAAAATTGAAATCATAAAAAAGTATACTTTCACTGTCTTAAATAACAAATTGATAAAATATAGCATGAAAATCTAGTTTGTTGATACTTCTACAGTGCATTCTCCCTTTTCTGCCCTCCCCCCTCTTTTCATGTCCGAATTTACTATTTCCTATCCACTAATATATTTTCATTCCTTATGTCGCTGTAACTCGGGCATGTAATATCTCTGTTCCTTTCAAAGATTTTTGATGTTCATATATTTGATGTTCATATTTGTCACATTGTGACATATGGTGATTTTTTTCGTAACATATGTGACGTGACGTACGTTACATGCAGTGTCATAACAGTGACGTCACAATTTTTTTTAATTGCCAGAAAATATAATTTTACATAAATAACATGTTTTGAATATTTTTTGTAATTTTTTTAAGTTTTCTAAGATGTTCACATCTCAGTCACAATGTGACATCACTGAGTGGTGGCATTTTGGTCACAGATGTGACGTGACCACAGTGACTCACAGTGACGTCACAACGACGTCACCGTGACCATGCATGCTATGAGGGAGGTATCCTTAGCTTGTAAGAACTTTTCAGTTAAACATTATGAACGAAAAGTTTTCAAAGTAAACCGGTGTCTCAATTTGTTGACAAATATAGAATTATGCACCCAGTGAGAATTCAAATAGGGTTTTAATGAAATATTTTAATTATTAAAAAAACATATCCATGTACTTGAATGAATGAAGCTTAAATGTAAAAAATATTTCATATTTTATCTGTATACTTTTAATATTTTATTTCCTGAATGAATTTATACGCATAAACTTCAAACTATCTACAGGGTGTCCGGTCTCAACGGTGTCCAGTGGCTAATTCCTAAACCATTAGTCATAGACATATAGTTCCAATTACAAAAATGTTTTAAATCAGGTAAAAAAATATTTTAAAAGCGATTTGGGTCAATAAAAACATTTCTTAAAAAATTACGAAATTGAAATTTTTATACGGTCCCCCGGTCCTATAAGTTATATTTAGTAAAGTTTTCCTATTACACTGACAAGTAAGACAAAAAAGTCCCATTCATATAACACTAAAATTGGGCGAGTTATGAAACTTTAAAAATGCATGACTTATGCCACTTTTCTGCTCTGAAAACAAATGAGTTTGGCTTGGCTTTAAGGGGACACACACCAAGTGCTTAAAGTATTCGAAGATCTTATTTCATGTGTATCTGCGCTTTGGAAAAAATCATACAAGTATCACGATTAAGTTGACATTTATTAAGTTTCAGATTGGCTAAAATAACATATGTTTTATTTTGTCAGGATTTGAGACTGTTTCTTTTATGATTTCATTTAACAAAAATTATGTTATTTTTATAAGTTTTCATATTACTTCAACGATCGTATGTATGTTTTCCCAGTTCAAAATTTGTACTCGTACATTAGCTCACTTTTAAATATCCGATCCAGATTACATTTTACATACTGGCGCAAATCGAATAACAATCTAATGATTTTCGGTGGTTACCATCTATACTTATTTTACAGGATAACACAAAAAAATTCGGATAGATTACCGCCAAGAAGTTTAAGAAAAAGTTTTAGATTAGATAATACAAGACTGCTATTGTTGTTTTTTTTTAACTTTTATGCATTTTTTTAGCACTGAATCCGAAAATTACATTAATTTTTAACCATTATGTCAAGATATCTCGCAAATCATAAATTGTCAAACTTAAAGAGTAACAAAAATCGGATACTATAAAGTAGAGGAGATGGTTGTGTTTTTTAACTTTTGATAATTGATTTTTGCGTACTTTTTAGCAATGAATCTGAAAATGACCTTCATTTTTAGCCATCGCGTTAGAATTTTTTTGCAAATACTAAATTGTGTAAGTTAAAATATAGCGAAAATCTCATTCTATAAAACATATGTAAAACTTTTTTTGTTTTATTTTATTTCATTTTATTCAATAATTTATTCGATACTTTTGCTTATCCTGGGATTCTTACAGCTAAATAGCTAAGTGGTCCGATGAGATGAAGGAGGAGATTCAATTTTAACTTTGAAATTTGCAAAATATCCTAATGTGATTGTTAAAAATGAAGGTCAATTTCAGATTCAGCGGTACAGAATACATAAGAATCAATTATCAAAAGCTAAAAAACATGAAATAACACAACTTTTGCTGGCTAGTGTAATCTAATAATATATTTAAATATGTATCATTTTGTAAAGAATTGAGGCTGTTAATTTAGCATAATTTTATTGAACAAAAATTCTGTTTTTTCTTTCTTCTTAAATGTTTATTACAAATTGTATATTTTGCATTAATATGTCAGAATGATTAAAGATTTCAAATTTATATTGCAATGTTAATTTTACTCTCAACCATTTTTTAATATATTTGACGAAATTATATTTCGACTAAATTTGTGAATGACCCCCAATTTGCAGCAAAAAATATGCTCCAACTTTAAACTGGTATTACTCGGTCAATTTTAGTCGTAGAATAACGGGACTTTTTGTGTATTACTTGTCAGTGTAAAAGGTAAATTTTACTAAATATAACTTATAGGACCGGGGAACCGTATAAAAATTTAAATTTCGTAATTTTTTAAGAAATATTTTTATTGAGCCAAATCGCTTTTAAAGTATTTCTTTACCTGATTTGAAACATTTTTGTAATTGGAACTATATGTCTATGACTAACGGTTAGGAATTAGCCATTGGACACCGTTGAGACCGGACACCCTGTATAGTATACACTCTATTAGAAAACAGACTGATTAAAGGGGGCTTGTTGTTTATAATTATCATCTTATCCTGTAAATAAAATAATAATTGTAATAATGAACCAATGAGTGTTTCTATTTTGTGCTTATGGTTCGAATTTTTATACATTATTCACATAACAATGGCTAACTATTTTGTATTATTTTCATTATTTTTTATTTTACTGTGTCATATAAAATTAAATATGATTACCTGCATTTGTAACAGACTGTATATATAAAATTTTAACCACACGTTATTCTAAATCCTTTATAGTAAATAAAAAATTCACCAAAAAATGTACATAAATAAGACACAAATTTAATAAACATGTAATCGAACTGCTCGCTTAAACTATTAAAACTATTAGAATTTAAAAAAATAACTGCTGTATGTAGTAAAATATTTGGCGATTTCTTCGACTATTAACTCTTGGAATGGTGCTAGAGTGAAGGTATCGCTATTGAATTTCAAAACTTTATTTGAATAAATAATTGATATTCTTCATATAAAAATGCTTTTTGGTGTTATTAGTAAAATGTATTAAAAAGAGATGCTAATTCAGTAAAAACAAAGCATAATGACAGAGCTTTATGAGTAAATGTATTAGTAATGTGTTTAGTAATGCTATAAGAAAAAAAGTATATAATTTATTAATTTGATAAATAAAGTGACATTAATTTTTAAGGGTTTTATGAATTACAAATTGAAAAATACAATTAAATAACGACATGATTTAACAATATCTTGTATTTTCTAAAGAAGTAAAGTTCCATAATTTTTGCAAGGTCTTGGGCACACTGGTTTAGAAATACTGTTATATGGGTTTTTTTACAAGAAATCTCTGATTGCAACTAAAGGTGAATTTCACTTTTTTTTTTTTTTTTATTAAGAGTGTATTTCGCCTAAAAAGAGCAAGGTGCTACAACTTTAAAAAATGGCCTAGAGGGACCAGTAAGTAATTGCATAATTAATAAAAACAGCAAATGAATATAATTTAGTTAGTGGCACAAATAACAAAACAAGCAAATGTGGTTTGCAGCTCATCTTGCATTTGTACAAAGGAATATTACTATTAATTACCAACATCTAAACTTACACACATGTATATACTGGGTTTCCTAAAAAGAACTGACTGATTTTAAAATTTAATAACTTAAGAACAAGGTCTTAAAACGGTGACAGGTATTTAAAAAAATTCTTGCAGCAGAGTTATGCATGAGGTCAAAAGGTTTTTTGGAGTGATTTTCGATTTTAGTTCGAATTACAAACAATAGATAGCGCTGTAAGCAATAGGCGCTAAATACAGGCTTTATTTTTTGAGCTTTCTCTTCTACCATGAATAAAAAGGAGATTAAAATGTATTGAGTGTTTCCTAATGTTCCAAAAATCGAGCCTGCATTTAGTGTCTATTGATCACAGCGCCATCTATTGTTTGTAATTCGAAATAAAATCAGAAATCACTGTAACAAAAAACTTTTGACCTTATTCATAACCCATCTGCAAGAATTTTTAAAATATCTGTCACCGTTTGCAAGTTATTGAATTTTAAGTCAGACCTTTTTTAGGACTTTTTAGGATTTATTCAGTCAGTCCTTTTTAGGACACCCGATATGTTAACCAAATATATATATATATATATATGAATTTATTTAAATGAAAATAAGTTACACGTACAGAGTAAATATAAGAATAACCAATTATATCGAAAATCCTCAAAATGTCAAAGAGCAACATTATTACAACTCAGTGAGGATTATTGATATACAATGCTAAAAAAACTGCCTTTTCAATCTTTAATTAATTTCTTTATTTGGTGTATATGAGTTGAAAAGTAAAAAAATAAATAAATAAATAAAATAAATAAAAACATTTATTCAACCTCTACCAAAGAAGCTCTTTCTGAGCTTAACATTTTAATACCAATTAATTATTTTTCTCTTTTCATTCTTTATAATACCGTGTTTAGTCGCCTAATAGCAGAAAAAAAGTCATCAAAATATTTTCTTCGCATAAATTGGATGAAAAAATGATGAAAGATTGAATTCGCAATATTTGGAAGAAAAGGTCTAGAGCATTGCTCAAAAATCCAGCCATGCTGGTACTCGATAATCCCCGGGGACAACATGTTAATGATGTGAAGAAGGAACATTCAGAAGCAAAACAAATCTTGTGATATTTTCTGGAATACCCACATCGATTTTGCAACCGTTCATCATATCGGTTAACAAACCGTTTAAAGACAATATAAGATGAGTATATGGATATACAGAACGAAAAAAAAAAAACTTCGAATGAAAAAGTAACGCGTCAATCTCTGGAACAAATATGTAGTTGGATTGACTTAAATAACAAGCGATATAATTTCAAAAAGTTTTAAGAAGACGAGTATCTCCGACGCTTTGGACGGAAGCGAAGATGACATTTTGTGGAATGACGGAGATTCTTCAGACACTGATTCACATTACAATAGTGATACTGATACCTTCAGTGAAATTGTTTTATTATGAGAATATTTTGTCAAAATTTTCACAAAAATTATTTGTAAATTTTACGTCTATAAAAATACAACCATAAAAAGAAAAATGGTCTTTAATAAACAGCACATAATTTGGAAACATTTGATAAGTTACTAATTTTATTATGATGTGTTTTTTTATATACCAGTAATGTTTTAGCATTAGAGTGTACAATATTGTTTACTAGATTTCCCCGCATAATTGTCGCACTTAGACTTTCAGAATGAAAAATTGGCAAAAAAAGGGCGACTATTACGCAAATAAATACGGTAGCAGATATCATTTTTTTATTCTTCTTTAGCTCTGCAATTTGCTGTAAATTTATTATTGCAGAAGTAGTAGTGAGAGAATAACATATTACCTAATTATTCTTTTACTCGCAAAAATTTATTATACTTGCTATGTTGTTTATAGAAAAGAAAGAATAACTTGATGGGTTAAAGGTGAATTTCATCAAAAGATCGCGAAAAAATGCAAATTTCGTCAAAAGATCGCGGAAAAAAGCGAATTTCATCTAAGAATATCAAATTTTGTCAAAAGATTGTAGAAAAAACGCGAATTTCGTCAATGGACCGCTAACAAAGGCGAAATTTTGTAAATAAATCGCGCAAATGAGGCGAATTTTGTCAATCAATCGCGAAAAAAATCTAAATTTCTTTTAAAGGTCGTGGAAAAAAACGAATTTCATCTAATAATCGCAATTTCGTCAAGAGATTGAAGAAAAACGTGAATTTCGTCAAAGGATCGCGAAAAAAAGCTAATTTCGTCAAAGCATAGCGAAAAAAAGTTAATTTCATCAAAGGATAGCGAAAAAACGTGAAATATTGTCAATAAATCGTGCAAATAAGGCGAATTTCACCGAAGGATCGCGAAAACTACATAAATTTCGACAAAGTATCGTGAAAAAAAACATTCTGAAATTTTTCTGTGAACTTCAGAATTTTTTTTTTACTCATAATCACTCCTGCCTCCGTTGTCTAGGTTCATTGATTATACTCGAATGAATAGAGATTTCATTTTTCAATAAATGTTTTGCATCTTAACGCTGTCACAACATTGTCATTGTAATCACATATTCTTCACAAAGTTATTGACTAAATAGTCACAAATTACACAAGTTTCACAAAATTGTCACAATGTTACTTCACGACATTGTCACTGTCGTCACAGAATCATTACAGTGTTAATGACAATTTCGTCACAAATGACACATATTTCACAAATTGGTCTCACCGTGACTTCACAAATTGGTCAGAATGTGACGTCACAAATGAGCTCAACAATGGCCATAACGACTTCACATTCTAGTCGCTATGACTTCCCATCGACGGTCACAAAGTCACAGTGTGACTTCACAATGACTCCGCCGTAACGTCACCATGCCTTACGGGAGTGTATTTTGCAAACTGCAGTTTTTCACAGGTTGTGTTTATGCGCACTGTAGTTCTGCAGGAGCTGGGATATACCCGATCCCAAGTTGAAAATTCCACGAAAAAAAAAAAAAGTGAACCGGAAACTATACACATTCAACCTGAAACCCTACACATTTCAACCCGAAAATCTGCGGATTCGAAGTATTCAAACTCGAATCCAAAGTCAAAGAAAATTAATGAAAACTTTAATACGATTATTGAAAAATAGTGTACTATTTTATCTCTATACCAATTTTATATCTGTGTACAATTCAACACATATAGAGTTATTAATTTTACAAATACATATTTTTTTTTCATACAAAATATTCAAGACTTTATTTTGAAATATCGGATGAACTCGAATCCGACTCAAAAGAATTCAAACCGACCAGAATTTGAAATGTTTATTTTATAGTCCATTCGAAACCGGATCGAACCGAAAAAAAGTTTCGTATGAAATCGTGTAGCCACATCTAATACAGAACTCTATTACACACAAGTGTCAATCTATGTAAGTGTATAGCGATAAAAATTTGCATTTAACCTATATCCATATATTAGCAATACATTCGATATTTAGTTAACGTCCTTTTAAACTCCTTTCTGTTATTAATAACTATTCAATTATTCACGTATAAACATTTCTTCCCCTGTTAAAAAAAAAAACAGAAAATTCGTGTTTATAGTTCACTCATTAATTACTCATTGATTTTTAATTTGTACTTTTATTTAATTGTCTAAAATACCTTATCTGAACTGAATTATTCTTTTGAGTTTTACATAGGTATTAATATTTTTATATCTATGTTAATTACGAAACGAAGAGTTTACAAAAAACTATTTCAAACCAGAAATTTACTTCGCTAAGAGGAAATTGTTGAAACTGATGAAAAACTGATATATTAAAACAAAATGTGTATTATGTAGAATATAAAACAACATTAAAGAAAATTGTATACGTTAAATTGAAATTCCCGTGATGTATATATAAAAGTTCAAAAATGGTGATTTTAATTATTGATGACTTTCCAATTTTGTTGTTTAGCATAATACATTTCTTAAGACATGTGTTTAATTGTTCCTATAATGTTAAGATTTCGAATGAGATTCCAGACTTTTAGTATGATATTAAAACAGGAAGTGAGTGGTGTATACTCATCATAGAAAACACTGTGCAATACGATACAAGAAATGTTCTAAAGTCCACAGAGCAAAGTTAAATATTTTGATGCATTTTCAAAACACAGTGATTTGTGCGAGTATATAAATTATATTGTCTTCATTATAACTCAATAAAATTCCTGAAATAAAAATATTCGCATTCAATAGCTTGCTAAATTTATTAAAGAAAGTAAAGAAAGTATCTGTAAAATTTTAAAACTGACCTAGAATTACAAATGATATTCATTGAAAAATTTGAGGAAGACTGTTTTTCAACAACAACTGCAATGTTAAAAAAAAAATTCCAGTAGATAAAATAAAATTTTCCCATATTCCAGAAAAGTAAACTGCTGCTTTTAAAATTATTAGTGCTAACGATGGATAAAGAACAGAATAACCTTTATTTGGATATCGTTTACAGTAAAATGGCAATCATGCATTTCATCACTTATTTTTTTTTTTTTTTAAATAATAAATAAATAAATAAAATAAAAATAAAACATATTTTTTGTTAAAGTTACTCAAAACCGTTTTTTTTTTTTTTTTTTTTTTTTTTTTTTTAACTGTAAAATACAAACAAATGACCTACACAATGACCTATATCTATAAATCACACAAGTAAATACATCCCGAGATTTCCGGATTGTAGAATATAGGTGAAAAAACATTTTTACGTTAAAAACGCTATTTTTTTTTTCTTTTTTTATTTAACACATTTTTAGTGCCCGCTTACAGAAACCAAAAAGCATTTTTAAATAAAAAATATTAATAATGTATTCGAACAACAGTTAGAATTTTATTGAAAAGTATATTTTCGTATTAGCCACATGCTAGGAGTTAAAAACCGTTGAAATCGAAAAGGATTTTATTATTAACAGCAGCCTGTTTGATTTTGATAATTTCATTGTTTCGACTACAAGTTTGCTGATTTTAAGTTTTATTTTTTTATAGAATATTATCTGTAAACAATTTTTAAAATAGTTGCAATGTGTTAAGTGCATATGGGTTATATTATTTTGTCGTTTTACGCACGATAGGAAAAAAAAAAACACAACCTCAAAACGTAAAATTAAATATTTTAAGAAACAATTAAGAAAATTGAGATAAAATTTTCAAATAAATTTTATTTGAAAGATTTTTTTCTCACTGACGGCACAAAAATTGAAAATTTTCGATGTTCAGCACTTAACAAAAATGCAATAAAAATTAGATTTACTGCTCAGGTGTTGCCTATTTCAATATGACGTCAAGAGTTATTCAAGGGTATGTGTTCAATTTATGATATAAATGTTAACATATAAGAAATCTTCCATTGTATTATGAACGTTTCACATCGAAGAAAAATCAAATTGACATAATTGAAATAACAGAGAAGTTTGCTTAATGAACCTATTTTTATGATCTTGTACAAAACGGTTGAGTAATTTTCGAATAACTATCTTATAAATATTCATTCTTTATTGTATTTAAACAATTAAAAGATCTTATAAAAAATAAAGAAATGACTACTTCGGCAAAGTAAAAATCTATTTTTATCTATCTATTTCCTTTAAATTAACATATTTAAAATACTTAAAAAATCATATACTTCAGTAAAATATTATTATGTATTTCGAAATTTTACAAAAGCTTACCGTGTTTAAAAGAATATTTATGCAAAAATATACTTTCATTTTTTTAGTAATTTATAATACATTTACGAATTCACTATCGATAGTAATGTGAGTGAAATAAATACGTAATTTATGTAATTAATTTTGTAAGAAATTAATAAATTAATGCTTCCATCGTATCATCAATTATTTAATTTTAATAATTCACTTATTTAAAGGCGTTATAAAAGTTTAGTTTAGAGACGAGAGACAAAATCAAATTATCTTTGTATTTAATGATACTGCATAAAGACTGGTTTCATAATATTTTCTTAGTAAATTAGGTTAAATATCGCTAAAATTTATTTATTAAAAATCAAAAGCAATGTGTCTTTATCTTCCAGAATGGCTAAAACTAAATGAACAGTTAATTTTAATTTTTTTAAATACGTTTTTACCCCTCCGGCACGTGCAATGAGATCTCTCGATTACTCAGAATATTTTCAATTGACAATTAAAACTTATTCTTTTCCTAAATTACTATAAGCAAAATGGCATTTCAGTTTCTGATCCAGCAATTACCGGCGTACATTTTCTTTTATTTTGTTCTTATCGCTATAACGGTTATTGAGAAACATAGCACTCGATTGTTTATACTTTACTATTTCACATATATTTTAAACTTATTATGCAACGACTATTCAGGGTACTTTTAACTGCTTAATGCATTTTTGTTAGTAAATTTCGATTCAGTAAGTCATTAAGCGTCAGTTTATTAACATTGTTCGTAATTTTTGAAAAACATTTTCCTATAAATATAACATTTCCTGCAAAGTTTTTAATACCTTTATTCTTCTTCAAAACAGTGTGCATAGTAAATTACCTAACTAAAAAAAATAGTAACAGTAACAAATAAAACAACGTGCAAGGTATACTTTATAATTAATATAGTGTCAAGATATTTTCATTTCATGAAGCAATTCGCAGAAAAACACGCATATATTTATCGAAGTTTCCCTCATTATGACCACGTTACTGCAGTTTTTAAACTTTTAGGTTTCTTTTTCCAGCCTTTTTATGTATTGCTACTTTGTAGCATGGGCAAAAAAATAAAAATCAACTACATATACTATGTGAAGGGTTATCTTCATTAAGCTAATTTTCCTGTTTCAAAATGACATCAACATATTTTTGAGGTAAATTAAGGCAATTTACGAAAGAAGAATGTTTTAACAGCCTAATCAACACACTAGATGAGTCATTATTCTAAAAATTACGATGCTCTGAAATTGCGAAAGCTATTAATTCCAAGCATCATGTAGAAACGACTTCCCCTTCCTCATGACCGACAGGAAATTACCATAATCTTAATCTGCTTATTCTAAAAATATTAAAAAGCACGAAAGTTTCAATTTTTAGTAATACAGTGATACAACGATAAATCGCTTAGATTTGTCTTTAGATATGTTTTTATGACTATGTATTTAAAGTAATTAATTTTGTAGATATATATGAAGAAATCTTGATCATTCTCAATTTTGATCTGAATGAATTCATATTACGTTAGCTAAAGTCTATTGAAATCGGTTTCAAAAACAATAAAATATTACGTAAAATACGGGCTTAAGAGCCATCATTTTGAAATTCTGACAAAATTTGATAGTTGTATTTTTTAATTGTCTTGATTTTTTTATGTTGAAGTAGATCTTATTTAATTAATATTGCGTAATTTTGAAGCTGTGAAAAAATTTCCTGTTTCCTGTAGATAACGTCAAAGTTCAAGATCATGAATCTCTTTTTTGATGAAACTTGACATGCTAGTATGTTTGAATTGCTGTATCTCTGGAAAGCAACAACATCCCAAAATTCCTTTGTCATAAACTGTTAGTATAACACTACATGCTTAGTAAAGTTTACTTGATTCCATGGGGCATTGTTAATTTTCATTGTTATGTAGCACAAAATGCAATAAAAATGACGTTTTTGTCCGTTTTCTGCACATATTATCTTAGTTAAGCAATAGTACTCCAAATTTTTCTTATAGAATACGAAAGTTTACTATTAGGACAAGGTATGTAATATAGATCTTTACCGGGATATCGATGCTGTTAGCAAATATAATATGTTAAATATTCAAAAGTTTCAAACTCTGTAACTTTTGCATTAGTCCTATCTCAAAACAGCATCACAGTTGAAACTAGTATGTTGTGGCCATCACAAAACTTTCTTCTATATAAATCACGTCAATTAAATCATTTAAATAGTACAAGAAATAACGATTTAGCACCAATTCATATCAAAGTATATCTGAATTTGAAGTTGGATGAAAATTCGCGCATTAGTTCTTGAGAATATATATCGCGGAATCTACAGCGGAAATTCTGAAAAAATGTAGCATAGCAGCGCCACCTGTTGAGCGATTTACACCAAAAGTAAACAGCACTAAACGATATCAAGGTATACCTGAATCTGAAGTTTGTTGAAAATCCAAACATTAGTTCTTGAGATAAAGCTATTGTGGAAATCGCAAAAAATACAGCATAGAAGCGCCACCTGTTGAGCGATTTACACCAAAAATTAAACAGCACTAATTAATACATCAATTCATGTCAAGGACTAACTTAATCTGAAGTTTGATGAAAATCCGTGCAATAGTTCTTGAGATACAGCTCTTGTGGAAATCGTGAAAAATGCAGCACAGAAGCGCCACCTGTTGAGCGATTTACACTAAAAATTAAACGACACTAATTTATACATCAATTCATGTCAAGGACTAACAAAATCTGAAGTTTGATGAAAATCCGTGCAATAGTTCTTGAGATACACCTCTTGTGGAAATCGTGAAAAATGCAGCACAGCAGCGCCACCTGTTGGGCGATTTGCACCAAAAATTAAGCAGCACTAATTTATATCAGGGACTAACTGAATCTGAAGTTTGATGAAAATCCGTGCATTTTTTCTTGAGTTAGAGCTATTGCGATAATCATGAACAATGCAGCATACCAGCGCCACCTGTTGGGCGATTTTCACAAAAAAGTAATCACACCAAACTATATCCTGGACTAACTGAATCTGAAGTTTTATGAAAATCCGTGCAGTAGTTCTTGAGATACAGCTATTGCAGAAATCGTTAAAAATGCCGCATAGCAGTGCCACCTGTTGGGCGATTTTCACCCAAAAGTAATCAGCTCCAGTTTATATCAAGGTCTAACTAAATATGAAGTTTTGTGAAATTTCGTTCATTAGTTCTTGAGATAGAGCGCCCACAAAATTTGTGTCACATACAGACAGACGGACGGACGGACAGACGGACAGACAGACAGACAGACTCACAGACAGACATTTTGTAAAAACATGTTTTTTGGAATCTCTGACTCATAAAACGTGTAAATCCGTCGAAAACTGGAATTCGAAAATTTTCATGAAACCAATACTTTCTTCTTGTAAAGATAGAAGAAAGTAAAAATAAACAAAATATATCAGGTAGTAGTTGGACATGTGTAAAAAAACATGGAAATGAAAAATAAGTGGGGTCTCGTGCTATTTTCAGAAAGAAAAATGACAAAAATTACAAAAAGGCAGTGTCAATAAAATATCAGGCTTTTCCCTATCAGAAAATGGTTTATCCCGCTTATCTTTCCCATTCCTATGTTTTTCCCTATGAGAAAATGGAACACACCTTTTCTCTTTCTCCTTGTAGGAGAAGAGCCTGATTATTGCACTGCCTTTTTGTAAATTTTGTCATTTTTTTTCTTCTGAAAATAGCATGAGAACCAACTTATTTTTCGTTTCCATGTTTTTGTACTTATGTTCAACTACGGTTTGCTGTATTTTGTTTTATTCAACTGTGATGCTGTTTTGAGATAGGACTAATTCAAATGTTGCAGATTTTGAAACTTTTGAATATTTAAGTGTTTATATCTGCTGACAGCATCGGTATCCCTGTAAAGATAATAAGTGCAGAAAAAGTACAAAAACGTCATTTTGACTGCATTTTGTGGCAACATAACAATGAAAATTAACAATGCCTCATGGAACAAAGTTAATTTTACAAAGCATGTAGTGTTATGCTAACAGTTTAAGACAAAAGAATTTTGAGATGTTGTTCCAGAGATATAGCAATCCAAACATACTGGCATGTCAATTTTCATGAAAAATTGAATTCATGAATTTTGACATTTTGTACAGGATACAGGAAATTTTTTCAGAGCTTCAAAATTTCATATAATTCATTAAATATGATCTACTTCAACATAAAAAAAATCAAGCAAAACAAAAAATGCAACTATAGCACTTTGTCCAATTATCTATATAATGACTCTTAATACCACAGTAGAGATGAATATTTTAAGTAAAATATTTAAAAAATACGATTTTTTATTGCTGAGAAAAATATGAAAAATAAAATTGCAAGCAAAAATAAAAAAGTTTTTTGTTTTAGTTGTTATATTACGGTGTGCTCTTCTGGTGTATTTTTACGGCCTATTATCTATGCGATAGGTACAGTCGTGGAAAAAAAAGTATTCACCCCCTACTAACTCCTCAACAAATTATCGTAGACGAACGTTACTAGTACCGAACGATTGGAAATAAAGTCTACTTTTCAATGGCGTATATAAAATTTGCTTAGGGGCCATCTACATATTAAAACGAATCCAAACTTAATTTTTTTAATGGCAATACCTAATTTTAGAGCTATATTTCAAATCTTTGGTTCAAACTATGCCCAGTCACGAAATTTCCAGTCATTGGAATGATACGTTTTTGAATTATAAACATTCAAAATTTAGTGCTTCTAATGTTAAATTAAATTTTCAAATTTTTATTTATAATTTCTGTAAATATGATCCTAATGTTCTAACTTTTTGTGCAGCAATAATACTAATATACCCAAACATAAATACGTTAAATTTGCAATTTTTATAATTTTCTGATATGAATTATGAATTATGAAATTAATATTAAAAAAAGTATGACTTGCAACCTATAATTTTTTTGATGTATTCAGATTTATTAAGTCCTGCTTTATGGAAATCCAAAATTTTATATTTTTCTTCCAAGTAGTTTTCAAATTATGCTTAAAAAACGGCAAAATAATGGTTTAAGGGGCCGTCTATGATAGAAGTGACAAAATATTTTGAAATTTTCATGCAATCCGGTAATCTAACAGCCTTAATTTACTGCTTAAGTTGCCTTGATCAAGAAGGGAGATCCCTCGGTTAACAACGAGTACCGAACTTCAATTTGGATACAGCCCTTAAAATACACTGGTTTTAAAATAATTAATTTCTCGGAAACTTATGGTACGGATTGCATGAAAATTTGTTTTAGACTAATTGAAGGGTGTAGAGTTAATTTATGTTGTCAGAAACTACTATTGCTACAACTGCTACTACAACTGCTATTGAAAAAAACAAAGTTATGGTTCGTTATAATATGTAGACGGCCCCCTAAGCAAATTATGTATACATCATTGAAAAGTAGGCTTTATTTTCAATCGTTCGGTCCCAGTAACTTTCTTCTACGATAATTTGTTGAGGAGTAAGTTGGGGGTGTTTACTTTTTTTTCCACGACTGTACATGCCGAAGAATGAAATGTCGTCTCTGTGGGTACTTTTCTTTATACACATAAAATGTATTTACACAATTTAAGCAAAGTTTGAGGAAAAATAAGAAAAACTCTGCACAGTCGATCAGCTCGATATGGGTTTGAACACAACACCTTCCATCTTGCAATTTTGAAATCAGATCCTTTCAACTGCTGATGGGTCCATTATAGCACGAATAAAATTTTCCAATTGGAACATATAGGAAGTGTAAGATTTTAAATTTTCTTCTACTTACAAATTTATGAATTTTTAAATAAATGTATTTAATTTAATGGAGAAACATATACAGAAATTTGAACAGTACCTCTAAAAACTCTTGGAAAACGATAAAAAGGGGGCGCACACAATATGGTATGATTCAGAATAACCTACTGGTGTAAAAACGGAAAATAAATTTTCATTAAAATACGGCTTTTTGGCTGTTTCTATGTTTCAATCAAAATTAAAACAACAAAATACTTTCTCTGCTAGAGTACAATCACACCCAGATTAAAACCAGAAAGTCTTTTCACAATAAAACAATTATTATAATTGAAATTAGCACTTGTGATTAAACGTAGTATATAATAAGTCGTTATTTTTTAAATTCAAAATCTGTATCATTGTTATTTTTCTATTGAAATGTATTTTTAACATGACAAGTGTATCTTTAACAGAAAAAGAATAAAGGAACATACTGCCGCAAAGTTAATTTCATTTTGTCTTCAGGAGCCAACTTTTCTAAACATATGGTTCTTAAAATATTACGAATATTTTATCTAACACACAACTTAATTCTTATAATGTAGATTATTTCATAATTTCTTAAGAATAAATAGTATAATAATTTATAACCATACTATTGTTTGACACGTTTAAGCAAGACGGTTAAAGCACTTGAACGATAAGTTAATGTTAGAAATTATTTTAATTTGGGTTTCTCGTCACCCTTATCTTCACTTGCTTCGTTCCCGAATTTATCTATATAACGTGATAACTTTAGATGCATATTTTATGATATATTCTAAAAATTCTCAACTAACTTGTTCTTATGTATTTGTAGATGTAGGTATACTCCTTAACGCTTATCCGGTTGTTCCTAATACGCTGACTCACAGCAATTCAATCTGGAGAAGAATTTATATCGAATTTCTTGAGTTGAACATCAATTTGTTTTTACGTAAAATCCTACTTTCCGGAAACGGTTTCAAAATGTTTTGAGTTTGAGACTATAAAAAAGTTGCGCGTATGTAATGCATTCAATCCAGATAATTGACAGATGCTGGTTTATTTTTATTATTGCATTCACTGTCGTTCAGGAATTTTTCATATAGATGTTTTTGGTAATTCTGTTTTAAAAACAGATCCATCTCCAGGAACACAGCATAAGAGTCAGTTGTACTAAGCTTAATCTTTTTTTAAAATGTAACATTCGATGGGTGGTCTAGGCAGTTATCTAAAGGTAGCATTTGTTTCCAAAGTTTTTCCTGCATTTCTGGGTAGATGATGTGCAACCATGAGTCAAAAAAATATTTCAGTCATTCAAGTGTGCTACTGCTTTACGTTTCTTCGTAGAGATTTCTTTATATTCAGAATAACCTGAGACTTTAATTTTTTCCGACAAGCACCGCAACTCGATTCGTTTTGTACTTACAACTAGAGCAATTATTATTTTTGACCACAAATGTTTTGTCAGACATTGACTAATAAATTTGAAAAAAAAAATAAATTTGATCACAAAGAGACTAGTCCAGTTTATACATTCTTCGTAATTTCTGGAAGCATATCCATTATTTTGCAGTTTCTGTGTTCCCTCATGCCCTTTCCAAGAAACATGTTTTGAGACAATTGCATACCTTATTTTAAAATCTGTTCAACATCACACTCAACGCGTCAGGAGATGAGATTTTACAAAACTAGAGGAACAACAATAAAACAAATCCAATTGTAATATTTTTACTTGTAGACATTTGAAATAATAGGTGAAACATTGGAAAAAAAAATAAGTTAAAGACTCAAAACTCCGAAATAACACTATCAAACGCTTGCTAAAAAACCTCATTCAATCTAGAACTTTAGGAATGCAATCGAATAGAGGTGGTTGAGATGGAAACTTATGGATAAAAACGTACTTATTTTCGAAATATTTATTTCCGATAGTGTGGGAATATTAGCCGCAAAGTATGTTCGTATTATAGTATAGCACCCAATATTTTTTAAAGTGTTCTAAATTTCATATATATTCTTAAATAAAGGCATAATCTCCTGTGACAGTAGAAATTCCCTGGTAGAGTTGGCAATATGCGAATACATTATTCAAGATTGGTAATAATCGGTGTTAGAGCAGATAAGATTGACACGTTCACGCCGACGCTGTGGGTCACACTCGACTGTCTGAGAGTTGTCAAGTCTCCAGATTTTTGCACACCACTATTATTTTACGGAAGTTGTTGTTCCTTTAAATCACCCAGCTGTTCTAATTAAATAAAACAACATTTTCTAAATTAAAATACTGGTATCGAAAAAGCCGGAGACTTGGCAGGTCCGAGATAGTCGAGTGTGACCCACCGCGCCGGCGTGAACGTGTTAAAGATTAGATTAAACAGGGGATTCATTCATTTATTGTTGCACAACATCGAAGATCTGTCAAAGAACTTTTAAATAAGGGAACCAGAAGTGGTTAGACTAAAATATTAAATAAATAATCACATATTATAATGATACAAAGTAGAAATATTAATGTCAACGGGAAATAGGTATGACGAACAAATACATTATTTTCTTCACGTGAACGAAAATCATAAAGAATAAAAATGCTGTCGCTATTAATAGAAGAGTAATTAAATGAACAATCATAAACACATAATGAAAGTGAGACATTGTGATAGGTGAGATGAAACAAGGACGTTAAAGCAAATATCTGAAAACTCTAAAAATGCACATAAATTAATACGGAAGGCGCCTATAGAGCCCGAAGCCTGCAAAAATACCTGGTTGAAAGAATTCCAGTTTTGTATCTAAGGTGCGTTACCTGCTATCCACAGGCATTTTAAAAAATTCTACGCATTTCATTTAATTGCAAACCGAATACCAGGATAATGAGACATTATTGCAACCTTAAAATGATTTTTAAATGTAGAATTCTAAAAGTGGTATTTAGTAGAAAGTGTTTTTTGTGGAGAAAGAGCTTTCTGTATAGCAAATTGTTTGGCTATGTTAGGCTATGTTAAAATAAAGTACTCATGACCTACGAAGAACAAAGCGCTAAATGTGTTCTAAAAGCTACATGTATTAGAAAAAAAATGTATGTTTTATAAATAGAGATTTGTGCAACAAATATATTCTGTATACTAAATGTATTCTTTCACATTTTTTAAGACGAAGTACAATGGTTCTACATATCCCTGTTCGCGTGTACGGTTTAGAAAACATATTCAAAAAGCCGGGTAACCGACATCTCAATATTAACTAGGAATAGAGTTTCATAACCATTGTCAAATCATTTGCAAATATAGCCTATTATGAAAACTCTAAGTAAAAAAATATTAACATTTTTCCTTTCTATAAGCATAGTATATATGCGAAAATTGCATTATCTACCTGGCGAGGACAGTCTTATTTTTTTTAGTTATTTGTATGATGTGTGGGGGACTAACAATTAAACAATGACATAAAAATATTAATATCGAAACTGTGTAAAGGCAATTGCATTAAAATTAGTCTAACAATTTGTTTCCATATTATATATTAAATAATGTGTTAAACTTTATTTTTATGTTGTTAAATTCGTTTCTGCTAAAATCTAGCAATTGCGTACAATGGTTTGTGCAGACGCATTGGCCAAAAAATAAGAATAAGAAGAAAGAAAATGAAAAAAATAAGGCAAATGATTCGGTTATAGGAGCAGGTACGAATAAGGAATTATTTTATTTAATGGATAAAATAATGTAAATTTCTTTTAAAGCATATAACACGTAGAGAAATTTTAGGATGAACGAGAAAATTTAGGTTTATAATAATTATATTTTCATATTAATAAAATGACATATGAGACAATCATAAAAAAAATGTGATCACCTCCTTATCATATGAAAATGTAGCTGGTACAAATCGATATTAATTGCGTCCATTGATTAACACTATACTTGAAGTTTGCTAAGTGTGTTGACAACATGTAAATAATGTAGAAAACTTTAACTATTTGCATTTGATTTTGACATTCTTAAAATTCTCTATTAAATTTTACTTCAGTATAACAAACAGAAAGTCACTCGGTAGAATAATTTAGGAATTTTGCAAGTGGAAAGTATGAAACTTCTAACGTTATATGAAATATAAATCTTTAGAAAACAGATAGCACTGCGGGTAGTTTTTACTCAAAAACAATCAGGCAGAATTAAGTGTAATTTTATATTCGCATATAGAAAGCATCTAGATTTAAATTTCTGGTTAAATAATCACAGGTTACAATTTATGTATTTAAATTATATAAATTTTGAAATGTGCCGTCGTGGAAAAAAAAGTAAACACCCCTACTAACTCTGCAACAAATTATTATAAAAGAAAGTTAATAGTACCAAATTATAGTAAATAAAGTCTAATTTTAAATGATGTACATAAAATTTGTTTAGGAGGCCATCTACATATCAAACCGAACCCAAGTTTTTTTTTTTTTTTTTATCAATAGCAATACCCAAGTTTGGCACCATAAATAGATTGTACACCTATCCATTAGCCAAAATCCAAATTTTCACGAAATTCGTACTATTACTTTCCAAGAAAACAATTGTTCTGAAATGAGCAAATTTAAGGAGCTGTATCCAAATTGAAGTTTGCTACTCGATCGTTGAAAAGATACAGAATGACTAGCTCACTTCTATTAATATTTTATTTTTAGCCCATAAGAACATATCACCTGCTTATTATGTCTACTATGTTTAGTCGATTATTGCAGAAAAATATCTCATTGAAATGAGTAAAATGTATTTTTTTTTTAAATTATGCTTTTATGGACGGCATAGATGGCCCCTTAAACTGTCATTTTCACGTTTTTTACTCATAATTCGAAAACTACTTGGAAGAAAAATTTTAAGCTGAGAATTTGCATAAAGCAATACATAACGAATATAAATCTATCAAAATAAAATCAATGTAGGTTGCAATTTATATTTTTTTTTCGAATATAAATTTCATAATTCATTCACAATTCATATTACATTTTTTTTAATTACAAATTCAATGCATTTTTTTTTTTTTTTTTAGTATTATAATCAAATAAGAAAAATCTTTCACATTAGGATTATAATTTCAGAAGATATTTAAAAAAAAAATGTGACAATGTCATTTAAGATTAAAAGATCTAAATTTTGTATGCTTATAATTAAAAAAATCATCATCCAAATGTTTTGAAATTTCATTTCTATGCAGGTGCCGAACCACAGGTTATAACGTTAAGTAACCGGCAAAACATAGTATACACAAACGAGCAGTAGGCACTGCAAATAGGATGACGATCGAGGCAATGATGTCAGGTTTATTGCCGCTTCGCGGCGGTTAGGCGGTCTTTCGCTCCGATGCCAGGTACTAAACCCGTTAAGCTGGGTCATCCCGGCAGGTAGGGGCCTGGTCATCGGTAAGAAAGAAAGAAAGAAACCGGACAAAATTGGATGTTGCCTTTGAAAAAAGCGAAGTATGGTCTGGTTTTTATTTTAAGATTCCCCCCCCCCCTAAGCGAATTTTATATAAATCAATTAAAAGTAGACTTTATTTCCAATCGTTTGGTACTTGGAATTTTTTTTTTAATTAAAATTAGTTTCAGTGTTAGTATGGGTGTTTACTCTTTTTTTTTTTCCACGAATTTACTTTCAAAAGAAATATTAATTGTAACCTATATATATATATATACACACACACATATATATATATTAAATAATTTTATTTCTAAAAGCTTCAAATATCAGAATCCAAAATTACAGGTCATTCAGCCGAATAGGATTTCAGTTGTACCCAAAGTACTATCGGCATTCCAATCTCTTTTGCAATGTTTAAAAATGAATTTAACATTATGAGTTCCCTTTTGAAATGTAAAATATATCAGAGAATCGAGATATGATGCCAAAATTAGGCATTCGAATTGAAAAATTTCCAATTTCATACAATTACTAAGTTTCCTTAAGTAAAAATTATGTATAGCATAAAATAGTATAGTATATTACTGATCGATTGATGACAGTCATATTTTTTATTTTACATGATCAGCTGTGGAGTTAGAAATAAATAAGCACTTTTATTCTCGAGGATTGTATTTTAATATTTTTCATTTTGACTTAAAATAAGGCTGAGTAAAATAATAAAATTTTGTATTTGTAGCAGATTTGAATAATAATAATAATAAATAAACCTGAACAACCATCCTGTTCAGACCATGGTAGTTTTTGTAATAAAACACATGTTTAACAGTAGGTGCAACATGTCCCAAAACTCATAGTTTTTGACTCGACATTTATTTTGTATTTAAATATTATAAAAGCGTAAACTTTCGAATGGAATTTCGTTAGAAATATATTGTACATTTGTAAAATTTTTAAAAAGATTCTCCAGGTTAAAAAGCAATTAATTCTATTTTGTCCTTTCACCGTTTTACACGATATTTTCATTAAGCTAAACGTGTAATAATTAATTTAAAATTCATTTATTTTATATATAAACTAGGGGGCTCTGCCCCCTGCAAGCTATGATCGCCAACCCCCGTTCAGACACCGCAGAATCAAAAAATCTAAAAATCTAATGGGTTTTAAAAATATTAGAGAAGATTAAATTATACTGAAAAAGGTGTGCAGATCTCCCTGTAAACGGGTTTCCATTCAATTCCCTTTGATTGCAAAAATTTAACGGCCAATCAGTTGCTGTTAAGACATCCAATGGTTGTTTTCGTTTTTGATTAAAGAGGATCAGTTAAACATTTGAAAAGAAGCTAAAATAAAATGAATTAAGTATTCAGAGTCTTTGTCAACCGATATTTTAAAACAATCTCTATAACAATAGCCTAAATCATGTGACTATCATCAACAGTTCCGGGCGGGAAAACTTTGCTTTTTATACTCTAGGTGCCATTTTGATACTTTAATGTTATCCAGGCACAAGTAATAAGTAGCCAAATATTATTCTATCCCCATCATTTCATCTATATTATAATAGTTCAAGTCATCAAATTCCATAAACAAATACGATCTGATCCTTTTGCCTTTCATATGAAGGTTTGGAACAAATGTCATATACATATAATGTCATATTGGCGCGATTTTTTTTCCAACGCCAATTTGGGGAACGCATTAACAGCATAAACAACAACATCCGGCTTACCATATCAAGCAAAATAACGATACTTTGGCGCCAGTTAAGTACCCGTTGCGTACATGACATTGGCGTCAGAAAAAAAATCGCGCCAATATGGGGGCGTATGTGACATCTGTGCCGAAAGAAAAAAAAGCCGGGTGCAAATCTCGCCAATACCTTTTTTTCAATTCGCCTGTTAGCATTTTTTTTTTATTGTTCGAGTGGTAAATTAAAACATTGATTTGAAATTGAAATTAAATGTCATGGTTTGTTACATAATTTAATATTTCGCCAGATGTCATATACGCACGGCATGTTTGGCATGTTTTTTTTTTTTTTTTTTTTTTTTTTTTTTTTTTTTTTTACGAAAATTTGACGAAAACCTCGTTTTCGAATACCAGTTACATATGTATTTTTGGTACTACTTAGTTATCCCGTCGACAAAAAATCTATCACCAAACTATAAGATTAAATTCCCAATAATGGTTGATGATAAATGTCACATTCACTTGACTTTTAGCAAGTTACACGTGTTTACGTCATCAAGTGATTTTTATTTCGACGTTTTATTTTTATATTTATTAAAGTTATACTAATTTATTTGTTCTTTCGTTATTTAAAATAAAAATTTTGTCAATCTGTACAATTTGGCGAGTGGTTTGGCGATTTATATAATTTGCGAAATCGGGTGACGGAATAACTACCACATTGTACCGTATTTTTCAATTATTTTCTATTATTTCCAAAAGGAAATAGCAAAAAAAATAATTAATTACTATAGAACAAAATAATTTATATAAATTTAAAAAAGAAATAAAAGTAAATATACATTTATTATTAAATAAATAACAATTGCTGAGTTACCATGTCTATCAAAATAATGCCATTTGTGCGCCAATTAGGTACCCCGGTGCGTATATGACATCTGTGCCTAATATTTTTCTTTTCGTTTTTTTGTTTTGTTTTTTTAAAAGAAGTGAAAACCATCAATTTAAATGTTTCATTTTTAAATGAAAGTTTTGTATTCAATAAAATGATAACGAAATACAAAAAAGCATTGTTCTTAGCATAGATTTAAAGGAGGCCAAACTGTCGCCAAATTAATTTAAAATAGTAACCTTTTCTGAATTATGAAAAAAAAAATTGTTATGATTAAAATTTGAGTTGCCATCATTAGAAAAAATGTATTTAAAATTAGAAAAAAATTAATTTTTCGAAAACTAATTCGAATTTAAAAATTCTAATACCAGTTTTGAGATTTGTGGATCAAGTCAGTTGTTTAATCAGTCGATTCAAAGAATCGATACATTTCACGCGTTTCATATATTCGTTTCATAAATTCGTTTCATTAGGATTTTTTATATATAGAGTAGAAATAGTTTTAGTTAATTTTTTATTCTTTTTTTTATTTGTTTTTAATTTTTTTTTATAAAATATGTATTTTGATAAATATTGTGTAATTATTCAATACGCTTTGTTGAAACATGTTTGTTGTAGATACACAATATCCGCGTACTGCACGATAAAAATATTAAATATTTCAAAGTATAGTCTCTGAAGTTAATGAACTGAGGAATTAGTTCCAACATTTATTTTGCAATGGATTAGCATAGAGGCACATTGGTACTATGCTATACTATATATTAGATTATATTTTACAAAAATAAGACTCAAAATACGTAATTGTATGTGTGTTTTTGGTAGTCGTTATTTAAGCATTTATTATAAAAATAAAGAAACATTAAAAAATCTAATTTATTCTTTTTAAATTGATAAGATTTTACAAAAAATCCTAATACGTAAGTGTAAGTCTTACTATGTAAGTGTATATTATTTATCAAAATAATAGTTGAGTAACTCTTTAAAATGGACTCATTATTTGCACTCCTCTTCATTCTCTTTAAAATTACTCAGAATCATACTAAAATATTACACAAAATATCTAAAGCGAAATAATACAAAAATCTTATATTTAGGCAATCTCTCTAACATTATTTAAGTCTGTTAGATTAAATTTTTCTTTATTTAGGATAATAAATTTTCCAGTGTAATGATTAATTTTCAAACACATTAACATTAATTTTAAACTTTTCCCATGGATATGATCCTGATGTCATAGTTATATCAATATCGTATAAGTTATGGAACTGCATGCATTGTTTCTAATTTGTTGATTCATTTACTTTAGTCATCTATTACAAAGTGCACTGCATATTTACGTATTTCCCAAACCGACTATTACGCCCCATTCGTCTTTGTAATTATAAACATCTGTCTATGATTTATCTTTAGTAATTACAATGCGCTGTCAAGGTTTTAAAATGTAAGCGAAGTGCTTTCTGAATATGAAATTATTATTTAAAAGAACAAGGTTATTTCTGGGTAGTAACGGATTTATACTTATTGTTTAAGAAAGAAATGTTTTAGTCAAAGTATTCTCTAATTGATTAAGTGATAAAATAAAGAAGAATTCTTAGAAAATAAACTAAAAATTTAGATTCATGATGTCGTATCCGAATTAAATGCACGTAACATTACAAGTAATTGGTATTTTGAGGAAAGTTATATTAAATAATAAAAAAAATATTTTCTTTTCAAAATTCATCTATTAAACTTTAATATTCTTCATTTATGTTTTTTTAGAAAAAAATTTGCTCAGAGAAGTGCTGTATGCCATTAATAAAAAAAAATACTTCACAAAAGAAAATTTCTAACTTTGTTTTAATGTTCACGTATTAAAAGAAAATACTTTCTGTATTCACGTTAACTGTTAAAATATTTTCTCCTTTTTTTATATTTAGTGTAACTCACGGATAGATGACCATAGAGGAGAGATGGCCAGTCTAAATACTATTTCCAAAACTTGATCGTAGATCGCAGCATAAACATTGTACGTAGGAAATAGTTCAACGAGTTCATTGATTGCGTCGTGCAGATGTGATTTTCGGTTATAAAAAATAAGTGAAATTTTAATGTTTATTTAATTTAGTGGTTTAATTTTTTTGTTCTGTTAGGTGTCTGGATGTTTTGCATAAGTGCGTTGCATATTTCTTCTTACTATACGGACTTTTAGCGCATATGTGTAATCCAATCTTTGCTTCTAAATCTAAAACAAAGACGTATAATTGCGGAGTGTCGCATTAAATTGAGTAGTCACCTCTCCTTGAATTTCTGGATAGATGGCCACATCAAATCGAAGAGAGATGACCACCTTTAATCAATATTTCAAAAGTGTACGGAGAGAGGATTTTAACTAAATATGATTATATTTAAAATAATTATACAACTTATATGGTTATAATGATATTAATTGATACAATTGTTTACATTTTAACTAATTTTTTATTTAAATAATAATAATATAATAGGACATAACGATGTATTTGTTTTTCTGAAAATATTGAAAAATTCGGAAACTTTCATCTCATATATAAATAAAGTTGATAAATGAGCTTAAACCCTAAAAATGTCTAAAATAAACGAGAGAAAAAACAAAAACCAGACACTTCTAGCAGCGAAGATGATGAAACAGATTTTTAATTATCAGATTCTATAGATTCTACTAATTCCGAAGGAAATAATTGGATGAGGATTATCGTGTTGGTTATGGAGAAGAATATAATAATCCACAACCAAGAAGGATGACTGGATATAATGCATAAGATAATTGAAGTGGTTCCAAGAAACATGTACAAACAATCAAGACCTTTGCTAAAAATATGGTAAAATTTTACAAAGTGAAGGATTGAAATTATACTTCAGATTTTGTTCTTTCGAGGTTATTTACTCATTTTCCGTGATAAAAATGTATCTTTATAAATTGCTATATTTTCTTCGTGATTAACTATGTGAAATGTGTAATTTTTTGCTGTTTAACTTCACTTTTTATTTTTTGTAGTGGGTGGCCATCTGTCCTTGGTTTGAAGGAGAGCTCGCCATTTGGAATTTTAGTTTCAAATGTATTTCCCACATTTTGTTCTCAATATTTAATTATTTTTTTGTTCTATATATGATAAGTATGTGTATAAGACTTTTAAATATGCATAAATATTTCTTGTATTTGCATTCTAAGAATTTTTATTTTATTTTTTAAAAACTAAGGCCATCTATGCTAGAGTTACCCTATACTACATAAATTACTTTAATAAAAATGCGTGCATGCATGTTTATTAAGTGTGTTTTTTAAACGAAATGCATGATTAGAAAGGTGAAACAACGTAAATATAGAGTAGTATTTTTAGTTTTTGCATATTATGAAAACTTTTCGGATGCGGAATTGGAAAGATGGAAGAGGAACCTTGAAAAAGAAGATTTGGAATTGAGCTTATTTGAATTGCACTGTTGTAATTTTAAATGTATAATAATACGGCGAGTAGATTTAAAAATGACGAACATAATGTCGGCAGTTGAGCTTCAAAAAATCGTGTCATTTTCTATATTATGGGTTTTAATTAATATCTTGGTTAATTAACAAAAAATATAAACCTGGGAGTCAGGTGAATCAGGACTTGCATTAGACTATTCTAACATTTTCAGAGCTCTGTGTGCGGTAGATATTAGCAGACATCGCAGATACATACGCACACACACAAACGCCTTTCATTTATTACTACAGATAACTAATTTGAAGAACTTTATAAACTGGCATTCGAAGCGAATGAAGTGATTTGATATAATACGTACCAATATTGTCGCTTAAGAATAAGTATAATAGGGTGTACTCCTGTCCAATGGTTATCCTGCTGGTCACAAATTAAATAGCTTGTGTCCGCGGTTATTGGTTTCGGTACCAGCGCAGCCTGGTACTAGTACGAGAACGATAATTCGATTCACTTTCACTTCAACAGCTTTTACTGAATTCATACCCCGATAACAATGTAACTAATTGTGACAGATGTTTAAAAAAATTTCTCTCTTAGACACATTGAGAATTCGGAACAAGTAACCGTGAAGGATTGCAAAGACAGCGAAAAAAATAATTTCAAATATATTAATTATATACATATTTTTAATTTATCTTTAAAATTATGTAAACCATTTTTAAATGAGAATATGGCAGTAAATATTATTATTTTTTGTGTTAATATATTTATAATGTACAAAATTATGTATTGGACAGATTGGGCTTATCTGAATTTTCGCAGTCAATGTAAATGTTTAAAACAAGATATATTCACGTACATACCAAATGCACACTAAAAGAAAAATATACTGCCTTCATCTAGAAAGAATAGTTATCATTTTCTAAATCCCTAATCTAGAATTATAGATTTCCGAGTTATGCGAATAAGATAAAGAAACAAACTGAATGCACGAATTGATCGCGAATTTTAAGTCTATAATTTTCTAGGTGATGAACCGATACATTATACTCTCAATCGTTTGAACTGCGAGAAATTCTCACTTGATTTCTATAATTAATTCCTTAAGTAGAATTAATGTTACTAAAACTTAATTCTTGTGTTCGCAATTATTTGCAGAGATTTTTAAATAAGTTTGACCACGATACTATAGGAAATTGCCCTTGAATTTTAATAGTGATAACAAGAACTCTCAAGCAATGGGAACTAGAATTTATCAAGCTGTCAAGGAACTATTTTTTTCTAGAGGCACAATTTAAATCATCATATGGAAATGCCAGTGGTAGAAATATATTTGTTATAACATTTACTCATTTATATTTTGCTTAGAGGATCGTCTACATACAAAAATTGATACAAACTATACAATTTTCAATATTATCATGAGATTCTGACCTAATCTATACTCCTATTATAAAGAGGAAAAAATTGTTTATTTGTCGGAGGTAAGCTCTGGAACTACCGAACCGATTCCAAAAGTAATGGTATCAAAATGATGGTGTTAGTCCAACTTAGAACATAGGCTATATCTTATATCGGTGCCACTACCCCAAAGGGGGTGTAGAAGCAAAAAACGTTCTAAAAATGCGATTTTAGCGTTACTGAAGGGCCTAGAAATATGAAATTTTAAATATTAGTTACTTATAAGATATAAATGATGTCTAAGAACAGTTCTTAAACAATTCGAATTTTAAAAGGGGTGAAAATGTACAAAAAGCGTTCTAAAAAACGTTCTAAATGGTTGTTTCTACACAATCTCATGAAACACCAAACCGATTTAAAAAATATTGGTGTTAAAATGATTGTGACAACACTTGCTCCAAGATAGGCTATGTTTTATGTCGGTGTCACTAACACAAAGGGGGTGTAGGAGCAAAAAACGTTCTAAAAATGTGATTTTAGCGTTACTGAAGGGCCTAGAAATATGAAATTTTGAATATTAGTTACTCCTAAGATATAAATGATGTCTAAGAACAGTTCTTAAACAATTCAAAATTTAAAAGGGGTGAAAATGCACAAAAAGCGTTCTAAAAAACGTTCTAAATGGTAGTTTCTACACAATCTCAGGAAGTACCAAACCGATTTAAAAAATATTGGTGTCAAAATGATGGTGACAACGCTTGCTCCAAGATAGGCTATGTTTTATGTCGGTGTCACTACCCCAAAGGGGGGTGTAGGAGCAAAAAATGTTCTAAAAATGTGATTTATGTGTTACTGAAGGGCCTAGAAATATGAAATTTTGAATATTAGTTACTCCTAAGATATAAATGATGTCTAAGAACAGTTCTTAAACAATTCAAAATTTAAAAGGGGTGAAAATGCACAAAAAGAATTCTAAAAAACGTTCTAAATGGTAGTTTCTACACAATCTCAGGAAGTACCAAACCGATTTAAAAAATATTGGTGTCAAAATGATGGTGACAACGCTTGCTCCAAGATAGGCTATGTTTTATGTCGGTGTCACTACCCCAAAGGGGGGTGTAGGAGCAAAAAACGTTCTAAAAATGTGATTTATGTGTTACTGAAGGGCCTAGAAATATGAAATTTTGAATGTTAGTTACTCATAAGATGTAAATGATGTCTAAGAACAGTTCTTAAACAATTCAAAATTTAAAAGGGGTGAAAATGCACAAAAAGCGTTCTAAAAAACGTTCTAAATGGTAGTTTCTACACAATCTCAGGAAGTACCAAACCGATTTAAAAAATATTGGTGTCAAAATGATGGTGACAACGCTTGCTCCAAGATAGGCTATGTTTTATGTCGGTGTCACTACCCCAAAGGGGGGTGTAGGAGCAAAAAACGTTCTAAAAATGTGATTTATGTGTTAGTGAAGGGCCTAGAAATATGAAATTTTGAATATTAGTTACTCATAAGATGTAAATGATGTCTAAGAACAGTTCTTAAACAAATCAAAATTTAAAAGGGGTGAAAATGCACAAAAAGAATTCTAAAAAACGTTCTAAATGGTAGTTTCTACACAATCTCAGGAAGTACCAAACCGATTTAAAAAATATTGGTGTCAAAATGATGGTGACAACGCTTGCTCCAAGATAGGCTATGTTTTATGTCGGTGTCACTACCCCAAAGGGGGGTGTAGGAGCAAAAAACGTTCTAAAAATGTGATTTATGTGTTAGTGAAGGGCCTAGAAATATGAAATTTTGAATATTAGTTACTCATAAGATGTAAATGATGTCTAAGAACAGTTCTTAAACAATTCAAAATTGAAAAGGGGTGAAAATGCACAAAAAGCGTTCTAAAAAACGTTCTAAATGGTAGTTTCTACACAATCTCAGGAAGTACCAAACCGATTTAAAAAATGTTGGTGTCAAAATGATGGTGACAACGCTTGCTCCAAGATAGGCTATGTTTTATGTCGGTGTCACTACCCCAAATGGGGTGTAGGAGCAAAAAACGTTCTAAAAATGTGATTTTAGCGTTACTGAAGGGCCTAGAAATATGAAATTTGAAATATTAGCTATTTATTAGATATAAAGAATTTCAAAAAACAGTTCTTAAACAATTAGAAATTTGAAAGGGGTGAAAATGCGCGAAAATCGTTCTAAAAAAACGTTCTAAATGCTGCTTTCTTCACAATTTCAGGAAATACCAAACCGATTAAAAAAATAACGGTGTCAAAATAAGGGTGTCAAAACGACGGTGACAACCCTTGCTCCAACATAGGCTATGTTTTATGTCGGTGCCAATACCCGAAAGTTGGTGCAGGAGCAAAAAACGTTCTAAAAATGCAATTTTTGCGTTACCGAACGGCCTAGAAATATGAAATTTGAAATATTAGTTACTTATTAGATATAAAGGATTTCTAAGAACAGTTCTTAAACAATTCGAAATTTAAAATGAGGGAAAATGCGCGAATAGCGTTCTAAAAAACGTTCTAATGGTGGTTTCTATACAATCTCAGGAAATAACAAACCGATCTAAAAAATAATGAAGTCAAAATGATGGTGACAACCCTTGCTCCAACATAGGCGATGTTTTATGTCGGTGCTACTTACCCCAAAGGGGGGTGCAGGAGAAAAAGTTCTAAATTACGGCTTTTGCGTTACGGAAGGGCCTAGAATCGTGAAATTTGGAATAGTAGTTAGTTATAAGATGTCAATGATCTCTAAGGACATTTCCTAAAAAAATCTAAATTTAAAAAGGGGTCAAAATGCGCAAAAAAAAGCGTTGTAAAATACTTTCTAAATTGCGATTTCTGTGCAATCTAAGGAAGTACTGAACCGATTTCAAATATAATGGTGTAAAAATGATGGTGACAGATCTTGCTCCATGATAGTCTATATTTTATATCTGTTTCCACTACCCTAGATGATATGCAGGAGCAAAATGCGCGAAAAGCGTTCTATAAACGTTCTAAATGCCAATTTGTTGGCAATATCTCAGGAAGAATGAATCTGATTTCAAACGTAATGGTAGGAAATTGATGCTGACAGCCCCTGCTCTAACATAGACGCTATTTTATGTCGGTATCACTATCACCAAGACGTTTCAGGAGCAAAAAAGCGTTCTAAATTTCGATTTTTGTGATCGGTAGGGGCTAGCAACGTAAAATTAGGCAAGGTACATATTTATTAGATATAAATTATCTTTAAGAACAGTTTCGAAAAAATTGGAAATTTAAAAAGGGGTAAAAATGCGCGAAAAGCGTCCTAAAAACGTTCTAAATTGCGATTTCTACCCAATCTAAGGAAATACCGAAGCTATTTCAAAAGTAATGGTTGCAAATCAATGGTGACAGTCCCTGCTATAACATAGGTTATATTTTATGTTGCTGTCACTACCATATGAGGGTTGCAAAAGCAAAACATGTTCTTATTTGCGTTTTTTGCACAACTGAGGGGTCTAACACTTTGAAGTATGGCATGGTATTTACTTACAAGATGCAACTGCTTTCTAAGAACAGTCGAAAGAAAATTCCAAATTTAAAAAAAATGAAATGAGTGAAAAGCGTTATAAATTACAATTCTTAAGCAAACTTATAAATTACCAAACCAACTAAAAAAATAATGCTGAAACATTTTGGTGATAGAACCTGCTCAAACATAAGCTATATTTTATGTCTGTTCCACTACCACCAGAGGGTTCCAGGAGCTAAAAACTTTCTAAATTGCGATTTCTGTGATACTGAAAAGACTAGAAACTTTAAATATGACATGGTAGATACTTATAAAATATAAATGCCCTCGAAGGAACGTCGAAAATAAATTCGAATTAAAAAGGGGTGAAGCGAAGGGGAGGTGCGAAAAGCATTCTAAAAAATTCTAAATTACGATTCTATGCAATTTCAGGGAATATAAACCGATTATAAAAGTAATAGTTGCGAATCAATGGTAACAGTCTCTGATCCTACACAGGCTATATTTTATGCAGGTGATTCTACCACCTGGGGTTCACAGGAACAACAAACGTTCTAAAAAAGGGCTTTAAAAGCTTTTTACATTACGTTTCTGTGGAATATTAGGAAATAACAAACCAATTTCAAAATTAATGTTGGCAAAATAATGGTGACAGTTCCTGTTTCAACATACCCTTTATGTTGAGAGATGTGGTAGGACTTGGAATTTGACATGATGGTTAATTTTAAGATGTAAGAAGATGGTTTCTAAAAAATTCAAAACTTCAAATGAATACTGAAATGAGCGTATTAATTGAGCATAAAAATTTCAAAATATTTTCTAAATTATCATTTATTTAGTTTTAATTCATTTTATTAATTTAAGTCTCATTTCTGCCTAATGCAGTGTAATAATGATGTTTAATCAAACTGTGTTTTAAATAGTAATTTTAGAATTATTCCTAAAAGGAATAAGTACATTTTAATAAAAAAAACCTTTTAATAAAATAAAAATTTAATTAGTACCTTTTAATAAAAATTAGACATATAAATATCACTTGGCATATTTCAAATATTACGCGAGCAAAGCCGCGGGGTTTGCTAGTTATTTTATAATTTGGCTTTGAATAAAAAATGAGAAGAGTTGCATACTCCTAAATTATTTTTATAAAATTTACTTTATTCTATCTTCAATAGAAAAAAAGTATTTTAATCGATCGACTTATGGTTTTCTACAGATTTACAGATTTTTGGGTGTCAGATATCTAAAAAACATGTTTATGCAAAATGGCTGCCTGTTCGTGTGACCGTGTGCCATTGTACCTTTAAAAAGTGTATGCATTTATGCATAGAGTTGAACCAAATTTTTAGCTATAGCCAGCACGTCTTTCTCCAATTTGGAAATATTCCGACGAAAAAAGGGCGCTTTAACCCTTCACTGCACGATTTTTCTTTTCTTTATGAACAAAATAATTTGGCTGTTTTAGGTAGTCACAAATACAGGAAAAGTAATAAAAAAATCCAGGCTTCATATATATTTTTTTAAATATGGATTTTTGTGGTATGTCCCATATGTGTTCCAAAACAAACAATTAGATATTTACTGTTTTGTACTAAATTTTGCAGAAAACCCACAATACGTGTGTATTAGATATACAAAAAGAGTATAATATGTATTAAAATTTTATAGAAGATATTTATCCCGTTGAGGAGCAAGCAATTGTGCCTCTGTAATGTTGAATTAAAACCGGAATATTCGAAAAAAATATTTTAAAGTAAGGAAAAGCAATTTTGCAACCTTTTTCTTACAAAGTTAGAAATATAAAATTTAATTAAAAGTTTCTGCTGCGAATCTTGGTTAAAATTAGTGCGATATACTATATCCCACCAACCCTCAGGGGGTTAAAATGCGCAAAAAGTAAAAAATAATGTTACAAATTTCAAAATACAGATTATAAAAAGACATGAAAGGAAAAAAAAAATATCGAAAATTATTTTACAATAGAATAAAGTATCATCAGAAAGCAAATCAAAAGAAAAAAGAGTGTAAAATAGAGCTTTAAGAGCAAAGAAGTTCCAAATGCTCATTTCAGATGAAACACAGAGTAATAGTTTCTATCTTGATTTATACATAAGACTACTCCACATTTTGAACACTCTATGAAAGTTTTGTGAGTACAGTCTGGAATTCTATGTAAATGTAATCCGGCCAATGGCATACTCCATCTAATCTTAAATCTTTGACTGGCATTGCAGATACAGGACTTTTATATTTCTTGGCTATAATTCTCCTTTCTACTTCAGAAATTCTTGTGCGTCCTCTTTTAACATTTGTTGTTTCGCTTCCAATCTTACAAAGGAAGATTGCAACCTCTTCCCTGAATTTAGCCAAAGTCATTTTTTCTAAGGAATTATTTCCGTTCACTTTTTTATATAAGATCCATGAATTTATCATAACAACATCCAGTAGATGGTAGAAACCTCAAACTTTTTAGATCTCTTTTCTTTCTATATCTTCTTAAATGGCTGTCTAGTAAGTCTACCCTACTCATGTGTTTATTGTATTGTTTTACCACAAAAGGACAAGCTATATCAGTCTTTTGATTCACCTTTTTATCGAATCGAGAAATATTTTCTATAGAGAGACTCGCAGCAAATTTTGACAAGAAATTAACTGGTTTATTATTCAACCCTGTAACACATGATAACTGTGTGCTGTTAATGCATGCTACTTCTACTAAACTATATACTCTTTTTTTTTCTTTTTTTATCTCAGATTCCAAAGGAAGCTTTAGGAATTCTATTGCATCTTACTGTGGCCACGGAAAGTATTCCGTTCTGTGATAAAAATTCAAGTAATAGTAATCAATAAGTAATAGTAATTATCAAAAAACAACTTATGGTTTTGATTTCACGGAATCAACCTACTGAGACACAGCAACATTTGATGCGACCCTAAATCTGGCTCATTTGGCGGTCATATGTCAACATTTTCCTGGCCACTATATGACTCAAAACCATAGGCAAAACCACTTATACCACATAAAACGAAGAATTTTAAACCCCACTTAAGCGTCTTATTGAGAAAATACTGTTTTAAAATGCTTTGTTGCGCAAATTTGTTCATCTATTGACAAACACTCTTCCATAGCAACTTGCATAAAGTATTTTCTGATACACTCTATTAGAGGTCTTTGAATAATCTATCAAGGCCCTTCATGCCTCTAGCAGTTTCATTATTATTGTCATTAAAAAGTAAAAATTGTCGGATATTTCCAAATTCTTTGAGAGACATTTTCTCTTTATTGTTTTGTTACCTAAAATATCACTCCAGAAATCTCTTGCAGATGGTAAATGTATAAGTGACATTTGATAACAAATTCCCATAAAACGTTGAATATCCGTAATGAAAACTTGTAAAGGTTGAGAAGGATCCTTTTGGATGCTGTATCTATGTGTCTCTTCTGAAATAAGATTTAAAAGTTTATGGTTCAAAAAAAGGAGAAAAATTGATACGGAGTCTCCAGAGCCATAATTTAACCACATAAGTAGTTACCTTTTCTAGATTTTATTTGCGCTTCAGGAATTTTCAGATTTTTATTCTTCCAAATTACTTTTTTATATTTGTCCTTCCTTTTTTGATTTTTTTCTATCAACACTGGGTCCAGCTGGAATATCTGCAGCATTTGAAAGAATAAAACAATCTTTTTCTAAATTGATGCTTCTCAATTTATACATTCAATGGTAAATTCAGGGGCGCCCCGGGGGCGGACATTCGACAGGAACATTCAGATGTACTCCCTAGATAATTTGAAAATTTGTATCATTTAGAAATTCATCCCCCCCCCACACACACACACTCCCGTCGCATAAAAATGTCCCTCCTGCGGAAAAATGTCTGAATGCAACACTGTTAAATTTTATTTGTTGTTTTTTACTTGTATATAGTACTTTTAGTAGCATTTAAAGTTACTTTAATATTAAATATAAAAACTTACCTCCTGTTGCAGTTGAATCAATTCCTTCGATCCCATTTGTTGTTATCGTGCAAGGCAACGTCTGATTCAGATGAAAAAATAGCGTTTTCAGTTCTATTTTTTGCTGGGTTATATGTTGAATATTCCCAATTATCATTAGAAAGTCCAAGAGATTCATCAGCAGTATCGGATGCAAATGGTATTGCATTGATTTCATCTTGCGTCAGCCCTTTGTGCGCCATAATTCATTCGAATGTACTATGAGCTTTATGCTCTATGTTCTATATTTGTCACAAACACAAAAACAAGATTTCAAGCTGCAGTACTAAAATATTTTAGTTACAAGCAGCCTAAATAACAAATATGTGATATACTTGAATGTCTAAAATTTTATCTTGCAATACTTTTAAGATTTTTTAGTGAAAATGTTGAAGCAAATTCTAGTGTTGTTTACGAAGCTGATTGACTTTTTTTTAAAGAAAATCTAATAGATACCTATCTAGTACTGACATCCAGTGAAAAAAACAGGTACAAAACTCTTTGTTTAAATGTTTATATATGGAACTAAGGACAGATAACCAATATTTAGGATTCCAAGGAAAATAGAAGGGTTTTATTGGTATGTACCAGACATGACACACCGTGCAGTGAAGGGTTAAAAGAAAATTAACATTGATTAATTCATTTCATATTGTTTAATATATGAAAAGGATCACATTTTTCTTACAAATATGTTTTTAACATAGCTCTATAAAGCCAATTATGTCAAATATATTCTCATTTACACTTAGGGAAGTTTTATTGTTCTTTGTCATCTTACCACAGACACAAAAGTGTTATTTCGTCTATTTTATGCTTGCTGAAATTTCTTGAATAGACTCCCACAGTTTACATTATATTTGATAGAACTGATACATTTTATTATTAAATTTAATATTTTATTAAGAAAAAATTAAACACCGATACTACGTGAATAACATAATTCAAATGTAAAATTTCTGGATTCCACCTTTATCATTTTAGAATAGCAATTTTTCTTTTCGATTATAACATAATACCCGCATTTCTACTTCATTTTCCAATTATCTTTAGTTGGCTATCATGTATTATTCGATTTTAAAATCGGAATTTCATGCTGTATGTTTGTATGTATTGTACATGGATCTATAAAATACTCATAGGAAGTTTACTTTTTACCCATTTCCTACTGTGATGCTCATTTAGATATTTATTAATTTTATGAAAGTTGTAACTTTTTTAGGTATTTCAAATATATTTTAAATGAAATGTGTTCAACATAGTCAGTTTCAGACGAAATGTTTTAAATAATTTCATTTGTAAAATTTTCTTTATGTGATATATTGCACTATAAATAGAAATACAAGTTTCTATACTAATAAAATAACAAATCGCTCTGTTTGTCTACGTTTCCGTATGCGTGCGATGGCTAGTGAAATCTACCGCAAATAGAAGTCTGAAAATTCAAGAGTGATTAGTCCGAGACAGGTTCTGATGCACATGAGGCTCAAATTTTAAATTATTTTAAGGGTCGGGCACCTGGGCCCCTTTAATTTTTTATGCACTAATTGCTAATAACATGCATATTTTCTATCCGATCTTCGTTGTTTTTGGGGTGAATTCTCCTTTCAGTTTCAGCCCCATTTCTGAATTTCACTTAAGACTCTGGCACCCTTGCAAGGGGCCCGGTACAGGGCCCCTTGAAGTACTAGTGCAGTAAATTGTTAATAAATTGCTTCTTTTTTATCTGATCTTCATTTTTGGGACACTTTCTTCATTTAGTTATTCTTCCATTTCTGCATTCCAGTTAAGACCTAGGGCCCGGTCGAAGGCCCTTTAAATTTTTTGTGCGCCATGCGTTTTTCACACCCCATTTTTCCCACCTTCGCAGTGCGTAATTTTAAAGTTGAGTTTTAAACTCTTCTCCTTAGACTAAAACTCACATATTTTTATTGTTGCCCTAGGTCCCTTTCTTAAGCATTTACTCAATTTTTTGCACATTTCTTTCAAATTATATTCTAATGATTAATTCATACCCTATGCTTAATCTTGACTAAAAGAATATCTAAAACGCTGAGTACCAAAACGTTTTAACATGTTTTCATGTTAGGGGCCTATTCTCAACTATAAGTTGGCCCCTTTTGGGCCACCTATAATAACTCCCTTAAAAATTGTCCGATAAACTAGCTTTTTTTTTCTAACAACATATTCGGTTCTTCAGCTCTTACATGAACGAAAAAAAAATATTTTAGACTTCATTTACCTACAATTTTGAATGTAAATCGTCTTCTTGGGGATTTTGGTGTATCTTCTTTAAAAATGATCCAAATTCCTTGCAATTTTCTTTACCATAGTTCTAGCGCCCTCTGATTACATTAAAAATTACTAAAAAGTGTATTTATACCAAACTACATGCCACTTAAGTCCCTTCCCTCTTGGGCCCGGTCCAAGGTCCCTTGAAGATTTTGCACCATAAATTATTAATAAATTGCCTCTCTTAATCCGATCTCCATTTTGGGAACATTTTTCCATTAAGTAATTCTCCAGTTTCTATATTCCAGTTAAAATCCTGGGCCACCTTAGGATCGTTTAGGGCCCGATCCGGGGCCCCTTGCAATTTTTGTGTGCTATGCATTTTTTACACCCTAATTTTCTCCCCTTCTCATTGCATAATTTTAAAATTGAGTCTTGGACTCTTCACCATAGACCAACAGCCTCATATTTTTATTGGGGCACTAGGGCCCTTTTTAAGCATTTAGCCCAATTTTACGCATTTCTTTAAAATATTATTCTAATGATTATTTCATACCTCATGATTAATTTTGACTAATTGAAGATCTAAAACGTTAAGTACTAAAACATTTTCATGTTAGGCCCTCCTTTCAACTATCAGTTGGGCCGTTTTGGACCCACTGTTATAGCTCCCTTTAAAATGGTCCGATTCACGAACATTTTTTTCTAACAACTTCTTAGGTTCTCCAGCTACTACATGAACGACAAAAAACAATTGCAGACTTCAGCTACCACCAATATTGAATATTAATCGTCTTCTTGGAGCCTTTGCTAGAGCTCCTTTAAAAACTATCCTATTTTATTGCAATTTTCTTTAACATAGTTTTAGCGTCTTCCAGTTACTATAAAACCCCTAAAAGTTTTCTTATACCCAATTACATTCCAGTTAAGACTCTAGCCTCCAGGTCCCGGTTTCTTTATACTTCATCTACCAACTTTTTCAAACATTAATCTCCTTTTTCAGCATCAACTTACGTCCACTCACTATAGCCGTAAATTAAAAATCGCGTTACTTTAAAGGTAACTTTTGATAAGGGATTTCATCCGTTTATTAAATATCGTGTTAATGTTAACAGTAATTCATGAAATTTACAAGGTGATGGGCATCTTCCACCGCTTGGTGGCGCGTTATTTCCTCGTGTTTAAGGGCCCAATTTCAAGGGGTTTTGCTTCCTTCAACTTGGATTACAATTCAGCTACTGTCTGTATTATGAAATTTTATCTTAGACTTTAGTTACCAACATTTTCTAACATTAATAGTGCATTTTTTATTATTGTTATTCTATGGACTTGATTCCTTGGAGGTTTGGCTCACACAAATTGGTTTTCGATTATCTCCTGCACGTGTGGGCACTTCTAGTAAATGCTTCCATATGTTAGTCCAGGCAAATTAAAAAAAATACACCTTCAACCAGAACAAAATTGTAATAGAAGCTTTATTAACTGATTTCTAATCAGTAGCCATTTATGAGAAATATTACCAAAATCAGACAAAATCCGAGCACGGGAACGCCTTTAAAAACCGATTTCAAAACGGGCTGAATCATATGTAGTTTTACGTTGTGCTGTTGTATAGTTTTTAGTAGAGACGAAAGACGACAGAGAGCAGCACTAAATAATTTGGACTAGAAATACTCATTTTTTATTGAACAATGAACAACCACTAATGCTTTTGGAAGAAGATAAAGTAAAGTAATTATAAGTCATTCTCAACTGTACTATTACAAGACCGAATTCTTAACAGTCATCCGGTATACAGCGAGTTTTTCAAGCTCCGGCGATGAGGCAATAGATCTCCGGCATCAAGTAAGCTGGAACACTATACTATGTCTTTTTCTTTAGATTATTTCTTTCTAAACATTTTAAGCTCTATCGCATAAAAATCGGTCGTGTGTTTCGTCAGATATAGCTCTTTTAAATTTCACTACTTTCTGTTAATCTCCTTCCCATATCTCATGTGTCCGCGTTGCAGTTGGCTTCGAATCAATTCCAGCGCCTATAAATATTTGTACATAATTTCCCCAGATATCTGAACATTTTTAATAGATGCTATAAACATTTATGAACATTTCATCACCAATTTTACTTTGCTAAGTAGTAAGTACAGAACTTGTGTGGAAATATAAATTATTTAAAATCAACGTTTAAACACACAATAAAATAAGTTGATTTGAACAGACGTATACGTTTCGTGAGTAGTAGGACTCACATCCTCAGTGTAAAAAACTTTAAAAACAATATCCCCCAACTACATGCACGGTGAAAACGCAAATGTCAAAACAAAATACCAAAAGACCATCATGTTCCAACAGCCAGTGAAATTAATGCGGAAGTGAAGTGTCGTGACACAGCAAATCCACCCAGAAAGTTGAGATGTATGGTGTACTAGATAAATCATTAACCAAAGAGTCTTTAAATTTATGGATATGAACAGCCTCGAAAAAGTCTAAATAGTAAAGAAAGAATAGAAATGTTTAGAGTACTTATCTTGGTATCGAATCTGATGAATGTAAAACTTCTGATAAAATCTCTACTTCAATTATTTATATATCTTTAAAAAAATCTGTCATAAAGTTTTGTATTTTAAAAATTTGCATCAAGTTGACAATTTATAAGGACTAAATATATCTTCATTTGATGTCAACTTTCCGTTAATATATATGTATATATTTAAATACATATCAGGTGACTATTAACATAATTTTCTTCATAGATTAACATGGTATTTCATGATCATGTTAGGGTCACTTATATAGACTCTTAATAAATTTGGAAAAAACTGGAAAATGGATGCACTATCAGAAAAATGGACGAGAGAAGTTTTATTTAATAATTTGTGGGCAATAAGCTGAGAAAAAATATTCCCCTGTTCTCAAATACACATCATGGTTATATTTTGACATATTCCTAAAATTCAGTTTTATACCTTACTTATATTTCAACAGTTTTTTTTTTTTTTTTTTTTTTTTGGGGGGGGGGGGGGTGTTTGAATACAAAGCACACACACCATCTGCATTTAAAAATGAGCCCATAAATCTGTTTTGGATATTGACCAGGTAAAAACATTTTTTGAAAGTACTTAAAGAAGGTGGTAACTTTTATAACATAATTTTCATTCCTAGAAGGACAGGATAGGGAATATCCTGGCACATTGGGTCCTTTCAAAAGAATAATGTCCTGCTACAGATATGTAAGAATCAAAATAGATTCGTTTAAAAATTGTAATTTTGAAAAAAAAAATCAATGCATAATTGGTAATGTTCTCACCATTAAAAATGAATATAAAATGTTAGGTTCTAGTATTTTATAACTATACTTGGCAACATTGCACATGGCCTGCTGCCATGCAAATTAAATTACGACAGTCTAGTATGCAGTCTGTTGTAGTTTTCTATAATTGGCAAACATTTATTTTGCTTTGTAGCTTAGCCTGCTGTCAATGAGACAGAGTAAATAAGAGAAAAAATCTTCTAAGACGTTTCGAGTGTTTTAAAAATGGCAGCATTTTAGGTGTTTTGAATGTCTAAAAAATGGCGGCTTTTTAAGACGTTTCAAGTGTTTTAAAAAGTGATGGCTTTTTAAGACATTTCAAGTGTTTTAAAAATGGTGCGTTTTAAGACGTTTCGAATGTCTTAACTTAGGATGCAAAAAGGTGTCTTAAAAACTAAGACACCCTTTTTTCACTTAAAATGCGACCATTCATGTAAGACACTTTTTTAACTGAATTTCAGACGTTTGCGTTTACAGTGTATATACATATATATATATTACATGTTTCGACTTTTTCATTGAATCATCATTAGAACATACAAAAAAAAAAGACTACAAACACAATGCATTTGAAAACAGGAAAATAGTCATCAATTAAAAAGTTAACATACACCGCTACTATATCATCAATATCAACCGTTACCTGCTCTATGTGTACCGATTTCGAAAGTTGTTTAACTACTCTATCCAAATACTCGGGATGTAAAAAGATAAAGTATCATTACAAACCATAGAGTCCCTTAAATACATTTCTATATACTCCCTTATAGATAACTGTAAATAAAAATGAGACCTGTAAATCTATCTAGCCTTGTTAAAAAGTATGTTAAGATTTATTTTTTACTTCAGTCTGGACAGTCTGGACTGTATTTCCTCTGTTATATTTTATATCCACTGTACGCTCCTTACATCTGATATTGAATGTTCTCTGCTTCATACATACATAATAATTTCTGACTTCCCACTCCCTAATAAATGGAATCATATAAATTCCTGAGAAGTCACCCTTATCAATTGAATCTGTTTTGGTGTTTAAAATCATCATTAACTTCAGTGGGTCTTGCATTTTATTAATGTAAACTTTCCTATTAAGAATAGCCAAGACGTTTGATTTATCATTCTAAATTATCTGGGAGCACGGCAGTGCGTCCGCCAAGTTCGCACAAGCCGTAAGCTACCTTTTCCTGAACCATTTCGGCATACTATTCACCCCCTCATAACGTCGTTTTAGAGAGATATATAGAAATTTTTCTTTTATACACATGTTCGTATGGTCAAACTGAACTAAGGTTCCACAATTTCATGTTTCTGTATTTAGTAGTTTTCGAAATATTAAATTCCGAAAAAGCGCTTTTTTGTCACTGACTCACTTCGCATCATCAAATAACTAAGGTACTTCTAAAAGTCGTAGAAGCATGAAATTTCACAAGTAAGTCGGGTTTGTAGCACAATTAACCAGAAAAATCTGAAAACACAGAATTTTCGCCTCTAAACCCTTCAAACAGGGGGTGTTCATTTGGCCGTAAACATTCAATTGTGCCAATGTTGGTCGCCAAAACTCGATTACAGAGTTTTGAAGGGGTCACGTGATTTCAACAAGAATAACATTTTATATATATGCTTTTCCAAAAATATTTGTTAAATAGAAAAAATGAATATACCTAAAAATTTTAATCAGTATAGGTTATAATATATTTACGATATTAAAACAATAAAACATTTAACAAAATATAACCGCAATTCCCTACGTTTCCGATATAGTAGCCTTGGCAAAATACAGAAAATAGACTTGACGAGAAAAGAAATTTGATAATAACGTATTTTCTGGCAACCTATTTACTGTGTCATATACACAAGCAATTTTTTTCATATGTATACAATTTATTTAATGTAAGGAACCCGTTTATTTATTTTTATATACCAACATAAATAATTTGTATATAAAAAATAATATTTTATTCATGTGTAAATAAAATGTTTATATTTATATAAATACATTCATATATAAATAACATAAAAGTTCATCAGGTTTGTTTTCATAGTTGTTTATATCATTTGCCAACATATCTCAGTTTCTGAAGTCCGAATTGCGCCAAGAATTTTAAAAAATGCCAAGGTCCCTATAGTGGAAAAATATCCTAATTCCATATGAATGTTTAAAAATCTGCATTTAATTAAATGAAATGTGTAACTAATAAACTGTCTTTAACGATGTGCGACAGATGCGGCGTCCGAAGTCCGCTGCTAATGTTATTTTATTGTATTATTAGCCTACTTACTGTTAATTTTAAATCTGTAAAAGAAAGATTATAGTTATAGATAAGATATGTTGGTCGCCAAAATCCGATTACAGAAAATTAGCCTGAGTTATAAAGGTGTTACATGATTTCAAGTTGTATGAATTTTTATATGCTTTTACAAAAATCTCAATAAGGCTAATCTTTCAGTTTATCTGTCCATCTTTCTATCTTTTACTTCCTTAACCGTTTAAACGCCAATGTTCCAAAATTGGAACAGAAGTATTAACTAAATGTTACAAATGTAAATAATTTTCGAATTATTACGGGTTGTTTGTATTATGATAAGAATGATTATGAAATATTTTTTTTATTAAATATTAAAAATTAAATTTTATTTTTGTTATTTTTTATGATTTTTAGAAATTTCTTATTTTTGAGGTATTTTTCACTATTTCAAATAACATTCCCCAACACATATATTATGCAAAAAAATTAAAATTATATTTTATAGTCATAAGAAGAGAACTACTACTTGTAAAAAATTGCTAGTAAAAACTTTCTAAAATAAAATATAAATGTTTGACGCAGTTTGAAAAACTCATGTTCCGATTTTGGAACATTGGCGCTTTAGCGATACAGTTTTCAAAATGAGTAATCACATAAATAAGAAATTCAAATCTCATTATATAATCCGTTGACTGATTCAATGTTGGTATCGTCAAGGTCAAACAGCAGACCGTGTCAAAGCATTTACCCGGAAGAGTTTATTTTATTAGGTAAGTAAAGTGTAAATTGAAGGGAGGGGCGCAAATAGAAAGAGGGAAAAAAGCTTTTTCTTTTTCTTTATTTGAATGGAACGTTCGTGTTTTGTTGAGTCGCAGTTGGAATAATTTGTAGCATTATTAGAAGCTAAAGTAGAATAGATTTCTTTAGTAGAATACATATTATATTCAGCAGAATGTTTTTTTAGTAGAATATATGTTTTTTTCGATTTTGATTATAAAACATGTCGAAAAAATTTTTAACTGTAGAAGAAGCAGTAGCGTATTTAGAAACTCTTTCGGATTCAGATTTATCGGATGTTGATATATGTCAGTTACCTCCAGATGAACCAGGCGATATAACAGACGAATAGGATATTGTGGAGAATGACTTTGAGCCCGTTATACCAGCTGACGTGACTGGAATGATAGACGTAATTTGCAAAAAAGATAATACTAGTTGCCGAGAAAACGTGATACTCAATGCAGAAGCCGGTCCATCGAATATAAAAATTGAACTTCCGGGAAGGAAACGTAAGTTGGAATCTGCAGATATTGTCCCGACTTCTGAAAAAGCACAGAAAGTAAAGAAACCTCTTAAAAAGAAAATTGCATGGAAGAGAAAATGTGATTTAAAAAAACCTATTATATCAAACAGAATCGAAACAATTTTGCAGACGTTTCCTAACTTAGTAAATCTGTCGCCTGTCGACCTATTTTTTAAAATTTTGCCTCATGACTATATTGAACTCCTCGCTAAAATGACAAAATTGTACGCTTTACAAAAAGGAGAAGATATTGAAGTAGTATATGAAGATATTTTGCAGTTTTTTGGTCTACTTCTTCTAAGTGGATACCATTCTGTTCCTACTGAAGATATGTATTGGAGCACAGCTGAAGATACGTCCGTTCCTATTGTTCCAACTGTTATGACCCGCAATCGCTTTAGAAAGATGAAGAAGTATTTTCACTTGATGGACAATAATCAATTGAAAGCAAACGATAAACTTGGTAAAATAGCATCGATATATAAAGAGTTATCCAAAAATCTGCAACAGTTTGGAATCTGGCACGAGAAGTTGAGCATTGATGAATCAATGGTCCCGTACTATGGCCGGCATACATGCAAAATGTTTATCAGAGGAAAACCTATTAGGTTTGGATTTAAAATATGGATGATGTGTTCATCAAATGGATATCCATACGCTATGGAGATATACAGTGGAAGAAAAGGATCCTCGTCCGTTGGACAGTTAGGCTCGAGAGTTGTGAACGAATTATTATCTAACTTATGAGAAAATTCAAAGCATGAAATATATTTTGATAACTTTTTTACTTCCTACGATTTAATTTCGGATTTTGCAGCACGTGGAATACGAGCGACAGGCACAATTCGTGAAAATCGCACTGCCCTTTGTCCATTGAAATCTAAAAAAGATCTCGCTAAAGAAGACAGGGGAAATTATGATTTTCGTTCCGATGGAGCGGTATATATCTGCAGTTACAATGATAATGCGGTGGTCTCAGTAGCATCGAACTGCTACACACATGAACCCGTTGGAACAGTAAAGAGATATTCAAATGCAAACAAATGCAAAATTGATGTTACTCAACCTCATATTATCAAGAAATACAACGAAGGCATGGGAGGCGTTGATGTTTTAGATAAACTTTTAGGCAGTTATAGGCCAAAAATGAGGAGCAAGAAATGGTGGTGGAATCTGTTCATAAATGCTTTAAATATGGCAGTGGTTTCAAGTTGGATTATACACTCTCAGGTGAATGACATCAAAATATCGCACTTGGAATTTCGTAGACAAATTGCAACTTTTCTTCTACGGAGAAAAGAGCGTCTGGTCATTCATCATGGACCCCGTTGTCATGTGAAAAAGGAAGTAAGAATATCTGATGGACATTATATTGTACCTACATCTCAAGGGCGTTGCGTAATTTGTAAAAAAAAAAAAAAACACAACAAAGAAATGTTTTCAGTGCGATAAACGCATTCATCAAAGTTGTTTCCTAGCATATCATGGGCACTAGAAATGAACATAATTCAAGAATTTTGTTTAGATTTTCCAAAATCAGGTATTTTATTATATTTTAATATTAATTAATTGTGTAATAATGTATATTAATTGTGTAATAATGTATATTAATTGTGTAATAATACATATATATACTCAGTAAATACCACAAAATATTATCTGTATTGAATATTTTCTTCTGTTGAAAATTTTGTATAAAAATGTAACCCACGAAACGCCAATGTTCCAATAATGGAACATAGCAAAAAAATAGGAAATTTTTTTTTTTCCAAAATTTTATTATTGTATTAGATAGAGGTGCTCTAAAGAAGCACAATTCCAAAATTTTATATTAATAGGAAGATCCGTTCATAGTACGGCGTTTAAACGGTTAAAACAAATTTTATTAAAGACCGGGAGGCGTCTACACAGATCATCACCTCATCGAGTTGACGGCTGAAATTTTAGGATCAGTTAAATATCGATTAGCGTATTGAAATGTATCTGGTCTGCCAAGTCATATTTTTGTGGAAACCACCTACAGACCTGATTTTACGGGTTAATTGGTGGACTTTCCATTGTGTTTTCCTGCACCCATTCCTCCATGTTTCCAAACTTTTGGATGCAGGGAAATACAATAGTAAACCTATCAGTTAATCACTAAATTTAGGTCTTCAGGTAGTTTCTACCAAGATATGACTTAACAGACCAGTTGCAGTTTAATATGCTAATCTAGTTTTTACTAATCCTAAAATTTCAACTGTAAACTCGATGAGGTGATGGTGTGTGCAGACGCCTCCCGGTCTATTAAAAATGTCGGAATTCTAATCTCAATAGCACTCTGGTCAATCTGGCAATTATCCCTACTATTTATGGAACACTATACCTTTAAGTGCGTTTTAGTGATGTTAATGAACATCATGCATATTATACATATGCATATAATACGTAATACATTTGCATCATAAATATTATAGGTATGTGTATAATACATAATACATATGCATCATTATGACGTCAGAATAAACAAAACATTTTCTGTCGCCAAATTTGAGAATTGACATGATATATTACCAAATTTGGCTAAACTTTGCTAAATGTCGCCAAGCTTGGCGAATATTTGACGCTAGTGTCTTTTTTTCAATGAGTTAATTATTAATGCGAGACATTTATTTTTATTTTTCCGCATATCATCTGAATAGTTAAATGATATAACGTACGAATATTTCCAAAGTGCTAATAGTTTAGTCACTACCCAAAACCTCTGCTATTGTTATTATATTGTACTGTTACTATACTTACTCTGACTATGTTCTTAATCTTTACACCACTAAAACTTCTGTATTATATAAAGAGAATTTACGAAAACTATTAAAGCATTGAAACATCCAGTTCTCCTTATGATTATTATAATTAATTCTATTATATGTAACCTGTTAATCTATATGTACGTTAGAATGAATCTTCTATAATCCGGTTCCTCGCATTTTAGTTTTCGGGTTTCGAGTAGTGATGGGCGATTCTGGAAAATTCAGGAATCGATTAAAATCGACATCGTATAAAACTGAATCGATCACAATAAGAATCGATTCCCAAATTCTAGAATCGATACTTGAATCGATATTTCGATAGTCACAGATTCGCACAGATAAGCTCAAAAATATTAATTTCAAAACTTAGCGAATCAACAGAGCCGTAGCGACCACCTCCCATACCTCACATTTAAAGGGTAGACAAAGTCAGGGGCCCAGTCGTAAGCTATTACAGACTTTTGAGTCAAATCTCAAATAATAAAGTTTTTAACTTTTAAATTATTAGTTTTAAGATGTAATTTTACCAATATTGTATTTTAGATTTTATTTAAATTTCTTTTTTAAGAAAGGTCTCGGTTAAATACAAGTTGGAAATTGCGCGTCAAACGTGGCAAATGTGGTGCGCTCGTACTATAACAGTGCACTTCATAAGTGCATATCAATTTCATTCTGTTCGAAAGTCTGTAACATCCTTAAAATGCACTTGAAATAATTTTTTCCATTGGCCGTAATGTAACGGAAAACTTTTGACTGTCCCTGTATCATAATCATATGTAAATCACTGTGATTTTCTTCCAGCCTGAATTAAAATTAAAATTTTCAGGGACATAATTCACGTTGCCATAAGAACCGATTTAGTATTCTTACAATTTGAGTTTAATAATGTAACTAGCAAAGTTTATTAAAGTTCTTTTATTAAAAAAAAAAAAAATCGTCGCTGCAAGACGTGAAAATTTAGTTTTCTCAGAAGAAATAAAAATCAATTAATTTTACTGTCTTAGAAGGATAGTGGACGCACATGTATATTGCTTGGAAATCTTTACATTATAGCTAGTAACTAGCGGGTTCCCCCAATATGAAATCTCGAAGCGAACGAACCGCGAACCGGGTTCCCGCTGCCTACAGCACCGTATAGGTGTACCCCCCCACACTTTGCCCACCGGGTCGGAAAAACGCACTCACCTCACCCCCCCCCCCAATTTTTGACATTCACCATTTAAAAATTTTTTATTATGTGTTATAAACTATCTTAAAATTTCAAACAAATCGCCCTGTTATATTTTCTAATTTTGTTCTGCCCCTCCCCTCTATCCCCCCCCCCGAAATGTGACGCGCCATTCTTTTTTATAATTTTTTATCATGTGTTATAAGCAATCTTAAAGTTCAAAACAGATCGCATTGTTAGATTTCCTAATTTTAACAAAATCGCGTTATGTTAGTTCCAGATTCCACCACCAGGGTGCGCACTCTATTCCTAACAAAACTGTGAACGAAACTCCGTTAAACAACCTATCAGTAGATATATTACTCAAGAGTGTGGCAATCTTGATCAAAAATTTAAGCTATTTGCCGAAATTACTATTCGGAAAGTATTTTCGTCATTTCTCCGGCTTTATTAACTATTACTTCTAGGTATTTTTGAGCTTCTGCGCAATCCCCCGGACGTCTTCTCCTGGTGAGACTGTTGTATTTTTCAATTATTTGAGACATTTGCATCTTTTGGACTGCTAATTCTCTAAATTCCAATATATTCTCGTCTTCCCTCGGTTCCGCATCTAGGTTCAGGTTACTCTGATTTATTTCATCTAAAACCAACACTTGAGCTGCTTTTTCAGCCGTTGCTGGATGTTCATTTTTATTTGATTTCGTTATTTCTTTTTGTTTCACTTTTGGAGTAGATTGTATTGTTATATTGGATTGAAAGGATTCTCTTGTAATTGTTGATCTTTCTCCAATTCCTTCCTCTTGTAGTTCCTTGACCCTCTGTGGCTTTGGTTTTGCCTGCTTATTTGTTGGTTGGATCTCTAAATCTTCTATCTTCTTGTTTAATTGTTTTATCTGTTCTTCTTTATTTTCCAACAATTCTCTCAGTTCCAGTATCTCCCGCTCTTTCTCTCCCAATTTCTGTTCATTGTTTTCATAATTTTTTATTACATTTTCTATTATCTCTTTGTATTTTGGGTAAAGTTCCTGTTCTTTTTTGCGTCGTTTTCCATTCGCTTTCTTATGAATCGTACAAAATTTTTCAAATGTTTGTTGGAGTGTGTGTTCTGAGCTACTCATTTCTATAGACTGCTCACTTATCGAAGAACTTTGCCCCTGTGTCTTGGAGCTATTTTGCATTTTTATGCTGTTTTATGAATAATTTTTCTTTCAAGAGTAATAAGATTCTCGAAGATTATAATATTTGAAATATGTATACTTTTATAATTAATTTTATAATTAATTTTAGATTAGAATTGGACGGGGCATCACCAGGCCCGCATCACACGTCTTTGAAGGAAAGGTATATAGGAAAGTAAAAAGCAAAAACCGATAGTCGAAACTACCGAAAATGACTGTGATAAAAAATTAAGCCAAATAAAAAGGGGAGATTTTTGAAAAATAAATGAAACAAATAAAATTAAATAAAATGATAGTTAAAGATTAATGCCAAAATAATAAAAAAAAGGGGGGGGGATAGTATGTGTATATGCTTCTCGTGACACCATGACCATACACAACAAAATCAATTTCGACAAAATCAATTCCAATAAAGTCCATTGTACTATCAACATGTTATTGTTGTTGATGTGCACGTATTAGTTCTTAAAAATGTTTGTCTATGACACTCAGTATTTACAGTTGCACTCTTAGTAATTTTACCATTATGTTCAGCTTAATGCTTCACTAATAAATTATTATTTACAGTATGTTACAGCACAGTTAATACTTTTGATTTCAGATAAATTCAGTAGCAAATTAATTATAATATTTATATACAGAGATAAGTATGATTCCCAATGGTAAGGATAAAGAAGAAATAAATAAGCCTGACTGTTGCTGTCCAATGCGGCCGGGCGGAGGATGACCACACAGATATATTTGAAGAGTACTAAATGAAATTTGGAAAGGATAATGTATAGTGATAATTAAAAAGTAAAAGAATGGTTTTGCACTTACCCGGCTCATAAGTCCCGCTGCGCTTGCCTGGAAGGAAAAGCATGGTTAGGTGAAATGAAGGACTATCCTGTAGCAGAGATGAGTATTTGTTAGAGTAGCAACTAACAACTTGAAGTAATAGCGTCCTCAAGCAGCCAAAATAGAGTTAGAGCTTGGATGAGAATGAATGTGAGAAGGGTAGGCCATGATAAGAAGAATGATATGTACCTCGAGGGAGTGCGAGCAAAATTTGAAAATCTCTAAAAAACGCCCCCTGGAGGCTGAAAATCAAACTGTAGAATGAAAAGGATACTGAAGATGGAAAGTAGAGGTCAAGACCTTTCCAACGATATGTCACATGCCTACCCCCCATGACGAACCACCGTTGCCCCCCCCCCCCGGGGCCCCCCTGGTGCACCCCGTCACCAGGGGACCATAACCATCTGACGGCCCATCTGATAACTGAACTATACATGTTAAACATGTGGGGGTCTAGGACCAACGGTATACGAGTAAAACCTGTTTGAAAATAATTTACCTAGAAAATAACATTTAATAGTGGTAACTAAACTTTTGACTTTTTTATATTTAATAAGTAGCATTTATCTCAGGACTCCGTCAAAAAACTCCACCTAAAACGGTAAGGAACGCTAAGGTTTAAAAAAAAAAAAATTCTAGCGGCCTTCCCCCCCCCCCCCCCCCTCAATACCGACCTGAGTCGCATAAATCCCTCCCTGAGAAAAATACCTGCATTCAACACTGATTTAACAACCTAGAAAGTAAAAAAAAAAGGCTCTTATACAAAATTTTACAGCAATTCTGGCACTAAAACAGCAAAATTGGAAGAATTGATTCAACCCGAATCGTGGATCGACCGCGATGCGATTTGAATTGAAGTAAATCAAAGCATAACGATTCGACATTGCATCTAAAGAATTGAAGTAAATCAAAATATATAACGATTCGACATTGCATCTAAAGAATTGAAGTAAATCAAAAAAATAACGATTCTGAAGATCGCATCTGAAGATCGACATCGACATCGAATCTGAACTGAATCGATTCACCGTTTCTGATCCAAGGGCAGAATCGATGCGTTCATCTTTTCTTGCTTTCTTTTGTCTTTAGAAAAATAAAGTGTTGTTTTCGTGAAAATTTTCGACTTCTGGTTTCTAAGGATTTATAGTTTTAAAACTTCTTGTCTGGAATACGATTTGACTATTTTTATAAATTTTTTGTCTGTCAGTCTGTCTATTTGTTTGTCTCTGACAAAAAAATTGTGAGCAGTCTATTTCCAGAACTAATGCATGGAATCTGTTGAAACTTTAGATTCAGTTAGACCTTCATATAAATTGGTGCTGATTACTTTTTGGTGAAAATCGCTCAACAGGTGGCGCTGCTATGCTGCATTTTTCATGATTTCCGCAAGATTGCTATCTCAAGAACTAATGCACGAATATTCACCAAACTTCAGATTCAGTTTGACGTTGACATAAGTTGTTGAGGATTAGGTTTTGATGTAAATCTACCGGCAGGTGGCGCTGCTATGTTGCATTTTTCCCGATTTTCGCAATAGCTCTATCTGAAGAACTAATACCCGGATTTTCATAAAACCACATTCAGTTAGACGTTGGCATAAATTGCTGCTTATTAGGTTTCGGTGTAAATCGCCCAACAGGGGGCGTTGCTATGCTGATTTTATCAGCAGAGTTGAATTCAGACATTTTTCTCCGGGAGGGACAGTTCAGAGGGGGAGGGGATTGGACTTTTGTGCATTTTAATGTACAAAAAGCATAAAATCTCAAACTTTCTGGGGGGCATTTGAATGTTGCGGGGGGGGGGGGAGGGGCGATGTTACCCTGCCGGGCCACCCCCTGAATTTAACACGTTTTTCAGGATTTAAACAATTTTAGGGATAATATCTCAAGAACTAATGAACGAAATTTCATCAAACTTAATATTCTGTTAGACAATGCCATAAGTTATCCATGATTAGGTTTTTGTGTAAATGATATAACAAATTGTGCTGCCATGCTGCTTTTATCAACAGTGTTGAATTCAGACATTTTTCTCCGGGGGGGGGGGATTTCTATGGTTCTGGCGAGGAACATTCTAGAGTTACGAAGGGGGGGGGATTGGACTTTCGTCCATTAAGCATAAAATCTCAAATCTCCCTAGGGGACACTTCAATGTTCCGGGGAGGGGGGGGGGGCTCCACCCGTACCAGCCCCTGAATTCAACACTGTTTTTCAGGGTTTACACAATGTTTGCGATAACATCTCAAGAAGTAATGAACGGAATTTCATCAAACTTAATATTCTGTTAGTCATTGACGTAAGTTGTTTCTGAGTCTTTCGTGTTAATCATGTAATAGGCTGCGTTGCTATGCTGCTTTTTTCATGATATTCATGATAGCCATATCTCACAACTAATGCACGGAATTTAATCAAACTTCATATTCTGTTACACTGTCGTATAAATAGATCCTTATTAGGCTTGGGTGTATACTACCCAACAGGTGTCGCTTTTATGCCCTTTGAACTGGGATTTTCCGTTGCGGACATCTAAGAGGGTGCGGGCCGAAATTCAATGATTTGTTAGGAAAATGGGATTCTTATATATATTTTTTAACTACACATATTTCAACGAACCTATACTTTTGGATCGTCATGATGGGTATAGGTTATTTAAATTTGACACTGTGATAGCGAATTTTGAAGTTTTAACATTTATGAGACAGAAGAAAGTTTTGGGATTGGGCATCCAACTACTTGACCTTAAATTCTTGAAGGAAAATGAAAATGATATGACCTTTAGAGACATCGATTAAAAAATTTATAGTATCGATTAAATCGAGTTGGCCATAGTATCGATTAAATCGATTAAAAAAATCGAAATCGCCCATCACTAGTTTCGAGTAAAATTAGCTAAAATATTTAAACCATGGCACATTGATTAATTCTTTAACACGACCAAATGAGAAGAATGATAGATTTTTAAGTGGACTATGGCAGTTAACCGGCAGACCTTCTATTGTTCCGTAATCGAGTCTATTGAAAAGGTTAACGTGAAACTAAAAGATATTAGCATCAATATGGTTTAATGTAAATGCGATATCGTCAAAGGATTTCATAAGGACCATTTCATTTGTACCCCAGTCGTATCAGTTAAAATACAACAATTGGCAGTGAGCCCAATTAGAAAAGATTACTTAATATGATTAAAAATTTCCGCATTAGAGAACGAACCGTAACAGCTAAAGAAACATGTATAAGTGAGTTAAGAGATATTTGTTACGAAAGATGAAATACATAACAATACAAAATATATGACGTGCTTCTTATGGTCGTAAAGAGTTCTTGATTTCTCTATCAAAAGCTTCCGACCTGGCGAAAGAATGGGCAATTAAATTAAATTATGAATAAGAGTAACATGATGCAACGTTTAACGTGGAATTGATAGAGTAAATACTGCTTGCTAGAGGCGGCTGGTACTTTAATATAAAAAGAAATAAAGTATAAATTTGTAAAGCTCAATAAAATAAATTTAGGTATTTTTATGTTAGCCGGACGCAAGTGGCAAATCGCCAAATTCTGTTCCCAACTCCATTCTTCATATTGCATTCATTTCATTTAAAAATATAAACTTTTCAGTCATCTCATTTAAAATAGATGCATTTCCCTCATTTTATTAGATAGAATATTTAACATAGAAATAAATAAATAAATAAGAAATAATAACATAAACCAAAATATTTTATTTGAAAATCAAAACATTGTTTCTAATTTACACATGTGAAAAATGAAAACTGCTATTGGCAAAAAAACAAATGGCTAATGAGGAGATTTGCTCCCGGCTAACATAAAAGTACCGAAATTTAAGTTTTTTCATATTAATATAGTTTAGAATAACAAACTTGAAAAAACATACAAAAAGTATTGATATCCCAACAAAAAGTTTTCGGTTAAAAAAAAAAAAAGCGCCAAGTTCTTCTTAATGTTTCGGCCAGAAAAAGTAATGATATCTGAAGTTCGCACAAGTTAAAAGCCAAACATCCCAAATCTTTCATTGAAAATGGCTTCCTGCGACTTGGCCGTTAATGCCTTCGAGAGAGTTTTTCAAATTTTAAAGTATGTACAAATGAGCTACATGCCAACTAAATTTTTTGATTATTTTAGGCATTTTGTGGCACAAAGTAAAGAAATAAAATACACATTTGAAAAACGCATTTAAACAACTTCAGTCTATTTAAATGCTTAGAAGTTAAAAATAACAAAATACTTGTATTCATGAGATAATATCCCTAATTCCTAAAACATAATTAGTATCAGCTTTTAACAGTTTATAAATCGAATACCTCTTAATGTATGCAAAAAAACTATAATAAATGTTCAAACGCAAAAAATCTCTTTCGCCAATGCACACGATTTCAATATGATACATTAAAATATAACGTAACATATTATGAGATTTGAAGTAAGTAAATTTTGTTTTATTTCTTGGGTTTTATGTTAATGACTTTAGCTTTAGACAGTACAAAATGGCAATTAAACCACAAGAGGACTAAATGATTTGTGATGAAAACTAATATTTGTTGAAACTGAGTTGTATTTACCAGAAATCTTTTACTTATAATGTCTTCATGTGAAATGGCCTCTTTGCATTCTAATATTACTTTTAATATTTAAATAATTCATGAATTCGTAATTTCCAATCGTTAAATTGAAAATGCTATAGAAGGCATTAACGGCCAAGTCGCAGGAAGCCATTTTCAATGAAAGATTTGGGATGTTTGGCTTTTAACTTGTGCGAACTTCAGATATCATTACTTTTTCTGGTCGAAACATTAAGAAGAACTTGGCGCTTTTTTTTTTTTTTTTTTTTTTTTTTTTTTTTTTTTTACCGAAAACTTTTTGTTGGGATAGAATTATCTTGATGTGTTTTGTTTGATTTTAATCTCTTAAGAACTGTAACCTGCTTATCATTTTTGATTTGTTTAATATATTGAAAGGACCATTAGATGTTTAATCGCGAAATCTCTACTGATGTAAGAAGCATATAAAGCGGATATAAAACATAACAGAGGAAATAGAGCTTTGTCCAAACTGAATAAAAATAATATTAACTTGCTTTTTAACTAAAGTAGATTCATTTACATATTTAATTTTTATTTAGAGTTATTTATACTGGAGTCAATTGAAATTTATTTAAGGGGTTCAAAGGTTTGTAACGACACTTACAAACGACATTTTCCCATCCCGAGTATATGGATAGAGTGGTTAAACAGCTGTCCGAATCGGTACAGAGAGGGGTTGGGCAACGGGCGATATTGAAAATGTAGGGGGCGTTGTGTGTTAACTTTTTAATTGATGGTTGTTTTCCAGTTTTCATGTGCATTTCGTTTGTAATTTTTTTGCATATTCTGACGATGACTCAATGAAAGAGTTGAAACATATATAATTTTTTTTAATGTTTTTTTATGGAAATAATTGTATTTCAATGCATGTCTTGTCATTTGTTTGTAATATACTATATTATTATGGTATACGTTTTCTAGCTTCTTGGAATAGGTAGAAAGTCGTCTATCACACCAACACCTTCACGAAAATTCCATTATATGAAATAAATACCATTATTAAAGTTCTGTAAAACGTTTTTTGAACATCATAAACGTCACGAGAAAGGTAAATTGGAATATTATGGAGACATTTCTGCAGATCACACTGTGTAAAGTGTTCCGTCATGCATTATTATTTGAGCTATGGCTTAGAGCGTTATCTAAATTGGCATTTTAATGTCTGTAGAACGTGCCAATGTAAACATTTAAAGATGTTTTACTTACATGTTTACACCTTAATATAGTGTTCCAGTGCTATATGAATTTCAATATGGGTATTTTATTTTTCTGTACAATTTAAATATATTCGACGTAATGTAATTTGTTTCATATATAAGTATAATTTACAGTGCATGTTAAAACTTTAAGGACAGAAAAAAATATATTTTTTGATAAATTTCAAATCAGATGAAAAAATATTTACTATAATGGGTTTTATAAAGTTCACAAGCTCATAAAAAGTCAACAATATTTATCTGTAATTATTTTATTACAAAAATAAAGTAAATGTTTAAAAAAACACTATTTCTGCCTGTGTAAAAACTTTAAGGACAGCAAAATAAAAACAATACGTTAACGAAAAAACGAACTCTTAATATATTATGCATCCACTATCGCGTTTAATGACTGCAAATATTCTATCTTTCATAGACATTATTAATTTTTGGCAAAGTTCGAGACAGGTTTTTACCATTCATCTACAATCGTAGATATGTTCTCGATGTTCCCACAAGTTTTCGATAGGATTTAGATCGGGACTTCTGGGTGGCCATTGCAAAACTTCAATATTTTTCTTCTGGAATCAGAGTTGTGTCTCACGAATTGTGTGGACAGGCGCGTTATCTTGCTGATAAATCCATTTTTCTGCAGCCAGAAGTATTGCAACAGGTGGAATATGGTCAGAAAGAGCTTTTAAATATGCCTTTGAATTAACTTTTCCTGAAAAAAATGCAAATTGCCCACGACGTTGAACAAAAAGCAGATCTATGTCATAATGGATCCGACACCTAACTGACGTTTTTAAAAAAATTCTTTTGCTTTTCTCAAGTCATGCCAATAATATTTCCAGGCATCAGGACCATCTGATTTCCATTTCCTTTCATCGCAAAAAATAATCTGTAGCGATTTGCCGTCATAAGTCATCACTTGTCTTGCAAACTGTAAATGCTGGGTTTTGTGGCTAGTCAATCAAGGGGGTTAACACAATTTTTATGCGTATTGGATATTCCGAAATTGATTAACTGCGTTGCAGTTTTTTTTTTTTTTCACATTCTGAACCCATTCGTTTGTAAAATTTCTTTACTTGAGTATTTTTAAGTTTATGCTAACTTTAAAACTTTTCTTTCAACTCTGCGTGACAGGACTTTTTGTCTGCCTACAGCGTTTTTCCCCCTATAATACTCATTTTTTAACCTTAAGAAATTGTTGATGACGATGTTAGATCTTCTTATCTCTTTTGCAAAGGACCTAAAACTAATTCCTGATCATGCAAAAGATTTACAGCATCTTTTTCATATTTAGTCAGTTTAAGTGCTTTTGGCATTGTTATAAAACTAGCAAAACTCTTAACTGAAAACGTCAGAAAAATCACTATACAGAGGTGTTTTTAATGTGCAAATGAATAATAATTACACATAATATTTTTATAAAAAATAGTGGTGTCCTTATAGTTTTTATACAGGCAAAAATAGCATTTTTTTGCATAATTATTATATTTTCGCAATGAAAAGCCCACAGATTTATTTTGTTGACTTTTGTATCAGTATTTCTACTTTATGATCAACATTAAATTACCCTTTTAACTATCTCATTTTAAATTTATCAAAATTTTTACAATATTTTACTGTCCTTAAAGTTTTTACACGCATTGTATATAATTTTTTGTATTTTAAGTAATATCATTTATTTCAAACATAAGTATATATATAGTAATTATTACTTTGCTACCGTCGATTAGAATTATTTGAACTTTTCCAATAAAAATTCACAAATAAAGAGCCTACTCTAATAACGCAAAAACATTCACAAGCCTTTGACTGGCGTTCTTTATTTCAAACTTCTCATTTGCATTTTAATATTTTTTTGTATGTGCAAAGTATACCAGAGTTCGAGATTTTCAATTTTGTTTATAGTTTCGTAGGAACTCGTTTTAAGAGTGAAAGTGTCCCCAGAAAGAAAACTGCAACCAAAATCGAAAAAGAATGAAATTACCCAGAGATTAATCTCAGATAACATGTGCAAAATGATGAATTAAGAATACTGAAATGCAATACGCAGTGTTGTTGTTATTTTAATATTTGCTTGAGATTTCCTTTGCGTCACTAGCATAAGCATTTAAGCGTCAACACTAGCATTGGATACAAGTGAAATATATATATACATAAATGCGTACGTATGTGTGTGTGTGCATATGCGCGTGTGTGTCGTAAACAATGTATTTAAATATGAAAGTGACGCAATAATATATATTGTAGATCTTTATATATACAAATGGTAACAGAATTCATTTCAACCATTTAATATGCAGTTTTAGAGATGTATTAGAAAGTGAATTCACAATTATATGTATATTTTGGAAATTTTGGAAAGCATTAATTGAGATGCATCGTATAAGTATCATATTCATTTAAAATTTACTCGGTTTAATTTGAAATATATAGCCGTCGGGAAATAAACATGTGCTTGCAAACACATATGTTAATCATTATATATTTATAAGAGGGATTTTCGCAACATAAACATGCATATTAACATGAAATACATTCGAATTCATAAAGAATAACTCAATTCCATATTAATTTGTCAAACTTCTCATTATAAATTCAAGCAGTCAGTACTCGGTATTGAATTTTTTTCTTTTTTTTACATTACTGTGTAAAAAATTTTAATACATGTGCTTTTTAAAAATTTTTTTAATGAAAAAATTTAAAATTAAAAAATCAGGAAATTAAAAAAAAAAAAAACATATGAGGGAAAGATCTTCAAATTATGACTTGAATTTTATTTAAAAAATATAAGTTACTTTTAAAAAAGCTTCAATAACATTTGACTGCAGGTAAAGAGTAGCAACTATTATTACATCCAAAGGCACCAGGATTTACAAAGAGATTTCGTTTGGAAATTCCGTAGTATACTTGTATGACGTAGATTAATTTTATAAAGGTAGTACATACAGAATAAAAGAAAATAACCGCTGTGACTTAAAGTGTTCGGACACCGTTTTAAAAATTTTAACCGATGTGGTAATGTCAATTTTTAAAAAAAATGCACAATATTGTTTAAGATTTAAAAAAAAAACTTATTTATCTGAAGTAAAGCAAGTATGTACATTTTCTTTTACCTTCATAACACATAAATTGATATTACAGGTGAAATTACAAAGCTGTTCCTAGATTTTCTGCATAAGCATTCCTGAAACTCGCCAGTTGTCGAGTTTGAGGCTTCATCTAGCTCCAGGCAGTCCTAGCTCCCCTAGTCGGCCAGGTGTAGGTCACCGACGCACATATCATCCGGACGATTGTTGTTCAGAATCATGATGCTATCCTCAAGATTTCTTTGATTAATGGACTTTTATCTCCAGCATCCACCCACTGCTGCTTGTCGCACAGGAGCTTTGTACTCCAGCGGTTAGTTTATTATGTGTCAATATATTTATTTTATTTTCCTCTTTGGCATGCGCCTTCTATTAGAGGACTGGACGTTTTGCAGTGAATGCCCGCTTATCGGGGAACTTACAGGGTCGAGCAAATAAGGTCTGCACGAGATCCTAGCGGTCTGGTGATCTTGCTCGACATAAGCATAAATGTTTTGGGATGCCGTTTGTAAATGCCTAGTTTTAAAAGTCGAAATACGCAGTAATTGAAAGGAGGCACATAGAAGAACATTTATGGCATGCATTTAATTGGATTAGCCTCCCTTCCTCTTTTATTTCCCATTTTTTTCTAAAATATAGCAGTAGGATTTGAAGGGTCGCTTATAGCCTTTTCCTGGTTGAACGAAACACAATCAATATTGTTTGTTTACATAAATGAAATTTATTCTATGCATATCAGACATAACATTCTCCTGATAGTAGTATGAGTTGATTTTAACTTTTTTTCATCATTTTTCTTATTTTAATTTTCTTATTGTATTTGTAAACTGCTAAAATTATAACTGATTTACTGAAACTTGCTTTTCACTTGTTTTTAGTAAAACTTATTTTTCAGTTCCGCATTGGAGTTCTGTTCTCCCATGTGTGTTTTTTGTTCCATGTGGATTCACTGATTAACGTAATTTCCCTTCCCGGTTAAAACTTTTGCCTATTTTTCGCAGAACAACTTTTATTCCATGCTTTTCAATTTTTTTTTTTAATTTACGGAATGGAAAGCAATAAAATGAATCCTCCTGTCCGCTGCTTGTTTACATGCGCCATGAAGAACACATTTAAAAGTATCATTCGATATGTATTTCCTAAACCAAATTTTAGCATCTATATTTACAGAAAACTGATGAATGTCGTAGAAATTTGCATAAAAAATAACATTGTAGGTATTCACATAAAATAACCATTACATCCACACACAACCATTTTTTTCGCTTTTGCTGAAAATAATCTAAAACAAAATTTAGTTATTTTAATTTTAAAGAATGTTTTAAAAATTTCATTAACGTTTCAGAAATCGTTTACAATAAAGTGTTTTATAATTTACTGTTTAAATTTATATAAATTACTGTCTCACATTAAAAACCGACAGCTTTTCTAAAAGATAAGATACTAATGTCACGATTATAACACGGATTTTTTATTATGCAATGAAATTCAGTGTTTATAAGCTCACAGGCTATCGATGTTTGAGAGTTAATGCGCCCGCAGGTTCTGTATGTACGTACGTATGTATGTACGTACCGCGAGAACTCATGATAGAAATATACGATTTGCTTCAAATTCGTTTTCTAGGTTCATTCTGATTATGAGCGCCCTTGGTTAGTTTTGCGGGTTTATTGGTTAAATATAAAGGGGGAGTTATGGGAGATAATCCCCCTTTTATTTAGCTAAATGGATTTTTCATGAAGAATAATCCGATTTGCTTCAAATTTAGTCACAGGTTTATTCTCATAAGGCTCTTTTCTGGTTAGATTTAGAGGTTTATTGGTTAAGTATAAAGGGGAAACGGGGGTAATCCCCTTAATTTATTTTTCGAGGTGTATTATTCTATGAAATAAGGATTTAATATACAATTATTGTGACTAGCCTGTGAGCTTAATGCCATCAGTTTAACTGGGCACATTTAAATTTTTTAATTATGTTTATTTTTTTCAAAGATCACTAAATGTTTATGTATGTTCGTGAATTACATTTTAAGAATTCGAAATAACTTACCTTAAATTTGGAGAAATCCTTTGTAAAGAAGTTTTTCATATTTTAGCGTTTCTAATTGTTTAAACTAGTGATTAATATCCAAACACAAAACTATTTCCCATATATAATATGCTGGTGACATAACTATATCAAAGATTTTTAAGTTATGTTACGGCAAACATGATTTTTAGTCTTTTTACAAGAAGTGCACTAAATATATTTATGTATTTCCCAAACCGAATATTATGCTTCAGTCGTCTTTGTAATTATAAACATTCGTATATGATTTATTCTTTGTAATTACAACGTTCTGTGAAGGTTTTTAAAATAAGAACGCTCTGAAAATAAAGTGATTAATTTAAAGAACAAAGCAATGTGGAAAAGCTATGCGTTTATAATTATATTTAAATAGAGAAACATTCTAGCAGATGTACGTGTTTTATTTTTCTTATGTTATGTTCTTTATGTTATAATATTCTCATATAAATATGTTATACTAAACTGCAGTAAAATTTAAATATATTTGTTGATGACGGATGTTTTTAAATAATTTAGATCCATTAAAAGGTTTTGTTTTATTTATGATTAATTTAAATTTTGAATATATATTTAAAAACGCATGCCCTCAAGCAGGTACACACACGCATACACACACATTTATACACATATAGTTGTGTCATCTGTGTAATTCTGTAGATAGGTCAGTGAAAAAAATTCATAATATTATTAATTTCTACTCGTTTTAAGGCGAAATTCTGAAAATGTCAATATCATCTATTATCGTTTTGCCATAAATGTATGTAATGGCGACATTATTTGTTTATGATTCGTTTTTTTCTAAAAAATGTACTTTTGATTATTATTTATAGATTATGTAGTTTGAACCATATTATTACAATCTGTTCACATTTGAAGGATTTCTATGATTCTTTAATAATGTGGTTCATCTTATGGGGCGAAAACCAAATTTTTGTTCTATTGGTATAAATAATATTGTAAAACAAATTATAAGAGTTTATTGTCTTCAAAATGTTATATTTTTAATATCTTTACATTATTTTCTTTTAAAATTATACGCAACTATAACAATAATGCATGTGTTTTAGCTGATAGGTAGAAGTTCGTAAAATGATGTAAACATCTTCAAATTATTATCTAGATGAAATTGATGACTCTCACCACTTATTGTTGCCATTATTGTGATTCAAAAGAGACAGAGATGCACACGGAGTGGGAGTTTACAACAATAAAGTTGATTATAATGGTAGATATAATTCCGCTATTTTGTAAAACCCGTATTTTGCAATGATTTGGAAATATTTATATAGACTTGCGTTGGCTAATTGGAAAATCCATTTAAATATCTTATTTTGATCATATATTACATTTCGCAATGCTCATTCGAAATAGCTTTAAGATCCGAATTGTTATAAAGATGTAGAAATATCAAATTATCGTGAATTCGTAATTTAAACTGATAAAACGGTGTTTTCTGCTCATACAATCCCTATTTATCGTCGCTTTTCTCAGATTCAAATGATGCGGAAACAAGGGAACCACTTTTGGTAAAGGTCGCACATAGTATTGACACCTGTTGTATTTTATCGCCTTACATTTTGTGAACCTTAGAATTTGTCTTCAAAAATGGTATTACATTTTTTTTATATATATATAGATTTAATTTCAAAGTAATTCAGTTTCAATTGTTAATCTTACTCCAAAAGCAAGTTAAGACAACAAATATGGAGATAAGATTTCATACATCTAGTCACACATAGCAGACGCGAGGCTAACGAAAAAAGGCTACTGCGGTGTTTTACGCGTATCTTTTTTCTTGTACAGACCGCTGGAGTCACGTGATACTCGAATGGACCAATGCAGATGTACGAAAAGAGCATCACGTCACTCTAGGGGCCTGTAAGAAAAGACACGAGGAATGCACCGCGGTAGCCTGTCTTTTTCGTTAGCCTCGCAGTAGACTACTATGACGGTGCCAGCGTTGCCGGGGAAAATTCTACGGTAACGTAAAATTCTAATTTCGTGCCGCCAAAAATAGAATTGTGATGTTGCATTTTTTCAAAGCGAAATTCTTAAGTTAATGAAAGATTTCTTTTTCCCATGGTCATATAACGCATTTCACAAGTTTCATCGATATCTGTCCACCAGAACGGACTCTAAGTACGTCTAAACAGGGTAACTTTAATTATAACCACCCTGTATATATATATATATATTAGGGTGGGGCGAAAAAAGTTATTTTTTTATAATCAATTTCTAATAGCGCGGAAAACTTGCGCATTGGCATCCTTATAACGGAAAAAATAATTAAAAAATATATAAGTTGGTTTTGAAATCGCGCAAGAGCCCTGAAGTTTAGAAAAAAAAGAAAATATATGTAATTTTTAAAAACGTTTAATTTTTTTTAATAGTTTACTTCATTTCTATTATTGTAAAAACTACTCTTTGTAGTTACCCAAGTGCGTGAAAATTACTTTTGGACACATTGCGGTTCATTTGAGTTCGCGCAGAAAGCCTTAAAATACCATTTATGTTTGTAAAAACCTCATATTGCAGCTCTTCGCCCATGTTTTTCCATGTTCGCAGCATGTTTTTCCTTTATGCCTAAATGACCCAGGACTCACCGTGTGCAGGTGGTTGCAATTCGAGCCCCACCCATACCCTACCCAACAAACCAACTAACCATTTTGGGAGTGGTTACTTACACTGAAGTCCCTTTAAATTCTGACTTTTATCAAATTTTGGCAACAAAAACCTTGATCTTAAAGTTGTCCTAATAAAACCTTCACGGTTTGCATATCCGCTAACTTTTCCAGTGGCCTCTTTAACAAGTTTCATACTTCTTCCTACCGACTCAGTGTGGCATGGAAATTTCCAACACTCAAATTCTGGCAGGGCTTTTTCTTTCAATAAAATTTAAATGTGTTCTGTTGCCATATTTGACAATATTGGAGGTGGTGTCAGCTTACATTTTGCTGTGGCTAGAAAATTAATTAAAGAAAGCTTGAAGTCTGTAACGTGACCTACTACTGGTGGCATATTTCTGGCTTTCAGTATGCTCCTGTAGCCTAATTATTGAATGTGTTGTCTCTCGTCCAATATCGCGTACATCATATTCCCTGCATGGCAGAAGAACGAGATTCTCTAAATGACAGGATGGATGATTTTTTTTTTATGTTGCTGAGGGGTTCGGGATCTTTAACATCTAATTCTGGATCATAGAGTCCAGTGATGACTGCACGAACAATGTCTAGAAGATACTGCTGATCTTTACTGATGACAAATTTAAATTGAGTCGGCACAAAATCAGCTACAGGATTTTTCTCACAGCTAGGCAGTTACTTGCCAACTGGACAACTGAATGACGCTGGCCCAGTTGTTGTTCCTCTTAGGTGCTCAAACAAATGTTTATAAGGCAGTTCATTAAAGTGTAGTAAACAAATAAACCACTGCAGTTGTCGCTGACACCTAACTTTAATGTTATGTACGACACCACTCTTTCAACAGGTGTTTGTGACTGACCCATCACATCCGCTGGCTACCACTGTACTCATGTCAAAATCATTCTTTTTCATGTAGTCTAAAATACTTTCGGCAATATCATTAACGGTTCCTGTTTTTGGTGTAGCATGGCCAATATATTGGCCACCAGATTCACTAATTACGCTAAAATCGTCTTCTTTTCTTACTCTGCGGTCCATTTTATCTGCTAATTTTCCTTGCGTTAATGTACTATCTTTTCTACCGTCCAAGTAAATTCCTTTTAAATCATTCAGCTGGTGCTCTTTTTCCTTTATTGCTTTTCGAATCTTCACTTTTTCCTTTCAAATCTACTTTTCCCAGTCACTCGTGGCATATCTGAATCAGAGATCATTCCAAGATCATGCACGACATCAGAAGCTATTGCTGCTATGGTCCTGTCAGAAACACCGTATCTATCGCTTATTAAGGAATTATATGACAACTTTGAACGCATTTGCTATGTAGAAAGCAATACAAAACTCATATCACTGCCTGTTCTTATGGAAGTGTTTTGATTAACTTTACTCTTATTTATGGCAGGACTTACGGAGTCAGAAGTAATAGATTGCTGCATCGAAAGCAGCTCTCTTCTTTCTTCTCTTTTAATCAGTTTAATTGTCTCCTTTTTATGTAAATTAGCAATAAACAACATCCTGGTTTTTCGCTGATCGTACATAAATCCCAATTCATTGTAAAGAATTTTTTTTAGCTTTCTCACAATTGCATTTTACAACCACTGGACAGGGTTATTGTCGATTGGTTTGTTCCCACATGTACAAGAAACTGACATAGTGCATTTACAAGCTGCAATATCGAAACGTTTCGTCCTAGCGTTGGTAATAAACACATCTAACCTTTTCTTATAATTTTTTTTTTTTATCATGGTCTTGGTTGTATGATTTTGTTTAACCCAATATAAGAATTAAAGTAGAAGGTGATCATTTGTACAACACGAGTATACACTATGACGCAAAAGTTTAGACAATGAAGAAATTCTTACATACTTTGAAAAATATTTATTCAATTTTCAAATCACTGCTTGAAATTAATGTGCTGTACATATAAACAATATTTATAACAAAGAAAAGTGGAATTGTGCATATTGCAATAAATTAAATGGTAACAAAAATAAACTGCTGTCTCAAAAGTTTAGACACAAATTAAATAAAATCGAAATAAACAATTTTTAAAACCTGGTTGCGCATCCATGCTTATGTATTACGTCATATACACGAGATTGCATGGAAGAAACTAAATCTTGCATAGTTTGTGGATCGATATCGTACCATGCATTCTCAATAGATGTCTTAAGTTCCTTTTCAGAAGAGTATTGTCTAGCGTTGCTATAAACTTTGCGACACATGATGCTCCAAAGGTTTTCTATAGGGTTAAGATCTGGGCTACATGCTGGCCAGTCGAGAACTCTTATATTATGGGAATTAAACCAAGATTTTGAATGTTTTGCACTGTGAATTGAAGCATTGTCTTGCTGAAATTCCCACTGAGGACCCCCTAGAAGCTCAGCAAATGGCAGTAGGTTTTCTTCTAATGTCTGTGTATAATGCTGTGAAGTTTGACGACCACTGGTGAAGGTCAGAGATACTTGTCCATTATAGCAAAAGGCTGCCCAAACCATCACCGAGCCCCCTCCTTGTCTGCGACTAAAAAAACGTCGAGGTTCCTTCCGCAAGTCATGCCAATACGATAAACAACCATCTGGACCATCCAGATTCCACTTTTTTTCATCGCTAAATATGACTGACTGCCATTTCTCTCTATATGACATATGCTTTCGAGCCCACATAAGTATTTGTAACTTATGATCTGGTTTCAGAGCTGGTTTCTTCTGCATTTTGCTATAAACGATTGTTCCTTTTTCCAAAATTCGTCTACGAATCGTATCCTTTGATACAGAGAGTCCCGATGAGCTTTGAACTCCACGTACGCTCATTTGTTGAGTACTCGCTAGTCTTTGTATCAGGCGATCCTCTCGTACATTTGTCACACGTGGCCTCCCAGACCGACATTTTGCTTTATATTCGGAACCACTCGATAAAACTCGATAAATAGATTTTTTTGACCTATTAATAATAGCAGAAATTTCAGAAACGCTCTTCCCTTCACCTTTCAACTGCCAAATCCTTGAAACCTCATTCACTTGAATTTCTTTAGCTCTCGGCATGTCGACTATGAAGCGCAATCGTTTGTAGAACTTAAGTACTCCAAATTTGTGACATCATCGATTCTAAATTTGCATATGCCAGCGAATATTCAAAGAAATTTAGAATAGTGTCTAAACTTTTGCGACAAGCACATTTGAATTTTTATGAAAAAAATTAGTATTATAGCAAATAAAACGACTGTCTTTTGTACATAGCATTTTAAATCAGTTTTTGAATATATTTACAGGTTTTTGTAATTCTGTCGTCATAATTCTACATTTTAAAGCTGAATGACGTCATTGTCTAAACTTTTGCGTCATAGTGTATGTGACTGTTGGAATTAAGGCTTTTCTATAAATATTAACTAATTGAGTTGCAACTAACTCGACAACAGGTGAAAACGTAACAGCAGTAGGTTCGTAAAACCTTAAAACGGTTGTTTAATGGTGTACTTTTTATCTTTATGTCCGCTTACGAATTTTTGAAAAAATGTAACTTTTGCTAAAATAATGGTATATTAAAGCGTTTTGGGCGAATTCAAATGAACGATAATGTGTCCAAAAGTATTTTTCACACATTTAGGTAACTACAAAGAGTAGTTGTTACACTATTAGAAATAAAATATATTACATTTTTTTTTATAAGTTTTAAAAATTTCCATATTTTTTTTCTTTTTTTCCTGAATTTAAGGCTCTTGCGCGATTTCAAAACCAAGTTATATTTTTTATATCATTTTTCCCGTTTTTAGGATGTCAATGCGCAAGTTTTCCGCACTATTAAAAATTAATTATAAAAAAAAAAAAATTTTTCGCCCCACCCTAATATATATATATGTATATATATATATTGAAAATTGATTGTTTACTTTTTAAAAATACCGAAGTTCTTATTAAACTCAATTTAACTCCTTATTAGAATTATCGCAATATTTAAAACTTTTAGCATAAAAAAATATCTGTTCAGATATGGAAATAGGTATGACAAGGATTATGTAAATATTTTAAAAAGATACTGACTTAAAAACTCATGTCGTATATATAAAATATTAACAAACCATCCGGTTTGTATGATTTCATCATATTTTATATCCAAGCATAGAATTGAAAAACCACACATGAAAGAGATAGAAAAGGGCTAAAATGTAAAATAATCGGTCGAATGTGAGTTTTAATTGAGTATAAAGGATTCGATACTAAAAATTTAAATTTGGCTTTGTGTCAAGCGTGCTTCAAAGGATGTTGCAAAGTTGCCACACCGAGGGTTTAGTACACATCAGCGCTTAGTTTACATAACAGATTTATAACGCATTTCTAAACAACTTAATAATACCCACAAGTCAGAAAGCTTCTATAATCCTAATTCATAACACAATAATCGCTGCAACAGCCGTTTTAACCCATATATGTTTTATGATTTTTACCAGAAATGGGAAAAAATAGTAACATCTCTGTCGCGAAAATAGAAACAAAAGGAGATTTCACACAGCCATTTCCAATGGCAATTTTAGCAATTTTCAGTAGCAATATGTATATTATTAAACACGAAAATGAAAGTTTGTAAAACATGTAATATATGTATTTTAGGCAGAATATTTTAAACATCTATATTTATTTCATTAGAAAGATAATAATAACTATATTTATTTTATGAAATTTCAAAGCTTTCTTAGTTTATGAAAAAAAAAATACTCCGCTGAAAAAAAATGCTAATTTCTATATTCGATATCACTAATTACATAATAAATATGATTGATTGATAATATGTGTAGCTTTCTAATTTTCCTTTAATGGATTTTTAATTGCATCATAAATTAACTGTTAGCTACATTAACGAACTGGAAACACTCAAACATGAAGAGTGTGTCTCTAATTTTATTTTTAAAAAGCTATATTAGGTGTAGATATTTTTTACAGTATTTAAAAGCGGAATGATCTTAGAATTTAGTTTTGAATTTCTTTTTCAAATTTTGTAAATTGAATCACACATAGATATAAGCACGATAAGTTTTAACAGAAATACGCAGCAAAGTATGCTTTTGTTTTTAAATGTGGAAAAAATTAGTGTATTTATATACAATGTACTGTAAGAGTAAACACATTTTACATTTACTACCGAAAGACGGCACTTCTGTTAGCTTGGTCAGCACGGATGTTTGCGTTTTAAGTTTGGTTACACGTGGGAAATAATGGGTTTAGTTACCATTAAGCCTCAATCTTAAAGCCCCTGAATTTTTAAAAGGTGGTCGTTTCACCACCATGGTCGAAAGTCAGAAACGTTCGTCATATGTCATATCGTGTTTACGCAACTCGTTCATAAGTACATCACGTACCGCATCAAAATTAAGGCACAATTTCGTTTTATACGATTTTACGAAAAGTACCACAGATTTTTATGGACCAAAGTCAGGTGGTTTAGCAGAAGAGTGGAGTTGCGATATAATACATAGGTGTTCATCATGCCAGATATGTACTCAATCTAATCTTTAGAAAGCTTCTCTTGCAGACAATGGACTCTCCATCATCATGTGCTGTATAACCACTAAACTATCGGAGAAAACTAGCACGACTGATGGTTGATTGCCTCATTCAGGGCAGGGTAACAGATGTTCCGAACCATTCAAAATGCTGCAAAAGGATTTACTCACTCCACAATATTGCTATGACTACAGAGCAGCAATTAAGTCTATATTCAACATTTTGCCACTATGTAATGCCATGTGTATCCGTATGATAATTGTTTTTGCTTCAGTGGCAACATAACCAAGATATATTTTTTTTTTCTGCGGAGTATACTACTTTAAATTTAGGTATTTGTATCAAATTTCAGTGAAATATAAGATGGTTTGAACAATATTCAATTACTGGATACCAGGCTCTAAATGGTCATTATATGTCTGTAGTTCATTTCTCATCATTTCAAGAAGGTTAAGAATGACAATCATTCACTAGCAGAATAACTTCATTCTCAGTTTGAACCATATTTTCTTTGACAAGACGTGACAGTATCCGGTCATTCTTGATTAGTATTTTTTTGAGACAGCAGTTATGTCGCTATCTTGCATGGGATTTTTTCTTCGCAAAATGTTGAACAGTCCGTTTTAGCACACTGCAAAACTGGGTAAATTCGCACATTTTGTAGAAGGGAAAACTCAAAAACAAAATAGCCATATTTCGCAATTCTGTAACTTATTTATATGTAACAGTAAATGCACCAAATTGTTGTACTTCACAACGATTTATCCGCTGCAAATTACTTTTATGATCTCATTGATCAAACGATTGTGCTGTCACTAAAGTAGTTTTATTTTTGGTGTTCTTACTATTATTAAATACCGTATTACTTTGGTATTTTTGTTGAAATACTAAATACAAATGTAATAAATAAAATATGTTTTATTAAACCAAAAGAAACCGGACATTTTTCTTTCCACAGAGCCTAAATGCGCCTCAACATGTAATCTTGTCTTGTACACATTTTTTGCCTTCTGTATTTAGTTAACTTGCGGTTATGGGTAGAGCAATAAGTTCAAAACACCTAGGCTAATGCGACAGTCTGCTGATTTCATTTACGTTGACATAAAAACAAGTTTTTCAAAATGCAGGAATTTTCACTACATATTTTAATATTAAAGTTGGTTTTTACATATTTTGGCTTGTTATCTATTGAAGATTCTCTCTACATTTTCTGTAAGACCTTACTTTCAGTTTTCTCAATTTACTCATTTTTAACTAAACGAATTTGTTTCTAATACTAGGAAGATTTTAAAAAATGCTCATAAACTATAGAGTGTGCTGAAGTTGTTTCTTTAAATAGAATTGAAAATATTTCAGAAAAAAAAATATTTTACAATTTTTAAATATTTCGAAAAAAAATATTTTACGATTATTCTACAAAGGAAAAACTACATTTCTTTGTCTACTATGAGCAAATAAGCATGATCAATAAATTCGAGAAAAATATTATGCATATGATTTCTTTAATGTTTATTTCGATTTCATTATAAATTAATTTAAATTTGACGGTTCAAAAATTAAGAGAAAAGCTGCGATATCAGAATTACAATCGATAATTGTTTAACTATCGAAGTTAAGTTTTTATGTTACATTTCTAAGTAACCATCCGCTGCAGATTTCTGAATATGTTTGTTTTTCAGGGAGATGGTGACGGTATTTTTCTCTTGCTTTTTTTTACATTTCTGCTCTATCATGTAATTATTGTCTAAGGATTTCAAGTTTAATTTTAGATGGAAGAAACGTCATGTATTGTGCTATGGCCACATACAAGTATCGTTATTTTGAATACTGTTTTCTTATCACCCAAATGACCGTCAGTGGCAATATTGATATCTGTAGCGTATCATGCTAAGCTGAATTCTGGAATTGATATTTATTTCACATAAAAATGAGCTTTTTACATGACAGTTGACAGTCACGAATGATTCATTTGAATTTTGTAAAGTCTGTAACAAAGATGTCGCTTAGTTTCCTATGATCCTATACAGAGGATATTGTTACATTTTTTAATGAAATGCCCATGCATGTACCTGGTATATGCTTTCCTATGGTACATGGAATAAAATTAATGAGTAGGATTATTAATGAATTTTATAAAGAATTTAATCATCGACACGGCAAACAATTATCTTATTCTAAAAATAAATAGTCCTTATTTAAGATTATTTTCTTAGTGATCTTTAATTTTAATAAATGATATAATTAACGAAGAGTGACTATGACTATGACATTTAACCTTTTTTCATAAAACAACTTTACGTGGAATGCGTGTATCAGAAACGAGAGACTCATCGTCGAAAAAGGAATGACCATGAAAGTAAGGTTCTCTTAACACACATATAACCACAAAGTTTCTTATATTTATTGTTTAATAATACTTGAATCACATTTTAAAATTATACGTTTATTTAATCAAAAGTTACTCTTCTCTTATTTTGTGATTTGAACTGAAACAAACTTTTCTTTATTTATTTATATAACTTTTTTTTTGTATTGCAGATATTCTTTTTTATATCTGACTAGCAATAAATGTAGTTCACGTGATTTTATTGAGATGTAAAAATGTGCAGCAATTATTAAGATCACGCTGCATATTTAAGGAACAAATACAAATAAAATATTCGGAAACATAAAACTGTAAAATGTTTTAGTGATTTTAAATATCAATAATATAAGGCTTTTATTTTTATAATCGTTCTTCCAATTTAAATCTACGTTTTGCAAAAATGTAATTTTCTGGTTTTATTTATAGTAATCATGCATTTGTTTAATTTTTATAATATATAAAGCATAACGTCTTGCATTAATGCCTTAATAAAATATGGAACATTTAATTTTATTATTTAACTGCTGGGGTAAAAAAAGTTATTTTTACCTACATGCACGTAATTAATTATTATGCATAATGTTCCATAAATATTAAATGTTTCTCAGAAGATCTTACTCAGAAAATATTTAATTTAGGAACTGTATGATTTATGAATTAACACAAATAATATTTATTCATCGCAGCTGAAAAAATCCATTTTGTAAATTAATGTGTGACGAATTTTTGTTCTGCAAAAAAGAAAGGAAAATAAATTATTATTTGGGAAAACAGTGCTTTTACCCCCGACTTATCTCGGGGCAGACGATGAATGGTTAATTCACATTATGTGAAAAGAATGAGCTAAGAAAACTAACTACCTTAAATAAGAAGGTATAATTTTAAATTATGCACATTCTTCAGTTTAAAAAAACTGTTATTTTAGATTTCGAAACAAATGTTTGGTTGATTTTAATCATCTGCATTTTATTTTTCCTTGTGTTTTTTCCTCTAATATTTTGAGAAATGCTTTTAAAATCCTAAACGAAAGGAAAGAACTGTTATTTGCTGTTAAACCATTTTGCTACAAGCATCCATTTCACAACTTATAATACATTAACTTCAGTAATATCTTCAGTTTCTCAGTAAGAAAAGCTACCAATTGGATGCGTTTGAAAGCAAATATGAATTAGAAAATAAGCAGTTTGGATTTGAATGCACCGTTAATAAGATGATTTTTTTTTCAACCAATTTTTTTTTAATATTTTGAGAAATGCTTTTAAAATCCTAAACGAAAGGAAAGAACTGTTATTTGCTGTTAAACCATTTTGCTACAAGCATCCATTTCACAACTTATAATACATTAACTTCAGTAATATCTTCAGTTTCTCAGTAAGAAAAGCTACCAATTGGATGCGTTTGAAAGCAAATATGAATTAGAAAATAAGCAGTTTGGATTTGAATGCACCGTTAATAAGATGATTTTTTTTTTCAACCGCTATGTATTCTTAATTTGACTTTGCCGTAAGAATTGGTCCTATCAAAAGTCTGTGTATATAAATGTTTTAGACAATATTAAGAAAATGTATGATAAATTAATGGGGATTTTATATCTTGGTAATTGACGGAGTTATGGATTTTTTTCTTCTTCATCCCCGCCTTTTTGTTTTAGTTTTTAATTGTTTGGTTTTTTTTGCGTCACGAATTGGTACTATCAATAACTTATGAATATAAAAGTTGTAGATTGTATTAAGGTGATTTATAATAGAATTAGTTGAATTTGATATCTTGAGAATTGACGAAGTTGTGATTTTTTCTCTCCCAAAAACCCGATTTTTTGCGCCCCTTGAGCCCATTTTTAATTTGATGAAAAATCTGTGATACATAAATTTGTGGCCCTATTTGTAGAAGTAATGAAAACTATAAACTGTTTTCATATGTACAAAAATTAAGAAGTTATGATGCTTTTTCAGTTTTCTCAAAACTCGTCCCTATTTACATCCCCTTAAGTCGATTTTGCTCATTAATGAACTTGACTGAGATTTTATGCCCCTCGATTTTATGTAACAGTTTGGAAGAGATTTGTGCAGAATTGTGGAAATTATCGTGTCCAGAAGAAATTGATATATATATAGATATAGATATAGATAGATAGATATATTTTTTTAACTAAGGGTGGTTTTGGTTTCTAGGTGTCATGATCGGTGTAGATCTGCAAATTTTTTTCAGAATTTCCAACATAGGGTAGAACGTAATAGGTAGTATTTCATACGAAATTTACCTAAAACGGGGTACCCCGTTTGGAATGGAATATGATCAACTAAAAACCATGCCTATTAGGCATTCAAGACTGGTTATCCAGTTGCCATCACTCTAATCACTAGAAAAACAGACATTGCTATCAGTTATACCGAGCAAGTTTTTATTTATCTCTCTTACGGAACGTAGGATTAATGTATAAAGGAATTTCCTGAAAGTGTGAAGGCCAAAAGACCATATGTCTCACAAATTTTGCAATTCATTAAGCACTCAATAGGCATTGATTTTTACCCCTAAATATATATTTCTTACTGTCCTTATCAATTAATGTATGCGCGACATTCTCGCATCTGTATAAATGTACAGGGTGTACGACAAGGTACCCAGCGTCTGATATGTACAGATTCGGATAGAGCACGTCAATATGAGTATTTTGAATGGTAACATGTGGGGTCCCCGATTACAGCGCAATAGTCTAATTACAGGATGAACGTTATTGACGAATTCGATAGTGGGTATTCCAAATGACGATGTGTACAACGAATTTACAACATGAAAGATTCCTCAGATGACTATGCAAATTTGTGGCAACCAATGAGATGAAAAGCGCGTCTGGCAGTGAATACGCAATATCCCTCCGCTGCATACTATAAAACTAGAGAAGAAGTTTGAAGAGAATGAGTTGGGCGTTACTCACTAGGAAAGTAGGGTTGTATCGTTATCGTTTCGTTTCTGTTGTGTTACCGTTTCGGTTCTGATATCAGCGAATATTCTATTGAGCATCGTGTTTTCATGGTACTGACTTACCATGAATTGCAATCTCCAGCGGCTGTGTTCATAAAATTCAAGAAAAAATTCGGTAATCACCACGACATAAGCGGCACGACGATCAAACGAATGTACGGCAAATTTAAGGAGACCGGCAGTGTGTTGGATAATGTGCAAGCGATGGGGACCAAAGAGTTGAGTGCTCGAACCGAAGTTAATGTTAAGAAAGTGACAGAAGTGTGCAAAAAAAGTCCATCAACTTCGGTACAAGTAGCTCAAAAAGTCGACATGTCCAAATACACGGTGCATCGGATTATGAGGAGGATGTGACTTTGTTCCCTTACAAAATCTAAATCAATAAACCATTGACGGAATTGGATTTTTTAAGGAGGTTTGATTTTGAAAACACGATGATTAGTATGTTTGAAGATGGCAAAATGGATTTTAATCGGATATGGTTCAGTGACGAGGCGCACTTCAACCTCCAAGGATATGTTAACAAACAGATTTGGATGTTCTGGGCCAATGAAAATCCCCATCATACAATAGTTCGGCCACTGCACCCACTGAGACTCACAGCTTGCTGTGCGTTATCTGTCGAAGACATCATTGGACCAATTTGTTTTCACCGGAAATGTCACCGATGGCGCTTATTTTGACTTATTGCATGACTGTGTCAATCCATTCTTGCATGGCATGGGTAAGATGCGCGATTATTGGTTTATGCAAGATGTTGCTAGACCTCACCGCGTAACTTAAACCTCTTAAGGGAACATTTTCACGGTAGAATCATCGGGTCGACTCCATTACAAAAACAGGCAATGGTATAGAGTGACAGCCGTACTCCCAGGATCTTAACCCGTGTGACTTTTTTCTGTGGGAACATCTCAAAGGCACAGTTTATCACACACAGCCCAAAACATTAGATGACTTGAGAGCAACAATTAAAAACAAGATGAAGGAATTTGGCAGCGATCTATTGCAAAAAATAATTGTGAACTTCCATTCCAGACTTCAAAATGTTATTTGTTCGAACGGCGGACATTTCGAAAATCTGTTATATTGAAAGTTCTCAACAAAGATTGCTTTTCACTTTTTTTTCACATTTCTTGTGTTTTTCATATTTCCCACACCTTACTTAAACTATCACGCTATATTCAGGGACCCCACATGTTACCATTCAAAATACTCATATTGACGTGCTCTATCAGAATCTGTATATATTAGACGCTGTGTACCTTGTGGAACACCCTATAAATGGCATGTTTTAAAAAGGCTTTTCTTAACTCAAAAATAACATTGGATGCGCATGATCTTTTGTTATAAATATAGCAAAAGAATTGATTATTTCGCTCAAAAAAGTTATTTAAGCAGCAGAAAAAATATCCTCATCTGCCACAAATTAGATAAGAGAGAAATCAATTTTATCAGAATCAACATTCAAAAATATTTCAATGAGCAAATTTAAATTAAAAGAATTAAACAGTGGAAATGAATATAGCTGCCAAAAACATGAAATAATTTCTATTCCAGCTGTAATTTTAACCTTTTGACTACATCACTGACGAAACTGACATTAGTTTCAATGGTTTCAACAAAATACGCATCTTACTTGTGGGGTTAATTACGAAAAATGTACGCAATGTTCAAACACAGATGCTGTTGCGATATCCATATTCAATATCATAACGGCCATCTTACTTTGATGCAAACGGTTGCAGTTTGTAATAATATTGAATAATTAGAATTCACATCACATCGAAAGCAAGCTATAGAGGAGAATACATGTGGAACGCTACCGACAAAGGACACAAGTACAATAACTTATTTAATTATAGCGTCAAAATTTCCGCTATTCAAAATTTTTGATTTTTTTTTTTTTTTTTTGTTTAGAAATTCAATCCCCATGCTTCAGTGTGTGCGGACACCAATAATTCCCATTATATAAGTTACTCGATACAGGGCTCAGAACACTTCACGTTATTATGTATTCATCCTGTATATTAATATAAAAACGTTAATTGTAACCGTTTGGTCAACATGTCTACCCTATATATATAAAATCCTAATGAATCGAATTGAAAAGAATTTATGTAACGATTCTATGAAACGACTGATTAAAAAACTGATTACATTTCACGGAGATTTCTCCTAAAATATGGAATACGTTGTGATGAAATTAACACCAAAAATCCGTATTGATCCACAGATCTCAAAACTGGTATGATAATTTTAAAATTAGAATTAGTTTTTGAAATATTTTTTTTCTAATTTTAAATACTTTTTCTCTAATGATGGCAACTCAAATTTTAATCATAACAGATATTTTTTTCATATTTTACAAAAGGTTATTTTAAATTAATTTGGCGACGAGTTTGGCCTCCCTTAAATGTATGCTAAGAAATGCATCATGTTACTTTTATTAAGAATTCAATTTGTATCTCATTATCATTTTATTTAATACAAAACTTTCATTTAAAATTGGAACCTTTAAAATAAATGGCTTTTACTTCATTCTTTTTTTTTAAACTAAACGAAAAGAAAAATATTAGACACAGATGTCATATACGCAACGGGGAACCTAATTGGCGCCAAAATGGCGTTATTTTGCCTTACATGGTAACCCGGCTATTGTTGCTTATTTATTAATAAATGTTTATTTGAATTTATTTTCTTTTTATTTACAAAAAAAAAATGTTATAAATCGTTTTGTTCTATAGTTATTAATTATTTTTTTTTATTTATTGTTATTTCATTTTAAAAATAACAGAAAATAATTTAAAAATACATATGTAACAGGTATTTGAAAACGAGGTTTTTGCCAAATTGTCGTAAAAAAAATCACGTCAAACATCACGCCACGTATGTGACAATGCAACAAATCATGATATTTAATTTCCATTCAAAGCAAAGTTTTAATGTTATTACTTCTCCCGTCGACCAATTTCGCCAAATTATATAAATAGCCAAATTATACAAATTGACATATTTTTTTATTTAAATAACAAAAGAACAAATAAATTAGTATAACATTAATAAAAATACAAATAAAACATCCAAATAAAAATCACTTGATGGTGTGAACATGTGTAACTTCCTTAAATTCAAGTGAATGTGACATTTACGATCAACCATTATTGGCATTTAATCTTATAGTTTGGCGATAGATTTTTGGTCGATGGGATAACCAAGTAGCGCCGTTTTAATTTACCACTTGAAAAATTAAAAAATGCTAACTGGCAAGTTAAAAAAAAGAAAGCTATTGGTGAGATTTTCACCCGGCTAACATAAAAGTAAAAGGAATTTTTTGTGATCATGGAAACTTTTATGTAGTTTTATTCGAAAAAATAATTTTGATTCTTTAATCAAAATGGAAACCTTTCTTATGAAAAGCGAAGGAATCAGCTCGTTGTTTATGGCAGTTACATGACTTGGACTATTATAATATAAACGAAATAATAGGGATAGAATAATATTCGGCGACTTATCACACCTGTGGCTGGCTAACATTAAATAACCAAAATGGCCGCCTGGAATATAAAAAGCGAAGGGATCCGCCTGGAGCTGTTGATGATAGTCACATGACTTAGGCTATTATTATAGAGATTGTTTTCAATTTTAAAAACAGCGCAAAGAATAATATTTCCTAACGATTAAAAATTTATTTTCACGTGACTATTAAAAACAGAAAAAAAGCTTTAAAATTACTATTAAATGAGTACGTGTTAAAGGCAGGAAAATATTGAAAATTATGTCCTGAAAATTGTATTTACACGTGAATATTAAAAGGGAAAGGTAACTTTAAAATAATAATTACATTAATATGCGTTTAACTCTTTCACGGACAAGGCACTTCTATTCGTAAAATCTTGAAATCAGTGAATGGCACAAGAATTTACAAACAAATTTCGAAATGCAAAAATGTTTGCTTTTGTTCACTTACTTAATAAAAGGGAAATTTTCATCCCACTATTCTGATGCTAATGTGGCATTTAATAAATAAAATTAAGTGGTCCAAAAATGAACCACCGCCCTTGAAGGGGTTAAAGCAGCAAATTTTAGTAATTGTATTATGTCAATCGTTTTATAACGCTGTTAAAAAATACCGAGAGATAAAGACTCTGTTTACTTAATTCATTTTATTTTAGCTTCTTTTCAAATGTTTAACTGATCTTCTTTAAACATACACGAAAACAACCATTGGATCTCTTAACAGCAACTGATTCTACCTTAAATTTTTTGCAATCAAAGGGAATTGAATGGAAACCCGTTTACAGGGAGATCGCTACATATTTTTTCAGTATAATTCAATGTTCTCTAATCTTTTTAAAACCGATCAGATTAGCGTGCTTTTAGATTACACAGAGTCTGAACGTGGTTGGCGAGCGTAGCTTGCAGGGGGCAGAGCCCCCTAGTCTTACATATATTTTTCTGCACATAATTTAATGTTTGATTAAGTACGCATTGTTAGTTTAAAAGAATTGCTTTTAACTGAAACGAAGGAATTCTAACCTTTTCCAAAAGACCACAACTAAAGGTTTATAAAATAAAAATATTTCCTTACAGAGAAAGTTATTCCTAATCAATTTGTACCGAAATAATTTAGCTACTACTATTTTTTATCCATTCAAAATGATTGAATTACCATTTGTTAAAACCTGCATATTATTAGGGATGTCAGTTTTTATTCAGTATGAGGTGTATAAAAATTCTGTTAAAAGATACTTAAGTAATAGAAAAAAAACCGCTTAAAATAAAAATAATAATAAAAAAAAAAACTTAAATTTACTAAATTATTGATTATTGATGAAAACATAGTCGTAAGTTATATAATAGTCCAGGCATTAGGTGCTCAAAAAGGACAAATAAGAGAAAGTTTTTGTGTAGTTTCGATATTTGGTGCATTTATGCTTTACGGGACACTGAACAGGTATCTGAGATTTAACAAAAAAAAAAAAAAAAATCCTGGAAACATTTTTTTTTGCCGAAAACATTTAAAAACCCCGACTTTTCTTTGTTTTTTTCAAAATAATTCCAAAACTATGCATTTTACGTTAAAGTCGACAATCCATAGATTAAAGAAGAAAAAATTTCTTACATTTTCTGAATTAAAAGTTTTTTTCTCTAGCCGGAACAATGCCGCAAAAATGTGTGTGAAATAAATAAATAAATAAATAAATAAATAAATAAACGGGGATTACTGCGCTGCACGTCGATTTAACAGTAAAACTAACAATTTTACACAATCATTGCCTATTAATGATACTAAAGATTATATGATTAACTACATTAAACAATAATGTTACTGATAATAAATACTAGGAATCATTATGAATCATTAACTAGTTATAAATAGTTATGTACATTAGTAAGTACATTTAATTAGAACCACAAAAATTTCACTTTCTTTTATTTGAAGGTTCGTCCTTTTCGCCGGTATCTACAACATAGAAAATAGACCTTTGGAATTAGTGGGTGTTTTTATTACTACCAATATTATAAAACTAGTTGAATGTGCCAATCCCAAAACTTTCTTCTATCTCATGTCAATATTTAATTATAATCAGTTTTATTAGTATTTTTATTAGAATTAAGCATAACTTTTCGATGGTACAATATTGAAAATCGCACAAAAATCACTATTAAAGCGCCCCCTTCCGGCAGAATTTTTCCAAATTCAGAAAGGACCTTCTTGACATGGACAAAAACACACACAAACAATTTCGTTCAATTCTATGCATAACTTCATACACTTTTCGATGGTACAATATTCAAAATACACAAAAATCGTTATTACAGCGCCTCCTACAGGCGGATTTTTTCGAAATTCAGGGAGGGCCTTCTTTCCATGGCCAAAAACATACAAAAAATTTGATTCAATTGTATGCATAACTTGATACACGTTTTGATGGTACAATATTCAAAATGCACAAAAATCGCACAAAAATCGCAATTACAGCGCCCCCTACCGACGGAATTTTTCCAAATTCACGGATGACCTTTTTGCTATTGCCACAAACCTGCACAAAAAAATTGTTTCAATTCTATGCATAACTTCATACACTTTCCGATGGTACAATATTCAAAATGCACAAAAATCGCTATTACAGCAGCCCCTACAGGCGGATTTTTTCCAAATTAATGGAGGATCTGCTTGCCATAGCGAAAAACTTAAAAAAAATTTGGTTGAATTTTATGCATAACTTCATACAATTTTTGATGGTACAATGGCAACACACGGACATATGGACACACGGACAGACAGGCATTTTGTATAAACATGCTTTTTGTGATCTCTGACCCCTAAAACGTGTAAATCCGTCGAAAAAAATTCGATTACAATACTTTCTTATATTGAAGATAGAATAAAGTAATGAAGGATTTCTTAATAGTAAATATTTGATACCTTGTGGCATGACTTTTTCTTTTTCCATTGGGTAACTCGTCCTCCTCGTCTTGACACACCACTTCGATGTTTTTGCAATTCCTCTCACAGTTGAGGCATATGCTGGAGAAAGAAATCTCTGCTTTAAAACTAATCTACAGTGATCTTCAAGTAACGTTCTCTACAACTAATGCTGTCAGTTCAACTATTGCGGAAAACATCCTCTACCGGAAACCAAAACAGCTTAAGAAAGGTAGCTTTCTTGCACCCAAAATTTCGTTTGCAGCTTTTCTGCATACGGCGGTAGTAGATGGAAACCGCTGGGTGGGGCTTGTGAGTGCTTAAGCCATTTGGTAGGCCTCCCCACCTAGCTGACCCCTTACAGGATACAATCTTGAACAAAGCAGGGGGTAGTACAGTAAACGCAGGCTCAAGTCCATTACTTGTTCTCTTCCATCTGCACTCTTCAGCATTTTTTCAACCCCCAGCCATTTCTGGACCTGGTGATATACTCTTAAAGAGTCTTGTTGTGCTACAGCTGCAGATGGCGGTAAAACAGCTATGTTCTAATTGTATTTATAGGCTGACTACTTGTACAAAATATACCTTAGGTGATTTAGCGAACACACATTTGTCCCACGATAACCATACAGTGAGACAAGGAAACGTTCACAAGCAGCCTGCAATCATCTACTGAATAGCATTCGAGCCATTGATTACTTTAACAACGTCGAGAAGATGTGAACTCAACATATGAGTTTTGAGGACCGTCATTTTCCCTTTCAGAAACAGTGCTAAAGTTGCTAACAGTGTATCGCAACAGCTTATAGCATGCAGGAAGGGATGTTTTCCGCAATAGCTGAACTCACATCATTACTTGTAGAAAAGTCACTCGAGAAATGGTGTTCTTCCCTGGTTTTAAAAAGAAAATGTTTTCATACCTGCAGAGACCTATCGAAATGACCGAAAGATCTACATCCGCCCCAACTACAATTACCGTCTCATTTCATGGAGCCAAGGACAAAGCGGTGTTTATAATCAAGGTGTATGCGTCTTCTTTTGCTTGCTTGCATGTAATATTTACTGATTATGACGTAACTCATCATAGATACTAACCTACCTTTGTTTTTTAGGTTAACAAGAAACTTTTCTTTTGGAAATAGTTGGTACTATTATTTCGTCAAACAATATGTCAGTTGAATCATGTTTTCTTTGTCGATTCATACGTTCAGACGTTTTTGTAACACCTTGTACATAATCAGGATAGCCATCGAAGACAAATATTGCCTGTGGTCGATATTTAGACTGCACATACCGAACATATATGTCGCAGATTGAAGAAAAAGACCAACCAACTCTATGTAATAACCCCCCCACTCCTCATTAATGACGAATTGAACCTTGTCGCTGAATTGCCTGTTTGTAAGGGGTTCCAATGCCTTGTACAGAATAGATTGGATTCATTTTCTTAAGTCATTGTGAAATAGGACAAGGAATAAGGGCCTAGATCGTATGCCAAAATCTCCTCAAGGTCTTAATCCGAATGCTTTGCAATCGAAATTAGTTGGAACAAAGTTGTGGGATTTCCAGAAACCAACTTGTTGTCTACTTGTACATTACACTTGTTATTACAGCGATATTTTTTACCCGTTCATTCCGTTTAAATTTGACAGTTCCAAAGTCACCACCATCTTTTCTGTTGATGTCTTTAATGCAAGATTCCCAAGACTTATAGCAGTTAATTCGTCCATCAGCCAAAACACCAGTGCTTATTGAATATTATTGAGCATTTATTATTATTATTATTTTGTAATAGCAAATGAGGATTGTGATAATAGGTATTCTCATCTTTATTCATTTTTTAGTTAGGAAGGAAAAAATGAACCTCAGATACATAAAATGTAATCAATCATGTTATCTTTAGAGTCATTAATAGTCAAAGTTTTCGTAAAATGGTTTGTTTCCATGTTTCATCTCAGTACAGTGTTTCCCGTTTTTCATAGTTTTTTGCTTTTCACAATCATTTTTTTTGGCACTATCACAGCTAAACCATTGATCGGAGAAAAAAAAAAAAAAAAACTTTTAATATAAAATGTAGATATTTTATCCTCTTTAATTTATGTATTGCCGACTTTTACGAAAAATGCATAGTTTTTAGCGCAAGTTATTTTGAAAAAAACGAAGAAAAGTCCTTTGCACGTTTTTTGAAAAAAAAAAAAAAAAAAAACGTGTTTCCCGTGAAGAGTTTTTGTTGGCAAACTTCATATTCGTGTTCAGCGACCCAAAAAACATAAAGGCACCAAATATCAAAACTACTCCAAAACTTTATTTTATTTTCTACCAAATGACTGGACTGTAAGGTATTTTTCATTACAAGGACATATAGCACAATAGTTCTTTTTAAATGATTCTAACTTTTAATATCTTGTCGTGCTACAATATTAAATATATTTAAATTCTATTTTTTATTTAATTAGATTTCTACAAATTTTATACTGTAAATCTTTGATTACTTGGTTGGCGCAACATCATAGTGACAGTTTGTTTATTCTTTTGTTAACACTAAAAAAAAAAATATCTGTCATACATTTATCGTATATCTACCCTATATAGGGAGAGTAGCCTAATTTGGACCGCCGCTTTAATAGAACCGTTGCCATTCTGCCGTTAATTACAGGAAGAGACGCTATCTACCGCTGAAATCCTACTCATCAGAATGACGTCACTCACGATTAGAAGAAGCAACCACCTACCACGAGTTGTTTTCAGACAATTTTAAAAAACCTAAAGTTAGCTGTTTTGATCTACCTTTTTCCTACTAAACGTAAGTGAATACTTTAAAACTAAGGTAAGTTGTTTTGTTTTCATATACATATATAAATTCATCTGTTAATTGCGCATATTTCTCACGCGGCTTTGTTTGATTTCGTTTTTGTTCTTAGCCTTCAAATTATCTGTTTTAAAAAATGGCGCAGTTGCCATAATTAAACCATTTTAAGTTGCTTAAATTGGAACAGATATGCGATCATAAATTTTGAAAATAAAGTAATGAATTTCGAGGACGTTACACTTTGTACACTATTTTTTAATTTTTTTAAATATTTTATAATGGATTACTATCTCCATGCAAGTTTTTTTTTTTTTTGGGGGGGGGGGAAGGGGGTATATCTGGATTAATTTTTTTATACAGTTTAGGCCTATATAAACAAAAAAAATATTTTTACATGTTTATGCAATAAATTTTGTTTGCAATTTCTTTTATCTTTTATGTATTTGTATTTATTTTCTTTGAATACGTTATTCCTACGGTGTATTTGGTTTACAGAGTTGAATTTAAACATTTTCTTCATGGAGGATATTTGCCATTCCCCTAGGAAGGGCACACTTTTTACAGTTCTGGACGGTGGAATTACACTTTTTTGCCATTAAAACGCATAAAACTTCAAAACTTCCGGGAGGAGGGGGGTGAATTCAATACTGTGGAATATATAATGTTTGCGTATAACTAATCGTAGCGTATTTTTCAATAGAGCATATTTTTTTAAACACTTTTATAATATAATGTTAAAAATGTTGAAAAAGACACGGACAAGCTGTCTGGAAAAAAAAAACAGGTGACAGCAAAAGCTGTTAAAGATATAGGAAATAAAAAGGAGAGAGTAAGTTGTGAAGAAATTGACTTGCAATAAGGCTGTAGCTACAAATCCTCTCCAAAAGCCAAAAAATCATTAGAAATATTATATCCTTTGCTAAATTTAGTTCTAAAAAAGTACAGAGGGAGCCAAAAAAAAAAAAACAGTTGTGTTAACATCTTCGCCATATAAAGTAAACCTTGAAATGTAAAAACACAAAAAATCGACTTAAAGGAAGCTATCACAACATAAAAGCAAATGGAACATCAAGTTTTAAAAAATAGGCGTAATGCAATTATCAAGGAAATGATGAAAGGGGAGAACTACAATCATAATGTAAAGAAAACTTCTGTTACAAAAAAAAGTCTAATAATTCAGAATCTAAAAAGAAAAATCTAAATAGTGATGATTGGTTTTGCCTGATTTGTAAGAAATTAAAACAGCAGAAATGATTCAGTATTCATATTGCCAAATACGGTTCCAAGTTGTATGCGCTCTAAAAAAAACAAAAAATCAATAAACGAAATTCATGTGTAAGCTTTGCATCACTCCTTAAATGGTATTCAAGTAACTGGCAATTAGTTTCATAATTTCTATTCTTAATTACTGATAACTTTGATTTATATTTTGAATACATTTTTATTTAAAACAATTACACTTATTTTCAGATGTTTGATTTCATTATATTTCATTGCTGTTATTTTGTTTGATTGTTTCAGTAACCGCAAACTTTCCTGTTAATAAAATTAGTTATATTCCCTAGTCATTAAAACAACCTGATTTTATTTGGTCCAATTTAGGAGACTGGTGGCCCAACTTAGGCGACCAGTTGCTGAATTTGGACCACTTTTGACAAAATTTTCAAATTAAAATAAAATTTAAGATTTCCAAAAAGAAAATGATCTAAAGTTTTATTTAGGTAGTGGATGAATTGATGGACCCCGTGTAGTGATATTTTTCAGATATTCCAAAAATTAAATGAGTTACACCGGAAAATAAGCGAAGTGGTCCAAATTAGGCTACTCTCCCCTTTATATAATCCTAACGAAACGAATTTAGGAAACGGATATTATGAAACGACTGAAATGATACGAGTTTACGGAACGAATCTATTAAATGACTGATTAAACAACTGATTATGTTTCACTGCGATTTATACTAAAATAGGGAATACTTTGCGATGAAATTAACACCAAAAATCCATATTAATCCGCAGATTTCAAAACTGGTATTAGAATTTTTAATTCGACTTAGTTTTCGAGATATTATTTTTTTTCTAATTTGAAATACTTTTCTCTAATGATGACAACTAAATTTTAATCATAACATATATTTTTTTTCATACTTTAAGAAAGAGTTATTATTTTAAACTAATTTGGCGACCAGTTTGGCCTCCCTTAAATGTACGCTAAGAAATGTATCATGTTACTTTAATTCATAATTCAATTTACTTGAATTATCTCTCTCCAAATCGAAAGATTCCGATAGAGAAATCAAGAACTTGTTATTTTTATGTTAGCGAGACGCAGGTGATAAATCGCAAAACATTTTTCCGTCGCAATTTTTTGTATTTCATTAATTTCATTTAAAATATAATCTTTTCATGAATTTTATTTAAAATACAAAACTTTCCCTTAAAAGTGAAACATTTAAAATTGATGGCTTTCACTTCTTTCTTTTTTAAAACAAAACGAAAAGAAAAATATTCGGCACAGATGTCATATACGCACCAGGGTACCTATTTGGCGCCAAAATGACATTATATTGATTGACATGGTAACCCAGCTATTGTTGTTTATTTAATAATAAATGTTTATTTAATTTTATTTAATTTATTTAATTATATAAAGTGTTTTGCTCTATAGTTATTAATTCTTTTGGTTATTTTCTTTTAAAAATAATAGAAAATAATTTAAAAATACGGTACTACTTAGTTATTCCGTCGACCAATTTCGCCAGATTATATAAATCGCCTAAACACTCGACAAAGTATAAAAATTGGCATATTTTATTTTATTTTAAATAACGAAAGAACAAATAAAGTAGTATAACATTAATAAATATACATATAAAAGGTCGAAATAAAAATCACTTGTTAACTTGCTTAAAGTCAAGTGAATGTGACATTTACGATCAACCATTATTGACATTTAATCTTATAGTTTGGAGAAAGATGTTTAGTCTACGGGATAATAAAGTAGTACCAAAAATAAACATGTATCTGGTATTCCACAACGAGGTTTTCGCCAAATTTTCGTTAAAAAAAAAACCTCACGCGAAACCCGGTGCGTATATGACATCTGTCCAAGTAATAAATAATGCAACAAACCATGGCATTTAATTTCAACTTCAAAGCAATTTTTAAATTTACCACTCAAAAAAAAAAAAAAAAAAAAAAAAAAAAACCTCTAACTAGCGAGTTGAAAAAAAGCTATTGGCGAGATTTGCACCCGACTAGCGTAACAGTACCAAGAATTCTTTTCGACCATGGCACTTTTATGCAGTTTTATTCGAAAAGAAAATTTGATTTTTTAATCAAAATGGAAAACTTTCGGCATACATGTCATAAACATATATTGGCACTACTTATTTCTGACGACAATGTCATATACGCAACGGGCACTTAACTGGCGCCAACGTATCGTTATTTTGCTTGTTATGGTAAGTCGGATGTTGTTGTTTATGCTGTTGATGTTTATCCCAAGCAGGCGTCGGAAAAAAACCGCGCCAAAATGGGGCCGTATATGACATTTTTGCCAAACTTTCGTATGAAAAGCGAAGGGATCAGACCGTATTTATTTATGGCAGTTACATGACTTGGACTATTATAATATAGATGAAATGATGGCGATAGAATTATATTTGGCGACTTATCACCTGAGCCTGGCTAACATTAAAGTACGACAATCGCACCTGGAATATAAAAAGCGAAGTGTTCCGCCAGGAACTGTTGATGATAGTCGCATGACTTAGGCTATTGTTATAGAAATTGTTTTAAAATACAGGGAGACAAAGACTCTGTGCACTTAATTCATTTTATTTTAGCTTCTTTTGAAATGTTTAACGGATCCTTTTTAATCAAACTCGAAAACAACCATTCGATGTCATAACACCAACTGATTAGGCCGGATTTTTTTGCAATCAAAGAGAATTGAATGGAAACTCGTTTACAGGGAGATCTGTGCAGCTTTTTTCAGTATAATTCAATCTTCTCTAATATTTTTATTTAAAACCGATCAGATTAGCGGTTTTTTTTTTTTTTTTTAATTCTGTGGTGACTGAACGGAAGGTTGGCGAGCGTATCTTCCAGGGGGTATAGCCCCTTGTTTTCCATATAAAAATTTACCGCAAAACGATTTTTTTTTTTTTTTTTTTTTTTGCAAATTGTGGTGGGATTGAATATAAAGATAATCGCCTTTCCCGGTCTGCAATCATTAGGTTAACTATCGGAACTTTAAGTCATTATTAAATTATCCTATAGGGAAAAAATACAAAAACACTTCCGAATAAAAAATATCTTCTGTTACCACAGGAAACGTAAAATATGTTACCGTAAAAGAAATAAAAAGTTTGATAATCGTTTAAACCGTATCAAAAATGCGCATCTTTATATATGAAAATTCTGAAAAATCTTGAAAGTTCGGCAAATTTGTTGACACGTTTGGGGATTAAGAACAAAATGTCATAACAATTATAAATAACTAAAGATAAAAAAAATGTGGAAAGATTTTAAAAAATCATATTTTGTTAAATTATTGATACAAAGTAAGTTTTTACTCTGATGACTAATATTTTTAGGATTTTTAATGTATCAATTTACATGGTAATAATTTAAAAAATTCGGTAAAATGTACTTTAAAGATCTGTTAAGTGTGACGTAATTCAAAACGACGCTTTTCAAAAACTTCATTTAATAGAAAAACATTATTCAAGTAACAAAAGAAACTGAAATGCAGATGTAGTGGACATTTAAATTAATATCCACAGCCTTAAATTTTAACATTTAAATTCGTATTATATTATGTATCATTATACTCTGAAAGCTACAACTTTTTTTTATAAATAATATAAATTTCTATAAAAAATTATCTTGAATATCATTGGAAATAAAGTACACTGTAAAAAAAAAAAAAAAAAAAAAAAAAAAAAAAAAAAAAAAAAACGACATTTTTACAGTACAAAGTCGCGCACAAACTCGATCACAGTGAAAGTGCTGCAACTTTCTTTGGTTTCCTGACTATATTAACATGGAAAATACAGTAGTTGTGCAAAATCGCCTGCACATCGAGTTTGTTCTTTCAAATTTACAGTGTTTTTTTTTTACAGTGTAAATAAAAAAATTCATTTTATCTTTTTTTCTTTCTTTTAGTTACATTATTTTATTATATTTTGTTTTATGTATGTAACATTTTTATACAAAGATGAAAATTATAATAGCTACACCACTCTCTCTAAATATATTTTTTAATTGTTAAGGTAAATAAGATTAAATAAATCCTCAATGAAATAAGATTTTCGAAATATTTCTATAAAGGAATTACTTTAACTTTGTTACGTTGATTTTTTCATTTTTTTAAAATATTTAATGTAATGCATTTGAAAATAAAAGATTTTTTTTTCTTTACGATAAGAGCTACGCCGCTCTCTCTAATTAAAATTATTAATTGTTTAGGTAAAGGAAATTAAATAAATTCTCAATAAATGGAGACATTAGAACTATTTCTATAAAGGAATTATTTTATTCCAGAAACGTTCAGTTATTTTCATTTTTGTTTTAAATTGTTAATGTATTGCATTTGAAAATAAAGGACTTTTTAAACGATAAGAGGCATTTTCATCTGTGAAAATCAACATTATTGTTTCATTTCTTACAACAACATAATTCATTTTCAATAATTGGAAAATTTATTATCGGTGTTTCTGGACCTGGGCACTGAGTGAAATTTTTGTAATTAAAACATTGGGACATATAACTTTATAAGAAAACGAATTTTGTATTCGCACAATTGCTCTTAGAAAATAAATTTCGATTCCACTTCTTGCTTTAGATATTCCTCAATTACAAAAAAGTTCCTTTTTTCCTTTTTTTTTTCCATTAGAAAAGCAGAAAAGAAAATGTTAAAAAGATCAGCAGCATCTTTGGAACAGATGTCATAAGTTCCTCCCGGTCTATCTTAGAATTCTTGGCGTGAAAACCCCTTTTCCGCCAAGCACCGGTTTATACGCATGTTTTGGGTTAACGAAAGTAAAATGTAAATAATAAACAAAATTTGTTAAACTGGCAATCAGTTATTCTTGTATGAGGGCTTCGTGCACATTTACCGAAAACAAAACACCGCCGAATTCAGCATTTCTCGCGGGATAGCATTCTCAAAATTCAGCAGTTCTCGTTTTGTAGCAATCTCAAAACGTAAAAAACAATTAAAGCAGCAAAATATACATAAAAAACGAAACTCTCTAAAGTGGCAATCAGCAGTAGTTGTATGAGCGCTTCGCGCACATTTACTGAAAAAAAAAACATCGCCGAATTCAGCATTTTTCGCGGTATAGCATTCTCAAAATTCAGCAGTTCTCGTTTTGTAGCAATCTCAAAATGTAAAAAAACTCTTAAAGCAACAAAATATACATAAAATTATCAACATACCTTAACAGACCTCTGCTTTCTTGAAGTCTCCAGCACAAAATATCACTCATAACACCGCCGTCACTTTCAAAAATAGGCTTAATACGCATTGACACGCTATAAACAAACCTCCCTTTCTTGTCATAATTTCCTCATATTTCTTAATTACTTCAGCAAGAGCGTTTAAACGGAGTACAGAAACTATAGTCAATGAAATACATCCAATAAATTTAACATAAAAATAAAAAGACAACGATAGAACACGATACACGATATCAATACATGCACAAAATTGTAAGCTTCTCGGGTGTTGCCAGAACACGACACGTCACACGGGGTTTCCATATCGAGTTTGACATATCCGTAAACACCGCCAACACGCCAACAAAAAATCGCCAAACAATTCAAAACAACAACGGCTGTGGGATGATACGGCATCTATGCCGCATCTTTATAGAGAGTTGAGTTCATGGTCTGGGAAACAAAAAAGCCTTCCACGCCTGAATTATATTCAGTTATAAAAATTAAAAATTAAATTTAAATCCAGGTCATTTCTCAACAGACGAAAGTCCCCGTCAAATTGGTAAGGTGTGGAGAACGTATCATACCGTGTGTCCCAAAAATGACCGATGATTTTAAAATTCAATAACTTATAAACAGTGACAGATACTTAAAAATTTCTTGCAGGAGTGTTATGTAAGATGTCAGGAGCTTTTATGCTGCGATTCTGAGTTTCAGTTACAAATAGCATCTATAGATGGCTATGCAAGCAGTAACCGCTAAATCAATGCTTGAGTTTTCGGCCTCTGCCTTCTTACATACGAAAAAAGGAGATTAAAATGTATTGAATGGATCCCGAAGTACCAAAAATCAAGTATGAACTGAGCACATATTGTATACCATCTCAGTGCCATCTATTGTTTGAAATTCGAACTAAAATAAAGAATCACAGCAAAAAATATCCTGACATCATACATAACTCTCCTGCAAAAATTCTTTTAATATCTGTCACCGTTTACAAGTTATTGAATTTTAAAATCATCGGTCATTTTTGGGACACCTAGTAAGTAAGTGATTAGTAAGGGAAGTGTAAAAGTTTAATATTCAGATAAATGTGAATAATACCGTGAGCGGTCATTCAAAATATTTTACTAATCCATAATATGGTAATACTTTTGCTATGCGATTGTAATGTCATTGTAATTCCAATACAAATGTAATGCTTTTGAAAATATAGGACTTTTCGAACGATACGAGATATATTTATATGTATAAATCGAAAATAGTGTAGCATTTCTTGCCACATAACTCGTCATAAAAATTTGAAAAAAAAAAGATATTTTACGAGATTTCTGTTAATGAACTGGCAGATGAAAGTTATTTTTGTACCTAAAAACCTTCGAACATGCAATATTATACAAATTGTCACATATAAGAGCTTTTCGTACTGGATATTAATACTAATATAATAATGATTTTGAAAAAATAAAATAAAATAAAATAAAAAACTCATGATTATCAACAATGGTGGTATTTTTGTTAGAATTAATTTTTTTCTAAATACAAAATATCGTATTTTACTTTTAAAATTGACTCTATAGTTATTTTCATTATAGTAAAACATGTTCCAATGAAAATTATTAACGTACTTACTTACTGAATACATAATCTTGATTATATACTATGTGTTTTATCCTCTACCACAAGAATCATTTGTCGTATACTCTTGGAGTATTTGTCGTATACAAAGTCGTATACTCTTAGAGATAACATTTTTTGTACTATTCTTTTTTATACATATCGGGTGTCCCAAAAATGATTGATGGATTTTAAAATTCAATAAATTGCAAACGGTAAGAGACATAAAAAATAATTTGCAGGCGTGTTACGTAAGATTCAAGAGTTTTTATTCTGTTATTCTCAGTTTTAGTTACAAATAGCAGTGAGAGATAGAGCTTTAAACAATAGGCGTTAAATCGAGGCTCAATTTTTCGGTCTCACTCTTCTCCTATGCGAAACTAGTATGTTGTGGCCATCACAAAACTTTCTTCTATATAAATCACGTCAATTAAATCATTTAAATAGTAAAAGAAATTATACCAATTTATTCATATAAAAGTATACCTGAATTTGAAGTTTGATGAAAATTCGTGCATTAGTTATTGAGATAGAGCTGTAGGGGAAATTCTAAAAAATGCAGCATAGCAGCGCCATCTGTTGAGCGATTTGCACCAAAACACAAACAGCACTAATTCATATTAAGGTATAGCGGAATCTGAAGTTTGATGAAAATCCGTGTATTAGTTCTGGAGCTAGAGCTACTGTGGAAATCACAAAAAATGCAGCACAGCAGCGCCACCTGTTGAGCGATTTATACCAAAAGGAACAAAACATCAATTCATGTCAAGGACTAACTGAATCTGAAGTTTGATAAAAATCCGTGCATTGGTTCTGAACATTGAGCTATTGTGGAAATCGAGAAAAATGCTGCATAGCAGCGCCACCTGTTGAGCGATTTACAGCAAAACATAAACAGCAGTAATTCATATCCAGGTATACCTGAATCTGAAGTTTGTTGAAAACCCAAGCATTAGTTCTTGAGATAGAGCTACTGCGGAAATCACAAAAAATGCAGCACAGCAGCGCCACCTGTTGAGCGATTTACACCACAAGGTGAAAAACGTCAACTCATGTCAAGCACTAACAGAATCTGAAGTTTGATGAAAATCCGTGCATTATTTCTTGAGATAGAGCTATTACGAAAATCGTGTAAATGCTGCAAAATGCAGCATAGCAGCGCCATCTGTTGGGCGATTTGCACCAAAACCTTATCAGCACTAATTCATATCAAGGATTAATTGAATCTGAAGTTTTATGAAAATCCGTGCATTAGTTCTTGAGATAGAGCTAGTGCAGAAATCGCGAAAAATGCAGCATAGCAGCGCCACCTGTTGGGCGATTTACACCAAAAACTAATCAGCACCAATTTATATTAGGGACTACTTGAATATAAATTTTTATTAAATTTCGTGCTTTAGTTCTTGAGGTAGAGCGCCCACAAAATTTGTGTCACATACACACACACAGACAGACAGACAGACAGACAGACAGACTCACAGAGTCACAGACAGACATTTTGTAAAAACATGTTTTTTGGAATCTCTGACCTCTAAAACGTTTAAATCCGTCGAAAACCGGAAGTCGAAAATTTTTAGGAATCCAATACTTTCTTCTTGTAAAGATAGAAGAAAGTAAAAAGGAGATTTAATTTTTTCTAATCGTCTCCGAAGTAGGAAAAATCGGGTCTGGAATTAGCACATATTTCTCGTAGCCTCATCTATTGTTTGAAATTCGAACTAAAATCAAGAATCACACATACACACACACAAAATAAATAAATAAATAAATCGTGACATCATACATAATTCTCCTGCAAGAATTGTTTTAATGTTTGTCACTATTTGGAAGTTAAATAATTTTAAAATCCATTAATCATTTTTGGGCAACCCATATAATCTATTTGTCTAAGCAATAACTTGTAATGAAACTATTTAATGAGTCGTGTATGGAATTAGTGAATAAAAACAATTCAATGTATATGTATAAAATCTTTTTGGTTTTCGTTTGTAAATATAGTGATGTGTGTTTATATCTGAATACAGAAACAGTAAAACGTAAAATCAAACGGAATCGATTATGTGTAGTTGAAAATATATACATAAATGTATAGAAATCAAATTTTCTTTATTAGCAGAGCATAAATGTTAATGATATATTTTTAAATAAATAAGAATTAATAGTAATTAGCCGCCGACCCCCTCCCCCCTCCAAAAAAAGGAGCATCTTAAGTTGTCATTTTACACACCATTGGATTTCTAAAGATATTTAATTGTTAAAAGTCGATCAATAAACCAATTCTATCGGTAAAACGAAATATAGCATTAAATTTTGTGTTTCTATGACATTCTCTGTGTTAAAGTATACATATGTAACACTAAGTACTTTAAAAGGTAATTATGTCAAATTTTTTATAACTTCTTAAACTTAGTTTCGTCCAATTATTGTTTATCTCCGAAACAAAAGCTGACACTATTTTGTTATCTACAAAAAACATCATCAAATAATAAATGATGAAAAGAGATTTAACGATAATCAGTTGTTTGCCCTTTAGAGTCAGAGATCATAAATCACATGTTTTTATTCTTAAAGTTTTAAAGGCTTTTAGAAAAATCCCGTGAGCTTAACGACTCGATGTAAGAAAGAGTATTTTTATGTTATTTGAAAAATTACTGTAATGAAAAATATTAGTTTCTTATGACACACTAAAAACGTTGAGAAACAGTTGTTTAAAAATGTTGATTAATTCTTGAAGGTGATAGTTTCTCATTAAAAGAATTAATTGACTCTTCTGGATTTTAGATTAGATTATTATGTAAGCTATTTTTAGAGAATTAAATTTGATATGCTAAGTTTGATGATTAGTAATTTAAACATGTAAACAGTTTATAATATATATAACTAGAGAAAATAAGATTTATATTTTCATTTTGTTGTATAATTTTCTGATGATATAAATTTATTTTTCCAAAATTAGACTAAACAAGAAACTGAAAGAAATTATACATTGAGATTAAAATACTTATGATGTAACATGTTGATATTTAAAGTAATGTAATGAATTTTTTCTTGAGCATATAAAAAATACTTCATTTCATTAGTTTCAGATATTAGCTCTACATTAATAAAAAAAAAAGTCATGTAATAAGGCTGGGTAGCATATTGACAATCGCAACATCTCACCAATAAATTGAGCATTTACTGTACTTTTTCAAATTCTGAAAAGCCCACAATTAAAATTTTTACACCTTCAAACGGGACAAAAAACAGTTGTTCAAATGTAAGTTTTTTAATGTATCTCAATTTCATGATTTTAAATGTAAATTTCGATTTTGATTTTTTAAATCTATATCAATTAGGTACAGAAATTACAAAAGATGAAACCGTTCGAATTTAAAACAATATAATATTATCACCATTTTTTGCGGCTAAAGTTCTATACCGAACCTAAAACTTCATCAATAAATAAATAAAAGGATAATAAATAACAGAAATTTAACTGTAATGTAATCAAGACACTCTCTTAAACCACTGAAATAATCATAAAATAAAAATATAAGGTTAGTTGGGGCAACTGGGACATAATTTTACAATGTTACTCTGGAGCTTCTGACAATTCTGCTTCAAAAAGCTAATGTTCATTTCAATTAAAGTCTGAACTTCTGTAAATGTGTTCAGTTAGGTTCCCTCTATCAGACAGAAATGCTCAAAATTACATTTTAATATTTTAAAATATAAAAAATATGCATATTTCATCTTTCTTTCCTCATGGGTCCAGTTGCCCCAAAAATGGTGTAACTGGATCAGGGGGGGGGGGGGGGTCTATGTTCCACACGTGTTTATATTTTTTCATATAGGATATCAGGTCCTCTTTAAAAAAAAGCGTAAATTACTTTAAAAATTTTAAACCAGGCAGATCGTGTAAATTATATGTCAATAAACAGGGTTGTAAGGAAACCTTTGCTGTCAGTGTGCGTAAAATAAGCACTAAAAGTAAAAATATTAGATTTATTTGCACCAAAAATATAAAACTTAAATAAGTATATATGTACTTTAGAATAGATAATAAGTATAAAAGTCACATGGGTATTTTAAGGAAAAAATAGCAAGGTAAATCTCTGAACAAAAGGCTACGTAAGTACTTAAGTACCAATATACAGAAAATGCTATTCTAAAAATATGCATTATTTCTCGAGTCATAAGGATTTTTAGACGGTGAATGCAATTGAACGTCCGTAGATAATGAAATGTTAAAACACGTTGTTAATGTTAAGGGGTCTCAGGACTCTTAAAATTGGAAAAAATGAAAAAAAAAGACCCTTTTCCACATTTAATATTTTAAAATTTATTTGATTTTAAGACACAATTTTAATTGGGAATGAAAGATATAAGTACTACTAAAGAAAGATATAATGTTCTTTCATTTCATGTAATTGAAAAATTATAAGATGCAGAATTGGCATTTACAGGGGTCTCCAAACTGTTATACATTTGACAAGCAAAAAATCGGCATAACAGATTACGCGCACTATTACAAAATAAGTACTGCAACTAGAATGAAAATTATGGTGCCTAATTATACATCAGATTATAATAATTACCCTGAACTTAAATAAATTTGTAGTTAAAGCTTTTTTTGTATTTTTAATACAAAACTGCATTTAGCTAATGCAAAATTAAGAAAATTTTAATAGTATAACTCACCTAAAAAATATTGTTTTGAACAATAAAAAGGAAAATATAGGTTCAGCTTATACAGACTAACATGAAACATATCTTTTGAAAATTTCATGAAGAAATATTCATAAGTTTTTGAGATATCGTTCGCGTTATGCCCAAATACGTCATTTGGAGAAAAATGGCTTCAAAGTTTCCGAAACGACGCTTCAGCTATTGAACGTGTATAAATGTAAAAGTCATAACTTCAGTTCGAATAGGAATTTCAAGGAAACAATTATATCAAAATGTTCAGAAAAGATAGGAGGTTAACCTCTAAAAAAACTAAAATTTCGAAAATTTTTAAAGCTTTGAGTCCTGAGACCCCTTAAACGAAATGTTAAACAGATTTGTAAATTTGGGGTTTACTCGCACTGTTACTTTACAAACTATACAATCTACAGCTTTAAAAAATTAACCAAATATGCTTTTCTTTATAGCCTTCACGTTAAAACGATAACAAAAAATCCCCCACATATTTTGGTTATTTATTTATTTTTCCTCTTGAAAAACTTTGTAATTTTAGAATTTTCTTCTACTTTGTGTTAAAATTAATCTTTAAAAGAATGTTTTTGTTATATATTTTGGTTTTAATTTAGAAGTAGGTGTGTTATGATTCTATTTTGGTCAATATTTGTTTTCCATATGAATAATTTAGAGTTTTATCATTCAGGCAGAATTTAATAATTTTAATTCATCCATTGGTTAGATTTATATTTAAATTTAAAATTTAAATATTAATTTTGTATGTACAACATTTATCTACCTTTACCAATCATTATCGCTAAAATAATTTTCTCCTGTATGTTTAAACACTATTAAGTATGAGTTAAAATATTTTTTGATGATTATATAATTATTGAGAAACGAATTTTGAAGATTGTTTGATATACATCCAATCCTATTCAAAATTGTTTTGATGAAGTGTTTATAAAATTTTTCAGCGAGATAAAAGCATCTTATTTAGTAATTTAAATGTGTATAAATGATTTGCTCGTATTTATTCTGTATTTAATGGGAGATAACATACATTAAAAGTTTTATTTTAAAGGAGCATTCTTAATTTTACCTGCTAATATCTTCAAAAACAGTTAGAGGACATTTTTGGGGATGCTAGATTGGCATGTGGCGGTGGTGGTGGTGGTGGTGGGGGGGGGGAGGGTGGTGGGGGGGTGACGAGAGCCCGACCCGTCTTAAAATAAATTTTATTGTGAGATTAAATCAAAAATACAAAATCGGTTTTTGATTGGATTTCTTACATAATAAAAATATATTTTTTAATTCCTTGTCATACTTTTTATGTTGACACAGTATTTCTACTTTTTTTTCTTTTTTGCAATGGATGTTTTTTATTTATAGATAAAAATTGCGCAGGAAGTTTTTTTTAAGATGTACTTCAGATTTTTACTTCTACTGCGTTTTAATTGCCACCTCTTATTATTCATAATAATACCCATAATTTAAGTTCTGAAAAATAATTTTACATATTAATTCAGTTTTATTTTTTTTAAGAAATATTAAAAAAAAAATCGGCTTTCTAATTAAAAAATAATTTTTTTTTTTTCGTAATATTTATGCCAGATTTTTTAGCAAATTTTGGCACTTATTTCAGCAAAAGTGTTACATGTGCCACAGCTTGAAGCTTAATTGCTCAACGCATCGTAAAACTTGTTATGACATAGAACATTAAACTGACGAAATGAGAGCAGTGAAACATTTTCCTAAATCAATAACTAACTTATCTTCGACACACAGTATTCTTTTGCTAATGAAGAGTCATAAAACACTAATGAAGTGGGTTGGTAGATTAAATTAAATGTAATGGCATGAAGGCAAACAGTTATCAAGGGTCTATTTTATTAAATAACATTAAATGTGAGAATAGTGTTGGGTATTTTACCATATATAACATTTCATCATATTTTGTAAATTATTTCGAATTAAACTGTTGAAAACTTAATCATGCCTTACAAATATTTTCAAGGCTATGAAATATTAATTAATTTAGCTAACGTTGACTTCACATATATTTATTTAAAGTGCAATATTTCAGTTTTTATTCATTTGTAATTTCAAAATGGAATAGTAGTTTTTAAACGTTTTATATTTATATTATGTAAACTATGAAGTTAAATAAGATGAATGATAAAATAATACTGTTAAATAAACTGTACAATTTATTATCTAAAATACGTATTGTGAACTTTGATACATTAATAGCTTTTCAAACTATCCCACTTTTTGCAGTTAAGGTGTCAGGCACCCTTTGAACGAACAAAATAAATGAAAAGGTGATTTCTATAAAAATTGTAGTCACTCTATAACTAATTGACTTTAATTGTGAAATTTAAGACATATATTAAGGAAAAATATTTTATTAATTGTAGTTCTTATAAAAGTATACTTACACATGTATAAAGTTTATTACTATTATTATTATTATTATTTAGACAAAACAATTTTTACAAAAGAATTATACTTGCATGCACTCCGCACATGATTATTCACAATTGAATTTCTAAAGCAAACCGAGAATTTTTTTAATGAGTACAGATATAATGGTTTTTCAAAATGACCTACATTGGAATAAATAAAATTTTTAAATCCGGATTCTATTTTTTAAGAAACTAGAAAAATATCGAAAGTTTTCTTGCAAAAATAATCATAAATTCTAAATTTCGTACTTGCAAAACGTAAAATAGGTCATTTTGTGCTTCTGTACGTTTAATACATCCAATGAAAATTTTATGAACTTATAGGCAATCATTTTTCAGAAATCGTGCGCGCAATCATCAAAATCGCCGTTTTGAGAAAATTGACTTCAATGATTATGTCACCCCTTGATCATATAAAAAAAATTCAAGGTTTTTAGACATAACTTCTCTTTTAATACGAATTTTTGATTGCGATTTTTTTAAATGTTCCTAAAGAATCATATTTGTTTTTATAAGCTATTTTTAATCGATTTTGGATACTCAAAAAGGTACCAAACACATTCATACCTTTACTTATAAATTAACTAATAGTGTTTTGGGTCTGTTCTATAATAAAATGAAATTTTTTCAACAATGTATGATTGAAATGAGTAAATAAAGTTGCACATTTAACAGATTGTTTAGTGTATAACTTACATGATCCATTCACGTCAAATTATCACGGTTAAACGTAGGATTTTTTTCATAACACAAGGTGAAAAATTGACAAAGACTAAAATTAAATAGGCTGAAACCCTCAGTAATTCACACCTTAAGGATTATTTCTTCTTCAAATCACCCTTAAATGTTTTAAAGTAATACATTAAAAACTAATCTTGCCAAAATTTTGAAATTTATGCTTTTTTTTTTTTTACTAAATATAATTTTTTTTCATAAATAGAATAAACTCTAGTTACTGGCAATATACCTCTTTTAAAAGACCAAAAGCTGAAAAATAAGTTATAACTATTAAGACAAATGAGTTACCACTACATGGCATAACTTTGCAGAATTTTACAAGAAAATAAAAGTTTGAGTTATATTTCGGCAGAAGTGTCATTCACTGGTCCACTGTCATTAAATTGAAGTTTCACCTTATATTTCAATTTCGTACATTAATAACTTTTCAGAATACCCAAATGTTTACAATAATTGCCTTTACTTACAATTTAATTAATCATTTTTCTATAACTCTTCTGTAATTGTGCTGGCCCCTTTCAATCATATTTGGCAAAATTTGTAAAAGAAATACAACTTTTTTTTCAGATTTTGTAATGTATATGGTACAAGATCGTTTCACATCAAATTATCACAATAAAAATGTCTTTTTTAAATCCCAACGCTAGGCGAAAGCTCCATAAGTCTAGACGTCAATATATTTAAATATCGACGAAAAGAATTTTTAATTACAAGTTAGCAAAGTTATTTTAAAACTTTCCTATACACTTATTTTTTTCTCCAGTCACTGCTTGAATGTGTTATGGAGATAGAAAATGGGATATCTCTAAGAGATTTTATCAAGTAGAAAGAGTCACATTCATAATGTGTGCAACAAAGACACTTATTGACTATTTTTGTAGACTAATGTTGTAGACTTTTAGCTAAAAGTAAATCGTGCAATGTAGACGGCACGAATATCTCATGTATTTAAGCATCCAAGTTTGTAAAACGTCCCTCAGGATAAAGGTTAAAAGATTTTGAGATCTAACAGTTTTACAGCTGAATTTTCAATTCATATAATTTCTGAAAAAAGTAAAATATCTTGCTGTAACGTAGATCACTTCTTTTAAATAATTAAACATACATTTTTAAATATTTTACATGTGCATGTGTTTACATCATGAAATTAATTAATCTTGGTTATTGTTGTATTACATTGCCACTTGTTTATGAATTGAAATGTTATGTAAATTAGACTATTTTTTAAATCCATTTACCAACAGCAAATTCTTTAAACTTTCAACAGGATGTGTTATGTAATGTTTACTCTACTGTTTCTCTGTCATTATGTGAATCCTATAAATCTTCTAAATCACTATTTTTGCGTGATTTCAACATTAATATTAATCGTAGTTTATGTCACCAAAAATATATATATATTAACGACAATGTGATAATTCCAGGGGAGTTTTCAAATGAAAAACTTTTATTTAAAATCTGTTTTTCAAGCATCTCCTATAAATATTCTAATAGATTCAGGACTAAGCCTCTTTTGAAACACTGAATAAGAAGAGTTATTGTACTCTTCAGGTATAAGTGATTTGATAGATCACTGACCGACTATGTATTATCATTCAGAAACATGGCGTTAGTACCCATTTAAAAGCAATGTGAGACTAAACAATAGGAATAGGATCGCTGCGGCATTTCGCAACACTTATTCAAACAATATGAGTAAAAATAAGTATTTTCGACCATTCTCTTCCATTGCCTGATCACACTGTTTAACTACCTTCTCTGCAATGTTATTTTTTATCACTTTTGCTGCCTGATATTAAGATAAGATTTTCCTCCATAAGAAAGTCTTTTAAAAATTAATCTGCGCTTGACTGATTCATAAAGGAAACTTCATTCTATATCGGATAATCGCAGATATGAGGTTAAACGGATATCTTGATTGCTTTAGTGCAGCTGGCTTAAACATAAATTCTTGACAAACAGCCTGTCGTAGTCAAGTGAGTTCACCTTCATAAAGTCTAAAAGAGATGATATCCGTAAACGAACTTTCATGTAGTTGCTCAGAAGATATAGGATAAAACGTCAGGAATATTTACAAAACGTATCCTATCGGTGCTATATAAGGCGCTTTATATATAAAGTAATTTATTAAGTAACTGCAAATCACTTCAAAAACATTTTGAGAAGTACAAAACAGTTTCCTTAACACTTAAAATTTGTATGTAGTTCAGTGTTCTAAAAATACCAATTGCTGATGTCGAATTCTTATATAAATTTTAAAATCTTGTCTAAATATCAATAATTTTTTTAATTTTGATTTTCCATCGTCAAATAAAGTCCTATTTATAAATGGATTAATTTAACATTGTAATTCATTATAAAATTTAATATAGTTACTTTGCGCAGATTTTAGATTCATTTTAAAATGTAAGAAGCATTTTTTTTTATATTTTATTGAAAACGAAAGTTACCAACGAATGGTAGACGAGACGTAGATGCGATATGTAATATGTTTTTTTTTTTTTTATCTCACATGTTTAGGTATGTTTTGTAAACAAATGTGGTGGGTAAAGTCACCCGCTGTCTAGCCTTTGACCACACACCATTTTCCCTACTAAAAAAGCTAGAAACACGATTCTGAGCTAAGTAAACCTAAATTTGGTTGAAAATGATTGCACATCTTATGAAAAAACTGGTTTGATGACTCAAATAGTTTGTTCAAGAAAATAATACTGACTTGAATACTGAACAAAATTAAAAATATTGACTAACTATTGAAAAATAAAATTTCAAAAAGTTGACATATCATTCCTAAAACTGTACACATAACTTCTCTTTTTGTAACTTCCATAATAAATCCCTGGTCATCTTCTTCTCGCCCAAGATGTCCACATGTGCTCTGGTCGATAGAGCAAGGCAGCAACTCACTGGTTGCAGAACCGGTAAACATAAGGGATATGCATTTTTTGATGGGTTGATAACTCTTTATGGCTACTTCAGACCCCTACGAAATACCATATTTCAACCCGTGGTCTGACTCAGGTTGTTCTTATCAACTTTAAGAATATTTTTCATTGGTCCATAGGTAGCTCTTGCAGCATCTTCTAGGTGGCTAAAATATTTGACTAGACTATTCTATCTGAATTTTTGGCACGAGATATGTTTAGGCACTTTCTAACTGTTAAATAATCTCAGAGTCACTATAGTAAAGAAGAACACCAAACTACGTCTGATAAATTCATTGTGATCTTCGTCAAGAAAAGTCATCCTATATTTGCGAAACTTTAAAGGGTAAAATTTCCCAGCGAAACAGCGCTAACTCAATTAAAGGGAAAAATTTAAGCAAAACCTCTTATACATCTTCATTCTATTAATAACTAATAAATATAAACAATGAAACTTATTTGCTTTTTTGATTGGCTTGGTGAGTTTTTTTGAAGAAGTTTGAGTAAGTTTGAAGACTATATAATTTACTTTACTTCAAGGCTTGATAATCTTTCGGCGAGTATTGAAGCATAGGGATCTCTATTTTCTTGTTTCCGGCGGATTTCTAAGTATTCTAGAGAATGACCAGGGCCCGACAGTGCCACTTTCGGTGCACTATGTAACTATAATAAAGGGGATACATTATGCTTTGAATTTCGACAAAATCGCCCCGGTGGGCAGTTGACAGTACTCAAAAATTTATTAAAATTAAAAATTTTTTGGTTTTATATTTATGTTATATATATATATATATATATATATATATATATATATATATATATATATATATATATATATATATATATATATATATATATATATATATATATATATGTATATATATATATATATATATATATATATATTTCCCAATCTGCCCACTATTTATCCGGCATAATTTTAAAGACCTTGTCTGCGTACTCAAAAGTACAGAATTAGACCAAGTAACAATATTTATCGATTATTTTATTTTATTAAAAATAAATTTTAATATTACATGCACAGTATTTTAAAAAATGTAATATCAATATATATTCTGCATTAGGCGTGTAGGATCTCGATTTATTCAAGATATCTTTTTACATTTACATACATACAGCTTAAAATTTATATATTAAATATTTCGTTTATATTCAACATGGTTGTCACATCTCTAGGTCTGAAACTAGAGAAAAGTTTAGAAAAACAAACATTGCGTGCAGAATAAATTTAACTGATGTTTTGAGAAGTGCATTTATATAAAACTTTAACATGCAATAAAGACATTTTGAAAAATACTTTGAGTCTACGTAAAGAAAAAAAATATTTTGAATGCCTCTTTTAGATCTTATATTTTAATATCCTTAAATTCAAACATTTTTGTTAAAAGAGGACTGAAATATGAAGTAAGTGTATGATTAATGATACGAATACGGTTAAGTAAACAACAACAACAAAAAATAAACATTTAAAAATACGATCCTTGAGAGAATGGATTTTGATCACGGGTTTTTTAAATAGAGAAAACATTAGAATTGTGGTGAAAAAACAATTCTGAGCCTATTAGAATTTTCTTGAATATAGTCTTTAATTTTTGATAATTTGCACTAAATAGCTGACTACGAAATTCTGTGATAAAAATTTTGGAATCTTTCAGTCATATGCAGTTAAAAAGTATTTCATACAAATGCCTATATCTCATCAAATATTGAATATATTCACGTTTTAATTGGAGTATACTTTTTCTATTGTTCTTTTTTTAATTTGGCGGAAAGCGGATTGAAATTTGGTTGAATATTATGTATTCTATAAGCAAAAATCTTTTGAATTTTACGGCGCACTCTATGCGCTATCGTTTGTTAAAGCCTAAAACGCAACCTTTGACGCTATCCTTGATTAATGAAATGTCCGGCAATAATATAAATGTAATAAACATGATATTATTTAAATACAAAATAATTGGAATTAATATTCCACGGACGTTTTGTAGTAAATTAAACACAATGGTGGCTTACTTCCTGCACCAGCATATTTTAATGTCCAAACTATAATTTTTTTTTATGTGAATGCAGAATAGAGTCTAATAACTGCTAATTGTGGGAAAGTAATATAAAACACAATTATAAAAAATGTTTTATTAAGAATGAACATAAGAATGAATAGAGTATATTAAACAAATGCATGGGTAAATTATTCCATCAGCATTGTTGACTTACCAATAAAGACAACGAGACGAAGTAGGAAAAAAAACGAAATATTATTTTTCAACAGTTATTGAAAATTAAAATGACTTTCGGAAGAATATAAATGAAGTGCAAATGTTAATGATGTAATGACATGCTTCCATTTAAATATGTTTGTATGTGGGAGTCATATTTTGTTACTCATTTTTCACAGATTTCCTATTGACACAGAGCTTTGAAATTTGGAATATACACGTATTCTTGATGCAATAGAGAAATTAAATATTGATTTCTTAAAAATTCGATCCCTAATGGGTGTAACGGGGGGGGGGGAATTTAAAATTTTAAAAAGCCATATTATATCAAAAAGCAGGGGAAATAGAATTTAAAAAAAATTGACATTCCTATAGTATAACTAAAATTAGTAAACATGCATTTCGGAACTTTTCAAAATTCGACATCAAAGAAAAGTTCTATAGTCAAGCGCCCTCCGTTTTCCAAAGACATCGCAAATACACTAATTAAATTTAATGATTATTGGGATATAGTCTAATTTCCTATAAAAAAATCAGTACCATATTCAACAATCATTATTCGTTGAAAAGTACTAGTGGCAAGGTCATCACAGTAGTGCCAAAGTTTGGCCAACTTTGCGAACTGTCGCCAAATGGGGTTGTGGATTTAAAAAACGCATATTTCTTCTACATTTTAGTGAATTTTAATGAAAGAATGTTTTAAAAAATACATTTATATTATTATAGTCGAACCTCGTTAAGACGAATTCGAAGGGGGGGGGGGCAAAAATGTTTACATATTAACTGAAATTCGTATTAACCGATGAAACAGCAAAAGGCGTTTAGGATGATTTTAAAAATAAATCTCTAAAACAAAGAGATCAAAGAAGGTAAATCATACCTGCAGAGAAATATTCTATAGTCATTTTATGTTAATCAATATATTTTTGCAAAAAGGTACATTTCTAATATCACCATACAAACACAAAGCCTATGCTCACGCAGATACACACATGAAGATAGTAGTACTATGTGTACTGTAATATTCTTATTAAAAAATAAATGAGTAAGGAGAAATAAAATGTAAAAAATATATGGCTTTTGTTTCAATTTTTGCATCCTTCATTTGTTTATAAAGGTATCCACCTTTTTCTAAATTGTCCAAAGCACAATTGGAATTTTCTTGTTGAAACAGAAACGACTGAACAGTTTTTAAAGCCTTTGTCGCTTCATTGAAGGACACTGAAGGGATTTCGACCCTCAGCATCAGCCTCCATTTTATTCAGCTCTTCCTCTTCGTTCTCCTTTTCAGTTAAATCATCTAGAATATCTTATCTGGCATGAGTTGTGATGTCATAACAATTTCATCAATTCGAACGCAATCTGCAAACAACAGGAGAGATATTGTACCTTTTTTCTGCTTCTTCTATCACATCGTCCATTTCTATTTCATGTGTTTGCGAAACATCTTCCTCAGAAACCATCATGCGTGAACCTTTTTTTCGTAACAGGATTTCCATGCACTTCTTCGGAAACACATAGTTTCGAAGAGATCGATAGAAAATGCTGTCTGTTTGTCAAAGCACTCGATGAGTTGTCTGATTACTTCTTTCCTGTTTTAAACACTGAATAATACCTTGGTCGCATGGCTGAAGCTTTGCTGTAGCATTTGGAGGGAGGGAAACGTATTTTATTGATTCTAGCCTTTTTACACCTTTGTGGACTGTACAATTGTCTAACAATATGCAAATCTTTCTATTTTGATTGGTAAGTCTGGAGTTAATTCTAATAAACCTTTTGCAAAAAAATCCTTATTTATCCTACCATTTTTAGTGAATGTGTACTGAACAGGCAGTGTCTTTACACGGTTAAAGCAACGTGGTTTACCGAATTTTCCGATAACATAGACAGGTAATTTTTCACTACCATCCATATTGCAGGCTACCGGTACTGTGACTCTTTCTCTATTACACTTTCCCCCGAACACTTTTCTGCTTTAAACAATAAACCAGATGAAGATTGTGCTTTACAAAAAAGCGCAGTTTCATCTGCATTGAACATAACGCGGGGTGCATAATCTCTTTTAAAAGTCGGCCATTCTTAAGAGAAAGATAAATCTACACTACCCTGATTAACTGCAGACTGTTCACTACATATCCTTTTGGAGACAATACCATAGCGTTCTTTAAACCTTTGACAGCCTTTTATATGAGCATGTAAAATCATCGACAACAAGAGCATTTGCAAAAAACTTTGCTTTTTCTTGTTAAACAGCACCAGTTAAAATGATATTCTGGTTCCTAGTTTCTCTTACCCATCTTAATAAAGCAACTTCATTTTTTTTTATTCTTAGCATTTCTCATTCGTTTTCTTGTAGTCTCGAACTGATTGAAAGCACAAGGCGTTTCAATTTGTTCTCTGTTATTAATAACTGTCTAAAAAGTACTAGGAGGTATTTCGCAATTTGCTGCAATCTGTCTTTTTTTTTTAAATTTCCATGACTAATATCACATAAAATTTTCTGCTTAGTTTCCAAACTAACAGCCTTTTTTTCACTCATTTTTACAACTAGAGCTCCAATAGAACTAGAATTCAATCAAAAAAATATTTCTAGCAAATAACTTTATTCATATTAAGAGATCAGCCATGTGCTAACAACGAAATGAATCTCTCACAAAAGAATTTCAACATCATCAGAGAAAGAATGCAACTCTTTTCTTTTCCCCCACGCTCACCACTACACTCAACTCCAAGAACAAACGCATATCCTCCCTCGTCCAGTTCAGGAAAGGCGATAAACTTGTTTCAAGGTAGGTCGCCGCAATGGTCGCAACGAGGAATTTTTTTATTAGGTGTAATATTTTCTACGAGAGAAGTTTGTCTTCATGTTAGTATTAAACGATGCAATTATTATTGTTTTCCAAGATAACGTGATGGGGAAACTATTTTCCTTCGTCTTAAACGAAATTTCGTGTTCAGCGTTTTCGTCTTTACGAGGTTCGACTGTATTTAAGAATTCACAACTGTTTCATATCTGAGTGGTTCACACAGTATGCCACCCATGTCTTGAGGGATATGAACGGACATATTTCCCTGGCTCAAATTTCGTAGTAAGAAACTCATGTTTCATAATGAAAAACAAAAATTTTGATAATGAGTAAAGGAAGTGAACGCTAACGAATGTGAATAAAAGGTGAACGGATGGGAATTGGAGGGAAGGGAAATTATAATTTAACTAGTTCTCTTTATTTAGCGTTTTTATCGTTCCACTGTGCACAGTGTTTATGAATTTCTGCGTATTCCGGCTAATATTTAAACAATGATTATAAAACTCCGTGAGCTGACTTCAGGTGTGTTCCGAAGCATATGAAGCACCGATTTCCACGCTTCCAAAATACGCTTTTTATTTCCAGTGGTCTCAACTACTTTTTGCTGTTTATACACACGTTTGGTGAAAACTTTCATGCAAATAAATTGTAAATAACATTGTGTCTATTTTCAAGTAACTTTGATTTTATTTCAAGCTAAGAATAATAAAGATAATTCAACGATATTTTAAACAATCTTAACTTGTTTTTTATGGAATAGTAGCATAAACTGCTGTTTTACACACGTTGTTGCTAAAATATGCCAAGCAGTGTTTGTGTCCCTATATACATAAGGAAAACTATGCGGGTATCTATAATTTAATTATTACTAATTGTGCCCATTTTCAAGAATACAGTATACAATTAAAAATCCACCATCTTCAGGTTCATGACAAAGACGTATTTTTAAAAATTCCGGATTTCTGAAATATTGTCAAAATTACTTAAAATAATCTTCATGGTACCTTTATTAATAATTTAATTCATAGCCACGCAATTCATTCAAGTGATATTTGTGTGACAAAAAAAAAAGTAAATTAGATTAAATATTAAAAAAAACTTATTTTAATTTATATTTTCCATGTTAAAAAGAAAAAAAAATCTAATATCTGTAAATTGTATTTGCAAATTTTCTAGCCGTTCTTTAACAAATTTTTCTTGTATTTTATAGAAGTGAAGAATATCGATTACGAAAATAAATCTTGTTTTTCTAAAGCAGATAATCATTTTCGAGTCAAATTTATGCATTTTCCCAGTGACCCATATTTATTCTGAAGGCTCCTGGTCTTCTTTACTCTGAGCTGTTGCCAGCATTATATATGGTTCAATTTAGCAAATTGTCAGCGATCTCATTGTCAGCTAATCTATCGTTTTCGATAAAGAAGTTTTTAATTCGTAAACAATTGTTTCTTACCTATTTTTTTTCTTCTACCGTAAGTTGAAAACGTAATAAAAGGGGGTGGATGTATGACTTTGATGCTGGATTTTAGAGATTACACTGTATTAAATTTTGTACTGCATTTGATAAATCTATGATTTGAGTAAATAAGAAAATATTCATTCCAATCCTTTTGCAACCACCTACATCCAATTATGAAATACAATATAATGTACTTGGGAACTCTGTTTATAAATTGTTGTACAGTAAAAATAATCCTTAAAATCAGCGCAGTGTTTTTACAGTGTATTTCTCACAAACAAAAATTGTTTATTTTTTAAAGTATTAGGCCTTTATTGAACATAAAATGTAAAATACTGTCATATAATAAGTTTTAAAACGTTCATTATAGCATATTTAACCGCCATTATCGTTTGGCGAAAGGGAAAATTTTAAGTACTTCTTTAAGTAAATTACAATCATAAGTCTTTTTTACTACCATATTATTTAATTAAAGCAGTTATTGGCACGTTAATTTTATCATATTACTTAGAAATTTGTATATAATATAAGCATGAAATTATTCTATTTTCAATTTTTAATAATAAGAGTTAGAAAAACACATTGTTCATGCACATCTTTGTCTTTGATTTTATCCTTATGCCAAATGTAAATTTTCTAGGCTTACTTTTTGAAGAAATCCTAGTTAAAATATAACCATAGCACGTTTTCCTCCCGGTCCAGACATTCGAAATTTGAATTCTTGAAAGAAATCGATTTGAGGTAAACATATCCTAATAAATATTTTCACGTTAAATTTTAAATTTATAACCTCAACCGTTTCCGAGTAATCACGGTTATAGAGAGTTTTACAATCATTTCATCCTTTGAAATCTCAAATAAGATTAAGAATCGTTCTTAGAAAAGTTTTATGTCTTAAAAGAACTTCAAATATCAAATTTCATATTTTTAGCATGAAGAGAATAAACAAAACGGGAATTTTATAGCGTTTTTCATTCTTAAGCAGAGACTATCATAATTATTTTCGTCAGAGAAGCTGTGGAATCGGTTAATTAGTTCAAAAGTAATCGTTGTTTTGAATTTTCTCTTCTTATTTCGCTCTTTTTAATTTCGAAATTTTACAATGTATTCTGACGCCGCATGTACCTATTAAAATTAATACCATATCGAATGACAGGTTTCTAGGCCCAACATATTAAAAATTTGTAAATCAGAACCTTTTTAGAACATCCATTTCATTTTACACTTTTGTATTTTAATATTTTGAGACGATCTCATGGCGATCATTTACCCCTTATATTTAACAACCCTGTTGAATTTCATGTTTTGAGACTCAATATATTCAATAATATTTTAATTTGTAAAGTTTGTCTCTTCTGCACTTCTTCAGGAGAATGTTCACAGAGATAAATGTATGCTAGTTAAATATTGTTATACTGAAAAAACTGTTGAATGATTCAGAAACAATCCTTAATTTAGACCATTTTCCGCTTTTCCTGTATAAGAAAATGTCTGTTTTTTAAAGAGTTTTGTGCAGGCGTTTACGTCTTAAAAGTAACAGTCATATCAAACTTCAATTTAAAAAATTAACAATCCGGTATATAGTTTGTTCTTAGATTTGATTTCGCTTTTTTGCCTAATCTAAATTCTGATTTTTTTAAGAAACCGTTTTTCGCGATCATTTACTCGTACGTTTCTCTAACTTCCATATCACAGCAATCGAAATTTTGGAAATTGTTTACTTCCTGCATCCTTAAAAAAAACAAAACAAAACAAAAAAAAACTGTGCTCTGAGAGAATCCACAATAGAGAGAATCCGTCTATAAAGTAGCAGCCCTATTCACCTTCAAGTTTCTATAGCTAAAAATTCCAAATAAGTCCTATATGTATATATATATGTAGGATGATTATATGTAAAATGTTAATTTATTGATGACTTATCTAACTTGACGTTAGAATAACAACACATACACTTTAATACAATTCTATAAAGACAATTTTACACCACTTCGTTAATAGCTTCTTCAAATACAGTATATTTTTCACTTAAAACCTATAATACACTTTCTTTCGAGCAATCTGATTAGGCCTATCAGTGCCTTCCTTGGCATCTCATACGCCGATGTTTCATGAAAAGTACAATTTAACAAATTGACTATTTTCTAATTTTGAATATCTCCAAACCTTGATCTCGTGATCGTGAATTTTCATATATCATGCCTTCAAATCATGGATAATAAAAATACTAGAGCATCAGTTAATTTGGTGATCATGATCGTGATAAAGAAAATAAAGTATGTTTAAATTCAAATCCTACACACACACACACACATATATATATAAGGAAGACTAGTGAAGTTTGAACCACTTTTTACATAATGATTTTTTATTTTTTAAATATAGAACGTAGAATAAAGTTTTATGTATCATTTTATTCGTTATGCAATCGGTTATCAAATTAAAATTGTTGCATAAGTATAACATATAAGAAATTTGAAAAATGATTGATTTTAATCATGAAAGAATAATGGGTCAAGGATCCCAATATATGGGAGAGTTGACCCAATACATGGGAGGTTTGACCCACTTTCCTTTATATTGCAATATTTGTGAAGCGAAATAAAATCAGTTTTATAACTTTATTCGTTAAATAATTAATGATTTAATTCGTAATGCTTTAATTATTATAATTTTTTTTATAAATATAATGCTTAAACAAACCTGTTTAGAGGCAATCACAAGACAGAGAAGCAAATTTTTGTTTTAAACATGAATTTGTCTGAACAGGTATAATTGTACAGCAGGGAAACTGAAATTTCAACATTAAAGGCAGTATTCTGTTAGAGATAAGATCCGTTTTCATAATATTTCATGTTATTATGCCTGGATTTAGGAGCCACTGTCCGCTTTTTTTTTGTCTCCTTGTCTATTTTTTGAGACACTCGACCTGACAACTCAAGTTGTCACATAGTTTGGCTTCATATCACTGTATTCACCCTGGTGAAAATTGTCTATATACCTTTGGAAGTTTTTCGAACGATGTTATGTTCTTTTGCAGCTGCATGAGCAATTAACTTATCATTAACATGATTTAAACCTTTAAGGGACAAAGTACTTTCAGTACTAAAATGTTGAAATAAATGACTGGCACCGGAATTTACGAACATATTTATTTGGAAATAAGAAAAAGGCTATATTTCTTTACATATTAAATGGAAAAGATTTTAGCAAAATTTTGGTGCCATTGTGACGTTTCAGAATTAAAATTAAGTGGTTTTATAAACATACCACTGCCCCTCAAAGGGTTAAGATTGCTGCTTTCACCCTATCTAGTTTTTTCTAGTCTTTCCCACTGTTTCTATTTACCTATCTTCATTAAATTGAAAAATGTTCCTATCACATCTTTCTTTAGTCAGTTTTAAACATTTTCTTATTCATCACACTATTTTACTGTAGCTTTACAGTATACATTTACTTTCTTTTATATAGATAACCATTAACTTTTCATTAGGCACAATGTATAATAAAAATATTACCAAAACCACTTAATTAAGGAAGCCTTGAGCATCTGGTCATCTCTCCCTCACATTGACTGGGTCAAGCTTCCCTACATAGACATTTTCTAAAGAATAGCACATAGTTATGTTAAGCCTAACTTAATGTACAATCTTTATGCCTGTAATGAAAGCTCGATATATCTGCATTACTTTAAACCTACTTACTTAAATTTTTATGATATAATTTATCTGAAAAATGCTTACAAAGTATTTCTAAAAACAGAATTTAAGGTTGAAACGCCCTACAATTGATTTTTCCACACCTATTTCGATTATCTCTATGAAACGATTAATGTTTTTTTAAGCTTTCCAGTAGCTTTGGTTGACACGCATTGGTAAAACTCTGAAATTCATTTAAATATGAAAATTCTCTATCATTAACTCTGTAAAATTCACTTTAATTTATGCCTCACTTATTTAAATTGCTTAAATTTTACGCTGTTAGTATTCGTAAATTAAATGTTCCATTTCCGTGCTTTTTTCTTTCTAGAATGTTCTCTTAACAACCATTTTATTTTCTCTTCCAAATTTTACTTTGCCGCGCATTTCCGAGTTTATCCTTTTTCCCTTCAAATGCACCCGCTCCCTCTGCCCGCACTCTTTCCATGGCGTGGTTTTCTTAATTATTCATTGGTTGAGAGCGCGATCTACGTCATATTTGTATTCCTACACTTGACGAGCAAAAAGCCGATGCTCGCTGTGTTTCAGCAGATTTGAGTCGTATTTCTATCTTTCATGCTACCCCCTGGTCTCTGTCCATTTATTCGATTATCTACAACTTTGTTTAGCCCTAATTACTACTATGAAGAGATGGCTAATATTTTTGATGCAAACTGCGTCGCCGAAAGATGTTTTAATAAATTGCTGAACTGATATTACGTTTTGTCTCAATTATTTCTGTTGAAACTTTCACAGAAAATGTATTCCATAGCCTTCACTCGTCAGCTGCTACAGCTTCCAATCATCATCCAATCTTCATTATACTAATACACCGGGATCGAATTACCTGTTCTTACATTTTATACTACGCTATTGCTGCTGGATGTGATTCACTACTGCTATCGAGACAGCCAGTAACTTCATTTTCAAAAATAGAAATAATCCAATGTTGCCATTAATGCAACATTTAGTCGACGTGATAAAGAAGGAGTGCTGTATTATAACATATATATATATATATATATATATATATATCCAAAACCAAACCAAAAATTCGAAACCACGGAACTGAACCAATGATAAATAAACTAAACCAAATGACAACGACAAAATAACTAAAAACAATTAACTTCAAAAACAACATACTTTAAAAACGTCAAACTTTAAAATCATTCAAACTAAAACCCGAAGACACCGAATCAATGGAGGCAGGCGGCATGCACTTGCGACATGCATCTGCGGGGTGAAAACCAGTTTTTATGTGCACAACGCCCCCCCCCCCCAACAACCTGTCAAGACCAAATGGAAAAACTAACAAATCGAATGAGCTGCCTAGACCCATCGAAAACCAACAACTGAACGTGGAACTTCAAAACAATCGTGCACGCAATCCCTGAACAGTCAAAACCACAGTTACTCCTCTCTTCGCATCCACATTACCTCTAAATCTCTGTGATAAGTCTTACACTTTACGAAATTTCGCAGCAGACTCTTCAAAAATCTCTCAGGATAGCAATGATGCAATGCCAGAATATATCATTTGTAAAGTTCATCAATTTTTTCCCCAGTATTTGAGGTCAGTCTATCTACACGATTTAACCCGTTAATAAAAATATTTCTATATATTGAGAGATGCACATTTGATCCAAAATTTTACATTTTTATAGTTTCAAAGTTAAAACTTTTTCTTTTATCATATATAACTGTTTTTATCTCACCATTTTTTATCTCGATATTAATGTCTAAATAATTGACCATGTTTTTACTTTTTGACTCCAATTTCAAATTTAAACCGTTAGGATAGCAATAAAATTTTTCTTTTTTCACATCATTGCATCTGACTATTAAAACGTCATCAATGTAACGAAAGCACCTCATATCTTCATTTATATGAATTTGTTCCTCATACATATAAAAGTAGATATCGGCTAAAATCGAAATACAAGTTCCCCCCATTGGAATACCTCTAACCTGTTTGTAAACAATTTCCCCCTCATATAAGTAGTTCTCACTCACTACAAAGTTAAACAAATTAGTAAACCAATCCTGTCCGATAGTTGAGGAGTTATACTTATTGAAAAACTCAATAATTTTTATTTTAAGATTATCCAAATCTATACTATTATACAAATCTTCAAAATCATACGCTGTTAAACTTGAAATGTTTTTCATTAGATTTAAATGTTTAATTAACTCAAAGCTGTTTTTTATTATACACGCCGGCTTATCTTTCAATACTTCATCAAAATCTCTTTTAATAATTTCAACAATTTTTTATTACAATTTTCCAAATATGAACCAAAACCACATGTTATAGCTCTAAAAACAACCGGATCTTTATGAAACTTTGGAACCATTACCAAATATGGAAAACTAGTACTATTTTGCTTTATTTTGATTTTTTTTTAATATGCTTTCACTCTATTACTAATAACTTGTTTACTTGATTTAACAATTTCATAGTTCATTGCATTACCATCATCATTCTTAATCTATCTTTTGAAAACCTTCAACTTTGTTTTACGATATTATTCTTAAATTCCTTCGATCTATATTCCATTTCTTTTTAAAATAAAAAAAAAATCCTCTCTTGTACTACCTGTTTATTAATTAATTATGATTCATAAACGAATCCTCGAAAGTATCAGGGTACATAATACGCGTTTTTGGCTCATGAAATAGATTAAAATTCCATTATATTATACTGACTTAATTATTTCAGTTTTTAATATTAGAAGATATATATTGTACGATTTTAATAGCGATTTTTGTATTTTGTTCGGATTTATATAACTTACACAAGCTCAAAGTTAGTATAATTCGTAGTTTTAATGAAAAATACACTATTTCTGCTGTCTTTACCTCAATTTGCTCTCTATTTTTAATATTTTACTATGAGCGCAGCTTTGCAACACTTTTATTTTAACATATGCAAGATCATTTTTTAAAACCAACAACAAAATCCCGTTTTTTTTTTTTTTTTTTTTTTTTTTTGTGTGTGTGTGTACTGCCATTCTTCCTTTTTTTCCTGAAGCTGTATTTCCAAAAATATGGTTTCAATTGCAGTTGCGTGATTTCTCTCATTTATCTTTTGCGAACATTCGACTTCGTTTACCGATGTTATTCTCAAATTCCTTCGATCTATTTTCCATTTCTTTTAAACATAAAAACAACCTCTCTAATCCTACTTGTTTATTAATTAATGATGAATCATAAATGAATCGTCGAAAGGATCAGGGTCCACAAAGCATGTTTTTGTCCAATGAAATAGACTAAAATTCAATTATGTTATACTGACTTATTATTTCAATTTTTTATGTTAGAAGATATCTACCCTATGTATATAAAATCCTAATGAAACGAATTTATGAAACTGATGTATGAAACGGCTGAAATGAAACGAGTTTATGTAACGATTCTTTGAAACGACTGATTAAACAACTGATTATGTTTCACGGCGATTTCTCCTAAAATATGGAATACTTTACGATGAAATTAACCCCAAAAATCAGTATTGATCCGCAGATCTCAAAACTGGTATTAGAATTTTAAAATTCGAATTAGTTTTCGAAATATTTTTTTTTTCTAATTTTAAATACATTTTTCTAATGATGGCAACTCAAATTTTAATCATAACAGATATATATATTTTTTCATTTTTCAGAAAAGGTTATTATTTTAAACTAATTTGACGACCAGTTTGGCCTCCCTTAAATGTATGCTAAGAAATGTATCATGCTACTTTTATTCATAATTCAATTTATTTGAACAATCTTTTGCCAAATCGAAAGATTCTGATAGAGAAATCAATTCTGACGATACTTTTATGATAGCGAGACGCAGGTGGTAATTCGCTAAACATTTTTCCGTCGCATATTTTTATATTTCATTAATTTCATTTAAAATATAATCCTTTCATTCATTTCATTTAAAATATACAACTTCCATTTAAAATGGATGGGTTTCACTTCTTTCTTTGTTTTTAAAAGAAAACGAAAAGAAAAAAAATAGGCAAAGACGTTATCTACGCACCGAGGTTCCTAATTGGCGCCAAAATGGCATTATTGTGATTGACATGGTAACCCAGCTATTGTTGTTTATTTAATAATAAATGTTTATTTAATTTTTTTTAATTATATAAATTATTCTGTTCTATAGTTATTAATTTTTTTATTTATTTATTTCCTTCAGAAAATAATAGAAAATAATTAAAAAATACGGTACTACTTAGTTATTCCGTCGACCAATTTCGCAAAATTATACAAATTGACATAATTTTTATTTTAAATAACGAAAGAACAAATAAATTAGTATAACATTAATAAATATACAAATAAAACGTCGAAATAAAAATCACTTGATGTACACGTATTTGTGTACGATTTACACGTATACACGTGTAACTTGCTTAAAGTCAAGTGAATGTGACATTTACGATCAACCATTATTGGCATTTAATCTTACAGTTTGGCGATAGATTTTGGTCGACGGGATAACTAAATAATACCAAAAATGCATATGTAACTGGTATTTGAAAAAGAGGTTTAAATTTTAGTAAGGAAAAAAAATTACGCCAAACCTCAGGTGCTTATATGACATCTGGCCAAATATTACCAGTCGAAAAAATAATGCTTACTGCCGAGTTGAAAAAAGCTATTGGCGAGGTATTCATCCGGCTAGTGTAACAGTACCAAGGATCCTTTTCGACCATGGCAACTTTTATGTAGTTTTATTCGAAAAAAAAATTGATTTTTTAATAAAAATGGAAAACTTACGGCCCCATATTGGCGCGATTTTTTTTCTAACACCAATGTCCTATACGGAACGGTCACTTAACTGGCGCCAAAGTATCGTTATTTTGCTTGATATGGTAAGCCGGATGTTGTTGTTTATGCTGTTGATGCGTTCCCCAAATTGGCGTCTGGAAAAAATTGCGCCAAAATGTATATGACATCTGTGCCAAATTTTCATATGGAATGCGAAGAATTCAGACCGTATTTGTTTATGGCAGTTGGTGATTTGAAGTATTATAATATAGATGAAATGATGGCGATAGAATAATATTTGGCGACTTATCACCTGTGCCTGACTAACATTAAAGTACCAAAATGACACATAGAGTATAAAAAGCGAAGTGGTCCGCCCGGAACTGCTGATGATAGTCACATGACTTAGGCTATTGTTATAGAGATTGTTTCAAAAAACCGGGAGACAAACATTCTGTACACTTAATTCATTTTATTTTAGCTTCTTTTCAAATGTTTAACTGATCCTCTTTAATCAAAAACGAAATCAACTATTGGATATCTTAAAAGCAACTGATTTGCCCTTAAATTTTTGCAATCAAAGAGAATTGAATGGAAACCCGTTTACAGGGAGATCTGCACAGCTTTTTTCAGTATCATTCAATCTTCTCTAATATTTTTAAAACCCATCAGATTAGCTTGTTTTTAGATTCTGCGGTGTCTGAACGGGGGTTGGCGAGCGTAGCTTGCAGGGGGCAGAGCCCTCGAATATATTGTATAATTTTAACTGTTTTTTGTATTTTGCACGGGTTTATATGACTTACTTGAGCTCAAAGTTAGTATAATTCGTACTTTTTATGAAAAATACGCAATTTCTGCTATTTTTACCTTAATTTACTCTCTATTTTTAATATTTTTCTATGAGCGCAGCTTTGCAATGCTTTTATTTTAACATATTTTTTATATTTTGCTGTGTTTTATAATATATGTCAAGAAGAAAGTTGTGCACGAACGCATTGATATAAATAATTGAGATAAAAATAGCAGAAACTGTACATTTTTCATCAAAACTACGAATTATACGATTTTTGAGCTTGTGTACGACATATAAATCGGAACAAAATACAAGAACTATTGTTGAAAGCGTACAATATATATCTTCTAATGTAAAAAAAGTAAAATAATTAAGTCAGTATAACATAATCGAAATTTAGCCTATTTCATGAACCAAAAACGTGGCTTATGGACCTCATCCTTTACTATAGAAATCCTAGTGTATATGCAGAGTCAAGCAGAATATATTGCACTGACTTAGTAACACGAATTTTTTTCTGGATTCGGGCACGTCGAGCTTTGAGACGCTAAGTCGTCGGCTAGTCCGATCCTCTGAATTGAACTGTCAGATTATTCCGTCCACCTAAACATATTATAACAAGCTTCAAAAATATAGAAAAAAATATTTACGCATGCGCCATTAGAAGAATAAAGATGAGCATCTATTGTGTAGCAATATATTTTGTTTCCTTTCCCCAGGCAGTTTAATTAATCTTACTTTTAAACATCTCTTATTTATTAAATCTAACCTTTTTCTGTTTTAAATTTACTGGTTTCATTTCCCATTTTCAGTTTAAGCACTGTTTTCATTTCAGCACGCAATGTTTAGTAAATCGCATTTTGCGATCCTCTTTGCGCAGTTTTAGCGACGTCGTCTCGCTCCTGGCTTTTCTTGGCGCGCTCTCACCTTTTTACGGCAACCCTTTAGCTGCCGCGCGTGAGTTTAAAAGCGTTCTCTCTCTCTCCTAGCAGACAGTAATAGTGCAGTTACTTACTGGTACAGCGTCATACGGTTTTAGCTCGCCGCGCATTCTGCGGGTCTCGTGCTCCGGATGTGCCGGTAATTTCGGAAGTAAATGCCGTATTTCTTTTTGCTAGAGAATATTTTTATAACGAAGCTAAGTCTCCTCTCCTAGGGACCTCTTCTTAGTATTTTTATTCAACTAGTTTTTAGCGTATATTCACATAAATTATTGAGGAGATCCTTGGTGAAAATCAAGACTGATGTCTAGTCGCACAGATGCTTCATGATCATCGGATGCCGAGCAGTGGACCCCACCATTTACCTGCATACTTTGACTGAAAGAATAAAAATCTTCCTTGTTCGAAACAAGTATTAGAGTTGGTTTTTCATTGCAAGAGTGGAGGTATTGTACTTTTATTACTTTTCCTTTCTCAGCTTGATCACCCACTGGAATCGGGTTATTCATCTACATTTCACAGCGCATAATTTATCGAGGCAACTGGACGATCGTGTTTATTCTAATGAATCCACTTCTAGTATGCAAAAGACAGTAGTGAACCTTTTTTTTAGAAATATTATAAGCACCCATTAGAACAATTATTACTTCTTAATAGCATCATATATAACTTCTATTTCATACTTAAACTTCGAGCATTTCACAATTTTATAATCATGTAGACTATCATGCATGGCTGTAAATTTAAATAAAATAAGCCACTCTTTTTGCAAAACCAATGTTTGTCCAGCATGTATAATTTTATTTAGCTAATATTAATTCGGATAGTAATATACTATTGCATAATCTAAGTAATTTTAATGTACTAAACTGCGAACAAATGAAGCATCCGTTTAAGCTTTGCGGAAGAAGTTGTTTTGAAATTCATAATTTTCATTACTTCTTTAAAATGCGAAGTTTTCTATTAATATTTAATTTTTCGTTTAAAATTTTTGAAATTATTTTTAAACACTAGGCATACTGACATTATTCTCAAAAACTGTAATATTGGTTTTAACAAGTTGATGGTATATCTAAACGAAATATTATTTCCCTTTTTGTTGTTGTTGTTGGCTAATGTTAAAAAATAACATCGCAAAATTTCTGAAATTTATTTAAATGAAACTATTTTATTCAATGATCTATATTAATTAGATATAAAATTTCGCATTTAAATGAGAATTTTGAAATTTCATGACTAATCATGAGATTGAAAATCATTAATGCTATTTTATATTATTCTGTTTAATGTAACTATTTTTATAAATAAAAGAAAGTTCGCGCTCATTATAAAAAAAATTCATATTTTAAATTTATATTTGTTAAATTAAATTTGCAACATAAGTTGAAAATAACAAGTAATGGTCATGGAAATTTACATTTGTTTAATACAAACAATTAATATTATGGTAGCTATATAATTATATTCATCATTATGTCTCCAATTGCTGATCTTACTTTTGTATTTTGAAGAATTCATTATATATTATTCAAATTTGAAGAAGATAGATGTATTATATAAACTGATCATTATCAGACCACTCCATGAGTTAGGATATTTTTTTCCTAGAAAGGTACTCTTATCATTAAAGATTATAGAAACGTTACAAAATTTAATATTTTCCTTTTATTTTATAAGGAAAATCTAAATATATAAATTTGAAATTACGATATTTTTATAGTTTTTATATTTGTATAGCAAATATAAAATTTTTCTTATTTGTGTTTTATAATAAATAAAATTCAAGAATTCGATTGATGCATTATTAAACAATGTACATTTGTTATTCGATCGATTTCATCCCCTTTACACTTAGCTGACGCTTCAAGTAAATACCTCCTCCTTTATTTATTTTTCTTTCTTTTAAATATAATTGATAGAGTAAAATGTAACGTCGGTTTGTAAAGTTTTATATTAATATGAAATTATAATTTTTACCTCAAATATTGCCCCGAAAACCGTTGTTGAATTTAAAAAAATGAAATTTTAGGATAGGAAATCATTGAAAAGGATTAAATATCCAAGTACAATAATTCTGTATTTTTTAGCTTACAAAATGTGATTTTCTTGTTTTAAATGTTACAGCACACAGAATGATTTCTTTTCCAAATATAACAAAATACATCCAAGAAACATATAAAATTTGCAATTTTTACAAAAACTAGTTTTTTGATATAAATAGTTAAAATGACTTTAAACAACAAGTCTAAAATAATTTTTGTAGCTGTGAACATACCTGAAAATATAAGGGTTTAAGAATTATATATGAAAAAAGCTCTAAGTAGTGACACCTTGCATAATTCGTTTTACGGACTTTTAAAAATTCAAGATTTAAAAGTTCGTTTTTTGATGACATAAAACTGTGTCATTTAAAAATTTGTATCAATTTGTATAGTACTTAACTTTACAGTGCACAAATTTCTTTTCTGGAAATATTTTTATAATCATATTTAGGGTATGATAGAACACATTTTATAGAATATTTTTTCTTATCTCATTAATAACTGGCCTAAAGTTCGCAATATTGGTGAAATCGTTCAAAAAAATTAAAGAACTGCAAATAAACTCGTTCGCAGAAATTATTGAAAAACTCAGCAGTGTCCACGAACAGATAATTGCCAAAAATGATTTTTCTCCAAAATTCTTGCATTCAGCTAGATGATTTCAAGTTACACCAATATTGGCAATAACTGTTAATTCTTATCTGTAAAAAAAAAAAATAGAATAAAATATGTATTTTCAAAAAATGTATTGTTTTTCTATTTATAAAGTAAAAATAAAAATGTGTTATTTTTTTATATTTTTTTACATGTAATGTAAATATATATACCCTATATTGGGCTTTTTTTTTGTTGTTGTTCCATTGGCTTTTTGCGCAACCTTTTTTTCTAAACTACATCTTGCCAGCTAAACTAGTAATTTACATTTATTTCGTCTTTTTTACACTTTCAGTCTATTTTTCATTTTTCTTAACTCTATTTTAATAATTTTAATCGACAATCTCATTTATTCATCAGTCATTCCGAGTGAGAGGGGCCTATATGGGCTCAACAAATCTGTAATTGGTTGCCTTTCTCTGTTTGACTTTTCTCTCAAACAGATAAATACTTCTACAGTTTGACTATTTAACTTCCTACGAACTAAAACATAGAAACGGCAGTTCATCTTTTGACTGAGCTTGAAATAGACAGCAAATGGAAAGCTCATCAAGCAATCCACTCTGTTTCGCAACGTTTTAGTGGAAATATAAGATACATATTTGTATTTAAATATAGTAGTTGCTTTGAACTGAAATGTATTTACTGAAGGACTAATTCTTATTTAAATTGACATGCATTACTATGCAATGTGGGAGATTCTCAAAAGGTGGGATCATTAAACGTTAACTATATGTAATTTTTAAAATTTTCAAATTTAAGGTTAATTTTTTTTAATAGTATAGTATTTTGTCTATAAATATAATACATAAATATTTTTAATAGTATGTTTACAAAATTATACACAAACATTAAAAGACAGCAACTATTCTGGAAAATTAATTATTAAAGCATTTATTTAGCGGTTGTGTACGGTACAAATTTTGGACATTTTTTCGCACGTACGTTACAGATTTTGGACGTTGCTCTTAGTATTTAAAAAATTCTTAAGACTAAGAATGTAGTAAATGCGTCCTATAATTGTATGTGTATACATATATATATATGTATAATTAACTTTTTGTTATCCAGTAATAATAATAATAAAATAAAATGTTTCGTAACGTAAGTTACTTTCGGACATAACAAAATACAGAAAAATTCTTTATAGAAAAGTCCTTCTATCTTCAAAAAAGCAATAAATCAGCCTGCCATCTGTTAACGAAATTATCAAAAAATCATCCGTTTCCTTTATGCATTCGTTGTTTACCATTAGAACCACCTGGAAAAAATTTAAAACTCTTTTCATTGGTGGTACATTGGAGCAGTTAACGTTATGAATGTCCAAAATTGGCCTCTTTAGCATAACATAATAAAATTTTAAGATATTTATACAAAGCTTTTACAATAAATTATGTCATTTTCTGTCTCTGAATAGAATTAAAAAGTGTAAAAAAATAAAGTCAATCATAATTAAAGTTATGTTTGAAAGGCTAAAAGTTATGACGTGTGTCCATTGCCCACCTTTTGAGAATCGCCCATGTATGTAACCATAACATAAATATGTAATACATGTAAACATAATGTAAACATAATGTAAACATAAATATTTTTTTTTCTTTTGTAATGAAGTACGGGATGTAAAACAATCATTAAATTTATGTGTAATTTGAAGCAAAACTTTTTCTCAAGAAAAAATGAAAATTTGATCAAATAACAATGGATGATCTAGTAAGTAAAATGTATTATCACATGCTCAGATATATAAAGAAAATAATTGTATCTTATGCTTCAAATACCACATAATGAACAAGTACCCAATCCATCTGTTTTTATATTCTTGAAATTTTTTTTAATATAGAACAAAGTAACATAATTTAATAACTTATTTTAAAAGAAATACAAGTATTATGAAATCATGTTAAAGAATTATTTTCAAAAACTGAAATTATGAAGCATACAATAAAATAGCACTATTTATATCACGTGGGAGATCCTTCCGGCCAGTGCCGGGAGGAAGAGGTAGCTTTCATATTCCTTATTTTTAAAAAGCCAGCTTATATTATTCAAACAAACAAAGCTCAATTTCCGGAAACCGATTACAGGAGATTAAAAAATTAGTCAGCAAAAGACGAAATTAGTCAGCTTTATCCAAGCTGCTTTTATTTAAACTAACTTATATTTGGTTGCCAAATTCGGTGATATCTTGAAGCGCCTGCCATTTTAAGACAACATGGTGGATGAGGATAAACAAGTGAACGTGGTCGAGAACTTTGTAATTCCGGTGCACATGCTCACTCACATCGGAATCGGTTGATATATGCAAGTGCTGTCGCAATCCAAAAATCAGATTTTTTAAAAAGTCGCTCACATTAGAAATTGAAACTACTATATCTGGGCCATTTTTTTAAGATAAAGACAAAAAAAAAATGCTCCGGAATCTTTATATCATGGTCAAATACATAAGAAAGAAACCTTTTTCAATTTCTAATTTTTTTGCACCTCACTTTAAATATAATTTTTTATTTAATTTAATGGCCTCCATTTTGAAACAAGATGGCTGATGAAGCTGGCCAGCGAACTTGGTCGAGACATTACGATATACTATCCACGTGCCTTCTTACTTCGAAATAGGTTAATAAATACGCGTGTTATCACGTGACAAATATCAGATCGTTTCAAAATGTCAGACATGCTAGAAATTCAAAGTGGTATAATTGAACCATTTTTTAAGATATATACAAAACAAAAACTGCTCCGGAATCTTTGTATCAAGGTCAAACACGTAAAAAAATCTTTTTCATTTTTCAATTTTTTGATAACTCATTTTAAATTTTAAATTTAATTTTTTTAAATGGCAGCCCTTTTTAAACAATATAGCAAATGAAGCTGGCCAACGAACTCGGTCGAGACATTGGTATGTGCTATGTGCACACCAAGGTACATCCAAATCGGTTCATAAATATGCATGTTATAGCGTGACAAAAATCACGTCGTTTCAAAATCTCAGCCACAATAGAAATTCAAAATGCTATAACTCAGCCATTTTTTTAGATATAGACGAAACAAAAACTGTTCCGGAATCTTTGTATTAAGGTCAAACACATCCAAAAAAGTCTTTTTCATTTTCCAATTTTTTGGTACTTCATTTTAAATTTAAAAATTTTTAAAACATTTTAAATGGTCGCCATTTTGAAACAAGATGGCGGATGAAGCTAGGGAACGAAATCGGTCGAGATATTGCTACGTATTATGTATACACGAAGGTACCACCAAATCGGTTCATAAATACGCCTGTTATAGCGTGACAAAAATCAGGTCGTTTCAAAATGTCAGGCACAACAGAAATTCAAAATGCTATAACTCAGCCATTTTTTTAGATATAGACGAAACAAAAACTTTTCCGGAATCTTTGTATTAAGGTCAAACACATACAAAATGATATTTTTCATTTTTCAATTTTTTGGTTCCACATTTCAAATTTTATTTTTTTTTTTTAATTTAAATGGCCGCCATTTTGAAACAAGATAGCGGATGAAACTGGCCAACAAACTCGTTCGAGACATTGGTACGTATTATGTATACACCAAGGTACATCCAAATCGATTCATAAATACGCCTGTTATCGCGTGAAAAAATTCAGGTCGTTACAAAATGTCATCCAAGCTAGAAATTCAAAGTGCTATAACGCAGCCATTTTTTAAGATATAGACAAAACAAAAACTCCTCTGGAATCTTTTTATCAAGGTCAAATACATAAGAAAAAAATATTTTTCATTTTTTAATTTTTTGGTACCACATTTCAAATTTTATTTTTTTTTACAAATTTAAATGGCCGCCATTTTGAAACAAGATGGCGGATAAAGCTGGCCAACAAACTCGTTCGAGACATTGTTATGCACTATGTATAGACGAAGTTGCATCTAAATCGGTTCATAAATACAAGAGTTACAGTGTGACAGAGATCATAAATATATATATATATATATATATATATATATATATTGAACGGAGGGTGGTTTCGGGGTTTGGGGGTCATGATCGATGAAAATATACCAAATGTTTTTGAAATCGCTTTCCTCCGAACGGCTGCAATAGGTAGCTTTTTGTAATAAAAGCTACCTAAAAGAATTAATGATATATTGAGTTCAACGGGAGATAATTATACTACAGGTATGTAATGTTCTATAAGAGTTTACAGTTTGTTTATGTGTGTTCGTAATTATATAAACACGTAGCACTTATAGTCGTGGTCCCAACCAAATGGTTTGAAATGTAATATATACAATCGTTGCAGAATTTTGTGAATTTTCGAGAAACTAATTAATTTATTTAACTAATTTACTAATTAATTTATTAAAAAAAATTAAAATTTTTCAGCACTATATTAAATTCTATTACGGGTATTTAATTCAATGATATTCCATGAAAGGTAATGATTATAGGTTGCATGGTGATTACATTATATTTTAGATTGAGTCATATTATTTACATATTACTGAATTTAGTATGTATAATCGTAAGAAATTTTGTATTCATACATTTTTTAATAAGAGTGCAACAGCTATAGTACCAAGATCTGAATATATATAAAACCAGTTGTAGTACGGACGCTCCTCATTTATCACGTCTGATGTACAATTTCCGACATCTTTTATCGCATGTTTATTTTTAGAAAAATATTTTCGGAATATCAATCATATTCGATGATTTAATTGTAAAAGGCAAGCGAAAACAATAATTTACGGAAAACAAGCCATATATATCTTTGAAATTTAAAAATATTTTTGAAAGATAATTATTCACATATTTTTAAGCAGTTTACCTTAGTTAAAAATGAGAGGATTGAAGGAAATGCATGATATTACTATTGATTTTTATTTTACATGAATATAATAATTTTTTATAAACTTCAAATTAGTGATGGTATAAGGCTGACTTTTAAAAATAAAATAAATGCTTTTTACAATTTTTGCATGGACATGTTTGTGGCATCTTTCTCTGCAACATATCTCTTTCTAGCGCCCCGTTAATCGAAATCTACTTTTAACATGTCGAATCATTAAATTAATTATTCTTCTTAAAACAATACGTAGTTCTATCGACATGTTTATATATATATTTTTTTCTCTTTCATTTTCCCAACAAGCTTAACTTAACACGTCCAAATACAAAGATTTATGTTTTCATTTTCTAGTTATTCAAAATTTCATTCTCGCATAATTATTATTTTTTTAACGGTCATTATTTAAAAGTAATCAAGTGCACAAAAACCTAACTGCAGCTGTCTTTTTAACATTTCATTTTCTTTTATTGTATTTTTATCTGCGTTGTAAATAAGCAACTCTTAACTGCAGTTAGAATTTGGCGGGTAAAATGAAATAAAAAATAATAAAAGTATTTTAAGGGAATAGCGGTTTAAAACATATTTCATTTATCTTAGCACATGCTGCTTTTTCTCTGCATTTCCATACATTCATTAAGATTTCACAATAGCATTTAATCTCAGTTTGTTGGTTTTAAAGTAAACAAAACCAGTCCTCATGGCCCCCTTTCATGAAATACAGTAGGGTTGCATTACATCCCGGTAAGTTGTGCTGTGGGAGGCTGCCACATTATTTTCTGCCAAATCTCTCGCCAGTGCTTTGTCTCTTTTGTTCTGGCGTCAGTAAGTTTGTAAATTGGCGATATTGTATACCGCCAATATATCTGAATTCTAGCGAATCTGTCGCTTCTCTGCTGACCGCCATCTCTAGAAGATGTAATAAAAAATTGCGCCTCTGGCGCATTGTGTTACGGACTCTCTTTTGCATTTTTACTGTTTTCCAATTTATTTTATGATTCACCATAACTTAAATGTCTTTAAATGAAATTTCATGTTTTCAGTAAAATTATTAGTTGGAGTTTTTTTTGTGCAATTTATATGAACCCTGTACTGAACCACCTTTACAATGTTCTTTAAGAATGAATCAACAAGATTTTTTTAATATCTTAGACAGTTAAAATGTTTTCATTTCTTGCATTAATGTTAAAGCTCTAATGAATTATTTATGCCACTAACTGACATTCATTTTTGTACGTTCAGTTTTAATGAAATATCAATTACAGGATAATTATAGAATAATTCCCGATGGCTACAAATTCAAATAAAATCGCAAGTAAAACTTTATATTATTGAAATTATTTGTTGCATAATTTAATGCTTTGTAGTCATATTTATACACAACATTCAAGCGAAATAACTGTAAAATCAATAAAATATATTCTTGAGTTTATCATTTTTTACTGGTCTCCTCACATACTGAAATCGAAATATTTCAGTACAAATAATACGGTATTTTAAAATATGTATCCGTAATAAAAGTCAATTATTTTTATCTGTTTTTACATTTACACTTTTGGTTAATTTATATGACAGTAATGTAGGAAACTGCATAAACAATTATGAGTTGTAAGTTTGATATTTTAAAATATGTTTTAAATAAAATATTCATAAAAAAATTAAACTTGTATGAAATACATACGATGCTGAAAACAAAATATGAGCTTTTTAAAGTGACTAATACTTCTGATTAGGAGTTTAAATCTAAACATTATTAATAAATATATTGTGGGGATTTTTTAAATTTGGCAGTTAACAAAATGTAAAGAACTGAAAAAAATAACACTAGTTCTTGCTTCATCATTGATTCAGTAATTATTAATTTTATGATGGGATTATTTAATAAATTATGTCATTATATATAAAAAAAATATATCTGTGTGATTTATTTTCCCAACTTTAAACTTTCAGTAATCTAAGATTCTAGCGTTCATTACTCTGAAGTAAAACTAATCTCATTATTACTATATTATTGATTTCCTTCGAAACACGTAATTTCTAAAAAAATGTATTTACAGATCGTTAGTGTAGATATAAATTGGCATACGATGCAATTTAAAAAACATTAAAGAGACATTAAGATGTTATACCTGAGAGCAATTTGTCAGATTTATCATGAAATTAGTGATATGAATAATACAGATTAGTATTGTATTTTTATTCTAGAATATCTAATGTTTCTATATTTTAATATTTCTAATAAACTTTAAATAAAGCAAAATTATTAGGTCTACCGGAAAGTTCTGTCCGATAATGAAATTTTACGCTTACTTTTTAAAAATTCAAATTTCTTCATTCGTACCACTTTTTTGAATTGGTAAAATTTCCATTCTTTTCACTTCAATGTGAAAATGTGAAAAAAAAAATGCGAATTTTATCTTTCCACAAAAGTGATGCCAAAGAAAAAAATCCTAATTTTAAAAATGTATGCGTGAAATATTTTTATCGGACAGAACTTTCCGGTAGACCTAATATATTAATATTTATGTTTAAAAAATGTTTTGTTTTTAAAATATATCCCATGTTACATAAAAAATTTTGCAGTTAAGAATTATATTGGCATTTTAGTGATTTATAAATCAGCCATCTTATTCTCCTGAATATTGTCTTTCCTTTATTTATGTATTTGAAAAATGACAAAAATAATTTAACAACAAAATAAAAATAAAAAACAAATATAAATAGAGCAACATTTTATTAAATGACAGTTATGGTAAATACGTCCTGAAAAAAATTATATTTGTATTCATAGAGCTCTTGGTTAAATAAATGCATCATCTGAAATTTATACTGTAAGAGAATTTTGCAGGCGGTTTAAGAAATAATTTTCATTTTCTATCTTGAATGACTATGCGTATATTTATTAATAAAAAAATTAATAAAATTAATTAATAAAATTGATAATAATAAATTTAAATATTATTTTAATTAGTTGTAAAGTAAATTTTTCTTAAGTTTAATTTATGATGTACTAGATAATATAATATATTTTCACTTCGGTAATACTGATTTTTTTTTCTTAAATCTTTAGGGAAATTGGAACATACAATATTCAAAATCCATTATTTTGCAGTTAAATATCATTCTTAGTATTTCTTATACACTTAATTATTCACCATACATTTTATTTAAAATCAAACAACATTCATTAAACAAAAGAAAAGTTTCTGTAAATTATGAATAATATATGTGTGGGAACTTCGCAAGCAACACTTGGATCAACCTGATGTCCCCGACTCCGTATTTCCGCTTCCAGATTAAAAAGTCAACGAAGCTGCGTGAAGTGAAAATGCAGAAAAAGTAAATAGAACGAAAATGAGTTTGGTGACGCAGGTTTTGTTAAAAGGAACAGAACATTTTTCGGCGAAATGAGATAGAATATTTAAACGACGTAAGAGAATCTTAGAAATATTCGACGGTGCTAAATAAATGAACCCTAAGTTGATGCTTTTTAAGTTAAATATAGATCGAAAAATGTGCTTTTTAACTGTATTTTTGTTTTGTCTTCGTCTTAATAAATGTCAGTGTTCGTCTCAGAAATGAGTTATGATTTATGAATAGAGTCTCATCCCATATATGAATAATCTGGTTTAATTATTGACAACAAATTTCTTTTTGAAATGCGTTTTTAGTTGATCAGAAGTGCCTTAATATTTCATTTTTGCTTTAAATTTGTCTTCATTGCATATATGAAGTAAAAGTACTGTACAGTAAAAGATCTTATTCGTTTTTTGCAAAATAATTATTTAATTTTTTAATTAATAAAAATTTTATTTGAAGAGGTGGAAAAATATTTTTAAGAAGACTGGGACGTTAAATACCTCCAGAAAATAGATTATTCGAATAATCATTTAAAAAATAGCGCAGATTCTCATGATTACAGATATATATATATACATATATTATGTACCTTTTAAATCACTAACACTGATTATTACAAACTTTAAAATGCAAACAAATATTTAAATCTTATTTAAAGGGACAGGGTTTGTTTTTTTTTTTAGTTTTTCTGAAAATGTGATTTTTACATGTAATGCTACAGTTTGTCCAAAATCTTATGCAAGTACAACTGTGCAATTTAAAAATATGATAGATAAAGTGTTACTGCATCTTGTAAACTAGTTTTTTTTAGTATATTTGAGTAAATGGGAATATGTATTTCTTTAAACACAAAGTAAAAAATATGCAGTTTTCTTTTAAGTAAAATTTGTCACTTTTGAAGTATTTACAGAATATGTAATAAAAATTGAAAAAGATTCATATATAAAATAAAGCGATGATTGATTATCACACACAATTTTAAGGTTTTTCATTGTTTTTTTTTTCTTTGGTACCACCGTGAATAACTCCAAAACCTTAACGAGGGAAAAATATATTTGTTCATATTGTTATTTTAAATTTACCTTTAAACCCAAATAGCATATTTTTTTTTTGCCTTAATATATTTGTAATGTTCTTACTATATAAACTATGATAAACTAGTTCTATGATAAACTAGTCGGACGTTGCATTCCCAAAACTTTCTTCTATCCCATACATGTTAATCTTTCCTGAAAAAGGCAGCATAACAGCGCCACAGGTTAGGTGATTTACACCAAAATCTAATCAGCAACAACTTATGTGAACTTCTAACTGAATTTCAAGTTTGATGAAAATCCGTGCATTAGTTTTTGAGATATAGTTTTTGCAGAAATCTGTTGGACAATTTAAACCAAAACATTTTCAGGATCAATTTATGCCAGGGAATAACAGAATCTAAAAATTCATTAAAATGAATAAATTACTTCTTGAGATACAGATATGATGGAAATAGTGAAAAATGCAGCATAGTAGCGCTACCAATTGAGCGATTTACACCAAAAAGTTATGAGCACTAAATTATACCAAGGAATAACTGAATTTGAAGTTTTCTGAAAATCCGTGCTTTAGTTCTTGAGATATAGGTATTGGGGAAATCATGAACAATGCAGCTTAACAGCGCCATTTGCTGGGCGATTTACACCAAAAAGGAATCAGCCCCAATTTATATCACGAAATAACTGAATCTAAATTTTTATTAAATTCCGTTCATTAGTTCTTGAGATAGAGCGCCCACAATATTTGTGTCACACACAGACAGACAGACTCACAGACAGATATTTTGGAAAAACATGTTTTTTGCGATCTTCGGCCCCTAAAATGTGTAAATCCGTCGAAAATCCGAAGTCGACAATTTTCACGAATCCAATACTTTCTTCTTGTAAAGATAGAAGAAAGTAAAAATTATAATGATGCTTGCATACTTGAAAGTGGTATTGGTTTGGGCTTTAGAAGAATAGCACGAATTTCCAACTTCAAAGTTATGGCTACGTGTCAGTCACCTTAATTAAAACAGAGATTCTAACTATTGATAGAAGAGTCAACGATATTTTAAAGTTTATGTATATCGAAGATATTTTCATTATTTACTGACTCGTTTCGTAAAATATTTAACATGTTATTTTCTATAAATTGATGTATCATATATTATGCTGTCATTAGATGTTTTATTATTTCAAAAAAAAAAAAAAAAAAAAAAAAACGGTGTGAAGCTATAAAATGAAGTTGTAAGCAAGTAAGAAGTTGTAAGTATTGTAAGAAAAAACATTTCGGTGAGTATTTCTGACGTCATATTAACAGTTGCAACACGTGATCAATAAATTTATTTTTTACTGCATTTTTTTCTAAATCTAAACATAACAGAACTTCAATTTTAACACCGTCTAAACGGAAATAAGTTATTTCATTTGCAATTTGTTTGATAACCGTATCTCAATTTAATGATATCTTTATGTCTTTTCAAATAATTTTCGAGCAAGTTTTATTTTAATCTATCTCTGTCGCGTGAAGAATCATTACCACATTTGCACTTAAATAAATATAGATAGGTCGTATAAACTGTTTCCAGCTAAAAACACATTAGGAAATTAAATCTTCATCAATAAATAAATAAAATGATGCACCAGTATGAATAAAACACAAATTTTACGGACATGTAATCAAACTATCTGCTTGAACAACTGAAATTTTCAGAATAAAAAAAGCAGCAGTAAGCAGCGGAAACTTTTCTGATTCCAAGGGCGTAGCGACAGATGTTTATTGGGGGGGGGGGGGGATTATAAAATTTCCCAACTTGAAACAAACTACTTTAATTTCCAACTTAAATGATATGCGCAATGTATATTCAACTTATTTTAATGCTATTTGAAATCAAAATGAAGGGGAAAGAGACATCGTGTTTTTCTTTTCTAGTATTAGAATAGAATGCTTTTTTAAAAGAAAAAAAAAGGTGATATTTGCAGATTTATGTCTGGTATGGATGCAACGACTAAGAGCCTTCTATATTCGATCTGGCAACGACCTATTGCTATAGCACCAATCTGAAGACGCATGAATAATTTGTTGTCCAATTTTAGTTTGTGACAGTAGAATATGTTTTTTTGGAACATTTATTTTACTTTTTATATTTAGAGATCTAAGGTGAAATTACCATTTTCTTTTTGTTTCTTGTCATCTAGCATTAGTTTGTGAATTCTTTGTCTTCTTTGTGAATGAATCATAATCGCTTTCCATATGAAAATAATGTCAATGATTCCTAATAAGAATTACTGACGTTATTTTGAAATTGTTCAGTAAGGAACAAAATTTTGTAGGAAATTAACGATATGGATCGGGTGTAGAGAAAGTGAGGTCTGGTGAATGTAAGATATTTTCATAGAACAGTGACACACAATGACAGACAGAATCTGGCTGCTTTCGTTTTGCATTTCTTTTCTATTATTTAACTTGTTTATAGTTGCAGCTTTCAGAAAAGAAATCACCAAACCAATAAAATAATCATATTTATTTTACTATCATTTTTTTAAAAAAGAAAAGAAGTTCTTCCGAAAATTTAGAATTTCCCAACCCTAAGCTAAAATTTCCCATGTTTAAAAATATTGCAGGGGATCCCCCCCCTCCCCAATAACCCCTTATGGCGACGGCTCTTCCTTCCTCTATTAACTCCTGACTCACAAAAAACGAAAGTATCATGATAGTACATTTTAAAACTTTATTTGAATACAATACTGATATATTTCATATAAAATTCTTTTTGGTACTGTCAGTAGGCAACCCATAAAATATTCCAAATATAAAAACAAAAATATAGTTTTTTTTTAATTAAAGAAAAAAAAAAACTGTTTGCATCTACTTTCTGTAATTCTCAGAAATGCTTTCTTCAATTCATGTTGATTATACTGGCAGCACTGCTTCCAGGATTTGTCCGTTAATTGGCGAATAACCGTTATTTTTTCCCTGTTACAGGAGGTAAAATATCCGTCAATTGCAGAAAGTCTGGAAAAAATTAATTTGCCGACGTTTGAATCGAGCCAGCCATCCCAGCGTTACGAGACGTGTGAAGCTAATTTCGGTAAGATTTCGTCCTTAATGAGACTGTGTTTGGATTTTTAATACTTCATTATTAAAATAGGATACAAATATGAATTATAAATATTTTTAAGTAGATTGCTAAATGTAAAATATAAATATATTTTTATTTGGTAAGTTTTTTTTTTAATATATATATATATATATAGCCGATTTTTTCCCATTGCCATTCAATATTTAAATTAAATTTGTCCATTTAAAATTCGAATATTTTTTTTATAAGAAACGTTATAATTTTTATTTTTTTTCGCCTTATTCAACTTTAAAAAAATAAATTGTGAGTACTTTTTAATGAATGAGAAAAGTAATTATTATTTATTTTTGAATTCGAAAACATTTTTTTTTATTAAATTATAAATCTTAATTTCCATAATTTTTGGCATTTTTCTTTTTAAATAAGTTCGGATTTTATTATTAATAGAGCGCATGCGTGCTAGGAATGTACGGAATTTCTCCCCCTTTTTCACACTTATTGGAAGCATTCACGGATAAAATGTGTTTTCTAGGAGTACGCAAATTATTTGTTAAAACATGAGAAATAATTTAGAGTATATTGACGAGTTTTTATGACAGTAAGGAAGCCAGTTTGGGAGACCTTTTTTTTTTTTTTTTTTTTTTTTTTTTTTTTCAATTTAGTGAAAAACACTTTCCAATCTCAAGCATGCATTCTTCGAATAGACAGTGTTATTGATCCTGGAAATGTGGAAATCGAATGTTTCTGATGGAAAAAAAATTCTAAAAATAACGTAAACTGTTAGAAATAGAAATTAAATTGAAAATAAATTTTTAATAGACTTTGGTTAAAACTGTGCATATTTTTTAAATCCCTCCGTCCGAAAATTTCAATTTTAAAGATAACCTTATTTACATATAAATCTGAAAAAAAAGTCTTCATTTACATAAGAGCATTTACATTTTTTAGGATATAGTTTTGACAAACATCATTCGAATCTTGCTGAGAAAATTTATCAGTGTACTTATCTAACATCCGAAATTCGAGTCACTTACTTACTGCAAATATTGTAATAATAAAATTTATTTCTGATTAATAATTATACTATAATTTTACAAAACGAATTAATTACTTCTAACGTATCTTTGTAAAACGCAAATAAAAATGCTAAAATAATTACCAATGGTGATTAAAAAAATTTGATTAAAAAAAAAAAAAAAAAAAAAAAAAAAAAAAAAAAAACTCGGTAGATTTCCTTTCGTTCTTTCTTTTTTTAAAACTATCTTTTGACTTTTCAAGCATCATACACAATTGCAAATGATAAAATTTGAAGTAACTACAACGGCAGTAGTACAGAGTTTCAATAAGAAATTATTTCTTTTTTTTTTTTTTTTTTTTTTTCCATCTTTAAACTCTTTTCGTGAAAAATTGCATAATTCCAAAATTGTGCAATATAGTTACTAACTATATGTGACTACGCAACTCCTTTTTGAAGAAATATTTATTCATATGTTAGAATACATCATTTTATTTGTGTAAAAACAATAAAAAAAAAACTGTAAAACATTTAACTAAAAAAATGTTGCTTAAATATACTTTTTCTCATATACAATACACAGAAAATCGCTAAAGCCCCACCAATGGCCGTGACGTTCTGCTCTCAACGCTGTTAGACGGGAGATGCTGAACTCGAAACTAATCGCGGCCGTCGGCCTAATCGTTCGGAGTTTTCAGTAGTTTTCTTCGAACTTTGAATTTCCTTGCGTAAATGTGGGTTATGTTCCCTTAGAAAGACTTCGCGGTGGGCACTCTCCCCATCGCCTTCGGTCCTATATCCCTCGTGTTGATAAATTTGTCGTCATAAACAACGCACATGCATACCTCTAACAAATTCTACAATTTTTGATACAAATTTGTAATGTATACGAACTTGCATTTGTAAAAAAAAACCTATTTTTGGACGTCTGCAATTTTCTTAATTTTACAAAATTTACGAAGGTCATTTTAGTAATAACGATGCAAAACTGTTCAAATGAAAAATAATACTTTGGCATGAAAAGTTAACTCACTTTCGCCGTCTGTTGTGTATTATGTGAACAATTCCTATTAAATTCTGTGTTGGGAAATAGCATCAATGAATGTATTTGTCCGTTAAGGGGGTAGGATACTTTTAAACCTGCAAAATTTTCGAAATTTATTAATACATATTTTGATTCCGTAATCATTTCTGAACAATATGCAAAAAACTGCATTAAAAAATTCCCATTACTTTACTAATTACGGCAGTTTTATTAAGACTTCATAGGATAATTAAACTTTGCAATGCGTTTATTCAAAACGATGAATTTTGATACTGCGCGCAGTGTTACTAAAAAACTATGCATGACAATCAAAAAAAACTTTCCACCACATATTCATTACTGTATTATGTACAACTTAAAACCATAAAAAGGTAAGATTTTATTTTATTTTTCATTTTTACTTTGAAAATATTTTTAAAAAAGGGAATTTTTGTTAATTTTTTAATTTAATCAACATTTTTTACAAATATTCTGATTTTAGTATAAAGTTAACAGTATTATATATTTATTTTCACCAAAATTTCCCCTTTATATGCATATTTTCAGATTTTATCATGCGTGCAATTTTTTTTTTTCTCTCATTATCATATATTTTAAAACTTATCATTTTAATATTTATTAATGAATTTACAAATATATATATATATTTAAATATAAATATGAGCTTTATATTTAAAGGAAGTTTAATTTTTATTTTTGACTTATTACACAAGTTTTGAAGCGTGGAACATAGTGGTATTTTTTCCTTTTTCGATGTGTTCAAATGCATCCTACTCCCTTAACTACCACTGTGTAAGTAACATTGACTTTTTTGTATGTTGTAGATATCCAACGCGGTGATACAAAGAGTTAATTTAACAATATTCGCAAATATGTCTTACATATAACTTTAGAACAAAGTACTTATGACACTACAAAGCAACTTTAACTTTTAATTCCTTTTCAATACATTAACGGAAATTCTAATAATAAAAATATTTTATCAAAAGGATTTCAGTTGCGTTTAAAAGCGAGTTAAAATATATTACTTTACAAGCTTTAACCACAAATAATTGAATGCGTATTTTAAATATAAAATTTTTGGCTTTCAAGTTTATTAATTTAAATGTCACATGCATCTGTATATTAGTTTTCTTTTTTCCCGAAAGAATGGTTTTCTATTAAAAGAACCTTTTAAATCTTTCGTTTCGGAAGGGAAAAAAACCATACCTTTTAAAACCTTTTAAGTGCATTTTATTGATTAATTTTGAACGATTTAGAAGTTAATACTTTAGTTTTAAAGATTATACTTTAAAAAAGATGTAAAAAAATCTATATTTTTTAATGTCATTTTATATTTTATTATTTTTTTATGTTTGTTATATTTTAATCGTCTCGTGAAATATAATTTTACGTTTATGTTTGAGCATTGCGATAAATTATAAAGTTTTGTTTAAAATGTTTAACTTATTTATTCTCAAGGAATAACAATGGGATTCCTACATTTTTTTTTTCACAGTTCAAAAAATAATTATTACATTGGTACAGGTAATTTTTGTCATTCTTCTTAAATTATAATATATTTTTGGATTTGTCGTACTACCGTCACAATTTTGGCATCTAGAGTCAGAAAATAAACAAGTTAAAATTTCATAATTGTTCTATGTTTAATTTATATTAGTACATCTTCGTTTCACCTTTAATATCGTAGAGCAATGAAATATGTTAATATTTGTTAGTCTTATATTACATAGTGACCATTACAAACACGTAAATTACTTGTATTAAATTACTGAAATTTATTTTACTACTAAAAAAATGTTTTTCATTAAATATTTAAAATTCTAAGACTTTCATATTATTTTTATTAGCAATTATTTTTTCTGTAATACCGATGAGTATTATTTGTTATGTACTTAATGAAGTTATAAACTGCACTCTTTAAAGTAGTAAAATATTAGAAAATGTATTAGTGAAAAAAATTTTATTAGGGGAGGTAGGGGTAATTAGAATCTGGGGTAATTGGGATCAGGGGCACTTCAGGGGCAATCTGTAACATATTTTAAAAATGGCATACTAATTATGAAGTCTGAGTGATACTTTACGTGCGCAAATTTTTGGAGTCAAGATGTATGTTCCCTTAGAAGTTATACATGTTTTCCCAGAATACAAATAAATGTTGAAACAAAGAAAACGTTGTCCGTTAAAGTGAGAATGTTTTAGTCAAAAAGGTGCTGTGTAAAAAATTATAGGAATACTGAAATATAGCTATAGATTTAAATTTATAAAAAAGTTGTTTTTAAGAGGAAGTGGTTACGTTTTGCATAAGACGAAGCACAATTCAATAAAGCACACAGGATTCTAATTACCCCAGAAATAGCATGTGCGGGGTAAATAGGATCAAAGATTTTTTGGGTTAAGGAAAAATGGGCTCGCATATTTTATTTTATTTTTAAATTAAATTGTGGTTTTGAATACATCTTTTAATTTTTCAGCTTTCAGATCCTGTGAAATACACCTTGTTTGATTTACTTTACTGCACGGTTTGTGTTTCCAAAACATTTATTTTACAATTATTCAAATTTTAGCCTTGACTGCATGTTATAGGCCTAATTAGGCCTCACCATTTTCAATGTAAATGAAATTTGCCATTTTCACAACACATGATCTTTAACCTCTTCGGTCCCTGTGTCCCCATACGGGCACCTCTGTTCTTTTCCTTATAAAAACTAAAATGTCCAATTTTTTTTATATTTTCACATCACTTCTTAATAGCTGAATGTTTTTTGCTTTCAAAGCAAACGAATGAATGGCAGCATCTAAGCTGATTCCTACATAAAATAAATATTATTTTCATCTGAGTTTGCAAAATGTTTAAAAATGCCCAAAAGACAGTATGACCAAGAAAATGAGAAATTTTCATAAGTATTTAACTTAAATCTTTTTCAATAAAAATTTTTGAGCATTTGTGGATTATTTACTTGTTTAAAGCTCTTTAGCTTGTGACCGCGTTAATTGATGTTAATGGTTGTTAAATTCATGTTTTTAAGAGGATTTGTAGTTTTAGATCATATTTTTGAACATAAATTACTAAGCGCCTAAAGGATGAATTTCAGAAAAGATATTTTTTTCTTTTTTTCTCTCAATTACGATGTCATTTTGTTTGGAAAAAACCAATGAATAAGCATTTTTATTATTATTTTAGCTTCGGAACTAAAGAGGTTAAACGATTATTTTACCCCCGTTAATTGAATTTAATGTAATTGAAAAAAAATGTATTATTTTTTAAACTTCAAAAATTAGTTCTTTAGTAATGTAATAAGGCTATGAATTTCCAACAGAAAATTCTTCATTTGATTTTGTTTTGTAGGCAGTGTGTAAAATAAATAAATATTGAAAATCCCTTAGAAAACGTTTTTTTTTTCAGCATATTTTTCCTTCCTATACTGTATCTCTGAAAAAAAAAAATGTAGTTGTAAAACCAAAAATATCTTGCTGTAAAGCCCACACCAAGATATTTTAATCCCATTCACCCATGATTGTGTATCTTAAAAGGCATGAGAGAAAATACCACTGATCCCAATTACACAACTCCATCGGGTAACTTGGATCAATGAGGTATTTTTTGAAAAAACTCTACTACGAGGTAGCATCGTGCATTGAAAATAAATCTTTACACATTTCAAGAGACAACTACCTACTGAGTAAAATTATACATAATAGTAGTAACGATGACCGAGATAAGCTCGGTCAAAATTAGCTTTGTGTTGAATTCGATATTTTATTCTCACTACATTCTCTTATTTCTCTTTAGATACAATTGGCATGATCCTGAGACATAGTGACCAAAAATGACCACCTGACCGAATTTTTTTCGAATATACGACCTAATGAATCCTCTCCTCGAATCCTAAACCGAATCCTCTACAAAATCTAGTCAAAATCGTAAAAGTGGTTTTATATATGAAATTAGCTTGACCCACTGTAACCGCAAAAGGACCCACTAATCTAAATTTAACGACATGTGACCTATCCTAATGGTCTTCTCGTTCTTGGAAATGAATTAATAAATTTTTTTGTAAAAATCGTTTGAGACGTTTTGAGATACAATTAGCTTGACCCCCAGTGACCAAAATATTACACACTAATCGAAATTTCTCGAACATGTGACTTAGCCCAATGGTCTTCTCATGTTCAGAAACACTATAATACAAAATTTTGTCAAACTGTTTTGAACCGTTTTTTAGATGCAATTAGATGACTCATAGTGACCCAAAAGTGGCACACTAATCTAATTTTATTGAACATGTGACTTAGCCCAATGTTCTTCTCATGACCAGAAACCGACCGTATAATACAAAATTTTGTCAAAATCGTTTGATTCTTTTTTTACATTTAATTAGCTTGTCCCAAAGTGACCCACTAATCAATTTTTCTAGAACATGTGACTAAGCCCAATGGTCATCTCATGCCCAGAAGCAGTATATTACAAAATGTTGTCAAAATGTTTTGAGCCTTTTTTTAGATTCAATTAGCTTCACACTTGACCCATTCTCACCCAAAATGACCCTCTAATAGAATTTTGTTGAACATGCGACATAGCCCACAGGTATTCTCGTGTCCGAAAACGATAGAAAGCAAAATTTCGTCAAAATCGTTAGAGCAATTTTCTAGATAAACTTAGCTTAACCCACATAGACCCAAAACTGACCCTCTAATCCAATTTTCTCTAACTTGTGACGTAACCCGTTGGTGTTCTTGTAATCCAAAACAGTAGATAACAAAATTTAGTCAAAATCATTAGAGCCGTTTTTTAGATAAATTTAGTTTGAACCGAAGTGACCCAAAAATGACCCACTAATTGAAATTTCACGAACATGTGATTTAGCTCAATAGTTTTTTCGGGCTTATAAACGGTTGGAAATAAAATTTAGTCAAAATCGATTGAGCCTATTTTTAGATATAATTAGCTTGACACTGACCCAATATGACCCAAAATGACCCACTAATCCAATTTTCTCGAATACATGACCTAGCCCAATGGCCTTCTCGTGCCCGAAAATGGTAAAATACAAAATTTATTCAAAATCATTAGAGCTGTTTTTAAGATAAAATTAACACACACATAATTTTTGCCCGTACAATAGTATAAGATTTATTGACTTAATCATTCAAGAAGATTTGTTACATTTATAGTATAACAATAATGTATTTGTATATTTTTTACCCGACTACGGCAAAGCCAAAGGAGGGTTATGATTTTGACAGGCTATGTATGTATGTATGTATGTATGTATGTATGTATGTATGTATGTATGTTCATCTGTTCCCTCGTAACTTCTAAACCACTAATCAGAATTCGACAAATGACATATCATTAGAAGCGTCTTAATTGTCCGCTGGTTATAGGCTATATAGATTTTCACCAAATTCAATGTGGCGCCTTCTAGCGGACAAAATATAAAGAGTAAAAAAATAAAGTTAAGCTAGATATGCCGTGTTTGGTATCATTTTAAAGCGCTTCACTTGTACATTTCGAATATATATATATTACTAGCATTTGCTTGTGACTTTACTTGCATTTATGGGCTAATTGCATATAATTCACATCTTTTCGTTCTTAATTTCTTTGGTACTTAGTAATCAGAATAAGACCACTGCAGTGCCATTAGAAGGGTCTTGATCTTGATATTCTGTTGGTTGTGAGCTATAAAGTTTGTCACCAAATTTACTATTATGCCCTCTAGCGGACAAAAAGTATAAAATAAAAATATATGTAATGTGTTTGGTATTACTTGAAAGAGCTTCACCAGTATTTATATGCTTATACATAATTACAAGACTGCTTTGAAGATGTTTAAAAAAAATGAGCGATAAGAGTAAAGCGCGGATCACGGGAACTGTAATGTAGAGCAGCGTGAACGTTATTCTATTAACGTTCACGTCAAAAAATAAAGTTAAGATAAATATGCCGTGTTTGGTATCATTCAAAAGCGCTTTACTTGTACATTTTGAATATATCTATATATTACTAGCATTTGCTTGTGACTTTACCTGTATTCATGGGGTACTTTTATACTTTTTCAGCGTAGTTTTTTGTCGTAGTTGGGTTTTAGTTTTTTTACTTTATCTTGTCATTCTCTTGTGTAATGTAATCTACAGCGGATGAAAAATGTGTGCTCCAAAATTATATGTATTATTTAAAGTCATATAATTTTAATTTTAAATTGACAACAAGAATAGTCATTTGAAACACGAAAGTTGATTATATCAATTTCCGCATAAAATATTATGTAACTGATAAATACATGTGATATACTAACCAACGTATAAATAATTACGGACGTCACAAAATGGATTAATATAAAGCATCGAGGACGAATCTGGAGAAGAAGGACAGCACAGTTTTCTTACTTTTGCTCTATTTTTAGATGTTACTCTATGTTTACATTCAGTTTTTTCCCCTAAGAGTACGGAAAATACTATATTTTAGGAATAATATTAAAAAAAGGGAAATTTCCCTGTTAAAAGTATGGATAAATGTTTAAAAAGGAGCAATAAATTTCGGAAAAAGCAACTCAAATATGAATGGATAATCTATATATATATTACACTAACGTACGTGGCACAGAAATCGCGATTATTTGTTATTGTTTCATGGCAACGCCCGAGAAACGCATATCATTGGTTACTGTGTAAAGTAATTTGGCAGGATTTAGGCGGAGGTAAATCCGGTTTATTTACGTTTCGCGTTTAGTTATTTACGCTCTCTCTTTCGCTGCAGTTATGGAATGTCACAATATCGTTAGAAATGCCCGTAAAAGATCTCTGCGAATGCTTGAATTGTTAGATTGGATCGAGAATGGCGTCAAACACACAGCATAAGCCATCGGCAAAATAGGCTTAATAACCGTTGCATGGTCGAACGCGTAGCTTCTGAAATCCAAATTACTAATTTAAACGTTCCGGAGAATACCTGTGCATCTATAGTTATATTGGCGTGGTGTGTATATGACAACTGTGCCAAATAAATATTATTCATTGTTTGTTTATGAAGTCCACTCCAGTGTTATATTTTTCCATGACAGTCCCGGCACAGTTTCTGCCCGGGCAACGCCGGGCGGGTCAGCTAGTATTACTAAATTTGCTTTATTTAAATTAACGGAATTTTAAATAACGATGTTTTATCTTCTATATTTTCTTCTAAAATCATTATTTAACAGTTAATTAGTGCATTATTTTTTAAAATAATATTTAATAAACTTGAAGGTAATTTTAATAAACTGCATAAATAAAAGAATGTCAATAAATGTCGCAAAGAAGGCATTGGTTTAAACAGAAATAATAGCATTTATTTAATAACCTTTATTTAAGCGTAACAATGTTAGACACAGATAAATTTAATTGAAATATAATATGACTTTAAAATATGTGTATTGTATTGGATTAATAATTTTATCTTAGCAGAGAAGAACTGATTGGAAAAGCTTTATTTCGTGTTCATTAGGAATGTGTGTCTTAACGAAGGAATAATGTCATTGTTCATTGTACAATATTTTATAATAAATAAAATTTTTCACAAATAAGATTACATAAAATAAATAAAGGTATTAATATAAGACGATTAGTAAATATGTTATGCTTTACAAATAAAAAGTATACCTTTATATTTTTGACATAAATGCATTGTAAAAATAAACGACATTTTTACAGCACAAAGCACTGTTCATATCGCGCACAAACTCGATCACAGTGAATGTGCTGTATCTTTCTTTGGTTTCCTGACTATATTAACATGGAAAATACAGTAGTTGCGTAAAATTAACAGCACAATGTGCTGGCAATTTGGACACCAGCAGTTTGTGCTGTTTAAAATTTGCGTCCAAATTGCCAGAACACTGTGATGTTTATTTTACGCAACTACTGGATTTTCCATATTAATATAGTCAGAAAACCAAAGAAAGATACAGCACATTCATTGTGGTCGAGTTTGTTCTGGCAAATTTACAGTGTTTTTTACAGTGTGCTTGATTAAGTTTTACCATATTTTGATTTTTTTAATTTATTTTTCTATTGAATAATTTCATTATATAATATTAAAACATCAATACATAAAAAATCTATACATGAATAATATATATTTTAACATATTTTATACACGCGTCTATTTGGATATTCATTCTTATTTCATTATAGTAGTAACTAACGTAGGCGATTACATTAACAAAAGCAAGTAATATTTTCAGTTCGAAATGATAAATATTAATACCACTTATATTATGGTTTCAAGCATAAAATAAAGCTTAATATGTTCACTTTAAATGATTTACATGACTTAAGTTTTAACTTAATTTTTAACTTTACTAAATAATTATTTTTCAAATTAATTTTTTTCTTTAATTTTCTTAATTTTTCTTTTAAGTAGTTTTAAAGTGCAGTTATACTTATCCCAATGGCTCACAAATCATAAGATACTTCATTTTCAAGACCTGGTGTTAAGCTGATATCAGCTAAAAAATCCCTCAATGCTGTTCACCTGTTCAGCACCTGTTTAAATGATGTAAGTATAATTAAAATAAATAAGTATATAGATTTGAATAATTTTTTACAGTATGGAAATGTGATCATTTCACACATTTAAAATGTTTAGTTTAAGTGTAATTATTTATTTAAAATATTTCGTTAAAACAGTAATTTTTTACTTAAGGGGGTCCGGGAAACAAACTTCTTCAAATTTTCATTTTTTTTTTTTATTGGATTAAAAATTTCTCTGCCGTTTTCTGCTTAAAATGTTGTTTAAGTCATGTTTCTATCTTAATTAGAACAGGAAATATTAATTTTTTTTCGTTTTGGTTTGTTTTCAAAATCTGCCTTTCAAGCTATGACTGTCAAGGAAACGAGTTCTTGTGAAATTGCGTTTTCTTCATGATAGGTTTCTTCGCTATTTCTCATATTTAAATTCTTATAACTCGAGAACGTTAAAGATACAGGGTTGAAACTCGGAACATATATTTTTCAATTATTTTACTTTATTTATGAACCAGTATATTTGAAAAAAAAAATTACTTTTGGAAATATGATTTTTTGAAAAAAAGTTGCACCACTTTTTTTCGTTAAATATTTTTAATTTTTTTTAAAAATTAATATTTTTTAAAATGCTGGCACTAAATGAAAATTTATATATTTCTGTTTATTTAAATGAAAAAAAAATGAAATTCTATAAATAATATTTCGAATTATAATGATTTTAATCTACCCCACTTTTTTAACAAAATTTAAAATTTAATTTTTTTAAAAAAATTATGAGAAGTTTTATCATGCGATTTTGTTTACAAATAATATGGTTAACCATCACAAAAAATTTCAAAATTTTAACTCAATAAATAAAAATTTTTTGAAAATTTGTCCCGGACCCCCTTAAAATATTTCGTTAACACTCTGAATATATGAATAATTATTGAAAACTTAGAATTGTTTCTTTAACATTTAATTTGAAATTACCGAACCTATTTTGGTAAATGCTGTTTATTGTGAAAATATGTATTTATCTGTTGAGAACAATGTGATAAAGCAATTCGATTTTATTGATAAAAGTTCAGAAAAAATATATATATAAATACTTTCCAAAAAAAGTCACTGCACCATTAAATTATTATTAAATTGTCATGTTAACTAACGAAACTAATTTTCCTTCCGTAAAATTCTAATGTATTTACATCATTACTTTCTTACCCTGTTTCTAAAAAAAAAAAAAAAAAAAAAATTATCAAACAGAAAAATTGAAAACGTATTATAATCATATTAGATCACTCAGTCCCTGTCAATACATTCGTACTTTTGATGTAATTCCAATTTTTAAAGAATTACTTTAATAATAAAGAAGATAAATAAAGATATTGATTAATAGGATAATTTATACAATAATACTTGGCGCAATATATAAATAAATAGACAAAAAACGTTGATAGTGTCAGAACTTTAAATTTTCAAGTATACTACATTCCGTAGCGTTATGTGTACAATTTCTTAGTGCAAAGAATGATGGAAATTTCCTCGAATTATTCTCACCTAGATATTCGAGCAAATTTCCGTCTTTCTTTTCAATGAGAGCGGTACTCTTGATGCTACCAAAACTAGTCGGCTTCAAAATTTAATGTTCTTGTACTGTCAACGTTGTTTATCCCTTTATAAAACAATGATGTTGTTTTTGACGTTATAGGCAATCGTATTTCTTCACAATTATAAATGTATAGGACCAGAATAAAATTAATATTGTTTTAAATATTCACTGAAACATATCGAAAAATATACAAGCCGGTGCTTACAGCAACTTGACGAAATGAATTTGATATAAAGCAAAATTATATTATATAGAATACTTTGCTCATATTATAATCTTAGTCTCAAAACATTTTTTTTTTTTCAGAATTCCAAAACAAGCATTGAAAGCCAAAAGAAGAGATTGGTATTATTTCAAGATAGACAGTTGTTATGCAAAAAACTGTCGAACTGTCTTTAAGGCTTGATATGATATTGAAGATTACCATGTCCAGTTGTATCCTGAAAACCAACACTTGCAATCAATATCGTCTTATGGAAGCCAGATTTTTCAATTGTATATTGAAGTTTACCTTTATTCTGTAGTCGTCCAAAAAGCTACATAGAAATTTCTGCAAGATATGTGTATGCGTTACATTTTGACATACAGTACATTTCATTTCACTGACTACAGCATATATCAGTCGTCACACAAACATCCGGAGGATATCGATTTACTTGAAAACAATGCTTTCTGATTTTTTTTTTTCAGATGTTATTGCGCAGTCTGGGGAAATCGGATTCAAATATTGCTAAGTGTTCCATTTTAAATTGCTAGGAATTTAACTCAAAGTCATACTAGTATTTTCGTTTTGCCGAACAAAAGCGAATGGAATAACTTATTTTAACTTTTAAAATACCATTTTATTCAAAACAATAAAACAGTTGTTGTTTCAACAATCTAGACATTTAAGAAACAGAGGTGTAAATAACAGCTTTCGAAACATCAGTGACGTGTAATTTATCTACTCGCAGTTCCATACATATCTTTAGCCCTTAAATGCTTTATTAAAAACAACTAAATTAAACGAATTAATACAAATAAAAAAGAATCAGATATCATGTACATATATGTGATATCAGTAACATAACACATACATTCAAAATCTCATAGATCCTTTCAGACTCTACTACAAAGTTTAACAAACTCCTGTCTTAATTATTAAGACGGAGTTTGGTGCAATATAATAGAAATGTAATTATATCAACGCTAAAAGCACAGAGGCACGTTAAATATACAGTACACTAAGCACGTTAAAAGAGACTGAGGACGGTACGCAATATGCTACCGAAACCGGTCTGCTAAAAATTTAAAATTATTGGTGTACTTAAAATCCTATTTTTACATTTCTATCTCCTATCTTCTTCGGGCGGCAACACTTTTTTTTCTTTTCTGGTGCGGATTTCAGAATCATATTTACTCTCATTGGTAGTTCATGAGATCAACAGTTTTCATAGCTAATTTCCATAAGATTTAGTGAAAACTATCTATGTTTAAATGTCTAAAACAGTCAAGTTTTCCAATGCACATACGCTGCATTCAAGGTGAAAGTAGATGCCACTGTTGTTTTTCGAAAAAAACTTTCTCTCTATTTATCGTAACTCCGAAATTCTGTCACTAGTGAAATTCTTCTCTGATCAAAAGAATTAGAGGAGCACATGGTTTTAACAAAATTACGCAAATATTTACACCGATAAGTAACGTAAAACAAAACATCCATAATTTGAAGCGTAGTAGAAAACATATAAAGATAAGTTCACATGCAAATTAAAGTTTATGACGTCAAAAGTAGAAAAAGGAGATAAGTGCAGAAATCTGGATTTTGCGAAACATCTGTTTCAAAGTCGCAGTTGTAAAATTCAATTGTTCAGCTTGTGTTTTGAGAACAGGTGACTTAAAAGTCATATCAATGTCATTTACTGAAATTCATGGCTTGGTGTGATATCGGGACAGTTGAATCTGGGGAAACACAACGAAGTATAGCGGACGCTGTTGGAGTCACAAGAAGCTTCTTGTACATTTAGTTTGCAGAGTAACATAGATTTCGATTTGAATTGCTAATCAGTTACGTAAGAGATATGATAATATATTTGTTTACCGCATAAAACAGAATGGAAATACACATTTAATTTTACAAGTGACTCTTTTTTTTTACATTTTCACAAAAAAAAAGTTTTATTTGATTTGATTCATACAATCTCCCATTCAGACATAACCGAAGCAACCCACCCTTAATTAACCTGCACATCTACTTCGTTGTGTGATTTTTAGGTAGCTTTCTTTACAAAAAAGCTACCTATTGCAGCCGTTCGGAGGAAAGCGATTTCAAAAAATTTTGGTATATTTTCATCGATCATGACCCCCAGACCCCGAAACCACCCTCCGTTCAAAATTGATATATATATATATATATCTGACATATGTCACACTGTAACTCCCGTAATTATGAACCGATTTCGATGTAATTCGGTGTGTACATAGTACATACCAACGTCTCGACCGAGTTCGTTGGCCAGCTTCATCCGCCATTTTGTTTCAAAATGGCGGCCATTTAAAAAATTTTTAAAAATTTAAAATTTGAAATGTGGTACCAAAAAATTGAAAATGGAAAAATATTGTTTCTTATGTATTTGACCTTTATACAAAGATTTCGGAGCAGTTTTTGTTTCGTCTATATCTTAAAAAATGGCTGAGTTATGGCATTTTGAATTTCTAGCGTGGCTGACATTTTGAAACGTCCTGAATTTTGTCACGCGATAAAAGGCGTATTTTTGAACCGATTTCGATGTAACTTCGTTTATACATAGTACATACCAATGTCTCGACCGGGTTCGTTGGTCAGCTTCATCCGCCATCTTGTTTAAAAATGGTGGCCATTTAAATTTTTAAGAAAAATTTAAACTTGAAATGTGGTACCAAAAAATTAAAAATTGAAAAAATATTTTCTTCTTATGTGTTTGACCTTGATAAAAAGATTCGGGGGCAGTTTGTGTTTCGTCTATATCTTAACCCTCTAAGTGTTTGGGGCGTATTATTCCGTTCACTAAGCTCCAGGTTTCACAGCAATACAAGCAATATTTAAGATAATATAATTCTATAGATTTATGGAATTTTAAATACATTGAAGAATGATTAATACTGTTAAGGATTACATTCATATTTGTAATTGAGTTTTTTTTATAATGTTGAAAGAATCATATTTTATTAGCATTTAAAACAAAATGCAAAGAAAACAACATTACAATTTTACCCTTTTGCAGGACGCTCGGAGGGTTAAGAAATGGCTGAGTTATAGCATTTTGAATTTCTAGCGTGGCTGACATTTTGAAACGTCCTGATTTTTCTCACGTAATAACAGGCGTATTTATGAACCGACTTGGATGTACCTTGGTGTGTACATAGTACATAGAAATATCTTGACCGAGTTCGTTGGCCGGCTTCATCCGCCATCTTGTTTCAAAATGGCGGCCATTTAAAAAAATTAAAAAATAAAAAAAATTAAATGAGATACCAAAAAATTGGAAAGTGAAAAAGATTTTTTTTGTATGTGTTTGACCTTAATACAAAGATTCCGAAACAGTTTTTCTTTCGTCTATATCTAAAAAAAATGGCTGAGTAATAGCATTTTGAATTTCTCTTGTGGCTGACATTTTAAAACGACCTGATTTTTGTCACGCAATAACAGGCGTAATTATGAACCTATTTGGATGTAACTTGGTCTGTACATAGTACATACCAATTTTTCGATCGAGTTCGTTGGCCAGCTTCATTCGCCATCTTGTTTCAAAAGGGTTGCCATTTAAAAAAAAAAAATAAATTTAAAATTCAAAATGAGGTATTAAACAATTGGAAAATGAAAAAGATTTTTTTATGTGTTTGGCCTTCATTCAAAGATTCCGGAGCAGTTTTTGTTTTTGAAAATTTGTTCTTTTGTTTATATCTTAAAAAAATGGTTGATTTATAGCACTTTGAATTTCTAGCATGGCTAACATTTTGAAACGATCTTGTATTTGTCACGCGATAACACACGTATTCGCCTATTTCGATGTAAGAAGGCATGTGGATAGTATACATCAATATCTCGACCAAGTTCGCTGGCCAGCTTCATCAGCCATCTTGTTTCAAAATGGCGGCCATTAAATTAAAAAAAAAATTATATTTAAAGTGAGGTGCAAAAAAATTAGAAAGTGAAAAAGGTTTCTTTCTTAAGCATTTGACCTTGATATAAGTATTCAGAAGCATTTTTTGTTTGTCTTTACCTTAAAAAATGGCTCAGATATAGCAGTTTCAATTTCTATTGTAGGTGACATTTTGAAAAATCTGATTTTTTGCATGCGACAGCACTCCTATACATTAACCGATTCCGATGTGAGTGAGCATGTGCACAGCAATTACTAAGGTCTCGACCAAGTTCACTGCTTAGCCTCATCCACCATGTTGTCTTAAAATGACAGGCACTTTAAGAAATTGCCGAATTTGGCAGCCAAATATATGTTACTTTAATGAAAAGCAGCTTGGATAAAGCTGACTAATTTCGCGAAATTCTCATTCATTATATTGATAAAAATTAGTATTGAATCTCCTATATTCGGTTTCCACTAAATTGAGCTTCGTGTGTTTGAATGATATAATTTGGCTTTTTTTAAATAAGGATTATGAAAGCTACCTCTTCCTCCCGGCACTGGCCGGAAGGACTTTTTTTTTAATTGTATTTGGAGACTGAATGCATATACTTTCTTGTCCATTTAATCGTGACTTGCAATTCAACTAATAGATATATTAACGTTTAGAAAAATGCTTTTCATTTTCTTATTATTGAAAAAAAAAAAAAAAAAAAAAAAAAAAAAAAAAAAAAAAACATGCGTAAAAATATTAAATTCTGAAAATAATATTTCCAAATGTTATTCAGCTATTTTGTGTGAAACAATATGCTCTTATTAATCTTTTAAGCGCTTCCTTACTAAATAATATTATAAATAAGGTTTGGTTTGTACACAAACCTATAAAATACAAGTAAAAAAGTAATATTTACTGATTAATGCTATTATGCATTTTTATGTATTCTGTTGCCGTCTTATGCTTATTAAAAAATAGTTTACGAAATAAAATATTAAATGTGATTTACAGAAAATGTCATACGTTTTTAGAAGCACAATAAAAGAACTTATTGCTTTTAAATGTTGTAAAATAACTTGATGCTGATTTTATTTATTTTTAGTATAAACAGAAACACCCACTTCATGTTTAAGTGTCTACAGTTCGTTAATTTAGCTTACATTTAATTTATGATGCAATTTAAAAGCCATTACCGGAAAATTAGGATGCTACACCTACGATCAATCAATCATATTTATTATGTAATTAGCGATACCGATTACAACATTTTCTTTTCTAGCATGGAAGTTCTCACTCGATTAAGAATGTCATAAATTAAGAAATAAGTACTCATAATGCAAGAAACCCTTTTTTATGTAAACATAATGCAATTAGCATTAATGTAAATATTACATATTAATTTTATTTTTTTAACCAAATTCATATAAAAGGTGAATATACATAGCGTTTTTATTATTTTTTGTTATGAATGATCGTATATTTTGTGAACGGTAATATTATCTGTGCAGTAAAAGATATCTATATTATTGTAATATTTTTATATTACCTTTGTAAAAATACTGAACTATTTATGTTATTTTTTTTTTTCTTTTCTAATCATGACCCCAATAAGACGAGCTGGCATTTAAAGATATTTCGTTTTCATCAAGATAAACTGACAAAAAATTATGTGTGTTATGTTACGAATGGCTGTTCTTTACAAGCAATGTACTATTATAACATATACGTGTCTACACAAGGAATAGTCTTGAAGCAATTTCTAACACGTTTTATTTGGTTGCACACCTAAACTATATGGTACCTATTTAAGACTACCACTGTCCAAAATATACTTTTATTATCACACTAAATTTGCAAAATGATATTATCGACAAGCTTTCAACATAATATACTGCAGATAATACGGAATTAGTGATAAAATGGATTTCAGTAAAGTTCTTATAATTATGGCAAAGCGTAAAAGAAGATATACTGAAACCAGACATATTTACAGTGCATTAAGAAACTATAAGACCACCTTGATTTTGAAAATTATGAACGAAATAAAAGTTCTAATTATACTTCAAACACATGAGATATCAAAATACAACATATTCATTATAATTCGTTTGAAAAATTTTGAATAATGCAATAAATAAAAGTATGTTAACAAAAATATAAGCAATAATTGAAAAATACACTGTTAAGAAATTATAAGACCACTTGTCTAAAAACGAAAATAATATGTAAATTAATATTGGTCCTCCATTTTTCCTTATAACCTCAATCAGTTGCCAGGTTATTAAGCACAAATTCAGAAATATCGTGCCATTCTTTTAAAATGGATACATCTTGTTCTGTGGTAGATAAAATCAGTTAAATCTGTTTATTATCAGCCTAAACTTCGCGACTTAATAAGCGTCAGAGAATTTCCACAGGTTTCAAGTGTGATCTTCGACTTGGTCGTGACAAAACATGATTTTCTTTATATTTTTTAAATCATTGCTGGGTAGATTTAGACTCATGGCCAGGGGTGTAGTGGAGGGCATACGGTGGTATACGCCGTATACCTTCTGGATTTTTTTTGGAACACCGTATACCCTCTGTTTCTCAAAAAAGCTATAGTACATACACTGTAGGGTATACCCTCTGCCTTGAGCGTATACCCTCTGCTTAGAGCGTATGCCTTCTGCTTTTTTTACCACTACACCACTGCTCATGGCAACAAGCATTGTCCGCTTGGTACCACCTAAAATAGGTCCAAATTATATCAAATGATCATATAACATAGCCTGATATTGCGCAGAGTTCATACATTCCGAAGTTCGGATCAAATCGCATAAATCATCATAACTAAAAGCTCTCCAAACCATTACTGATTCTCCTCTCAATAGTCGACTGAAGCAATTTTTCGTTGTCTTCTTCAAATCATGTCAATAGTGCTTTTAACCATACGGACTGTCCAGATTATTTTATTTTCTCACCTGAAAATAGCACGTGTTTCCATTTCTCGTCCGATGACGTGGCTTTTTACGATGTTTCATTAACCTCGGTTTTTTATGCAGTTTCATACATTTAACATTACTATTTGATTTCAGACTATTCCAAGCTGTTACGTATGATGTTATTTTCGTGAAACGTTTCGAAATTTCCCGAGTTGAAAGACCTTTTGGAGTTGATAATCGAAATATTTGTCGACCATCCCGTGCTATCAAAATCCCTTTTCTGCCATAGCGTTTAATTTTATTTGAATCCTTTTTTCTAGTTATTTCATTGTTCATAACATTGTTGATATTTAATATATAATTGTGAATGGCCGTTTTAGAATGCTTCATTAACCGAGCTATTTCTCGTTCACATTTACCAGCACCCTTATAAAACCATTTTTTTCTTATTTCGATCGCAGGCAACACTTTACCCCGCGACATCTTTAAATATATCGTAAATAACATTATCTAAACCTGCACCTTTGCTTCTCGGTGCAAAATTATGCACTTAGCTCTGCATGGGGGTCTAAAAACGTACGTAAAAGCATAAAATCCTTAAGAATGAAACGTAGGATCAGGTTTGGAAGGTTGGGAAATTTTATCTCCCCACGCAATCCACTCCTATTCTGCGGTCACAAATGGATATACAGGGCAATAAAGTAATTTCCCGCATAGCTATACTTATGAAACTCTTTGTGTAGCGAGACGCACCTATGGCAGGACTATATGTGGAACAAAACGCAAAATGAATTTTTGCGAGTTGTTTCACTTTTTTTGCGGGTGAGTGATTTGTTTTATCATGATTCTTTTACGAATAAACTTTTTCATGTAAATTTATAAGATTGTTTCAAAGCGATGTTTTCTTAAAATCATTGTCGTTTCTTTAGCTTAACAAAATAAATGCATATTCTTTGAAAACTTAAAAATGTATTTTATGTGCTGGATGGGTGCATTTTCTTTATGTTTATTTAATATTTTTTCATAATGCAAATTGGCCAGAAGGATACAATAGAAAATATTTTGAAGCACTAATAAGAGCTTAAAATAATCTAGACGAATTTTTTTTTCTTGTTTGTTTCTGTTTTTTTAAGAAAAAAAATGCGTGAATGAGGAGCTCTTAAAATTTTGAAAAATATTAATAAATTTCGAAGACAAAGTAAGATACTTTACGCCAAAGAAAAGTTCACTTGGTTCGACAAATATATTACAAAAAGAAGATAAAACATATTTTTAAAAATAAATTTATCCCAAAGTGGTGTGTTTTTGCATAAATAAAAATATATTTACAGGCTTTCCAAATCTTAAGTGATTATAAAGTACGTATCTCAGAATAAAAATATTTTCGTTGAAATAAAACTATTCTCTTAAAAGTAGTTCTGTTGCAAATAAAAGAAAAAGTAGGAACAATTTAGAATTATTTCAGTAAGCTCTTTTTTTTTACTTTTTTTTAATGTTATTATTACTTTTTTTTTCTAGTAGCAATTTTTATTGATAAGATAAAATTCAATCAGTCTTCCTGCAGGTACATATAACTACAAACACTAATAGATACACAAAATGTCCATCTGTAGAAACATTACTTGTGTAATTATGCATTTATATTAAATTGGATTTACTTTTAAAAGTCTTTCTGATTAGATTTCATATATATATATTTGTATAAAGAAATTTAAATTTCGGCTCTATTTTTAAAATATTGTGTAAATTTTTCCCATCTAATATAATTTCTTATGACTAGATTACCAAATAATTTCCTGCCTTAAAATATTTTAATCATTCATTTTACTTTCATTTTATTTCTATGTGGAAACATATGCATTAATATTTTATTTCTCTTTTCAAAATCCTATATAAAATCCCTTGACGTATTATTATTTTTGTGTGAAGATATTTTCATTTGTATTTCAATCTTAAATTCCAATAGGAATTCTACTGGAATTATTTGCTCTGAACTTGTCATTTTTACTATATTTTGCGGTATTCTAAAATTCCTTTCTGCGAGTTTCGGAAAGGAATATCGGATATCGTATACCGCATATCGGAAAGAAGGCTTCATCTGATTTTTCTTTCGCGGCAGGAAAATAGAATACGCGATTTTTTGCCCTATCATTGGACCTTGTTACTCCCTGCAGTGCAGTAAAAATTCCTTCTCTAGCTACTATTATTTGGACTGCATATGGTAGAGCTCATTTACCATAATCTAATACAATATGGGTAGAGAGTATGGTTTAGTGTTGACGAATAGTTGAAACGGTGAAATGCGGTAATTATTCTTACTGCAATATGATGGATTCTTATTTTGTGGTGAATTTTAATGCTTATGCGCGATGTGGGAGTGATATAACAAATGTGTTACGATTACGGATAAGTGAGTTCTTATTATTTTACGTGGAAATTACGAATATTCTTTGATATTGTGAAATACATACTAGTGGCGGCTGAAAAGTTTTAATAAAATGACATTCATGATTGTCATTAGCAAGAACTTTCATGGAATGATGCGATGGTCTTGAGTGTAGTACAAGTTATAAAAACGACAGATAAAAAGCTGTTATGAATACAGAAGAGCCGTAAAATTTCCCACAAGTGATTACATAGAGCGAATCTCACATATGTATAGATATATTTTTTCCCCTTAACATATTTGGTTGCTTTTTCTGAGAAAATCGTGTCTTTTCACAGGGAACTTTTAATTGAAATGATAACAATTATCGTTAATTACACAAATTCACACTCGATGCTTTTTCGATATAAAACAGAAGATTATTTCTTATAATTAATTTATAAAAAATAAATCATGGCTGATTAAACTTGCGAAAAAATTCAGGTTTCTTTTTGAAGTAAAATGTAAGAAAACTAATTATTACTTTTTTTTTAAATATTATATATATATATATATATATATATATTATTATTATTATTATTAATTATAACTTTTTTTAAGTTCACTTTATGATTATAATAATATATTTTATGTTTATAATTATAAATATTTTCTTAAAAATTTTACCTCTGTAAACAAAACATAATTTGATGTTATAAGGGCGTTTCTTAAAATAAGAGAATTATGTTGTTATGGACTTTTTGTCATTGAGAAAAATTATTCACTGAAAACCCTAAATAGTATTTTTTTAGGTTAAGAAAGGTTTTAGGTTTACTAAGGTATGTAGTAATTAAGATAACTCTTATTAATTAAAATTATTCTAGAGGTAAATACTTCCTTCTCGCTATCAAGTTTAATACTTAAGAAAAAGAAAAAAAACAATTTAGTGTGAAAATAAATGATGAAGTACTAAAGATCTTATGATATATATTTTTTTTTACTGTAATTGTACTAACAGTACGGAATAATTATTTCTATTCTCTCGATAGATAATTATTACAAAAAATTCGCTTTGTGATGTATTTTTCTTCTTATTCTGTAAAAATGACCTTTTCTTTTGGTGTACAACGAAACGAAAAAATTCGATATAAACATATTGTGCTAGAAACAGTAGTGTCGAAAAAAAATATGGTATTATGCATAATGAAATTATGTTTTGAAATAAAAGCAAAGTTTTTGTTAGTATAATATTCACTCATTTAGTATATTTTGTTTCTTCATAAAATTATAAAAACTATAAAGAGAAATATTATCAATGTTTAATTTTGTATCTCAGTTTATGGTTTTGTAATCGTATTATAAAAGGCAGGAATGATTAAAATATAGTGATAATATATAGTGTGTAAAAATACATCTTGCAGAAACACAAGAGCGAAAATTATTTATTTATTTATTTTCCTTTTTTTACAGTGCAGTGTCAACTTTTGCTTTATGTATTTAAGGCTTTTCCCATGGCGTAAATAGTACGTTCCAAGAATTTTTTGCGATAATCTTGATAGTTATTTCACTGTTACCTGTTGAAGTTTAATTAATTATATGTACGCTCACACGGAGAAAACATAAAAAAGTAATCTCTTTTGAAAATCTCTACTTTCATGACTATAAATGCCATAAAAAAAAAAAAAAAATACTGAACAAAAAAGGGTTCTACTTTTTGGTAATAAATATTTAATAATTGTGTGAAGCAATAAACAACACATTGCCGTTAAAATTACGTTAAGAATTCTTCAAAAAATTAACCCTTTCAATAAAAATATAGAAACATTATGTAAAAAAAAAAAAAAAAAAAAAAAAAAAACTATATAATAAACTTTTTAACAAAAACAAAAAGTTTTCAATTACTTTATTTTATATTAAATGCAAAAAAAATCCTGTGACTTTTGCTCAACCCTCTAATTTCGTACAAATCACTCCACCGCAAAAATATACATTTTCAACAAGTTGCCGTAGTTCTGATTTACATTAGCTGTTCGATCAGAGACTACCATTTTGCTTGCAGATATTCTCAAACAGCTAATGTTGATTATATTTGTTTTTGTTTGATTTCTAAAAAAAAAAAAAAAAAAAAAAAAAAAAAAAAAAATTACTGATCTGATTTTTGATTAAAATTTAATGAGGCCAATTGAGAGTATACACTTTCAGATATAACAAAATTCACATGAAACGGTCATGTAGTTTTTAAATAATCGTTAAACATACCCAAGATAAAAATACATACGCATCGAATTGATAACATCATCTTTGTTTTATGTAGTTAAAAAGAAGTGATATGCTGTCGGGTTGATCATCACTAAATTTAAAAATTATTACAATGTTGTAGCATTGAAAAATGCTTAGTTTAAACGGAATAAGCAAAAACAAAACAAAACAAAAGTGTGCGTATTTCATATAATGATTACATATAAATCTATTTTTTTCAGCTATCAATTCGGAAAAAAATATTATATATACCTTGAATTCACTTTTGAATACCATGATATCCCTGTAACCGCAACAAGACATGATATTAAAGATAGCGGACACTATCAATGAAAAAATATACAAATGTCATTTTTCATAATAGCTATTAAAGAAATATATGTGGAATTTTTTTCTTTTATAATGAATAATGACCTTATCATGAATAAAGACCTTATACGAGGTTACATTCAAAATAATATCTTAGACGACTGTGATATTTTTATTTCTTTGTCACCTATAAATTTTGTATACTGTTCAAGCTTAATAATGTTTTATTATTAAAATATTATATAGCAGAGCTATTTTCTTTCCAAAATCGAAATTTGTCTTTGTTTGAAAATTTGTCTTTGATGATTTTTCTTTTCTACATGAAATCAGGGTTTCTCGAAAAATTGCTTTTGTTGCACCTAAACAAGAACTTAACCAAAGTTGTTTTCTTTTGATTTCTAATTTGTATTTGTGTGTCCAAAGTTTAATTTATCACAATATATAGTTAATACTTATTATAAATAATTATGCATTGTTTGTAAACTTTATGCGATGTTCAATTGGTATTTTGTTATCGTAAGATTTTAACAAGGTAAAAAGTCATACGTCAAACATAGATTATGAAACACTTTCATACCCTTAAAAAGTATATCAACGGAACCAAGTTTTATAAATTACCATGTGTAGCTGGAAAGACAAAATAATTATTTTTGCATGTATGTTTATGTTCTACAGATCTGTATATATACTACAAAGTGTGCCAAAATTTAACGTAATTACTTCGGTCAAAAAAATTTCTATAGACCTGTAAAGCATCTACATACAATAATAATCACCAGAGTTAAAATAAGATAAGTTCATGGGGAAAAAATGTACAAAAAAATTAAAAAACGTAATTTTATAAACTACCATTCATACAAGGCATCCGGTTCCTTATTCTACATAAGTCTCTTAGTTTCTAAAGAAAGTGCATAATTCAATAAACAAAAGATATCTTAAGCAATTTGCGCTTATACGCAGTAATGCTTGCTAATATTTTGTGTAGCTATGTGTATAATAAAAACTTTTTACAAATAACGTACATAGCAAAAATTTAGTTAAAAATATAAATACATAACGCATCTGAAAACACAATTCCGGCTAGTACCGATAATAGATAGTACCGTAAAAGAAAAGTTTTTGTATCCTTGTAAATAAATGATAATTCTTTTGCACGTGATATTCTATATTAAACCTTGCGTAAGTTTCAGTCTTTTAAAGTTTTAATGTTTAAATACTGATATACTGATAAATATTGATATACTGAAACTGATTAACTGAGAAAAGAATTAATGTAAATATTGGAACTATGGATCCTTTAAATGAAAATTCCTGTAGAAAGAAGTAGATATGAGTTTGGAGAGTCGAAACTCCTCTCTAATTCATACTTCTTATATATTCTCCATTTGAAATCTAAAGCTTCTTGAAACAGAAAAACTTGTGTTATCAGAGCCAGAAACCGCCAGAAGCTGATACCATGAGTACGCGGAAGGGAATTGTGATTTTTTTTTCTTTTTATGATCTATATTTTATTTAAAAATCACTTCTTACATAGAAATACATATTAACCTTAAATACTCTAATATAACAAAGTTTTGGGATTTTAATATCCTTGAAAATCTGTATAAATTAGCAATTTTTTATTTACTCGTAGGCTCTGCCCCTTACGAGCTACGCTCGCCAACACCTGTTCAGACATCGCAGACTCTAAAAACGCGCTAATTTAATCGGCTTTAAAAATATTATGGAAGATTGAATTATAATTAAAAAATCGTTTTGCGATCTCCCTGTAAACGGGTTTCCATTCATTTCCCTTTGATTGGGGAATTTTAAGGACAAATCAGGTGATGTTATGAGATTCATTGAGTGTTCCATCTTTGAATAAATAAGATCAGTTAAACATTTGAAAATAAGCTAATGTAAAATTAAGTAAAAATAGTCTTTCTCTCCCGGTATTTTTTAGAAATCGTATAAGAAATAATACTTGCACTGCCTTAGAACTCACAACAAAAGTAAAAAATATCATCTCAAAATATGAAATAAATGTCTCGCGTAAATATAATTTTTAAATTTAATGTGTGCAAAATACTTCATTTTAAAGTTTATTTTAAGTATAATATAATTTCTCCTATATACTGATTTTAAATTATTAAATTTATTATTTTAAGGTTTCCTTACTCTTTTTTAATATTCACATGAAAATACTTTTGTTGCTAGAAAGGAAATATTTTTGTTTGCGCTGCCTTAGAATTGGTAACAATAGTTAAAAGATCATCTCAAAATATGAAAGAAATGTCTCGTCTAAATATATTTTTAAATTTAATCAGTTTTACAATATTATTACTTGAAAAAAAGGGTTCATTTTAAATATGACGTAATTTCTCCTATTTACTGCTTTTAAATAATATTAAATTTATTATTTAAAAATTTTCTTCCCGTTTTTAATATTCACATGAAAATACTTTTGTTCAAACGATTTTTTTTTCTGCCTTGTAAGTGGCAACAATATTCTGACAGATAATCTAGAAATTTTAAACAAATGTAACGTGTAAATATATTTAAAACCTGTTTGACCATATTATTATTTGGCAATTTTTAATATGACGTAATTTGCTCCCATTTAAGGCATTTAACGCATATTAATGTATTTATTATTTTAAATTTCTCTTTCAATTTTTATATTCTCGTGTAAGTGTAGTTTTTATGACGTAATGTTCAACATTCTTTTTTTTTACTTTTAATACGTATACATTTTATTCTAATTTGAAAAAAAAAAATGCTTATATTTGTCAAGTGTAAGTAAATTATTAATTTGAAGGAAGTATTATTCTTTGCGCCGTTTATACAATTGGCAATAACTTAAAGTAATAAACTTTTCTAAAAAAATATAAAAATTATCTTTCAAAATGCTGAAATTTGGAATATAAAATGTAAATAAATCCTCAAAATATTACTCAAAATAAAAAAAAATAGATATAGTCCGCACACGGGAGCTTCTAATGTATTATCCTGAGGAAAAAAATGCAATTTCTATCTATATTTTTTGCTCCTATAAAACTTTTTTAATGGAACGATTTTTGCCAACTTTAAAATAATTATCTGATTTAAACACTGTCTGCATTATCGTATTTTTCAAACATTTAAATCTAGAATACTACTCATTTTCATATTTTTATAAGCAGTAGTTTTCTTAATATTAACGAAGAAAGACCTCCGGTCACAAAATATAGATTTACAGCGGCGGTAGCAGCGTGAATTACTTTATTTTTATTTATTTATTTATTTATTTATTTATTTATTTATTTTTTGGAATAGAGAGACGTAAACCACTCGCATCAGAAATCATTAAAAGTCAAAATTTTGTTTTTCAATGTCATTGTACAATTATGGCAGAATTACAGGAATTCTGTTTTTAAGTATTTCTGGACAAATATTTCAAATAGAAAGCGAGAATAGGCAAGTGATGCCGAAGACTTCTTTGTGTTACTAACACTGAACGTGCAAAGAACTATTCCGAATCAGATAAAATATTCAGCTTTATATCCGATCATTAACGTATTATTTCGACTAAAGTGTACTTTTAATGCATCGTAAACCGTTTAAGATACTTAGACTACATCTTAAATTTTTAAATAATTTTTGATTTTACATTTTTATTTTTGTGAATAAGGTAAATTTTCACTTTGAGCACTAGTCCGCCCGATAGCGAAGACTGGTATAAAGAACACGTTTCAAGATAGGGTTTTGGTTAAGACCATCCTAATTCTTCGCATTTTAATCATCGAGTATTTCCGAAAGTTCCCCTGAATATACTAGGGAGTCTAAATTCGTCTTCAGCAAACAACTCATAAAGGTTTGATTATTAAAAAAGGAAAACGCTGAAAATAGAAAAGAATAAATTTTTCAAGATGTCGAAATAAAAGAATGCGAAAGCACCTCATTTCCCACGTCCGATGTACAATTTCCGACTTGTTTGAACTATTACTTCTAGGGTTAGCACCCCAAGTGTCCTTCTGTTTGTTATGCTTGCCACTTCAGACATTTTTTCGTTAAAAGAAAAATGATTTTCGATTTTTTTTTTCATACTTTCAGCGTTTTCTATTCTTAGTGCTCATTTATTTTCATAATTTTTGGGAAATGCGAGATACCGAGTCCCATTAATTTACCTTGATGCGTATACTGAACTTAAAAAAGTAATGTAACATCAATTCATGAAATACAATCAAGCATAAAAAAAATGAAATATTTTGAAACGCACCACACCACATGCTTAAAAAATTCATTGATTTTGAAAAATAATTGCAATGCTTATCGTTATAGATTGTTCATGGAAAACTGGTTCACTAGACTATATACCCTTACACGCGCAGCGAATCTGATACGATCCCGAAGGAATATTTTGTGCTTTTGAAAGAATAACTTTAAGTTTGACTTTGACTGAGTCCAGGATATGTTTCGATATTCTCATATTGCTGATGTGTTTTCTGATGAGGCTGCGCGTCGCACAGCGAAACGTCTATTTTTGCATATATTTTGGTTTTAATTAAATATTTTTGTGTATCTTTTTAAATTTAATTTCTCTTTTTTAATATAGTCAAGTCTGTGTAGTGTATGAAAATTACTTTAACTGCTTTGAAAGTTTATCATTCGATTTACTATCTGAAAAGCAATGAATGAAATTGAAGTATTTTTATATGTTCTCCAAAAGAATTCATTACAATTAATGCAACTAAAGAATTAAACATGAGTAACCACTTTTACAGGACTTAGGAGAAAACTTTTCTTTAAGAAAACTCTAACATATGTTTTATATATGATATAGAAGTTTTGATTCCCAGATAACAACGGCAAAAATCATTTTTATAGGAAAAATATAACAAATGTATTCAAATGAAGTTCTGAAATTTACAAAAAGTCACAATTTCATATCAGCCGCATGTGTAGGGATAACATTCCGAAGAAACCGTCAAAGATTTCTCTACATATATTAAGGTTTGTTGGGGTAACTGGAACCATGAGGTAACAGGGCCATAGGCTATTTTATAAAAAAACTGTTGGTGTTTTTTAAGTTTTAGCTTTTGAGAGCAATGCCACTTTATCTCTACTTCCTAAAACAACGTGTATCAACTCAATCATAACTCTCACTTTGCTGTGATAGGTTGTCAAAAATTTACGTTTCTTTTTTTTTTAAACAACGTCAATATGGTTGAACTTCCTCGGATTTTTATTAAAATACTGTAAGAACTTTTATTAAACAATCCTTTTTTTAAGATTAGACATATAACTACATTAATATTATTAGATATCTATACATATTTACTTCACGTTTTAAATGTAAGCCCGATGTCCCAGTTACCCCATAAATGTTTCAAGAATGGGGTAACTGGGACAAGTATCCGGGGTAACTGGGCCATGCTGGATCCAGTTACCCCAATAGTTATAAATATATTTTTTGTGTTTCTCTTACTACGGGAAGTAAATTTCTCCATTGGTTTTTGCTCACAGTAAAGAAAATGATAGAATACCTTATTAAAATAACGTAATGAAATTTTTTAAAAAAGCATATTGAGTGGTATCAAACCAAATTTCTTGACCCCTTGAGAGGCGGTGATGCCGTTATGGCATCACTTAATTTTATTTCCTAATTGCCACATTGGCGCTTGAATTTTATAATTAAAATTTAACCTTTATTAAGTCGCGAAAATATACTTTTAATTTTTTTAAGGAAGATTCTCTTGTAAATATTGGTGTCTTTAAATTATTTCAACATTTTACGAATGCAAGTACCTAGCCCCTGAAAGCCAGATAGCCAGACCTTGAAATTCTACTATACACAGGGGTCGCATTCTATAGGCATAGCTGCTAATTTTTACGCTTTTTTGCTACCACTAAAATTTAATAGAGATTTTCGTTTTGTTTAATCATAAGATTTCGAAGATTAAATAAGACAACATTTACTATAGTATTTTAGTGGTAAGAGGAAAGCATAAAAGTTGACAGCTATGCTATATGGAATCTTATATCGTCCCTACCGCTATTTTGAAAATAATATCTTCATCGCACCTTTCTTTAAGGAATAATAAATTTTTTCCCTATATAATGCGACCCCTGGATAAAGAATTGTTAAGAAATTTAAAAGAATTAAAATTCCAAAAACGAATTTTTAAATATTTAAAGGCCCTGTGTACTTTTAAACATAGAAAAGCAAAAAAAAAAAAAAAGAAATACCTTAAGAAAAATTTATTCTTATTGAGATTTTTCAGATTTTATAAAAATAAATAAGTTGTCTACTAACAAAACTGAACTATCTGTGTTGAATGTAAAATTACAGGGATGAAAGCGATGCGCATAGTTGCCAAGCTCCCTCTTTTTTAAAATCAACAAAACATATTTTAAACCAGAAATTTTATTTAAGTATTTTAATCAGTTATGTTTCAAATGACATCCACATAGAAGCAAGTAACATTAATTTAATAAATTTTCTGGTTAAAAGTCTGCTTTTTCATAAAAAAAGCGGGAGGTTGGCGAGCATGGATGCGCCACAAGTGACCGAATTCTACCACTAAATTTTAATAGTATTTCTCGCCTTATTTAATGACAGAATTTCAGAGATTTAGTAAAGCGAAGAATACTTTAAAATTTAGTGGTAAAGATCAGCCATTATGGCGCAAGCACACATATTCTCAAAATTAACTACTCGGTTTAAATTCGACGCTGATATTTCTGTACACAGTAAACTATCCGGTTTAATGGGGCGGAAGGGTGGGCCGGATAACAAAAAAGCCGGATAGGCTGGAATTCTAAAAATAATTACTCATTTCTTGCTCCCCCCCCCCCCGCCATGATATTAAAAACACGTGTAACACATTTTAAGATAAATTTTATATATACAGTACATACAGTTTCAAAATAAGCAAAATATTAACATAAAATATAAGCCTAATTTGTAAAAAATGAGTAACTCTTATTTTACTGATCATTAATAAATGATTGCACAAACATGAAAAGTTATGTATAGGATAAAAGCGTCAAAACTTACAGTTTTTAGTTTTTGAAAAAGTCCTTGGTGACTGTTTCTCCCTGTTAGCACTCTTCCGCGACGCAATGTCCCTCCATTTACGGAAGCAGCTGGCGTCGCTTCCTCCTGCTGACTAATGTACTCTAGTGTTACTTCAATCGTCGTGATCCCTTCCGAATGTGAGATGATATTTTTCCTGCCATCCTCCTTCTCCTCTTTTCCTTCTGTTACTTCTCCCTGTGCCACCATTTCTACAATATCGTGGTCAGTTAATTCATTAACTTCGTCATTTTTCATCCATTCTGTAATGTCCTCTGAATTGACATCGTCAGAGACCGGCATATTTTTCAGCATCGAAAGAAGTTTATCGTTTTCATCTTCTGCTTCAGTTTCACACACGGTATTATGTTCAACTTTATAGTCCAAAAGAATGTTCCAAGACCTTGCAATTACTATGTTTGGAATTTCTTCCCATGCTGCCACCACCCACCTTATGACATCTAGCATGTCAATCTTTTTCAGAGTGGTTATGCAGTCTTCATTATTATCAATCTCTGATATCAACGAACTGAGAAGACGCCGGGGATACTTTTTCTTTATCATTTCAAGGACGCCCTGGTCCATCGGCTGACAAATAGTCGTTACATTGGGTGGTAAAAATTTTGCTTTGATGTCTCCATCTTCGAGTTCATCAAGAATCGAGTTGTCAAGAACTAGCAGAGCTTGTTTCGTGAAATTGCTGCCTTTCAAATGTTTTTCTATTTTCGGTACGAATACATTTTGGAACCAGGGTTTAAAAATCTCTGAATTCATCCATGCTTTCTTTTGGTGCGTATAATATAGGGGTAGTGATCGCTGATTTTTCAGTTTTTTAAAAGCACTAGGTTTGTTTGAATTTACTATAAAAGTTAACCTATGCTTATGGTTGCCTGTCGCATTACTGGAACCAAATATTGTGACTCGTTCCTTACTTTCCTTGTATCCGACAGCAGCGGCTTCTTTCTTTGACGCAAGCGTTTTTGTAGGGAGCATCTTATAATTGAAACCGGTCTCATCGCAGTTGTACAACTGCTCCCGAGAAATTTCCCCCTGTCGAATAAGCTCAGCAAGATAGTCTTTGAACAAAGGTACAGCCTGTTTATCAGAAGATAAAACCTCCCCATTTATGGTAATCTGGCGAATACCGAATCGTTTTTTAAAGCGATCAAACCATCCTTCACCTGGCAGTAAATTCTGAATCATCTCCTTCTAATAATCGGGTAAAACGTAATACTTTTTCCTGCAATATCGGTCCAGTAACAGGCAAACCATTTCCTCTTAATTGTTGGTGCAACAAATAAAAGCTCCCTTGACTTCTTTATGCTTACCTTTCAGCATGTTTTTTTTTGTTGTTGTTGTTTCATTCCACTTCCACTGGCTTAGGCAGCACACCACTTTTCAATTTCTGCTCGATTTTTCTTCCAGTCACCGACTGCACATTTACCAACTCCTAATTCCTAAGCAATAGTTTTTGCCGTTACCCCAAACTGTAGTCGATTTATAGCGAGTAGTTTCTCCACCATAGACACTACAACTTCTTTTGTTTGTCACTCATTTCGTTAATCTTAAAAAATAAACACGAAACACACCTTCAAGACTCTACGAACCACAGACTTCTCATAAAAGTAAAAACAGATTTGGCAACCTTACTTAAAGCATACATCTCTGCAGACCGTCACGTGATCGTGGGCAGAGGAAGCGCGTCAAACCGGTTTTTCTCCCGCCAAACCTCGGAATCTCTTTCCGGATTCAAGCTGAAACTTTATTACGTCGCCGTTTGTCATAAATTGAGCACACTTTTGCTTTGCCCTTAAACTACCTTTTAACTGTTGTTTTAAGAACTTATTCTTTTAGCTTTTAAAATTACGCTTATTTGCTGTATAACCGCCTGCAGCAAACGCTTGCTTCTATATTTACTATATTATTATACTTCTATATTTTATTTTATTGTGAGAATGAAATCCGAAAGTTTCCAATAAAGGAATCACCGCCAAAAGACGACAGCTTTTCGGAGACATGTTGGATTCAAATTCTGCCTGAAACAATGCAATTTGCTTTTAACGTATCTTTTACCCCCCCCCCCCCCCACTCTCCCTTTCTGTCTGTAATTGTTCGGCTATTGCATTCTGCAATCCCGTCTGGCTCCGTCCTGTCGTGAGTGAGCACTTTCCCACGCACAGGAACCTGTCTTTCTGGCATGCTTGCAAAATTACTCATTTTTTTTTTTTTTTTTTTACTAAGCCGGTACTGAACAGGTACTGAACAGGTAATCAGCATTGAGGGGTTTCCTAGCTGATGACAGCTTAACACCCAGACTAGGAAATTGAAATGTCTTATGTTTTAATGAGCCATTGGGAAAAAGTTAAACTGTAGCAAAGCTACTAGAAGAGTAATAGAACAAGAGAAAATAAGAAATTTAAGAAAAAAAGGAATAAAATTGAATTTAAAGTATAAACTTAAGATGAAAGAAAGTTAACGATAAATCTTAAAAAATACAAGAATCTTAAATTAAGTAAAGTCAAACTGTAGTTGTATAACTACTATAAGGTATTTAGAAAGTTAAAGTTAGTACTGTTCAGAGAAACACTCACCAAGCATGGGCAAGAAAAGCCAGGGTGGCAAAGACCACAACATCCAACCAAAAAAGTGACTAATCAGGGCCATACATTTTATTTTTTAAGTTTTACAATTTTTATGGTCTGTATAGTATATAGAGAGGTTTTTTTTATGATAAGAAAAGAATATAAAAATGTAAGAAAAATATAGAAGAGGCAAAATATAGCGTGGTGAACTCAGATGTTACTGAGTGTCCATAATTATGGAAAACCTGGGCCGTTTCCGATGGTGGGGTTCAAAAGCGTCATAATCCGGTAGCTCCGCTACGATTTCATTAGGGGGGTCGAAAATTTTTTCATAAATTTTTTTGGCTAAGTCGTTTATGCGCTTACGTAAGGTAGTAGTTTTTAGGTCTCTTCGGACCGTGGAGTTGCGAAGATAACGAGATGCGTTACGGACAGTACGCAGGTTGGAATTGTGCAAGCGACTAAGGGTGTCCATAGTGGTCTTACATGTGAAGCCCCAGACCGGACTGGCATAGGTTATGATGGGAAGGATGCATGAATTATAGAGAATTAATTTATTGTGGACAGACAAGGTTTTACTGTTAAGGAGAGGTTTTATAGAGTTAAAGGCTCCAACGACTTTACCTCTGATGGAGAAAATGTGCTTTTTCCAAGTTAAGCGGCGGTCCAGAATGACCCCAAGATACTTAGCTTGGTCTGACCAAGGGATAACAGTGTTATTAATAATGATTCTGTTAGGGAAAATTATTTTGCGAGAGAAATATACTGCAGTAATTTTAGTTTCATTTATGACAACGCGCCAAAGCATACACCAGTTCATGAAATCATCAATACTAAGCCGGATAGTACGGAGGGCCGCATAGTCGGGAGTTTACTGTACTTTTTCTTGTATGAAATTTGGAATATTCTGAAACATCACTTATGAAAGGGATTTCTATCTTATAAAAGCGTGTAATTATTGTTTAATAGGTTCGGGGCCTAACGTCCTATTAAGAGAATATGTGTTTTGATTGATTATTATTTTATCCTAGCAATTAGTTTTGTTATGACTTATGATCTCCACGTAGTAATGGTAGCATCTTAATCTTGGTACTATTATAAATGTGATAGGCTGAAAATGTTACTAAAGTGAGCGTCAAAACCGATATTTAAATGTCTTTCTATTCATTAACCATTGTTTTCATATATATTTTTTTAATGTGCAAAGTTTTCTGTAAGTTGATAAAATTATATACCTTATTTGTTTGCAACACACAAAATAAAAGTCAAAAAAGTAAAACGTATTTGCAGTCAAATGTAAAGATGTAATATTCTCCTGGTTTTGTAATACTGTGGCATTTCAAAGTAAAAAATATGGGCGTATAATGACATCCATACCATCCATATGGGTATACACCCATATGGATTCAATCTAAAGTTCGATCAAAGTAATGTAACAAGGAATTTTTTGGGGAAAATTATTGGATGGCTCAATCTATGAAACGACAAAACATATAATTCACTATGACAGGAATAAGAATCTTAGAACAAACACTAAATTAAAGAAATTAAAATTTGAAAGGATGTCGAAAAAGTTATCGAAAAATACAACTCAAACAATAACGAATCGGTAATTAAAAACATTATATTTAATGTCAAAAAGAAAATGATACATGAACGTTTGAGGAAATTGCATAAAAAGGAGGTAAAAGTAATATTGACATTACTCTAGATCTCTAGAGATGCAGAATAAGACAACAAAATTTAGATATTTATGTTATGATCATGTACCAAAAAGATGCCGAAAATAATAAAATACACTGTGTTTTGGATTACATGGGGTCACATTTAAAAGGTGTTAACATTAATAAAGTTTTACATGCGTATAATGAACTTCTGCCGGATAAAAATATAGCGATTTCTAAGACTTTTAAATATGTTAAACCGATGGGCAGAGTCATATACAACTATAACGATTATGCCCAGGATTTAAAAAATAGTATTGATAATAGTTTTCGCTATTGTCACGGAGAAAAAGTCAACGAATATATAAGTCCAACCTACGGACATATATTAACGGGTAGTTTGGATATAGTACATAATAAGAAATTGAGTGAAATCATGAGATATGGAAAGAGATACAGAATTAAGTAAGTATTAACAAGAAATATGGCAAGAAAACGCTTCACTATGAATTTCTATATTTTTATTCCAAAATTAGTATCTCTCTATTCTAAAAAAAAAGTAACTACCGCTGTCACCGCCGCCGCCGCCGCCGTCGGTTTTGAATTTTTTGTGACCGGAGGTCTTTCTTCGTTAATATTAAGAAAAATAATGCATACAAAAATATGAAAATCGGTAGTATTATACAGAAATGTTCGGTAAATACGCTGATGCAGACAGTTTTCAGATCGAAGAATTATTTTAAGAGAAATTTAATTGTAAAGTTGGAGAAAATCGTTCCACTAAAAAAGTTTTATAGGAGCAAAAACTGTTCATAGGAATTTAATCATTTTTAGATCTTTTTATGCGTTAGAATTTGCCGGAGTGCAGATTGCATTAATTTTTTTTATTTTTACTCATTTTTTGAGGTTTTATTTCTATTTTAAATTCAGATTTTCAGCATTTCTAGAGATATTTTCAACAGATTTTAGAAAGTGATATTAATTTAAACTGTTGCCAACTGTATAAACAGCGGAAACAATAATGTTTGCTTCAAAAAAAAAAAATATTTATACGTGTAAATAAATTAAAAATTTATTTACACGTGACTATTATAAACAGAAAAAAAAACATTTGGAATTAGAATTAAATAATTATGTACAAAAAGCAGGAACTTATTAAAAATTACGTCATAAAAACTATAATTACACGTGAATTTTAAGAGAGAAAGAAATTTGTAAAACAATAAATTTATTAACATGCGTTAGAAGTCTTAAATAGGAGAAATTACGTCATATTTACGCCACATTACAGTTATTACATAAAATGAACACAAAATAATATTGCAAAACGGTTTAAATTTACAATATGCGCTAGACATTTATTTGATATTTTAAGAGGATACTTTTCAACTATTTTTGTTAGGAAAGCAAAAATAATATTTCATTTCTAACACAAGTATTTTCACGTGAATATTAAAAAGAGAAAGAATAGTTTGGTCAAAATTACGTCAGATTAAAAACGATTAATTTAAAATGTCTCATTTAAAAGAACTTTCTTTTCACATTGTTAAAAAATACCAGGAGACAAAGACTCTGTTTACTTAATTCCTTTTATATTAGCTTATTTTGAAATGTTGTTACACGTGTCTACGTCATCAAGTTATTTTTATTTGGACGTTGTATTTGTATTTTTATTAATGTTGTACTAATTTATTTGTTTTTTCGTTATTTAAAATAAAAATTATGTCAATTTGTATAATTTGGCGAGTGGTTTGGCGATTTATATAATTTGGCGAAATTGGTCGACGGGATAATCAAGTAGTAGCGCAACAGATTTGGCGTTAAAATTCTCCAATCAAAGAGAAATGAATAGAAATCCGTTTATAGAGAGATCGCCACTGTTTTTTAAATTATAATTCAATCTTTCGAAATCTTTTTAAAGCCGATCAAATTAGCGTGCATTTAGAGTCTACGGTGTCTGGACGTGGGTTTGCGAGCGTAGCTCGTAGGGGGCCGAGCCCCCTAGTATAAATAAAATTTGCGTACTAGTGTTTTAAGGGAGTGGAAATATTGTATTTTAAATGATTTGTGTAGAAATTTTGACGGTAACTCTGAAGGGATTTCAGGAAAATAGTATAAGGAATTGAAAGGATCTATAATAGAATTGCACAATAATTTTATAATAACGTATATAGATAAAGCTAACACAAATTAAGCAATTATTTGTAAAACATTATATGGTAAATTACTCAGGGAGGCTTATAGTAATGAAATAAATTATGAAACAGTAAAATCAAGTAAACAAGTTGTTGGTATTAGAATTAAAGCACATTATAAAAAAATAAAAATAAAACAAAACAGTAGTAGTTTTCAATATTTGGTAGGTTCCAGGACGATAGCATTTGGGAGCGATAGCATTTAGAGCTATAACATGTGGTTTCGGTTCATACTTGGAAAATGGTGATAATTTTTTTTTAAGTTATTAAAAGAGATTTTTGATGAAGTTATGAATGTTAAACCGGCTTGTATAATAAAAAGCAGCTTTGAGCTAGTTAAGCGTTTAAATCAAATGAAAAACATTTGAGGTTTAACTGCGTGTGATTTCGAAGACTTGTATAACAGTATAGATTTGGACAATATTAAAATAAAAATTATCGAGTTATTCAATAAATATAATTCCTCAACTATCGGACAGGAATGGTTTACTAATTTGTTTAATTTTGTAGTAAGTGAGAATTACTTACCTAGGCTTCACGTTCACGACTTTAGCGTATACCCTCTGCCTACAGCGTATACCCTCTGTTTTTTTTACTACTACATCACTGATAAGTGGTGCTAAATTCTGATATTAAGAGTTGTTTAAGTTTGTCATATGAATTAATATGAAATTCTGTTTGTGCTAATAACTGGGCTTTTCCTCGTAATGATCTTTTACAAAATATGAATTTATGAAAGTCAGATAAATTAAACATATTAGTAACATCCTCGAAATTATTAAACCATACCTGTATATCACTAAAAGAACTACCATCGAAAGGAGGTATTACACTTTCAATATCAGTAAAATTAATAGACGATTGCATAAAACTTTGAACTGGAAATTGCTGTTGTTTGTCAAAATTTGATAATTGAGTGTTATTACTTGAAGTCATATTATTTGAAGGCAGTTCGGGTTCCGAGTCGGTGTCACTTTCATTTTGTATAATATTATTTTGTAGTAAGGTCAAGTCTGAAAGGTATGTCACTAATCGGGTTGCGAGATCGTTTAAAGATCCCTCATTATCAATACAAAGTAGATTGCACACTGTAATCAGATCATTTAATGAAAAATCAGTTTGAACTTTAGTTATTTTATTTTTGAATTCGGTGCTGTCGGTTTGAAAACCGAAACCAGTAAAATCACGTATTCTCTTTCTATTAGAGCGATCACCGTCAGCATCAAATAGGAATTTATGCAGCAATTTAATTTTATGCGTTCGTTCGTTTTTAAACGCAACTTCCAGTTCTGGTATTTCAACTAACTTCATAATAAAATAATAGCAATGAACTCACCGTTAGAAGAATATCCGGCTTGAATATGTAGGATGAATAACTCTAATTAATCATATTGGTGGGTTAACTGTCACTTCTGACGCCAATTTATGGGGGCGAGACTACATACATAACTCACAACTCACTTTTAGGACGAGCACTGACATTTATTGGGACGAACACACAGATAAAAAATACAGATATAAACACTCTTCTCGTTCTTTAATTAGCTTGAAGTCTATAATTTAGGACGTCGTCGAATATATTTCTGTGATATTTTGACGTCGTGTAAATATTCAATCTTATTTCATCGAAATATGTTCTGTTCTTTATTTAAAAAAACCTTCCGTCGTCGAACTCATTTCGTTCTCTTTACTTCTTCTGCATTTTCACTTCACACAGCTTCGTTAAGGCTCGTTTCCTTTTTAATCTCGAAGCGGAAAATACGGAGACACTCAGTCTAATGCAGGTGTTGCTTGCGAAATCTCCACATATATATATACATATATATATGTAGGAAATATTAATCGTTAATTTCATACAATTCATTTCTTTCCATGTTATATTACTCGTCTATGACTTTAACCGCATTCTTATTGTTTCATTTTCATTATTCTTTTATATTCTTTGGCAACGATCGAGGAGAGAAAACGTCATGTGACGTAACCGGCGGCGTCGTGTAGTGGTAGTGGAGTCTGATCTAACACAGCGAGTTGCTCCGATTGTGATAATGCGATCCTGGTTGTATTGTAATTGCTTTTTATTTGTCATTAAATCTTGTGTTCGTCAATTAAAATTACTGACAAATTTTCCATCCCCTAGACATGCTGACTCACAGCAAAATTGGGGTCTCGGCGTGGAATAAAATAATGGGAATTGTGCCAATGGAATAGTTTTCCCGTGCACTAATATTTGTTGCGAACCGTCCGAATTCAAAAGATTTTTGGAGTCACCATGACTCTGTGAAAGAAAAAAAAAACACCCCCCTCTCTCCGGTTTTATATCGAGAAATATTCAACCTGATTCAGTATTCCGGATCATCCTTTACCCGTTTGTGAAACTACAGTAAAAAAAGCCATCTGATTTTCTACGCAACTCAGATTGCGAAAGAATCTGTAAAAAAAAAAAAAAAAAAAAGTAACACATCCTAGTTTATTTTGTGAGCTAAATATTTTGAAAGTGAAAGAATCAAGATCCCGGTTCAAGTGTTTGACGCAATTGTCAGTTATAAATTTTTGAAACAACCAGCCCGGTATATTTAAATTTGTGAAAAATTTAGCGCTGCATCATGCCATGTATTTTTCGTTTCATGAGTTAATTCCATCAGTTCGACAAAAGACAACAAGTGTTTTCTATCTGAGAGAAAAAAAAAAAGAGAAGAAAGGTCTTTTTTTTTTTTTTTTTTTTTTTTTTTTTCTTGTCTCGGATAATTTGTTATCGAAACATCATTTTCGTGAGATTCTGCATTTTAGGATCTAAAGAAAAAGTAACGTCGATTCTTTTTTAAGTGATTAATTTACTCTTTTTAAAAGGAAAAGACTTATGAAATATAAATTTTATTTGATTGAGTATTTAAAATGCAAATATATTTTTATTTATTTTTACTTTCTTATACAAATATGTGGTATTTAAGAGCTAAATGTTCATTGTTTTAATTTTTGCTAATGTATTTATGTTTCAGCAACGATTTGAGTTTGGTAAGTTATGTTCTTCTTCACGGATTTAAGAACTAAAATATATGTGGTGTAAGTTTACGGTTTTTATCATTTGTTTATTTCTCATTTAACTGTTGAATCAGGGTTGAGTGCACTCAAAAAGCGTTATTGTAGTTTTGATTTTTATCATGGTATTTGATTATTTGTGATTTTATTTTGATTTTGCAATTCAACTTTTATTTTGATTATGTTTATGTGATATAGCCTGCTCACTTTGATTTATTTAGCAAATTTAATCTCAGAATTTATTTGTTTTATTTTCATTCTGGTATTTAACTGACGATACTTATATTTATTTTTTTTATTTACACATTTTTGTACATTTGAAGTAAGCTTTCAGATCTGACAGTTCACGTACATGTTTTAAATCCGGAATCCTCTTTCTTAGTTAAAATTTTATGAGAACTAAATTTTTTAGTGATAATTTTAAAAGAACTAATTTTGGTTTCCTATCAAGCAAATTTTAATTTTTGGGGCCTGAATGTTAGTTAACATAGAACTGCGTAGAAAATGGCCTTCCTCGGTAATGCTATTTAACAAGATTTGCAGCACGTCGTGATGGAATTAGGAGTTCCAGACGCAGAAAATTTAAAATTCGCGGAATTTTAAGATACCACCATAGCAGCTGATACGTATGTAAAGGAATATGTAAAGGGCTATTTAGATACTGTTATCGAGGAAAGGAAAAGGAGTAAAGAAGACGAATAGTGATAAAACAAATGACGTTTGAATTAGAAAAAACACACCTCGAAAATTAAAGAATTTTAGAAACCGGTAATCAAAACGCGAGTCAACCCGAAAGTAATGGAAAATTGTGTATAAAACTACATGACATTATTCAAAAGTTTGATCCCCAAACATGTAATATCAGTCTTTACTTAATCCTTTTTAAACGCCATGCCAAAAGAGCCGAAATTAAAAAGAAATTTTGGGTTAGACATCTCATTGGGCTTTTGCCTCAAGAAATTACGGAGATATTCCCTAGATTGAGCGAAGAAATAACGTATGATTACGAAAAAGTTTAGAAAATGCTACTAAAGAGATATAAATTTACACCTGAAAAGTTTCGACAATTGTTTGTCAAGCATGTTAAAAAAGCTGACACAACGCGGCGAGATTTTCATACGAATTAAAGAACTATTTTAGCCAATGGGTTCGAAGTTTAGAATGTAAGACATTTGATGAGTTATGCGATTTAATCATAACCGACCCGACAAAAAGAAAAGTGCCTCCTGAGGTAAAAGAACATTTCTTCGACGATGTTTAAATCATGAGACGTTATTTCGAAAGACTGGATGATTATGAGAACATTAAAATGACGTTTAACAAAAAAAAGAAAAAAAAATCAAATGCTATCAGTAATGCAAATGTGCTTTTTTTTTTTTTTTTTTTTTTTTTTTTTTTAGAAAATTACTTTTATCCTAGAAAGATAAAAAAAAAATATTTACAAAAAATAATTTTAAACAGATTAAGTATCCGAATATATTTTTTGATTAACACTAAAAAGGTTTTAAGATTATTTTTAAATAAATGTAGGACTTTCCAAATAAATACTACGAGGCTTTTATGTTGCATCTACATTGAAAAATCGGGAAGCATTACACGCATCCCCATATTTTATTATTTTTAGGGTTCCGTACTTAAAAATTAAAACGGAACCATTATAAGATCACTCTTGTGTCTGTCTGTCTGACACAACCATTTTACTCGTAAACTATGGAACGTGGGAAGTTCAAATTCGGGGAAGTAATAAAGACTGTTGACCCACATATTTTCAGATTATTAAACATTTATAAATATATTTAGTAAAAATATATAGGGACAAATTCAGATGCTTGAAAAAAAAAATATTTTCTTTGTGTATCGTGTGAGGTATCATGCGAAAGTTTCGTAACGCTGAATTCAAAAATACATTTCTTTTAATTTTACGTATTACATTTTCAAAGATATAGTCGAAAATTTAGCGCAAAAATGTGTCCCCCCCCCCCACCCATCTAATTCCGAATCTACTGAAGCTAAAATAATGAAACAATTAGAGGGAGTAGACGTTAATTTAAACCTTGCAGGAAAATTATAGCGATTGCCCTAGGTCACGTAGTTTTTGAGAAAATAACATTTTTCCGTTACACACAAATTTCGATTTACGGGCATTCAGCAAAACTGTTGAGCAGCGCTGGAGGTACCTATCGTTTCAGAGGTATAAAAGCATTGATGATAACGATTTTCGAAAAAAAAAATCATGGGTAATTAGTCGAGATATTAACCTTTAAAGATACGGCCAGTTTGGACACACATAATGACAGGGGGACGTACTCTATATACCATGGGCTTTTAAAGCTTAGATAAAAACTTTTAATGATATATGTGTGTAATGCAATGGCCAGTAAAAGTATACAAGCAATAAACGTTAAATTGTTAAAAACAGACTAATTCAAGGTGTCTCAGGAATCTTAAAGCTTCATTTTTTTTTATGTTAATCTTCCATCTTTTCTGAAGATTTCAATAAAATTGTTTCCTTCAAATTCTCATTAGAACAGAATTTATGCCTTTTAGAATTATACACGCTCAATAGATTAGGCGGCCTTTTAGAAACTTTTAAGTCATTTTTCTCCAGTTGACTTTTTTTTTGCATAACGCCCACGATATCTCAAAAACTTTTGAATATTTTTTTTCATGAAATTTTCAAAACATACGTTTTATATTAATCTGTATAAACTGAATCTAAAATTTCCTTTTTATTATTAAAAAAATATTTTTTATTTAATTATATTGTTCAAATTTTCAAAATTTTCTATTAGCTAAAAACAACTTTGTATTAAAAATATAAAAATGCTTTAAATACAAATTTATTTAGGTTCAGGGTAATTATTATAATTTGAAGTATAAGTAGGTGCCAAAAGTTTTATTCTAGTTACAATATTTATTTTCTAATAGTGCGCGTAAGCTGTTATACCAATATTCTGCTTATCAAATGTCTGACTGTGTACTTATATCTTTCATCTCAATAAAAATCGTGGTTTAAAATCATGTAAATTTTAAGATATTATATGTTGAATATGGTCTCTTTTTTTTCATTTTTTCCAATTTTTGAGATCCCTGAGACCCCTTAATTAGAATGAATTACATAAATACTATGGGATTCTCGTAAATTTGCATTGAATGGCTCTTTGAGTGACTTTAAATGTTAATTAAAAACCTATCTGGAAAACGCGGAAAGGACGAAGGCTGCGTTTCAATTTTGTGACCTCCTTTCGAAGCGCGCTTAGCACAATGCCAAATGTGAACTTTGAATGAATGTTTTGTTTTAGCTACACTTTAGAAAGAAAGGTTATTACTATGATGAATTAAGTTTTATGAAATGATAAATAAAGTTTAAATATGCATTTCTTTTATTGTCAGTACCGAATTAAGTTCATTATAAAAAGATTAAAATAATATTAAACTAGTCGGATGTGTCAATCAAAAAACTTTCTTCTATCTCATACATGTCAATACTTCCTGATAAATGATGCACAGCAGCGCCATCGGTTAAGCGACCAAAATTTAATCAGGGACAACTTTCGTGAACTTCTAATTGAATTTTAAGTTTGTTGAAAATTCGTGCATTAGTGTTTGAGATAGAGAAATCGTGAAAAGTTCTGAGTTACAGTGGTACCTCTTGGGCAATTTACACCAAAAACGTATCAGGATCAGTTCATATCAGGGACTAACTGAATCTCAAGTTTCATGAAAATTCATGCATTAGTTCTTGAGATACAGCTATTGCAGAAATCGGGAAAATTGCAGCATAGAAGCGCTACCTGTTGGGCGATTCACACCAAAAAGTAATCAGCACTAATTTATATCAGGGACTAAATCAATCTAAAGTTTTATTAAATTCCGTTCAATAGTTCTTAAGACAGAGCGCCACAACATTTGTGTCACACACAGATAGAAAGACATTTTGTAAAAACATGTTTTGCATTACCTCTGTACCCTAAAAAGTATACATCCGTCGAAAACCGGAATTCGAAAATTTTCACGAATCTAATACTTTCTTCTTGTAAAGAAAGAAGAAAGTAAAAATGAGTTATACAGAATAGCTGCATTTGATATTTTTTAGGTTACATATATCTGTGAACTTTCCCTTTTATCATTTACATTTTTCTAGTATATACGGTTATACCCAACCCTACTTTGCATAATTTTTTAGAAAGTGTTAGCATTCTTTTAGCAACGGTTTTTTTAATAGTACAATTACTAATTCATATATTTACTGTACGGAACCCTCTGTACGCGAGTAATACTCGCACTTGACCGTTTATTTGAAAAAAAAAAAAAAAAAAAATCTCTCCTAGTCTCACAAATTCTCATATTCAATAGAGTCAACTTAAATAAAATATTGTGTATCTTATAATGCATTGCTTAGGAATCTGGAAAAAAAAGGAATGAAGCAAGATTTTCTTTATATATGATAGTTTTTATTTATAAAATGAAAAAAAAAAAATAAGTTAAATCTAAAACTATCAATACAGATGAGCGTTTTACGTTATTGTCGAAAAATGATTCATCACATGAAAAAAATATTTTTCAAATGCTGTACCTTCAAAGACTAATAATTTGAGAAATAATTTAAAACAAATATTACAACTATTTCTGTGGAACATTAAATAAATATTTAAACAACTCTACTACTTTGCACAAGATGTCCCGTGTGTTTTGGATAATAGTGTATTAAGGTTTTGGATAAAGTTCGGCATGAAATTACTATTTGCATTTTATGTATGAATTAAATGATAAAACTTTCTCCTACAGCACTAGAACTAAGCAACCCAGAAAAATATATTATAAACTAAGACATTTCCTAAAAATTTATCGCATACAGCGTAAGATCCAATTAAACATATTCAGCATTATCTTTTTTAAATTGCCAATCTTTCATGATGGTGTTCCTGCGGGGAAAAAAAAATTAAAAATTTTGAAATTTTTTCAAACATTTTTCAAAAAGTTTTGATTTTTTTTTCTAGTTTTATATTCAAATATATAAAATTCGGTGCAAAGTATTATTTATATATATAAACCAAACTTTTATATAAAAAATATTGGAGATTTTCATTGATATGGAACGTACAGGGGGGATTTCGAAGATTTCTAAGACGACGCGTAAAATTCCATTATGTCCTCAAAAATTATTTTTTTTTATTTTTATTTTTGTGATAAATGCATACCATAATGCATATAATGTACCCTTGAATAATATTTAAAGTGAAATTTATAAAAAAAAAAAAAAAAAAAAAAATGCTTTTTAAGGTTAATAAGGTCCCTTGTCCCCGTAACAGAAGTTGAAGATGTGCAATTTTAAGTAGTGTCTAATTCGCATATAATATACATGTCAGCGACTTAAAATAAGGCATACTAAAAAATTATATTCTGAATGTTTGCTCAGAAATGCGTCAAATAATTTAATAACAAAATTCTTGTTCGTAAAGTTATATTAATGAATATTTCAAAAGTCTTTTATTATTAGTTTATTTGTATTTATATTAAACTAGGGGATCATACCCGGGCTTCCCACGTTAAAGGTGAAAACATTTTTTTTTTTTTTTTTTTTTTTTTTTTGAAAAGTAATAATTTTTTTATATGCAATATTTTCTTTAGAATCACCACTTACATTAAAAAAGCATTTTTCATATGGAAAATACGAATTATACTATCAAATAACTTTTTGAAATTTATCAAAAGCGATATTTTCCTATTAGCCGCTTGCTAAGAGTTATTTGCCAAGATTTTGCTACTTATGGCATCCTTTTATATTCTGATAATTTCAGAGGATATACATGTCTGGTAAATTTGTGTTTTATTTATATTATTTTATTTATTTATTCATAGGGCAATTTTTTATGGATATTAGCCGTAAGAAAATGATGAAGTCTTTATTTTGTTTTAAGGGCAAACGGATTAATATTTCGTAATCGAGCTCCGCGCGATATAGATAAATTAAAAAATATTTCATGCTTTAAGATTGTTTTTAAAACCATAGAAATTCAGTAAACTGAGATGAACATTGCAAATAAATTCCATCAGAAAAAAAAAATAATACTATTTATTGATCGAAAAATTTAAACTGTACGATTACAAATATGTTATATTTGTGTTTTTAAAATAATATTCTTTTATTTGTGTATAAAAGAAGTATTAATTTAGTTAATTTGTCTTTCACAAACATGTTAGATTGGTGGGTTATTTAATATTATTCTTTTATTTGTTTAAGAAAGCAGTACTAATTGCGTTATGCAAAAATAGTCAGAAACAAATGCTGAAAAATGTTTGTTGCTTTATGTGCAAAATTTTTATTATTATTACGTATTGAAACCGGCACGTGATAAGACAAACTTAAAAAAAATTATACTTAAAAATTATTTTAGAAAATGTAATACATCAGTCAATAAATGCAGTTTTTAAACAAATTGCATTTGAAAGTAAATTTTTCTCCGTATGCGGCGAAAATTGAAAATGTACGATGGTCAGAAGATTAAAAAATTGCAGTAGCGAAACTTTCAAGACCGAAATTTGATCGTGAAGTGTTGCCATTCGTAAAATGACATCAGCGTTACTCACAGTTATGTTTGTTCTTCACAATATAGATACTTAATCAGTAAAATATAATAAAGATCAGTTATTAGGGTGTGGTTATCAATTGAGGCTCTTATGCTTGGATTTCCGGAATGAAAACAGCAATTTTCACCATCTCAAAATCCGCATGCACACTTCTCATATCCATATTCCCATGGTATATCTCATATCCAAAAGTGTGCGTATGACGTCATTATCGCGGAATAACAGACAATATTCTTGACATAGTCCAACATTTAATTTCAACTTTTTTCAGGTTTTATGAGAAAATGGCAACAAAAAGACGCAGTATCTCCCATTTTTGACTATTTTCAGTTTACTTTCAATGACTTTCAATATAAATGAGGTACTTTTGTTGCCACGATAAGAAAAATGGTATTAAAAACTACAAAAAAATTAATATCGCAAAAATAAATAGAGATACAGCTTTCAAACAAATTGTATTTAAAAGACCATTTTTATCCTTATACGATGGTGTAAAAATTTTAAATGTGCGATGTTTAAATTTTAAAAATTTGCAGTAGAGAAAATTACAAAACCGAAATTTTATTTCAAATTTCAAAGTGTTGCCATTCGCAAAATGACGTATGTGTTACGCACAGATATGTTTGTCCTTTATAATATAGATATGCGAAACTGTTTAAAAAAACACTACCATAAGATGAATTCACAACCATCTTGGCTCATGCATATGATTATGTGCGGAAACTTATTGATGAACATATTCGTGTACGTTAAATTTTTGACATATGATTAGTTCATTGTTTAAGTTTTATATAGTTTAAATTTAATATCAATTGGAGGATTAGAATGCAGTCTAAAGCCTTCTAAAATGGTTAACGCATTTTATCTTAAACCTAATTTATATGACTAGTAAAGATGCATCATTAAATGATACATCTACACTGCTCAAACAACTTAGGGGAGCAAGTTCCACTGCTCAAGAATTGTAATCTCCAAGTCCAGGATAGTAAAAGGAGGCCTCGGTCTCGCAGCACTGCGTCGTCTGAGTATGTCCCAAACATGCTCGATCGGATTTAGGTCAGGAGAGCATGCTGGTCATTCCATACGCTGTATTGTTTTAGCTTCAAGCATGTTTTCCATAAGACGAACTGCATGAAGTCTGGCATTATCACACATGGAAAAAAAGAAATCACTAATTTCTTCAACAAAAAAATACGACATGAGGTCACAATATCTCTTCTGCATAACTTCGGATCGTCAAAGTGCCATTCCGAATGATATGCAGTCCCCTACGTCCACCTGTGCTGATTCTAGCCAATAGCACCAACCCACCTCGTCTGTAGTGTGATCTTTCACGAACGAATGTGGGATTATTTTGAGTGCCTCTTTCTCTCCATGCCAAAACACATCAGATGTCACATCCAGACTGAATCAGAACTCATTTGTAAACAGAATTTGACTCCAACAACGTTGTCTCCAAACTCGATGTTCAGTTCCCCAACTTGTTTGGGCCGCACAGCGTCTTGAAGTCAACGGAATACAGACCATTGACTTACGTACTTAGAGACCACCCTGATGAAGCCTATTTCGGACTGTTTGACTGTACACCTTTCGTCCTCTGGCCAAGAACATTTGTGTTTGCAGCTGAGTAGCATTGTCCGTTGCATCTAGACGAGCTGTTAAGAGTATATATCAGTTATCAGTTTCTGTGTTAGCACATTTTCGATCTTGCACTTGTCGATGACTACCATTCCATGTGTCTTGGAATCGATTCCACAGCCTTTCATGGGCACTTCTTGGGACTCCAACAGCTTTCACTACTCTTCGTTGTGTTTTCCCAAATTCAACTGTCCCGATAACACGCCAAGGCATGGATTGCGGTAAATCATGTTGTTGTGACATTTTCAAATCAACTTTTCTCAAAACACAAGCTGAGCAATTGAATTTACAACTTAGGAAGTGAAACAGACGTTTCTGCAAAATCCCGATTTTTGCACTTATTTCCATTTTCTAGTTTTCGAAGACGTCATCTTTAATTTACATGTGAAGTTTTCTTTAGCTGTTTTCTACAACACTTTAAATTATGGATGTTTTATTTTGCGTTTCTTATCGGTGTAAATATTTGCGTAATTTTGTTAAAACCATGCACTCCCCTAATTGTTTTGAGCAGTGTGCTTAGTTAACTTAAAAACTATAGTTTCACCAATATTTACATTAAAGCACGCATAAAACAATATAATGAGAAAAATATCTTTTTTTAAATGTTTAAGGATATTGCTGTATTTCTTAGAGTGTTAAATAACACATAAAATATATTTATATTAAACTACATTGAACTTGTTCTTTAAAAACTAGAATACTTTTTCTTTAAAACTTACCTCATAAATTTAGCTATCTAACAAAAGGTATGTTTTAAGAAGCAGGATAGAAAATATAACAAAAAATACCCAATTTCTAGGTTTATAATAAAACGTATTATTTTATAAACGATAATGTTAATGACGTAATAAATGTGATTGATTAATCTTGGATACTGCATTCTAATTTTCATCTAATGTCTTTTTAATTGCATCATAAAATGACTGTTTGCAGCTATAAAAGTTTCAAAATATTCCAAACAGTGGTGGAATTTTTACATGTAATAAAATATAAATAAAAATCGGGCTTATATCGTTTAAGAATATTTTTCCATGATAAATAAGAATGCAATTTAAGCAATACTGTGCTTCATTGTATTTATATGCAAGTATTTAATTGTTCAACTTCCTGAAGTAGTAACTAGGAATTATCTTTTCTTGGGTAAGTATTAGTACTAATAAGAACATATTTATCACTTGTAAAAGAACAGTATAAAAAATAAATATCGATTACAGAATATACCTAGTAGGGAATGTATAAAATAAGATAATAAGAGGGAAATGTTTTTGTGTAATCAATCTTTTTCAGTGTATTGAAACATGCTATATATGTTGGAATAATAAAAATAAACTTCATAAAAGTGTTTGGTTAAAAAATATGTTTAGTAAAAATAATTTTAACTTACATTTCAAATTAATGATTAATAGCAAAAAACTCTTCTTAAGAATCAGCATTTGACGCATAATAAATAATTACAAATTACTTTAGATAGAACATGCTAATTTTGGGGTTCTGTAGTTAAAAAAGAAAAAACGAAACCATCATAAGATCGCTCGTACGCCTGTCATTCCATCAGTCACAACTCTTTATCTTGTAAACTATGGAACGTGAAAAGTTTAAATTTGGCAGAAGTAATAAAGGATACTGCCCCCCAAATTTATATGCTATTAACCATACACCCATCACACACATATAATCCAAGTATATTTATGAAAAATGTAGGTAACCTAATATAGTTACTTTAAGGGGGTCCGGGACACAATTTAAAATAATTTTTATTTATTGAGTTAAAATTTTGAATTTTTTGTGATGGCTAACCTTGTTATTAGTAGACAAAATCACATGATAAAACTTCTCATATATATATATATATATTTAATTAAAATTTAAAATTCATTAAAAAGGTGGGGTAATTTAAAATCGTTATAACTCGAAACATTATTTGTCGAATTTCATTTTTTTTTCAATTAAATAAACCAAAATATATATGTTTTAATTTAGATTCAGCATTTTTAAAAATATTAATTTAAAAAAAAAAATTAAAAAAATTAAATTAAAAATTTAAAAAAAAATGGTATAACTTTTTTTTAATCATATTTTCAAAAGTAAATATTTATTTTCGAAATTGCTGAATCAAAATTAAAGTAAAACAATTTCAAAAGACATGTTCCAAGTTTTAACAATTTATCTTTAACGGTTCTTGAGTTATAATGATTTAAATGCGAGAAATGGTGAAAAAAGCCGTCATGGAGAGAAACGCATTTTCTCAAGAAATCGTTTACATGACAACCATTGCTTGAAAGCTAGATTTTGCAAACACACCAAAACGAAAAATTTAATATTTCCTGTTCTAATTAAGATAGAATCATGATTTAAACGTCATTTTAAGCTAAAAAACACAGAGAAATCTTTAATGCATTTAGGAAATTTGGAGATTTTTGTGTTCCGGACCCGCTTAAAATAAATATATTTTTTGTATATTGTGTGGGATTAAGAGTAAAAGCTCTTGTAACGCCGAACTTAAAAATAATTTCATTTAATTTGAGGTATTATATTTTCGGAGATGTCGTGAAAAATGTTACGTAAAAATATGTCATTTTCCAACCCGCTCTATTTCAAAATCTACTGAAATTAAAAATGTGAAACAATTAGGAGTAGTAGAAGTTTATTTAATCCTTGCTAGAAAACTATAATGCCCTAGATTACATACTTTTTTAGAAAATAGCATTTTTTTCTGTTACACACGAATTTAAGTATGCGGGTGTTAGGCAAGAGCGTTGAGGGCAATCGAGTTGCCTATCATCACCGAAGTATAAAATGATTGTTGATAATGATATTCGAAAAAAATGTCGGTATTTAGATGAGATATTAAACTTTAAAGAAACGGACGGTTTGGACATACATAAAGACACGAGCCGCGTACTCTGTGCATCATTGGTTTTTAAAGCCTAAGTAATTATTGCTGGTGATTTCAATGTCAACTTCAGGGACAATACTAGAAATGAACTACGGAAATGGTTTTTAATGCTTTGTCTATGTCCAATCATGCAAGAATCTCCTTCCAGAGAAAACACATACATTATGTGATATTGATAACGTATGCACAAACGTCCATACATGTGTCCCGTGCAATGTGGCGTTAATAATTCATTTTTAGTCATCATAAATATATTTGGATAAGATTTTTAAAAATTTATACAGACTATCAATATTTGATAATATTTAGGCTTCATATCTCTCTACAATTTCCTGGTCTATCCATCTATACTTTTCTAGTATATTTAGGCTTCATATCTCTCTACAATTTCCTGGTCTATCCATCTATACTTTTCTAGTATATATAGCTTTTATAAAGTCTTATTCTTTTAGCAACGATTTTTGAAATATTACAGTTACTAATTATAATACGCATTGTAGGGGACCCTCTGAGCGCGAGTAATAATCGCACTTGGTCGACTTTATGTATAATTTGTAAATGGCGTTTACAAAGGTGTTTATAATGGAAATTAATTAATCATAGATAAAGTAATTCCCCTTTAATGTATTTTACATTCCATGATAAATTAACTGTCATCTGTACTATCTATGTTGAAACATTTTAACCTGAAGTTGAATGTTATAAGCGTCCGTCGTTCTTACAGAAACGAATAGAATTAACTTAAAAAATATTCTACAAAAGTACATAAGAAATCTTAAAATATGCACTGAAAAGCCAAAACCACCTATGGCCACGTATCTAATAACGCAATGGTCCACCTTTGGCGCGCCAAACAGCTGCAAGCCGCTTTGGTATGGATGGAAGAAATCATTGGTAGATGGCCGAAGACAGATCGTACCAGATGTACAAATAGGATATACCGGCATGGTTGTTCTTTAGCTCTGAGCTGTCTTTCCTTGACATCCCAAATTTGCTCAATCGGACTAAGATCCACTGAGTTAGGTGGCCAAGGCCTTGACTGGAATTCACTATTAGGTTCCTGGAACCACGCCAGCACAATTTGAGCCCTTTGACATGGAGCGTTGTCTTGCTCGAATACTTCATTTCCATTTGGTAAGGCAGATAACATGGAAGGATGCAACTTGTCCGCAGTGATGTTCAGATAGTCCGCGGCATTCATGGTCTGTACTACCACAACCACGGGTCCCAGAGACATCCACGAGAACGTTCCCCAAAGACTAATATCGCCATCACAGACCTGTGTATGACCTTCTGTACAAGAGGAAGCGGAGGGTCAATCCATTTCAAGTGGTCCAGAAAATCATTTATTCGTTGCTTGACCATTTTTAAAAAATTATGAAACTTTTTGTACAATAATCCTATTATGATGGAAGTTCAAAATGACTATTACTTTAATTTTATTATTTTTTGTTTGTGCATGGCGGCCATCTTTGTTTCATCGTCTGCAGCAATTTAATCACAAGAAGGGTTTACGGAATTGTAAATAATTCACCGTTTATTACTCCAATTCAAGTGCGGATTAGAGCAATTTGTACAGAATATATTGGGCTAAAAATTTAGTAATAGAGTAGTTTCCGAAAATAAATACTTATTGGTGAAATTTAAGCATAAAGTTTCAATTTTTTTCCAAAATTTGTCCGTTTACAAAAGGAATTTTTTCTAGCAAGGTAAAATGTGAAAATGACATTTTTTTTTACTAATAGGCCGAAAGTACTTGTACTCTCACGCCAGGTTCCAGATCTGGGACTTTCTCTTCACTAAAAAAAAATCCAAATTTTTCAAAAATGTCAAAAATCACACTTTTAAGGCTTTGATATCTCTGGTGGTGCAAGAGATAAAAATTTGATGTTCTGGTTTCTGACAGTATTCTATGGTAGTGTTATGCACAAGAAATTTCAGGATGGAGATTTGACTACAAGCTGAGATATGGTAAATACAACATGTCAAAGCAATTCTGCCAAACTATTGTTTTGTTGTAGTCGCAGCTAAGTATTTATGTCAGAGTGTCCCTTAAATTTATGTTTTTGATTATTTTAAATAATAGTAGCAGAAAATAAAGACCTTTGCAAAGCTTAGCAATTAATTAAAAAAAAAGAAATTATGCCTAAGGCCATACATTTTGTATGGTTTCAGTAATTTTTGTTGTAAGTAATTTTAGTAACTAAAAGAAACATCAGCATAAAAAAAAATATTTTTATACAAGACCTTAGACAAAAACAGAATAGGGAAAGAGAAAAGCTGTTAATGTTGTGATACTTGTTGAGACATGATCAAACGTGTCAAAAAATATTCTTGCTTGTTGGTTCGCAGGTAATGGAACTCCAGAAATTGCTGGATACGTAATTACACTAGATTAATTTTTTTTTTTTTTTTTTTTTTTTTTTTTTTTTTTTTTTTTACACAAAAAAATCAATCTAGTGTATAGTTTATTATTGTTACTTTTTTAAATAAATAGGAAACTATAAACTGTCATTAAACTTAATTAAAAATATTTATATTGATACATCTGTAATTAGTCAAACCGTATATTTATTTTTTAAATATTACGTATCCATGGAAGGAGTTCCCTTCCTGTAGGTTTAGTCTATATAAATAAAAGAGATTTACTGACAATAATTTTATATGATGAACAAGAGATACTGAAGCAGGATTATCTAATTTTTTAAAAGGGATTTATAAACGTATATGTTTACCAAATATTATTATTGTTGTAAATGTGAGTAAACTGTAATTGAAGCACTATTGGTTAATAAAACAATTTTCACATATACTAACAAGAACAACAGTAACAACAACAAAAAAAAAACATGCATCCTATTAACGTGATTAAATACATATTTGTTTACGTTTAGGAAGAATAGCTGTGTAATAATATTTCTGAATACATTTAATAAAAAGAATAGTATTTTGATCCTTTTTTTAGAGATTAAACCTTACAATAACAACAACAACAACAAATAATATATTAAATTTAAAAAATCAAAAAACCCGACTGCGTAAAAGTGAACTAATTAATTATTTCTCATAAATATGAAACTATTTTTTATATTACATAGATTTTTTTATTTACTTGTATTGATGACTTTTAAGTTGTGTTTAATTATGAGTTCCTATCTACAAACACTCTTTTGATGAGGACCATAGATGTCTATAATGAAGGTTAGAGTTACAGTAAAGGTAGCGATCCAAAGTACACAAATTCCAGGATGTAATATTTAAACGGAGCTTCTGACTACAAAATGGTCAATGAAACATCGTCTTCATATTGAAAGACCTGTACAATGATATGCCACTCAATAGGGTGCGTCATTTTTTTTCGTCTCTACCGCCATTTTAAATTTATAAAAACAAAACCTATCCTATAACTATCGGAAGATTTAGACAAATCGACAGAGTTCCATTCATTCCGTTCTTGACATGAAATGATGTTTTGTACCTTTTCGTGTAAATCGTTCAACAGGTGGCGCTGCTGTGCTGCATTTTTGTGATTTCCACAATAGCTCTAGCTCCAGAACTAATGCACCGATTTTCATCAAACTTCAGATTCCGGTATACCTTAATATGAATTAGTGCTGTTTGTGTTTTGGTGCAAATCGCTCAACAGGTGGCGCTGCTATGATGAATTTTTCAGAATTTCCCCTACAGCTCTATCTCAATAACTAATGCACGAATTTTCATCAAACTTCGAATTCAGGTATACTTTGATACGAATTGGTTCTAAATTGATGTAATTTCTTATACTATTTAAATGATTTAATTGACGTGATTTATATAGAAGAAAGTTTTGTGATGGCCACAACATACTAGTTTTTTTCGGAGACAGAACACTATGGCACTATCTCCGTTCTGCCAAATGTATGTCAGAACGTGGTGGTAAGGACAAGTACAGTAGAACCTCCATTATCCCAAGTAATTGGGACCGATCATCTCTCGGAAAATCGCAATTTTCGGATGATTGAGAACGCTACAATTTTGAGATTATGAAGAAATATATGCAATATTTCTTATTATGGTAACAAGTGCTTAATAAAAATAAAGCAATAGCAAAATAGAAACAAGAATAAATTACCTGAATTTTAATTTTGAAATTAAGAACCTTTTACATATATCACAAGTTTGAAAAAAATGTTTTGTTTGTCTCAGTTTCAATTGCCTTTGCTTGAAGGTCTATCACGGAGTTTTTTACGATTATTTCATCAATAACACAGTCCTTCTGCTGTTCCAGATTTGCCAAACATTTTGAAAAATATTCAAACGCTTCATAATTGTTATATGTTCGTTTTTTTCGTTCCACTCCCCAGCTTACGGAAGCTCAATTTAAATTCAAAGACAATCTAAGAGAGGGGATGGAAAATATTTATATTTAGTTCAGAAATGGCCGCTTGCAAACAAAGAATATGATATTTTAAGAAAAAAAAAAGCTTTGAATGTGGATTTTGCATAAAAGAAATGTGATAGTAAAGAAAAAAAAAACCCTTTAAAACTGGATTTTCGGTTAAAACAGTTTCGGATGAAAGAGGTTTTACTGTGATTATAAAAACATGTAAAACTAGTGTAGATGCAAAAAGAAAAGCTTGCTCTATGGTTATTTAGTTTTAAGTGACCATATAGGTTTAGCAACAGTTATCATTGATTGTGTTTTGTTCTTAAACCAATTGACAAAATTCAAACACTAGAACAGTATCATCATATTCGCTTATTGTCACACAGAAATTGTGTGCCCATTTCTTGCACATAAAAACATTTCGGGGCAGAATGCGATAGTTCCATATTCCGCCTCACCAGTTCCGCCCCAGAGACACGATTTAGGTTAGGAAGGTAAGGTTACTCTAGAAAGATGCATAAACAAACGTTTACCTATACGAAACTAAAGACAATTAAACATACTTCAAGCATGAACTAACTGTATTTGTGATGTAAACAAGTATGTATACATTACCTTGGTTACAAAATCATCATAAATTTCAATACCGGAACAAAAAATTACATAACGAAAAATTCACGCGTCAACGCTCGAAAAAACTGGACTAACATGGTTGGCCGAAGTTGAACGGCAACAGTTTTTCTTACTTCTGCTTATTGCCGCGCGCTGGCAGCACCTCCTTGACACCGAAAAATGCCAAACTTCATTCCGCCCCGGTAAATCATGTGACCCTGAATCCTCGACATTAAATATAGATATATTCAGTTTCTAGCCAAAAAAGAAATACTTATACAGACATAAAAAAAAAAAATAAATAAACCGGATAAACTATTTATTTAAAATGGATATAAAATGGAAAAATTAAAAATATAATATAATTATAAATTCAATAATATTACATTTACATCTCATGATTTTGAAAACATATTACTTAAAGCTAGATGTATCAATAAAGACAAAAATGACTTTTTGAAGAATTATCCGTATCTTCCTCCATTAAAAAAATCTCATTACCTCTTAAAAAAAAAAAAAAAAAAAAATTAAATATGCAACTTACAAAATAAATAAATAAATAAATAAATAAATAAATAGAAAGAAACGACCATTATTTCTTGCATTAAAACACATGCAATTTCTTAATTTAAAAAATTCTACATCCTAAAAAAAGTGTATATCTTTTAATATAACAGCAGTTTTAAATGTATTTTCCATTATAATATTTAAAGTATTTATTTTGTATTTGATTTTACAATTAGTATAATATAAAACTTATTAAAAGTTAAACATATCATATCAGTAGTACCACTCTGCATACATGCCAAAATTCTTCGTCTTCCTTTCAATACAAAAAATAAGTATATTATGTTACATACAAAAATCTTGATAAAATGAAAGACATTCAATTTTTTTAAGAAAAAAAACCAGGTGAAACATATTTTCTTTCTACTTACAAAGTCCTTAAATGATTAGTCATCAATCGTAAGAGCTAAGTCTTGCTCTCAAAAGGTTAAACTAGCAACAATGATTATTAAAAAATAATGATGTAATTAATGAAATAACAAAAACTCTAGATGATGGATTGCACTCAGGTACTTTACTTACTTTGAAAGAAGGAACAAGATTTATTTTGTTTTCTGGGGAAAATTTTTTGATACAGAATAATATTTTATCTCTATTTAAGAGTTATCGATAAATAATATTTTATAACAACATTATCCCTATTTTATATTAAATACGTTCTGGAACTCCAATGAAAAGATGTATTGGAAGAATGAATCGTATGGAAAAATATTGTAATGCTATTTAAAAAAATACACAATATGTATAATGATAAAAAAAATTTACATATAGTTATTTTTTTAATATTTAAAAAACATTACTCTGCTACTTATTTTATTGTACTTAAGGTAAAGTTACTTTTAAAACGTAATGTTTTATATATATATATATATATATACATTTATTTAATTTTCTTTTATATATAGAAGAATGAAAAACTGATGAAACATAACAAATTTGGCAAGTAGTCCGACATTAATATCATTTCTGTATAACTGTTTTTAGTAAAGTGTTAGATGTATTACTTACTTATATAGGAGAAACACGCCAACTAATAATAACAGCAATCATTAAAAGAGGAATAATTAATTTATTATGGATCATAGATTAACTTTGTTATACTAGATGAATATGAAAGCGAGATATAATTAATGTTTAAATAAGTGTACAAGGCAGATAATAGTAGTCTGTATAATTTGGGATGTGTTATGTTTTTCAGATTTTGATAATTGTTTCTTATGTATTTTGTAGCGCTGCATCCGAAAAGAACTTTAATTTTTAACTATCAACACCAGGTTTCTTTTTGCAAATCGTAAATATCAATGATAAAAAGTTCAAAGTTTAAATTGCCCCCTCTCCGCCCCTCCCCCCCAACGAAACACTGAGCTGTTTAGCTGTAAGAATTCCCAGTATAAGACGAAGATTAAATAAAGTATTGAATAACATACAATAAAATTAAATAAAAAATGTTTTACATGTATTTTCACTATTTTTTTACTTTAAAATTTACGATTCGAGAAAAATTCTGACATGATTAATTTTTAGATTATGCGATTCTACAAACAAATAAATCATCAAATGTTTAAAATCCCAACAATCTCCTCTGTTTTACAGTATCAGATTATTGCTATTATTGTAACTTTGAAAGTTACGATTTGAAAAAAATCCTGACATAATGGAATCATGAAAAAATACATAAAAATCAATTATCTAAAGTGAAAAGACACGATCATTTCTTCTATTTTTTAGAATCAGATTTTAGCTATTTTTTTTTTTTACTTATGACTTCGAAATTTACGATTTGTAAAAGACCCTTACGTGATTGTTAAATATAAAAGCCATTTTCAGATTCAGCGCTATGAAATGCTTAAAAATCAATTATCGAAATTTAAAAAACACAACCATCGCATGCTTTTTTCTTTCCATGCCACGCAGGTGTGTGATGTGAGATATAAAATGTTGCAAAAATGATAATGCAAGAAAATCCGAGGATACGTAATTGTTCGCTTTTAGCATATTTCGCCGATAAGTTCAGAAAAAGACTATGTTACAAGACTGGCAACATTAGATTTTTATGATGCACACTGCGAAAATGACCAGGAATTTGAAAAAGTCGGTCTGAGTGCACATACACATGAACGCGCAAATAAATTGCGCACTGTTAAAAATCTGCATCAAATTGTCCATACACTCGACTTTTTTATAGGAAATGCTTACATAACCGTAGTTTAACCCTCTTCTGACTGTAATATTGTCAATATTATGGTCTTATTGCCAATATTATATTATATATTATATAATTTGCAGTTATGTAACAGTTTTCTGTAAAAATGGTCGAATTACTGGACAGTTTGTACAAATTTTTAACAGTGCATGAAGTTAACACCATATTATAATATTAAATTACTCCTGAATATGTCTTCTGGAACTGCAGGATGTATTTTCTTACAATTTAAGCCTAATTTCCATCCTCAAAAAACCATTAAAATATATTTCTCTGAAAGTTCTTATCATATCAATTCAGTACAATTTTTTTAGTAAAAGAATTTTGGAGCTCATTCAAAAAATCCAGTTGCTTGAAAGTTCTTTATAAAGATGCGTAAGTAGGTAGTTATTTAAAAGGTACGTAGGCAGTGTGATACTTTTATTATATACAGTGGAACCCGGTTAAGACGCTCACGGTTAATACGCGATCCCGCTTAATACGCGGATTTTTTCCGCTCCCTTGAGCATCGTCTGTAAGACTAATTCAAAAATATCACGTTTAAGACGCGAGCGGTTATTACGCGATCCCGCTTAATACGCGAAAAATTTTCGGTCCTTTGTGGTAAAAAATCACGTTTAAGACGCGAATTCATTGGTGAAGATGCGAATTCCTTCTTTCTTCTCCAGTATTTCCATTTTAGCGGATTTTTTTATTCATTTAAAAAGCACTGTTTATGTATACTAATATTTACTTAATTTAATAACAGATCAATTAAAAGAACATTTCGAAAATAGTGATAGATAATCGAATGAAAAAACGCCTCTAAATTAGCAACACTGTAATTCTTCTTTGATCCCGTGTTTAACATTCTTTGTCTCTCGTTTCGTGTATTTTTTATTGTAGTAGAGAGAGATACATAGAAAGGAATTCAGGATTCTCAGATACGTCATAAAATTATAATTAAAGATGATTATACCTGTTGTTAGTGAGTTTTTAAATGTATGTTATATCACTACTATGTTTTATAATACATGCTATATACAAAAAAAAAATAATAAAAGAAAAAGAAACTCGCATAGATTAAACAAATACGACTGCTGTTGTATAATTATTTTATGTTTTCTATGTTTTCGTTACTTTTTGCTATGCTAACAATACTTTTTACACAAAGATTAATAAGGTTAGTTTTTTTCTTACATTAAAAATGACAGATTATATTGGTACTCATTATCAGAAGTACTAAATATGATTTTAACAACTGGGTTATGCTTCAAAAATTTATATTTTTATTCTTTCTGTTTAAAAAAAAAATTAGTCTAGCAGAAAAAATATTTTTGTTGTTTTATCTTTGGTTGTAACGTATTATCGATAATAAAGCCGCATGTTTGAATCCATATTTATTTTCAGTTATTATTCCAGTCTGTCTTGTAAAAAGATACTACAAAGCTGAATACAATTAAATTTAAATCTAAATATAAGACACAATTTTCGACCATAAACGTATCAATGAAAGCTCTAAAGTTCATTTAGACGATTAGATGTGTAAATAAGCCCAGTTCCTGCAACATTATACAAATCACGCTTAAAACGCGATCCCGTTTAATACGCGACTTAGGTCCACTCCCTTGAAACGCGTCTTAACCGGGTTCGACTGTATATTAAAGATTCATTTAAGCGTAAATGTTCGCAAGTGAAAAATGGATGATTAAACATCTAGAGGATGAGCCATTTCGGACTCGTATGCCGTATTGCCTGTATTTGAGATTTTCTCAAATGTAATGTTTAACTATTTACTTTATGACTACTCAGTTATATGTTTGTCACGTATCAAAGAACCAATATGGTCTGCTTTCTCTGTGACCTGCTTCATGTAAAGCTGGAGCGCAGAGGAAACCTCTGTAAATCAGTTTACTGGACAACAGCATCCAAAAAATATGAACTAGCCCCATGCAATACTGCATCCTCTAATATTAAAGAATGTTTCATATAGAATAGTTTGTTTGGTCAAAAGCTGGCTCATAAAAACCGTGCGTTAACATTAATTCAAATTATAGAAGTGTCCACCGATTGTAAAATTTGTTCTGTAATTCGCTTTCTGTATTGAAGAGTTATGTGACTAGCAGAGATGTAGTGGATGGTATACGGGGGTATACGCCGTGTACCTTCTATATATTTTTAACAAGCTCCGTATACCCTCTGCTTCTCAAATAAAGCATTAGCATAAGGTGTGTCCCACCGAAATAAAGCCACCATGATTATGTGCTGTAACTGGGCACAAAACAAACCAATAAAAACGAAACAAATATTTTAAGAAAGTCTATTTACAAATACATATTTACAAGTAGTAGCTCACACCCTGCCCCACTTGGGCAGGAAAAAAAAAGAATATGTAAAGAAAAGAGAGGGGAAACGTGTCAGCCGAAATAAAGCCACTACAGTTAATAATTAATATATCCGCGTTGTTCATATATGACTTGGTATATACGATGCGGCATACCATTTACCAATTCCTGGAGCACGGTAGTATCAATATTTTCCCAGGCTTCAATGATGGCGGTGTTTAATTCTGCCACAGACTGAAACTGTCTGCCATTGGCATATACGCGCCCTACTGAGGATATCCCACACATTTTCTTGGGGATTGAGATAAGGGGAAAGCGCAAGCTGTTCCATGACATGCACCCCATTATTCAAAAGCAATTTCCAGGCAGATTTTGCGACGCGAATGGCGACATTGTTCTGCTGGAAACCCAACTTAGGGCACCAATTCTCTCTGCAAATGGCAGTAGATGAATTTCTAGCATTTCCTGGTATTTGGTAGCCTTCATGCGGTGTGAAGGAAGAGCCAGGTTAAGCTTACCGCCATAGCCACATCCTCCCTACACCATTAATGAGCCTCCATCTTGGTGTCTTTCGGAGAAAATTTTCTGTTATTTCCTCATGTTATTCCAATATAAAGCAAGGCCGTCTAAGTCATCCAAATTAATTTTTTTTTCTCATCTGAGACTATAACACGATGCCACTGGTCCTCCCAGGTTTGATTATAATGGGCTCAATCAATTCTCCTTAACGTATGGATAGCTTTCAACATGGGCTGCTGTTTCCTTTTCTTATATCGTAAATTGCTTTTACGTTTTTCAATTCGTGGCAGGGTTGATCTTCTCATTGGGATGTTATCCTCATTGGCCAACAATTTTAGGGAAATATCACTTCGTGGAAGACGACGCAAAACATCTCTTTCCTGCTTGGAAGTCATTTTTCTGCACGTGCACCTCATTTTTTTATACCCGTACGCATTGCCCTGTTTTAAAAAATTATCTATTACGGTTTTAGATCGTTTTATTTACTTACATATTAGTCTATGTTAAAGACCTTGTTCCTTAAAAGCTGTTATCTGAACTTTCTCGAACTTCGATAGCTGGGTTTTCTTTACCGATGCAATGCTGAAGGAGAAATAGAAAATACAACCTTCTAAAGTCTACACAAAGTTCGAGAGGCACAAGAGCAAGTATTTGACAACATCCTGATGTCATAAACATGTTGAACTGCAGCAGCTGGAATGTCGATAGTTGCCAATAAATATTAATATTGGCAGTGGCTTTATTTCGACGGGACACTGTTTCCCCTCTCCTGCCCAGGTGGGGCAGGGAGTGAGTTACTACTTGTAAATATGTATTTTTATATGGACTTTCTTAATATATTTGTTTCGTTCTTATTTGTTTGTTTCGTGTCCAGTTACATCACAAAATTACGGTGGCTTTATTTCGTTGGGACACACCTTATACTCTATCTATGCGCGTTCATGACTTCAGCGTATACCCTCTGCCTATACCGTATACTCACTGCTTTTTTACGACTACAATACTGGTAAATAGTGTCCCCAGGTGTACCTAATTACACCGGATGTCTCGATTTTATTTAGCTCCAAGGCCTGCCACGCGTACCACAGTACTTGACGCCAAAAATCCTGATTTTTTCTGATGCTGAATTCTTCTAATTTTATTTCATACCATGTTATTCGTTAGTAAGAATCAAATGGAACTTTATACAGCTAATAGTGTAAAGAGAGAACTTTTGTATAACGCATTTTTTTTATAGTCCCTTCAGAAAGAAACCTTAAAAGTTCATCAACCTAGACGGAAAACTGTCTAAAACGGATATTTTGTATCTCATTATGATAATGTTTTTACATATTTTACTGTAGTTTGTTCTGTAAACACTGTAAAAACAAGCATTCTATTTTTTTACTGTAAAATATGTATGTTTTTATTATATTAGAAGCAACAGTAAAAGGGCAGAAAATTATTCTTTTTTAACAAGTTGCCTCTTCAGCCGGTATAATTGTACCGTATTCTTAGTTTAGGTACAATGACATTTTTACATTTAAGGTTTGATTTTAGTATAGTTAAATGTACTTTATTTCCTTATTTACGAGTTGTTGTACCGCTTTTTAGCTCACAAGCTTTGATAGCCTGAGAGCTAATGTGCCCGCCGGTTCTGTATGTATGTACATATGTACGTATGTATGTATGTATGTACGTAACGCGATAACTCTTGAAAGAAATATTCGATTTGCATCAATTTTTTTCTTGGTTTATTCTCATAAGGCGCTTCCCTTATTAGTTTTGGAGGTTCATTGGTTAAGTATAAATATGGAAATGGGACTAGACCCCCTTCCCCCCTTAATTTAGATAAATGGGTTTTTCATGCAGAATTATTCCATTTACTCTAAATTTGGTATACCGGTTTATTATGTTAAGAAGCTGCCTTGGTTGGATTTTGAGGTTCATTAGTTAAGTATAAAGAGGGGAAAGGGGGGATAGACCCTCCTCGTTAATTTAGGTAAATTGGTTTTCATGGAGCGTTATCCGATTTGTCCCAAATTTGGTATACCGGTTTTTTATGTTAAGGAGCTGCCTTGATTAAATTTGGCGGCTAATTGGTTAAGTATAAAGGGGGGGGGGAGTTCCCCCTTAAATTAGGTAAATGTTTTTGTTTTTTTTCATGCAGAATTATTCGATTTGCTTCAAATTTGATGTACCGATTTATTCCGATATGGCGCTTCCTTTATTAGATTTGAAGGTTCATTGGTTAAGTATAAAAGGGGAAAAGGGGGGAAGTCCCCTCCCCTTAATTTAGATAAATGGATTTTCATGCAGAATAATCCAATTTAATTTAATTATTTTTTCTATGTCCAGTCTGATAAGGACCTTTTCTGATTATATTTGGAGGTTCATTATTAATTACAAAGGGGAGAAATGTGGGGTTAGACCCACCTCTTAATTTAGCGATATGGTTTTTTCTTGCAGAATTATCTGATTGGCTTCAAATTTGGTATACCGGTTTAATATGTTAAGGAGCTTCCCTGATTAGATTTAGACGTTTAACACATTAGAAATTACTTCGAAATAACCTTCATATTTAAAAGCAAGAAAAAAATCGTCTATATGAAAATATACACGTATAAGAATATACAATGATATGATCTTATTTCATCTACGATTCCGTTACATAAAGAATTATCATCTGATATATTCCGCATAAAAAATATATTTCATCTCTGACAAATGTTCTTCATGGCATTTATTTTTTACCATGATATATAATTGATTGATATTGTTTAGAAATTGATAAAATATCGTTTTCTATCAAAAATATGTCTTCAGAAAAAACTTGTTACTTCCTGCACAGAAAGTTAAGTAGGCGAGTGCAATCCATCATTTTGATGTTTTTATTTTTCACAAATTATTATGTAATAATGATTGTTGCTAATTTCACTTTCCGAAAGCATGTCATTGCTTATACGAGCGATGATGTATATTTTAAGTATATTTTATTAAAGCGTGTGAAAATAATTTCCACCTGAATTTTTCTCGCAAAAAAATATATTTTTTGCTTTTCATTTAAATGTTTTTTTCCATAAAATCTATATTGAGCAACACTTGTGTATAAAAATACTTTTTTTTTTAATCTGTCCTCTGCACTGTACATTCAGTTGAAGTACATCATCTGATTTTTAATTGTATATTATTACGACGGCGACTGATATTGATATTCTTATATCATCAAAAACATCTGCACATTTTCCAGCAGCCATAAAAAATATGTAATTTTTATCTTGAAATATAGTTTTTGTTTTAAACTGGACATGAAAATCAAATTAATTTAGGTATGCCTTTTCTTAAAGAAATAAGAAAACCAATATTAATTTCAAATTAAATATACGGGGCGTTTCAAAATTATATGTCAGAAATGTAAATGCATAGGGGGCCATAGCAAGCGGATTTCGTATAGGATTGTGGGTGCGGAAATGCACCATTCAGGCAGTAGAAGGCGCTGTTGAGTTCCACAGATGAAAGCGCTTCACTGACATGATTTTCATTCCCTGCGCGGATTTCGGGCAGCTTGCACTGTTACACTAATGAAGAGATGGCCGACATGCATTTTATATATGTAGCAGAGCAAGGAATTGGGTCACACCAAACGGACATCAAACAGTTGCGGAGCTTTTCGAAGGACTTTCTTCTACTGTGCATAATGTTGCTTTTTCCACTGTAGGAATTCTGCGATATCTTCCAGTGCCCGTATCACGACTCGAGGCGTAGAATGATCCGCTCGCACACAACTCCCAATGAAGACACCCAAATCCTTCGGGTATCCGGCAGAACTTATCCACAGAACTTAACAACGCCCTCAACGCCAGGGTTGTAGTGGAGGGTATACGGTGGTATACGCCGTATACCTTCTGGATTTTTTTAAGGAACACCGTATACCCTCTGTTTCTCAAAAAAGCTATAGTATATACACTGTAGGGTATACCCTCTGCCTTCAGCCTATACCCTCTGCTTCAAGCGTACGCCCTCTGCTTTTTTTACGACTACACCACTCCCAACGCTGCATTTCCACATCAAAATTCCTATACGAAATATGCAATATACGAAATATAGTCCTCGCTACCTGCCTTCACAATTCTGACATACAATTTTCAAACACCCTGTATATATATGTATTGCATTTTATTTTTCAGCTAATTTATCACATAAATCTAGTTATGCCAATAATGATAAGAGTAAATATCTCAATGTTTTATCTATAAACAAGACAAATTTCACTAATGATCACTTGATATAGTACCTTTCTAAATAATTATTTGTATGACATAAAAGGTAATTTGTGATATAATTTTTTTTTTCGAACGCAATGCTTATTATAATGATGTAGTAACGGTTTTGATATCTTTCAGATGCATTGTTTATTGGTAAAGAACATTTTTCGTAATGATTTTACCTCGTTATTTCTTATGCGTTGTATTTAATTATTTTTATAAAAAATAAATTTCATGTGCTATTTTTTGCTATATTTTACAATAGAATATCGTAAACGTTATTCTTTATACAATTTTTGTATTAATGAGGTAGAATAAGAGATAAATTTATCTTTATACGTTCTCCATATGACGTTAATAATATTTAATCGAATAATTATGTTAAAATATCCTTTTTATATACAAATAACAAGAATTTGTAAATCATATTGTTATGTTTAAATATAAACCAATAAATATATAGAAATTGCGCTGCGTTTAACGTTTATTTTTCAAGCTATGTAAATTCATTTCCATTATCATTTTTATCATTAAATCCACTAATATATTATAATTATAAGGATAAGTAGCAGATATATATCTTAAGACAATTCATTTGAATAGGTAAATTTAATAAAAGTAAAATGTGAAAGATTGATATTCTAAAGTGATATTATTCAGAACATCTGCATGTAAATACGCATTGCATGTATTTAAACTATAAATATTTAATTTTAAATTTAGCAGAATGTGAGTTGATTTGTGTTTTATCGTTATACATTTCAACAGATATATATGTAGTAAAAAGGCATGTAGGTGTGTATAACGGTGTATATAATGGTCTATAGTAGAAAGGGGCTCTAAATCAAGATGTTAAATATTTTCGTTTAAACAAAAAATAAGTACTTTATATTTTTGAAATTTAGAATGCAAAATAGCAATCATAAAGTGACCGTTTTGAATGTTTACTTCAGCGTAAAAATTGTTATTGATAAATTTTCTAAGATTTTGAATACAATGAAAATTTACATTAGTAGAAATAATTTTTATATGTATTTTTAGTTTCTTCTGAATTCTATTTATAAGTTCGTTTTTCAGTTGTCTTATATTAACTGCTTTGCCCATTGCTGACACATTCCTCTGACATACGTTTCTTCGTGTTACATGTCATTGCATCACGAAACATTTTGGAATAACACATAACTTGTTTTGTGTTCAACATTATATGTGGATATTAGACACTTCCAGTGTCTCTTGTCCTGTCCAATTTCATTGATAGTAAATACAGTTCGTTGAGAACATCGCTAATATATGTGTATTATTACTATTGTTACGAAAAATATTACAAAGTTGTGCTGTTGTGAAAAGTATAAGATTTTTCACTGAATTGGCCGATTATGACACCAAGGTTTAAAACAAAAAAAAAAAAAAAATCGTCCCAGTTGATGCTTTCTGAACACTTTCCAACATAGTTGAAAAGAGTTTGAGACTTCGTTTTGTCTGTCCAACGTCTGTCTTTCTATGCTCTAACTCTTGCAAATACGCTCGGATTCTCATGGATTGTTTATATGTTATTACGGTTTACTATATATGGATGTCGTTACTATATGCGAATGGAAATGTTCGTTATTGAAAATGAAGTGTAATATATTAAACTTTTATAGTTACTTTACAGGGGCACACAAAACATTTCGTTACATTACGGTCTTAAGGGAAAATCGTTTGCGGTCAATTATATTGTTGTTACGATATTTCAAACACAGTGAGATTAAAGTACCTTTGAGATAGACTACAACTGGATTTTTCTGGGACATATGATAGATAGTATTTAATGTTCGTTTACAGGACCGCTTAAAAAGATAAACTTACATTGTAATATTTGGGGAAAAATTGTTTGTACTGCATTTTAATGTTGTTATGATACTTGAAACATGACAAAATCACTGAAGTGCACTACATTTTTTTCTACAGATTTTGATACATAAACAGTTCCGAGGGTGGGATTACACTTTCGACCATTAAATCACAGAATTTTAAATCTTCCGGCGGTCTTCTCATTATTTTTTTAGGAAATGTCCCCTCTCTCCACTGTGTCATATCCTGAATTAAACACCGTGAAGATCAACGCGTATACATTTAGAACCGAGGTTCTACTTTCTGAATTTTGCCTCCTTCCCCTCGGGATAACACTTCAACTCGAAAGCTTATGCTCAGTTTCCGAAGCTGTCATACCTGAATTTTGCCTGTTGTTGGGGAAAAAATGTCGGCCAGTTAAAGCGGAGTTCCAGTTAAGAGAAAGCCGGTTAAGAGGGAGGTTGCTGTACTTATAAATAATGTTTCAAGTGTTCGAGATTTATTACATTCTTAATCAATACATTAAGGGGGTCCGGGACAAATCTTGAAATTTTGTAAAAAAGTTATATTTCATTAAAAATTTCTCTGCTTAAAATGATGTTTAAATCATGTTTCTATCTTAATTAGAACAAGAAATATTATTTTCTTCCTTTTGGTTTGTTTTCAAAATGTAGCTTTCAAGCAATGGCTGCCACGGAAACGATTTCTTGTAAAAATGCGGTTTTCGTCATTATGGGTTATTAAATTTTTATAAGACAAGAACCGTTAAAGATAAACGGTTCAAACTTGGAACATGTCTTTTGAAATTGTTTAACTTTAGTAATGATTCAGCAAATTTGAAAATAAATTACTTTAGAAAATATGATTTTTTTTAAATGTTGCATCATTTTTTTCACATTAAATATTTTTATTAATTTTTTTTTATTAACTAGGGGGCTCTGCCCCCTACGAGCTACGCTCGGCAACCGCCGTTCAGACACCGCAGACTTTAAAAAGATTTCGGATGATTGAATTATAATTTAAAACACAGTGTCGATCTCCCTATAAACGGGTTTCTATTCATTGCTGTTAAAGGATGCTGTTAAAAGATACTGCCGCTGCTGTTAAAAGATACAATGGCTGTTTCCGGCATTGTTTAAATAAAATCAGTTAAACATTTGAAAATAAGCTAATATAAAATGAATTAAGAAAACAGAGTCTTTGTCTACCGGTATTTTTTAACAAAGCGAAAAGAAATATGTTTTAAATAAGACATTTTAAAGGTGTCGTTTTCAAGGTGACGTAATTTTCACCAAACTTTTCTTTCTCTTTTTAATATTCATGTGAAAATACTTTTGTTAGAACTGAAATATTATTTGCGCTGTCCTAACAAAAATAGTTGTAAAGATCGTATCAATTAAATGTCTTGCGCAATTTTTAAATTTAAACTGTTCTGGAATATTATTTTTTGTTCATTTTACATAATAACGGTAATGTGACGTACATGTGACGTAATTTCTCCTATTTAAGATTTCTAACGCATGTTAATGAATTTATTATTTTACAATATCTTTTCTCTTTTAAAATTCACGTGTAAATATAGTTTTTATGGCGTAATTTTCAATAAGTTCCTGCTTTTGATACGTAAGTATATAATTCTAATTTGAAGGGGTTTTTTCTGCATCAGCGTATTTATCAAACATTCCTCTATATTACCACTGATTTTCATATTTTTGTATGCAATATTTTTCTTAATATTAACAAAGAAATACCTCCGGTCACAAAAAGTTCAAAACCGGCGGCGGTAGTTACTTTTTTTAGAATAGAGAAAAATATTTTTTGTTTTAAATGCTTAAATTAAAACTTATATATTTCTGCTTATTTAAATGAAAAAAAAATAAATTCTACAAATAATATTTCGAGTTATAACGATTTTAAATTACCCCACATTTTAAATAAATTTTAAATTTTAAATAAAAAAAAATAATGAGAAGTTTTATCGTGATTTTGTTTACAAATGATATGGTTAACCATAGAAAAAAAATCAGAATTTCAACTGAATAAAGAAACATTATTTTAAAATGTGTCTCGGACTTCCTTAACACTTATCCATCTGCATTCAAAAATTAAATAGTAATTGTAAGTAAACTGTAATGCACCTCGAATTTTTTTCATTATATTATAGTAAGGATATAAATACACTTTTGTGACGTGTAGCCTCAGAATATCAATTTTTACACGTGTTGGTTCAGTACAGGTCGAGGTGACTTTTATTTTTACTATTTCGCTTATCACTATTTCTCTAAAACATGTTTCGTGATATCGTACATTTTAGGAAAAAGGTAAGACTAACATTATTGTTAGAAAATAGCGATTGGAAAATTTTGTATAAGTGGTACAAAACATGTGCACCCTTGGTTATCAACAGATTAAGCTACTTGGGGCATTCTCACAATCTTTTGACTTTTGGGGGAAAAAATCTGGCGAAATTAAACTTACTAAAATAACAATTTAATCTGATAGACGAATGCCTTAATGATTCAAAATAAAGAAAAAAATGGTCAGCAGCGAAAATATTTTCATGTAACTGAGGTTTAAGTTAAACTTGCGAGTTTAATTTTCTTACCATTTTACCCCAATAACTTTTTATTTTCTTCTAAATTTTTACTTATAATGAATTGGCATAGTACCCACAGGACATTTAAATAAGAAATTATAACAACGTAGTACTTTTAATACAGAATTTTTGTATAACATTGTCTTAAAGGGGTGTTAAAGAAGGGACGGTAAGGTAAAAAAAAGGGGGATGGTATTGGAAAAAAGGGACGAAATGGTAAAAAAAGGGACGGTAAGGATGGAACGGTAAGGAAAATTACCACCTATACTTAGGAAAACCATATTAAGACTAAGGTGATAGCCTGAATGGTCATTGATTTTTAGAAACAGTTGTTAACATTGGATTATTTTTTTTTTTAATTTACCTCAAAAAGTGCAGGAATAAACCTTGGGGACGGTGAGACTACCAATAAAGCCACGATGCTTGAAATTGATATTTAAATGCTGATTTAAATTCTACAGTAAATATCCTGCCAAAGAATTTTAGACATTATTTCTGTAGCATACGTCTGCATGAGAAAAAACTTGAAAAACATTCTGTGGCTGCATCTGAAATGATTGTCTGTATAATTTTAGAAGATGATTGGTAAGGAATCTAAAACCGAGGGACATAGTTTTAAAAATAATAACAACTCTAAAAACGTGTGCAGGTTAATTTTTAGCTACATATTTATATAAAACAATAGTTCCAGTTTTAGAAAAAAAATTACATCGAATTATTTTTATTGAACCAATTTTATCCAGGCAGCTCCAAACTTAAAAATCAGCATCAGGGACACGGGACGCTATAGGAGTTTTCCTGGTATTTGGACACCCAACATCGTCCAAAAATTATTTATCACGTTAATATTGTTATTCAATCATGCAATGGAATGTTCCCCAGTATATGAAATAAAAAAAAAAAAAAACACAAAAAAGTTTATTAAATAAAAAATTATTATTCAGGGACATGAAAGTCAAAAGATTGTGAAAATGCCCTGTATCTACATTTTTTTTTTAAACCGACAACGCTATTAGAGTAATTACAAATCTGAAATCCAGTTTTACCTGAACATTTTAGTTTCTTTTTTTATCTACATTTCCCATAAAAAATGATAATTTGGTTTCAGCAGTGCTCAAAGCGCGTATGACAAATTTGATTTCATTTTTATCACTATGTCCAATAAATAATATGTGGGGTATATTTCTTTAACATATGGAATATAATTGTATAAAAATACTGTTTAGCAATTTTTTTAGCTCAATGCAATTTAGTCTACACGCTTTGAACCCTGTTATAAATATACCCATCTTTAAAATCAGAATAAGTGGACGACTAATAAACATTTTTAAAATTATTTTTAAAGTAAGAAAATATAAATTTTTACTAATAAATAACACATACACGCAAATATTCTTTCTTCTTCATATTCAATTATTTGTCTCATTAACTACTATAATCAAACTAAACTTTCTAAATATTACATCACTAATTAAAAGAAAAAAATACATTACAAAACAAAAAGAAAATCGTAAAATAACAAAAATATGTTTATTTGTTAATATTTACGCATGCTTTATAATTTTTACGTATATATATATTTACGTATCCGTAATTATATTAAAAAAATTTCTAAATAAACTTTCTCGTTATAAAAACTGGAATAACTAAAAGCGTTGCTTATACGTTTTATCTCTTATATATTAATTCAAAAAATTTAAGCATAGGAACTTCGATTACTTTGTTGTCTTTTCACATAAGACACTCAATACGTAAGCGGTTTTTTAAACATCATTTATTTATAAGTCGTTAAACATATTACATTAAATTTTGGATTTTTCGAGATTCATTTTAGCATAGCATTTTTGCAATTAAATTCAATGTGAAAAATTTAGTCTTTAGGGAAACAAAACATTATTCTTGTAAATGCTTTGCAGAAAAATATTCATATTTAAAACTGAAAAGTAAATTTAGATTATTTACTAATTTAAACAACAAATTTTACAACGCAAATTTTACAAGAATCTTTACATACGTACTTTTATGACTAAACTCAGTACATTCAATTAAAAATATTTATTCTATTTAATTCTAATAAAAAAAACTAATAAAATCATAATGTATAAAGATAATTTAACCTACAAGACAATATTCTCGTAATGGCTCATTAAATATGAATTTTTAACCGTTTATAAAAATAAAGTACATTTTCATAAATTATTTTACCGAACATTTACTTGCAAATGAAAAATTACGTAAAAAAAGCCACGTGTCAAAATATTTTTCATTATTTCTCTATTATCTGAAACAATGGAAGTAATCCAATTGTCAGCATTGTAAAGAAATTTTATAAAAAAATATTTAAAATTTTAATTTAAAAATGAGAATAATAATAAAAAATAAAATAAAATAAAATAAATAAAAAACGAGTGCGAACGCATATACAAATGAACAGCTTTCATTTTAAAAAAGTTATCAACAAAATCCGTTCAGTCGAAAGATCAGGGCGGATGACTAAATAAACAGCCTTGTGTTTTAGACATGGAGATGGCATAGGTCGCCCCGGAAAGGTTACCCACACTTTCTTACACTTCTACTTAATATAAATAATTAAATTCGATGTCCTAAATTTATTTTGAATATTTGTTTGCTTATGAATCATTACAATTATTAGGTAGTAATCATTACAATGAATTAACAAATTCATAAAAAGTGGGGAAGGATTGTATTTTGTGTCGATATATTAAGAAAAAGAAACAACGTATAAAGGCACAGATAAAATATGTTTAAAAACATAGAGCTGTTTCAAAATCTCTAAGGTTTCCTCATCAGTGCTTAAAATAAAATTAAAATTAAAACATTGCTTAAAAAAAGGGGGGGAGGGGTGCTCAAAGAGTCAAAAAGGCGTACATTTCAGCTCTACTACATTTCACCGTCGGCAGATGATTTTCGTTATTGTTTAGTGTGGGATTGTTTCAATGTCAAGGCACTGCTTGCATTTGTTCATGAAATCTTTAGAATCATCCATAAAACTTAGGTTTAAAACATCTTGAGTAAAGTTTCAGTACCCTAGTTACAAGGGGAGTGTGAAAAAGAAATATGTACTCTCTAGAAAAATTCTCTTTTGTTACACATAACAAGAAGTATACAGGAATAATGCGCAGGAATGATGCAAGGCTTGTCTGATAGATTTCTTAAGAGAAAAAAAAAACCCCATAAAATGAACATCACGTCAGAAGTTTGTACCTTTTATTCAAGTCACAGAAGTGCACTTTGTCTGACTGAAATGTTATTTACTTTTCTGTACTTATTGAAAGTATTAAATACTAAATCCTTTGTTTAAGTTATTTGTTGTTATCCTTCATATCACCTGTGACTTGAGAATCTACGCCATTTGCCCTAATACTTTATGATTTTCGTGTAGACTCTAACCTTACATACATTTGGTACATCATATTTTATTCCTAATAAATATGCCTCATTTCGTATTATTCTGCAGTGAGTAACACCGTGATATACATAAGTGAGTCATAGCGAATTTGGACTTTACAAGAAACCTTTACAACAGGACTTTGATCAATAGATGTACTGTTGACAATCAGTACTTCGAAAACAGGAGTGTCACTTTTAACTCAACATTCGTATCAATTAGATGGTACAAATACCACCTAATGGCAGATGAAAAAGCGATAAAGGAGAAAGAATGCAAATGGGGCTCGCATATTGAATGCTAGACGCATATGATTGCATGAAATTTGTTCCAAATGTTATTATATACGTACATGTATAAAATACCCTGGATTGAAAGGGTATATAAAAAAATTATGAAGTTCGAAATAAGATAAGTGTTATAACCTATAATAATGAATAATTTATAAATGTTACTCGGATAGGAAACAACATTATATGTATATTGCATAGCATATATTACGTTGAGTAACAAGTTTTCCGCCAAAATATTTTTTATTGTAAAATAATAAATACATACGAAATCATCAAAGCTAATGAGGATAGTAATCTACGTTAAAAGCTACAATCGTCTGCCAATGTTTTGGCAACTTTTCAATCCCTTCTCCGAAAAATTGTGGCATGCGAAAGATCGACCTCACTTATGACCTCCTCAATTGAATTGAAGGTTTCGCCATCAAGATGCAGCTCAAGATGGGAAAAGAGATAGAAATCTAAAGGGGCCATGTCGGGGCTGTATGGTGGATGTTGCATTAAATCCCATTCTAGTTTGTAGATCGTCAAGCCGGTCATCGTACTAACGTGTGGCCGGGCGTTAACTTGATGATAGAGAACCACCTTCATTCTGAACTCATTTCTTCGTTTATCGGGAATGTCTTCGTGAAACTTGATTCGTATGTTGCTGTATATTACACTGTTGATAGTCTGTCCGCTTTTTAGGTACTCTCTGTACAGAATTCCGCGACAATCCCACCAGATGCAGAGAAGCACTTTTTTGGCAGGGTACGTCTTGAAACAAGCCTGTTGATTCCCCAGATGCTGAACGGCTTGTATTGCTGTAGTACACATAATTTTCATCACAGGTTACAATTCTGTCCAGAATGTTCTTTTTCTTTGATCTCTGAGTAGAGACAAAATACAGTTTCTTCTCTTGCACTTTTTTTCAGAAGTTAATTCTTGAGTCACCCAGTAAATCTCACACAGTTAAATTTAAATCTTATGTTTATGCATTTCAGAGCATTAACTATTGTTTTTTGGCAAAGGTTGAGATCCAACGCAATAGTTCGTGTTGAAACATTTCTGTCTTCATCAAGGATTTACTTTAACTGCTCGAAATCAGCTTCAATGGGGCTGCCAGAACGTGGTTCATCTACAATGTCGAAATTTTCAGCTTTAAACTTTCGAAACGAAATTTTGATTGTATCATAAGAAATATTATTGATGCCTAAGCGTTTACGCATTTTTCTGCGGCATTCAGACGCATTGAGTTTGTTACGGAACTAATAGTATACATAATCGTTCTGAGCTGCTGACGTGATAGCTCCATTTTAAATACTTTTTTGAAACACAAGATAATAAATTTTTAACAAACAAATTACACAGCCATATACTTCCTATGCTCTGATTTTGAATGCAAAATTTGGTTGGTTGAAAAACTAACAACAGCACAAATGGCAGCTGTTGGCGCGAAGGTATCCCTACTTGGCGGAAAACTTTTTACTCAACGTAATATTTCTATTATGATGTTAAGTGGGCCGCGGATATATGAGAAGAAACCGACCCAAACATCGAAAATTATTTTTGTGCATATTGTTATTATTCAATTTGTTCTGATCCATTTACAAAAAACCGGACGGAGATGCAATTATTTTTAGAAAGGTTACAGCGTTTGAATTTTGTACACAAACAATTTTTTGGCACTTTAATATATTTTAAATCTGTTTTTATGTAAAACTGCTTTTTGAACGTTTTAAGATTTTTCGAAATGCACCAGGTGTCATTATTTTTCATCAAAATTTATGAAATTAATAAAAAAGAATCCTGATATGGCTTACAAAGGAACTGCGCATGCATTTTAATATTCGACTTCATTAAGATAATTTAATTTGATTTTAAACTTTTTAAAAGGTAAAAATTGGATGAAAATCGATATCGAATTGAGAAAAAATCTCTAAAAGGTTAACCGTTCAAGATATTAATAAATCTATACACAGATTAGTTTGTAATAACGTTTCAAGTGATTAAATTGCAAAATCTACCATATATCTTAAAAATAATGATGCGTGGAGCATTTTAAAATTTCTTTTTAAAAATTATATTTATTTTCGTAAAATTATAACAAGATTGTAAAATTCTTCTGAGGTCTTCTATATTCTTAGGATGAAATATATATTTTCAAAAAAATTTATATCTCTATGATAAAAATTAAAAAATTAATTAACCTTCACCCTCCACTTAAGAGATATAAAACAATTTTCTGAAACAACATACATTTCTCAAAAAGAAAAACAAAATAAAATAAATAAATAATAAAATAGAAATTCTGTAACATATCCTTTGTAACATTTGAAAACATTAAAAGGTCTTAACTTTTAACTAAAAGTTAAAATTTCATGTTTTGAAATTATTATCAAATTTACACATCTGGCTATTTTTTAAGATGAAGTATCGCACCTAGAATTCATAATATTCCTTAAATACATCATGTTCAAATCGTCAACTTCGTTCCTTTATCTGTAATTTAATCTCCCCACCCCCTTCATTATTGTTTTATGACACTTCATTAGAGAAAGAATACTGTGTGCCCAAGATAAGTGCATTATCGATTTACGGTAAAACTTTCTCTCGTCTCATTTCATCAGTTTAATGTTGTTACGTCATAACCAGTTTACGAGAAATTACATATATAAACATTACAAATAATCTTTAGACAAATGTAGCAATTTAGATGCATTTAAATAAAAAAAATATATTTAGACGCACACACACATACACACATATATATAGTATATTGCCAGTGATTCTGTATTTACTGAGTTCAGAATTAGAAATATTTTTAGACAGCTCATATTGAGTGTCGAATTGCTTTAAAAATAACTGGTGATATTTATCGTTTATAAAATTAAACTTATTTATAACAGATTAATTAAAAATTAAATTACACAATTTACTTCGATAGTCATTTGAAATATATTAACAGGCTGTCCATAACTATTAAAATTTATTAAACACTAGAACGTCCAGCTTGTATTAATTCGACAAAGGCCAAGTGATTAAATGCCTACTCGAACCGGAAACTTCGTCATAAGTTAACGCATTTGCAGGAATTTTATTCTGTTCACATCACTTTTTGTTAAACACTTACTTTTACTTTACGAATAGCTGAAATGTTTTAATTAAAGACAAATATTACCTTTCTCTTTTACTGGTACTAGGCATCGTACTTGGGCTTCCCGGGTTACAAAATAAAGGTGAAAACTTTGTTTTAAAATAGAAAACTATTTTTTTTTTCTTACAGCCTATTTTTTAGAATTCCCTCTAACAATAGAAAAAGCATTTTTCATATGAAAAATATGAATCATACAATCAAATAAAGTTCTGAAATTTATTAAAAACGATATTTACGTATTATGCACATGCTAAGAGTTATTATCCCAAGATTTTGCTGCTTAGGGCATTATTTAATATTGTGATAATTTCTGAGTTTTATTTATAGTATTTTATTTATTTATTCATAGAGGAAATTTTATTTACTTTTTATGGAATATTGGTCGCAAGAAAATTATGAACTTCATGTAATTTTCCATGAAACAGATAAGAAGGTAACTTAGTTGTTTATTTGGTGGATTCATACGAACTACTTTCTTTTTGTCTTGCAAGTTAAGAGAAACCTGTTTTGAGATTTACTTATATTTTTGGGTAGAAGAGCTAAAGTTTTAAAACATTTATTGTATATCTTTGAATATACTATTCGTTAACAATTTGGGACAAGTCATGCTCATATTTAAAATCGTGCGACTGTGGTAGAACTATTCAGGAATAATTAAGAACTACAGAAAGGAATGCAAAGTATAATTTAAAAATATTATTCAAAATCTATTTAGTTGATTCGTAGAGGTATCACCTTATTTTGTTTATAATTTATTCTTATACATATTTTTTTCTATAAAAAATATATTATAATATTTAAAGATTTATTTTAAGTAATACATTCCATATGAATGATTTCAATACTACTAAAATTTCAAAATTAACCTTGTTAAATAATATTTATATTAATTATTTGAGTGAAGCGAAGGCTAATACAGAGAGCAATATTACTTTCCGGCCACTTACAGCTACGATGCATATAAACGCTGTGACCTAATAAAAGAATGCCTGATAAAAAACTTTCGTCAAGCATAAATCAAAATTATTTGTCGGATTTCGTTTCTGATTGCACCAGAAGGTACCTATGAGTGTAACCTACTGAATGACCCTACTATCAAAAATAAGTTCCAAACCATTTCAAAATTATATTAAAAAAACTGATTACAAAAAACACAATTTATCTACATGCGTCACGGAAATTTAATTTACGTCATTTTCACTGACTGGATGTTTTCGTGGAAAATCGGATCACAGCACTTGAAGCAAAGGAAATATGCATGCACTAATATTACAGTATAATAAAACCTATTTAAACAGGAAAATAAATATGCATTTTTTTTCTATTTAAAAGAAAAAAAACAAACAAAATATCTTAGTATTTGACATTTTGCGATAATCTCTGTGGCATAATTTTTCAATCACCAGTATCGTTATTTATATTTTGCGTGTGCAAATTAAAAACAGTTTTTTGATGATGAAATAAAACTAGACCCGCCAAATCTTGATGGCAAACAACTTGATAGTGACATTTTTAAGAAACGGTACTACTTGGTTATCCCGTCGGTCAAAAATCTATCGCCAAATTATAAGGTTAAACGCCAATAATGATTGATCACAAGTGTCACGTTCTCGTGACTTTAAGCAAGTTACATGTGTTTACGTCATCAAAGGATTTTTATTTCGACCTTTTATTTGTACTTTTTTTATATTATATAATAAGGAATTGTTCTAAATAGAATCATAAAAATCTGAATTTTCTGAAATCATGATCAGTTCGGTAGGTGGAAAAGCACACATGCTCCGAAGTCAGACAGCGACAATCATACATGACGTTATTTTTAGCATAGTGTTGGTAAATGAAATCTAGATATACATTACGCTATTGTACGTGGCACAGAACTCGCGATTATTTGTTAATTGTTTAATGGCAACTACCGAATGTCTTGATGAAACGCACCTTGTTGGTTATTGAACAGCATTTAATGCTAAATCCATACCTATAATGGGGTTTACCATAGAAGACGCTGTTCTGTCGCCAAATGCCGCCAAGTTTGTCTCCTACTTGGTGATATATCGCAAAAAGTGACGCCAACTTGGCGATATCCCTAATATTTCGCCAAATTCCCATAGACTTCCATTGTAAACCAATAGGGTTTACTTGCTTAAGAAAATCAAACAATTGTTATAGTGTGTTTGAAGAGGTGGTGGAATAATAGAAAATTTGCACTGGGAAAGGAAAGTAAGACAACTGCAATATCGGTTATTTTCTCTTTTTGAGGGTCCATGTTTAGACAAATAGGGGGGGGGGGCTGAGTTTTCTGTTTTTCTTATTGCAGAGAAAGAGCGGTGGTTAGATATGTGTTTACAGTGGTGTATAAAACGGATGAAAATATTGAATTTCAAGGGATGTGAGAGACATTTCCGCACGTTTCGGCTCGGCTTTTGACCCGAGCAGCAATAAACTCAAGAAAGGAGATCTAGGTTTGACGTTCGTTAATCCTTCCAGAGCTATAAATTTGGCGGCGAATGTCAGGAATATTTGTGCAGCTTAGTGGGGTTAAAAGAGGTTAACGTTGTTTAAAAAATCAAGCGTTCTCCTGGCGTCAGAGTGGGCGTAGATAATTTTAGCCAATTAAAGCTGGGTTGTGTCTGTGTTCGTCTTTAATAATAAAAATATAGAAAAAAACAAAATAGAAAAACAGGACAGTAGGGGATTTTCATCGAAGAGAGGCATCCAGTGGTTGGAAGAAAGCGGTCTTTTACGGCTCAAAATGGGGATCGTTCACGAAGTCCGAAGAATGAGGAATTGTCGGCTGACTCCCGTAGTTGATGCTCAAAGCTGAAAGGTACGCCTGAAAATAGGAGGGGGCCCTTCTAGTGAAATGTCGAGAATATTTATTTAATTTCTGAGGGTCCTTATTTCGCACTTTTGTCTATGCTGTTGGTGCGGAAGTTTCTGATGACGGATTTAATCTAATTAGCGGGAATCGGGTACAGACTGTTTTCTCCGCGGCGACCGAGAGGTTCGACAGTGCAGTTATGGTAATGATTGAAGAAGGCCCTATGCCGATCAAAAGATAGTTTACCTGTAATTGCTGGCGAGTTCTGGAAATCTGGTACAGACTGCATCTCCACAGCGGCCAAGAGGTTCGACAATGATCTTATGGTATTGATTGAAGAATGCCCGATGCCGATCAAGAGGCAGTTTACCTGATGTTACTGGCGAGTTGTGGCTATCCGTTAGAGACTGTTTCTCCTCGGCGGCCGATTGGTTCGACCGTGGTCTTTGAGTAACCAGTCTAAATAAGGAGGACTAAAAGTTTTTGGGATATTAGCAAAGTGTTTTAAACGGACCTATGTTGTGACTTTATATTTGCATTAATTTGGATAACTGTAACGGCCAGTTGCTCAACATTGGATAAGTGTTTCATTTTATGTTTGAACATTGAATTTTAATAATTTTATAAGTTTTATGTAATCCTTTGGTTTTAAACTTATCGCACGAGTTGAATCATTATTAATATTGTTATTCTGAATTACATGAACTATGTTGCAATCATATTATGTTTAGGGATTTGAAAACTTTATAAGATACTAAGTGACAAACTATAAATTTTAAATGTAAATTTAGTAAAACAAAGTGTTAATTATAGGAAACATATAAAGAAGTTTATTTGAATTTCTAATAATTGTTTCTTATTCTTAAAAGAGAAGTACCAAGATTAACTTAACGTCAGTATGTATCTTCCATTGCTAAAATGTAAAATCTATAATCATTATTGGATTGGACGGCCTTTAGAGCACCGTATGGAACACAACGTAATGGACATCTTTAGTTGGTAATTTAAATAAAAGGTTGAATCTATATTCGAATTTAATAGGAGTATTAGACATTTACAGAGTTTACGTATTAATAAGTTGTAAGGCTAAAATATTTGTGTATTATTTGATTGATGTATCTTTATTTAATAAAGATCCAAGGACGAATCTTATCATTTAACTTTAAGAATTTAATATACAAAATTTATATATCAAGTTAAGATAACAAAATAAACACAACATAACACAACTGAGATATTTTAATTCAGCAAAAAGTAATATTGGCTAAAGGAATTCTATTAATTCTATTTAAGTGAATCCAAGTAAATTAAATTATGAATAAAAGTAACATGGTACAATACATGATACTCGTAACATGATACTTGCGCATGCTTTCCCAAACATTAATTTTAAGTTAGACCAAACTGGTCGCTAAGGGTGGTTAGTTGTGATTTATATTTCTTTGAATTGAAGAAAATACAGATATGCAGCTATGTATCAAATAAACAAAATAAATCAAATAATTACGAAATAATATAAACGACTATGAAAATACAATTGAAGAAGTATTAAACTGGTTTATGCATGCATTTTAATAAATACATCTGCTAACACGTATTACATAAACTATTTATGTTTTTATATAATAAAATTTAAACGGCTCCTTTATCTACGTGTATACTAACATTATAAAGTAGTAACGTTTGTGTGTTTGTGGGGTGTAATCTCTGAAACTACCAAGCTGATTTAATAAATAATGGTTTGAAAATGCTGTTGACCATCACTCCTCCGTAAAAGAATGTATTTTATGTGGGTACAAAAACCTCCATGGATGCAGGAGCAGAAAAGTTCTAAAACTGCGAATTCTGAGTTACTGTTTGGGCTAAAAATTTGAAATTTTGTGAGGTGGTTACTTTTAAAAAGTAAATACTCTATACGAATGCTTTTTACAAGTTTCAAAATTTTAAAGTTAGAAATAAACGTAAAACGTTCTAGAAAGTTTCTAAATCACGATTTATTTGGAACTGTTAGAAAAAGAAATTTTGAAATATCACTTACCTATTACATTTAAGTCGTAAATGCCGGTTAGTTAAAAAAAAATAATAAAAAGCGGCGCCCTAAAAAAACATCTAATCTGCAGTTTCTGTGATACTGTTGGGTCTAGAAACTAAACATTTGGCACGGAAATAAACTATAAGATCAAAATGCTCCTTATAGAAAGAATTCAAACTGCGTACGCATTAGAACGAATTCTAAAAAATCGAAATTAAGAAGACTTAATAAAGAGTACAAAGTACAAAAGGTAATCTAAATAACGAAGTACATGGAATTTTTAGGAATATAAAGATTAAAAATTCTATGAATGTTGTTTTTAAGCCGTAAATACTCGCAATAGAACAATTTCTAAAAAATTCGCTATGTAAAATCATGCAGGAACGAAAAACTTTCGATTTTTCTTTTTTGTGCCACTGCTGACCTACAAACTTTTTATCGGGTTGAAATTTTTGGACGGGATACTTTTAACCCTTAAATGACTGATTTTTCAAAAATCATTGTAATAATGTTTTTCGGCTTTCATTTTTTAAATAAATCATGGAAAAATACTTAAAAAAATCATATTTTGTTTTAAGTATAATTTACGGCTAAAAAACAGTTTGTTACTAATCGGCAATACTGGTGTTTAAAAAAATAATTTCCCTTGATAAAAGTCTATAATATTAAACACACAAGTATTTTAGCAACTATAATCTATTATCTATATTATAAAGGACAAACATATCTGTGCGTAACGCATACGTCATTCTGCGAATGGCAACACTTTGAAATTTGAAATGAAATTTCGCTTTTGCAATTTTCGCTACTGCAAATTTTTAAACTTCTAAACATCCCACATTTTAAATGTTTACACCGTCGTATGCAGAAAAAATGCACTTTTAAATGCAATTTGTTTGAAAGCTGTATCTCAATTTATTTTTGAGATATTATTTTTTTTATAGTTTTTAATACCAATTTTCTAATCGTGGCAACTGAAGTGCTTCGTTTCTATTAAAAGTGGATTAGATATATTTATTGATTATATTCTTACTGATGCCATTTTCTCATTACAATTAAAAATATATTTTTAAAAATTTGAACAGAAAATGACGTTACGCTTAAAAAAAGACACAATTTCTCTGATGATGCTGTTATATTTCACTATTTTTTCATTTCGCTGATATTGAGTTTGAGTCAATAGGCAAAATATTTCAGCGACTGAAAATGACGTCATATTTAAAAGTAAACGATAATTTTATTTGATAAAACGAGATATTGCCCCTTGAATACGTCTAAAAGTTATAAATTTCTGGAATTTTTACGCGCAGGTACAAAGATTATACTAAGACCTCAAATCTCGAGTGGGAATTTTAACATGAAAAGTTGTAATAGTTGGCAAACGTGACTTCAAGCTTGAAAATATATTTATTAATAACCTATTGCGCATTAAAATGTTTTTAAATGGTTAATATGGATGTGAAACGTGGAAAATGACTTGATTTGGTTTAGATGTAAAGGTAGAAAAATTCTATGATTATGTCAAGATCATTTTTGCGGATTTTACATTCCGAAATGCTAAACATCAATTAATAACTTAATCAAAATTACTTATGTTGATTATATGTTACTGATGACGTATAGGAATTAAGTTTAATTTTTCAATAATTTTAACAGTTGAAGTTTATGAAAAAAGTATTTTGTTAATCTTAGGTTAAAATATGTCTTTGGACAGTTAAATTAACAAATGTAAGATGGATTTTTTATTCTAACTATTGTTGTTGATGTGTTATAAATTTGATGCAAGAGTTTCTTTGTAAACATTTTCTTTCGTCGAAATTCGGCGGGTTCCACCTCGTATATATAAAATCCAAACGGAAATTTCGTTCTGAACGCCTAGATTTCGAGTTCTACTGCATGGATTTTTACGGAACTTATACTGCTAGATAGGTATCGTATCAGGGAAGGTTTTAAGCTATAACACATCATTCTACCTATATTAGTTATAGAATTATGACGGAAAGTTCTGTTATTTTGGACGATAAGGTTTACCATTTTATTTCTTGGCGAAATTTATCGTTGATAAAAAAAAATTGAAACAGCTATTACACCTCGAAACATAAAAGAAAAAAACTGTTACTAATTTTAATTTAAAAAAAAAAAAAAGGAAGAAAAAAATCCGTTTTAATGAGTGATAATATTAAAAAACGAAAATATTTAATTTAAACATGAAAGGGAATGTTCGTAATGCTTAAAAAATTACTCAGTTAAAATATTGCAATTGGGATAAGATTTTGCTTTTTATCTTTTGCGTCAGGTTAAGAAAAATGCATCTGAAAAATTAATAGGATGATATCAAGGAAGTTTCGATAAGTGCATGCTCAGAAATATTTGAAAAAAATATCTTCTCATGAGGAATATATAGCATATTATTTTCGTGACATAATATGTTTATAAAAAAAATCCGCAGAGCCTCGATTTAGCGTTTGTAAAAAAAAAAAAAAAAAAAAAAAAAATAATAATAATAATAATAATTTTTTGTCTATTTAATACTGGTTGACGGCACAATAAAATTTTGAATGATAGTTTTTTTTTATCATAAATAATTTTTAAGTAAAACCTATTTCTACTCTTCATACGAAGATAGTTAGATTAAGTTTAACTTAAATAAATACATTTTTTATTACTACAGTTTTGCCATATACCTTTATATGTGTATATATTAAAATTTTATTATCGTAATTATACGGTTTAAAACAAAATTTCAGTTTATTAAATTTTCCTCAAATTCAAAATTAATGTCCGATTCGGAACATTGGCAACTTGACTTCTATCTATATTATAAAGGACAAACATATCTGTGCGTAACGCATATGTCATTTTGCGAATGGCAACTCTTTGAAATTTGAAATGAAATTTGGTTTTGCAATTTTTGCTACTGCAAATTTTTAAACTTTTAAGTATCGCACATTTTTAATTTTTACACCGTCGTATAAGGAAACAAATGCTCTTTTAAATGCAATTTGTTTGAAAGCTGTATATCAATTTCTTTTTGAGATATTAATTTGTTTTGTAGTTTTTAATACCAATTTCTTATCGTGGCAACAAAAGTACCCCATTTCTATTGAAAGTCATTGAAAGTAAACGGAAAATAATCGAAAATAGGAGATACTGTATCTTTTTGTTGCCATTTTTTCATAAAAACTGAAAAAAAAATTGAAATTAAAATATGGGCTATGTCAAGAATATTCTCTGTTATTCCGTGATAATGATATGCATACTTTTCTCTTGACGAAGTTTAAGACTGAATTGCTTTAGCGGATGCAAATGACGCCATTTTATAAAAAAGGATGTATTTTAATTCTTAAACCTGAATTATGCTTTGTAGAAGTGCGTCATTTTCACAGTCCATCTGCTTTGAAATGCTTCCCAGGTGAAAATGCTTCACTTTTGAAAATGATTTAATCGAAATCACACGCTGATAAAACGCAATGTTTTACAAAAATTTAGAATTTCCTTATAGAAAAGAGCTGATATGCAAATAATAGCGATTTATATTACAGAAATTGGTGATTCTCCCCTGGATGGATTTGCTTCGCCGAGTTAGACAAACAAACAAATAATCCATGGTTTAAAATAATATCATGTTCCTAAAGTTTTTGTCCAAAATTCTCTCGAATAATGAAATTTTAATGGTATTCTTTAGGACATTCTACTATAATTTTATCAAAATAACATAATGTGGTTAATTTAATTTTTCCTAATCTTATATAATCTGTATATTTAAAACACAGGTATGTTTTTCAGTCATCTGCCGTGATCTTTCTGCTGAACCAATTTTACTAATACATATATATATATTAACTTAAAGCTCTTCATTTGTAAATGTGATCGCACTATCTGTTTGTTTTTTTTAATAGCCCTACTTTTATATTTTAATTTTAAAAGCATTTTATGAAATTTCTTCAAAATGGTGAAAATTAGATCGCTTTCATTATTGCAGACAAGAGAGAAATAATGAGGTATTTTTATCTTTATTCGTGCTATTTTCTGATAAAAATTCAAAATTGTTGATAAAAATTGTTGTATAGGGTTTAGTGTCACAAAATCCCATTAGGAGCAGAATATTATATCAGGGGCACAATAACGGAAAATGACATACTGCTTTTGAAAACAAGCATTTTTCCTCATAAATTTTCTATATTGTTTTTCCTTCTGGATGTATACTGATACTAAGTTTCAGACACTAGGTGAAATGCTTATTTAAGTGAAAAAGAAGTCATATTTAAAAGAAAACGATCATTTTCTTAGATAAAACTAAACATTTTAACACAAATGCGTCTAAAAAACATAAATTGTGGAAAATTCTTCTCCGGAATAGAGATTCGAATCTCAAGAAAAGGATGCGTCTGTTCACATAAAAAATGTTGCTGACAATCGTGACTTAAAGTTTTGAGTTAAAATGATTTTTAAATGATCAAACAAAATAGAATCTTTTAAAGAATGATGAATATGGATATGAGAAGTACTATGCAAATTTTGAGAAGGTGAAAATTGCTGTTTTTTATTCCGGAATACCAAGCATAAGAGCCTCAGTTGTTAACCACATCCTAATAACTGACCTTTATTATATTTTACTGATTAAATATCTATATTATAAAGAACAAACGTATCTGTGCGTAACGCTGACGTCATTTTATGAATGGTAACACTTCACGATCCAATTTCGGTCTTGAAATTTTCGCTACTGCAATTTTTTAATCTTCTGACCATCGTAAATTTTCAGTTTTCGTCGCATACGGAAAAAAATTACTTTCACATACAATTTGTTTAAAAACTGTATCTTAATTGACTGATGTATTATATTTTATAAAATAATTTTTAAGCATTTTTTTTTAAGTTTATCTTATCGCGTGCCGATTTCAATACATAATAATAATAAACATTTTGCACATAAAGCAACAAACATTTTTCAGCATTTGTTTCTGACTATTTTTACATAACGAAATTAATACTTCCTTTATAAACAAATAAAAGAATAATATTAAAAAAAAACACCAATCTAACACATATTTGTCAAAGACAAATTAACGAAATTAATATTTCTTTTATAAACAAATAAAATAATAATATTGTAAAAACACAAATCTAACATATTTGTAATCGAAAATTTAAATTTTTAGATAATCAAATAGGATTTTTTTTTTCAAGTGGATTTTGTTTGCAAAGTTTATCACAGTTTACTGATTGTCTATGGTTTTAAAAACAATTTTAAAGCACAGAATATTTTTTAATTTATCTATATCGCTCGAAACGAAATATTATAACGAATACTACCAACGCGAAACGAATATTACGAAAGAATAATCCGTTTGCCCTTAAAACAAAATAAAGCATTCATTATTTTCTTACGGCTAATACCCATTAAAAAAAACTTCCCTATAAATAAATAAATAACATATTATAAATAAAGCACAAATTTAACAGACATTTGTAAGCTCTGAAATTATCAGAATATAAAAGGATGCCATAAGTAGAAAAATCTTGGTCAAATAACTCTTAGCATGCGGCTGTTAAAAAAATGTCGCTTTTGATAAATTTGAAAAATTTATTTGATTGTATAATTTGTATTTTCCATATAAAAAATGCTTTTTTTAATGTAAGTGGGCAATCGAAAAAAATTATTGCATATAAAAAAAAATTATTAGTTTTCAAAAAAAAAAAAAAAAAAATGTTTTCACCTAAATTCTTTAACCCGGGAAGCCCGGGTACGATCCCCTAGTATTGTTAGTATCAGAAACAAGAAATGAAGGTTATTGCTGCCATGGAAACAAGCATTTAATATAAAATGTTTAATGGTAGCATTTTTAATTAGCTAGCTACTTTTAAAACAAACTGAAAACGGTACTACTTGATTATCCCGTCGACAGAATAACTATCGCCAAACTATAAGATTAAATGCCAATAATAACTGATCGTAAATTTTACATTCACATGACATTAAACACGGTACACATGTTTGTTGCGTCATCAAGTGATTTTTAATTTCACTTCTATTTGTAATTTGATTAATGTTTAAAAATTTATTTATTCTTTCATTGTTTAAAATAAAAAATTTTTCAATTTGTATAATTTGGCGAGTAGTTTGGCAATTTACATAATTTGGTGAATAGTTTGGCAATTTATATAATTTGGCGAATAGTTTGGCAATTTATATAATTTGGCAAAATTGGTTGAATGAATAATCAAATAGTAGCCTTAAAACATTTCCAGCCGGTGAAGCCATGTAAAATTAAATAACTACTGCAACACGCTATTTTGTATATTATATACGCTTAAAGATATGAAATAATACGCTAATCCTTCGTTTAAGTTTAAATTCATTTAGTTTTAGGCAATTAAACACTTATTTAACACCTTAACGATCTAATTAAATTACGGTTTAAAAATTCAAATTGCTTATTGGCACCACTTTTTTGAAAGAGAAATATTCACCTTATTTAATGACAGGTAAAACGATACTAAAATAAAGCCAATTACACTATTTTATAAAACTGGTGGGAATCAAACAATCTGAGTAAAAGACACAGCCCGTGAATATGACGGGAGCGAGAATTAAGGGGTTAAGAAGCAATTTTCAAATGCATTTAAATATCGTGCATTTGGGATGGAAATGTGTTGGCTAGCCAAATAGCGTGGAACGTTCGTCTTTTTTTGCGCCAAATACTCGAATATATGTAGATTTTTTTCAGATTTTTACTGAGATTCCGCCGCCAAATTTGACTGATGTTTTACTACATACATGAGTAGTTTTAAAAGCATTTTTCTTTTCAAAATAATTTGAGTATGCTCTTTAAGAAGACCTTCCTTGTGGTAACAATTTTGTTTTTGATTTCTTCTTTTTTATTTCTAACTCTTCCATCGACTCACAGACGAAACTAGCAGATGTAATTGTAAAAATGATGGTACTTATGATTTACATGTTATATGTTTATTTGTGATTTTTGAGTTCACTTTTGTTGCCCAACAATTTGATTTTAAGCCAAAAAGCGTGAATTACGTTCAAGCGATGTTTACAATAAAGGTGATTTTGCAAGTGTACGAAAGCATTTTTTGAGTATTTTTTTTAATTCAAATGAACAATATATAAATAGTAATTAATATTTAAAAAATGGAGTCAAATATTTTAATTTTAGTATAAATGTCTTCCACACACGCACATACATATTGTAAAATAATTTAATTTTAGACATTTAAAAAATTTCTCATCATACTTTACTGCGAAAGCATGTCGGTTTGTTTCCCCCAAATTTGCAACTTTTATAACCTCGACGCCAGGTTAGCTAATATTGTCCATTATTTTTTTAATAAAAAACTTATCGCCAATTTCCCTTATACAAACGTTCAATGTTTGCAATGTCAGGTAGTAAAGATTATTCTTAAGAAAATGTAAGCAATTATGCGTTATTTCTATCACGAAAAAAGATATTTTGCAATAAAAATTGTTTTCTGAAATCACTTTTGGATATTTCATTCCATTCATCATTTCTTTTATTTATTTATTTTTTTTCATATCTTCCCTTCTTTTAGAAATGTTATAAAAAGATAATGGGTGAATCTTCCATAATCATCTACCTTACAATTGGAGAATTTACTATATAGTGTTGGAAGATTCGTTTATATTTGAAAGGAACCGTGGACGGTAAATCCGATTTCAGAAGATTAAGCAAAATTTGTACTTTTAGTAATTAGCGATTAATAAATTTATGTTTTTTGATTATGGAGCAAACGGACAAAAGAAGATTTACTAATAGATATTTTTCACGTGCAGTTATTTTACTATCACTAAAAAAGCATTAATTTGAATGTACAAAAAAAAAAAAAAAAAAAAAAAAAAAAAAAAAAAAAAAAACTTTTTCAAATGCCAAAGGTAGCCAATGGAACAATATTTGTTCATTTAGCCTAGGTTTTTTTTTTTAAGTACTTCAAATTCAATTAAAATTTCAATCATTATAAAATTTTGGCTGATGCACAGCCCGAGCAGCTGATCGTAGTGACAAATTTTAGGTTTATTTTACTATCACTAAAAAAGCATTACTTTGAATGTATATATATAAAAAAAAGCTTTCAAATGCCAAAGGTGGCCAATGGAACAATATTTGTTCATTCACCCTAGGTTTTTAAAAGCAGTACCTCAGATTCAAATAAAATTTCAGTCATTATAAAGAAATTTTGGCTGATACACAGCTCGAGCAGATGATCATAGTCACGTATTAACGTTTTTAGTTTTATTTAGGCAACAAACTGATGAATAATGACGTCTTGAAAATAAAAGCATGTTTATTTCTCCGTCTTATTACGCTCATTAGAGAAATGCGAAAAAAATCTTCGGTTTACCAAAAAAAATCACAACTAAAAATTTTGCATAACTAACTTTATTTATCATTTGCAAAGAGTTTTGATAGTGAAAGATCTAAAATTCAATCAACAGCAATTTGACATTATTTAATGGAATGTAGTTTGGAACGTAATTAACTCTGTTTTGTAGCTAACTCTGATACATTTTTAACCATACCGTTACGAACAATTCTAACGTTGCACATCAAACTTGGTTGTGGATCCAATTACGGATAATTGGGAAGATTTTATTGAATGAAAACTAGAGGTTTAGTTTTCTATTTGAATTAGTTATCGAGGTTATTTTCCTAGGTTAATAGTTGCATGATTAAAACTGGTATGTAAAAAGAAACGGCAGTTAAAATGACATTATTTTAATTTTATTCACACAATTCCGCTTTAAGTATCCACTTTTACATGATTCACATATTTTAAAATATAAAAGTTAAACTGTTTTGGTTGTATTTACTCTACTGGAAATCGACGATAAGAAACTGTTGAGAAAACCTAGCAAAAGAAGACGTATATTACCAAATATAATGTATCGTAGAGAGAGATTGTATTTATGTTATCAGATCCGCACAAAGTACCGAGCTGAGAAGCCTGGAGTAAAAGAACTAACAAATGAAAGTGAATAACCCGAACATTCTTTATGTTAAATGATCAATCTCTGCAGTCATTGTAATTCTCTCTTTTTTAGTAGTGTGGGGATATGATCGTAATGGCCGCATTTCCCTCCTAAATTCTACATGTGTACTAAAGAGTTGCTTCTGAATTGCCTGTATTTCGTCTAACGCATCAAATAATATAATAGCGAAATTGCGTGCGAATTGCATTCAGAAAATGCGGAAGGACCTTCCAGGTGAATGTCCATATTAATTTAAAATACAGGGTCGGATTTTCCATTTCATTTGATTGAAGGTTTATTTGAAAAATGGTCCAGCGCAGCGGGCTCAGCCTGGTAGTAAGAAATAAAATTTACTTGTTCACTGCAGGTCAAAATAGGTTTTACAAACCTTCCAAACAAAACAAAAAGAACAAGTAGCAACAATTGAAAAAATAAATCCATCTTTATTCTTAAACGACACAAGTGTTGCTCTCTACATGGTGAAAATCGATTTAATAATATTTTTAGAATGTATTTTATTGGTAACATTAGACATTATAGTTTCAATATTATTCTAATAGTATTTTAGGGTCCAAATTGTGTATGTTGCCGAAAAGAAACACCAGGCATTTAAGGGTTAAGATATAAATGGTAAAATGGCAAAGAATGGCATCTAAAAAATACAAAATTTAAAACGATGAATTGCACGAAAAACATCTACATTAACATTCATTTGCATTGTTAGGTTATAGAAACTTTAAATATTTAATAAAACTGCACCCCCCCCACCCTATAATATAGTTCAGTACTTTAAATTATTTGCAGATGTATATGCATGACCAGGTTTTTTTCTAGTGCATCCGCTGGATTTTATAAATAGCTGTTGGCTGTGATCATTATAGAAATAAATGCCTTTTATGAAATATGTTTATTTGAAGTAGAAACATATAATTAAAGCATTTCATACAGAACTGGATAGGGATGGTGCCTGATAGAATTTCTAAAGACGTATTTTTTTACATGACTGAGTTCATGAAGCGAGAGCCAGCAAATTAAATTAATCATTCTATAATACACACATTGGCATCATATAATTGGCGAAAACAGCGCATGAAAAATGAATATCATATGAACACAAATTATCTGTTAGGCTTTGGACAATTAGGAAAAATTTGAATTACGTGGCATGGTAACCAGAAAAGCAGTCTTAAACAGTGAGCCAAAAAGAATTCCAATGCCAAGCTGTATGTTAGAAGCAAAGTTTTGGGAATCTCGCGTGAAAGACAAAACAGACCGCATATATTGGAAATGCTTATGATATAACAAGGAAGTTAAACTCAAAAAATAAGCAAAGAGCAAAGAGTTATTTCTACTGACCGAAATCAAACTCGTTCTTTATTTATTATTTTTTTTTATTTTTTTTTTAAATCTAGTTAGCGTGAATAATCACCCAAATGAATTCTATTTATGTGAGAACTATTTTAGTGATAAAGGCATATGTTAAATTTCTTTTCTTTCTTTTCTTTTGAAGAGAAAATATAATGGGAGCTGAAATAAAAATCAGGATAAAATGAATAAGTAATGAAGACCTAGTTTTAATTGAAATTTAGAGAAAATGAATAATTTAAGAAAAAAATATGCGTGATTCGATATCACCCCCTAGATAAAACATGCAACTTAAATCCAACAAAATGGTAGTTCCTTATCTAGCATCGAATAAGTTGTGTAAACATTGAATAAATGTCGGTATGAAACAGCGAATCGTTTGCACGAAGGCACTTGTCAATATGTTACTTATCTGGGCTTTTCTCTCTCTGGCCAAAACATCTAATAGAGGAAAGTGTCTATTTAAATTTGATATGCAAATTTTTTCAGCTTCACTAATCTATAGATTTAATCATAAGGTCATTTTCTCAATTGCCATTATACGACTTTTTATATAGTAACGTATTCGGCTATTTTTGTTTAATCGGGTTCATATTGAAGTATTTTAGCTTGCATAACTTGTTGGAAAAATACGTACGGATTTTCAAATTACTCGAAATGACTTTTCACAGATCAAAAGTTGCGCAGACGAAATATTCATATGCGTCATAAATTACGCTGCAGTCACCAGCGTGCACTCATCATTTAAATCCAATCGAGTATATTCGTAACACACCTTAACGACGCATTGCATGTCTCTGTTGACCTGTTCGGGACCTTGATATATCAATTTTTTAAGAGACAATTCCCTAAAGTCTTATCGGCAACCTCATCGCATACATGAAATCAAATATTCAAGAGTATTAACTATTCGAGTGGGCCACATACCATATAAAAGTCCTTCATTCTCTTGAAACATCATATTTTTTCCTTTAGAGGTAGTCAAATTAGCGCGGAACGGATGTTTAGATTTTTGACATCATTTCAAGAAATAAAAATTTCGATATAAGATAGATTAGTGTTTTATTTTCTCTATTATTTTTAATCTATTGCGCACTTCCAATTTTATACCCATGCACGACTGTCTTGTAGGTTTGCTTGGCCATTTTTAGAAACAGTGTATATTATATATATAGTGTATACAGTGTATGTTATATTATTATAGTATTTTGTAATTCTACCATTAAATGTGCTCATTTTCATCATCTGAATTTGTGGCAGGTCTGCTTGATAAGTATCACTTTTATTTTTCCCGCGCGAAATAGTGATTCGAAGGCGGCGCACTGTGCACATTGGAAAGAGACAGCTTAATGCGCATGCCTCAGTTTATTACACGAATTTGAGTGAGCCAGTCGTTGCTTGCTTCCACCGAGTGAGGTGCTGTTATACGTGTGCGTCGGATTTTGATTTCTCTCAAGATGACAGAATGGGTTGATAAAAGGTACTGCATCAAATTTTGTCAAAGCCTGGTGATCCTGAAAGCGAAACAATTTGTAAGATAGACCAATTCTCCAGCTCATTCGTCGAACCTAATTCAGACTTTCTTGGCAAAATGTGGAATTCCAGTATTCGCCAAATTCCATACTCTTCAGACAAGACTCATTGCTACTTCTGATTGCTTCCAAAATTGAAGGTGCCATTAAAAAAAATCCCGTTTTGAGATGAGATCTGTAAAATGCGACGGCGGAGTTGAAAACCATTCCAAAAAAAAGCCTGCCGGAAGAGTTTCCTGTAGTGGAAAAAATGGTGGGCTAAATGTGTGGAGGAGAAAGGGAGCTACATCAAAAATGAATAAGGGTACCACTCCCGTCAGGAAACTTATGCATTTTTTTCGTTCAAAGGTTGAACATTTCTCAGACAGGGCGCATATTGTCAATTAAAGTTAGCATCTCTTTTTCTATTCTTGTCACGAGTTATTATTAAATCTATGTTCTCACTAACATCGCTCAGACTGATCCCTCTGAGGGAAGTCCTAGTTATATACATATTATTACTTGAATAAATAAAATTTATGTACGTATTACATATGTATGGGTGTAATGTATTACATAATTGCAATATATCTGACTCTGAATGAATTTCATATGAGATTTTAAATGCATTTTATTTTAAAATAATACATTATAATTAATATTTAAAAAATACCTATTTTTCGTTATCTGTGCTATGTTTAGAGTCCCTATTATATGCAATTTCTCAATTTCAAATGTATTTGGAAATGCTAACTATACTTTTAATAAATACATATAAATGCTAAATGATTTAGAAAATTTATTAAAAGTGCCGATACTTCACTAAATGTTTTCTTATATATGAGTGCATACATTTGAGATTTAATAAATAATAGTAATATCTATATAATAAGCAGCAGGTAGAAGCAATATCTGTTTAGAAGCATATTTTTTACTTATTTTATAATACCTAAGTTAAAACACAGTACCGTGTATTTTAATTCAATTGTGAATTAAGAGAACCACCAATGTGAATTTCTCACTGATTATAAGCGTTATAAACTTATAAGTTTTTAAAAATAAATATATAATTTAAAAATAAAAATGAAATTTCTAATGTATTGTAATTCAGATTACTAAAACGTATAAAAATATCTTACAGCTTGCTGTTGCATCGTTTTTATTATACGAAAACCTAAGTGATTACGAATAATTTAGCAGAAAGAACGGCATTGACATTCCCGGAGAGAAGTTTGTCAAAAGCTTGCGGCCGCTCACATTGAATAGGTGAAACTTAATACGCGGGACACTGATCCAATTAGTCACAGGAGAAATAGAAAGATGTTTCGCAAAAAATTCAAAGGTATATATTATTTATTCTGACTACTTTATTATTAAAAATATTCTAAAAATAAGCACAGGAAAAATATAATGAATATTTAAAAAAGAATACAACTATGTCAACTTTTACGCAGTAATGTAATATATCCTATCAAATCTCTATATGTGTGTGTGGGTCACTGTTGACAAAAGTTATGTCAAACAAAACAAGTAAGAAAAAATCATGCGTCAAGCATAGATTATGAAACACTTTTCAACACATTCATAATAATGTAACAAAACTGCACCGTTAAAAAAATTAAAGTATTACGTCTAATTCAACCATAAGGAAAAGCATAATACATCTCAAAACCCATTTAAGCTGGTCCCATCCACAATCGGAGAATTATGCAAATTTTTTCAGCAGCCTTGTATATGATATATAGATTTGAATCTATTAACAACATGCATGCCAAAATTTAGTTCAATTAAGTGGTACATATACTTCAGTCGAAAATTCACCTTCAGCAAATTCCTGTAATAAGGAGAACGGTATGTGAATACTTTTGTGCAGCCATGTATTTGAGGTATAGAATTTATAAATAACGAGTAAGATACAAAAAATTATAAAATTTAAAAGCGCATACCGAATTTTAAACCGTTCACTCCATCAATTATTACTCAAAGACAGTTCTGTACTGTAACTGATCTCTTTTGTGTGTCCCAGTAAATGGATAAAAAATGCTATCAATGCCCTGTTCTAACGTGATCATAGTGAAATCCGGTGATTTATATCAGTTTCCAAACGTTTGAAATAGCGTAATGTCATTAAAATACTCTGCAAACGATTTTCCCCATATACCATAATGTAATGCAATACTTTTGAGTGCCCCTGTAAATGAACGATTAATCCTACATACTTCATATACAATACCAAACATGCTTTGGTGGCCCTAAATAACTTTTATCAATTGCATGAAAATCCGAGTATATTTACGGGAGTTTGAGCGTGGACAGACAGACAGGCAAACCGAATGCATAAACACTTTTCACCTTTGTTGGAAAGTGTTAAAAAAGGGAGAAATATCTTTTTTATAGAACTCAATTATCACAATCTCTAGCATTTTTAATTGTGCCAACAAGATTATGTCGATTCCGTGAAATACAACAAAATGTATATCTCGTGTCATATGGAAATTAAATAGTTTAATTATTCTCAGAAACTGTGTATATTATGCAGCGAGTGATTATAAAATATGTTCGTTTAAGCACCAAATGTGTAACTGTTTTTGGATTTATGTCAAACAACGAAGGAGAAATATTTCTTTTAACGAACTCAATTATCCCAATCTTCATCTTCAAATATTTTTAATGGAGTCAATCAGATTCTGCTGGCCTTATGAAATCAATTGCTGATCCGTTGAATTTATCTTCATACATTGAATAAGGAAGAAAATGAAAACAGAAATACACAGAATAAATGAGAAATTGGAGTATAACTGAGGTTCACGTTAATCAATTTCAGTAAATGCAAAAATAAACAAAATGTGATGTTTTAATACGCATGAATTTCATATTAATCGAGTGCCTGCGTGGTATATTTATCGTTATAATTGATCATATACATATTAAAAAATGTCACTAACTTTGTCTTTTTAAATGACAACATACACGTTTTACACAATTGAGTTCATACCACTTTAACCCTTTATACTCCGACGGTATTTTTTATTCCCATTCAAGAAAATGCAATGTTAAATTTATTTAATTCTTCTACCAATAAATGTCTATGGTACTTTTCATTCAAATTGCTTTATTAGATCACGTTCAATGAGCACAGCGAAAGAGTCGAAGATAAATTTTGTTAATGTTGTTATTTTCTCAATCATTTATATAAATTTACCTTTTCTCCTATAAAAAATGTTCTACGGAAAATTTACAACTATAAAACACTTGTGAGTTACAGATAGGATCACAATACATTTAAAATTTTATATTGTTCTTGTAAAAATTGCGAGGTATCTATAAAAGTATTTTTTTTTATTATTATTATTCTTGTAAGCATACTACATAAAAAATCTCACAACTGAAATTTTAATATTTTTAGATGTTAAACTCCCTTTTTTCGGAACTTTTTTATACAAATGTGTTCTTGAAATTCCCATTAGAACAGAAGTTGTAGTTTTTACAATTATACCGTCTCAGTAGTTGAAGCGCCATTTCCGAAACTTTGAAGTCATTTTCCTCCAAATGGCGGGTTTGGGAATAACGCGCATGATATCTCAAAAACTACTAAATATTTTTTCATAAAATTTTCAATACATATGTTTCATGTTAATCTGTACAAAATACAACTTTGTATTAAAAATAGAAAAATGCTTTAAATAAATATTTATTTAGATTCTGGGTAATTATTACAATATAAAGTATAAGTAAGCACTAAAAGTTTCATTCTAGTTGCAGTATTTATTTTGTAATCGTGCGCGTAAGCTATTATAACAATTTTCTGCTCGTCAAATATCTGACAGTTTGGATCCCCCTGAAAACGCTAATTCTGCACCTTGCAATTTTATAAAGACATAAAATGAAAGGACATACTTATATATTTCTTCTCAATAAAAATTCTGTTTTAAAACTATTAAGATATTAAAAGTTTAAAATGATCTCGTTTTTTCATTTTTTTTCCGATTTTTAGAAACCTGAGACTTTTTAAATCAGTTTTATTTAAAAATCGATCTAAAAATCAATTTGTTATTATATAAGTTGTTTAGGATCTCTGCAGACATTAAAAAAGATAGTTATTAAAGAGGAGCAAATTCCGGATTTATAATTCGGGACATAAAGGGTTAAGTCATATTAAAGCAACATGTATTAAATGTGGGAAATGAAAGAACGAAATTCGTATTTATTTTTCCAAACTACAAGAACTCGCAACGATATGTCCACACGGTCGCACTGTTTATCTACTATCGTATTAGTCCAGGCAATAGAGACCGTATAGGGGCTCTACCTAGCAAAATTCATGGTAGTTCTGGAAAAAGGTTTACTATATGTTTTTTGGGTCGCTGGATCGGAATTTTTAACTTCCCACCAAAATTTCCCCCGGCAACCCCCCAAAATTTTGGTAAAATGCCCCCAAAAAAGGTTTTAATTAAAAATAATCAATTTTTTTATTGTTTTAGGGGGAAAGTATCTAAAAATTCAAAAAGTAGATAAAATTTGCAACAAATTAGATATATCACATTATGACTTAGGATGAAGGGCAAGGGGGGATCTGCCTCGGAACATGCACGCGGTGCTGCGTGAACTAAGTTGCGCAATTCCACTTAACCACTCACACGTTTACATTCTCCCTCCCATCTCCTATCCGATTTTTCTCTATAAGGTTTACTTTAAGTTTTTTGGGTCGCTGAATCCGAATTTTTAACTTCTCCCCAAAATCCCCCCTACCCCAAATAGTTGTTTTTAACTTAAATTTCTTATTGTTTTAGGGAAAAAGCATTACCAAATTCAGAAACTAGACAAAATTTGCAACAAATAGGATGCATGACATTATGACGTAGGATGAACGGGGGTGGGGGGGGGAGCAGGGCTGCCTCTGAACATGCACTGCGGTGCTACGTGCACTAAGTTACGAAGTCCAGGCAATACGGGATTTTACCTGGAAAAATTAATACTAGTTCTGGATTTCGATTCACTTTATGTTTTTTGGGTGACTGAATCCGAATTTGTAACTTCCCACCCAAATGTCACCCGGCAACCCCCCAAAAAATTGATTTTTTGAAAAAACTTGGTTTTTGAGAAAAGCACGCGCGGAATGTTCCGAGGCAGCCCCCTCTCTCCCCGTTTATCCTACGGAATAATGTCATATATCCTATTTGTTGCAAATTTTGTCTAGTTTCTGAATTTTGTAATGCTTTTTCCCTAAAACAATAAGAAATTTACGTTAATAACAACTATTTTGGGGGGGGGGTTTCGGGGGGTGGGATTTTGGGAGTAAGTTAAAAATTCGGATTCAGTGACCCAAAAAACTTAAAGTAAACCTTATGTGGAAAGTTCGTAGGGGAGATGGCAGGGCGAATATAAATGTGCGAGTGGTTAAGTGTAATTGCGCAACTTAGTCCACGCAGCACCGCGCGCATGTTCCGAGGCAGATCCCCCCTTCCCCTTCATCCTAAGTCATAATGTCATATATCTAATTTGTTGCAAATTTTGTCTACTTTCTGAATTTCTAGATACTTTTCCCCTAAAACAATATTTTTTAATAAAAACCTTTTTGGGGGGCTTTTTACCAAAATTTGGTGGGGTTGCCGGGGGAAATTTTCGTGGGAAGTTACAAATTCGGATTCAGCGACCCAAAAAACATAAAGTAAGCCGATTTTCAGAACTACCATTAATTTTGCTAGGTAAAATTCCCTATTGCCTGGACTATATCGGAATTGGTGACTCTAAATATATGTAGTAAGAAGAGTTTGTATCAACAGCCAAATGAGGAATGCCACACTCTGAACTACTTTCAAAGTCATGTTTGTTTTAGTTAGAACCGAAAAGTGTGCATTACTAGTACTAGTCTAATATTAATACCCTTAAGTTAAATGAGATAGAACCATAACAAAAATCAATGTGGTAAGGGGCCGTCCACAAATAATGTCACACTTGTAGGGGGAGGGAGTTCGTGAAATTGTGATATGGGGTGGCAAGAAGTAAGAAGACGTGTGACATCACACATTTTGGATAAAATAAAAGCACTTAAAATCAGCAAAATTAAATTTTAAAGTTTTCGTTTTGTATTTTTCACCCAATGTTATGTCGAATAAACACATAATTGGTGAGCATAAAATCAGTGAGAAATGTCAACCAGAAGTTGACAGAGTTAGACCGCTTCGAATAGCTGCGTGCAGACACAAGAACTCGTGGCTGTAATTGCTTTCACCGAAAATCAGGAACTTGCAGATTAGGTGAATGAAGTTGACATAGGCTATAGAGAGCTTATTATACCCGATGATGACAGCAATGCACAGGCGTAACCAGGGGGGGTGCCCTGGGTGCCCGGGCACCCCCCCCCCCCCCCCGCTTGCGCAGACTCAAGCACAATTATTTAAAAAAATCGAAATCTACAAAAGAAAAAAAAAAGAAGTGAAAGCAGAGTTTAATTAGTTTAGCAAATTAGCTTAGTTCAGAAAACTAACAGCCTAAGTTTTGAAATGTGATAAAAAAAAGAAACCACGTTCTTTTCTTCCTTCTTTCTTTTTTTAAGAAAATTATGTTTTTTATCTTTTTTAAAACTAGAATATTTACAAGAATCTGTATTAGTCATAGTAAGTCAAAAAGGTGACTTTATAATCCCACTTTGACGTCTTTTGTTTGGGGGAGATTTTTTTGTTAACCCGTTCTTTCTATTTTATGTTTCTCAGAAACCATTTGTCTCTTTGCTTTCGTAGTTTAAAATCTAGAAAGAATCAAAACAATTTGAAAGGGAATGTAGATGTGAAACGATATTCTAAAATGCGATTAGCCTGGGGAAATAGGAGGGAGTGTACAGACCTGCCTCCTTTGAAAATAAAAAATAATAGCACAGAAAATTCAAATTAATCTGGAGGTTGGTTGGTTGGTTCAATTTCGTGTTTTCGAAGCCATTTTTTGATATTCGTAAAAGGAATATGGTTGCTGTCTTTCAAGTCAATATAGTAATTTTTTTCCTCTGAAAATTTTTATACGATTTTTAAAGTTTCTTCTCGTTTCGCGGCGTTCTTTTGAAGGTAAGGAAAGGGAACCCGGATTCAATCTTTTAACCCAATACAGTAAATTTTGACCAAATTCGCAATTTTATTCTGTAATCATTTCATGGTATTTACAAATTTCCACCAAAATCGTTTCATGAAATTCACGTCTTTTTACGCGATTTTTTTGTCGAAATCTGCACTTTTCATTACTAACCTTTGACAAAATTCGTATTTTTTACCGCGATCCTTTGACGAAATTGGCATTTCTTTAGCACGATACTTTGGTGAGATTCGCGTTCTCTTTCTACGATCTTTTGACGAAATTCGTTTTTCCTTTCTGCGATCCTTTGACGAAATTCTCGCTTTTACCGCGATTCTTTGATGAAATTTATTTTCTGTTGCGGCCGATTGACGAAACTGATTTTTTTACAGGGGTCATATGTCGAAATTCGCGATAGATTTGCGCTACCGATCGGGAAAATTCCCGATATCTTTCCGTATCAATTAACAAAATTCTCTACTCTTTTCTGCGACATTTTGACGAAATTTGCAAAAATTTTTCGTTAATCGTTTACCGAAATTCGTAATTTTTTGCGCAATCTTTTGACGAAATTCGCGATTATTTTCTGCACTCTTTTATTGAAATTCCCGATATTTTTCCAGGATCGTTTGAAGAAATTCTCAAATTTTTCCGGGCCCGATTCACGAATTGACTTTGGAAAATTCCATAAAAGAAATAAAAATCCCGGATTTCAAAAAATTTTTTAAATACTCACTGAAGAGGGGCTGTTCAAATATTACGTAAGCATGTTTTTGAATATTTTTGACACCCCCTCCCCCCTTGTCAGCAAAAATAAGCAAATCGCGAACCCCCCCTTAATAATTACGTAAGAAAATTAGAACCCCCCCCCCCCTACTTAAAAAAAAATTAGGACACAATACAAATTATAAAACTCTACTCGACTAATATAACTACTAAATAATAATAAACGCTTGTTTTATTTCTTTACAATTCTATTTAAGAAAATTTCTTAGATCACAATTTTAGAAGAACTTAGCCATTTGAAAAATTTAAATTTGAACATGACAATATCTATTCCGATGCTGACCACGGCTGCTCAAGCCATTTTTCCATATCTGTTATGATATTGGTTTCCAGTTTTACTTGATTATCTTCATCGCTTACTATTCGGATGCAATCTTTATCAACTTCATCTTCATTGATCCACTCAACATCTTCCATATCTTCCACGAATTTTACGAAGCGCATAAGTTCATTTGCTCGACGAGCAGCAATTCTCAATAGTCGTATAAGGCAGTCCTTTTCGCTTTTTTCACTCTGTTGAATTTTTTTGTGTCTGTTTGCTGACTTCTGAGATGCATGATATTGGCCACAACTTCCACAAGTTCTTGCGGATAAATGCGTGAACTTCATGGAACAGCAAAAATAATCATACAGCATCTTTAAAAATCCCTTTTCTGTACTATTCAGATTTAAGGCCAGACGGAGACTTAAATCTATAAATTCCCCCTCTTCACTTGCAATGATGTCATTTGATGATTGTATCATTTTAATTGGAGGAGGAATGAATCGTCCTTTTAATATACGAAATAATCCACTACGTGCAGGAGAGCAACAATTCTTTTTTTCTCATTTTACAATTTGCAGCAAGTATTGACTTTCTTGTACGAGCTTCGAATACCAATCCAAGTCATAACCAAGAGACTCTGGTTCGCCTGAATCAACATATGTGGCAGTAACGGGATAACTGTCAATGTTTAATGAGTTCCAGATATCTGCGAGAGTTTTACCAGCATATGCTAAGTTATTTTGCTCAATTTCTTCATCAGTAGATCGACCGTTCTCATCGAGATGGGAACCATAATGGTTATGAGGGTGTATAAGACAAGACAGTTCTCGACTGAGTGGTGTCATTCGCCTTTCTACTCAATTATATGCACTTCTTCCAGGAGCATTGCACGCTATGAAAATTCCATCCAAATCATGCTTTTTGAAATGGTTAATAGCAAACGATATAACTTTCTGGTAGCGGGGATTCTTGTCTGGATCTCCATTAACCGTTACTATGATTACAGGTTTGATGAAACCCTCTTCTGTTTTCACTAATTTTTCAAAATCTCTGAGTATTAATAGAGTTTCAAAATCCTGAGCATGAGTATTTGCTGTGGAAGAACTGTGTTTCTCACTTCTTATAGCTATTAACGTTGGACCAGAATAACCTATGTATAGCTTTACTTTGACCTGCCATGCCAGGAGCAATCACAATATCAGCGTAAACACATGGGATAAGTTTGCGGCGTTCAGCGATGACCCAGTCGTGATCGCTTAAGGATACGTGATACTCCATATGCATCAGTATCATAGCCTGTTTATTGGCTGCTGTAATTCCCAAAGGTACGCACGCTTTGTCATCATGTGAAAGAAGAAACACTTGCATGGGTCCAAAAATTGAAGCTAAAGTTTCTAAATAATGGATGGGTATTACTGCAAATTGGGTATCAATGTGAGATCGGTGATAATCAGCCAGAATCCAAGAAAGTGTTATCGGCACTGTGATGACATGTCTTCGACACTCGATGGTTGAGGAATTTTTTGGAAGCAAACGAAGATATGTTCTACTCCTGCTTATTGCAAAACCAACCTTTTTCAGTTTTGCAGTCAAGTCATCGAGAGTTTTGACACTTCGGACTTGTTTCTTCTTTTTGCATCTGCAGCGCTTCCAATAATAGCTATGTCTGCTATTGCTTTAAGTAATAATGGTTGTTTAAACTTGGTCTTCCTACTGATTCCCTCAAAGCTATTTTTTCTGAATTATCATGGCAGATTTCTCCAAGCTTTGTTCGTTTGGTGGTTCGATGTTTTCTTTGGTATTCAGCATTTTGTCGTTTCCCTTTTAAGGATTGTTTTTCCTTTTTTGAGATCACTGGAAACCTTATTTATCTGTTTTTGAATCTGAGATACGTTGGTTTCAATTCAATTGGGTTACATTTCATTTTTAGTAAGGTTCAAAATTTGAAAACAGTTAGAAGATTATCTGCTACAAAACTAACATATTTTTTAATTTTTTCCCCCATGGATGCATTAATTTTTGACTTATTTGAAAAGAAAAAATAAGGCTTAGCTTGGCTACGCCATATTTAAAAAGTAATAACTCGTTTTTTGACGTTTTTTTGGTCTTTATTTATTCCCATACTGACCATGTTTTGCCAAGGCTACCCGGTCATTTTATCTTATCTATCTTTTTTCCAATTTTTACAAGTAATTATGTAAACTTAAAGTTATGATAAAATATATTTAAAATTTTAAGAATAAATTGATTATAATTACCTTTATAAAATAATCAAGAAAGACTTATTTCTTTTTGGTTGCCTTACGCAGTTCGTCCTCAATTCTTTTTAGCACCAATACCTCTAACTCTTTGTCAGTTTTAGAAGACTTTTTGTACTGCCGCCACACATCATTAGTTTTACATTGGATATCCTTCAAAGGTTTATCTGATGCAGACTTTTTGAAACTTTTAAAAAGTTTTTTATACAAGATATCTCGAAATGAAGACATATTTCTGATTTTATTTATTTTAAATACCACTACACTGCAGTACTGAGAGGTAGAGGTCTGCACAAGCCGAAATTTCCAGGCCCGGGCCTGGCCCGACTCATAGAGAAAAAAATTCGGCCCGGCCCGTACAAAAAAATTATTGGCCCGGCCCGATAAAAAAGTTAAAAGTTCGGCCCGAGCCCGGCCCGATTGAATTTCTACAAAACATTGATTTTTATGTCGATTTGGTGAAAGATTTGTCTCGTACGAGGAGTTCTGGCCAAAAATATGTCTTAAATATTTTTTTATGTTTATAATCTTCATTTTTATATAAGTGGCGCAGGCTGCGACATTTATTTTTTTTAATCAATCTCTATTTCTTGTATGTAAATGAATCCGTTATCATTAATATCGTTAATCCATATTCCATGTATTGAAGTGCTAAAAATCTGAAAAATGCTATACAATAAAATCTTCTAAAACGGAATTGCATAAAAAAGAAAAAAATCCGTTATAGACAAGTGCCCTTCTTAGCAAGTTTTAAATGTATTATATATCATATTCTTACGTATTAGTATATTAATTTTGTATGGATCAACACGTTTTTCAGTTTATAACAGGATTTCGTAATAGACAGGTTCCTTCTCACATGTTTTCTTATATTTTCATTTAGCTATATTTTAATAAGCGTAGAAATCTACTATTCTTTAAAAAGAATAAATTTGAGTGTTTAATAGTAGAATAATAGCGATTTAAAAATGCGTACATTTTTTTCAAAATTTTTTGAGCCTGACCTAATTTTACTGACCTTTGAACGGATACGCCGAGACAATGATTTTCATACGGGCTGCGTCAAAACTAGGACTTAAAATTTTGGGCCTTGAAGACTTGGAATGAAACCAGTCCCGGCTCTGTACAGAAAAAAATGGGCCCGGCCCGATCCCCCAGGAAAAAAGTAAGGCCCGAACCCGGCCCGTCCCGAGCCTTCAGAAAAATGTATGGCCCGGGCCCGCCCCGAGTGCCGTGAATGAAAATAGGCCGGAGCCCGGCCCGTGCAGATCTGTACTGAGAGGTTTTCAAAACTCACGAGACACCAGACAGTAGAGCAGTTGGTCACTATGGTTATGGGGTTCAACCACTTGACAGAGGAGGGGTGGAAACAAAAAAGATAGAATTTTACTTACGTTTTGGAAGCTTTCCCGGAAAACTCATATTTTCACAATACATCATATCGCATCGGTCCATTCAATTCTATTCTATTCTATTCTCACAATTGGAAATAGTAGTAAGTTCTCAGAGATAATAAGCCCTCATGCATCAAACATGAACAGTCACCTTTAGATAAAAGAGATCGTTTATGTTTTCCTTGTGCGGTCAAAATAGCTGACATCAGAATTTCAAGTTTAATATTCTTTTGCTATTTCTTTCTTTCAATTTGAAATTTTATATATATATATTTTTTTTTTACAAGTTAGAGATTCTGAAAATGTCTTACGTAAGCATCATTCAACCCCCCCCTCCCCCCTTGTCAGCAAAAATAAGCAAATCGCTAACCCCCTCCCCCCCCCCTTAGGTGCTTACGTAATATTTGAACGGCCCCAGAATCACTGGTTTGTGAAAGAATTTGGAGGGGGGAAATACTGCACAGCATTTTTTATTAAGCAGGATTTTCCTTTTCTGTACGCAAATCGCGTGATCCCGCTCGTTATTTCAAACCCTATCCCTCAAAAAAAGTTTATGACTAGTGGAGTTTCTTTTTTCTTTTTCTTTTTTTTTCTTTTTGTTTTTAAACAAACGTACAATTAAACAATTCTTGGAATGAGGTGGGGACTGCCTTCGGCAACGTACTCCCGAGCAAGCTACGACCTCTTCTGTCTCGAAAGAAGCGAATCTTGAATTATTGCGTCTTCTATTTCGAGCCAAATTAAATTTCCAGCTTCCTTATAAAAACTGATTTGACATTCTCCTAATTCGAATTTAAACACGGTAATTGCAAAAATTACCGGAGTGTTTTTCTGTTTCAAAAAAAGTAAAAAAATCGCCTCAAAGCACGCAAACCACCGCTAAAAATCGCATTAAAAATTCGGAAAAGATTAAAAAACTACAGGGAACGAAATTAACTAATTGGGCAAAAGATTTAAACAGGAATTCTTTTAGGAATGTAAAAAAAAAAAAAAAAATCACCACGAAATGCAAAAGAAAAAAATCCTCTAAAAACAACTTTAAAAAATTGTTAAAAATTGAAAAATCGCTGTAATAATCTCGAAAACACTTTATTGAAAAGAAGACAAAGTTTATACTCGATAAAATATTGAAATCGGATTCTTTTTTACTAATATGAAAAAAAAAAAAATGCCGCAAAATGCGAAAAAATTCTCATGAAACATTAATTGAAAAATTCCAGAAATTGTCTTCGATATGCATGACTTCATGCACAGGTCCTGTCAAATCTTACGGTTGTGCGTGCTGCATTGTTTTTACAGAGTTCAGCGCTGGCGCATACACACATAGACAGACAAGCGCTATCTTTATTATTACAGTCGCATCATGATAGTATAATTTTTATCTTGATAAAATTTAGTGTATATTATCATGATCTACTTAATATATTCGACACATTTTGTGGTAAAAATATGAATTACCGTAATTCCCGGTCTATAATCCGCGGATCAAACAATTACGTTCGAACCCAGAAATCTTGTTCCATAAAATGTAACTTGTTAAATCGTAATAAATATTTAACTTCAATAATGAAATAAAATTTCTAGATCGAAACATGATTGTTTGATCCACGGATTATAGGCAGGAAATTACGATATTAATGAATACTATAATTATTTATAATAATAAAATAATTATTTGTATAGACTTTCCTCCAAAATTTCTTGGGTCCTTCCGGTGATCCCTAAGAAGTTATGGAGTCACATTCTGACAAACTTTCGTGCGTATGTACTGGTGTACCGCATGTATTATCTGAGATTTATCATCCCGCAAAATTTCATCAACAAGACTTTGACTGAGATAATTGTAGATCTCATGCAGTGTCTCCCTGTGCCTTAAGAAGTTTCCAGCATGATTAAAACCCCTTTTTAATCTTTATAAGAAGTTACTGTGCCAAAAGATTTTACACTTGTGACCACTCTTACCCGGATAGCATGAATATTAGCAGCAAGTTTGATTTTTTCTGATATTATCTTGCCGTGACAAATTTGAATTGAGAAATTCGCAGCAAATTTCCCGTGAGCCCACTTGCACACACCCACTTGCATGAGTAGTTTATTGTGAAACTGATGGCAAGACTCTCTTTAATTCACGAAAGTGACGAAAGCAAAAAATCCCTCTGTTGAGAGAATAGACAATCAGCAGATATGCAGAAATTTTATTCGGTTGGCACCGCTTTTTTTAAACGCTATACTTATCAAATACCAAAAAAGGCTCGAGTTGAAAAGCTCTAATATTACCCTGTTTATGGTGGTAAAAATAATGCATGTACCTTAATGGTGCGTATGCATCAATAGACCTGATCAGGTCTATGGACACCTTCGAAGGGGTTAAACTAATAGTGTAACAGTTAATGTGGTATGGAAAGATTACTGCTTTGCAGAAAGTTTGCAGTATTTTGGATTAATTGTTTGCGTTAATTTGCAATAAATATGCGATACGGCATGAATTTAACTTGCACGACAAGTTAGCTGCAAGTTCAAAGTGTGGTGACTTTGTTGTTTGCGTTATCTTGCTGCAGTCGTGTTATAAACTTTCAGTCTTGTCATGCTGAGCTTGCTGCAACTTTGCAGGTTTTCAAAGCAAGACTTCTGCAAATTTTCTGCAAACTGAAAATGCTAAGTGGGTAGCCACTATCTTATGTCACTGCTGCAAGGAAATTTACATTTTCTTTTTTACCATTAGATCTAATTTTGATGCTTTGAATCCCTTCTCATCCCTCTTAACGCAAACAAAAATCGCGCTTGAGCCCTTTTTAAAAGAAATGCCACACAACTTTACCTTCTAAGATGAAAATCTGTCTAAGACGGAAATTTGACCGGTTTTATAAGGTACCGTTTTAGCAGGTTTTACCATATAAGATATTGTTTGTATAGTACATGTTCAGGTTAAGAAGTCTGGGCACACCCCCGTTCAGAAGGCTGGTTACGCCTATGCAATGTCAAAATGCCTATGCACTCATGGAAGGAAGAGTCGTAGTAGTAAATGATTCAATTTCTATTTTATGATTTAGTATATAATTTTATAAATCTTCATATTAATATGAGAAATGAAATGTGATGGCAATTCCATTTAATCCCTTAAATATCGCTCCCGCCATTTTCACGGACCGAGGTATCGTTCGTTATGTCTCGTTCCCGCCATATTTCTAGGCTGTATATTTAATTACTGGAAAAATATCTGAAACCAGAAAAAAATAACTGGCATTTCTGTGTGAAGTCTGAATATTACCATTTGTTTTGGTTTTTGGCGCTGATTGTGATGTTAGACTTGGTATACTGCATGTTTCGAAATATATTACATTCAAAAAAACAATTATTAATAATGAGAATTATTATATATTATTTGAATTATCGTTTGTAAAAATTTGTGTGATGATGATATCATCTTTTTTTTTTTTTTTTTTTTGCCTTACAAAAGTTAATTGCATATTTTATTAAGAAACCTTAGCATTCACTTTCTGTAATAAAGAAATATGTACTTTTTTGATGTTTTTTCCAAATACTAAGCGATCCTTAAGGTGTTATGTAAAACTACAATTGAGGCTTGGTTTTAAATATCAGTCTGTTTTAAAGTATTTTGCGTTTATAAAGTAAAGATCAGATATAAAGCCAAAAATATTAAATTTCATTTCAAATACAAAAAAAAAAGGAAAAAAAAAACGACTGTTTTCAATTGCCGTTTCATATTAATATTTTATTACTCTTGTATATTAACCATTAATATTATTTCATACAAAATAAGTAAACAAATAATTTTTATTGTTATGCTCACAAATGTCATTAAAACACATAGTTAAAATTTAAAAATAAATTTGATAATATGATTTATAACGTGGTGCTTTGTTTCTGATTTGGAAATATATTGTTATGTAATATATCGTGACATGTGAAAAGGGAGGAGGAGGGGTATGGTGAGCAGTGATACTTAGTGACAAATGGGGGAAGACTGTCAAAAATATTGAAAAAAATGTGTGACATCATTTATGGACAGACCCTAATATCTTTGATGAATATTTTAAAAGAAATATAACTAATATTTCATTCCGGTCTTTTGCTGTAATATCTTCAGATTAATTGTATAAATTTGCAGAATATTCTGTATAAAGAAACTTTTTATTATTTTTTAACCAATGTGTTTTCTTGTAGAAAATATATATTAATGGATTTTTAAATAAATGAATATTTTTAGTAGGTATGTTTAATATATTACTTGAATAAACTTAAAATTCCCATGTATTATATATTTATAATAAATTTTCATGTTCATGAGAATTTCGTATGAGCTTTTCCAAGAATATACTTTCTACCTTATAGTTAATTTTAAAAACATTTACTATCGTTATGTACGCTAAAGCACTGCACTGTACGTAATCGCATAATTATCTATTTTTATCCATAGGTATTTTTGAAATGTTGCCGTTTTTTTTTTTCAATAAATGAATAGACATGTGTGAAGACTTAGTGGACACATTAACACCTTCGGGAAGAGCGTTTTTAAGAGATCTTTTGATATTTTATCACCGGGGGTTTTTAAGACAGAAATTTTTACCTAACTGAATCGGGAAAATACTAGGATTAAATAAGGAAAATTTTACAATAAAAATTTACTGGTGACAATAATCAAGGATTATGAGCATCTTATGCGACACGTATACCGGTCGCTCTTCCCCAAGAGGTTAAAGTGTATGTACTTCTATAATTGTCTCTTATATATTCATTGGTGTCGCATTGATCTTATCCATTGCAAAGGTCTCTCATTACAAAATGTACCACATAATTTAGAGATATCTCGTACAGCAACGGGGAACAGCAAGGTGAAAATACAAGAAGTGAAGTGTATTTAATTTCGGTGAACAAGGCGACCACACGGCTGGTCCATCATGTGTTATCCACCTTTTTTGACCTGGATCGTCAATCTGTGGCAACAGCGTATAATGCTTCTTCTGACTAGAACTTTGCATTTTAGATATGGCTAGAATGTTTGGCGGTGTTGTTCTGTATAATTTTTGCTTGTGCGAAAGAGCAGAAATTGCCTCAGATGTTAAGAGCTGTGCTTGTTAAACATGTTTCTATGTTGTTCTTTTCTGGATTGCGACCGTAGGTTCCAACGTAAATAATTTTCTTCTGGAATGTTACTTCGCCCCCCCTCCCACTACCAATATTTTCTAAACTGATTGCGATCGTCCTGTATGTGTATATAAATGTAAACATTAGTAATAATAAAAAATGTCTAGTGAAAAAAAGAAGGGAGAATCCCATACTTGCTTCAAATAATATTCTGAATTACTTTAATAAAGCTAAAAAATAACAACTGAGTAAGAAATCTATAATTCAAATATTCATGACGGAACAATTTGATGACTAAATTTTGAATTTTGAGACTATTAATGCTTTAAAATACAGATTACTTCCAGCAGCAATATAATAAATTTAATGAGAAACAATAGATATGCATTACGAAAAAATAGTTTTATAATTTGTTTTACATGTAATTGCTTTGATATTTTTTAAATAAATTAACACTAATGTATAGCTTCATGAGAGAATTCAGCAATTAATCTCAGATTACGATTCGTATAACATCATGATTTGATATATTTATCTCAGTTAGATATGTGAATTTAATTATATATTAATTTTAGAACGTGTTTGGAACTTTTTTTTAAATTTGCATTCAATTAAAAATTGCATATTTTACCTTTTCCGTAAATATCTATTTATATCCCTAAACAACTGAACAAATCAAACTATGAAAGTATCGAGAGTCACATAATTTTCATTTAGTAATTGATTGTATGAGTACTATCAGTGCCTTTGCATTGCTTTCCAGATATACTTTAAAATGTAAAAAAAAAAAAAAAAAAAAAAAAAAAAAAAAAAAAAAATTAAAATCCCTATCAGTATTTTCAAATGCAATATGAATGCGTATAAATATTTAACGGCAGTTAACTGTATAAAGTTAAATTCAATATACCTTATATTAATAAAATAATGTAAAAATGCAAAAGTAAAAAAAAAAAAAAGCTGAATATATAAAAAATCACATAACTGTATAAAAGATGATAATGTAAAATAACATTATAAATGCTAGAATAAATCATACCAGTATAAAAGTAAAGTGAATTATGTTAGCAAAAGGTTTATTTTCAGGAAAATATATGTTCACTTAAAATTTTAAAGGCGTAATATTACTATTTTATTTACATAAATCGACGTTTATGCAAAACTATAATAAAATAAAGCAACTTTTCCGCATAAAAGTATATTTATAGTTTATATAGAGAGCATGTAACATATTGAATATTGCTCAAAGCGCACACAATTTACAGAAATGCAATTTACGAGATTCTTTTTAAAAGGGAAATCGGATATAGTGATTTGCAAAATAAATTATTTTTAGAATATATGAAAGCAGATATTTTGATTTAGTTTTCTTATTTTGTGTAAGAGGCTTCGTATTAAATTCTTTGTTATAATAAACTGATTTAGAAGTTATTTTATATCGTAATGGAATTTTATTGAGGTAAATAAATGTTGAAATGAATATAGGATAAAGTATTATGCATTTATTTAAGCACAATTGATTCTGAATTAGTTAATGGGAATTATGTTGAGAGGTTTTTAGAAATATTTTTTAAAAATACTTCGTAAGAATATTTCCATTTATTGTTTTTTAGAAACATTTTAAAACATTATATGTGTTATAAGATGCTTCAATTTGATGATAGAAGATACTACATACGCCAAGTGTCCTAAAAGTTCTCGAACTGACGACATATGTATTTATTATTCACGAAACAACAAACCTTAAAACGATTACTTTTATGCTAATGATAAAAAGCACTTTTAACATCAAGTAGGAAAAAATATTGAACCTAGATTTATAATAAAAGTTAAAAATGTCCACCTCTTTCTAGGAGGCAAAACTGAATGTGTTTGCGCATGTTTTTAGAAACGCGTTTTAACATGCTTGGACAAAGGGGGCTTCTCGTATCCTTTGATTAATGGCAATTTTCAGAAAATCTATTGTTTGAGGATTATTTGCATAAACTTGGTTTTAAAAATCTCCACGACTACCTGTATTACGAAATCGTCGAACGAGCCGACATAGCGTATCTTTACAAGATATTGCATCATTTGGTTTTTTATTTCGCCAAACATCTTTGCACATTTTATACGATCTACATTGAAAATAAGTTTCAAGCAGCGAAATTCTATGAAAGCGTGATACACTCATTTCACTATGATGAACAAAATAATATGGAACTTTATTCTTGCACCTATTGAGTACGAAAGAAAAAAATGATAAAAACTCAAGAATTGATGCAATGATAATCAGACAATAAAATTAAAAATTAAAAATTAAAATTTTAAATATTCAAAAAAATCACGGACAATGAGTTCTTTGAGTACGAGAACTTTTAGGACACACGGTATATTATGTACTAGAAAATGTGAATTTTTCATCCTTTCAAACTGTTTTTTTTTCTATAAATTTCTTTTATAAATATTATCGATGTATTTTTATACTTTATTATCAGCTGTAGAGTATTTTTATCTTTTCTATAATGTATAAAATAATTTGAATTATTTACGTGCAAAAGGAAACTCATTATTTTTAATAACTCTTTATATTGTAATAATAGTAAAAAAAAATAAAAATAGTTGAGTTTTTCCTAGTGTTGTTTTGGGACTACAGAACCTACAGTGTCTTAATATTAACTACTTAGTCGAATCAAATACGGCAAAAGAATTTTTAATTGAATATTTAAAAAAATATATCTACGAAAACTGTATCAATATTATTTTCCTATCTAACTTTTTTCAACGCTTCTTTTCACAGCTTTCTTAATATATTGAGATTTTCTTTTAATTCCCATGTAATAAAAGGAATCCCTAATTCACACAATCAGCCACACAATATTTCTTTGATACCTTTATCGCTTTATAATATTTCTTCTTCTAATGCTTCTGTAAATAGATAACCCAATAGCTAAACGGAACTGAGAATTTCAATATATAAAAATGATGGCCGAAGCAGTTGACTTTTTAGGTATGTTCGTAATCGTATAAATACGTAGCATCTAAGGTCGTCGTTTGATCCGCCCGTCTGTCCGCATATAGCAGTGCAAAAACTATCCAAACGAATGGTTTGAAATTTAATATATATAATCGGTGTAGAATTTTGTCGGGACATTTCAACTTTTATGGAAATAGAAACGAAACTGAAAAAGATAGTAATAAAAATTTTATTCATTATATTAAATCCTATCATACGTAATTAATTCAATGATATCCCATGACATGTAATGACTCGCGGTTGCCTTGGTGATTACGTCCTATTTAAGACGGAGTCACGTTATTTCCGTATTACTGAATTTAATATAAATAATCGTAATGAATTTTCTATTCATACATTTTTGCATAAAAGTGCAACAGCTATTGCAAAAAGATCTGAATACAGTAAACTCTCTATAAGGCTGAGTCTGTGTAAAACGGAAATCTGTCTAACTCGGAAAGATTTTCAAGTCCCTGCGAATCCGTAGACATGGAGTAAAATTCAAAGGCGGAATATTGTCTAATGCAGAAATTTTTTTTGGTCCCGATCAATTCCGCCTTAGACAGAGTTTATTTATAAAATTTGTTATAGTACGAAAGCACATCATTCGCGAGGTTTGACATACATTTTCCGACTTTTAGTTGTTGTTGTTTCAACTGCTATGTGGAGTGTTGCTTTTCTACGGATAATAAGAACATTTTAATAAGAGTATAGGTATGAGTTGTTTTTAAAATCAATGTACTGTGTTAATCTTCGCACAAAGCTTTCAGTAGTTTACGGAATTATACACACTTCGTACATCATGAAAATGTGTGCACACAAAATCCGAATAATTTCAAGTGAGAACATTCTTAGTGTTTGATTCAGTACAGGATTTTTACTTTTTGTACAGAATTCCTTACTGCACCTTGTTTATCTATTCTTCACGTCCAGTATAAAATATTCTGTTACATTTATATGTATGAGACTTCAATAGGTTATTACTTTTGAATTGTTCATTCAAGCTTCGCCAATTTTGTGTATGTTTGGCATTTGTATTTTTAGAAAGTTTATTAACACTATAAAAACACTTGGACGCGTTCATGCGTCTTTTTTAAACTATCGTTAATAATATCTTAATACTCACCTGAAAGTTTGACTAGTTATTTATTATTATTACTTTCTTCTATCTTTACAAGAAGAAAGTACCGGATTCGTAAAAATTTTCGACTTTCGGTTTTCCACGGATTTACACGTTTTAAGGGTCAGAGATTCCGAAAAACATGTTTTTACAAAATGTCTGTCTGTGAGTCTGTGCATCTGTGAGTCTGTCTGTCTGTATGTGACACAAATTTTGTGGGCGCTCTATCTCAAGAATGCGCGGAATTTAATAAAAATTTATATTCAGTTAGCCCCTGATATAAATTGGTGCTGATTAGTTTTTGGTGTAAATCGCTCAACAGGTGGCGCTGTTATGTAGCCTTTTTCACGATTTCCGCAATAGCTCAATCTCCAGAACTAATGAACGGATTTTCATCAAACTTCAGATTCAAGTATACTTTGATATTAATTAGTACTGTTTGTGTTTTGGTGCAAATCGCTCAACAGTTGGCGCTGCTATGCTGCACTTTTCAGAATTTCCATTATAGCTGTATCTCAAGAACTAATGCAATAATTTTCACCAAACTTCAGAATCAGTTTATCCTTGACATGAATGGACATTTTTTGTACATTTCGGTGCAAATCGCTCAACAGGTGGCGCTGCTATGCTGCGCCACCTGTTGAGCGGTATAGGCGTATAGGTTGAGCGTATAGGTGGCGCTGCTGTATTTTTCAGAATTTCCACTATAGGTGTAACTCAAGCACTAATGCACGAAATTTCATCAAACTTTAGAATTAGTTGTTCCTTGACAAGAATTGACATTTTATACACTTTGGTTTAAATCGCTCAATAGGTGGCGCTGATATGCTGTTTTTGTGATTTCCGCAATGGCTCTATCTCACGAACTAATGCTTGGATTTTCAATGAACTTCAGATCCATGTATACATGGATATCAATTATTGCTGTTTATGTATTGGTGTAAATCACTCAACAGGGGGCGCTGCTATGCTACATTTTCCAGAATTTCCGCTATAGCTCTATCTCAAGAAATAAGGTACGAATATTACGTTTTATGAAACTTCAAATTCAGATACACTTTGATATGAATTGGTGCTAAATTGATGTAATTTCTTGTACTATTTAAATGATTTAATTGACGTGATTTATATAGAAGAAAGTTTTCTGATGGCTACAACATACTAGTTATTATGGTAGATATTTTGTGAATAAAATAAATGAAAATCAGCATTAAAGTTTTTCTCTTGTGACCTCGAAACTCTGAATAAACAAACCGCCTTATTAGGCAATACTGCACGTTGTATAGTGATTATAATATTTTATGCAACCGCGTTAGGAAACTTTATTTTATATGTAATAAAGGAAAATAATGAATGTATAAAGAATAAATGATGGGTAACCAATTTTTAAAACATAAACATATGATAAACAAGTTTATTACATGTATACAAAAATCCCTTGATATTAAACATGTCCCTTTTATGTTTGCTCTCTACAATGCTTGTGTTCTCCACTATATATTATGTAATTTTGATATGACGTTATATAAAATATATTCAAAGATGTTTCTACTTAGGAGAAACATGTTTAAAATTTAAATTATTACTTAAGAAAAAAGTAGTATCAAATTGTCATTAAATTGCTTTCATATTGCTTTCATTATAGTTCCGTAATATGAAATATATTTTCTCTATATTTTCTTTTATTTTTAAATCAGTAAATTCTCGAAATATTAAATTTTTTGAGTGTTCGATATCTTAGCAAATTGTTCAAAATTTCAGACTATATTGTAAAGGAACAAGAAAGTTATTCTATTGCAATACAGTATGCGTAGAATCAGTTGTTTGTTAAAGCTTCATGGAAGCAAAAGTGTGATGTCAAATCACATACAGTTGGCTTATTTAGCTTAAAGTGATTAATTATTAAATTAAAAGTGTAACCGCCCGTTCTAGATCGATGGGTGGTTTTTCCTTAAAATTTTAAATAGTTGATAAACATATTTATGTATCATTATTGTAATCGATTGTAATCGTTTAAAAATCATAAAAAAATCAGTAAATTGAAATACAGTTTTCACAAATTTTACATGTGAAAGTACAGACCCCCTATTTAACGGTGTTAAATTTAAAATTATATAATGTTGAGAATTAATTAAGTTTGAAAAAAATGGGGGGGGGGATGGATTAATGATTCATCAAATCAAATTTTCCAAAACAAATTAAGCACACAAACTTGAAACAAACAAGTTAAGGGGACAAGGGACCTTAAAATAATATTTTTTATTTTTTGTAAATTTCACCTTAAATATTATTCAAGGGTACATTATATGCATTATAGCATGCATTTATCACAATATATATATTAATTTTTTTTTTTTTTTTTTTTTTTTTTTTTTTAGCAAAAAAATGGAATTTTACTTAGAAATCTTCGAAATGTCGCTTGCGCATTCCATATCAATGAAAATCCCCAATATTTTTTATAAAAGTCTGTTATATATATATAAATAAAATAGAGCATCGAATTTTATATATTTGAATTTAAAGGTTAAAAAAAATGAAAATTTTTAAAAAAATTTCGAAAATTTCGTAAAATTACATTTTTTTCATAAAAATATTTTTTTTTTTTTTTTTTTTGTGATAAATGAATGCTATAATGCATATAAAGTACCTTTGAATAATAATTAGGTGAAATTTACAAAAAATAAAAAAAAAATTATTTTAAAGGATTTTAAGGATCCTTGTCCCCTTAAAGACTATGTTTCTTACATTAATACTCAGAAAATACTCTTACATTAATACTCAGAGTACTTTTATGTTAGATTGGCGATGTGACAAATCGCGAAATATTGTTCGCATTGACATTCATATTGCATTAATTTCACTTAAAATATAAACCTTTAACCCAGTTCATTTAAAAAGTATAAACTTTTATTTAAAATACGAAAACATTCAACATAAATATATTGCATACAATTAAGATACATGCCTTTCACTCATTTCCTCTAAAATACATAAAAAAAAATAAATACCATAGTATTTTATTTCAACTTTAAAGCATTATTTCTGAATCACACACGCGAAAAAATAACTACTATTAGCGAAAAACCCTTGTTATTGGCGATATTTGCCACTGGTTAACATAAATGTACCGAAAATGGTCGAGTTTTCTAAGACTCCGCTTTTAAATTAAAAACTATTTTAATTGGTTCTTAAGCAAATGACGTTAAAGGCATAATACTACTATACGAGTTAAATTATTCAATGCGCGAAAGTTTTTACAATTTTATGAATGAATTTTCAAAAATAAAAGTCTCAATACACAGTGACTACATTTGTAAAATTATGCACATTTCATGAAGTGTTCGTTTGTTTATATCGGTAATCAGTTGTTAGTAGAAAAATACATTTTTTTTTTTACCTTTGTAACGAAGTTTTTCTAACAGTTTTCTGACTGTACACTTTTTGGGCTATCATTTTTTGTCCAGTAACTTCAAATGTTTCCTTTTCCTAGACTTATCTGTGGCAACGATTAGCGAAACAGACAGCCGTCAGGAGCGCTTAGCTTTTTAGCTTTTTATTAAAGAGGATGTACAGTGAGGAAAAAAAGTATTTGCACACCAGGTAAATTTGTTGTAGCATATGTATAAATAAATAAAAAGCAACTAAGAATTAAAAATACCAACACTTTTACAAAACAAATAAACATATTTAATATCTGACTTAATAATTATATTTAAATATGAAAACATAAAAAAGTAGCATTTGTACTGCCAAAAAAATATTTGCACACTAGCAATAAAAATAGTACTAGAGTAATTAATCAACTAGGCAAGAAGTAGGCAAAAAATCGTCTGCATGCAAATACTTTTTTTGCTCACTGTATGTGTGAGAGAATGTTTGTTTAATTTGATCTAATGCCAAAAAAATCAATCTCTCAGCTACGAAAATAAATTTTAATGTATTTTTAGATTTTTCAATGAAATCTAAATTTTTATATTATCTGTTATGTTTTTGCATAATGTGAAGTGGGTATATCAGTTTAAAAAATAATTCAATAACTTTTATATGTCCATTTAGGGAACGAAATGTAATATTTTTTCATGCATTGTCCGTGATACATAAATGACGAAAATTGTTATTGCAATTAACTTTGTGACGATAAAAAAAAAAAAAAACTTTCTTCTGAGTTTTGATTAGGGAAATAGTTACGTCCGTGTACTAATTCTGAATCTTGAAGAACATAACTTTAACCATTAAAACGGGATATTTTCTAAACATTCACTTACCGCGTTGACAAATTGTATTTCCTCGCATAATCCAATATATTTTTAGAACATTTTAATTTGGAAAACATTTAATAGCATTTTTTATACATATTTGTTAAATTCAGTACATTATGGAAAAAATCTATGAGATTGCTAAGAATTTTCTAGAAAAGAGGAATGCTAGAACTTTTTATGTAACTCCATAAAAAAAAAAAAAAAAATCATGCAATAGATTTATTATTACACTGTTTTTACGTAAAAAAAAAAAAAAATGCAAGGTTACTAAAAAAATTATAGGAAACTGTGGTGCCTAGAACTTTTTACTTAACAGCAAAAAAACAACAACAAAAATATGTAATTACCCGGGTTATCGATAAAATTTTTATTTTATTATTATTTGAATAAAATTTTATTTTGTAAAAATTAAATGTTTCGTATAAAAAAATACTTAATAGTAAAACAACATTGACTAACAAAAAATATTTTTTATGAACAACATCAAACTGCATTGTTTTATATCAGTGATAAAATTGTTTACTTAAAATCAATTACATTAAACGTTTTCTATATATCGAACATACACAAAAGTCGATGTTATTTTTAACAGTGAGCTTTTGCCATACATTTATTTTACTTCTTGCTGTCCACCTGTACTGCATTTAATACATTTTTTATAGGATTCGGACCAGTATGCGATATTAAGCTTTGTTTTGTTTTATCTCTTTAGTGTTTATTTATCTAGTGTATTTATCTCTTGTTTATTTAAATTACTCCGAATTTGGTGACATTTTGGAAGCCTGTATACTGCCTGATTTTTTACAAAGATAATTTCAAATTCCGTACAATTTTGTGCTAAAACATGTCCATTACTTATAAGAAATCTGTTTATTGTAGATGTGGCACATGCTTTGCCAACTTTTTCTTTTATGTTTTAAAATAATTTTTAATCACTTAAAATGACGCATTCTGACATTTAAAAAAGTACAGGGTTAGCGAAATTAAACTTCCGCTACTCAAAGGGCCCTAGAGGCCGTTCTACTAGTCCGATGAGAAAAATATTTGGACAATAGACACTTCGGGGGATGCGCTCGAGATTTCCGAAATAAAAAAAAAAATTGTTTAAAAAATCGCCACTAGATGGCGCTACGAGTTAGCGTGTTAAGAGGACAAACTGAGATCCCGAAACACTGAAGGACCAGTGGTCTTACACAAAAGGAACACAATAAGGACAATAAGTGGGCACAGAATTTCCATGGCCAAAAATCATCAACCGCCATTCTCGTGAGAAATTGTACCGTGAATGTTTCGCGAGTGTCCAGATCTTGTCGTTCCAATTGCTGAACCGCTTGAATGTTATACGGGTAGAAGATCAGAATTCTAAGAATTGTCGGACACTATAGTAGGGCATATCAAGGGTACGTGAAATCGTCGGTACATTGACATTTCCATGAGGCGAATGAGTGCTTGCTTCCACGACCGCTGTAGCAATATCCTCTACGACGGCGGCTGTACACTTTTACTTCCACTTCCCGGCAAATCGCCTAACTGTCCTGTTTGCTCGAATTGCATCATCATGTTTTTAAGAGCACGCTCCGATATCGGTCCACGTCGTTGCTTCTTGGGACGGCGGAACTCTCTCACAACTGCATCTGCATTCTCACCGTTGCGGTAGTACAGTTTGACTAGCATTGGCAACGTCGGCATTTTGAAATGCTCATATGATTGGGGCACGAACTTCTTCGCTTTATCGTGCGTGGAATTTGCATGTGTTGTTGCAATGTGCTGCCTCGCTGCGCCATCTGGTAGCGATTTTTTAAACTATTTTTTTTTTATTTCGGAAATCTCGAGCGCATCCTCCGAAGTGTCTGTTGTCAAAATATTTTTCTCTTCGGAGTAGTAGAACGGCCTGCAGGGCCCTTTGAATAGCGGAATTTTAATTTCGCTAACCCTGTATATTTGTTTTTCAATTGTGTATATATTGATTTTGATTAAAGGTGTAACCCTGTGTAAATTATACTTACAGTGCGGCGCAAAAATTTAAGCACAACACAAATATTTTAATAAAAATAAAATTATACATTGGAATGCTTTCAAATATCCACTGTAGATGAATACTATGATTATAAATATATATCTGAAGTTTCGAAAAAAATCATCGTTACGAAAATCAGAAATGACAAGAAAACCGTTTTTGTGATGTCGCAAAAGTTTATGCACAAATGAGATTTTATGCAAATAAAAATGAGATTTTATGCAAATAACTCCTTAAACATGATAGGTGGAGGATCAGCGAGACATTTTTCCTAGAGTATAAAGTGTAGAGATCGCTGTACGAGTTATATCAAAATGTCGAAATCTCTGCTGCTCTCGCCTGAAGAAGTTGTAGAAGTTTGGAAGCTGAAAGCTGAATGTAAATCTTTTTTTACAAATTTCGCTTATTTTAAATCGGCCTAAACGTTGTGTTTATAGTGTTTTGCAACATGGAAAACAATTCAAAAATGTATATTGCTCAGAAACGTCGAATAAAACCACATTTTGTGAGGATAGAATAATTAAAATATTGGTTGAACTAGCTATTTGTCTCTTAATGAGATAAAAAATCGACTTGGCTCAAAAATATCATATGGCATCATATGCAGACGAATAACAGAATCAGGATTCATCTAAAATCAAAAATTATCTTGTAAGCTTTTTCTGAAAGAGTGTCACAAACAAGCAAGACTTGAATGGGCAAAACAGCACATGTATTATCGTAACGAATGGATTAGTGTTATTTGTATGATTAAAAAAATGGAATTTGGATGGACTAAATGGCTTCTCATCCTTTTGGAGTGCCTTGTGGAAAGATCCGAAGAGCATATTGAACAAGCAACAACGTGGGGATTCGCTCATGGTATGGGGCGCTTTTGGCTGTAATGTACAAACGTCTCTTTGCTTCCTAAATGACAGACAAAATTCACATATCAGGAAACTATGATGGAGCATTTGTACCGTTTGGAGAACTCCTAGGAGGTCCTAACAGAATCTTTCAGCAAGACAACGCATCAATACTCACTTCCCGTTGCACAAAAGAATGGCTTAGATCTCGGAATATCAGTGTGATGAACTGGCTAGCACTCAGCCCAGATCTCAATCCTAAAGAGAACATCTGGGGAATCCTCTCACGTGACGGCTACAAGAATGAGAAGCATTATTACCCAGTGCAAAAGCTCAAATCAGCGATCGAGTAAGCCTGGTACAAACTCCCTCCGAAAACCTTCAGTACTCTCGTGTTATCAATGGAAAATGGAGTATTCGATCTCATCAGGTGCAATGGAAGCACCATAGACTACTAAAGGACTTTTGTGCCATGTGAAATGCATATATTTCGTTTTTGTGCATAAACTTTTGCGACATCACAATTTTAAATTTTTTATAATTTATTATTTTTCTTACAATGAATTGTTTCCGAATTCGAAACATGAATTTGTAATCAAATTGTTTCGATACAGTAAAAATGTCTAAGCATTCCGATGTATATTTTTCATTTTATAAAAATATTTAGCTTATGCATAAACTGTTGCGCCGCACTGTATATTAAAGAATGTTTTGAATGTGTCATGTGTAATTATATTTTATTCCTAGTGCAACATTTTCATTTATATATTAAGCAGCAAACATTAAATTTAATTTCGATTAATACAGGAGAATAATATTCAGATACGAATACTACTACATAAAAACTCAATAAAAGGAGAAAACTATTGCAGTTGTATAAATACTTATATTCATTTATTTTTCTAAGATCTGTGATCAATCAACTTTGCGTAAATGAAGTAGATAACTTTTTCTTATTTATAAAAGTTGTTATCTTTCACTGTTATTCTGCTCTTTTGATGCATTATTCAGAATGATGTTTCGATGCTAAGGTAAAAATTTGTACGATTTTTATTCGTTTATTTTTCTTTCCATGAAAGTGTACGCAATTGAATGCACCGTTTATAAATATTTATGCAGTGGTTTATTGTGAGGTGATATGATAAATAACTTTCAATGGTAAATTACGGGCAAAATTAAAATATTTTGATATTTTCAATAATGTTAGATAGATTAAAAACGTTTTGAGTTTGTTGATTTTATAATTAGAATTTTTTAATTGAATGATAAAAATGCATTAACTTTGAAAAAAAATACATCAGAGTTTTTTATATTTTTCAATGCTCTTTTTGCAATATATACCAATTTCTGCTTGATCACATACTGTTGTTGTAATAACTTTAAATGCTATGTTCGCATTTTAAGCTTTAATTAAGCGCCATAAAAATAATAAATTCTACAACAATCGTTTTCAATATAAGAAAAAAATAGAGTTAATATTATTATTCTGTAATACATTTGATGTCATTCTTCCATTTGTTTTTAATCTTGTTTATGTCTTAAAAAAGCGTAGGACGCCTGCTTTGTGCCAGATGAAGAAATATTATGGTTTATAAACAGTAATTTTGCCTTAATTTAAAATGTCTACAAAAATCAACTAGTATTTAGCAAAAAGTATTTGTAACAAGCAAAATTAAAAATATGACGCTGAAATGCATAAGTTGTATGTTTAAATGAAAATACTACTCTTTATGTAATCGATATTGATATTTGCACAATAAATGTGTTTGATTAACATTAGATATAACATCGTAAGTTTCACTTAATGTCTGTTTAATTGTATTTTAAACTAAACGCTAATTTATTAAATTGTTTCGTTCGAATGATGGGCTTTTTCACATGCAATAAAATAGTTCGAAAAATCTGGTATAAATAATTTTAGAGTTTGTTGTTTGTTATGAAAACTAAACTTCCTATATATGCAAAGTTACATATCTATATTTAAATGTTCAGTATACTAAATAAATGGCTAAAGAATGTTCGCTATGTGGATAAATATTTGTGATAATGATACAATATTTTTCTTCTAAAAGAACAGTAAAAACGGTACTGCTAATTAATTTGCTTAAAAAATAAACATAATTTACTGAGTTTTAACTGAAGCATAAAACTAGTAAAGAATTCATAAACAATATATTTAGAGGGAAAAAGGTTTTGTAAATGGCTCTTATACTTCAATATATTAAATCATGCCTCAAAATAAGTTCAGGGAATTTTCGCTTAATTACTTGGTTTAATTTTTTTTATTTATTTATTCCTTATATTTAGAAGTAGTAACTAACATCTAACAAAAAGTATGTTTAAAAAATCAAAAATTAAATATATAGTCATAAATTACATAATATTCAGATAGAAACGAAAAGCTTCTTACAATCGATAACGCTTACTACATAATAAATGAAGTTGAATAATATTACATAAAGAACCTTATTTTTTCCATTAATTTCTTTTAAATTGCGCCATAAATTGTTTATCAGAAGTACTAGCTATATTAAAACATTTTCGCATGAGATGGATTTTTATAAATTTAAAAATAGTTTAAAGAAAATCATATGAATGTAATGTGGGGGTATTTGAACAAAAAGTGTAAAACATTAAAAAATTAATTTCATTACGCAAAGTAAAATAAAAAAAAACCTAAAACAGCAAATTAATAACTTATGGTAACTATGGTAAATCTAAATTAATGACTTATGGTACCTTATGGAATGGTAAACGATGTATTATCAAATAATTTATTTATAAATTAATAATTTTTTTATCATTAACATTTTTGACAACTATAGAATTTTATTGGTACTTACAGTTTAATTAATCATCAATGGATATTTTTTCCCGTGAATTCACATTATATAAAATAGCTGCGGTATCATTTCTTAACGCTTTGCATTCGCCATGCTTTTTTCTCGCTATTATTTTATTATAAAACTTATGAGATCAGAAAACAAATTATTAAAAATAAGAGCATATTCTTCCATTACTTGATTATTAAATAATGTGAAAATTATCAAAGCATGATTTGCAAAGCCTAAAGGAAAAGAAAAATTCTAAATACTAAAAATTAACTTTGAAATTGTGAAGAATAAGCATATTTAAGTAAAAATATGTTTAATTTACATAATTTTAGAATAAACTTCAATTTAAACATTCTGTTTTTTTCTCTTTTTTATAGACACTAGGGGATCGTGCCCGTGAAAAACAAATGGTGAAAACCAATTTTTTTAAATGAAAACGATTTTTTTTTTTTTTTTTTTTTTTTTTTTTTTTTACATACAATATATTTTTTAAACTGCGGACTAAAAAAAAAAAAAAAAAAAAGCATTTTTCATATGAAAAATATGAATTATACAATAAAATAAACTTTTGAAATTTATCAAAAGCAATATTTTCGTATTAGCAGCATGCTAAGATTTTTTAGCCCAAGATTTTGCTGCTTACGTCATCCATTTTAATTTCTGATAATTTCAGAGCTTTAAATGCGTAGTTCAATCACATGTCTGTTAAACTTGTGTTTTATTTATATTATTTTATTTATTTAATCATAGAGGAAGTTTTTTTTCTTTTTTTACGGAATATTAGGTCGTAAGAAAATGATAAACTCTTTATGTTGTTTTAAGGGAAAACGGATTAATCATTCTTAATCGGGCTCTGCGCGATAGAGATAAATTAAAAAATTAACCTCTCATACTCGCAATAACTTTTTAACTAATAATCATTTTAACTGAAAACGTGTAAGTCACGATTGTCAGCAAAATCTTTTCATGTGAACAGTCGCACTCTTAATTCGAGATTCTAATCTCAATACCGGAGAGTAAAAATCGCCGTAATTTATGTTTTTTGACGAATTTGTGTTAAAAAGTTTAGTTTCATCTAACAAAATCACAATTTTCTTTTAAATATGACGCCATTTTCACTTACTTAAGTATTTCACCTTGTGTCTAAAACTTATTACGCATACAGAAGAAAAAAAATACGGCAACTTTATGACGCAAAAAATGCGTGTTTTCAAAAGTAGTACGTAATTTTCCGTTCAAAATGTTATGTCCCTCATGGGATTTTGCGCCATTAAACCTTTTACAACAATTTTTATCAACAATTTTAAATTTTTATCAGATAATCACAGGAATAAAACAAATAAACCTCATTATTTCTCTCTTCTCTGCAATAATGAAAGCTATAGCATTACCATCATTTTGAAGAAGTTTCAAAGAATACTTTTAAAATTAACATATAATAATGGATAAAAAAAAAAAGTTAGTGCGGACACATCTACAATTGAACAGCTTTCAATTAAAAATTTATTATTAAATTTGGTTCAGCAGAAAGCTCTGGGTAGATGACTAAAAAACATTCCTGTGTTTTAATATATAGATTATATAAAATTGTGAATAATTAAATTAAGCAAATTATGTTATTTTGATAAAATTATAGTAACATGTCTTAAAGAATAGCAATAAAATTTTTTAGACGAGAGAATTTTGGACAAAAACTTGGAGAACCTGATATTATTTTAACCTCGAATTATTGCCAAGATCTTTGATTGCTTGGCTAACTCGGCGAAGCAATTCATCTAAGAGAGAATTATCAAGTTCAGTAATATAAATCGCTATTTTTCGGACAAAGAGCATGCACAATTTATGTTACTGCTATTCAATAAAGTCACTCTAAATGTTTGTGAAACGTTTGCGTTTTATCAGTGATTTCGATTACGCTATTTTCACAGATAAAGCATTTTCACCTGTGAAGAATTTCAAAGCAGTTGGGCTGAAAATGACGCACTCCTACAAAACGTACTTCAGTTTTAAGAAATAAAATACTCGCTTTTTTTTTTTTTTTTTTTTTTTTTTTTTTACAAATGACGTCATTGCATCCACTAAAGCATCCCACTTTTACGATCCCGTTTTAAACAACATCTATAGAACTGTATGCAAATGACATCATTATCGCGGAATAATACACAAACCAAACAGAAAACAATGTCGTCATTTAAGAACCTCGGCAAAATAATCTCGGGTACCTAATGATTTATATGACTTCATTTTTTTCTTTTTAAGAGCTTCAAGTTTTATCAGAAGTCATTTCTTTATATATATATTTTTTTAATTCGGAAAATGTAATTACACACGAATTAATAAAATTGCATTCCTTCAGATTTTTGATACGAATTAAGTAAGTGCAGGGAAAAAAAGTCACATAAATATTCCTTAGAATACATTTTTGTAAAGAAAAATTATTGTATCTTTTGTAAAGTTAAATTGCAATAGACTAACAATCATTTAATTGATAAATAAAAATGAATTAAAGCCAAAACTCACCGGGTTTTATAAGAAATGATATTCCTGACATAGTACTCATTTTAATTTCAATTTTTTATTTTAGTATTTATGAGAAAATGGCAACAAAAAGATACATCAATCTCCTTTTTTCCGACTATTTTCCGTTTTTCCCCTTTACTTTCAACAGAAATGGAGTACCTCAGTTGCCACGATTACAAAAAAAGTAATAAAAACTAGAAAAAAAAATAATATCTTAAAATTAAATTGAGATACAGCTTTCAATCAAATTGCATTTAAAAGAGCATTTTTTTCCTTATATGACGGTGTAAAAATTTAAAATGCACGATGTTTAATGTGTACGAAGTTTAAAAATTTTCAGTACAGTTAATTGCAAAACCAAAATTTATTTCAAATTTCAAAGTGTTGCCATTCGCAAAATGACGTATGCGTTACGCACAGATATGTTTGTCTTTTTTAATATAGATTGCTTATATCACAGTTTGTTTTAACGTTATATGTATATCATAAAGGACAAACATACCTGTGCATAACGCATACGTCATTTTGCGAATGGCAGTAATTTGAAATTTGAAATGAAATTTTGGTTTTACAATTTTCGCTACTGCAAATTTTTAAACTTCTAAGCATCGCACATTTTCAATTTTTACACCGTCGTACAGGAAAAAAATGTGCTTTTAAATGCAATTTGTTTGGAAGCTGTCTCTTAAAATTATTTTGAGATATTAATTTTTTTGTTGTTTTTAATACAAATTTTGTAGTCGTGGCAACTAAAGTACTCCATTTATATAGAAAGTAAAGTGAAAATAGCAGATTACTGCATCTTTTGTTGCCATTTTCTCATAAAAAAATGAAAAAAAAAAAGAAATTAAAATGCGTGCTATAATTAATCAGGTAAATTTTTAGTCCCCGGTGCGGTATGCTATTTCTTTCTCCTAGCTTATTTTGTGTAGTCTTCAAAAAATAAAGTTACCTTACAGAAGACAGCCGTAAAACAAAGCAGTACGATTAAATACTCTATAGCATTTTTTTTTTTTTTCTAAGCATGGCACATTTTCAATTTTTATACCCTCGTATTGGAAAAGAAAGTACTTTTAAATGCAATTTGTTTGAAAAGTGTATCTCCATTTATTTTTCAAATATTCGTTTTTTTGTAGTTTTCAGCACCATTTGTCTAATTTTGGCAACTCAAGTACTCCATTTATGGAGAAAGTAAAAGGAAGATAGTTGAAAATTAGCAATTATATGTTTTTGTTGCCATTTCCTCATATCAACCAAAGAAAATGTTATTAAAATACGTGCTATTTTGCAAAATATAAACGAAAAATTTCTGTTAAAACATGGAGCTATTATATACTATATTTAATTTTAAGTATCTATAGACGCTTTCAGTGTGACGTGAGTCATGAAGTTTTTGTTCGAAACTGACTCCAATCAAACGGTTGCTATGCGTTATTTCTTTTTAAATATGAATCGTGGAAAATGTTACCAGTGCAAATCAAGTATTAAAACACTTAGATGTGAGATATAGATATAAGATATAGCTGCTACACACAAACAAAATAGAAAATACAACATAGCAACCATTTGTTTGGTGTCAGTTTCCAACCAAAACGTCACGACTGAAATCGTCTGTATTAATGTTACAATCAAATGAATGACTATGAATCATTAGACAGATATTTTTTTGTCGAGTTTCTTTAATGACAGCATGTTTTTGCTGCATTTGTGTATCATTTTCGATAGTGACATCCTACGCATGTTTTACGGTAGATGTTTAAGAGTGGATCGTAAATGTGGAATTCTTAAGCGAATGCGAATGACGTCATTTTACATAAATTAAAAGTATGTGCTTTAAGTATTAAAATTGAAATATGTTTTGTACTATTTATATATACATATACTAGCAGCCTTCGCCCACTACGCTGGTTGGTTTTTCTATACAAAGCGTGGATCAATCATATCTGTGAATTTTATCATAAGTTTGAAAGCGATATGGACATTAATCTGGAATTATAATCCGAATTGTTACAATCGATATGGATGTCATTATACTATTATATATTCTATTGAGAGAGACAAAATTTGAGCTGTTAAGAACCAACTTCTTTACTTGATCTTTTACTGTAGAATTTGGTAAAGTACGACAGAACAATATGTACTATACTTATAGCCTTCCTCATAAAATTTATCATTGCACTTCTCATTAGAATTCGTCCAATAGAACCTATTAAAAAGGCCTATTAATTAATCTTTCATAATTGGGCTCACTTGACTCTAGAAATTTCAGCCAAACTCCTATAGCCAAGCAACCTAGAACGACATGTGTTTTATACTAATATAATCACTGAAAAAGTAACTAACTGATCCAAAATCCACTTAGAAGAATTTTTTAAATTGGGAAACGTACCAAAACCTTCCCAAAAAAGTATCTAATTAACAGTTTATGTCCCATGAAAATCCACCCAGCAGAACCTTTAAAAAATTCAATTTTTCAAAATCATGTTCATCTGATTTTGAATTTCCTCCATAATTATTTAACTAAGCAACGTAGAATGATATAATATACTATTTTTTTTCTGAAAAATTATCAAAAAATGTCATCAAAATCTATTCAGCAGAATCAAATTTCTAAGCAGCCTAAACGAAATTTCCCTTTACATTCCATATATATTATAGATAGTTAAATTTAAATATTTCTTTCATAATCTCATCAACCTGATTATAGAACTCTCAGAGATGTAGCGGTACGCTACTTTTAGGTCTACATTATATATCCTCAGGATTTTTTAAAGAAACTCTGCACGCTTTTATAGAATATATATTCTCTAATATATACTTTCTGCATATAGCGTACATCATCTACACACACACACAAAAAAAAAAAGTGTAAATTTACACACAAAAACAGGTATATCGATGATACAAATACGATTTGTCTATATGTGTAAATTGGTGTGTAAATTGCCAAAAATGTGCACATTTTAAAATACACATTTTAATGTGTAATTTGATAAGTCCAAATTTGTAAAAATTAGGTGATAAGTTATAAATTACACACTATAATGTGTAAATTGTACAGGAATACATATATTTCTGTGTAATATTCTTACACACATACCTGTGTAATATTCTGTTTTTACACATATTTTTGTGTGATATGCAAAATACACATATCTTTGCGTAATGTATTAAATACACATATTTTTGTAATATACAAAGTACACAGATATGTGTGTTATATTCTATTCTGTGTAATATACAAAATGCGGATTTTATTTTAATATTCAAAATATGGAGATTTTTGTGTACATAGTGTTATCTTTATACATGGTGCGTTCACAAAGTTTCAAGACTGGTCTGAGAATATAAAATGTATTAAACATTTTGGTACAGCGAACTGAAATTCTTCGAAATATGATCCTTGAGCATCAACACACCGCAGCCAGCGTTATTCCCATTATTCATAGGCTCTCGGGAAGTCTTCGTGTACAAGGCTGTTAAGGGACCTCGTCGAAGCTGGAATCGCGGATCGCTGGAAACGTGTCAAATTGCTTCCCTTTCAGATCTTTTTTTGATCCGGATGAACAAAAAGAAGTCACTGGGAGCGAGGTCGGGGCTGTAGGAGGTCTTGTGGTAGTATTACCACGTTAAACTTAGCCAAAACTTTGGCGTCTGCGAGCGACGTGTGAGAGGGCGCATTGTCGTGGTGAACAATACAATCGTCTCTGATGTCTGGGCGGACGCGCCGGGTCAGGTCAATTTTACACTGGAATGCACCACCATCTGAAGGATGGAGCCGGGCGCGTCCGCCCAGACATAAAAAAAAATGATTGGATTGTTCACCAAGACAATGCGTCCTCTTAAACGCCGCTTGCCGCCGCTGAAGTTTTGGCTAAGGTTTACGTAGCAATACTGGCGCAAGCACCCCTACATCCCAGACCTTGCTCCAAGGGACTTTTTTTGTTCCTCGAATAAAGGAAGACTTGAAAGGCAAACGATTCGACTGGATTCCAGCAATCCGGATAGCTTCGACGAGGTTCCTGAACAGGCTTTCGGGCGAAGACTTCCAAGGAGCCTGTGAATAATGGAAAAAACGCTGGCAGCCGTGTGTTGATACCCAAGGATCATCTATCGAAGAATTTTAGTTCGCTGTATAAAAATGTTTAATAAATTTTGTATTCTCAAACCATTCTTGAAACTTTGTGAACACACCATGTATTTTGGTCTGTATACATTGCGAATTAAATGTTTTTATAATAGTATTAAAAAAAAAACCCATGAAAAATAAACTCATAGGGTTGATATGTTTGTTCTTTCTAGTAAGCAAAAAGTGTACTCATAATGTCATTAGGCAATTTACGTGCCACATATAGACAAATCATTTTCTTATCATCGATATACCTGATTTTGCAAAAACAGGATCGACTCAAAGATGAAATATTTTCTATTTAATTGATGAAGAAAAATTTTTTGAAATCTTTTGGGGAAAAAAAGAGAAGTTAATTTCAAGATCTGACATCTAAGCATTGCCACAGCAATAGTATTTCGCGCCTGGTGCGAAAAACGTTGTTAATTTTTCTATAGATAGTTGACGCATTAGTAACTGATGACGCGAACGAAGCCTGCCAGCGCTTACTTTAATTGGCTTAATACCTTAGAAAGACCCCCACGGAGCGCCCCCCTAGGGCCTATAATATTCCTCGTTCTGATAATTGGCCGACATAAATACAACCAACTAACCTTATTTAGGTTGGTTGGTTGGTTGTGTTTATGACGGCCAATTATCAACACCAGGGATATAGGCCCTAAGGGTGGAGGTGCCCGTCGTGGGGGGGTCTTTCTAAGGGAATCTAACCCGTATTTATGCTTGGAAATCCAAGGTTTCGAAGAAAACCACGAAAACTCCGAAACGATTAGGCCGACGGGCGCGATTCGGTTCGAACCCAGCACCTCCCGTCTACCAGCTTAGAGAGCAGAACCTCTCGGCCACTGATGGGGGCCCTTATTTAGGAATTAAAATTTCATTAATTTAACGGCAGAATCCAATATACAGAGAAATTGCATTTTGATTTTTAATATTTTTTAACTATCAATTATTACTGCATGGAAGCAACTAATTTTGTAACACGTTTTTTTTGTGCGCTCTAAAATTATTTTACGTAAATGTTTGGCACGTTACATTGATGATAGAAATTGTTTGTAAATGTTTGGCACGCGCTAATAAAAAGGTTCGCAATGCCTGGTATAAAGGATCTACCTAGCAAAATTCATGGTAATTCTGGAAAAAGGCTTACTATATGTTTTTTGGGTCGCTAAATCCGAATTTTTAACTTCAAACCAAAATTTCCCCCGGCAAACCCCCCCCTCCCATTTTGGTAAAATGCCCCGCAAAAAAGGTTTTTATTAAAAAAATCACGACGTAGGATTTTATTAAAAAAAATCACAACGTACGACGTAGGATGAACGGGTAGGGAGGGGGCTGCCTCGGAACATACACTGTGGCGCTATGCGCACTAAGTTATGCAAGTCCAGGTTATAGGTGATTTTACCTGGCAAAATTAATGCTAGTTCTGAATTTCGGATCGCTTTATGTTGTTTGGGTTGCTGAATCCGAATTTGTAACTTCCCACCAAAATTTCACCCGGCAAACCTCCAAAAAATTGATTTTTTGAAAAAAATTTGTTTTTGAGAACAGCGCGCGGGGAATGTTCCGAGGCAGCCCCCTCTCTCCCTGTTTATCCTACGTCATAACGTCATATATCCTATTTGTTGCAAATTGTGTCTACTTTCTGAATTTCTACATAGTTTCCCCCTAAAACAATAGAAAATTTAATTTAAAAACAACTAGTTGGAGGGTGGGGAATTTTGGGGGGAGTTTAAAAATTCGGATTCAGCGCCCCAAAAAACTTAAAGTAAACCTTATAGAGAAAGTTCGGAGGGGAGATTGAGGGGCGAATGTAAACGTGTGAGTGGTTAATTGGAATTGCGCAACTTAGTCCACACTGTAAAAAAAAATACTGCCAGTTTCCCGGTAGGAATCGGAAAAATAGTTGCCCTGATCGTACCGGAATAATTTCCGACCCAGCTCGGAATAAAATCCGTAAAAATGAGTAAATAGTCAGTAAAACGGTATTTTACGGATTTTTTTCCGATTTTACGTATTTTATTCCGAGCTGGGTTGGAAATTATTCCAGTACGATAAGGGCAACTATTTTTCCGATTCCTACCGGAAAACTGGCATTATTTTTTTTCCAGTGCTCGCAGCACCGCGACGCATGTTCCGAGACAGATCTCCCCTTCCCTTTCAAAGTCATAATGTCATATATCTAATTTGTTGCAAATTTTGTCTACGTTCTGAATTTCTTGATACTTTTTCCCTAAAACAATAAAAAAATTGATTTTGTTAATAAAAACCTTTTTTGGAGGGCATTTTACCAAAATTTAGGTGGGTTGCCGGGGAACATTTTGGTGGGAAGTTACAAATTCGGATTCAGCGACCCAAAAAACATAAAGTAAGCCAATTTCCAGAACTACCATTAATTTTTCCAGGTAAAATCCCCTATTGCCTGGACTACTAGCAGAAGAACAGGAATCGCGAATGTTGGGCTATTCCATATTTTGGAATGAAACGATTTTATAATCATTTAAAGGTTTTAATAATAACTTTGCATTTTCATAAAAATAAGTTATAGACTAAAAGAAAAATAAGATAATAGATTATATTGATGTAAAGAAAAAAATACCCCCCAAAAAATAAAATTTTGTTTGGATCAAAAATGATAAGGATGCCAAAAGGCAACCCCCCTCCCCCCCAAGCGATATATTACGATATCCATTGCCAGACCACCCCTGCCTCCTAAAGTGATAAAGTTATATATGTACATCCTCTTAAAAAAGTTTCAAATTAAGAGGTATTTATTGTAACATCAAACAGAAAAAGAAAGTTATTCTGAGTTTTCGAAGCGTTTCTATCAAATAGAGGGAATTTTTCAAATACTTCTGAAAAAAAAAAAAATATTTTCCTACACAGTATTTAGTGTCAGTTATAAACAAAGTTTAAACTAGGCTATTTTCAGTATGTGGGGGGAGAAATGCATTAATATTTCTGAAAAATATCCTTTAAATTATTAAAAATGACACGAACTATTACAGTTGAAAGGTTGCGTCTTTTTAACTATTTCAGGGGTGGTGGTATGTTTACGAAACCACTTAATTTTAATTCCTAAATGCCACAATGGCACCAGAATTTTGGTATGTATGGAATTATGTATGTTATTATGTAATGTTAAAAATAACTTCTTGTTATTTCCAAATAAATTTGTGCATAAATTCCGGTGTCATAGATTCATATCAACATTTTAACAATGGAACTACTTTGTCCCTGAAAGGGTTAACTTAAATTTTGAAAGACAGTTCTACATTTATTCATATTATTAAGCTATTTATTGAGATTGTACATGTTCTACGAATAAATTGTGACTGTACGATTTTAGGACTCCAAATTAACTCTAACAGAGAGATGATATGTGGCAACTATAATTGTATTATACGAAGAATTGTAAGTTTCCAAAACAATCAGCCCTCTAATAACTGAAATCTACGTTTTTGTGTTTAATTAATAAAATTATTCTTAGTAGTTAAATATATTATAAAAACTGTAAATTAGTTATTTCATTATTTAATAGATACAATATAGCATTTTGTGCCTTAATATTTCATAATAATTATGTAAACCTATATTAAATACTCCAGACATTTGTATCTATTAAAATAATAAATAACTGCATTTAATAATAAATTTTTAAAACTGTTTAAATTTAATAATTATTAAAAAAATAATTCTCTTGTTAGGAACGAATTCTACATTTTATATTTTAATTAATGAAATTATATTTAATATAATTACAGGAAAAATAAAAACTGAAAATAAGTAATTTCATTAGTTACCATTGTTTTGTTTGGATGACAGGTAGAAGAATAATTATTGTAAAGTTATTTAGGATATTGAAATTCCAATTAATAATCCAGAAATCATTTTTTAGTCTTAATCGTATAGTATTATTTAACATTGTGCTGTGGCCACAAAAGACCACTTTGACATAACAGCATTAATTAAAAAAATCTGAATTTACTTATCATATATTTGATAATTGAGAACAAAAATAAAAGGGAAAAGCATTACCTACGTTGACCTGAAAGAACAGAAAATGATTGACACAATGTAGAAAGGGAATAAACAGATGACAAATCATCCTGGAAAATCTTTTATTTATGAAGAAAATTCTCTTGAAAACATAGAGCATTGTTGTAGAGTACACCTCTTATTCTTTTAGATGTACTTTTTTTATGATGAACACATACAATCGATGTTTATTATACGCTCTTACTAAAGAAAATATATTTTTTTTTCCTTTGGGGAGTGTGGAGGCACTAGTAAAAAGAAGTGAGGCATTTTGAAGATTTTTTTAGCATCGAATACCACAACTTCTGACACAAGCACCAGTTGAATAAAAAAAATAGCAGTAACACATGCTATGCAGGCATACGATAAGATTCTATCCACTTTTATTATCTGAAAATCGTTGATGCATCACGGTTAGAGGAACCGTTGACAAATCTGAACTCAAACAGAAGAAAAATAAGTAGCCGATCATTCCTTCTAAAAAATATTCCTTCATTTTACTAGTTTCTTTATTCACACAAGATTATTCGTAGAGGGAAAAAAAGCAGGCACCATTCTACATTAAAACCCGAACCACTCTCATGCCGGCGCGCACATGAATTTTCACAGAACGGCAAAAAGGCAGCCATTCTGCATTGAAATCCCAACTCAACTGACTGCGCACGAGCTCTCCGAAGAAGAGGAGTAAAGGGGTTGCTATTACGCTTGAAACACGCCAACTTTGGCGGAACGAACATACAAGCGTCCTGCGTTGGCATAAAATGCAATGCTAAAGCATACAAAAACTGCTTTAAATTAGAGGAAATTTTATAGATTTCACTAAGATAAGATGCCAAACAGTAGTAAAGTGCTCCGAATTTTGAAATTACGTATTAAACTGATTTAAATATTATTGGCTATGAGGCGGAACTACAAAAGGAAATGACTTCACAAATAGAAAGTTATGGAATTTTCCAGATATTTCTTTTACCGGAAGTAAAGATTTCAAAACGACGTTTATGATTTTAAATAAATGAAATGCAACGCCAGAAAGAAAAACTTAAAGGGAAAGTTTTGAAAAAAAGGGAATTAAAATAATTTTAGAATGCGAATATTAAAATTAAATGAATAATAGATTAATAAAAATATTTTCTAAATGAAATTAAATAAAAATATGGCAGTGGTTGTAAGTAACCACAACAACCTTCAATATAACAAATCAAATGTCATGGCAGCATTTTTTTGCATTTCTACTGATTACCATAAATATAAATTTACCCACATGTATGCATATGCTAATCAAAACAAATTATGAAAATGATCACCTATTAATTCATATGCATAAGTAAATATGAGAATGACCAGTTACTTCTCCAGTTAAATCCTTAAAATATTAAATAACAGCATTGGATTTAAATATCATTTTTAAATAAAACGCTTTTAATACCAGATGAAAGCTTGCGTTTTACAAACTTATTGCATTTAATTTTTTACAAATCTAACAAATTAAGCATAAAAACATTTTTAAAGCATTTTCTGTTTATTCATTAGGCAAAATGCCTATAGAATATTTTCAAATTATGTTCACGTTCGAATAAATGCTTTTTTACCTCATTTTGAAAATTTAGGTATATAATTTTAATAAATCATATGTACACACATATATATAATTGTTTAAAATCGCGATTTAATCTGTGATTTTAATCAGCGTTGACATCCTTATTAAAAGTATTAATAATATTATTTTTTGTTTACCAATTAAGATTAAATTTGCAATGTTAAAATTAAATTCCCTTCGTTCCAGTAATGGACACCCCCATAAAAATTAATAAATAATTGTTTTTATGACTGTATTTAGAACCAGACTTTAATGAAAGTATATTAATGAAACAAAATAGTTATTTTCAAATAAATTTAACAATTAGGATACTAGTAATTATTTAAAATTTGTATAATCATTCACTGTTTGCATCAATTATTGTAATTATCAGAAAATAGATATTTTAATTATTTTAGATGGATAGTTCAAAATACTAAATATCAGCCAATTACAGATATATCTAATTATTGAGACAGTGGGGGTTTAAAAGGTAATAATAATTTTTAAAAAATCGTCTCACTATTTTTAACAATTAACCTTCTAGAGGCTACTTTATATATTGCTTGTAATAATATTACAAATATGAAAGAAATGATACTGTGAGTTGTATATTTTAAATACTAAATTAAATATAACTGTAGAATAGATGTTTGAGGCCACTGATATGCAGATTCACTACTTTCATGATTACTATAATTTTCATTAATATTACAATACTGTTTCTTTGTCAGATATGAATCAGATATGAATAAGCAAACATTTGAGACGGAAAATAGATTTTTAATAACTTCTGTAACTGAATCGTTTTTCATCATAGGGACAAATATATTAACACAGACTTTAAACATAATTAATGCAATAAACTCAACTGGAATGAAAAATTAGCCAAGGCCAGGACTCGAACATGTGTTCACAGCGTACCGTGCTGTTGCTCTAACCACTAAGATACCCTGGACGATAGCCTAGCTCGGCAATTTCTAACTAATAAAGCAAGTTGGGTATTTTATTTAAATGGGAAGGGATTAAGCCCTATGGGCCCCTCATTGACTGTGCCCTTATACAATATTTTCTGCTTCCTGACTGGTTTGATTGCCAGATTATAAAATATGCAAGGTATATATATATATATATATATATATATATATATATATACATACATAAAAAAATAAAATATTGAAATTTTATTAACCACATAGAATAAATAAAAAGCAGCTATTTTTAGAAGTTTTAGTGTTATTACATAGACTTGGGTAAAATTTGTTTATAATTACAGATACAGAAAAAACATAGATAAACTCCGAAAAAAAATGCATTCTGACCAACAGTATTTTTTACCAAACCAACAGTATTTGACCAACAGTATTCGAAAGATTCTGATTGGCGCCAAAATGGCATTATTTTGATTGACATGGTAACCCGGCTATCGTTGTTTGTTTAATAATAGATGTTTATTTACTTTTATTTCTTTTTTAAAATTTATAAAATATTTTGTTCTATAGTTATTAATTATTTGTTTTGTTATTTCCTTTTGAAAATAATAGAAAATAATTAAAAAATACGGTACTACCTAGTTATTCCGTCGACAGATTTCGCCAAATTATACAAATTGACATAATTTTTATTTTAAATAACGTAAGAACAAATAAATTAGTATAGCATTAATAAATATACAAATAAAACGCCGAAATAAAAATCACTTGATGACGTAAACATGTGTAACTCACTTAAAGTCAAGTGAATGTGACATTTACGATTAACCATTATTGACATTTAATCTTATAGTTTGGCGATAGATTTTTGGTCGACGGGATAACTAAGTAATACCAAAAATGCATATGTATCTAATATTCGAAAACAAGGTTATTGCCAAATTTTCGTAAAATAAAAATAAAATAAAATAAAAAATAAATAAATAAATAAATCACGCCAAACCTGCGGTGCGTATATGACATGTGGCCAAATGTTAAAAATGCGTGAAGAGTTCCATATCGTGTGCTGGTTTGTTTGGAGAGCTTTTTTTGACATTAAATGAATCGATGTGGTTGCGATCTTCAGCTTTTGGGGCTGCTTTATTCTGGAATGGACTTTATTCAAATGTTTTTTGCGTAATTTTTTGCATTTAGCATATATTTTTCGGAAAAATATATAACTTTTGATTTGATTTGACATGTATAATAAATGTAATAAATGCATAAAATTATATATAAATACATAATATTTATTTATAGGTGTATATATATTATGTATGTATAAGGTATATCTCTATACGTAATACATATAAAACTATCTGTATGAACATCGTATTTTTTTAAACATGTGATATATATAATATTTATTAAATATATATATATATATATATATATATATATATATGTGTGTGTTTAGAAATATTTAAAGACCATGTTTTCCGCAATCCTGAAAAATTTTATACGATGCTAAAATGGCTTTTTGGCGCCATTTTGGATTCCTTCTCCAATCACGCCTACTAGCAGACAATATGGAACTCTTCCCAATAATGCAATAACCCATGACATTTAATTTCAACTTCAAATCAATGTTTTAATTTACCACTCAAAAAATAAAAAATAAATGCTAACTGCCAATTTGAAAAAAAAAAAAAAAAAAAAACTATTGGCGAGATTTGCACCCGGCTAGCGTAACAGTACCAATAATTCTTTGCGATTGTGACAACTTTTATATAGTTTTATTCGAAAAAAAATATTTGATTTTTTAATCAAAATGGAAAACTTGCGGCACAGATGTTATATACGGCCCCATATTGGCGCGATTTTTTATTCTGACGCCAATGTCATATACTCAACGGATGCTTAACTGGCGCCAAAGTATCGTTATTTTGCTGGATATGGTAAGCCGGATGTTGTTATTTATGCTGCTCATGCGTTCCCCATATTGACGTCGGAAAAAAATCGTTCCAATATCGTATATGACACCTGTGCCAAACTTTCGTATGAAAGAAGAAGGGATCAGACCGTATTTGTTTATGACAGTTGATGACTTGAACTATTATAATATAGATGAAATGATGGCGACAGAATAAAATCTGGCGATTTATCACCTGTGCAAAGCGAATATTAAAGTACCAAAATGACTCCTAGAGTATAAAAGCGAAGTGGTCCGCCCGGAACTATTGATGATAGTCACATGACTTAGGCTATTGTTATAGAGATTGTTTTAACATACCGGGAGATAAAGACTCTGTATACTTAATTCATTTTATTTTAGCTACTTTTCAAATGTTTAACTGATCCTCTTTAATCAAAAACCAAAACAACCATTGGATGTCTTAACAGCAACCGATTCGCCCTTACATTTTTGCAATCAAAGGGAATTGAATGGAAACCCATTTACGGGGAGATCTGCACAGCTTTTTTCAGTATAATTCAATCTTCTCTTATATTTTTAAAATCCAACAAATTAGCGTGTTTTTAGATTCTAAGGTGTCTGAACGGGGGCTGGCGAGCATAGCTTGCAAGGGGCAGAGCCCCCTAGTATACCTATAAAGTTGTGTACTTTATGCTTAAATGTTTTGTTTTCAATAAATGTCTCTCCGTGGCATAATATGCTAGCCCGCGGTTGAATACTCGGGCAAAAGCATATTTACAGATATTACAAAAAATGGAGCATTTATATGACACAGCATGATTTAAAAAAAGTTTACGTTTAAGAAGAATGTCTGTCTATCTATTTAAGTTTCCTTTTTGAATGCATAACGTAATTTTATTCATTTAAATTAATCATCAATTTAGAGAATAACTATAAAAATAAACACATAAAATCTAATGACACTAGAGAACCGAAACTATTGATGTTCCCAAGAAAATTTATCTTTAAAGATTCTAATTTTTATTTTATAATTATTCTTTAACATGTGAAAATAAATGTAATATAAAAATGAACGTTTGGAACAATCTATTGAATACAATCTATTGAACAAGCTATTGAATTAATATGCATTAAAATGTTGTATGGAAATTGCAGCCATATTTGAACCATACACAATGTTATTTGAATATTGCTTATATCAGGTATATATGATTTTTAAAGTAAATATAGATAGGTTGAGTTTTTAGCCAAAGTACTATTTTATTTAAATATGCAGTAGAACCTCGTTATCCCGACATTCTAATGACCAGAAGAATGCGTCGTCATAAGCGGAGTGTCGCGGTAACCGGAGTTGGAAAAAAATATGTTTATAATAAGCTGTATTTTTAATTAATTACGATTTTAAATTCATAAATGCTCTTGCCGTTTTAGGCAATAAAACTTTATTATTAAACAAAATAAACACAAAACCAAAATTGAAAATAATATAAATCAGATTTATGATGACATTTTTTTATTGTTTCATGAAATATTTATGAACTAAAGTTTGCTTGCCCCTAGATGTGCTTCCTACAATTCTCTTTTCAATATTATACAATGAATTGATATCAATATTCGTTGTTTCAGAAATGGATGTTAGATAATAAATGATCATTTCAATGCAATGCAATGCTTTGGTTTTAGTCTGATGAAAAACGCAGTGTAACCACAAAAAGCGCCGCCTGACCAGAACAGAAAGATCGCGAGTTGATTGAAACGTCTATCTGGATATTAGGTGGGTCATTCATAGTGTGTGGGTTATTCTATTCAGATAAAGGATTGAAGTAAAAATTCTCATTTATCTCAATTGGTATTTTAGACACTTGTGTGAAAAGTTTGGCTAAGACATTTCTTACCGCTTAATTTCTGTGCTTATAAGATGTATTATGAAAAATGGTCAATTTTCTCTAAACTATCGGGATATTCCGAGTTTAAAATTATTCAACGATGTAAAATCCGGAGTTTATTTACATTACAATCATATACAGAAAATCGGGACTTTGAAAAACTGACGTAATACGCGGAGTGACCTGAAAACCGGGTGTTGGGATAACTAGGTCCGACTGTAGTTTTTTTTTTTTTTTTTTTTTTTTTTTTCTTTGAACCACTGAGAAGCAACTTTTTTAGATTTCAATTACAAAACAAACTAAACAAATTTTGTAATATAATTTCAATTTCAGAAATTTTACTTGACGCTCATGTTTTTGCAATTTTATCATATTAAGTGTCGAGTGCGGAGGAATCGCAGCACCGATCTTTCAGTTATTGAACTGAACGGCATTAGACGCGATCACTAAGAAACCATCCAGAAAATTAAAAAAAAGTTATGTTCAATACGTTTCATATATCTTTGGGACGTATAATATGGCGGACGATAGCGCCACCTTCAATATCATTACACTTTTTTTTTTTTCAAATATTCTTTTTTTTTTAAATTATGTTGAAATGTTTCATCAGTTTTGATGAATGGAATTTCATATACAGCCGATCACTTAATCAGGCTCTAATCTATCTTCGTATAGACTATGAGATTAACACTTTCAAAACATAATAAATATTTAATTACATAAGGTATGTCATTAATGATTATTAGTATATCAATAATGAGAAAAGTAAAATATTTAAAGAATTATCTACATTGATAACCATCAACAATTTTTTCTAATTTTCACATAAAAAAAGTTGTTATTAATTATTTAATTGTTTATATATATCCATTCTCAGATTAAAATGTAAGGGACAATTTTTCATGGAACATTTTCCTCTGCACATGCAGTTTGCATTCTGATAAATGACATAATTAGAATTACATTTCAATATGTACTAGAAACACGTACAGCATATAGAAATAAATGTACTTATATTGTTGTTGTACAACTATAGTATTAAGTATATTTATATTATTAAATATATTTCTACAAATCATATTTGTTCTTTTAACTTAATATCTTACATTTTAATTATTATAGTGTAATGTATTTTTGTGTAAAAACTAACGCATATATAATAACACGCATAGCACTTCGCAAGCATGTAAAGCTTATTTTTGAATAAAAAGAAAGCACAATATATTAAAGAAGAAAAGAATCTAGATAAAACGAAAGATATTTATTATCTTGAAGAAAAAACCCAGGTGAGAACTATTTTCTTTCGTCTAACAATGTCCTTAAATGATTACTCATCAATCGTAAGAGCCAAGGCATTCTTTTAAAAGGTCAAACTAACAACAATGATTATCAGAAAATAATGATGTAATCAATGAATTAATAAAAACACTAGATGATCGATTGCACTTAGGCACTTTACTTTCTTAAGAAGAAAGAACAAAATTGTGTTTTCTTTCATAAGACAAATTTTAGATAGAGGACAATATTTTATCTCTATATACAGTATCTGTGTGCCTTCTGATTTTTTTCTTGAGTCTTTGTAAATTTTAAGTTTAACATTGCTACTTATGGTCAAAACTGTTATAAAAATATGCCATAAACATACAAATAAGTAATATATATATATATAAGTATTTATACCTATATAACATTAACCAAAAAAAAAACATTGTTTTCGCGACTGGTTCACTCTTAATTTTGATTTCACTCATTAAACACAACTCTGCATATGTGGACTGTAAGGAATACATTAACTTCCAATAGAATATCCACTGATCTTGATTCAAAAAATAGTGGGTCTGCCAGGACTAAATTATTAAATTTATTCACAATATTTAAAGGAATAGAACTGTATGGCACATTTGATGTTATTCTTTTTATCACAAATGCTTTAGTGACAAATATTATTTCAGAATTAAAATGAGGAGTAAACTTCAAATTTACCTCTCCATTTGTTTCAGCACTATAAGAACCCAGGCATGTAACCTGTACTCTAGTTTTTTGCCTTGGCAAACACAGTTTTCGCATACAATTTTCGCTTATAAAAGAGTCTTCACTTCCACTATCCAGCAACGCTCTGCAATTTACGAGATCACCGTTCGAATCAAGAACCTTTATCATTGCTATACAAAGTAAAGTTTGTTTTCTATTCATGAATTGTATTCCCGACACAGAATTGTTTCGAAATTCAAAGGTGCCGGTGCAAGAAATTTGATTTAATAACTCATTTTGTTTCGGTTGAGATTCTGCTGCGTTCGGGGAAAGAGGAGCAAATGGTGTTTCAGCCGCACTCTGTACCTCAGGACCAATGTTTCGTGAAATATGCAAGAGACTACGATGAGGCTTATGGCACACCTTACATTTAACCGCATTTCTGCATTTTTTTGCATAGAGTTTTTCCACAAGACAGTTATAGCACAAACCATTTATTCTAGCTATCTTTATTCTCTTTTGTACATTTAACTGTAAATATCGCTGACATTTGTAAAGTGGATGCGATTCCTTGCATAAAACACAACTATTACTGGCAGACAACAACGTAATGAATTTAGATTTTCCAATTTCGTTTACTGAGGATTTACTATTTTGAAGTGTTCTCGCATGACCCTTCAAGAAAGACAATAAATTTTCGAGTGTTCAAAATTCCTCCATTTTAAGTGTTCTTTCCCACTAATATCTCGTATTTTTATCTAATTTCTCTGTAATTAAATAAATCATCAATACTTCTAAAAAACCGCCAACATTCTGTTTAAGTACACCCAATGGACGCACACATTCATTTATAACGTCTACGCTTTCTAAAACAGACTGTGCAGTATCCGAAATACAAGGTATTCCAATAAATCTCTTTATCAATGCATTAATTAATTCACGTTTGTTTGAATATCGCTTCTTCAACAGTTCTAACGCTGTCTTATATTTTGAATCGGAGATTGGGAGGCACTGAATAATCCTAAGTGCACTATTTTTGCATGCTGATTTTAAATATTGCAACTTTTGACAGTCTGATAAACGTTCATTACAATCTACACTAGCCCGAAATAAATCATAAAAGGACAACCACTCCTCCAAATTACCACTAAACGTGGGGAGTGTAAGCTTCGGCAATTTAATTTCATATTCTTGAGCTTTCAAAACACCTGCATTGTGACTACTTTCGTTTAATGTAATCCCCGATTTTTCCCGGTTAACACTAAGCCACATACTATCAAGTTTATCCTGTTCTGTCTGTTGTTCCTCAATATACGCCTCAATATCATTTTTATCACATTTAACAAAAATCGCATCAAATGTTTCCCTCAATTCTTCATTTAACCTTTCAATTCTATTTTCAAACAATGTTACTTGACTAGCATCTGCATCGCCAATACAACCATTAATCTTATTCTCCAATTTTGTAATACTCGTTCAATCCCTTCGTTTTAACCAAAAAATCCCTCAAATCAACCATAATGAATAACAATCTAAATAAAGGAACGAACTCACCAAACTTTAAAAACGCCTTGATCAATAATGCAGCGGTATCACAATACAACCAACCATGCACCCAAACATCGCCAGCGATAGCTTCAAATTCCCAATCTTGAACATTAAACTAGCTTTAAATCTGGTCAATCACTTATTTATCTTTATTTTCCCTCTCAAAAAAAAACTCCGGCTCAACGGACCATTATGTTTTCGCGACTGGTTCACTCTTAATTTTGCATTCACTCATTAAACACAACTCTGCATATGTGGACTGTAAAAACCTTTAATTAAAACGATAAAAACCCTCTTCGTTACACACTCGACAGCAACGCTGTCTAAAAAAAAACACACGAGCTCACTTCTCTCAATTGAACTCACAATATAAAACAGTCACTTTAATAGTTACCAAAAAATGGAGAAAAAGAACATAACGTTCAAACTGCGAAATGTCCTTGGATGCAGGAAAAACTGAAGATTACTTACGGAGTCTTTTCCGATTCACGAGCGACTGCGAAGCTCAAGGTTTCTATATCCAGGTATCGTTCGATTCTGAACTCTTTCGAAAAACGGCGAACGTGCACGGCGAATGTTTTCGAACAACCATTTTCATAAAACTATTTAAATTGAAAACTAATAAAACTAATGATCATTAGTCTATACTTCATCTATTCTATACTCCTATTATAAAGAGGAAAAAATTGTTTATTTGTAGGAGGTAAGCTCAGGAACTACCCTACCGATTCCAAAAGTAATGGTATCAAAATGATGGTGTTAGTCCAACTTAGAACATAGGCTATATCTTATGTCGGTGCCACTACCCCCAAAGGGGGTGCAGGAGCAAAAAACGTTCTAAAAATGCGATTTTTGCGTTACTGAATGGCCTAGAAATATGAAATTTGGAATATTAGTTACTTATAAGATATAAATGATGTCTAAGAACAGTTCTTAAACAATTTGAAATTTAAAAGGGGTGAAAATGCACAAAAAGCGTTCTAAAAACTTTCTAAATGGTAGTTTCTACATAATCTCAGGAAATACAAAAACCGATTTAAAAAATATTGGTGTCAAAATGATAGTTACAACGTTTGCTCCAAGATAGGTTATGTTTTATGTCGGTGCCACTACCCCAAAGGGGGTGTAGGAGCAAAAAACGTTCTAAAAATGCGATTTATGTGTTACTGAACGGACTAGAAATATGAAATTTGGAATATTAGTTACTTATAAGATATAAATGATGTCTAAGAACAGTTCTTAAACAATTCGAAATTTAATAGGGGTGAAAATGCACAAAAAGCGTTCTAAAAAACGTTCTAAATGGTAGTTTCTACATAATCTCAGGAAATACCAAACCGATTTAAAAAATATTGGTGTCAAAATGATAGTGACAACGTTTGCTCCAAGATAGGCTATGTTTTATGTCGGTGCCACTAACCCAAAGGGGGTGTAAGAGAAAAAAACGTTCTAAAAATGCGCTTTATGTGTTACTGAAGGGACTAGAAATATGAAATTTGGAATATTAGTTACTTATAAGATATAAATGATGTCTAAGACAGTTCTTAAACAATTCGAAATTTAAAAGGGGTGAAAATGCACAAAAAGCGTCCTAAAAAACGTTCTAAATGGTAGTTTCTACATAATCTCAGGAAATACCAAACCGATTTAAAAATTATTGGTGTGAAAATGATAGTGACAAAGTTTGCTCCAAGATAGGCTATGTTTTATGTCGGTGCCACTACCCCAAAGGGGGTAGGAGCAAAAAACGTTCTAAAAATGCGACTTATGTGTTACTGAAGGGACTAGAAATATGAAATTTGAAGTATCAGCAACTTATTAGATATAAAGGATTTCTAAGAACAGTTCTTAAACAATTCGAAATTTAAAAGGGGTGAAAATGGGCGAAAAGCGCTCTAAAAAACATTATAAATGGTGATGTCTACACAATCTCAGGAAATACCAAACCGATTAAAAAATAATGGCGTCAAAATGATGGTGAAAACCCTTGCTCCAACAAAGGCTATGTTTTATGTCGTTGCTACTACCCCAAAGGGGGGGCAGGAGATAAACGTTCTAAATTGCGGTTTCTGCGTGACGGAAGGGCCTTGAATCGTTAAATTTAGAATGGTAGTTATAAGATATCAATGATCTCTAAGGACATTTCCTAAAAAAGTCGAAATTTAAAAGGGGGGGGGAGTCAAAATGCGCAAAAAGCGTTGTAAAAAACGTTCTAAATTGCGATTTTTAGCAATCTCAGGAAATACTGAACCGATTTCAAATATAATGGTGTAAAAATGATGGGGACAGATCTTGCTCCAAGATAGGCTATATGTTATATCTGTTTCCACCACCCCAGAGGAGATGCAGGAGCAAAATGAGCGAAAAGCGTTCTAAAAACGTTCTAAATGCCGATTTGTCACCAATATCTCAGGAAGAATCTGACTTCAAAAGTAATGGTAAGAAATTGATGCTGACAGCCTCTGCTCTAACATAGACGCTATTTTAAGTCGGTATCACTATCACCTAGACGTTGTAGGAGCAAAAAAGCGTTCCAAATTTCGATTTTTGTGAACGGTAGGGGCTAGCAACTTAAAATTAGGCAAGTACATATTTATTACATATAAATGATCTTTAAGAAAAGTTTCGAAAAAATTGGAAATTTAAAGAGTGGTGAAAATGCGCGAAAAGCGTTCTAAAAACGTCCTAAATTGCGATTTCTACTCAATCTCAGGAAATTCCAAAGCTATTTCAAAAGAAATGGTTGCAAATCAATGGTGACATTCCCTGCTATAACATAAGTTATATATTATGTTGCTGTCACTACCATCTGAGGGTTGCAAAAGCAAAACATGTTCTAATATGCGTTTTTTGCATAACTGAAGGGTCTAACACTTTGGAGTATGGCATGGTATTTACTTACAAGATGCAACTGCTTTCTAAGAACTGTCGAAAGAAAATTTCAAATTTAAAAAGATGAGGTGAGCGAAAAGCGTTATAAATTACAATTTTTATGTAATCTTATTAAATACTAAACCGATTAAAAAAATAATGATGACAAATTGTTGGTGTTAGAAACTGCTCAAACATAAGCTATATTTTATATCTGTGCCACTACCACCAGAGGGTTGCAGGAGCTAAAAACTTTCTAAATTGCGATTTCTGTGATACTGAAAAGACCAGAAACTTTAAATATGGCATGGTAGTTACTTATAAAATATAAATGCCCTCGAAGGACTGTCGAAAATAAATTTGAATTAAAAAGAGGTAAAGCGAAAAGGGGAGGTGTGAATAGCATTCTAAAAAAGTCCTAAATTACGATATCTATGCAATTTCAGGGAATATAAACCGATTATAAAAGGAATAGTTGCGAATCGATGGTAACAGTCTCTGATCCTACAAGCCGATGATTCTACAACCTGGGGTTTACAGGGACAACAAGTGCGCTAAAAAAGGCCTTTAAAAGCTTTCTAAGTTACATTTCTGTGGAATATTAGGAAATAACAAACCAATTTCAAAATTAATGTTGGCAAATTAATGGTGACAGTTCCTATTTCAACATAGCCCTTTCTGTTGAGAGAGGTGGCAGGACTTGGAATTTGACATGATGGTTAATTTTATGATGTAAGAAGATGGTTTCTAAAAAATTCAAAACTTCAAATGAATACTTAAATGAGCGTATTAATTGAGCATAAAAGTTTCAAAATATTTTCTAAATTATTATTTATTTAGTTTTATTCAGTTTTATTAATTTAAGTCTCATTTCTGCCTTATGCAGTGTAACAATGATGTTTAATCAAACTGTGTTTTAAATAGTATTTTTTTAAAATTATTCCTAAAAGTAATAAGAACCTTTTAATAAAATAATATATTATCTTTTAATAGAATAAAAATTTAGTTAGTACCTTTTAATAAAAATTAGACATATAAATATCACTTGGCATATTTCAAATATTACGCGAGCAAAGCCGCGGGGTTTGCTAGTCATCTATACTCCTATTATAAAGAGGAAAAAATTGTTTATTTGTCGGAGATAAGCTCAGGAACTACCGAACCGATTCCAAAAGTAATGGTATCAAAATGATGGTGTTATTCCAACTTAGAACATAGGCTATATCTTATGTCGGTGCCACTACCCCAAAGTGGGTGTAGGAGCAAAAAACGTTCTAAAAATGCGATTTTAGCGTCACTGATGGGCCTAGAAATATAAAATTTTGAATATTAGTTACTTATAAGATATAAATGATGTCTAAGAACAGTTCTTAAACAATTCGAAATTTAAAAGGGTTGAAAATGCACGAAAAGTGTTCTAAAAAACGTTCTAAATGGTAGTTTTTACACAATCTCAGGAAATACCGAACCGATTTAAAAAGTATTGGTGTCAAAATGACGGTGACAACGCTTGCTCCTAGATAGGCTATGTTTTATGTCGGTGCACTACCCCAAAGGGGGTGTAGGAGCAAAAAACTTTCTAAAAATGCGATTTTAGAGTTACTGAAGGGCCTAGAAATATGAAATTTTGAATATTAGTTACTTATAAGATATAAATGATATCTAAGAACAGTTCTTAAACAATTCGAAATTTAAAAGGGGTGAAAATGTACAAGAAGCGTTCTAAAAAACGTTCTAAATGGTAGTTTCTACACAATCTCAGGAAATATAAACCGATTTCAAAAATATTGATGTCTAAATGATGGTGACAACGCTTGCTCCAAGATAGGCTATGTTTTATGTCGGTGCCACTACCCCAAAGGGGGTGCAGGAGCAAAAAACGTTCTAAAAATATGATTTATGCGTTACTGAAGGGCCTAGAAATATGAAATTTGAAATATTAGATACTTATTAGATATAAAGGATTTCTAAGAACAGTTCTTAAGCAATTCGAAATTTGAAAGGGGTGAAAATGCGCGAAAATCGTTCTAAAAAACGTTCTAAATGGTGGTTTCTACACAATCTCAGGAAATACCAAACCGATTTAAAAAATAGTGGTGTCAAAATAAGGGTGTCAAAATGACGGTGGCAACCCTTGCTCCAACATAGGCTATGTTTTATGTCGGTGCCACTACCCCAAAGGGGGTGCAGGAGCAAAAAACGTTCTAAAAATCCAATTTTTGCGTTACCGAAGGGCCTAGAAATATGAAATTTGAAATATTAGCTACTTATTAGATATAAAGGATTTCTAAGAACAGTTCTTAAACAATTCGAAAATTAAAAGGAGTGAGAATGCGCGAAAAGCGTTCTAAAAAACGTTCTAATGGTGGTTTCTACACAATCTCAGGAAATATTTAACCGATCTAAAAAATAATGGCGTCAAAATGATGGTGAAAATCCTTGCTCCAACATAGGCGATGTTTTATGTGGGTGCCACTACCCTAAAGGGGGTGCAGGAACAAAAAGCGTTCTAAATTGCGGATTTTGCGTTACGGAAGGGCCTAGAATCGTGAAATTTGGAATATTAGTTACTTATAAGATATAAATGATATCTAAGAACAGTTCTTAAACAATTCGAAATTTAAAAGGGGTGAAAATGCACAAGAAGCGTTCTAAAAAACGTTCTAAATGGTAGTTTCTACACAATCTCAGGAAATATAAACCGATTTCAAAAATATTGATGTCAAAATGATGGTGACAACGCTTGCTCCAAGATAGGCTATGTTTTATGTCGGTGTCACTACCCCAAAGGGGGTGCAGGAGCAAAAAACGTTCTAAAAATATGATTTATGTGTTACTGAAGGGCCTAGATATATGAAATTTGAAATATTAGATACTTATTAGATATAAAGGATTTCTAAGAACAGTTCTTAAGCAATTCGAAATTTGAAAGGGGTGAAAACGCGCGAAAATCGTTCTAAAAAACGTTCTAAATGGTGGTTTCTACACAATCTCAGGAAATACCAAACCGATTTATAAAATAGTGGTGTCAAAATAAGGGTGTCAAAATGACGGTGACAACCCTTGCTCCAACATAGGCTATGTTTTATGTCGGTGCCACTACCCCAAAGGGGGTGCAGGAGCAAAAAACGTTCTAAAAATCCAATTTTTGCGTTACCGAAGGGCCTAGAAATATGAAATTTGAAATATTAGCTACTTATTAGATATAAAGGATTTCTAAGAACAGTTCTTAAACAATTCGAAAATTAAAAGGAGTGAAAATGCGCGAAAAGCGTTCTAAAAAACGTTCTAATGGTGGTTTCTACACAATCTCAGGAAATATTTAACCGATCTAAAAAATAATGGCGTCAAAATGATGGTGAAAACCCTTGCTCCAACTTAGGCGATGTTTTATGTGGGTGCCACTACCCCAAAGGGGGTGCAGGAACAAAAAGCGTTCTAAATTGCGGATTTTGCGTTACGGAAGGGCCTAGAATCGTGAAATTTGGAATGGTAGTTAGTTATAAGATATCAATGATCTCTAAGGACATTTCCTAAAAAAATCGAAATTTAAAAGGGGGGGGGGTCAAAATGCGCAAAAAGCGCTATAAAAAACTTTCTAAATTGCAATTTCTATGCAATCTCAGGAAGTATTGAACCGATTTCAAATATAGTGGTGTAAAAATGATGGTGACGGATCTTGCTCCAAGACAGGCTATATTTCATATCTGTTTCCACTACCTCAGAGGAGATGCAGGAGCAAAATGCGCGAAAAGCGTTCTAAAAATGTTATATATGCCGATTTGTCGGCAATATCTCAGGAAGAATGAATCTGATTTCAAACGTAATGGTAGGAAATTGATGCTGACAGCCTCTGCTCTAACATAGACGCTATTTTATGTCGGTATCACTATCACCAAGACGTTGCAGGAGCAAAAAAGCGTTCTAAATTTCGATTTTTGTGATCGGTAGGGGCTAGCAACTTAAAATTAGGCAATCTACATATTTATTAGCTATAAATGATCTTTAAGAACAGTTTCGAAAAAATTGGAATTTTAAAAAGCGGTGAAAATGCGCGAAAAGTGTCCTAAAAACGTTCTAAATTGCGATTTCTACGCACTCTAAGGAAATACCAAAGCTATTTCAAAAGTAATGGTTGCAAATCAATGGTGACAGTCCCTGCTATAACATAGGTTATATTTTATGTTGCTGTCACTACGATCTGTGGGTTGCAAAATCAAAACATGTTCTAATTTGCATTTTTTGCACAACTGAGGGGTCTAACACTTAGAAGTATGGCATGGTATTTACTTACAAGATGCAACTGCGTTCTAAGAACAGTCGAAAGAAAATTCCAAATTTTAAAAAAATGAAGTGAGTGAAAAGCGTTATAAATTACAATTTTTAAGCAAACTTATAAATTACCAAACCGATTAAAAAAATAATGATGACAAATTTTGGTGATAGAACCTGTTCAAACGTAAGCTATATTTTATGTCTGTTCCACTACCACCAGAGGGTTGCAGGAGCTAAAAACTTTCTAAATTGCGATTACTGTGATACTGAAAAGGCTAGAAACTTTAAATATGACATGGTAGTTACTTATAAAATATAAATGCCCTCGAAGGAACGTCGAAAATAAATTCGAATTAAAAAGGGGTGAAGCGAAGGGGAGGTGCGAAAAGCATTCTAAAAAGTTGTAAATTACTATGCAATTTCAAGGAATATAAACCGATTATAAAAGTAATAGTTGCGAATCAGTGGTAACAGTTGCTGATCCTACACAGGCTATATTTTATGCCGGTGATTCTACCACCTGGGGTTCACGGGAACAACGAACGTTCTAAAAAAGGGCTTTAAAAGCTTTTTAAATTACGTTTCTGTCGAATATTAGGAAATAACAAACCGATTTCAAAATTAATGTTGGCAAATTAATGGTGACAGTTCCTGTTTCAACATAGCCCTTTATGTTGAGAGAGGTGGTAGGACTTGGAATTCGACGTGATGGTTAATTTAAAGATGTAAGAAGATGGTTTCTAAAAAATTCAAAACTTCAGATGAATACTGAAATGAGCGTATTAATTGAGCATAAAAGTTTCAAAATATTTTCTAAATTATCATTTATTTAGTTTTATTTCATTTTATTAATTTAAGTCTCATTTCTGCCTAATACAGTGTAATAATGATGTTTAGTCAAACTGTGTTTTAAATAGTAATTTTTGAATTATTCCTAAAAGTAATAAGTACCTTTTAATAAAATAAAATATTACCTTTTAATAAAATAAAAAATTAGTTAGTACCTTTTGATAAAAATTAGACATATAAATATCACTTGGCATATTTCAACTATTATGCGAGCAAAGCCGCGGGGTTTGCTAGTCTATACTCCTATTATAAAGAGGAAAAAATTGTTTATTTGTCGGAGGTAAGCTCTGGAACTACCGAACCGATTCCAAAAGTAATGGTATCAAAATGATGGTGTTAGTCCAACTTAGAACATAGGCTATATCTTATGTCGGTGCCACTACCCCAAAGGGCGTGTAGGAGCAAAAAACTTTCTAAAAATGCAATTTTAGCGTTACTGAAAGGCCTAGAAATATGAAATTTTGAATATTAGTTACTTATAAGATATAAATGATCTCTAAGAACAATTCTTAAACAATTCGAAATTTAAAAGGGGTGAAAATACGCAAAAAGCGTTCTAAAAAACGTTCTAAATGGTAGTTTCTACACAATCTCAGGAAATAACAAACCGATTTAAATAATATTGGTGTCATAATGATGGAGACAACGCTTGCTCCAAGATAGGCTATGCTTTATGTCGGTATCACTACCCCACAGGGGGTGTAGGAGCAAAAAATGCGATTCTAAAAATGCGATTTTAGCGTTACTGAAGGGCCTAGAAATAGGAAATTTTGAATATTAGTTACTTATAAGATATAAATGATGTCTAAGAACAGTTCTTAAACAATTCGAAATTTAAAAGGGGTGAAAATGCACAAAAAGCGTTCTAAAAACGTTCTAAATGGTAGTTTCTACACAATCTCAGGAAATATCAAACCGATTTAAAAAATATTAGAGTCAAAATGATAGTGACAACGTTTGCTCCAAGATAGGCTATGTTTTATGTCGGTGCCACTACCCCAAAGGGGGTGTAGGAGCAAAAAACGTTCTAAAAATGCGATTTTTGCGTTACTGAAGGGCCTAGAAATATGAAATTTGGAATATTAGTTACTTATAAGATATAAATGATGTCTAAGAACAGTTCTTAAACAATTCGAAATTTAATAGGGGTGAAAATGCACAAAAAGCGTTCTAAAAAACGTTCTAAATGGTAGTTTCTACATAATATCAGAAATACCAAACCGATTTAAAAAATATTGGTGTCAAAATGATAGTGACAACGTTTGCTCCAAGATAGACTATGTTTTATGTCGGTGCTACAACCCCAAAGGGGTGTAGGAGCAAAAAACTTTCTAAAAATGCGATTTATGTGTTACTGAAGGGCCTAGAAATATGAAATTTGAAGTATCAGCTACATATTAGATATAAAGGATTTCTAAGAACAGTTCTTAAACAATTCGAAATTTAAAAGGGGTGAAAATGCGCGAAAAGCGTTTAAAAAACGTTCTAAATGGTGAAATGGTGATTTCTACACAATCTCAGGAAATACCAAACCGAGAAAAAAAAATAAAGGCATCAAAATGAGGGTGAAAACCCTTGCCCCAAAATAGGCTATGTTTTATGTCGTTGCCACTAGCCCAAAGGGGGTGCAGGAGAAAAACGTTCTAAATTGCGGTTTTTGCGTGACGGAAGGGCCTTGAATCGTGAAATTTAGAATGGTAGTTAGTTATAAGATATCAATGATCTCTAAGGACATTTCCTAAAAAAGTCGACATTTAAAAAGGGGGGGGTCAAAATGCGCAAAAAGCGTTGAAAAAACGTTTTATATTGCGATTTCTAGCAATCTCAGGAAATACTGAACCGATTTCAAATATAATGGTGTAAAAATGAGGGGGATAGATCTTGCTCCAAGATAGGCTATATTTTATATCTGTTTCCATTACCCCAGAGCAGATGCAGGAGCAAAATGAGCGAAAAGCGTTCTAAAAATGTTCTAAATTCCGATTTGTCACCAATTTATGAGGAAGAATCAAACTGATTTCAAAAGTAATGGTAAGAATTTGATGCTGACAGCCTCTGCTCTAACATAGACGCTATTTTAAGTCGGTATCACTATCACCTAAACGTTGCAGGAGCAAAAAAGCGTTCCACATTTCGATTTTTGTGATCGGTAGGGGCTAACAACTTAAAATTAGGCAAGGTACATATTTATTACATATAAATGATCTTTAAGAACAGTTTCGAAAAAATTGGAAATTTAAAAAGGGGTGAAATTGCGCGAAAAGCGTTCTAAAAACGTTCTAAATTGCGATTTCTACTCAATCTCAGGAAATTCCAAAGCTATTTCCAAAGTAATGGTTGCAAATCAATGGTGACAGTCCCTGCATAGGTTATATTTTATGTTGCTGTCATACCATCTGAGGGTTGCAAAATCAAAACATGTTCTAATTTGCGTTTTTTGCATAACTGAAGGGTCTAACACTTTGAAGTATGGCATGGTATTTACTTACAAGATGCAACTGCTTTCTAAGAACTGTCGAAAGAAAATTTCAAATTTAAAAAGATGAAGTGAGCGAAAGCGTTATAAATTACAATTTTTATGTAATCTTATTAAATATCAAACCGATTAAAAGAATAATGATGACAAATTGTTGGTGATAGAGCCTGCTCAAACATAAGCTATATTTTATGTCTGTGACACTACCACCAGAGGGTTGCAGTAGCTAAAAACTTTCTAAATTGCGATTTCTGTGATACTGAAAAGGCTAGAAACTTTAAATACGGCATGGTAGTTACTTGGAAAATATAAATGCCCTCGAAGGACTGTCGAAAAAAATTCGAATTAAAAAGGGATGAAGTGAAGGGGAGGTGCGAAAAGCATTCTAAAAAAGTCCTAAATTACGATTTCTATGCAATTTCAGGGAATATAAACCAAATATCAAAGTAATAGTTGCAAATCAATGGTAACAGTCTCTAATCCTACACGGGCTATATTTTCTGCCGATGATTCTGCCATCTGGGGTTCAGAGGAACAACAAACGCTCTAATAAAAGCCTTTAAAAGCTTTCTAAATTACGTTTCTGTGGAATATTAGGAAATAACAAACCAATTTCAAAATTAATGTCGGCAAATTAATGGTGACAGTTCTTATTTCATCATAGCCCTTTATGTTGAGAGAGGTGGTAGGACTTGTAATTTGACATGATGGTTAATTTTAAGATGTAAGAAGATGGTTTCTAAAAAATTCAAAACTTCAAATGAATACTGAAATGAGCGTATTATTTGAGCATAAAAGTTTCAAAATATTTTCTAAATTTTTATTTATTTAGTTTTATTTCGTTTTATTAATTTAAGTCTCATTTCTGCCTTATGCAGTGTAACAATGATGTTTAATCAAACTGTGTTTTAAATAGTAATTTTTTTTTTATTATTCCTAAAAGTAATAAGTACCTTTTAATAAAATAAAATATTACCTTTTAATAAAATAAAAATTTAATTAGTATCTTTTAATAAAAATTAGACATATAAATATCACTTGGCATATTTCAAATATTACGCGAGCAAAGCCGCGGGGTTTGCTAGTCATATTATAAAGAGGAAAAAATTGTTTATTTGTAGGAGGTAAGCTCAGGAACTACCGAACCGATTCCAAAAGTAATGGTATCAAAATGATGGTGTTCGCCCAACTTTGAACATAGGCTATATCTTATGTCGGTGCCACTACCCCAAAGGGGGTGCAGGAGCAAAAAACGTTCTAAAAATGCGATTTTTGCGTTACTGAAGGGCCTAGAAATATGAAATTTGGAATATTAGCTACTTATTAGATATAAATGATGTCTAAGAACAGTTCTTAAACAATTCGAAATTTTAAAGGGTTGAAAATGCACGAAAAGTGTTCTAAAAAACGTTCTAAATGGTAGTTTCTACATAATCTCAGGAAATACCGAACCGATTTAAAAATAATGGCGTCAAAATGATGGTGAAAACCCTTGCTCCAACATAGGCTATGTTTTATGTGGGTGACACAACCCCAAAGGGGTAATGGAGAAAAACGTTCTAAATTGCAGTTTTTGCGTGACGGAAGGGCCTTGAATCGTGAAATTTAGAATGGTAGTTAGTTATAAGATATCAATGATCTCTATGGACATTTCCTAAAAAAGTCGAAATTTAAAAGGGGGGTCAAAATGTGCAAAAAGCGTTGTAAAAAACGTTCTAAATTGCGATTTCTAGCAATCTCAGGAAATACTGAACCGATTTGAAATATAATGGTGTTAAAATGATGGTGACAGATCTTGCTCTAAGATAGGCTATATTTTATATATGTTTCCACTACCCCAGAGGAGATGCAGGAGCAAAATGAGCGAAAAGCGTTCTAAAAACGTTCTAAATGCCAATTGTCACCAATATCTCAGGAAAAATCAAACTGATTTCAAAAGTAATGGTAAGAAATTGATGCTGACAGCCTCTACTCTAACACAGATGCTATTTCAAGTCGGTATCACTATCACCTAGACGTTGCAGGAGCAAAAAATCATTCCAAATTTCGATTTTTGTGATCTGTAGGGGCTAGCAACTTAAAATTAGGCAAGGTACATATTTATTACATATAAATAATCTTTAAGAACAGTTTCGAAAAAATTGGAAATTTAAAAATTTGTGAAAATGCGCGAAAAGCTTTCTAAAAACGTTCTAAATTGCGATTTCTACTCAATCTCAAGAAATTCCAAAGCTATTTCAAAAGTAATGGTTGCAAATCAATGGTGACAGTCCCTGCTATAACATAGGTTATATTTTATGTTGCTGTCACTAACATCTGAGGGTTGCAAAAGCAAAACATGTTCTAATTTGCGTTTTTCGCATAACTGAGGGGTCTAACTCTTTGAAGTATGGCATTTTATTTACTTACAAAATGCAACTGCTTTCTATGAACTGTCGAAAGAAAATTTCAAATTTAAAAAGATGAAGTGAGCGAAAAGCGTTATAAATTACAATTTTTATGTAATCTTATCAAATACCAAACCGATTAAAAAAATAACGATAACAAATTGTTGGTGATAGAACCTGCTCAAACATACGCTATATTTTATGTCTGTGCCACTACCACCAGAGGGCTGCAGGAGCTAAAAGCTTTCTAAATTGCGATTTCTGTGATACTGAAAAGACTAGAAACTTTAAATATGGCATGATAGTTTTTATAAAATATAAATGCCCTCGAAGGACTGTCGAAAATAAATTCGAATTAAAAAGGGGTGAAATGAAAGGGAGGTGCGAAAAGCATTCTAAAAAAGTCCTAAATTACGATTTCTACGAAATTTCAGGGAATATAAACCAAATATAAAAGTAATAGTTGCGAATCAATGGTAACAGTCTCTGATCCTACACAGGCTATATTTTATGCCGATGATTCTACCACCTGGGATTTACAGAAACAACAAACGCTCTAAAAAAGGCCTTTAAAGGCTTTCTAAATTACGTTTCTGTGGAATATTAGGAAATAACAAACCAATTTCAAAATTAATGTTGGCAAATTAATAGTGACAGTTCCTATTTCAACATAGCCCTTTATGTTGAGAGAGGTGGTAGGACTTAGAATTTGACATGATGGTTAATTTTAAGATGTAAGAAGATGGTTTATAAAAAATTCAAAACTTCAAATGAATACTGAAATGAGTGTATTAATTGAGCATAAAAGTTTCAAAATATTTTCTAAATTATTACTTATTTAGTTTTATTTCGTTTTATTCATTTAAGTCTCATTTCTGCTTTATGCAGTGTAACAATGGTGTTTAATCAAACTGTGTTTTAAATAGTAATTTTTTTAAATATTCCTAAAAGTAATAAGTACCTTTTAATAAAATAAAATATTACCTTTTAATAAAATAAAAATTTAGTTAGTACCTTTTAATAAAAATTAGACTTATAAATATCACTTGGCATATTTCAAATATTACGCGAGCAGAGCCGCGGTGTTTGCTAGTATATCAATAAAGAGAAAACTGAAATATTTGAAGAGTGATCTATAGTGATAACCATCAAACATTTTTCTAAATTTCACACAAAAAAATTGTTGTTATTAATTATTATTTATTAATTTTAGAAATAGTAATTGTCAGATTAAAATGTAAAGAACAAATTCCTTGGAAAATTTGTCCATGCACATGCAGTTTGCATTCTGATAAATGACATAATTAGAATTAGATTTAAATATATATACAATGACATACACTGGTGGTCAAAACTTAAGGATCAAGAAGAAATGTACACGTATATTAGAATCTACGTGAGATTGTGGGTCAAGAAGCAGAAGAATAGTATTAAAAGAATGTTACACCTTATTTAATATAAAAATTTTGTTGAAAGGATGTATACAAGGTATTACCAGCGGTTCTTTTTCCGAAACGTGAATATTGTCAGAAAACATAACTATGCAAATATAGCAAAATACAATTAGTAATCGTGAGTTCCATATCAATAAGGCATGTGGTTACCGTGTAATGCGAGACAACTTTCAAGACGGCGTGGCATACTCAGAACAATATTATTCAGTAGCTGTTGAAATAAGTTGCCCGTTCCTCCTTCACTGCACGAATGAGGATTTCCCTGTTTGTGGGACTAAATTGTCGAGCAGCTATACGTCTCCCCAAGGCATCCCATACATTTTCAATGGGATTCTGGTCATGTAAACGTGCTTTCAGTCTATGCGATGGATATCTTTGGCCTCGTGGCAATCTTGTACAGATTGTGTACGATGACAAGGTGCGTTATCGTACATAAAATGAAACTTTTCGCCGAATGCACCTCAAAAAAGTCGAATATGTGGAATCAGGACGCCTTCAATGTATCGTCTACTGGTCATGAATCCTTGCTCAAGCACATAGAGACCCGTGCGGCCATTTAACATGATGCCTGCCAACATCATAATACTTGAAGTCGCATATAGATCTCTTTCAAGAATATTTTCGCGACAGTAAGCACTAACAACCTCTCGCCATATTAGTTTACGTCTACAATTATACGATAGACTGAATCTACTCTCATCTGAGAAGAGCACAGTAGACCAGTCGTCATCAGTCCAATTGCGATGCATACGGCACCACTGTAAACGTGCACTACGTTGGCGTCTCGAGAGTGGAAAGCACACAACATGTCTTCGGGCGTATAGTCCACCCTTTTTCAACCGCGTTTGCAACAGTTTTTAGCGATATTTTAATTCCTGTGGCAGCAAAAAGTAGATTTGCTAATTGACCATCTGTGCTACGTCGGTTCCTTTTTGCCGAAATAGGAATATAGAGACCTTCTTGGGACGTCTTACTGCTAGAGCGACCTCCTCCCGTGCCCCTAGTATAAATTCCACTGTTTTGGAATGCCGTCCATAGCCTAGAAACTAATAATAAGCTCAACGTAGTAGTGATTGGTCGGTAGCTTCAGGGCGCATAGCCCTCCCTTCCAGATTTTCGGTGTATTTAATTTGTGTAATTTCACTCTTAAATTTGTCCAGTATTAATTTTTGATATATATTTTTTTTTCAACGTTGCTTCCGCTAGAGTCTCTTATACTCGGGACGTGTATTGGTAAGCTATAAACCTTGTTTCCGCAAAAGAGTCGGAATAAGTAGAAGAATAAAGGGCTGTAGACAAAATGAGTCCGCTCGCCGTCATAGGTCCCCCAGCCACGTCCCGAGTAAAAGACACTCTAGCGAAAGCAAAGTTGGAAAAAAAATGAAAATTGAACACGATTAATTTTTATATTTAATTAGAAAAATTCACAAATTACAGTTTATTTTGAAAAAAAGGCATTTTATCTGTACTAAAGTTAAATAACATGAATAAAATATTTTTTTCAAGCAGTTTAATTCACACGCACCTCAGAGAAGTACAACGATATTGTTAGGGCAAAATTTAAGTAAATTCAACCATTGAAGTTATTTTTTAGGGTTCCGTACTTAAAAAGTAAAAACGGAACCATTATAAGATCACGCCTGTGTCTGTCTGTCTGTCTCTGCCTGTCTGCTTGTCTGTCACAGCCATTTTACTCGTAAACTATGGAACGTGGGAAGTTCAAATTCGGGGAAGTAATAAAGACCATAAACTCGCATATTTCCAGATTAATAAACATTTATAAATATATTTAGTAAAAATGTAGAGGGGCTAATTATGCTACTTGAAAAAAAAATCTTTTCTTTGTATATCATGTGGGGTATCCTGTGAAAGCTTTCGTAACGCTGAACTCAAAAATACATTCCTTTTAATTTTAAGTATTATATTTTCAAACATATTGTCGAAAATGTACCGCAAAAATATGTCCCCCCCCCCCATCAAATTCCGAATCTACTGAAACTAAAATTATGAAAAAAAATTAGAGGTAGTAGACGTTAATATAAACCTTGCAGGAAAATTATAGCGATTAACCTAGGTCACATAGTTTTTGAGAAATTAGCATTTTTCTGTTATACACAAATTTCGATTTATGGGCATTCAGAAAAATTGTTGAGCATCGGTGGATATACCTATCGTTGCAGAGGTATAAAAGCAAACATATTGTCGAAAATGTACCGCAAAAATATGTCCCCCCCCCCCCCATCTAATTCCGAATCTACTGAAACTAAAATTATGAAAAAAAAAAATTAGAGGTAGTAGACGTTAATATAAACCTTGCAGGAAAATTATAGCGATTAACCTAGGTCACATAGTTTTTGAGAAATTAGCATTTTTCTGTTATACACAAATTTCGATTTATGGGCATTCAGAAAAATTGTTGAGCATCGGTGGATATACCTATCGTTGCAGAGGTATAAAAGCATTCTTGATAATGATTTTCGAAAAAATCATGGGTAATTAGTGGAGATATTAACCTTTAAAGATACGGCCAGTTTGGACATACAAAAGGCCAGGGGTTGCGTACTCTATGCCTAGTTAACAACTTTTAATGATACATATGTGTAATGTAGTGTCCAGTAACAGTATTAAAGCAATAAACTTCAAATTTCTAAAAACATACTAATTTAAGGGGTCTCGGGAATCTAAACAAATGAAAAAAATGAAAAAAAGACCATTTTCAACATTTAATGTCTTAAAATGTATATGATTTTAAAACACAATTTTAATTGGCATGAAAGATATAAATATGTTCTTTCATTTCATGTATTTAAAAAATTGCAAGATACAGAATTAGTATTTATAGGGGGATCGAAACTGTTAGACATTTGTCGAACAAAAAATTGGCATAACAGTTTACGCCCAGGATTACAAAATAAATATCCCAACTAGAATTAAAATGTTTGTGCTTACTTATACTTCAGATTGTAGCAATTTCCCTGTATTTAAATAAATTTGTATTTAAAGTATTTTTATATTTTTAATGCAATGTTGCATTTACCTAATACAAAATTTTGAAAATTCCAACAGTAAAATCAACTAAAAAAATATTTTTTGAACAATAAAAAGGAAATTTTAGGTTCAGTTTATACAAACTAACATAAATTATATGTTTTGAAATTTTAATGAAAAAATATTCAGAAGTTTTTGAGGTATCCTGCGCGTTATGCCCCAAAAACGCCATTTGTAGAAAAATGACTTCAAACTTCGGAAACGCCCCTTCAGGTATTGAGCGGGTATAGTTCTAAAAGCCGTAACTTTTGTTCTAATGGGAGTTTCAAGGAAAGAATTATAACAAAATATTCATAAAAGATAGGAGTTTAACATCTAAAAAATTTAAAAAATAGTAAATTTTGAAGCTTTAAGAGTCCTAGGACTACTTAACCCTTTTTGGCGCATAGTAATTCTATTTATAAACTTATGAAATAATGAACTGACACCAGAATTTATGAACGGTTTATTAGAAAATGCGAACTTGCTTATTTTCACGTACATGATAAAAGGAAAATTTTAATTAAATATTGTCGGTGCCGTTTGTCTGTTTTGGAATTAAAATTATGTGTCCTTTTTTTTAACCCTTAACCGGAAACATTAAAATCCCGTGCACAAACGGAAACGTGCTGTCTGTGAGACTGCTAAATTTAAAATTTGCTATAAAAATTTAAAAGGAAAATTAATCTTAATAATTTACTAAATAGTGAACTTAAACACTTAATATTTAATAGTAATGCATTAACAGGAGCATTTTTTAAATATGACAGCATAAAAATAAGTTTTGAATGTCGGAGACAGAAAAAATTTTGAAATTACACTTTATTGTTCAAAATATAAAATTTTCGTCGTGATAATTAAATAAATGCTAATATTTTTATATATTTCAGTACGATATGAATTAGAAAAAATATTACGCAGTAAAATTAACAAAAAAATTAACAGTAAGTATTGCAGCATGTTCTAAATATCTGCATTTTTTATGCATTTTTGACAATGTTGAGTCACGTTCGTGTTCAGAATTTATATATTCATCATGTGAAATACTTTCAATATAACTTATGTCACTTACTACTTCATCAAACAATCTCAAAGCACTTTCTTCAGTCTTTTTTATCACTGTAGCGTACCCGCTTTGACGTTTACTCCATATCAATACCCCAGAGCAAAAAATTATATAAACGGAAACATGCCGTCCCATAGACTGCGTTGAAAATAAAATAATTTTTTTTCAATAACTAAAAATGCGCAGGTGTTTCAAATGGGTGGGGGAGGCAGAGGACCAGTAGCGTAAGGATTAGATTGTGTGATAAGATTGGGGACGCGTTCATTATTGTGTAAAGGGTAAATATGAAGACGCAACCGCTCACAGACGGCACGTTTCCGGTTAGGGGTTAGGGCACTGCCCTCGGAATGTTTAATTACAATGAATCGCATAAATACTGTGGGATTCGCGATAGTATGCATTGAGTGTATCTCTCAAAATGCTTCGAGTGACTTTAAAAGTTAATTAAAAACCGCTCTGGAAAAACGCGGCACTGACAAAGGCGGCGTTGCAACTTTGAGACCTCTTTTCGAAGCGCGCTTTCGATTGGGCTTAGCACAATGCCAAATTAAAACTTTGAAAAAAGATTTTGTTTTAGCTGCACTGTAGAAATAAAGGTTATTACTACACTGAATTTAGTTTTATGAAATGCCATATGAAGTTTAACTATTCACTTCTTTTATTGTCAAAACCGAATTAAGTTCATCATAAGCAGATTAGGATAATATTAAAAAAAGAGTTATACGAATAGCTATATTTGATATTATTTAGGTTCCATGTCTCTTTGAACTTTCATGGCATAATATTTACACTTTTTCTAATATATACAGTTATACCCAACCCTGGATTGTATAGTTTTTTACAAAGTCTTAGTATTATTTTGGAAACGGTTTTTTCTTATAATACAATTACAAATTCATATATTTATTCTACGGAATCCTCTGTGAGCGAGTAATACTCGCACTTCACCGTTTATTATTCATTTTAAGCGAGGGGTCTGAGAGACCGCATCACATCAGTTGTGTGACAAATTTTAGTCACATCAGTTAAAGGTTAAATAATCATTAGAATTTCAATTAAAACATGAATTTAGGAAAAACAAAATAAAAAAGAAGATAATAAATACCTTGAAACACAGTTTGCAATGTTTTTGTTCAAAATACAAAATATCTATAACAATTATTTTTTTTACATATATTTAATAAAAAATATATTTTTTAAATATATCGCTTTATATATATATTTTTATGTACGATAAGTTAATAATAATGTTAAATTTAACACATTTAAAAACACATATTTTTTTTTTATATGAATTTTTTATAGTTATTTTAACTACGCGAAAATGATTAATTGATAAAATATAACAAATCTGGAAAAGTCGGTATATTTTTATCATTTCTAAGTAAAATGTGAGACATTTTACCTTACTTGTAAAAGTAACATTTTTAAATACAAAATAGATATTAGAGAAAGAAAATTACTTAAATTAATAATTAAGTTTTTCATTAAATACCATACTATCAAAATAATATTAAACGCTTGAGGTATATCTATAAAGAAAACATACTTATTCTACACTTTAAGCTACGAGGAAGGCACCCAGCTTGGCATCTCGCACTCACATATTATGTACCTGTGGCTGCAACTGCAACAAATGATGGAAATGTCTTCATGAGCACACAACCCTAAGGTTAAACATGAGACGAAGTACATAGGTTTATGACGTACATATATGTGTTCCCCTATGCTGGGCTTTTTTCCGTCTCATGTTTCGCCGCAGTGTTGTGTGCTCCGGAAAACCTTTCCATTTTGTTCTGCGGTCGCATCCTTAGGGACATATGTGAGACAGAAATTCTATGCTGGGTATCGTCCTCGTACTGTAAAAAGTAGAGCATTGAAGCGCTATTCCAAGGATCCGGATTTGATTCCCGCCCTGGACATTTTTCACACTATTGGTTTTACTCTTTGATAGAATATAAAAATTCATCTATTTAATATATTAAAAATAAAATATGTATGAACTAATTTGTTCAAAAAGTATGATTTTCTTTCTATATATACCTCAAGCGTTTAATATTGTTTTCATAATATGGTATTTAATGAAAATCTGTAATATTAATTTAAGTAATTCTGTTTCTCTACTATTCATTTACGCTTAGTTAGCAATTGGAAAATTCACGTATTTAATATCCAATAATTTCGGTCGTAATTACATAGCTGAAATTTAATTAAAATACATGTATTTTATCATTTATATTAGCTATTTTTCATGTAAAAGTTATGTTATTTTTTAAGTATAATATGTAAATATTTCAAACTTAAAATCAAACAACGAGTACTTGAATTAAGCGAAAGGTGTAAATAATAATGCAAATCTATATATATAAAAGAAAGTCTGGATTTTGTATTAATCAACACGCAGCGCAAACTACTGAACCTAAAATCTTGAAATTTGGGGTAAAAATACTTCTTATAACATTGAATGCCGCTAAGAAAGGATTTTCTGAAATTGCACCCCTAAAGGGGTTAAAAGTAGAACGAACTTTTAAAAAATTCCTTAAAAATCTGATTTTATAGTTATTTTTTAACTGATAACATATTTTAGTGTATTTTTGTATGCTGAATCGAATGGTACTAACCAAATTATTTTAAGTCTAATAGTTCATGAGATATTTCATATTTTTCTAATTTGGCGCTATCTTTGGCGCCAAAACCTCAAATTTTTCAAGTGATAATTTCTAAAAACTCATTCTCTTCATTCTGTTACTATAGCAAGGGAAGAAATTATAATTGAATAATTTTTTAATCAATTCTTTTGCTTAAATATTTAAAACAACTATGTCAGTTAGGAAAAAAATTATAAACTCCTCAAAAACTAAAACTAAATACTACTACTAATAATAAAAACTGTAGTACTTTTTCGTTCTATCAACACTATGCCAAAATGTATGGTATCGCGCCATTTATTTCTACCCTTAGCGTGCAAACGATTTTTATTGCAAACCGTGCCAAACATTAACATTTGCTATATTTATTGAACGTGAATATTTTTATGAGTATTATTCCATCGTAATCTCGTAAAATTGTTTAATTTGTTATTTTTTGAATAGAAAATATTTATTTTTAAATTATAACTTACATTTATTACTGACACTGACATGGATTTTACGATTTGACAGTTGCTTGGTGACGAGGAAGGTGTAATAAAATTATTTCAGAACTTAGGAATTATACCTATAAAAATGTTTTGTTAAAAAACGTTGAACGTCTTCATTCAATAAATAAAATGTTTACTGCAATGACAGATTTGCTTATTACGTACGCCACGCTACAATGATAACCTGAAAGACATTTACAATTCGAGACCTGCAGATTAAATTGACTTTATTTTATTATTTTATTGTAAATATTTATTTTTTCTTTTATTTTAAGTATTAATTTGTATTGATTTAAACAAATAGTTGGTGTAAGTTTGTAATTTTCAAATGTTATATATTTTAAATGCTGATTTTTGTATCAACAAAATTTTTTTTTAAATTTTTTATTTCATTTTGCGCTAATTATTATGCTTGGCGACAACGGTGTTGGCATAACGTAAAAATACCAAAACAGTTACTGATTTTATTTAAAATACAAAGAAAAAGAGTTTAATAAGAAATAAATATTATAAAACGGAAATATTTAGTTTAAGTATGAAAGCAAAGTTTGTACTGTTTAAAAAAAATGTTCATATTCAAAGGTTTAAATTAGAAAAATATTTTGCAATTTGTCATTTGCTCCTATAGATAAAAAGAAAAAAATGTTTACTTTTATGTTAGCCGTGCATAAATCTCTCCAATAGCATTTTATAAATCGCAAATATCAATACTTAAAATTTTACTCATCATCATCTACTATCTATAATCTACTATATCTACTATATATAAAACGCAAATTCTTATTTCATTCTGATTGACTATAACTCAGGTTCTACTGAACATAATTTTTTATAGTTAGGTAATTTGTTTTAGAAGTGTTTAAATGTAAAAAAAATAGTTCTACTTTGAATTAGTGATAAGTGCGGGACTTTTAAAATTAGGTGAACCCGATTATGAAAGATTACCTTTAATGTAAAGTTCTACTAAATGGATTTTGATGCTATGCCGGAAAATTATCTGTGGTGTAGTAAATTACTATAAAAGTATGTAAGTTATATGCAATGTGTATATACTAGAAAATATATATTCTATAAAGGTGTGCAGGGTTTCTTAAAAAATCCAGTGGGTATATAAAGTAGACCTACTCCTACATCCCCGAGAGTACTATAATCTGGTTAACGCGATTATGGAAGATATATTTAAAATTAACTATCTATAATATGTGTGAAATGCAAAGAGAAATTTCGTTTGGGCCGCTTACAACCTGAGTTCTACTGAATAGATTTTTGATGGGACTTTCATTGTTAGATAATTTTTCAGAAAAAAAAAATTAGTACATCATATTGTTGGAACTTGCTCAGTTAGTTTATTTTTCAGGGAATATTTTAGTATAAAACACATATCGTTCTAGGTGTCTTGGTTATAGGTTTTTGGATGAAAGTTCTAGAATGAGGTGAGCCCAATTATGAAAGATTAGCCTTTTTCATAAGTTCTATTGGACGGAGCCTGATGAGTATTGCATTGATAAATTTTCAGAGGAAGGGTTTAAATATATTACATATTGTTATATCGTACTTTACCAAATCCTACAGTAAAGGATCAACTAAAGAAGTTGGTCCTTAGCAGCTCAAATTTTATCTGTCTCAATAGAAAATACAATAGTATAATGACGTCCATATCGTTTATAGCAATTCAATGGGTATACAAGGTTAATGTCCCTATTGCTTTCAAACGAATGATCAAATTCACAGATATATTTCGTTTGATTCATGGTTTGTTTAGAAAAACAGACCAGCGAAGCGGGCGAAGGCTGCTAGTATTTTTATAAAACTTTTGTACAAAATATTACGGATGATAACATCTGGATAAAACGCAAGATATTTATATTCAGCATGATAAACGTATGTGGGAAGCATTTTTTTCATCTTTCACAAAATAAATAAAAGATCAATCATCATTTGTTAAAGATTACACATGCTTTTGGTAGTCCAAATTAGCAGCAATTATTATTACATAGTAATTAACGAAAAAATAAAAAAACATCTAGATGATTAATTGCGCTCGGCTGCTTAACTGACTTTGCAAGAACTAACATTTTTTAAAAGAAACATACTTATAAGTTAGGCTATTTTATCTATTGCTAAACAATTATACTTTGTAACAGCACTTCTATATTTATTTTACCCTTTTTAATATGCTAGGATATAAAAAAAGAATTTGTGTAAAAAAATAAATGTATTTAATAAATTTTTGTAAATGATGTAAGGATTTTTTTTAATGCAAAATATATCTCATGCTGATTTTTTAACTTGTAAATAATTCAACGACATTGAAGAAATGTAACATTGTAGTTTCGCATCCTAATGTAAAGAAATATGTTTTTATATTACCTACCAATGCTTTGAAATATGAAAAGTAAGAGATTAATTGGAATAGAAATTCTGTAAATGTGGGTAATTATACACATTTATTACTGAAAGGTACTGCACTATTTTTGTACCTATTCAAAATGACCACGTCTCGCTACTCAAACATTAGCTGAACCTTTTTGACTCCTTCTAACCAATTAATTACTTATAACATTATCCCCGTACACATCACAGATATATTCTATCGATTTCTGTTAACCACTTATCTTTAAAAGAGAAAGGGAAAAAGAATTACAGAACGAATTACGCATAAAAAAGGGCTATAAAGGTACATATTCAGATAGTGCCGTCCATAGCCGCTAATGCATGCATATTCATTTCTGCAACACTGTTTTTGATTTACAAATGTCTTAATATATTAAAAGTTAGTTAAGTTTTTAAATACATACCTCAGCTGAAAAAGACCATCTGCAGTTATTTATAGCTCTTTATCTGTCCGCTAACCGAATTCCAAATTGGCCATAACGCAGTAGGATACTTTGAGTGTCCCTGTAAATAAGTTATAATTGCAACTTATTCTATGCTCTAAAGACATATTGCCATTCACCTCCTTGATGCACATCAATCTTATTATGTTTGAAATAGTGTAAAATTATTAAAATTCACTGTTTTTTTTTTTTTTTTTTTTTTTTTTTTTTTTTTTACAGTCGGCAATTATGCACATTAATTACTGAAACCCAAAACCCTCTTTTTATTCCTAGCCATCAAGGCCGCGTCTTACTTCTGAAACATTCCCTGTGCCTACATTTATACATCTTCTAACCATTTGACCACTTATAAATTTATTACCGTACACTTCATAGATAGATTCTATTGATTTTTGTTAGCCACACATCCATTCAAAGAGTTAATTACAGAACGAATTTTACAATAGGTAGAAACTTATATTGTTTAAAACAGACAAAGCGCACGATTATATGTATCAACTTTTCACTATATAAACTTTGATCTTAAGGCACATTCTTTAATGTTTGAAAAGTAGTATCGCGTTTTAAGTCCATAAAACCTGAATGTTATTCTCTAGTTTTGTCAATAATGCTGAAAGTTAATTTCTCGATACATTATCTGCAGACATCACAAATCTTATTAATGATCAGTTGATACATTGAAATATTTATTCTTATGGCATAAAATGTATTTTCGATATAGAAAAAAAGCTTCTGAAAAAAATGGTAAATATAATGATGTAGTAACGATTTTTATGTCATAAAGACGTATTGTTTATCAGTAAAGGAATTTTCATATATTTTCGCATCGTTATTTCTTATTTCTATTATTTAATTACATTTATCAAACATAATTTTCATCCCATACGTTTTATAATAGAATTACAGAAGACTTATTTCTATTATAAATTGCTTTACAAGTAAAGTAAAATAGAAAATAAAATTGTCTTTTTTCGCTTATCATGTGATGTTATTAATCTATCAATTATATTTCTAAATCGTATTGAAATTCAAATATGTTGAATTTGTAGATCAAACGGTTACTTAGAAATATAAAGTAATTATTATTTTCATTTTTATCGTTAAATACATTTAATTTATTGTAAATATAGTGATAAATTAGATATGTTCGAAAATTTGAAAGGAAAAGAAAAAAACATAAAATGTTAAACGTTGAAACATAGGTATTTATTATTCAGAACTGATGCATTTAATTATGCTTTTTGTTATAAAATTTGTATAATATCGGTCTTTATTTTTACATGTTTTAACAATTGTGTTTATTGCGACATTTTATTCTAAGAAACAATTTCATTCAACGAAATATCACTTTCTAGTTTTATTAATATAATGAGAAAGTAGCATTGTGTGATAACGTACAAGATAACTTCAACATAATAATTGCGTTCCATTATTGAATACAATGATAAATTACATTCTTACGAATAATTCATTACCTTTATATTTCTTTAATTTGTTAAACTGTGTAAGATGTAACTTTTAGAAACAGTAAAAATAATTTTATTGGCCAGTTTACATGTTTCAGCTTTTTCAAAACAAATAAGTAAGAATATTCTAAAATTGCACGATCTATGATATAAGGATCTGAAATGCCAAGATTAAATTTTTCACATATTTTTTCACATCATGCACGTTGCTTATTATTTTGTCTTGGATGTTTATTTCCAAATTCTTAACTACGGAGTAACTCAAGCCATAACTATCAAAGTCATAGATTGTGCAATTCGAAAAAAAATCATTATTGTTATTATTATTATTTTGAAAATGGCTCGGATAGAGCCGAAACATGTAAACATCACAATAAATCTATTTTTAATCATTTTAATGTTTTCATCTTACAAGTTTTAGCAAATTAAAGAAGTACAGGGTGCCCCAAATGTCTCCGTACAACTTCAAAAATTGATTACGAAAAATTTAATAGGCCATCAGCAAAAATAATTGCAACAGTACATAGAGTAACTCAAAAGGATTTTTCTACTACCTTAGTGTACTTCTACATGAGATCATTTTGTTGTACGCGACATTTCCATGCGATGAAGCATTTCAAATGCAAATTCGAAGCGTTTCGCATAATGATTAGTTTGTAACACCAGCAAAATCTGAATTTTATAGGCTGAAAGTTGTAATCGTTTATGAAGCACTCTGTGTGTTGCGATTTTTGACATAATAAGCTTTTGCGATGCTTTTCGAATTGATTTTACAGGGCTACTAGGAAAAGTTTCACATACTCGTTCCGCACTTGTTGAACTGCTTCATCGCATGGAAATGTCGCGTGCAACAAAAATATTTCGTGTAGAAGTATACTAAGATAGTAGAAAAAAACTTTTTGAGAACTATGTACTGTTGTAATTATTTTTGCTAGAGGTCTATTACTTTTTTTGTAATAAATTTTTGAAGTTGTACGGAGACTCTTGGGACACCCTGTATAATATTACAAGGCGTTAGTTTGTTATATCACTACTTTTATTTTACTTTCTTGAATGTTTCTTTGTTGTTGTTGTTGTTGTTTTACAAGTAGCTTGTATCAAATAATCTTGTTCTCAAAATAGTCTGTCGATTTTAAGAATATGTCCAAATGCCAGTATACTTACTTCGGATACGTTGCTGCATATCGAATGTTATAACAATCAACGGTCAAGTGCAAGTATTACTCGAACTCAGAAGGTTCCGTACAATACATATATGAATTATTAACGGCATTATTTAAAAAAAAATCGTTGATAAAAGATTAATAAGATTTGTAAAAAAAAAAAAAAAAAAACTATACAGCGTGGGGTTGGGTATACGTGTATTGTATATACCAGAAAATTATGAATGAGTATACCATAAAAGCTCAAAGAGATATGATGCCTAAATAATATCAAATATTGCTAACATTTTAACATAATCAGATTGATAAAGTTATCATACGAATTGAATCTTTCCAACTGAGTGAAAAAATGCCCAGTCTGGGAATCGAACCCAGATCCTTGGCTTACAAGGCCAATGCTTTACCGTTTAAGCTAACTGGATCGAAAACTATACAGGCTATTTCGCTGTTTAGTAACATATGGACTGTCATGTCGATAGCTCAGCAGAATAAACCGTTGGTAAAGAAACTTCATATAAACGATGTATACGTAGGAGTACTAGTATTTTAACTCAATCAAACTGATTGGTAGAATTATCATACGAATTGGATATATCCAACTGAGTGAAAAAATGCCCAAAAAGGTTATCTGGCATTTATCTATTACTATCATTACTACCTATTACTACCTATATTATTATTCTATTACTACCAATAAGGTTATCTGAGTGAAATATGCTGAATGTTTGTTGGCCCAGTTAGCTTAAACGGTAAAGTATTGGCCTTGTAAGCCAAGGATCTGTGTTCGATACCGAGCCTGAGCATTTTTTCGCTCAGTTGAAATATTCAATTCGTTACCAATCAGTTTGATTGTGTTAAAATAATAGTTCCTCTACGTATCAATCGTTTATAAGGAGTTCCTTTACCTTCGATTTATTCTGTTGAGCTGTCTACATGACAGAACAGGTGTTACTACCAATAAAGTTATCTGAGCGAAATATGCTGGCTGGTTATCAGCCCAGTTAGCTTAAACAGAAATTTTCCAACACCGCCTTGGTTCGTACTACGTTTTTCCAGATAGGTTTAATGTTAACCTATAAAGACAAGGGAAGCGTATTGAGGCATCTACTCAATGCAAACTAGTCGCGAATCCCATAGTATTTATGTGATTAATTCTAATTAAATAAGTCCGTTTTTAACAGTTTGAAATTTATTGCTTTTATAATTCTACTAGGCATTTCATTACACAAATATGTCATTAAAAGTTGTTATCTTGTCTTTAAAAGCCATTGGTACATAGAGTACGCCGCCCCAGTCATTATGTATGTCCAAACCGTTTAAGGAATAATATCTCGGCTATTTACCGACAATATTTTTCAAAAATAATTATCAACCATGCTTTTATACTTCTGATACGATAGGTACATCCAGCACTCCTCAAACTTTCCTGAATGCTCGCAAATCTGAATTTGTGTGTAACGGAAAGATGCGATTTTCTCAAAAACTATGTAACCTAGGGTAATCGATATAATTTTCTTGCAAGGTTTATATTAACCCCTATTTCACTTATTGTTTTATATAATTTAAATTTCAGTAGATTCGAAAATACAGGTGGGGCGCACATATTTTTGCACTATATTTCGACAATACCTCTCAACATATAATACAGTGGTGGTTAGAATTGTAAGAACAATTGAAAAATGCACAGAATTTTTTTTTAACTAAATAAATTTAAATGCATTCATAAAATGCGTTTTTATGCTAGAAATCATTATAGAAGGCAAAACATTGGAAAATTCAAAATAAGAATGTTTTGCCATAATTAACAAAATATGCCATTGTAAAAATCGGTCAAAATTAAAAGGACAATGAATGTTTTTGCCTGAAACACACTAATAATTAATAATCTCCCCTTCTTCTCAATCACTTTGATTCTTGACGTCATGGAGTTTGACAGTTCCTTAAGAACGTTCTTGGAAAGTTTTGACCAGGGTTTTTCGGAGGACATGTGTTCTTGCTTATTTCCATATTGTATACCATTTTTGTATACTTCGTGTGCCAGTATACTTCACAGATTTTTCATTGGATTCAAATCAGGGATTCTGGCCGACCAATGAAGTAGTTTCACGAAATTAGCATCAAACCACGAATTTGAAGTTTTGGAAACATGTACTGAGGCATTGTCCTGCTGGAAAAAATAGTCTCCACTCGTTATTAACGGTGCTTCTGGTAAAATATTATCGCCCAATAGATCAACATAACTCTCAGAATTCATTCTGCCCTGCACAAAAACTATTGGGGTACTTCCACCAGTTGCGAAACCTCCCCAGACCATTATTGAGCCACCTCCAAATGCACGCTTAAGAAAATTTCTGTTTCTCTATGGAGATCATACAAGAAGTAGCGAAAACTATATGGTCCATCAAAATTAAAAATTTTCTCATCTGAAAAGACAACATCATCCCACTTTTTTCCCATAGTAATGCATTTTTTGGCAAACTCCATTCTCAGTCTCTTATGAACTTTTGTAAGAGGCGGTCGTGACATATGTTTACCGTAGCGAACCTTTTTTTTTCTTTTTGTAAAAGACGTCGAACAGTTCGAGCACTGCATTCTAAGTTCAATTCACGTTTTATTTCTGTTGACGTTTGTTTTTTGGAGCAAGCTCGCCTTATTATCATTCTTTATTCCCGTACAGAAACAGAAGATGGCCTACCTGTATGACTTTGGCATCCATATTTACCGGGCGTTTTAAGATAATTGTAAATAACCGTTCTCGATCTATTAAGCTTTGTCGCAATTTGGCGTACAGAAAGTCCTGAACTTTTAAATGCATCCACTTTCCCTTTCTCAAACTGCGAAAGCATTGTACCCAGCGGCGTAACTGAAAAACATAATATGACGATCCCAAACTCTAACTACGCATTTATACCGTCGCTGAGTTCCGTGTGCAGAGCAAAAAAACATGCAAATTTTACTTTTTAAAACACACAAATACAGTTGTTCGTATAATTTTGTCCATATCAGATAGTTGTATACATCTATAATACATTTTATGAAAATGAATTTTCCACATATTTCCATAAAAACTTATAAAAATATTCTTCGTTTTTCTTTTAGTTTCCATCCATTAAATTTGCATAAGTTCCCGGCGAAATGTAGCCAAGATTTGGCAATTTTTCACTTGTCCTTATAGTTTTGACTACCACTGTACCTAAAATTAAAAGAAATATATTTTACAGTTCCGAGTTACGAAAGCTTTCACACGATACCCCACATTATATACAAAGAAAAGATCATTTTAAGTAACTTAATTTGCTCTTCTACATTTTTTCTAATTATATTTATGAATATTTAATAATCAGGAAATATGTGGCTCAATAATCTTTATTACTTCTCCAAATTTGAACTTTCCACGTTCAATAGTTTACGAGTAAAATTACTGTGACAGACAGACAGATACAACAGTGATATTATAATAGTTCAGTTTTTAATTTCTAAGTACGAAACCCTAAAAAGGAATATTTCCCAAATATACACAACTCGCTATTTGTTCGTTATATGTGGATATTGGACCTTGTGTTGTTAAATTTCACAGCAATCAAACGCAATAATGTAGTCTTTTGGCAATATCAAATAAACATGTCACTCGTTGCTATTGTTATGAACAATAATTCAAAGTTACGTTGTTGTGGTGAAGACGATATGTTTTACTAAAGATGTCGGATGTGATCCGATTAATTAAGTACGTAGGTAAATGTTGGTATGTCAAATATTTGATAAATATTGTAAAATATCCCGTCAAAAAAATAAAGTACATCACAACATAAAAGTAATTGTACAATTTGTACATTGTCATGTTTGCATTCGAGTTACATAACATTACATACGTATATTATGAGCTACAAATGTAGAAAAGATATTTTCGTGTTCTGCATCAGTTAAATAAATATTACAAAATATCCGTTCTTATATGTGAAGTTGAGAAAATTATTATTTTTAAAAGTTTTCTTAAAATACGACTGCAAGTGCATTTTTTAAACATTTATTTTAAACTAAATTTTAAAAGTTAATGGTCTATGAAATAGAGGAAATGGCGAAAACTTACAGAAAGAAACACAAATATAAAGTTGTAAAATTGATAGCACGATTGAATCGAGCAAATTATGTTCACTGCCAAATGTTTTTCAATAAAACTGGTACACTATCTAAACATAAATCGAGTTCAATGAAAGTATGGTCTTAGACTATTCGATATTATCGAAATACGCCAATAGTTACACTTTGTTATGTGTTGGTTTAGGACTTGTTCAACGTCAAGGTACTGCTGGCTTTTGTTGACGAACCGTTCAAAATAATTCATCAAACGTACCGTTAAATCCTCTTAGAGATTTTTATCTTTCTTGGATCGAAGAGCTTCTTGGACTCTTCAGTATGACTCCTTTTTAGTATGTAAAACAAGACGCGCATAAGAATAGAAAAAAATGAGATTTGGAGCACTAGAGCACACAAATTACTGCTAAACTCTCTAAATAACAACTAAAATGTTTTATTATTATTATTATTATTATCTCCATACAAAGAAGTTTTTTTAACTTTTCAGAATGAATGACCAATTTATCAGGAAACAGGTTACGGACATCGTTGAAACTTTTATCAAAAATATTTTTCTTTTACTTTAAAAATAACAACCATTATTTCGGAAACTTGATTTTTTTCTGGAACTCAAAATTTGCTGCTATTTTATTAGTAGTCTTGTTTTTTTATAACTGGTTATTGAATACCTACAAACTAAAATATTTAATCGAGTTATACTTTGTTAACTTGCATATTCCCTATGAATCTATAACGGCTTCTGGATACTTGATGATTTTACAATATACTCTTACATAACGTACAGTCTGTACGTTAAATACCATTCTTCACAAAACTGTATTATTTCGTCTTTTTCTGCGATCTGTAGCTCGATCCTCAGAAATGAGGTCAGTCCCAACACCCAAGTGTTGTATATTATGAACTCCATTACATAATATGTATACTCCATTATATATTATGAATTAGATATAATGATAGAGGGAGACGCCATATATGCGAAAGATCTAACATATTGTACTTTGGGTGTATCAGATTATATAAAATGTGCTATAAATTTTATTTTCATTTCTAAAGAAACGAGACTTTTTTACTTGTAGCTTGTTTTAATATAATTAACAAAAATTGCAATATTAGCTTTTCAAACAATAAAAATTAATAATATGCATAAAAGCCTGTCTACATGCTATACATAGGCATTTGCATGAAATGTGGGAATATGGATGAAAAGTATAAAATAAATAATGTTTTTGTAATATAGTTAGTATGATAAATACTATAATATTTACTAATTAAGTGATTTAAAAAAAGCAGCTATTAAATTAAATAGCATAATTTTACATTATTTATTTGAATTCTCTTCTTGGAGTTAAAAATTAAATTTTTAAAACAGCATACAATATTAAAATATTATATATATTGTACTTTTTAAAACATAAAAATGCGTTTATTTAATACTAATTCCTAATTATGAAAATATTTGTTATCATTATTAAACCTAATAACACAATCTATTTTTAAAGATCAAGTATAGAACATGTAGTTCATGATATTCATTAAATATATTACATTCGAATGTGTAACTAACTTCATTCAGTTATCTTTAATTCAATCTCCCACCTCCTTCATTGGTGTTTACGACACTTTATTAGGGAAAGAACACTGTGTGTCCAAGATAAGTACGTTATCGATTTACGGTAAAATTTCTTCTAATCGCATTTGATCCGTTTAATGTTCCTGTATCATAACCAATTTACGAAAAGTTGTATATTTAAACGTGATGCTCAATCTTTACCGAGACGTAGAAATTTTAATGATTTCTGGAAACGAAATGTATTTACGAAATGTAAAATAAATATAAAATCAGGAAATAATTAGTTCAAAATTAGATTTTTTTTCAACAATTTTTCAGAAAATGTATTTGGAAATTTGAGAAAAAAGCTGCAAAGGATTATAATTAATTAAAATTATATGTATTTGGAACGTACTAATTAAAAATCCTATTTTAGATAATGATATCAAATGCATTTTGAATTAAAATAAAAGATCATCAGTAAATATTTTATTTCTTCTTATAAAGATGATTCAAAATAATCTTAATTTTAGAAACTAAATTGATTTTTCACACTTTTCTCAAAACTATTTATTTTAAATATTTTAGTAATACTATAATTATGTAACGTTTCTTTTCAGCATTAAGTATAATAATGCATTTTATCATAGCTTGCTTAACACCAAGCTAAAAATGTGCGTAACAAATAGTACTATAAATCATTGAAAGATAAGTTATATCAAAAATCTAAATGATATTTCAAACCTTGGATGACACTTGATTAAAACACACATTTTTCACTTGTAGAAATTCTCTCTCTCTAAGCACACACACGCAACAACACATATATATAGATATATATTTATACATATATATAGACATATTGGGGAATCTAGGATTGATATATGTACTTTATACTTATATCTTTCCTAGGCAAAGATAATACAGGAATTGCACATAGCAAGTACAAATTGTAGTGAACAGTACAAAATTTTACCTACGAAAAATTATATAAATACAAACTGAAATTCATCCGTATCCTTAACCCTTCAGCGGGTGGTGTCCCAAAAAAGGACACATAATTAAAAAAATACTGGCATAAAGAATATTTAATTGAAAATAAGCAAGTTTTTATTTTATAATAAATTCGTTTTCAAATACTGGTGTCATTTCGTCATTTTACAAACACAATTATTCCTGCGCGCCGAAAAGGGTTAAGCTACGTGTAGCATTTCTGCCTCAGTTTCTTAATTGTTATAACTTTGGCATATATTAAAATGTCTTCGCGTGATATGTAAAACATTTGAGAAGTAGCTTGTTTTCTAAATATGTTACTGTACTCGTATCTCTTAATAAATATGTCCAAAATAGTTCATTAAGTTACTGTTTTTGCTTCTACGTTCTATCGGAATTAATTTTAGAAGTTCATAATGAACCAGTGGTTTTAACCCTTAAATGCCTGATTTTTCAAAAAATCATTGTAATAATGTTTTTCGGCTTTCATTTTTTAAATAAATCATGGGAAAAATACTTAAAAAAATCATATTTTGTTTTAAGTATGGTTTACAGCTAAAAAACAGTTTGTTATTAATCGGCAATACTGGTCTTTAATTCAAAAAATAATTTCCCTTGATATAATTTTATAATATTAAACACACAATAATTTTAGGAACTATAATAAGAAATAAATTTTACTTACTCACTAGAGAACAAAATAGGGTATTTTGCAAGCTTCCAAACAAAATAAAAAGAGCATGTGGCAACAATTGAAAAAATAAATCTATCTTTATTCATAAACAGCACATGTGTTGCCATCTACATGTTAAAAATCGATTTATTAATATTTTTAGAATGCATTTTATTGGCAACATTAGGCATTAAAGATTCAATATTATTCTAATAGTATTTCAGAAGCCTAAATTGGGTATGTTGCCGAAAAGCAACACCCAGCATTTAAGGGTTAAATCTTATGATCATTTTCATTATACCTGTTAATCGTTTAATTAAAGATACTGCTTGTTGAAAATCCAGGAAATTTTAAACATATATTTACATGGCAATGAAAGTTTAAGACATTTTGAACACCTTATTTTTTAGGATATGCATTTCAAATACATGATAAAACAATCTACCCCTCAATGTTAATATTTAGTACTAGGGATAAAGAAATTATATATACACTAAAACATTTTTTGTTTAAAAAATGATGAAGTAAATTTACTCCATTGTTTGCTTTCTTCGTATACATATTAAAACGGTTTTATTGAAATTAAACTTATAAATATACGTATTTTGCCAGCAATATATATATAAGTTTGTATTGTGCTCCCAAGTTTATCTAGCAGAAATTTAAAAACCAGAAGGCATGTGACGGGGCATGTTGAATACAGTGTTGGGGCTAGTCACACATAGCGTAAAGCGATTCACAATAACATATACAAACCTTGGCACAAAGTTTCCGATCATTACACCAAAACTACCATTTTTTGTAAGAATGGATTATTTATTCTTACTGCATAAAAATTAAACTATTATTAGCGATAATACATTTGTATTATACATAATGAACAACAATATCCAATAAAGCAAAATCATTATACATGAATTTAGAAATAGAAAAATGGTGATTGAAATTTAAACACCAAATAAAAAAATATCCAATCACTCTTTGATTTGAAAAAAAATAGCCGATCACTGCAATCAGTATTTAGTAAATCCACCTTTAGCTCGGATGACAGCCGAAATTCTTCGTGGAATGGACTCAAAAAGCTTTTTACATTCATTGGGAGCAATTTCACACTAGCATTCCCTTATAGCTTTACGTAGTTCTATGGCATTTGTGATCCTTCGAAAATCAATTCTTCTTTTTAATATATTCCACAGATTTTCGATGGGATTAAGATCCGGACTATTGGGCGGCCAGGTCATAGTTTTAATTGGGTTACTATCTACATTTTGTAGAAATTTCTTCACTGATTTGGTGCGAGGGGGAGCTGCGTTGTCATCTTGAAATGAGAAGTCATTTTGATCCCCGAACCATTGATCGATGCTGGGAATCAAAAAAAAATTAATATGTCAATGTAAACTTCAGAGTTTACTGTACGTAGCACAATACACAACTTGCCTACGTCTTGTGATGTCATACAACTCCAAACTGTAAATGCAGGTGAAAATTTAGTCTTCGTATTGACACATTTATCATTGAATTGTTCACCAACTCTCCTCCAAACAAATGTTCCACAGTCATCACCTGTTCCGAGAGATATGCGAGATTCACCACTAAAAATAACTTTATTCCATTTATCAAGAGGCCAGTGTACATGTTTTTTACACCATTGCAAGCGCTCTTTTTTATGTATCTGTGTCAAGTAAGGTTTCATTTTAGCTTTACAGAATTAAAATCTTGCTGCATTTAGACTATTACGTACAGTGCGGTCACATATCTTTACGTTATACTTAGACCATTCGGAATAGAGTTCTTTTGAGGTTGCACGCCGCTTTTTTTCCTATTTCCACAAGTTTTCTGTCATCTCTAGGCGTTGTCATTCGTGGACGTCCATTTCGAGGTACATTTTCCACGCTGTTAGTCAACTGATAATTTTTTCCAAATATCGCATACCGTACTTTGAGCACAATTTAATAAAGCAACCACTTTCCGTTTTGAATTTCCCTCTTGCTACAATTTAATCATGCGGATTTTTATATCGCGAGGCAGGTTTTTCCCACGAGCCATTATCCAGCACTTCAGAGCTGATTTTGATCTCGCAGCTGGAACATTTCTTCTTTTAAATAGGATTCAGATATTGTACGCATGCGCAGGCACTCTTATCTGTCTTCAATATGTAAATTTAAAACTTCTTTCTTCAGTGATCGATTACTATTTTCTAACTTCCGTCTTGATCGGATATTTTTTTCTCACCAGAAAACTTTTTCGCCTGCAGTGTAATTATAAATTATATGATTGTTATATTGAATTCACTTTCAATTTATATTTTAATACGTGTTTTTTTTTTATTTGGCATAGTGTAAAACTCCCATATGCTCATAAATCATGAAATATATGCTTCAAAATGCAAAAATCATATACCTGATAACACTGATCGGATACTTTTTGGCAAGGGTTGTATTGTATTTTTATTACCTCCAACCTAGAGGAGCAGCTTGTGACAGTTGAAGATGTTTTGAAACCTGTTTTATTTTTATCCCACGTTATGCTATTTCTTTCACCCACCAATTAATGTGTCCTCTCCAAAAAATAACATTACCTTGTATAAGCAAGCTGTAAAACAAAGCAGATGTTTCATTGTACGAAATAATCTTTAATGACATTTTTTAAACTTCTAAGCATCGCTTATTTTCAATTTTTATACCGTCGTGTTGGAAAAAGTACTTTTAAATGCAATTTGTCTGAAAACTGCATATATATATATTATTTAGATATTAATTTTTTTGTAGTTTAGCACCATTTGTTTAATTTTGGTAACTAACGAGTACCCCATTTGGGTGGAAAGTAAAGGGTAAATATTGAAAAATAGCAATTGTATCTTTTTGTTGCCATTTTCTCATAAAAACTGAAAAAAATGTAGTTAAAATACGTGCTATTTTGAAAAAATATAAACGAATGATTTCTGATAAAACATGGAGCTATTATAAACTAAATTTAATTTTAACTATTTATATTAATATTACAAACACATGAAGGCATATGAATCATATGATAACCGATTTTTTTTTTTCTTTCCTGTCCAGTTTCTTGAATGACGAAATCTCTTTTTTTTTTTTTTTTTTCTTTCCTGTCCAGTTTCTTGAATGACGAAATCTCTTTTTTGGATTTGTGTATTATTCAGCGATAGTCACGTCTTATGCATATTTCACTATAGATGTTGTTTAAGACTTGGATCGTAAATGAGAAATTCTTCAGTGGATGTTGATGACATCATTATACATAAAATAAAAGCGCGTGTTTGCAGTCTTAAAACCGAACTATCTATATTTATATCATTTTATATATAAAAAAAGTTTTGATTAGGAAATGGACCAATGAAAATCTGCGTAGATATTCTGGGTAGATCCACATCCAATTTGAATGCTTAAGCATGGCCTTTCAGCGTTAATATTAAAAAAATTGTTGCATACAAAAATATGAAAATCGGTGGTTTTATAGAGAAATGTTTGATAAACACGCTGATGCAGACAGTTTTTAAATCGAAGAACTATTTGAAGAGATATTTAATGCTGAAGTTGGACAAAATCGTTCCATTAAAAAACGTTTTATTGGAGCAAAAACTATACATGAGAATTTAATCATTTTTAGATCATTTTATACGTTATAAGTTCCCGGTGTGCAGATTGTATTTATTTTTCTTATTTGACTCATTTTTTGAGGTTTTATTTCAATTTTAAATTCAAATTTTCAGCATTTCGAGAGATATTTTTTACAAACTTTAGAAAATGTTATTAATTTAAACTGTTGCCAGTTATATAAACAGCGCAAACAATATAATGTTTACTTGGAATTAAAAATTTATTTTACACGTGACTATTATAAACAGAAAATATAAAAGCAGGAACTCATTGAAAATTACGTCATAAATATTATAATTACACGTGAATTTTTAAAGAGACAGAATATTGTAAAATAATAAATTCATAAACATGCGTTAGAAGTCTTAAATAGGAGAATTTACGCCACATTTGCGTCACATTACACTTATTATATAAAATGAACCAAAAATAATATTGCAAAACAGTTTAAATTTAAAAATTGCTCGAGACATTTATTTGATATTTTAAGATGATCATAATATTTCATTTCTAACAAAAGTATTTTTACGTGAATATTAAAAAGAAAAAGAAAAGTTTGGTGAAAATTACGTCAGATTATAATTCTCAGATTCAAATTATAATTCAATCTTCCGAAATCTTTTTAAAGCCGATTAAATTATCGTGCTGTTAGAGTCTGCGGTGTCTGAACTGGGGTTGACGAGCGTAGCTCGTAGGGGGCAGAGCCACCTAGTACATATATATTTTTACTTTCTTCTATCTTTACAAGAAGAAAGTATTGGATTAGTGAAAAATATCAACTTCCGGTTTTCGACGGATTTATACGGTTTAGGATGCTCAGAACACGATTTGATGGTTTTTAGAAAATGTCTGTCTGTGAGTCTGTCTGTCACTCTGTCACTCTGTCTGTGAGTCTGTATGTGACAAAAATTTTGTCGGCGCTCTATCTCAAGAACTAATGTACGGAATTTCACAAAACTTCATATTTAGTTAGGCCTTGATATAAACTGGACCTGATTAGTTTTCGGTGAAAATCGTCCAACAGGTGGCGCTGCTATGCGGCATTTTTCACGATTTCTACAATAGCTATATCTCAAGAACTACTGCACGGATTTTCATAAAACTTCAGATTCAGTTAGTCCAAGATATAGTTTGGTGCTGATTACTTTTTTGTGAAAATCTCCCAACAGGTGGCGCTGGTATGCTGCACTGTTCATGATTATCGCAATAGCTTTAACTCAAGCAAAAATGCACGAATTTTCATCAAACTTTAGATTCAGTTAGTCCCTGATATAAATTAGTGCTGTTTAATTTTTGGTGTAAATCGCCCAACAGGTGGCGATGCTGTCCTGCATTTTTCACGATTTCCACAAGAGCTGTATCTCAAGAACTATTGCACGGATTTTCATCAAATTTTAGATTTAGTTAGTCCTTGACATTAATTGACGTATAAATTAGTGCTGTTTAATTTTTGGTGTAAATCGCTCAACAGGTGGCGCTGCTATGCTGTATTTTTTGAGATTTCCGCAATAGCTTTATCTCAAGAAATAATGCTCGGATTTCTTCTTCAGATTCAAGTATACCTTGATATCGTTTAGTGCTGTTTACTTTTGGTGTTTCGGCACGCGGTAAAGTAATCCGGTGTGGAGTTCCCCTCATTAGTTTCCGACCACGGGCTCTTCCTATGAAGTGTCCCGCGATTAGGTTTCGATGATGTAACGGTAGCACTGCATCGGGTGGAACCTGTTCCGATCCCTCTTTAAAGTTTTATTGAGCCGAGTTTCTTCGTAGCGTTCGGACGTCAGAGATTAGACCGGGAGGCCGTCATTGACCCACGATGTGGGTCCGTGGTTCCCCGGATAGTGCAATGCTCCAGAGGAGACTAAAGCAGGGGATCCTGCTTGGTCTGCTCCCACATGCCAGATGCATGTTTGGTGGAGACCCCCTTGCAGTGGACGCCGTGGCGGTGCTTTTGGAGGGCACAGTGCATGCGGTCAGTAGTGGCCGGGAGCACGTATCTAGTTGGCTTTACTTTTGGTGTAAATCGCTCAACATGTGGCGCTGCTATTCTACATTTTTTTTCAGAATTTTCTCAAGAACTAATGCACGAATTTTCATCCAACTTCAAATTCAGATATACTTTGATATGAATTGGGGTTAAATCGCTGTTATTTCTTGTACTATTTAAAGGATTTAATTCACGTGATTTATATAGAAGAATGTTTTGTGATGGCTACTACATACTAGTTTTTTCATCGGGGGAGACACTAAATTCTGAAGAAGCAGAATTCCTGTTTTCTAGTTATTAAACTTTTCTAAAGGCGCTTGTTTCACTTATGATTTTTTTATTTCGTCATGAGATCAAGGAAAAAAGTGGCTTTCATTGTACACACTATTCTTCAGTGTTGCAACTGAGCAGCAAATCAGATGTGCACGCACTTTTAAATTAAAAGCCAGAACTTAGTTCTTTAAAATTTACAATATGATTACCCACACTTAAGTCGTTAAAATGTAAAAGAGTAAAAACGCCATTAGACAAAATTTAAATAATTTTCTTAAAAGTAATGTTAAGAAAATAAATAAAAGAAAATGTAAAAAGTAAAAAAAAATCTCTGATAAATTGGTTTTGTAGTTAATTTTGTTGTGGGATTATTTTTTTTTAAACGTTATATGTAAGATTTTTAGCGAAGTTTATATAATAGTTTGTAATTGAACAAATTCATCAAATGAAATATTTAATAAAATATTAAAGTTAAAGAATTGCAAATACTGCTTATCATTCATTTTTATGTTACATCTGCTTATTTATATCAAGAAGAAACGATATACAGAATTTTCCAACACTAGTTCCTTATATTTCTTTTGACTTGTTAATTTAAAATATATATATATAACAACTATAATAATATTTTTACTGAAACATTTAGTGTAAATAGCGTGTTCATAGCGTGTGTTCATAGCGTAAAACTCTTAACTTAAAACTAATTGCAAATTATTTTTTCCTTTTCCTTCGACTTGTAATTGAATTCCCGAGGTATTTCTTGATCATGTCCAATATACTATCTATAATACTGTTTAGTTGGATATATTTTCTAAGACTCTGCATAATTCAGCATTGTAGCAGAATAACACATGTGCATTCCACAATACTAAATAACTTTCTTTGACTAGTACAACCAGAAGCATATATAAGAACAATGAAAAAATCGTTAGTAATAAATTCAGATGTATTAGTTTTGAATGATTTAGTGTAAGTCTGAAAAAATAAATTCAGAGACGCAAATCGCAGGAAATATTTCGTTATTTATTTGACGGTAATGTAATTTTTTTAAAGATTACCAAGATATCTAAGTCGAGTTTACAGGGTACAAATTGAAAACTGTAACATACATTTTAAATTTAATATATTACATATAGATTGTCACGTAATTGAAATGAAAATATCACTTTTGTAATCAAATGAAGTTTTGAACTGTTAAATAGCAGTATGATTCTATTAGCGAACTACCAAATATTAATAACTGAAGTAATTGAAAAACAATACGCTACATCCAAGCATTGTTTTATTATTAAGAAAATTTCATTTGTTATATGCGAAATCACATTATATATCATTTAAAAGTGTATTTGTTTATGGTGTTTTGATTATTTATTTATTTATTTATGAAGTTTTAATTTCATTATGGAATGTTAGCTGGGAACAAATGCTCAACTACTTATAGTGTGTTAAATGTAAACCCGTTAATTACTATTCAATAGTTCAACACTTTTAAATTCTGCATTTTTTAGATGTGATAGCGGCTGAGAAAACAGGGTTGTGTACATATTTTGCATCATAATGCTCTTAAATTAATATATCTATTTAATAAAAGAAAAAAGTTTTACCGATATTTTTAAGCATATAATTAGAAATCTGACATAATGACAGCTTCCATATATTTACCATTAAATGAAATATCTGACAAATAAAATAGTTATTAATAAAATGTTATTTCAGATTTATTAGAATGTAAAAGCTTTAAGCATGGATTATCAACAAATATTCTATGTTAGTAGCATTTAACATTTTGGGGAATAACAAGCGTTGTTTTAACAGTAATGCTTTTGCCTTCCTTCTTTATGGGAATAACAAACACCGTAAGTAACGTAGAAGTCTATTTACTACCCGCACCAGATTTAATCTATATTATCTATCTTCATTCTCCCACACTTATCAAGGTCTTTATCACATAAAACAGTTCCCTCAACTCTGAACCACTTATCACATCGCATCAAAACTGCACTTAAAAGATAAGAAGAGACCTCAGTTTTATTTGACTGATTCAGATAGGCTGCATTATTTTAAACAAGTGAGTTAATAAAAAGTATTTTGAGATTTATATATTTTTATAATTGAAGTTTAAGGAGTCTTATACCTTTTACACGTGACGAAAATTAACGAAAAAATTCAAAGTTTGAATTAGTCTATCTTCAAAACCTTTTTATGTACAAACATAAAAATTTGAATATTGCTTAAACGGATAAATGCTTTGTAATATGCGACAATTAGAAATTTATTATACTTTTACAGAATGTGTGTATTGTTGAAATCAAAATAGCTCTTTCTTTACTCCACAAGTCATTGTGCACATGATATCTTGTGAAAGTATGTATGGATTGTCATGAAATTTGGTTAAGGCACTAAATAAATATGTGTGTTTAAAATGATCTACTCATAGGCCAAAATTATTTCATTAACTATATAAAAAACTATTTTTGTAAAAAAAAAAAAAAAAAAAAAAAAAAAAAAAAAAAAAAAAAAAAAAAAATCAAAATTTTACATTTTTAATAGAAAAAAAAGAATAATACATAATTACAAATATTACCATTATAAATAATTAAAAGTAGATCATTTTAAACACATACATTTATTTAGTACCTTTAAAAAATTTCACCACAATCCATACATACATTATGAAGATATCATGCGCACAATGAGTTATGGAGTAAAAAATAGAGCTATTTTGATTTCAACGATAACCAAATTCTGTAAAAGCCTAATAAATTTCTAATGGTTGCATATAACAAAGCACAATCTGTTTAATCAATATCGAAATTTTGATGTTTGTACATAAAAAAGTTTTGAAGATACACTAATTCAAACGTTGAAGTTTTTCGTTAATTTTCGACGAGATTAAAAGGTACAAGACCCCTTTAAAAAATCATCTTTGAATATTCTGCTTTTTAAGGATTACATATCAGACCGGGAGGTGGGTCACAGACCATCACCTCATAAAGTTTACGACAGAAACATAAGGATAAGACAGAACACTATTAGTATATTAACACGTTGACGCCTGCGCGGTGGTTCACACTCGACTGTCTCTCAGACCTGCCAAGTTTCCGGCTTTTTGGATACCAGTATTTTAATACAGAAAATGTTGTTTTATTTAATTAGAACAATTGGGAGATTTAAATAAAACAACATATTCTCTAAAATAACATTGATTGTGCAAAAAGTCGGAGACTTGACAACTCTGGACTGTCGAGTGTGACCCACTGCTCCGGCGTCAACGTGTTATGATGCAACTGGTCTGTCAAATCATAACTTGGTGGAAACCACAAGCAGACCCGATTTTAGTGGGTGGTGGGTAAGCTTATCATTGTGTTTTCCGGCACCCAAAGATATGAAAACGTGGAGGACAGAGAGCAGGAAAACGCAATTGTAAATTTACCAGTCAACCAATAAAATCGGCTTTGCAGTTTTTTTCAACCAAGATATAGCCTGAAAGACCAGTTGCATTACACTATGCGAAACGAGTTTAAACTTATTCTTCAATTTAAGACATCAACCCGATGAGGTGATGGTTTTTTCCGTCGCCTCCCTGTCTATATACAGGGTGATTCATAAAAGATGGGCAGAACTTTAAGGGGTTATAGTACACTTAAAGACAAATAATATTAAATAGGAGACTAAGGGTCCCAGACGTATTCCCAAGGAGATAGGGGGCATTAAAGTTTAGGGTCCGAAATTTCAAATGATTATAAAACATGGAAAAATTGGTCGATTCGTTTGCGGTTTTTGCAAAAAATTTTCTTTATGCCAGTATTTTCTTGAAATAAAATTTTAAAGTTCAATTTCAAAAAATGCCGATAGGGGGAGCTTTAGACTTTGGAGTAACAAACAACTATTTTTTAACGTTATTTTTTGTATTTCTTTAAATGATTTCGAAAGCTTAGACTTAAACTTAAATTTTGATCTAAAAATCTGAGTCCTAACGAGTAGTTAAGTAGCATAAACTGAAATTTGAAATTTGAAACCCTTCTCCCCCCAGAACAAAAATCAGTTATTCCCGATCTTTGTGTCGTAGATTAGGCTCTAACTACTGCCGCGTTTTGCTAAAATTATTCTTTATGTCAGTATTTTCTTGAAAATAAATTTTAAAGAAAATTTTCAAAAAATTCCGATAGAGGGCGCTTTAGACTTTGGAGTAACGAACAACTATTTTATACCGTTATTTTTTGTGTCTCATTAAATGCTTTCTAAAGCTTAGACTTAAACTTAAATTTTCAGCTCAAAATCTGAATCGCTGAGCGTGGTTCAGTAGCGAGGGGAGGGGGTTCAAATTTCAACTTCTGAACATAGTTCAGTTTGCACTACTTAACCATGCCCAACGATTCTGTGCTGTGATACGAGACAAAAATACAACTTTCGTCAAGGACTGCATAGTCGGAATTCACTCATAAAGGCACTGGCACAGTTGGAAACGTCGCTCATGCAAACGTTAAAGCTCCATTCCTGACGCTAGTCACCGGGTGAAGAAGGAAACAGAAAGTATGCAAATGTCAAATGGGGAAGAAGAAGAACACGTATGCAAAATTTCGACACGATTCAGGCATAAAAACCACTGAACGGTGAGTCAAGTGTAAGTCGCTGTAGTAATGAATCGGAAGATGGTGCCCTTCACGAATAAGGAAAAGGCTGAGATGCATTTAATTTACGGAGCGGCAGATGGAAATGGTGCAGAGGCACAACGAATGTACGGCGAGCGATTTCCCAACAGGCGGTTGCCTAACCGCAAAACTTTCGAGCGCTTGCACAGACAGTTGCGTGAGACGGGATCATTTCTCGCTTCTCGGTCGAATGCAGGTCGTGCAAAAAAGGACGAATCAGTAGTTGTTGCAGAAGCCATTCTGGATGTAGTAGCGGCGCAGCCAAGTACAAGTACACGAACAGTGGCTAGGCAGGTGGATACCTCACAGTCCATGACTTGGAGGGTACTGAAGGATGAACATTTGCTCCCGTTTCATGTGCAACGAGTCCAGAAACTGTCTCCAGGGGATTATCCAAATCGTATTGAATTCGCCCGCTGGTTTCTGCAGCAGAACGCGCTAAATCCACATTTTGGACGAACTGTGCTTTTCACCGATGAATGTACCTTCACACGTGAAGGTAGATTTAACACACACAATGCACATGTATGGGCGGATGTCAATCCACATGCTACGTATCCACATGCTCATCGGAGACGCTTTTCCATCAATGTTTGGGCAGGAATCCTCGGCGACCACCTAATCGGACCGTACCTTCTTCCTGAACGCCTCAACGGTAAAACATACCTCACATTTCTGCAACATGTCCTGCCAGACCTGTTAAACGTTGTTCCTCCACGCATCCGGTGGGTCATGTGGTTCCAGCACGATGGAGCGCCAGCCCATTACGTACGAGACGTCCGCAACTATCTGGACATCACATTTCCGAACAGATGGATTGGTCGAGGTGGTCCTGTTGCTTGGCCTGCTCGCTCGCCAGATCTTTCACCCCTCGATTTCTTTTTTTGGGGACGATTGAAGGCTCTTATGTATGAGACACCCATTGAATCCCCCGAGGAACTGGTCGCCAGACTTTCCGCCGCTGTAGGGGAAGTGCTCGAAAAGCCTGATGTTTTCGCGAATGTTCGCCGTTCCATTCTTCGCCGTTGTTCTGCGTGCATAACCTCTGGTGGTCACAATTTTGAACATTTATTGTAATTACATGTTAATAAATATGCTTTGGTAACATAATCCTAATTTGTGTCTTTTTACCTCGTATCACAGCACACAATGTGTGGACATGGTAAACTGAACTGTGCTCAGGAGTAGAAATTTCAAACCCCTCTCCCCAGAAACTTAACCACGTCTAACAATTCAGATTTTGGACTGAAAATTTAAGTCTAAGCTTTAGAAAGCATTTAATGAGACACAAAAAATAACGGTATAAAATAGTTGTTCGTTACTCCAAAGTCTAAAGCGCCCTCTATCGGAATTTTTTGAAAATTTTCTTTAAAATTTATTTTCAAGAAAATACTGACATAAAGAATAATTTTAGCAAAACGCGGCAGTAGTTAGAGCCTAATCTACGACACAAAGATCGGGAATAACTGATTTTTGTTCTGGGGGGAGAAGAGTTTCAAATTTCAAATTTCAGTTTACGCTACTTAACTACTCGTTAGGACTCAGATTTTTAGATCAAAATTTAAGTTTAAGTCTAAGCTTTCGAAATCATTTAAAGAAATACAAAAAATAACGTTAAAAAATAGTTGTTTGTTACTCCAAAGTCTAAAGCGCCCCCTATCGGCATTTTTTTGAAATTGAACTTTAAAATTTTATTTCAAGAAAATACTGGCATAAAGAAAATTTTTTGCAAAAACCGCAAACGAATCGACCAATTTTTCCATGTTTTATAATCATTTGAAATTTCGGACCCTAAACTTTAATGCCCCCTATCTCCTTGGGAATACGTCTGGGACCCTTAGTCTCCTATTTAATATTATTTGTCTTTAAGTGTACTATAACCCCTTAAAGTTCTGCCCATCTTTTATGAATCACCCTGTATAAGGGATATTTGATACACTTTTTCTAAATCGCGCTACTGTAAATTTTCCATACAGGAAATAGTAAAACTATAAGTAATGCAATACACATTTTAAAATATATAATGAGAAATTCATTATATCCTTTCATTCTGATATCAACACGTATATCATAATTTAATGTTATATAAATAAAAGTCTATACAAATATTTTTTAGGTAGATTTCGTATCAAATACTACCTATTGGGATCGTTCCTATGTTGGAATTTCTGAAAATTTTTGCAGATCCACACCGATCATGACTCCTAGAACCCAAAACCACCCTCAGTAAAAAACTTTATATATCTATCTATCTATCTATCTATGTATCTATCTATCTATATATATCACTTTCTTCCGGACACTATAACTTTCGTAATTCTGCACCAATCTCTTCTAAACTGATACATAAAATCAAAGGGCATAAAATCTCGGTCAAGTTCGTTAATGGGCAAAATCGGACCAAGGGGATGGAAATAGGGAGGGGTTTTGTGAAAACGGAAAACCCCCCATAACTTCTTAATTTTTGTACATTGAATCGACTTTGGCCCGGAATTATAAGAAAATCACTCTTACTCTCATTAAAATTCTTATTCTCTTTTAAATATCGTTTATTGTATACAATCTCACCACACTCAATTCCGGACACAGCTCGGATCACAATACACATAAAAATCTAAACTAAAACTTATTAACAGCACATTCTCGAAGTAGAACTTCGAACCAAAACTAAAACCAAAGACAATGTCCTTTTCACACAGCTTAGAAAATAACTACAATTTTAAAGGGCCGTGTCTTTTTCTCACAGCTTATATATTTCTAGTACAAACATTTTGATATATCTGCAATGTAGCGACATCTGTTGGTATAATTAAAATATATACTTTATCAAACATACCGCCCCTCTTGAAACCTCTGAGGGGGGGGGGGGGTCAACTAAACCACTACAATTACAACCATTGCAAAGAATAGAAATTACAATATAACATAAATGAGTCACAGTTAATTTAAATTTATACAAATATCTAAAACAATTAATAAAGCAATATTACAATAATACACAATTTCTTAGTAAAAAATGAATTAATTTTCCAGAGGTAATACGGCAATTTTTGACACTGCTCTTTTGCATACTCCATTTGGGGTTTTTACACTTACGACTCTTACCTTATTGTCATTGCCATAAAATACCTCTACAATTTTTCCTAATAACCATTTACAATCTGGAAGATCATCTTCCTTTATCACAACCATATCTCCAATTTTAAGGTTGTCTTTTGCTATCTCCCACTTATTTCTCTGCTGTAATGTACTTAAATAACTATTTTTCCACTTTTTCCAGATGGTCTGAACCATTTTTGTTGTTTTCTGCCATAAGTTTAATCTGTTATTTTCAACATTACTCAAATTAGATTCAGCAATGGCATTAAGTGAGCGACCAATAAGAAAGTGTCCAGGGGTCAAGACCTCCAAGTCATCAATATCTGAACTCAAGGGAGTAAGTGGGCGAGAATTCAAATGCCTTCAATTTTGTTAATTATAGTTAACATTTCTTCATAGGTTAATTTATAATTGCCCACAACACGTTTTAAGTGATACTTGAAGGACTTGACTCCTGACTCCCATAAACCTCCAAAATTAGGAGCTCTAGGGGGAATAAATTCCCATGCAATATTTTCAGACAACAAGTAATTAGCAAGTTTGTTGTCTGGTTTGTTTACCATATCTTGCAACTTTTTAAGCTCTAAATTAGTTTTTACAAAATTGCCAGAATTATCACTGAATATTTTTCAAGGTTTGCCTCGTCTGGCAAAAAACCTCTTTAAAGTGGCAATAAAGGCCTCCGATGTTAAATCACTAACTATTTCTAGATGTACTTAGTTACCATACAAATAAAAATACAAACATAAACTTTATGAAAAATACCTTTACGTTGACCTTTATATTTAATCAAAAATGGGCGACAGAAGTCAGTTCCTGTGCAAATAAAAACAAAGTCTACATTTACTCTATCTTTAGGAAGCTCGCCCATAATTTGTTCTGATATTTTAGGCTTGGCCCTAAAGCATATAACACAGTTATGTACAATTTTTCTGCAAATAGCTCTACCGTTTAGAGGCCAAAATTCTCTACGAACACAATAAATAAATTTTGTGGTCCTATATGTAGATATTTTTTGTGATAACTTTCAATAATTAATTCTGTAAGTTTATGTTTAGAGGGCAGTACAATTGGATGTTTTTGAACATAACTTAACATGCTATTTTGGAGGCGACCTCCAACTCTGATTAAATTATTTTTATCTACGAAAGGTTTTAAAGAAATCAATCTACTATTTTTTGGTAATTCCTTACCCTTGGTTAACAATGTGAATTCAGAACTGAATTCTTTTTGTTGCACAGATCTTACCATATATTCTTCAGCTCTCTTCAACTCAGCAGATGTTAACCTACCTGAACACCTTGCATTTGGTTCCTTGAGATTCTGATTGAACCTAAAAACATAGCAAAGAATTCTAATTAGTTTAGCATAATTATTACTTAATTGCAAAAAAATGTCAATAAAAGGTGCACAGTTCGTAATTAATAATGAAGTTTCTGAAACAGTATTTTTAAGTTCACACGAATATAAGTCCTTATCACTTTGCTCCAGTTCAAAACTATTTGAAGAATACTCAGTTCGTTGAGTTAGGAAATGGGGACCATGCCACCATAAGTTTTCCTGAAAAAGTTTGTCGGGCTCCACACCTCGAGATACAAGATCAGCAGGATTGTCAGCAGAGGCCACATGACTCCAGTGGTTAATGTCAGAAAGATTTTGAATTGAAGATACACGCGATGCCACAAAAGTTTTATATCACATGGTTGTTTGCAAAGCCAGCACAACACAATAGTACTGTCTGAATAATAGTAGATAGCTTCTTTAGGAACCTTTAAGATTTCGGAAACCTTTACCATCAATTTTGTTAATAAAACTGCAGCACACAGTTCTAAACGTGGGATGGTAATTGTTTTTATCGGTGAAACTCGACCTTTACTGCAGAGCAACTGAGAAGTTTGCTCACCTGAAGAATTTGAAGAAACAACATCCAAAACTACACCGTATGCTTTTTCAGACACATCTGCAAATCCACAAATTTTAAATTGCACTGGATCGTTTGTAAAAATATATCTAATAACATTTACGTTGTTGATGGCCGTTAACGGTTCTCAGAACTGCAACCAATCATCACGTTCCGCTTTTGGTAGAGAATCATCCCAATCAATGTTTAGTCGCCATAGTCTTTGCAAGAAAATCTTTGCTCTCGTCAACACTGGACCTAGCAATCCTAATGGATCAAATATGCGAGCGATATTTGACAGAACACTTCTCTTAGTCACCTTAGTTTGATCACTGAACGATACACTAAAAGTAAACGTATCGTCATGGGCTTTCCAACAAAGTCCTAAGGCTTTAGTTTCACTCATTTTCTCAAAAGTGTAGTTCTCGGATTTACACACTGGCTCCATTAATTCTGGATGGTTACTGAACCATTTGTGTAACTTCATATCGCAAGTACTTAATAATTGAATAAGTTCAGCTTTCAGTCTCTTAGCTGATTCTAAATCAGCTGCACCAGTCAGTACGTCATCCATGTAGAAATCCGACTGCACCACACCTGAAGCATACGGAAATTGGGATTCACCGTCTATATCAAGCTGTTTAAGACATCGCATTGCTAAATAAGGGGCACTAGTCATTCCATACGTAACAGTACACAGTCTGTAATGTTTCACCTCACCATTTACAGTACCTTTCCAAACTATGCGCTGTAAATCACGTTGACTCTTATCAATAAGTATCATGCGATACATCATATTCACATCTGCCGTAAAGGCATAACGATGTGTACGAAATTTAAGTATTATGCTGAACAAGTCATCTTGAATGACACCTCCATTCAGTTGTATAGAATTTAGGGATTCTCCGGAAGAAGTTACATGGGAGCCATTGAAGACGACTCTTAGTTTTGTGGAACTTTTATCTGGGCGATAGACACCATGGTGAGGAAGGTAATTTGCATTTATCGACTCATTTGGCACCTCCACTTCCTCCATATGGCCTAATTCTCTATACTCCGACATAAATGCACAATATAACTCTAATAGATTTGGATTTTTAACTAGCCTATTCCAAAGTGAATTTAATTTATTTTCCGCAAATTGTTTTGATTCTCCCAATGAACTAGGATCCTTTTTCAAGGGCATTTGTACTTTGAATTTGCCTGATATGTCTCTCTGATGTGTGTTTATAAAGTGGGTGTCGCATGCTTTTTCTTCGGTATTTCTCAATGGTGCGGTATCCTCTACTTGTTCTATTTCCCAAAATTTTCTCATTTCGAAATTTAAATCTGTATCACTAACTAACCCACAATGTACTTGCTCCTGACCGCTACAGTCGTAAACACTCCCACTCACTATGCAACCAAACACTGTATTTTGCAGTATTAATTTAGAATTTGGTACATTCATACGACCCACCTTTATCAGTTCTAGAAATATTTCTGCTCCTAGCAAAAGATGAATTTTTCCTGTCCTATTAAATTCAGGATCAGCCAGAATAATTGACTCTGGAATTTCTAGCTCTGAAATATTGATATATTTTGAGGGCATAATTTGCGAAATCTTTTCTATGATAAGAAAATCTAACTCCCGACTATAGTCTCCCGAATTATTAATGATCAAGGTTGTTGTTTTATTTTTTACTGCCACTGAGGATCCACTTAAACACGATACCGAAACATTATTTTTTTCTTTGCGAATTCCTAATCTTTCAACTAACTACAAAGTTAAAAAATTGCTCATTGATCCATTGTCCAATAAGGCATGCACCGGAATTTTATTTCCGAATTTATCTCTCATATAAACAACCGCAGTGGAAAGAAGAACTGTTTTAACATTACTCGATCTCACATTCGCAGTACCAGCGAAATTCTGAATTTGGTTATTTATCTCAAAGGGTATCGCGTCAGCATTTAATGTTTGTCTACCTTCAATCGCTGCCAGTGAGTTTGGCGCTTCTTTATCGCTAGAAATTTTTGTGTTTCCCATTGCAGTGGAATTTCTCTCACGCCTATCAAAACAAAGAAGTACATTGTGCCTTTTATGACACTTGGCACACGAAAATGTCGAATTACATTTTTTGACGCAGTGGCATTCTGAAAGACAATTGAAACACAAATTATGTTTTTTAACAAATTCTACTCTGTCCTGTACATTAAATTTTTGGAATTTCGGACATTTAAAAACACTGTGATTTTCCTGGTTACATACAACACATTTGCGCATATTTTTCTCATTTAACCCCGTAACCATGGAAGTCACCTTTGAAAAGCTATGCCTTGTATGGCTTTCGTTTTGAAAATTTCGTTTTGTATTTACTTGTTTGGACGCACTTAGTGTACGCGCGTGGTCTCTCAAAAATTCTAGCAATTGAGTTAAACTTGGTAAATTATCCCGCTTAAGATGTCTTTCCCACCACATTTTTGTATTTGCATCTAATTTTTGAGCTAAAATGCAAGCAAACATGGTAGTAGAAAACCCCTCAACTTTTTGTTCTAAAATCTCTAATGACCTAGTGCACTCATTTGTAATGTCTATTAAATTTAATAATGCTGTTGGGGACTCATTCTGAATAACAGGAATATTTATAAAACGTTTTAAATGCGCGTAAACCTGTTCTTTCGAATTTGAATGCCGTTCCTCTAAAAGCGACCATGCAACTTCATAATTAGAATCCACAATTGAAATGGATTGAATGATTCTAAAAGCATCTCCCTTTAATGAAGATTTTAAATATTGCAATTTCATTGCCCCTGATAAATTTGAGTTATCATGTACAGTGGCCTTACATATATCTTTAAAAGAAAGCCACTCATGCAAATTTCCCGTAAATATCGGAAGAGTCAGCTTCGGCAGTTTTATATTATTTTCAGCCTTTGAAGCATTTTCCAAATTAACATTTTGAAGTTTTGTTTTTGAAAGCTTTTGCTGAGTTCAAATTCTAAATTCTCTAATGACTCATTTATTTCCTCGTTTTCTTTGATAAAATCCTCAATTTCATCTTCTTTACATGCTTTATAAATCGCGTCAAATAATTCAGAAAAAGTCAGAACCAGCTTATTGTGTTTCTCCTTTATGAGAAGTAGTTCGCTTGGGTCTAGTTCAGAACCTGACAATCTATCTTTTAGTTTTGTCAGACTAGTTTTATTTGTTTTCTTTTTAGCTTTAAGTTCTTTCAACTCTTTCAAACTCATTTTGACAAAAAATATATAAATTAAATTGTTATACACTTGCCCCTCTTTAAATAATTAATCCATGAGCGAAAAAGGAAAACACAAGGTCAAAACACGCAGCTGTGATTCACACTTTTAGCCGCTTAAGCACTTAAGCGATGACATGTTGATCTTTATCATTTTCACTAACGATCGCAGTAAATATTTATATCACCCTCCTGGTTTTTCTCCGGCTCGACGGACCATAATATGAATCGCCTTTGGCCCGGAATTATAAGAAAATCACTCTTACTCTCATTAAAATTCTTATTCTCTTTTAAATATCGTTTATTCTATACAATCTCACCACACTCAATTCCGGACACAGCTCGGATCACAATACACATAAAAATCTAAACTAAAACTTATTAACAGCACATTCTCGAAGTAGAACTTCGAACCAAAACTAAAACCAAAGACAACGTCCTTTTCACACAGCTTAGAAAATAACTACAATTTTAAAGGGCAGTGTCTTTTTCTCACAGCTTATATATTTCTAGTCAAACATTTTGATATATCTGCAATGTAGCGACATCTGTTGGTATAATTAAAATATATACTTTATCAAACATACATATCAAATCAGTTTAAAGTTTTTATTACTTCTAAAAATAGGGCCAAAATTTTATGTATCACAGATTTTTGATAAAGTTAAAAATGGGCTCAAGGGGCGCAAAAAATAGGGTTTTTGGGAGAAAAAAATGCATAACTTCGGCAATTCTCAAGATATAAATTCTAATTAATTTTATTATAAATCTCCTTAATATTATCTACAACTTTTATATTCACAAGTTTTTGATAGGACCAATTCGTACCGCAAAAAAATTAAAAACGAAAAAAAAAAAGGGAGTTTGGAGAAGTAAAAAATCCATAACTCCGTCAATTCAAAAGATATAAAATCCCCATGAATTTATCATATATCTTCTTAATATTGTCTACAACATCTATGTAGACAAGTTTTGGATAGGACCAATTCTTACAGCGAAAACAAATTAAAAATACATAGCGGTTGAAGAAAAAAAATCATCTAAGTAAGGGTGTATTCAAATCCAAACTGCGTACTTTCTGACTCATTTTACAATTCATTTTTGCTTTCAAAGGCTTCCAATTGGTATCTTTTCTTACTCAGAAACTATATAATGTACCGTAATGGTCGATTTTTTGATAGAGGCAGAATATATTTTTAAAAATGCTGTTAAAGTGGGCAATTTGAACCGAATTTCCCGAAGCGGATTGTGTTGGAAAAATCATTGCATTAAGGATGCACTCAAATCCAAACTGCTTATTTTCTGACTCATTTTTAAATTTGCTCTCAAACGCCTTTAATTGGTAGATTCGCTTATTCAGAAACTATATAATGTACCGCAATGATCGATTTTTTGATAGAAGCAGAATATATTTCAAAAAATTATGTCAAAGTGTGCATTTTGAACGGAATTTTCCGAAGCAATTGTGTTATCACTTTCTTCTGGACACGATAACTTCCGCAATTCTGCACAAATCTCTTCCAAACTGATACATAAAATCAAGGGACATAAAATCTCGGTCAAGTTCGTTAATGGGCAAAATCGGACAAAGGGGATGGAATTAGGGAGGGGTTTTGTGAAAACCGAAAAAACCCCATAACTTCTTAATTTTTGTACATATCAAATCAGTTTAAAGTTTTTAGTACCTCTAAAAATAGCGCCAAAAATTCATGCATCACAGATTTTTGATAAAATTCAAAATAGGCTCAAGGGGTGCAAAAAATAGGGTTTTCGGGAGAAAAAAAATTCTTACTTCGTCAATTCTCAAGATATCAAATCCAATAATTTTATTATACATCTCCTTAATATTATCTACAACTTTTATATTCACAAGATTTTGATAGGACCAATTCGTACCAAAAAAAAAGGGGGGGGGGGGTTGAAGAAGAAAACTTTTTATAACTCCGTCAATTCCCAAGATATAAAATTTCCATGAATTTATCATAGATCTTCTTAATATTGTCTTCAACATTTATATAGACAACTTTTTGATAGGGCCAATTCTTAAAGCAAAAACAAATTAAAAATACATAGCGGTTGAAGAAAAAAATCATCTTATTAAGGGTGCATTCAAATCCAAACTGTCTATTTTCTTACTCATTTTTAAATTCATTTTTGCTCTCCAACGCATCCAATTGCTAGATTCTCTTATTCAGAAACTATATAATGAACAGTAATGATCGATTTTTTCATAGAGGCAGAATATATTTCAAAAAATGATGTCAAAGTGGGCATTTTGAACAGAATTTTCCGAAGCGATTGTGTTAGAAACGAAAAATATTGCCCTACTGAGAAAATAATTATTTATTAATCAAGTTTTAATTAATTGAAAGAAAAATAGAAACACAGGTCGCTTATAAATCTTTTCAAAAATCTCGTCAGCATGTTTCTTTCTTTTTTTTTTTTTTTTTTTTTTTTTTTTTTATTAAAAATTAATCTGAAAATGTGCCAGAAAATTTCGAGTTGTGGAGTAAGGAAAAATATTTTTTTTAATATCGCCTTAACATGATTCTGATAAAACAAGCTATTTTATAAAAAGGAAATAAAAACTCGTCAAAAGCAGACAGATAAAACTGTTAAAGTGGATTTATATCTAATAATGATTTAGTTTTTGTTGGTGAAATTAGTATACTTAACTTCGAAATCTACCTCTGCCTGTAGGCCGGGCCGGCAGGGATTTTATATTATTTAGTTCAACTAATCCATTTAAATATAAAATAATTAAGCAATAATAAAATTTTAAATCTAAACCTGTTTAACAGTTTGAAGATTATGTGTACCTATTTTGTTACCTGAGTAAACCAAAAATTGTTATGTAATAAGTAATAATAATACATTTTACTATGAAAGAGTTTCATAGAAAATTGATTTCATTTTGTATTTAAAAAAATACTTTTTAATTGGTCAAAAATAACAAAGAAAGATTCGTCGTATGCTTTCTTTCTGATATCAGCAGTTTATATGATAATTTATTCTTATATAAAATAAAAATTCATAAAAAATAAGTTTATAATATTTATTTCAACTAATTCATTTCGATATAAAAAATTAAATTATTAATAAAATTTGTTTTTTCTTTTTGAGACGCCGTCAGATTAATTATATGAACTGACTTATAGAGAATAATTTGCTTAAAAACCTTTATTTAAATGTTTGTTGTTAAACTAATGTATTTCGATGTGGTTGATACTACATATTAAAAGAATTTTAAATCTATGTTAGTCAATGAATATTTTATTATGTGTTTTTATGAAACTATTTGAATAATCTTAAAATAGTTATGTAGTGTTAAATAATAATTATATATATATTTATATAGATATAGATACACTGAGTTTCCCCAGAATGACTGGTCGATTTAGAAATCGTTTTCTTTATATATATGTCAAGCATTCTAAAAAATAAATATCGTTTGTTGCAATGTACTAGGGGAAACAATATTTTTTTAGAAACAGGGTGGCACTTAAGATATGGTTTTACTGTAAAAATAATAGAAAAATATAGTTTAAGTTTTCAAATAAACCAGTCATTTTTTGAATATATTGTATATATATATATATATATATATATATTCGTAGGCTAATTGGAGAATCCATCTCCCTTTTTCCAATTAGCCTGATATTTTTCAGGCTTATTGCAAAGAGCCTAGAAAGCGCTAGGCTAATTGAAAAATGACCACTTATTATCCGATCAGGGTGATATTTTTAGCTCACAGGCTATCAAAGCCTGAGAGCTAATGTGCCCGACGATTCAGTATGTACGTGTGTACGTACGTACGTATGTAGGTACGTAACACGATAACTCTTGATAGAAATATCCGATTTGATTCTATTTTTTTTTCTAGGTTCATTCTGATAAGGTGCTTCCCTGATTATTTTTGTGGGTTCATTGGTTAAGGAAAAAGGGGGAAAAGGGGGGATAGTCCACCCCCCCCTTAATTTATATAAATGGGTTTTTCATGCAAAAATATTCGATTTGCTCCAAATTTGGTATACCGGTTTATTGTGTTAAGGAGCTTCACTGATTAGATTTGGAAGCTCATTATTTAAATATAAAGGGGGGAAAGGGAGGGCTACCCCCCTTAATTTAGATAAATCGGTTTTTCATGATGAATTATTCAATTTGCTCAAAATTTGATATACCGGTTTATTAAGTTAAGTAGCTGGCTTGATTAGATTTGGAGGTTTATTAGTTACATATAAAGGGAGGAAAGGGGGGGCTACCCCCCCCCCCCGGAATTTAGATAAATGGGTTTTTCATGCAGAAATATGCGATTTGCTATAAATTTGGTATACCAGTTAATTATGTTGAGCAGCTTCCCTGATTACATTTTGAAGATAATTATTATGTATAAAGGGGGGAAAGGGGGCAATTGCCTCTCCCCTTAATTTAGATAAATGCGTTTTTCCTGTAGAATTATTCGATTAGCTCAAATTTGGTATACTGGTTTATTATTTTAAGGAGATGGCTTGATTAGATATGGAGGTTCATTAGTTAAGTATAAAGGGAGGAAAGGGTGGGGGCTACCCCCCCTTAATTTAGGTAAATGGGTTTTTAATGCAAATTCATTCGATTTGCTCCAAATTTCGTATACCGGTTAATTATGTTAAGAAGCTTCCCTGATTAGATTTGGAGGTTCATAAGTTAAATATAGAGGGAGGAAAAGGGGGCTAGACCCCTATCCTTAATTTAGATAAATGGGGTTTTCATGCAGAGTTATTCGATTTGCTTCAAATTTCGTATACCGGTTTATTATGTTAAGGAGCTGCCTTGATTAGATATGGAGAATTATTGGTTAAGTATAAAGGAGGGACAGGGGTTAGTGTCCCCTTAATTTAGATAAATTGGTTTTTCATACAGAATTATTCGATTTGCTTCAAATTTGATATACCAGTTTATTACGATATTGCTTCCTTCATTTGATTTTGAGGTTCATTGGTTAAGTATAAAAGGGGGGCAATTGCCCCTCCCCTTAATTTAGATAAATGTGTTTTCACGCAGAATTATCTAATGTAGTTTAATTTTTTTTCTAGGTTCATTCTAATAAAGAGCTTTTCTGATTAGATTTGAAAGTTCATTGGTTCAGCATAAAGAGTGAAATGGGGGAGCTAATACCCCACCCCCCCACTTAATTTAGTGAAATGTTTTTTTTCATGCAGAATTATCTGATTTGCTTCAAATTTGGTATACCAGTTTATTATGTTAAGTAGCTTCCCTGATTAGATTTGGAGATTCTTTGGTTAAGTAGAAAGGGGGGCAACGGGGACTACTACCTTGATTTATTTTTCGAGGGGCATTATTCTTTGAAATAAGAGTATAGTATACAATTAGTGTAAATAGCCTGTGAGCTCAATGCCATCAGTTTAACTGGGCAATTTTCTTTTTATTAGGTTTATTAACGCATAACCCTACCCAAACCCGAAAAATAAATTACAACAGACCGTACCCCGATCCGAGCAAGACAAAATAATTTCAGTCTACATGCAAGCTGACCCGAACCTAAGAGTTCCATTTGAAAAAACCCGAAATCCCGAACCAAATCTGATAACCGAGAAAAATATTCCAAAGATCCATAACCGGATCCGAACAAGCAAATTAGTTTCCGTGGACACGCAACGCTACCAGAACCTAAAAATTCCATTCGAAGTCATCCTGAAACCTGTCCCGAACCAAATCTTAACCGACAAAAATATTCCAAAGAACTATAACCCGATGCAAGCCAGACAAAATAATCTCCGTCCACCGGCAATCCGATCCGAACCTGAAAGTTTTAATTGAAGTCAATCCGAAACATGGTTGTGGACGGTTTTCGGGTTGACTTAAAATGGAACCTTCAAGTTCGGATCCGGTTGAAAAAAAATTAAACTAAATAAGATAATTCTGCATGAAAACCCATTTATCTAAATTAAGGGGAGGGGCAATTGCCCCCCTTTCCCCCTTTTATACTTAACCAATGAACCTCCAAATCGAATGAAGGAAGCCATATCGTAATAAACTGGTATATCAAATTTGAAGTAAATCGAATAATTCTGTATGAAAAACCCATTTATCTAAATTAAGTGGGGGGGGGGGGTTCTAGCACCCTTTCCTCCCTTTATACTTAACTAATAAACTTCCAAATCTAATCAGGGAAGCTCCTTAACATAATAAACTGGTATACCAAATTTGGAGCAAATTGAATAATTTTGCATTAAAAACCCATTTACCTAAATTAAGGGGGGGGGGCTATCCCCCCTTTCATCCTTTTATATTTAACTAATGAACCTCCAAATCTAATCAAGCCATCTCCTTAACATAAGAAACCAGTATACGAAATTTGAGCTAATCGAATAATTCTACATGAAAAACGCATTTATCTAAATTAAGGAGAGAGGCAATTGCCCCCCTTTCCCCCCTTTATACATAATAATGATCTTCCAAATGTAATCAGGGAAGCTGCTTAACATAATTAACCGGTATACCAAATTTATTGCAAATCGCATATTTCAGCATGAAAACCACATTTATTTAAATTCCGGCGGGGGACAGCCCCCCCCCTTTCCTCCCTTTATATGTAAGTAATGAACCTCCAAATCTAATCAAGGCAGCTCCTTAACTTAATAAACCGGTATACCAAATTTGGAGCAAATCGAATCATTCACCATGAAAAACCAATTTATCTAAATTAAGGGGGGTAGCCCCCCTTTCCCCCTTTTATACTTAAATAATGAGCTTCCAAATTTAATCAGGGAAGCTCCTTAACACAATAAACCGGTATACCAAATTTGGAGCAAATCGAATATTTCTGCATGAAAAACCCATTTATATAAATTAACGGGGGGGGGGACTAGCCCCCTTTTCCCAATTTATCCTTAACCAATGAACCCCAAAAACTAATCAGGGAAGCACCTTATCAGTATGAACCTAGAAAATTTTTTTTGAAGCAAATCGGATATTTCTATCAAGAGTTATCGTGTTACGTACATACTTACGTATGTACGTACGTACGTACACACGTACATACAGAATCGGCGGGCACATAAGCTCTCAGGCTTTGATAGCCTGTGAGCTGAAAATATCACCCTAATCGGATAATAAGTGGTCATTTTTCAATAAGCCTAACGCTTTCTAGGCTCTTTGCAATAAGCCTGAAAAATATCAGGTTAATTGGAAAAAGGGAGATGGATTCTCCAATTAGCCCGGCTCTTTGCAAGTAGCCGGATTTCTCAATTAGCCTACGACATATATATATATATATATATATATATATATATGTGTGTGTGTGTGTGTGTGTGTGTGTAATATGGGCAGTCATAACGCGAAAAATATTGAAATCACTTTTCACTTACTTCCATGTAGTTTTCAATAATCTATTATGGTCCTATGTATGTAAAAATGTGTTGCGTATTCGGATATTTTGTCTGCGTAATTTTTATGTTATTACTTACTATCTTTAACGTTAAAATTATGTCAGTACTTACAATTTTTCCTATTTTCTGTTTACATGTGACTAAAAGTTTATATTAAAGCGTAATTTGTTAAAACATGTTATGTCATAATCGATAAGCTTTACAAAGGAAATACGAGAGCATCGATCATTTACTTATCTTAAAAACAGCAATGGATATTAACACTTTCACCTTTATTTGATATTCTTCTATTTTTTGACAAAAACTTCAGAATAGATTAATATTCTTAATATTGAAAAAAAATGACCACGTAAGATAGTTGTCCGCAATCGATCGTAGAAGGCTGCAGTTTCTGTATGAGTTTTGTTTTTAATATTGATGTAAGTTTAAAGAAAGGGACATAAAAATAAATGCTATGAAACAAAATGACCTGGAATAGTAAAGTCACAAGAACTTTCTTTAATAAGTATGTAAAATGTCGTGTAAGGAATGAAACAAAAACGGGCTGTTGGACCAAAAAAGGGATGGAATATTCGTACAATGTAAAAAAAAATCTGTAAAGTTACTAAAGTTTTTCAAGGAAACTGGGATTCCTAAAACTTTTTATGTAACGGCAACAACAAAAATTCCTGTAACAGACGCACTTTTGCGCCGAAAATCAAAAAATCTGTAAGGTTACTAGAATTTTTTTTAGGAAACTGGGATGCTTACAACTTTTCATGTAACTGCAACCCAGGTTACACATAAAAATTTAGTAAGATTACTGTAATTTTGGCAGATTCATTTGTACAGTTACAGATTTCTATAGCTTTACAAAAACTAGTTTTGTAGATTTGCAGATTTTTTTTGTACAGTTACAGATGAAAGTTTAGTAAGCATGTAACTTTACATCTGTAGAACTACAGATTTTTTGTTACAGTGTACTCGTATCTCAAGAATAAAAAACTCCATTGTATCTGAAACATGTACTTAACTGCCTAATTTTAGAATCTCCACTGCCCTGCTTCTGTACAGCTTGGCGTGGAAAGGAGAGGCAAGCAGTCAGATGCGGTACCTCATATACAAATATAAAGTGCTCAACCGATCAGAGGCAAGTAAAATATATGCACATAGTTCTACAATCTTATATCTGTGAGTTGTTTGTTACATAAATTTAGGTTTCCTCTGTGAGTTATTGGCAGTGATTCTTCTGCATAAATAATTTATCTAAACGAATCCGTGTCTTCTTCAGTGCGTAAATTGTCTGACTGAAACATGTCTGATAATTTCACTAGTACAATAAACAATGAAAATAAGAAAATCACTAGTATACTATACAATATATATATAAAATATGCTTAGTTACACAATTTAATGTATAAATATATATATATATGTGTGTGTATATTTAAGTGGAATAGTTAGTTTACATGATACGATTTTTGTCGCATCACGGGATGTATAAAATGTTAACAAGAACTTTTTTGAAAATTATCAGGTTTCGTTCGCTACGTTAGTCGATTTCTCCAAACGCAGATTGAATCAAGCAAAATACCTCAGTGATCTTGACTTTGTAGGTTTAAAATAAATATTGGCATTTATTTGGCATCTTCTGAAATTTGACAAATGGCATTTGCGCTGGACAATGCAGTCTCATGAAAATCCGTCCAGTACTTTTTAAAAGCATAATCTTTCAAGTTAGGAATATTCTAAATACAGAACCAAATAATTCTATAACAAATCACCGTAGAACAATATAAAATATGCTAAAACCATCGTTGAAAAAGTATATAACTAGTAATCTACGTATCATGAAAACCAGTCCAGTAGAACTTTTTAAAAAGTCTAAACTTTCAAAATAGGGTTCTCCTGTTTATAGAACTTTCCTCTATAATTATATAACTAAACAAAAGTAGAACAATATTAAATATACTAAGATAATCTATGAAATAATATCTAACTAACAATTGAAATATCACAAAAACCCGTCCAGTAGTACTTATATAAAGGCTAATCTTTCAAAACCCGGCTCACCTGATTATAAGCCTTTCATCCATAATTCTGTGACTAAACAACGTAGAATGATATACAATATGTTGAAATCTCCTCTAAAAAATTATCTAACTACCAGTGTAAGCCCCATCAAAATCCATGCAGCAGAACTCAAGATATAAGCCACCGAAACGAATTCTCCATTTATATTTTATTTATAGTAGACTAGAAAATCCCGCGGCTTTGCTCGCGTAATAGTTAAAATATGCCAAGTGATATTTATATGTCTAATTTTTATTAAAAGCTAATAACTAAATTTTATTTTATTAAAATGTAATATTTTATTTTATTAAAAGGTAATATTTTATTTTATTAAAAGGTAATATTTTATTTTATTAAAAGGTACTTAGTACTTTTAGGAATATGCATTCAAAAATCTTATACTATAATGCGAGCAAAATTTGTGTGTGTGTGTATGTAAAGTTTATCTTGAAAATGGCTCTAACGATTTTGATTGAATTTTGCACCCTACCGTTTTCGGGCGCGAAAAAACCATTGGGATGAATCTTGTGTTCGAGAAAATTCGATTAGTGGGTCATTTTGGGTCATTTTGTGTCGGGGTCAAGCTAATTATGTCTAAAGAACGGCTCAATCAATTTTCACCAAATTTTGTATCTAACCATTTCCGGGCACGAAAAGACCATTGGAATGGGTCACGTGCTTGAGAAAATTAGATTAGTGGTTCCTTTTGAGTTATAATGGGTCAGGGTCAAGCTAAATATATCTAGAGAACGGCTCAATCGATTTTGGCTAAATTTTGTATCTAACCATTTTCAAGCACGAAACAACTATTAGGATGGGTCTTGTGTTCAATAAAATTCGATTAGTGGGTCATTTTTGGGTCACTGTGGGTCAAGCTATTTTTATCTAAAAAACGACTCTAACGATTTTCACTAAACTCTATATTCTACAGCTTTCGATTATGAGAAGACCATTGTGCTAAGTCACATGTTCCAGAAAATTCGATTAGAGGTCATTTTTAGGTCACCGTGGGTCAAGCTAAGTTTATCTAGATAACGGCTCTGACGATTTCGACGAAATTTTGCACCCTACTGTTTTCGGGCACGAACAGACCATTGGGTTGGTTTTCGTGTTCGAGAAAATTCGATTAGTGGGTAATTCTGGGTCATAATGTGTCAGAGTAAAGCTAATTATATCTAGAGAACGGCTCAATCAACTTTGACTGAATTTTGTATCTAACCATTTTCGGGCACGAAAAGACCATTGGGATGGGCCTTGTGTTCGAGAAAATTCAATTAGTGGGTCATTCTGGGTCATAATGTGTCAGAGTCAAGCTAATTATGTCTAGAGAACGGCTCAATCGACTTTGACTGAATTTTGTATCTAACCATTTTCGGGCACGAAAAGACCATTGGGATGGGTCTTGTTTTCGAGAAAATTCGATAAATGGGCCATTTTTGGTCATAATGGGTCAGGGTCAAGCTGATTATATCTAAGAACGGCTCAATCGATTTTGACTAAATTCTGTAGCTAACCATTTTCAGGCACGAAAAGACCATTGGGATGGGTCACGTGTTCGAGAAAATTCGATTAGTGAGTCATTTTTGGGTCACTGTGGGTCAATTATTTTTATCTAAAGAACGGCTTTAACGATTTTCACTAAACTCTAAATTCTACAGTTTTGGATTACGAGAAGAACATTGGGTTAAGTTACATGTTCGAGAAAATTCTATTAGTGGGTCATTTTTGCGTCACCGTGGGTCAAGCTAAGTTTATCTAGATAACGGCTCGTACGATTTAGACGAAATTTTGCATCCTACAGTTTTCGGGCACAAAAAGACCAATGGGATGGGTATCGTGTTCGAAAAAAATAGATTAGTGGGTCTTTTTGGGTCATGATGTGCCCTGGTCAAGCTAATTACATCTAGAGAACGGCTCAATCGATTTTGACTGAATTCTGTATCTAACCATTTTCGGGCACGAAAAGGCCATTGGGATGGGTCTCGTGTTCGAGAAAATTAGATTAGTGGTTCCCTTTGAGTTATAATGGGTCAGAGTCAAGCTAAATATATCTAGAGAACGGCTCAATCGATTTTAACTAAATTTTGTATCTAACCATTTTCGAGCACGAAAAAACTATTGGGATGGGTCTTATGTTCGATAAAATTCGATTAGTGGGTCATTTTGGGGTCACAGTGGGTCAAGCAATTTTTATCTAAAATACGGCTCTAACGATTTTTACTAAACTCTATATTCTACAGTTTTGGATTACGAGAAGACCATTGTGCTAAGTCACATGTTCGAGAAAATTCGATTAGTGGGTCATTTTTGGGTCACCGTGGGTCAATCTAAGTTTATCTATATAACGGCTCTAACGATTTTGAAGAAATTTTGCACCCTACTATTTTCGGGCACGAAAAGACCATTGGAATGGGTCACGTGTTCGAGAAAATTCGATTACTGGGTCATTTTGGGTCACAATTTGTCAGGGTCAAGCTAATTATATATAGAGAACGGCTCAATCGATTTGGACTAAATTTGGTATCTAACCATTTTCGGACACGAAAAGACCATTGGGATGGGTAAAGTATTCAAGAAACATCGATTAGTGGGTCATTTTTGGGTCACCGTGGGTCCAGCTTAATTTATCTAGATAACGGCTCTACGATTTTGACAAATTCTGTAAGCTATCGTTTTCGGGCACAAAAAGAGCATTGTATGGGTCACGTGTTCGAGAAAATTCGATTAGTGAGTCATTATGAGTCCGGGTCAAGCTAATTACATCTAAAAAACTGTTCAAGATATTTTCACATTTTTTTTTTTAATATACGGCCGTTTCTGGTCATGATATGACCATTGTGCTAAGTCACATGTTCGAGAAAATTCAATTAGTGTGTCATTTTGGGTCACAATGGGCCAGGGTCAAGCTACTTGAATCTGAAACATGCTCAAAACATTTTGACCAAATTTTATATTATACCGTTTCTGGGCATGGGAAGAGAATTGGGCTAAGTCACGTGTTCGAGAAAACTCGATTAGTGGGTCATTTTGGGTCACAATGGGTCAGCGTCCAGCTAATTGTATCTAAAAAACGGCTTAAACGATTTTGACTAAATTTTGTATTCTATCGTTTTCGGGCTCGAGAATGCCATTGGGCTATGTCGCGTGTTCAAGAAAATTCGATTAGTGGGTTATTTTGTGTCACAATGGGTCAGGGTCAAGCTAATTGTATTTAAAAAGCTCTTCAAAACATTTTGATAAAATTTTGTATAATACCGTTTCCGGGCATGATAAAACCGTTGGTCAGGGTCGCATGTTAAAGAAAATTCAATCAATGGGTCATTTTGAGTCTTAATGGATTAGGATCAAGCTAACTTTATCTAAAAAACGGCTCTAAAGATTTTGACAAAACTTTGTGCTACACCATTTCGGGACAAGATAAAACCATTGGAATGGGTCGCATGCTCAAGGAAATTCTATTAGTGGGTCATTTTGGTGATAATTGGTCGGGGAGAAGCTAACGTTAACTCCAAAAATGTTCAAACAATTTTCACATTTTTTTTTGTTATACCGTTTCATAGAACAAAAAGACAATTGAAATAGCTCACATGTTCGATAAATTTCGGTTAGTGGTTTTTTGAAACAACGTGGGTCAAGCTTATTTTATCTAGAAAACGACTAACGATTTTCACTAAATTTTTTGTTCCATCGTTTTCAGGCTCGGGAAGAGCATTGTATTAGGTCGCATGTTCTAACAAATTCGATTAGTGGGTCATTTTGGGTCACTATGTCTCAGGGCAAGCTAATTGTATCTAAAACAGCAAGAATGATTTAGTGGAAATAATATATCGAGATAAACACAAAGGTAATTTTGACCGAGCTTAGCTCGGTCATTCCTGCTAGTAACTATTTAAAACACAGTTTGACTAAACAATCATTATTACACTGCATTAGGCACAAATGAGGCTTAAATTAATAAAACGAAATAAAACGAAATAAATGGTAATTTAGAAAATATTTTGAAACTTTTATGCTCAATTAATACGTTCATTTCAGTATTCATTTGAAGTTTTGAATTTTTTAGAAACCATCTTCATACATCTTAAAATTAACTATCATGTCAAATTCCAAGTCCTACCCCCTCTCTCAACATAAAGGGCGATGTTGAAATAGGAACTGTCACCATTAATTTGCTAACATTAATTTTTAAATCAGTTTGTTATTTCCTAGTATTCCACAGAAACGTAATTTAGAAAGCTTTTAAACGCCTTTTTAAAACGTTTGTTGTTCCTGTGAACCCCAGGAGGTAGAATCAGTGGCATGAAATATAGCCTGTGTAAGAGCCGAGACTGTTACCATTGATTCACAACTATTACTTTTATAATCGGTTTATATTCCCTGAAATTGTATAGAAATCGTAATTTAGGACTTTTTTAGAATGCTTTTCGCACCTACCCTTGCTTCACCCCTTTTAAATTCGAATTTACTTTCGACAGTTCTTCGAGGGCATTTATATTTTATAAGTAAAAACCATTCCATATTGAAAGTAGCCTTGAGCCTAGATTGCCTTTTCAGCATCACAGAAATCGCAATTTAGAAAGTTTTTTGCTCCTGCAACCCTCTGGTGGTAGTGGCACAGACATACAACTTATGTTTGAGCAAGTTCTATCACCAACAATTTGTCATCATTATTTTTTAAATCGGTTCAGTATTTGATATGATTACATAAAAATTATAATTTAGAACGCTTTTCGCTCACTTCATCCTTTTAAATTTGGAATTTTCTTTCGACTATTCTTAGGAAGGAGTTGTAACTTGTAAGTAAATATCATGCCATATTTCAAAATGTTAGCCCCTCAGTTATGCAAAAAATGCAAATTAGAACATGTTTTGCTCTTGCAACCCCCAGATGGTAGTGACAGTAACATAAAATATAGCCAATGTTGTCGCAGGGACTGTTATTATCAATTTGCAACCATTACTTTTGAAATAGCTTTGGTATATCCTGAGATTGAGTAGAAATCGCAATTTAGAACGTTTTTAGAACGCTTTTCGCACATTTTCACCCTCCTTTTTAAATTTCTAATTGTTTCGAAACTGTTCTTAAAGATCATTTATATCTAAATAAATATGTACCTTTCGTGTAAATTCCAGTTGCTAGCCCATACCGATCACAAAAATCGACATTTAGAATGTTTTTTGCTCCTGTAACCTCCAGGTGATTGTGACACCAACATGAAATAGTGTCTATATTAGAGCAGAGGCTGTCAGCATCAATTTCCTACCATTACTTTTGAAATCAGTTTGATTCTTCCTCAGATTGCTCACAAATCGGCATTTAGAACGTTTTTAAAACGCTTTTCGCGCATTCACACCGTTTAAATTTCAAATTTTTAAAGAACCGTTCTTAGAGATCATTTATATCTAATAAATGTATAACATGCAAAATTTCATGAATCTAAGTCCTTCCATAATTCAAAAATCACATTTTTAAAACGTTTTTTGCTCCTGCACCCCCTTTGGGGTAGTGGCACCAACATAAAACATGGCCTATCTTAGAGCAATGGTTCTCACCATCATTTTGACACCATTATTTTTTAAATCGGTTTGCTATTTCCCGAGATTGTGTAGTAACCACCATTTAGAACGTTTTTAGAACGCTTTTTGTGCATTTTCAACCCTTTTAAACGTCGAATTGTTTAAGAACTGTTCTTAGAAACCCTTTATATCTAATAAGGAATAATATTTAAAATTTCATATTTCTAGGCCATTCAGTAATGCGAAAAACGCATTTTTAGAACGTATTTTGCTCCTGCACCCCCTTTGGGGTAGTGGTACCGACATAAAATATAGCCTATGTTCTAAGTTGGGCTAACACCGTCATTTTGATACCATTACTTGTGAAATCGCTTCGGTAGTTCCAGAGATTACCTGTAACAAACAAACAAACTTTACTTCTTTATAATATTAGTATAGATAACTGTATTTTGTGGCTTACTGAAAGGGAGTTATGACTTGAGTTTACATTTTTCTCCATATAATCTGCATGATATTACTTCCTTGATTGGAACAAAACCTTTTTGAATTTACGGTGTCATTTATTTATTTCTAACAAGTGAGAAATTATATATGTGTGAATATTTATTTAATATTTATGAAACTGACTAAAACCATAAATTATAGGTAATGACATTAAAGAGTGGTGTCATTACCTCGATACAGTTGCGAAATCACCTGAGGCGGAATCTTCTGAGTAATCCCGCCACTGTGCAGAGGTTGAAAGAAGTTTTTTTTTAAATGTTTGATTATGTTACAGTTATAATTACGGTTAAATTTACACTGATACTAAAGATCATGTTTCAGCTTAAGAAATTTTACTGTTTAAAAATAAACATCTTTTATAGATGAAAAAATTTAATTCCCTTAAGGTGTGGTTATTCCCCCGGTCTCCTCTATGGGTACTGAAATTTAAAAAATGTTTATCTTGTTTAATTTGTAATATGGCAATGGACAGAGCTGTTAGGATGTGTTTGTTCTTAGGATTTCGATTTTACTTGTACTATTTTCTTTTGTACTATGTTTCAATTATATTGCTTCTTGGCAAAGTATTAATTCCTCATGTAGTGATGTTCCAGTGTGTGTGTGGGAGGGGGGGGGGTGGAGGTCAAGTAAGTGTCAATCAAATCTGATTTTAAACAGATTTATTTAGCTAAGGAACGTTCTGGGCAAAACAAACACAACATATATACATTTTTTTTTAATTTTTTTTTTTTACACAAGTGCAGTTCTTAACTTTGTTTCACTTTACCCATTGGAGACGACGCTGAAGCCTTTTTTGTGGTTTAAGTGTGTTTCTTATCGGGTTTCATATTTCATTTTTCTTGTTTGTTCGTCGAATACTAGTGTGGAATAAATAGTTTTTTGCTAAATTATTTTCATTTGTGTAATTCACCGTGACTTCGTCGTTGCATGAGAAAAAAAATTATTTTGTTGAAACTTCGCCAGATAGAAAAACATACTACTAACCTTGGCGTGATTTGTAATTTATCCTATTTAACACTCTTTGACTAGTAAAGGAGTGCATTTGAAAATTGACTAAAAATGAGTTTTTAATCCATATTATGTATTTCTTAATACTTAATTAAATTAATTAACAAATCAAACTTAGAAAGTATACACAACCGAATAATGTACTTTTAATAACTGTTAGTATTATAACTTATAGTAGCTTAGTATTGCCTGCAATATATCCATAAATATGATTATCATGTTTATAAATATATCTGCATGACTATCTAATAGAAAATAAGAGATGAACGAGTGTAGAAATTCAAAACCAGCTACATATAGAATGTCCACTTGAAAATTATAAAATAATAAAATAAATCAAAATATCAAGAGAAATACCTAATACATGCAAGGTAATAAAGTGAAATAAAATCATAAATCTGTTGGCTAAATCATATCAATTTGAAAGGAAGGGGAATTATGACACCAAACATTTATTTCCTGGAAGTCTATGTTAACTTACTATTTCATTTATAATGTTTATGATTTCATTTACATAAATCGACATTTCCCCCAAATTATAATAAAATACTGTAACTACTTCAGATAAATTTATATACATGATTTACATAAAATACATCTAAAATCTTGAATACTTCTTAAAACAGACATAAATTTCAGAAATTGAATTTATGATACACTTTTAAAAGGGAAATCTGGTATAATGATTTGCAAACTAAGTTCTTTTAAGAAGATATAAAAGGAAATGCTTTGATTTAGTTTTGTTATTCTGTTTAAGACTCTTTATTTTAAATTGTTTGTTATCATAAAGTCATTTAAAGTTTATTTTATAAAATGAAATTCTATTCAAGAAAATAAACTTTGAATTGAATATAGGATAAAATGTTAAACGGTTATTTCAGAACAACTGACTCAGAATTAATTTAAGAAAATTATGTTCAAAGAGTTCTTGTTGAATCATTTTACGTAAGAATAATTTCATAGAATTAGAAAGTTTTTGAGAAACATTTTAAAACATTGTACCTTTTTGTAAAATGTGCAAATTTCTGAAATATGCTCGATGTATATTAAGTATTACCAAATGCGAATAATTCATTCTTTCAATTTTTATTTTTATGTTATCTATGTAAATTTGTTTTATATATTTTAACACTAGATTTTTATGTTTCGCAATCAGATGAGTTTCGTCTTTTCTAAAAATGTATTGAAAGATAAAAACTTTTCATTTATTCATGTGCAGAAGAAAAGACATTATTATTATTATTATTATTATTATTATTTTATACTTTTAGAATATACTTTTTTTTTCTTGTTCCACTTTTTGGAATGTAAAAAATAATTGTATCTTGAATCTTGGAATTCAAATCGTATAATTGAATCAGAAATAATGTGTTATGTCTAATAACTTAAAATTCATAAAAACTACAACTGTAGTTATCATAACTATTAAATACACTTTTAATCGACAAAATAAATCTGACTCAAATATTACGAAAAGCCAGTTACATAATCAAAACTTTAATATATACGGAACATTATTCCTCGTTTACATTTTCGTCAGAAAGAGTATCTGACGTCATTGGGCCCATGCACGCAACTTAAGATAAATATATAAAGCAATAAACTTACACTTAATGATTTACAAAATGATTATGATAACAATAAATCTCACTTATTGAATTCAGAAATTACTTTATTTCATTTCTGATTGATTTATTATATCTAAATGATATTTGTAGATAAGAAACCCCCCCCCCCTTTTCAGTTGCTGACTAGCTACTCAAAACTATATTCTATTTGCCGAATCTGTGCGGCATTTTGGTCACACGACCAAATCACGTTCTATAAGTCATTGGCTCTGTTTCAGTGAACAAGTCTGAGGAATCTTTCCCCATAAGAGCGTCTTGATTAATGCTTTCTAGGTGAAAAGGAGAAGGATAAAAATTAATAGGAGATAATTCTAATGGGAAAACCCGTTGTATTCTCCAGATTATGGACAAAGTCTGTTCAGACAAATCATTAGAGGCATCATTACAATCATTTTTTTATGTCACAAGGGTTAAATGTTAAACTTCCCATTATGATTTAAAAAAAAGAATTAGCTTGTACATATAATAAGCTAATAATAAGCTAGAAGTGGCAGGAGTCGTTCGGTAGCTTCATCGTTTCGAGCCCTCCCGTTCCGCTTTTCGGTGTCTTTAATTTGAGTAATTTCCGCTTTAAATTTGTCTGGTTTCAATTTTTGATTTTTTTTCAACTTTGCTCTCGCTAGAGAGTCTTTCACTCGGGACGTGGCCGGGGACCTACGAATCTTGCTTCCGCAAAAGAGTCGAACCATGTAACCTGATAACCACACCACGTTCTGTTTTCAATCTGAGCTTTCTAATTATGCAATCCTTTCCAGGAATTAGATCCACAATCTTTGTTAACGGCCAATTGAGACGTTTTTGTACATCGCGTAATCAGCACAAGTTTACCAAGCTTCAAGTCGGTAACTGGGCGATTTCACGACGCCTTTGAATAACTTGTCCGAGATATTCAGTTCGAAAGCGCATTCTCAATTGTTCCATGAGCTAATTCTGTATCGCAGCCTTTTGCGAAACTGTTTTGCGTCAACTTCATCAATGTCCTTGGTACTAGGGCTAGAGTTTTGTACTAAAAACATGTTCGGTGCAAATGGATATAATCCTCTGGATTTTCGGATTGATATGTGAGAGGGCGAGATTTTATAATGTATTCACAATCACACAAAATTGTTTGCAGTTCCTCAAAAGTCATAACAGCTTTACCAATTATTCGTCGAAGAAGTTCTTTGATCACAGGGATAAGCCTTTCCCACCAGCCACCCCACCAGGCGGCTGAGGGAGGATTGAACTTCCAAACGATTCGTTTCAGGTTGGAGAAACTAGTCAATATTTGCCAATCAATTTTTGACCGATCATTATTTTCGCCTTTGAAATTAGTACCATTATCAGAATATATTACTCTAGGTCTTCCTCTTCTTACGATCAAACGTCACAAAGACAGCAAAAATGCATCGGTTGACAGAAAGGAGACAAGCTCTAAATGAACAGCTCGATAGACTGCACAAGTATAGAGCACTATCCAGGTTTTATCTGCATTTTTAATAAATAAAGTTCCAGCTAAATCAATGCCTAAAATTTCAAAAACGTTAGAATCGTTAATGTCATCAAAGTGCAGTGACACTGGATCGGATTTACCTGATTTAACTTTGTAGCGCTGCGAAGGAACGCATTTATTTACTACTTTTCGGACAGTTGTTCAACCTATTTAAATTCAATATTTTTCTCTCAAAATACTTAGAAGAATGTGAGTTCCAGCATGACAATTCACTATATGGAAATGTTCTATCAGCCTAACCATGAAAATACAGTCATCATTTAAAAGAATTGGCGATAAGAAATATGGTGTATCAATGCGCTCTGTAATTCTTGTCTTTACTCTAATTATACCGTCTTCATCTTTAAAACAGATTAGGTTAGGTATCGAATCTAGATCTGGAAAAAACTCACTTTGTACAGTTGAAATTAAAGTTTTTTCAGCATTTTCTAATTCCTCAACTGATAATTTACCATTTTTCCTTGCACAATATCGCGATTTCACGTTATTTATGAATCTTAATGCCCATTGCCCAAGCAACTAGTCTAATAATAGATTCAAATTTTGAAAGTTTCCTAGCGTACCAAGGAATATTTTTGACTGTTGTATCACAAAATTTCACTTTTCTCCTTTCACTAGTAATCTCTGGAATTTCACTATCAAGAGTCTCAGTTCTGGGGCATTTTTCCCTTTTTTCAATGAGCCATTTCGGCCCTTTCCACCACCGAGATTCTAGCAATTGCTGAGGAGAACGCCCAAGCGAAATCAAATCCGCAGGATTCATTTTTCCTGGCAAATGGCGCCATTCGCTATTGGGGAAAATACTTTTTATTTCTTTCACCCTGTTAGAAACAAAAACGGACCATTCACCGTATTCACTTATCCAGTACAACGTAACCATGGAGTCACCTTCAAAAATTGTTTTCATGTTCTGGACACAAAGTGCTTGCTGTACTGAATGTGTCAACCTAGCTCCGATGTTACACGCGATTAATTCCAATCTCGGAATTGACGCTTGCTTTATAGGACTAACTCTAGCATTTGCTCTAATTAATTGAGCTTTTACAGCTTCCGGGTTTATAGTTCGAAAAAATACGCAAGCTGCATATGCCTCTTTGCATGCATCCACGAAAACATGCATCTCGGTAGACTCATTTATTTCAACATATCGCGGAATTTGAACCTCCTCTAATATATTTATTTCTCTGAACCATTTTTTAAAAGGTTTTTGAATTTCCTACGGTAATGGAGAATCCCAACCTAGACCCAGTTTCCAGGTTTCCTGCAATTTAATTTTGGGTGGCAAAATTGCTGGGCACAATATTCCAATAGGATCAAAAATTTTCTGCATAGAGCTCAAAATTAATATTTTAGTGAAATTTTCATTGTTACTCAATTTATCAAAAGATAAATTACACTTAAGCATATCCTAATCAAGATCCTACAATATCCAAAGCAATTTTGTTACACCCGGACTCTTTTAAACATTTTGAGATTTAACATTTCTTTCCCAATTTCTCAAATTAAAACACCCTGGAGACATAATGCATTTAGCCTGCTCGATAAATTCGTCCTGTTCCACAGCATTCGAATCACCTGTAACACAATTATCAACATAAAACGAATATTTCAACTTTTCTGCCATATTCCTATAATTAAGAGATATATTATCTAACAAACGAGATATCGAAGCTGCCAACAATGTCTATAATAATTTCTCCGTTCACAGAAGGATAATGAAATCGTAAAAAATATCTATGATGTGGGTTTATGCTAATCTGCAAAAGGGCTTTTTCGATATCCACTGAAATACCAATTTTATAAATTCGAAACCTATCTATAATATCCGGTAATTGCTCGATTAAATTTGGGCCTTTATACAAAATATCATTTAAGGAACGCTTTCCGTATTCTCTAACAGACGCATCAAAAACAGGCCTAATTTTAGTAGTAGCACTTTCCAGTTTCACCACAGGCCGATGCGGCAAGAAATGCCCTTTCTGGACGTCCCTCGTAAACTTTCTCAATTATTTCTAAATCTTACCATTCTTTGAAAACATTTTCATAATCAATAAGAAGACCGCCCTTTTTTGCGCGTTCGTACATTATTTTTATGTCTCTTCCACGTCATTTCCTTATTACTGGGTAATTCAATCGTAACAGATTTAAAAGGTAAACAAACTTCATATCTACCATCTGGATGAATTTCAATATTGGTTTTAAATTCCTCTATTATTTTAGAATGCTCATATTTATTTTTCAAACTTTCTACAGGCTCTCTAATACCGATCGTTCCAAGATCCCATAACTCATTAATTGAAGCATTTTTTACATACACAGATATAATACACAAAACAATAGTACTATCATAATTACTATTCAAATTTTGATTGGGTTTTCCAGTTAATACGCCACCCAATCGTGTAAACCTGAATTTAATTTCATACATTTATTAGTGAATAATGTGCCAATTAAATCGGCACATAAAAGTAAATTAATTTCCGAATCCTCAGATTCAAGATCAGGTAAAATATTTTTTTTTCTCTAAGCTCAATAAGTGCCTCCACACTAGAAAGTTTGGGTACAAACCCGAGAAGGCAATGGGTGATTTTAATTTTCCTCTTAGGAACCAGATGTAGATTCTCAACCACCTTTTTACTAACATGTTTTGAGAAGCAGAATCAATAATAGTGCGAACCTTTAGTTCCACATTCTTATTTTCCACTTTAACCATTAATGTCATGAGATAAACATTTTCAATATTAGAATGATTTGTCATAATATTAGTTTCATGAATTTCATTTTTTCTCTTATCATTAGCATTTTCCAGATTATCATCTGGGCACATAAGAAAATGATGATACTTTTTACACTTAATACAGATACTTTTAAATCTACAGTTTTTATATATGTGGTTAGGCTTAAAACAATTAATGGAAGCATTTTCTTTAATAATATATTTTTCTTATTTTCTAAAGTCATGTTTTTAGCGGCAAAACAATCTCGCAAAGAATGTTTTTTATCAAAAATATACAAGTATATTCTCACTTACCTGCATTTCCAAAAGAAGTGTTTAATAGCGATGAAGCCGTTGCAGGTGGGGATGTTTTATTATCCCGGTCATATCTTTTATTAGTAGTATTAGCACCGAAACCACTGCGCCCTAAAGCAACCATCAACTCGCTTCGAATTTTGTGCTTAAGAAAACAAATTAAGTTTTTGAGGGAACGTTCTTCATGTATTGCATCTTTGGACTTTCCCACGACATCAGGACTTCTTCAGGGAGGATCAATTCTACTAACGGGATCAAGAAATCCCCGTATTTTTCTTGAGTACGTCCTAAAGTTTCGAGCGATCGCAATTTAATTCATCATACAATTTTGGCAAATCTGTTTTTACTCGGCCAGCGATGGCATTTTTTAAGACCATTGCTAATAAGTCCCGTATATACACTTGTACGAGCAGATCTTCTCTACCAAATCGTTCTTTGATTTGATTTATCGCTTGATGATAATTAGCAGCTGTACCTGGAAAGCTCTGCACCACTTTGGCTGCTTTTGAATTCGGAATGACTGCTTGTATTAAATATTGAAATTTATCAGAGTCCGAAATACTTTTATCTTCAAGTATCTTCTGAAACTGAGACCAAATTGACAAATAGTCCTTAACATCACTGTTTAATTTCTTCAATTCAATCTCCGGCAGTTTAAAACTTCTCTTCTGATTTGAAAAACTTAACCTCCTTGAAGCATTTCATATTTATAAAAATTTAAATAATATTGTTAATTGTGAATTCGCAATTCCTACATTATCAGATTGTTGGAAATATTACATAAATACTTCTTTCTCTTACTTTTTCTCACTGTTTCGGTTCCATCTCCCATATATTTTCCTACTGGCTGTTACCTGCAATCCTATGATTTCCTATTGTTCAAAAAACTTTTAACTTAAAATCTTATCTGTCCTATATATATAAGCAAATTTCCGCCATCCGTAGCATTGAGGAATGTGTGCTACATGCTACCGAAACCGGTATGCTTTAAATTTATAAGTTTTTGGTGTTTTTAACGTTGTTTATTCGTCACGCTTCTATCAGATGTCATATATTGGCGCAATTGTTTTCCGACAACAATTTGGGGGAAAATATCAACAGCATAAACAACAACATCCTACTTACCATATCAAGCAAAATAAGACACTTTGGCGCCAGTTATGTACCCGTTGCTTATATGATATTGGCGACAGAACAAAACGCGCCAATATGATGCCGTATATGATATCTGTACCGAAAGTTCTCCATTTTGATTTTTAAAAAAATCGAATAAAACTACATAAATTTTGCCATGATCGCAAAGAATTTTCAGTACTGTTAAGCTGATTAGCCGGGCGCAAATTCCCGCCAATAGCTTTTTTTTTAACTCGCCATTTAGCACTTTTTTTATTTTTCGTGTGGTAAATTTAAACATTGCTTTGAAGTTGGAATTAAATGACATGGTTTGTTGCATTATTTAATTTTTGGCCAGATGTCATTTACCATGGTTTGGCGTGATTTTTTTTTTTTTTTTTTTTTTTTTTTTTTTTTTTTTTTTTAACGAAAATTTGGCAAAACCTCTTTTTCGAATACCAGTTACGTATGTATTTTTAAATTATTTTTTATTATTTTTAAAATGAAATAACAATAAATAAAATAATTATTAAGTATAGAAAAAACAAGTTATATAATTTTAAAAAAGAAAATAAAAGAAAATAAACATTTATTATTAAATAAACAACTATAACCGGTTTATAATGGTAATCAAAATAATGGCATTTTGGTGGCATGGTGAGTATATCACTTCTATTCCTAATATTTTTCTTTTCATTTTTTTTTATTTTTTTAATGAACTGCAAGCCATTAATTTTAAATGTTTCAGTTTTAAATGAAAGTTTTGAATTTTAAATAAAATGAATCAAAGGATTATATTTTAAATTAAATTAACGAAATACAAAAGAAAACAAATGCGGCGGGAAAATTGTTTGGCGATTTATCACCTGCGTCCCAATAACATAAAAATACCGAATTTTTGATTTCTCTATAAGAATCATCTGATTTGGCGAAGAATTGTTAAAATAAATTGAGTTGTGGCATTATGTTTAAAAGTAACATGATGCATTTCTTAGCATACATTTAAGGCAGACCAAACTGGTCGCCAAATTAGTTTAAAATCATAACATTTTCTAAAATATGACAAAATATATATACATGTTATGCCTTCATTAGAGAAAAGTATTTAAAATTAGAAAAAAAAATATATCTTGAAAACTAATTCGAATTTTAAAATTCTAATACCAGTTTTGAAACTGCAGATCAATACGGATTTTTGTTGTTAATTTCACCGCATAATATTCCATATTTTAGGAGAAATCGCCATGAAACATAATCAGTCGTTTCATAAGCTCGTTTCATAAGTTCGATTCTTTAGGATTTTATATATATAGGGTAGATTATTATTATTATACAATAAAACAAATTAAGACATGTATGAACCAAGTTGCATGAAAATTATTATTGTCATGAAAATATTTCTTCTTCTTACGCTTTTAATGAGATGATAACCACAATTAATGATAGTAATTTCTGACTATGAGGATGATGGTCGATTGTTACCAAGTGGCATGTCTGTGTTTGCTGACATGCCACTTTGCCTGAACATGCTGCATGGTACCTTTTATTTTCCGGAAATTAAGAATATGTATATATGAATGGAGTATTTTTAAGAGCGATGTGCTACTTTAGTATTTCCAAGAAATTCCCAATACTATGCTTGATTGTTAGTACATCATTATTTAATATTCAGTTTTAATTTATTTTGTATCTTTTCTATAATCTAGAAAACATAAAAATTTCTATTATTGCTTTGTAAAGGTTAAAGCAATGTTGTTTTACTATCTACACGGAAAGAACTGTTTGGTTGTGATAACCAAATTTATTTGTTACACCTTTTGGTCGTTCCCGTTTGTTGTACCAACTAATTCTTTGTTGCGACAATCACAACTGTTTAGTTGATTATTCTAAATAATTTGATGAATTTATTTAGTTGAATGAGCAGTTAAATTTAGTTAAAATAACCATATTTTGTTGGATGAACTAAATTATTTGGTTCGCTGTGATTCAATCACTGGTTGCATGGTGTGCTGCTGTGCTTCTTCTCCCGGTCAACATCTACGTCAATTCAAAATGCCGGATCGCATAGAAGAACCATAGAAGTCTTAATAGTTATTTCCTACTTTTTGGAAGAGACAGTCCATTCTAGCCGTAGCAAAATATATGGAAAAGTGGGGATATTTCTAGGGAATGATTGAAGCACATTTTTTACATTTAAAAGCGGAGAATTTTAGTTACAATTGTCCCAACCAGCGAAATTGCGTGCGCGTCCTTGTAAACAGGTTGGCTGAAGGGGCGAGGTGAAAATTCAAATATAGTGTTTTCGTGCACAACACTGAAGCGTTCGTTGAACATGTGATTCAAATGATGGTATGTCTGATTTTATCTATGCTCGTAATTTTATTCAGTTAAATCCTAATTAATCGTATTTGAGTTCAATATTTTTGTATATATTTTTGTTTCGCAGAAGTTCATTTTCTTTTAAAAATTAAAATTGTGTATGTATTTTTGTCCAATAAAATTAAAGATAACTGGAAAGTAGAAATATATCTTTATATAATATTCATTTACATTTTTTAGGTATACTTTCATTATACGTAGCATATTTTTCATTGTGTTTAATTAGCGCTATTTCTTTAAATGTGTTTTTAGTCCAACAAATGCAAAATGACGTTTGTTTACATTATTATCCATTTGATTTTCCACAGCATGTTTCATATGCGCAATCTAAATTTATTACATTTTGGTTGTACATATTGTGTGAATTTTAAAATATTATTTAACATATTTTTTTTTAATTTCTGTGAAATTTAAAATTAAATTACTTTGATTAAATGAAATTAAATATTTGACATTTCCAATGCACATAATAATAGACACGTCAGATTTTGAAAATACATATTTATATTTAAATAGAAAGATTTTGAAAAAAAATAAAAGAAAAATTCTTACTTAATTTAAATAAAAATTAAATTATGAAACATCGAATAAAATATAATGAAAAATTTAAATGATTCTGAAAAACAATTGTCCTTCTGTGCAAAAAAGAAAGAAAGAAAGAAAAAAAAAACTATGCAACATGTAAATCATTTTAAAATATTTCAGAATAAAGTTACAAAAAATGTCCTTTTTTGATTTTACCCAGGAATTGTATAAACTCTTAATTTGTTTTTATATATTTCTTAAACAGAGAATAATTTTTACATAATTAAATTATGCAAAAATCCTTTAGTTAGTACCTCGATGGATTTAATAAATATAAAATAACTGAGCATAGATTATGCCAGACTTATTATCATTTTAAGGAACATAGAAAATGATAATAATAAAAAAAAATTAGAAAAATCACAAACAACATTTCCTGTGTAAAAGCAGGGTACAGAATAAATTTTTACTAAGTAATTTAATATGTATATTTATTTTCTGTATAAAATAACAATTGGAATTTTATATATTTATTAATAATTAATTATTAAATAACGAACAAAATTTCATGTATTCAATTTAAACGTTTAATTATGTATATTAGGGTAGAGTGAAAAAACGAAAGTTGGAATTTTGATTTTGGATAACAGCGAAAAGTTGCCTTTTAGTACCTCTAATATACGTGCAAAATTTCATGAATTTTGAAAATGTCCTTCAGGGCTATACCAGAACCTTTTATATTTTTATTGTTACACGCAATGAGCTCTTATCATATATTGTATATTTACAGGGTTTTTTGGTAATCTCGTTTGACATTTTTACATTTAAAATGTTTAGTGTAATTCCCTTTATTATTTTAAACTTTCAGTCTTTATTTTAGAATATTTGAAACGTTTTATTGAGTTTTAAAAATTGTTTGTTCTCATTTTTAGAGTCATTTTTAAATGAGTACGTGTGGAAGCGAATTGAAGTTTATCATTACTAGAAGTGCAGTGGAATATCCCCTGTTTGGTGCCCCTTCAAAACTAAATAAAGCTGTTTTGCAAACAATTATGAAACATTATTTTTTATACAAGGCAATAAGAGAAGAACACATATCTCTATTTGAAGAGCCAAATTCACTGTATCTGGGACACATTACGCCATCTTCTGGATGAGGAAAGAATATTGCACTGAAAACAACTTAAGCCATGATAAACTAAAGGCTATTGGATTATTATTATTACTATTAGATTTTTTTAAACAAAGATTAGTCGTCTCTTGCAATGGTTAATATGCCATTTTCACGCAAACGAATTGCCATTGCGTCATTAATTTTTTGAACTTGATGAACAATCTACAAAGCCATGAGCCTTTTCTGTTCCTATTGGAAAATCGTTGGATCGATATGAACAATAGACAGTTGTGAAATTTAAAAAATGCTCTTATCTCCCAGAAATGAACTGTGGAGAGTTAAGTACAGACGAAAATTATTTTTATGACTTGTGTCAAACATTTTCATCTGGCCAATGCTCATTAAATCTGGCTAATAGCATTCCATGTAAAATGTCTCACTCTAGATGTTTGACAATTGCCAATCCACTACTTCGATTGTAAATTGGAAGTCGGAGTCCTTCCAAAAATCCGAAGATTATGGCTGAATTTCTAATCGAAGTATATTGACCTATGTCATTTCATATTAAGAAGGATTCTTCCTGTAAAGATGGAGCTCAAAATGTTTTTTAAAACAAGTTGTCTCGTTTTTCCAGGGAAGATTTAAAGAAAATTGTCGATCCCGTTATTCAACTAAACGCATACATCATTCATTAAGAAAAAAAAATAGGGATGAAAACTGATAAAAGAAACCATGTTCAAGAACTTGGATTCCGAAGAATATTGAAGGCAAGGAAAATGGAGTGTTCAACAATAAGACAGTTAAATATTCTAGTATCGAACTTCAGTGCTATCAACTGTATTAATATTATTGACTATCAAGAATGTGAAATCACATCGCGCTTTCTTAATAGAGTATCAAGAATGGAGCTGAAAGTTCTTATAAAAAGATCGGAAGTCACATCTTTTCAATTACCGAAGATTATGTGTCATATTCAAGCAGTTGAAAGATGCGTGAAATTAGTTACTGAAGCATCAATAGCGGCTATAGGAGTAGAAGAAAGGGACGGATATATGCGAGCAAAAAACAAATTATTAAACACTGTAAAAAAAAAAAAAAACACTGTAGATTTGCGAGAACAAACTCGATCACAGTGAATGTGCTGTATCTTTCTTTGGTTTCCTGACTATATTAACATTGGAAATACAGCAGTTGCGTAAAATTAACAGCACAATGTGCTGGTAATTTGGACGCTTTTTTTTTTACAGCACAAACTGCTGGCGTCCAAATTGCCAGCACGTTGTTCTGATAATTTTACGCAACTACTGTATTTTCCATGTTAATTTAGTCAGGAAAACAAAGAAAGATACAGCACATTCACTGTGATCGGGTTTGTGTGCGAGATGAACAGTACTTTGTACTGTAAAAATGTCGTTTTTTTACAGTGAAGGTAATGCTAGTTTTGATGATAAAGGCCAATATCAAAAGGTAATGCCTAGTTTTGATGCCAAAGGACAATATCAATTAGAGTGATATGAAAGATCATTTTACAGTACATCGTATATATTCTTTTATTATACTACTATATGTTCAGAAAAATGTCTTTCCTATATAGTTCGAGTATTATCTTTTATGTACATTCAAAAAATGAAAATAAACTGTATGTCTAATTATTGTGCTTTTTCTTTATCTTCTTTGTGCAATGCAATTCATATTTTAAGATTAACTTTACATTTTTAAGTGTTTAAACACGACAACACTTCGATTATTCACAAGTAATCAGTCATTTTTATGGGTTATTTTAATGAAACCTGAAATTTAATAGAAAAACATTTATTTTAATAATTTGTGAAATTTTGGTTTTTTACATATAAAGCGCTTTGTTTAAGCGCTGGTAGAGCCGTTAAAATGAATTCGAAATGAAATAAAAATTTAACCTTATATTCAGTGTGCCAAAAGGCAACTTTTTAGACTTATTTGAAGAAAAAAATTCCTAAAAAAATTTTTTCGGTCATATTCACTCCACCCTAATGTATATGTGTATTATTTTATATTGTCCTGAACAATATTTTATCTTTGGAAATTAGTTTTAAAGCGAGAGGAAAAAAATGAAAAAGTCAATTTTCTTCAGAAATTGGAAAATTAAAATCTAAAAAATGGTGCACTTAAATCTTACTTGTTAGATAATAAATACGTTTATTTAGCACATATTTTAAACTATTACAAATTATAACAAAAATTAACATCTGTTAAATTTAGATTTAGAATGGTAGATTTTGAAAGAGTCGTGTTTGAAAATAATTTAGAAAAAACATAGAGAATCAGTAAATTGAAATACAGTTTTGAAACGAAATGCACTCTAATTACGCTTTTTGCCCTATTTGACAATATAAAAGTGAAAATTTTGTAATGGTTCCAAGTAATTAAATTTGACGAAAAGGTAAAACGGAATATTTAGATTGTTGGCATTGTGTATATGTATCAGCACTGCTCATATGTGCATGTATTTGCTTTACATATAAATAACAATGTAATATACAAGAAAAAAAAAAAAAACATATATAATACTCACATGAATTTCAAGGAAAATATATAAAGTTCGAATGAGTGAAAAGTTACATCTTTATTAATGCTAATTTAAAAATAAAAGCATTTGTAACATTAACTCTTCAGAATTGGGATTTTGAACAGAATATGTTAATTTTACTGTTCAAAGGTCTCTTGTCTTATTAAAATGTATAAAATCTAAATTAGTGAAAACGTGAAAATTTCACATGTCGAACCATTGTACTTTTATTAACAATGGGAAGAAAAACCAATTTACTTTTTTACTAACTATTAAAATATTAAATTTCGTTTTTCCTTAGATCGTGAAATGAAGGTAAAAATTTAACAATTGTACACGAAAATGATAGAAATACAAAATATATAGATCTATCGGAATATAAGAAGAAATTAATAGCAATCATAAAAATAATCAAAAAGAATAAATTATTTCCAGTCTATTTACAGATAAAAAAGAATGCTGTTACAAGTTTAATATGGGGGATTAAAGTAATACATATATGTATCAACTCGTGCTTTTATTTCGAATTCTGTGCAAAAATTAACATCGTTTAAAAGAAACTCCAATCTAAGTAAGGTTTAGTAAAAATATATTTTATTTCTTGGATTTTAAATTAAAAGATAATAAAAAGGGCACATATTTAAGTCTATGAATTATGTCTTTTTTATGAGTGTTTGCGTATAAACAAATTCTGATGCAATTAACTATAAAGTATGGAGTAAAAAACAAACAAACATTTGCATGAAGTAAATTATTTGATAAATAGATTTAGGAAAGAAATTATTTACATATTATAGCCAAATCCAAATTTTTGGTTGGATCGACAATTTTTTTGATAGCTTGATATAGCTAACGTGACGGAACGATAGCTATTAACAAAAAATATATTGTTGCAATAAACAGATTACACTATGGTTTTTGCAAATAAATTCATTTGGTTACGAAAGCTTTTAATCAAATAGATTTATTTAAAAGAAATAAATTCATTTTGGTCCAAGTAACCAAATCCATTTGCTTACAACTATTAACCAAATAGATTTTGGGAAATACCACGTTGATTTGTTTCTTGAAACCAAATTATTCAGTTACGGTAACAAAATAAAGCTAATAAAATAATTTCGTAAATCGAATCTAACGTTTAGCCGGGGAAGTAGTATACAAAAAATTATTTCAAACAACCATTTTTGTTGTTGTTGTTGTTGATCGTTCTTTCCGTGTAAGAAAGAGCAAATGTTTTTGCTTCATACTAAGAGTGAAAAAAAAATAATAGTAACTTTAGAGTAACATCTCGATTGAATCAAAAATAAACCAGGACTTTTAAGATATTATTTTCCAAAATTGCACCAGTAATATTTTGTTACATACTTTTTTAACGTATACGCAATTTTTCCAACCGATGCTGAGCTTTTGTTTTTAATTTTGGTATAATAAAAAGAAAGAGTACGCAAACGAAGCTAGTTGCACAAATATTTTTTTTATTTCTTAAAATAATGGTAATCTTTTTCCTCCTTGCAATACCTTGCAATATTTCTCCTCCCCATTTCTCCCTTTAATGTGATGCAACCAACAGTTAATCTAACAAGTTGTAAATTGTCAAACGTAGCAAATGAGGTGCGTTCGTACTATAACTAGTTTCATAAATATTTTTTGCACCGCATATTCTACTCAATGTATATTTTTGAGCACTTCATAAGTGCATATCAATTTCATTCTCTTCAAAAGGCTGTAACATATTCAAAATGCACCTGAAATATTTTTTTCGCATCGGCCTTAATGTTAAGGAAAATTTTGACTGTCCTTGTAATTAAACTATACATCCGATTTTCATAAAATTTGAAACGACTCAACAAAATTTTGCAACAATTATATATTTAAAATTTCAGACTATTCGGTTGGGTAGTTTGTGCTCTGTTATATGCGAACGGACAGACGGACGGAATGAACGACGACTATAGGTGCTACGTATTAATATAATTAAGAACGTACCTAAAAATCATTGGAAGTGCATGCTTTTATAACTTTAGATATATTATACATATATTTGTTTGCGTGTGTGTAACGGTAAATTTACCACTTAGTGCACATGAAAAATATTTAGAGGCGATATATAGGGAAAGCACATTACTCTTAATAGTTTTTGTATGTTTCTAATTTTAATCAGACAAAACCAAATAAAGTTTACTAATTGAAGGGTGAATTAACAGATATCATTAATAATGTGTTTCAAATGATAAATCATGCCATATGAACTTATGACAAGTGCGAAATAAATGATTTATTAATAGAAAGTTGGGCAGACATATAATAAAAATGGTCTTTATCCGAGATCGTTTATTAAAATATCCCAAATATTTACAGCTAGTGAAGTATTCAGTTGAATCAGACGTTGTTGTAAGACACGTGGCTGGTTAAGGAGGACTGCTGAAAAATGCCTTTACTGAGTCTGCTTTTATACTTTATAACTGAATTGTATACTTTGATAAATCAAACGTACTCAACTTTTTGATTTTTTTTTTTTTTTTTTTTTTTTTTTTTTTGTATTGATAAGTATATATAAACCGCAAAAAATAAATAGAAGATAAAATTAAATTAAAAAAAAAAAAACATTTTTGTGTGTGTTTTGTTTCGATGATATGTTCATCCCTTTTCAATTTCCCTAATTGTGCCTTAGCGCCAGTAAGACACGCAAAATATTTCAAGTTAATATTTATCTCTTTTTTTCATTTTTTGTTCGGTTTTACATATTTAAATGGCTTTTTAAAACAGTTTCTGTCAAATAATTTATATATCATTAATTTATTCTATAAATTAAAAGTTTAAAGCTCATTTTAACATAGGTTTTATAAAAATAGCAAATAAAGACATTGCGCAAGAATAATAAAATGAAGAAAAAAAACCGTTTAAAAATGCACAAATAATACATAAAAAACAAGAAACAGCTGTTCAGAATCTACTAGCGAAATTCTTCTTCAGTGCAAGATAGAGCAAAGCACAGCGTGTTAGAAAAAGCAATTGCTTTTTCTAGCACGCTCTTCCTTGCTCTATCTTGCCAATAAGTTTATCTGAGTGAAATATGGTCTCCGATTGGCATTTCAGGTAGCTCCAACTGTAGAGTGTTCACAGTGTAAATCAAAAATTCTGCGTTTGAGTCTCGGCTTCCTCGTGAATTCGCTCAGTTGGAAAAACTTAATTCGTAGAGGTGTAGTTTATTGTAAGTCGTGTTATTTTCATAAAAGAATATAAAACATATTTTTTACACTATATTCTTCCTAGAATCTTTTTAATGTTTCCCTGCGACCACTATATATATTCTTTTTTTTTTTTTTTTTTTTTTTTTTTGTAAAACATAAGAATTAGAAATATTAATGAACTCGAATATATAAATTAGAGAATTTCGTATTCCCGAAAGCTTGAACTTCCAGAGATATTAAAGGTACGAAAATTGTATTATAAAATTCATTTATTTGTGTTTTGGGTGCACGCACTCAAAAAGTTTTGAATGTAGCATTGTAATGAAAATTTAAAGACCAGATTAATTTTTTGAATTAAATTGAAAATGAATTGTTGTGCTCATAAAGTATGTTTCATTTTTATTGTTTATTATAACTGACTTCGTATATAAACAAAATTTAATGTTTTGAAATGTTTAATTTATGTAATAGATTAAGAATAATGCGTAAAGATAAATAAATATAAACAATTATAAAAGATAAATAAATGTTTAGAATTTATTTTCTGATTTTATTTCTAAGAAAGAACATTGACTGAATGTAATAATGTGTTTATTATTAAATTTCCTTTTATGTATGAAAATCGTATTTATTAAATTAATTTCCTAGCTTCCAAATTCTAAATATAGAAATACGTATCATACTCGTATTTCATTTTAATAAAGGTATTTTACGATGAAATGTTAAATGAAATATTACTATAATAGGTTTTGGATGGATAAAAAGATTACGTTTGTTTCATGACATGTAATTATCCAAAAAATAATCCTGAGATCATTAAGGAAATAATATCTTCTTTATCGCGAAAAAGTATTACCTTTCAATTTCGTGAGAATATTCGTTGAAATAAAATTTCTTGATCCAAATTTTTTATTTGTCCGTTTAAAAGAAGTACAACTGCTACACGCTTAGTTTTCAAATTAAAACATGTTATTGTAAAAAAAAAAAAAAAAAAAAAAAAAAAAAAAAGCTCAATAACCTATCGTAATTTTGTTGAAATTTAATTAAGTTTTCAGCTCTTAGCAACAATCTTTCCGTAATTTTTAATTCCGTCATGTATCGTAATTTTATTGAAATTTAATTAAATTTTCTGCTTTTAAACAACAATCTTTCCGTGATCTTATGTGTGGCCCTGTAAAAAATGCATAATTTCTACGTTGGTCAAATTATAATCTAATAAAATCGACTTGCAAGATTTAAATTATTTTTTATGGTGTCCTTGTGGAAAAAAAGCGTAACTGCTACGTTCCATAAGTTATAATAATATTGCAATGTCCTTAGGACTACATATCCTGAGTAAAGTTTCAGCTCAGTCGGATTATTGAAATTGGTTTAAAATTAACTTGCAAGTTTTACTCTAATATTTGTGGAGCAATGTAGAGACAGTGTTCTAAACAAACTCCTACGTTCTTTAAATTATAATAATTTTGTATCCTCATTCAAAATACACATGTGTTCATTGTTTCGGATCAATCGTATAATTAAAAGTGGTTTCAATTTGACTTGAAAGATTTGAATTAAACTTACATATATGCACTGCAAGTTAATAGGATGCTTGTTTATTAATTAAAAACTTAATGATTCGCAAACTTTCGCAGGAGTTTTTTAAAGTTTACAATTCTTTGAGAATAGCATTTGGTTAAAAAAAAAAAAAAAAAAAAAAAAAAAAAAATATTGGTGAATAATATATTAAAAGTGATGATGGAATTTCTAAACAACTTGTAAAGTGGTTTAGGGGCTTTAATATCACTTATTTTTTAACAAAAATAGGTTAAATCTGATCTTGACAAACCTGTGACATATATTCAGCAAACTCGTGCTTTCGAATAAAACAGAATAGTCACGACGTGCTTTCAAACTTAGAAGAAGCAAGTGTAACTTTTGAAACTCCCTCAAACCAACTGCGTAAATGTCTTTTTCGCGGTCATAATTAATCAAAACCTCGTATTTTTTCGACAAAACTCGTACGGATCTCGAAATTAGAGACATTCAGCTATACGCGGTTTTGTCAAATTCCATAATACTCGAAAAAATTTATTTTGTCAACTTAGATCATCAAAACATCTCACTGTGCGTCGTATAGGGAAGAAAATTACATTTATATGCAATTTCTTTGAAAAGTGCATCTGAATTAATTTTTGAGACATTACATTTTTTGTTTTAAAGAAATTTTTTTTTTTTAATGTTAGCAACTGAAGTAGTAAAAATTCTTCTTGTAGTAAGTAAAGGAAAATAGTTGGAAAATCGTAGGCTATTATGTCTTTTTGTTGCCCTTTTCCAATAGTAATTGAAAAAATGTAATTAAAATACTGCGTATTTTTTAAAAATATGGATGAATGATTTCTGATAAAACATAGAGTTATTTTAAATTATATTTAATTTTAAGTATTTATATTAATGTTACAAACAAATGAAGGCTTATGCATCATTAGATAGAGGAGTTTTTTTTTTGTCGAGTTTTTTGAATGACGACATCGCTTTTTGCTGGAATTGTGTATTATTCTGCGATAGTGACGTCATTTGCTTACTTTTCTGTAGATGCTGTTTAAGAATGAAATTTAAATGTGTAATTCTTCATCGGATGCGAATAAGACCATTTTATATAAAATAAAAGTATATGTTTTAAGCCTTGAAACTGAAATAGGTTTTGTGCCGTCTATATGTATATACATATATTTTTTTTCATCGTGGGCGACACTAAATTCTGAAAAGAGCAGAATTCCTGTTTTATAGTTTACTTAATATTTTTAAAAACCAAAATTTAAAATAAAATGTAATATTAAATATTTAAATACATACAATTTTGACTATTACATAATCGTAGCAAAATGAAACTGTATATATAAATGCATGTCCAACGAAACAGCTGTAATATTATGAATTTTGTTTGTAGCATTGCTATCTTTAAACGATATTTTATAATCCATAATTGTTGAATAATGTTTTACTTAACAGTCAGTGAAATAGTACTTATGCGATGTTAATAGCGATGTTTCTGATTGTTCCGACAAACTATAAGGACTGCCCCCTTGAAACTTTACAAAAATCTAAAAAAAAACCAAAAAAAATCTATAAAGTTATTTTAAAAAAGTCCTTCCGGCCAGTGCCGGGAGGAAGAGGTAGCTTTCATATTCCTTATTTAAAACAAGCCAACTTATATTATTCAAACACACGAAGCTCAATTAAGTGGAAACCGAATGTAGGAGATTCAATAGTAATTTTTATCAATACTACATCATTATGAATGAGAATTTCGCGAAATTAGTCAGCTTTATCCAAGCTGCTTTTATTTAAAGTAACTTATATTTGGCTGCATAATTCGGCGATTTCTTAAAGTGCCTGCCATTTTAAGACAACATGGTGGATGAGGCTAACCAGTGAACTTGGTCGAGACCTTAGTAATTGCTGTGCACATGCTCACTCACATCGGAATCGGTTGATATATACGAGTGCTGTCGCAGGCAAAAAATCAGATTTTTCAAAATGTCACCCACGTTAGAAATTGAAACTGCTATATCTGAGCCATTTTTTAAGATAAAGACAAACAAAAAATGCTCCTGAATCCTTATATCAAGGTCAAATACTTAAGAAAGAATTCTTTTACACTTTTCTAATTTTTTTGCACCTCACTTTAAATATATATTTTTTTAATTTAATGACCGCCATTTTGAAACAAGATGGCTGATGAAGCTGACCAGCGAACTTGGTCGAGATATTGATGTATACTATCCACATGCCTTTTTACATCGAAATAGGTGAATACGTGTGGTATCGCGAGACAAATACAAGATCGTTTCAAAGTGTTATCAATGATAGAAATTCAAAGTGCTATAATTCAACCATTTTTTAAGATATAAACAAAAGAACAAATTTTCAGAAACAAAAACTGCTCCAGAATCTTTGTATCAAGGCCAAACACATAAAAAAATCTTTTTCATTTTCCAAATTTTTAATACCTCATTTTAAATTTTAAATTACATTTTTTTAAATGGCAACCCATTTGAAACAAGATGGCGAATGAAGCTGGCCAACGAACTCGGTCGAGACATTCGTATGTACTATGTACAGACCAAGTTACATTCAAATCGGTTCATAAATACGCCTGTTATCGCGTGACAAAAATCAGGTCGTTTTAAAATATCAGCCACAATAGAAATTCAAAATGTTATAACTCAGCCATTTTTTTAGATATAGACGAAACAAAACCTGTTCCGGAATCTTTGTATTAAGGTCAAACACATACGAAAAACTCTTTTTCATTTTCCAATTTTTTGGTATCTCATTTTGAATTTAATTTTTTTTTAAATTTTTTAAATGGCCGCCATTTTGAAACAAGATGGCGGATGAAGCTGGCCAACGAACTCGGTTGAGTTATTTGTATGTACTATGTACACACCAAGGTACATCCAAATCGGTTCATAAATACGTCTGTTATCACGTGGCAAAAATCAGGGCGTTTCAAAATGCCAGCCACACTAGAAATTCAAATTGCTATAACTCAGCCATTGTTTAAGGTATAGACGAAAGAAAAACTGCTCCCGAATCTTTCTATCGAGGTCAAACACATAAGAAAAAAATATTTTTTCAATTTTCAATTTTTTTGTACCACATTTCAAATTTAAATTTTCCTTAAAATTTTAAATGGCCGCCATTTTTAAACAAAATGGCGGATGAAGCTGGCCAACGAACTCGGTCGAGACATTGGTCTGTACTATGTATAAACGAAGTTACATCCAAATCGGTTCATAAATACGCCTTTTATCGCGTGACAAAATTTAGGACGTTTCAAAATGTCAGCTTCGTCAGAAATTCAAAATGCTATAACTCAGCCATTTTTTAAGATATAGACGAAACAAAAACTGCTACGGAATCTTTGGATAAAGGTCAAATACATAAGAAAAAAATATTTTTCCATTTTCAATTTTTTGGTACCACATTTCAAATTTTAAATTTTTTTTTAATTTTTAAATGGCCGCCATTTTGAAACAAAATGGCGGATGAAGCTGGCCAACGAACTCGGTCGAGACATTGGTATGTACTATGTACACACCGAATTACATCCAAATCGGTTCATAAATACGAGAGTTACAGTGTGACATAGGTCAGATATATATATATATATATATATATATATATATATTGATATATATATATATATATATATATCAATTTTGAACGGAGGGTGGTTTCGGGGTCTGGGGGTCATGATCGATGAAAATATACCAAAATTTTTTGAAATCGCTTTCCTCCGAACGGCTGCAATAGGTAGCTTTTTGTAAAGAAAGCTACCTAAAATGACAACATATTTTTACTCTTTTACAAGAAATGTGGAATTATAGAATTAATACTTGTCAAGAATTGTTTTTTTTTTATTTTTTTTTTTTTTTGCTTTTTTTTTCTGTCAATCGAGTGAAATTTTTATCTTTTAAGAATGAAAGTAAATATTTCCCTCTAATCATGTCGTCATTTTCGACATGGATAATTTTGCGTTGTACATTATTGACATTTTCTTTTCAACCTATTTTTTTTTATTTTAAATATTAATTAAAAATTAAATATTTATGTTAACTATGCGTAGACGATAAACTGTCCAGTATTTATAATAATTTTCTTTTAATAATAAGAAACCATAGCCCAAGGCCATTTTATTTCACCATTAAAACGAATCCGTTTTATTTTATATATGACGCAATATTCGCTTACTTCCCGTACTTACTCATGTTCATGCTTCTTGTATTATGAAAATTTTCCTGAGTCTTTCACTCTTTATTTCCAATATGACATCATATCCATCTTTTTTTTTTTTTTCATTTTCTTTTTTATGTGGTACTCTTTCAATTGAAAATTAATTGTCCATGATAAATTATTATTCCGGGTTTTAATTTCCTTGGCAACCATAAAGAAATATTTTTAAATTTTATAAGCAAAATGTCAACTGATATTCTTTATGAAAATAATAAAATTTTCAATTATTAAAAAAATATTCAAATTAAATAAATTACAAATAGACTATGTACATTTCTGGATTATAATCCATCTATATGTAAAGAATCAAAAGTAGTACTTCATCCGTTTTGACTCAAACATTCAGACACTTTACCATTGGGACTAGACATATAGTTTATTCAAAATTCTGTTATTATCATGAAAGAAAATAAAATGTGAATTTCCCTGTACATTATTTTCATATATATACATATTTATTTATTTATTTATTTCCATACGACTACTATTTTAATATTTCCTCTAGTAAAAAGTATGAGATTTATAAAATGAATCAACTCCAATATGATACAGATAAATTCTTAGTCTCGAATGTCTTAACGTCCGTGTATTATAAAGGTATCAATCTTGTGTGATGAAGTACATTTATTTGTGTTTTGAGCAGCACACACTGAAAATGTTTTTGAATATAGTATAACGCAAATTTAAGGAACTGCTCAAGTTTCTGCACTGTTAAAAATTTGCAGCATTCTGTCCAGTCATTCGACCGTTTTTTGAAAAAAATGTTTCATAATCGTAATTTAAAAGTATTCTGACCTTAAAATGGCCAATAATATGGTCAGAATAATGTTAAATTACGGTTGTGTAAATGTTTTCGATAAAAACGGCCAAATGACTGGACAGAATGCTGCAAATTTTTAACAGTGTGTATTAAAATGAAGATGTGTACGATCAACCCATGATCCCATGTTTCCTTTTTATTCATCATCATCTTCAGGATGGGTTATGCTAAATCAGCCTGTTCCAACTCCATTCATCAATCTATCGGAGCGTAGGTCTACCTCGGTCACGGTAACATCTGGATCTGTAATTCAGAAGCTTTTTTGGCAATCGGTCATTATTCATACGCTTTACGTGATTCTTCCATTTATTTTTTTCTTTTTATTGTTTACTAGCCGCCTCTGGCGACCAGTTTGGTCTCCCTTAAATGTACGCTAAGCATTGCATCGTGTTACTTTCGTTCTTAAACTAATTTACTTGCTTAATCCTTCACCAAATCCAAAGATTGTGGTTGAAAAATCAAGGGCACAGATGTCATATACGATTTTTTTCTGACGCCAATGTCATGTACGCAACGGGTACTTAACTGGCGCCAAGGTGTCATTATATTCGCAAAATTGGTGTCGGGAAAAAAATCGGGCCAATATGGGCCGTATATGACATCTGTGCCAAATAAAGAATTCTTTGTGATCTTGATAACATTTCATAATTATTTTTTTATGCGCATTTCGTCTTTTTGGACAAATGCTACTTAATTTCTGTAGCTGTAAAAATGAGTAAAAATTGGAGTGTTTAAACTTAGATTTGTTCATAAATTTTCTAAATAAAATGTATTTCACTTAAACATGCTATTACTTCAATGTCATTTTTTAGTATTAATAAATTAATTTAAATTTTTGAAATCATACATTTATAATTTTTTTTCACTACTTAATAATTAAATAATCAAAATATGGTACAGATGTCATATTCGCCCCATATTGGCGCGATTTTTTTCTGTCGCCAATATCATATAGGCAACATGTACTTAACTTGCGCAAAGTGTCGTTATTTTGCTTGATGTGGTAACCCGGATTATGTTGTTTATGCTGTTGATGTTTTCGCCAAATTGGCAACCGAAAAAAATCCCGCCAATATGGGGCGAATATGACATCTGTTCCCAAAATATATACTTTTGTTTTTATAAATTTGATTTCTGAGTTCATAAATATGACACTAAAGTAACGTAATTAAGAGAAATAGCAAAATAAAAGCCTCGTGAATGTAAACCGTAAACAAACGTTAGGGCCGCCAATTTACCTACTATGACGTCATACAAAATTGTCCATTCATTGTTGGCGAACCTGCTTTGCGAATGATTACCTTCATGGTTTAATATTTTCTACTATTCATGATGAATGAATCTCTTTTGTTTGTTTACCTTATGAAATGATATAGTAAGATTTCAACCAAATTTCAATTGAAGTTATGTTAGAATATATATTTATTTGAATGTAAATTAGAAACTATACTTTGATGTTGAAATGAAATATTTTAGTTTATGTTATTATTATTGCGGTTAATTATTTATTTAGGTACTTTTCTACTACAGGGGCCTTGGAATTTTTTTAATATATTGGCGCAATTCGGGCTTCTGAAAGTGAAATACGTTGGCAAAATACATAAATGGCTATGAAAACAAATCTGGTGAATTTTATTTTTTTATATGTATTTATTTGCATATAAACATTTTATTTATACATATATATATATACAATATTTGTTTACATATAAATTACTCCTGTTTCTATATAAAAATAGATTATTGGCTTCTTTAGATTAAGTCAATTGTATACATATGGAAAAAATTGCCTATGTATATGAAACAGGATACTGATTGCCGGAAAATTCGATACCATTTTTTTTTTCTCACCAAGAACCTATACTGGAAAAATATCTATTTATTTATTTATTGTAGTTTAAATGAGGTAAATGAAAGATGTGTATTTTAAATGAAAGTTATGTATTTTAAATGAAATGATGGCGAAGGAACCCTATTTGGCGATTTAATCATCTGCGTCCAGCTCAATTAAAAGTAGCAAAATGGTCGCTTGGCATATAAAAAGTGATGCGGTCAGCCCGGAACTATTAATGACAGTCACATGACTTCGGCATTGTGACAGTCACATGACAATATTTATATATCTACAAATTACGGTACTACTAAGTTATCCCGTCGACAAAAACTCTATCGCCAAACTACAAGATTAATGCCAATAATGGTTGATCATAAATGTCACATTCACTTGACTTTAAGACCAATGTCAGACGGGCGTCTTTTTTGCTGCTTTTCTGCTTAATTATTATCCATTCACAATGCTATAGCATTGTGAATGGTAAATGCCTAAGCAAAAAAGCAGCAAAAAAGACGCCCGTCTGACATTGGTCTTAGCAAGTTACACGTTTTTACGTCATCAAGTGATTTTTATTTTGACGTTTTATTTGTATTTTTATTAATGTTATACTAATTTATTTTTTCTTTTGGTACTTAAAATAAAAATTATGTCAATTTGTATAATTTGGTGAAATTGGTCGACTGGATATCTAAGTACTACCATCAAATGCTAATAATGGTTGATCGTAAATGTCACATTCACTTGACTTGAAGCAAGTTAGACGTACGTACGTCATCAAGAGACTTTTATTTTGACGTTTTATTTGTATTTTTATTGATGTTCTACTAATTTATTTGTTCTTTTGTTATTTAAATTAAAAATTATATCAATTTGTATAATTTGGCGAGTTGTTTGGCGATTTATATAATTTGGTGAAATTGGCCGACGGGATAACAAAGTAGTATCCAAATTACTTCTGTTTCTATGTAAAAATATTATTGGCTTCATTAGAGTAAATAAATTGTACACATATGGAAAAAATTGCTTATGTATATGAAATAGGATATAGCCGGAAAATATGATGTCAATTTTTGTTTCTCGCCAAGGACCTATACTGGAAAAATACCTTCATTTATTTATCTATTTATTTATTTATTGCATTTTAAATGAGATGAATGAAATATGTGTTTTTTAAATGTATCCGATATATGTATTTTAAATTTATGTGTTTGAAATGAGAGTTATGTATTTTAAATGAAATGAGTGATAGGTTTATATTTTAAATGAAATGATGGCGATGGAAGAATATTTCGCAATGTATCACCTGAGCCCAACTAACATAAAAGTTCCGGAATGTCCGTTTGGCATTTAAAAAGTGAAGCTGTCAGCCCGGAATTATTGATGACAGTCACATGACTTCGGCTATTATTATATAGATGCAAACTATTTTCTTGTGCAAACGAAGATAAATATTTCGAATAACAATAATGAATAAACATTAACCTTTACATTTAGGCTCAGGCAGCACATGCCCGGCAATATCATGTATTCTTGGACAAATGATGTCCAAATCACCGTTAAATCCTTCTATATATATAAAAAAGTTTTGATTTGGAAATGGACCAATGAAAATCTGCGTAGATCAACCGGGTAAACTCCTACTAGATCGGCATTTATATTTTTTATGACCGGGGGTCTTTCTTTGTTAATATTAAGAAAACTGTTTCATACAAAAATATGAAAATCGGTGGTATTACAGAGACATGTTTGATAAACACGCTGATGCAGACAGTTTTTAAATTGAATAATTATTTTAAGAGATATTTAATGTTAAAGATGGTCAAAATCGTTCCATTAAAAAAGTTCTATAGGAGAAAAACTATGTATAGGAATTTAAACATTTTAAAAGAATTTATACATTGGAAGTTCCCGATGTGCAGACTGCAATTATCTTTTTAATTTGACTCATTTTTGAGGATTTACTTCTATTTTAAATTCAAATTTTCAGCATTTCGAGAGATATTTTTTACACATTTCAGAAAAGGGCAATTATTTTAAACTGTTGCTAATTTTAAAAACAGCGCAAAGAATAATACTTAATTCAAATAAAAAATTTATTTTCACGTGGCTATTATAAACAGGAAAAAATTTCAAATTAGAAATAAGTGATTACGTGTTAAAAATCAGGAAAATATTGAAAATTACATCATAAAAACTATAGTTACACGTGAATTTTAAAAGGGAAAAAAAAATTTTAAATACTTAATTCATTATTATGCGTTAAAAGTCACAAATGAAGGAAATTACGTCATATTTAAAAATGTCAAATAAATAAAAGTTGGCAAAACACTTTAAATTAAAAAATATATTTGCACGAGACATTTATTTCATATTTTTAGATAATATTTTCAACTATTATCGTGAATTCTAAGACAGCGCAAATAATATTTCCTTTCTAACAACAAAAGATTTTCATGTGAATATTAAAAAGAGAAAAGAAACTTTGGTGAAAATTGCATCATATTTAAAACGATGCATTTAAAAGAACTTTCTCATAGCGTTGTTAAAAAGTACCGAGAGACAAAGACTCTGTGTACTTAATTCATTTTACATTAGCTTACTTTCAAATTTTTAACTAATTTTTAACACTTTCAACAAAGTTGAAAAGTGTTATTGATTTCGGTTTTTTCGCGCTCTAACTCTCGTAAATATACTCGGATCGCACCGAAATTTTTCGGTTATTGACATTTAGCCTAGCACGAACCCTATTTCAAATAAAGTTTGTAGCATGTTTACTTCATTTACAGGGACAGTCAAAAATATTCCGTTACATTACAGCCAATGGGAAAAAATCATTTCAAATGAATTTTAAAGATGTTACACCCTTTCAAACATAATAAAAAATATATGCATTTACGAAGTGCACTAAAATATGCAGAATATTATAGCATATGCGGTGCAACGAATAGTTACTATACATTTACAGGGCTACTCAAAAGAATTCCATTAAAATGGCATTAGGGGAAATTGTTTGAGGCGTATTTTAATTATACAAATTCATATATAATAAAATTGATATACGTCGGTGAGGCTTACTTAAGTTATTTCATGTATAATACGAAGTGCGTAGCGTTTATAAGAAAACATACAAAACATTTCAGACAAGTATTTTCTATCCGAAGTACGGTATATTAGCGGTGATGGCAGGGAATGCAATTTTAATTATGATATGCGCTTTTAAGTTTCACTATATTTATTCATACTATATGGTGCGTGTAAATGTTATAGTTCATATACAGGGATACGCAAAAGAATTCGTAAAGGTTACTGAGTATGACCGTAAATTGCTGAAAGTGGGGTTTAAAATGTGTTATGCTGAACTGCATGTAGTGTTGTATGAAATGTTTGTAGAATATAGATAAAATGATATACAGGGCCACGCAAAGAATTAGATACATGGCTGCCTATAGACCATAAATTCTGGAAATGCGATTTAAGTAGTTTTAAGAGTGATTTAGTTTGAATTAAAGTTTAGCTAAATAGTGGCGTGTAATAAAGGTATTAGGTAAATAACAGGGCTGAACAAAAGTGTTCAAGTATGTTTCCATCTATTAGTATAAATTGCTGAAATTGAAATTTTAACCTGTTATGCGTTTTCTTGGTAAACTAAATTTTCTATTATATAGCATATATATCAGCCTACAGATCAAATACAGGGCTCTCCGGAAGAATTGGAGTAAATATTTGGCTATGGATGGTAACTGCTGAAATCAGTTTTTTAAATGTTTAGTTAGTTATCTTATTTACTTTATTTCCCTAAATAACGAAGTTTTGTTAAAGCTTTCAGGGAGTATTGGAAAGTGTTTCATAATCTATGCCGTACGCATGATTTTTCCTTCTTGTTTTTAGCCATTGTATCTCTTAGCAGCGGCTGATTTCGTCTTAAAAATCTCCAATCAAAGGAAAATGAGTGAAAACCCGTTTCCAGGGAGACCGTCACTGTTTTGTTAAATTATAATTCAATCTTTTTAAGACTGAAGAAATTAGCATGCTTTTAGAATCTGCGGTGTCTGAACGGGGGTTGGCGAGCGTAGCTCATAGGGGGCAGAGCCCTCTAGTGATAAAAAAAAAAGGAAAAGAAAGAAAAAAAAGAAACATTAACGATTAGAAAAAAAAATACAATATTTGAATTTATATTCAAATTTTGTTTCTGAGAATGGAAATACCATGAACTTAATAATATTTTTATAGATAAAAAATTGATAAATTCCGTGCACCCAAATTCTATTTATTCAGTTAACATATCAGATATTTATGATGCAATATTATTTATAAACTTTCCTATAAAAAAATATACGAATGCGTACAATATTCTGTTTTCTGAGTTCGCTAATGAAGACATTTTTGTAATGAGATAGGTAATGATAATACAACATATAACGCAATTACACTAATAGGTTTCTTATGTAAAAGATTACGCATATTTCATGATATCTAATTACAGAAAAAATGATCATAAGATCATTAAGGAAAAATATCTTATTTTTCAATTTCATCATTATCCTGTCTGTATCATTTAACGTCCTATTTCACTCTGAAATAGTGTTTGTATCTCGATATAATGAATTTTATATCGTATGCAGGTGCATATCATTTTCTATTATTTAGTACACTAGGTGGCTCGGCCCCCTACGAGCTACGCTCGCCAACCCCCGTCCAGACACCGCAGACTCTGAATGCACGCTAATTTGATCGGCTTTAAAAATATTTCGAAAGATTCAATTATAATTTAAAAAACAGTGGCGATCTTCCTATAAACGAATTTATATTCATTTCTCTTTGATTGGGGAATTTTAACGCCAAATCCGCTGCGGTACTACTTGATTATCCTGTCGACCAATTTCGCCAAATTATATAAATCGCCAAACCACTCGCCAAATTATACAAATTGATATAATTTTTATTTTAAATAACGAAAGAACAAATAAATTCGTACAACATTAATAAAAACACAAATAAAACGTCGAAGTAAAAAGAACTTGATGACGTATACACGTGTAACAACATTTCAAAATAAGCTAATATAAAAGGAATTAAGTAAAGAGAGTCTTTGTCTCCTGGTATTTTTTAACAAAGCGAAAAGAAAGTTCTTTTAAATGAGAAATTTTAAATTAATTCTCAAAATATCAAATAAATATCTAGCGCAATTTCTAAATTTAAACTTTTTTGCAATATTATTTTGTGTTCATTTTATGTAATAACTATAATGTGACGTAAATATGACGTAATTTCTCCTAAGACTTCTAACGCATGTTAATGAATTTATTATTTTACAATATCCTTTCTCTTTTAAAATTCACGTGTATACTTTTTATGACGTAATTTTTAATAAGTTACTGCTTTTTATACGTAATTATTTAATTCTAATTTGAAAGTTTTTTTCCTGTTTATAATAATCACGTGTAAATAAATTTTTAATTTGAAGCAAACATTATTGCTTGCCCTTTTTATACAGTTGGCAACAGTTTAAATTAGTACAATTTTCTGAAATCTGTAAAAAATATCTCTAGAAATGCTGAAAATTTGAATTTAAAATAGAAATAAAAGCTCAAAAAATGAGTCAAAATAAAATAATTAATGCAATCTGCACTCCGGCAAATTCTAACGCATAAAATGATCTAAAAATGATTACACTGCCATGTATAGTTATTGCTGCTATAAAAATTTTTTAGTGGAACGATTTTGTCCAACTTTAGCATTAAATAACTCTTAAAATAATTCTTCGATTAGAAAACTGTCTGCATCAGCGTGTTTATCAAACATTTCTGTATAAAACCACCGATTTGCATATTTTTGTATGCATTATTTTTGTTAATATTAACGAAGAAAGGCCTCCGGTCACAAAAAAATCAAAACCGGCGGCGGCGGCGGCGTCGGCGGCGGTGACAGCGGTAGTTACTTTTTTTTAGAATGTAGAGATTAGGGTATAGATAATAAACATTGTGATAATATAGTAATAAGGATCTTTTACAAATAAAGGTATACACGTTTACTTGGCTTTAGCCAATAAATTCAAATTGAAAATTACTTGCATTTAAGGGGATAAAGGACAGTCAAACTCATTTTTTCATTTTAAATATTATTCAATAGCATACATTACGCATTATGGCACATACTTATCACACAATAAATAAAAAAATGGATAAAAATAAAGAATTTTCTTGAATATTTTAAGCGTTATGAAGAACATTTCAAAATGCCTATATTTAGTTTAAAAAAAAACAATGAACATTTTTATTTATATATATAAACCAAACTTGCATATTGGGGATTTTAATTGTTAAGGAATGCGTCATGGGGTATTTTGAAAAGATCTTTATAACGCTTAAAATATTCAGGAATATTCCTTATTTTTATCATTTGTTTTCCTTGTGTGATAAATATATGCCGCAATGCATATAATGGCCCTTGAACGTTATTTAAGATGAAAAAAATGAGTTTCACGATGCCTCGTCCCCTTAAATTGTAATGCATGTTTGTACAAATAAAGATTTTCTTCGGGACATACAGAATCGTTTTGGGACTTTTTACTTTATATAGTTTATAAACAAATTTAACCTCTTCCCACATTAGATCCACATGTATAGATGCTAATTTTTTTTCCGTTTTAAACAGGATAACCTAACATAATTGCAATTCTGTTCTCATAATGATGCGCTTCGATCACCAAAATTAGAAATAATGCAAATACAGAGTGATACATAAATACTGTGGCGTAATTAAAAGACCAAAACTTTTAACTGAAAGAACAAAACAGCGCTTTATTCACCATTCGAAAGATAAGTAAATTGTGTACAAGAAATATGCAAGATCATACGTTTTTGCTTCCTCCCGCGGCAATGCAGGTCTCTAAATGCATCTAGAAAATCTTCAAGATGGCGGAGATAGACTATCTCCAGCGTGATTTTGGCCCACGGTTTTACCGCAACTCGTTCAAGGGAATCCAGAGACTTGAGATTGATTTCACTGGATTTTTGCTCCACGATCTTCTAAACAGCGAAGTTTGTTAGGAGGAGGAGGTGTTGTTGGCGGAATACAGGATTAACCTTTCCACACCACCAGGTTTTTTCTTAAAATAGTGAATTAATGTCAGCGGAAGTAGCAATTAGACAACGAAAAACGAGGGAAATGAATAAAACTATAGCATAGCTCAACTAGTTAGATGCGCCAATCCCAAAACTTTCTTCTATCTCATATATTTTAATACTTTAAAATGCTGTTACAGATGCCAATATTTCATTTTTAAAAGTTCAATACGATATCAACTTCGACTTTCACATTAAATTTCTGCTTCAGTCAATTAATCGGAATAAAAACGAATTTATCTCGACCATCGTAAATATTAAAATCACGAGTAGTTGCGAATAGTCAGCTTATCAGGATGGGAAGTTCCCGTCGACTAACGAGGCACTGGTGCAAAATAGAACTACGTAAAATGAAGAAGATTGCACAAAACTCGTTATTACAGCGTCCCCTTCTGGCGGATTTTTTTTTCAAATTCAGGGAGGACCTTCTTGCCATGACCAAAAACATACACAAAAAATTTGGTTCAATTCTATTCGTAACTTCATACATTTTTCGATGGTACAATATTCAAAATGACACAAAAATCGGACAAAAAACGGTATTATAGCGCCCACTACCGGTGGATTCTTTGCAAATTAAGGAAGGACCTGCTTCGAATAGCCAAGAACTTAAAAAAATTTTGGGTTCAATTCTATGCATAACTTTATACATTTTTCAATGGTACAACATTCAAAATCGCAATAAAATCGCTGTTACAGCGCCCCCTTCCGGCCATGTTTTTCCAAATTAAGGGAGAGCCTGCTTGCTATAGCCAAAAACTTAAGAGATAAATGGTTCAATTCTATGCATAACTTCATACACTTTTCGACGATACAATCTTCAGACTCGCACAAAATTCGCTATTACAGAGCCCCTTCCGGCGGATTTTTTCCAAATTAAGGGAGGACCTGCTTGCTATAGCCAAAACCTTAAAAAAAATTAAGTTCCATTCTATGCATAATTTCATAGACTTTTTAAAGGTACAATGGCTACAGACACACGGACAGACATACATTTTCTACAGACATGTTTTGGGAGATATCTGACTCCTAAAACGTGTAAATCCGTCGAAAACCGGAAGTCGAAAAAAATTTCGATTACAATACTTTCTTCTGTTGAAGATAGAAGAAAGTAAAAAAAAATGCAACAAACATTAAACTAAATTGACACTTTCATAACGTCACACTATTTATGTGTCACTATGTAAATTAAACCCCTCGTTCTGAAGTCTGATTTCAGAAGAAATAAATCTGCAATAATCAATAACATTACGTTAATACTCAGTATTGAAAATGTTACATAAAAGGTTATTTTAAATATTTGGACTGTTTCATACCATAAAAAATGAAATTGTACATATAATCATGTGTACAGTGAAATTTCGGTATTTTTACGGGATTTCGTTTGCGAAAAGGGTAATTTAACTAGAATTTTATTAATGCCATCTCTCAACATATATATTGAATTCCATATTTCCACATTATTTTTTCACTTGTCATTGAAAAAAATATTGTCAGATACTTCTTTCTGTTTTTGACTTTCTATACATATTACATCCTTTATTCAGTGTAGTCAATTTTTTCTCTCCTCTGACACTTAATGGGACAAGGGACCTTTAAAACCTTAAAAATCAATTTTTTATTTTTTGTAAATTCCGCTTTAAATATTATTCAAGGGTACATTATATGCATTATGGCAAACATTTATCACAAAAAAAATGAAAAAAAAATTTTGTGAAAAAAATGAATTTTATGCGTTGTCGTAGAAATCTTCGAAATGACCCCTTCGCATTCCATATCAATGAAAATCCCCAATATTTTTTATAAAAGTTTGGTTTATATGTATAAATAAAACTGTGCATCGAATTTTATATATTTAAGTATAAAATTTTTTTAAAAAAATTTCAAAAATTTTCAAAATTTTTAAAAAAATTTAAAATTTCAATTTTTTTTCAATTTTTTAATTTTTTTTTTTTTTTTTGAAAATTTTCCTTTAAATATTACTTAAGGGTTCATTATATGCATTATGGCATCTATTTATCACAAAAAATAAATAATAAATTATTTTTGAGAAAAAAATGGAATTTTAGTTAGAAAATCTTAAAAAATCTTAAAAATCTTCGAAATCTTCGAAATGCGGCTTACGCATTCCATACAATAAAAATCCCCAATATTTTTTTTTATAAAAGTTTGGTTTATATATGTAAATAAAACTGTGCATCGAATTTTATATTATTTGAATATAAAAATTTAAAAAAGAATTTTTGAAAAATTTTGAAATTTGTTCGAAAATTTTTCAAAAAATTTTGAATTTCTTTTTTTTAACTTTATATTTAAATACATAAAATTCGATGCACAGTTTTATTTATCGATATAAACCAGACTTTTATAAAAAATATTAAGGATTGTCATTGATATGGAACGCGCAAGCCGCGTAAAATTCATATGCATATAATGTATCCTTGAATAATATTTAAAGTGAAATTTACAAAAAATAAAAAAAAATTGATTTTTACTTTCTTCTATCTTCAATAGAAGAAAGTATTGTAATCGAAATTTTTTTCGACTTCCGGTTTTCGACGGATTTGCATGTTTTAGGGGTCAGAGATTCCAAAAAACATGTTTATAGAAAATGTCTGTCTGTCTGTGTGTCCGTCTGTCCGTCCGTCCGTCTGTCCGTCCCTCCGTCTGTCCGTCTGTCCGTCTGTCCGTCAGTCTGTCGCCATTGTACCATCAAAAAGTGTATGAAGTTATGTATAGAATTAAACCAAAATTTTATTATAAGTTTTTGGCTATGGCAAGCAGGTCCTCCCGGAATTTGGAAAAAATTCGCCGGTAGGGGGCGCTGATATAACAATTTTTGTGCGATTTTGAATATTGTACCATCCAAAAGTGTATGGAGTTATGCATAGAATTGAACCAAATTTTTAGTTTAGGTTTTTGAATATGACAAGCAGGTCCTCCCTGAAATTGGAAAAAAATCGCCGGTAGGGGGCGCTGTAAATGCGTTTTTTGTGCGATTTTTAATATTGTACCATCGAAAAGTGTATGAAGGTATGCATAGAATTGAGCCAAATTTTTAGTTTAAGTTCTTGGCTATGGCAAGCAGGTCCTCCCTGAATTTGAAAAAAATTCGCCGGTAGGGGACGCTGAAATAGCGATTTTTGTGCGATTTTGTATATTGTACCGTCCAAAAGTGTATGAAGTTATGCATAGAATTAAACCAAAATTTTATTATAAGTTTTTGGCTATGGCAAGCAGGTCCTCCCGGAATTTGGAAAAAATTCGCCGGTAGGGGGCGCTGATATAACAATTTTTGTGCGATTTTGAATATTGTACCATCCAAAAGTGTATGGAGTTATGCATAGAATTGAACCAAATTTTTAGTTTAGGTTTTTGAACGTGACAAGCAGGTCCTCCCTGAATTTGGAAAAAATTCGCCGGTAGGGGGCGCTGTAAATGCGTTTTTTGTGCGATTTTTAATATTGTACCATCGAAAAGTGTATGAAGGTATGCATAGAATTGAACCAAATTTTTAGTTTAAGTTTTTGGCTATGGCAAGCAGGTCCTTCCTGAATTTGAAAAAAATTCGCCGGTAGGGGGCGCTGAAATAGCGATTTTTGTGCGATTTTGTATATTGTACCGTCCAAAAGTGTATGAAGTTATGCATAGAATTAAACCAAATTTTTATTTTAAGTTTTTGGCTATGGCAAGCAGGTCCTCCCTGAATTTGGAGAAAATTCGCCGGTAGGGGGCGCTGTAATAGCAATTTTTGTGCGATTTTGAATATTGTACCGTCCAAAAGTGTATGAAGTTATGCATAGAAGTAAACCAAATTTTTATTTTAAGTTTTTGGCTATGGCAAGCAGGTCCTCCCTGAATTTGGAAAAAAATCGCCGGTAGGGGGCGCTGTAATAGCAATTTTTGTGCGATTTTGAATATTGTACCGTCCAAAAGTGTATGAAGTTATGCATAGAATTAAACCAAATTTTTATTTTAAGTTTTTGGATATGGAAAGCAGGTCCTCCATGAATTTGCAAAAAATTCGCCGTTAGGGGGCGCTGTAATAGCGATTTTTGTGCGATTTTGAATATTGCACCATCGAAAAGTGTATGAAGTTATGCATAGAATTGAGCCAAAAAAAGTTTTAAGTTCTTGGCTATGGCAAGGATGTCCTCCCTTAATTTGTAAAAAAATCGCTCGTAGAGGGCGCTGTAATAGCGATTTTTGTACAATTTTTGTGCCATTTTGAATATTGTACCGCCTAAAAGTGTATGAAGTTATGCATAGAATTGAACCAAATTTTATGTGTTTATTTTTGGTCATGTCACGAAGGTCCTCCCTGAATTTGGAAAAATTCTGCCGGAAGGGGGCACTATAATTGCGATGTCTGTACCATTTTCATTATTGTACCATCGAAAAGTGTATGAAGTTATCCATATAATTGAACCAAATTTTTTGTGCATGTTTCTGGCTCTGGCAAACAAGTCCTCCCTGAACTTGAAAAAATTCCGAAAGAAGGGGGCGCTATAATTCCGATCTCTGTGCCATTTTCATTATTGTACCATCGAACAGCGTATAAAATTATGCATACAATTGAACCAAAATGTTTGTGCTTGTTTTTGGCTTTGGCCAACAGGTTCTCCTTGAATTTGGAAATATTGCGCGGTAAAGGGGCTCCGTGCTAGCGATTTTTGTATACTTTTCTTGATTTTTCGTAGTTCTATTGTGCATCGGCGGCTCATGCAGCGGCGGGAACTCGCTTCCTGCTATGCCGGCTATTCGCAAAAGCTGATAATGACAGAATAAGGAAAAATTAATAATTTTAACAAATATCATGATATAGATTAACTCGATTTTAGTCCGTTTAATTGACTTGAGCAGAAATTTAAGATGAAAATCAAAGTTGGTATAGTATTGAACTAATAATATTGAAGTATTAACATGTGTAACTAGGTTTTGAAATATTAAGATGTATAAGATAGAAGAAAGTTTTGGGATTTGCACATCCAACTAGTTAATATTTTAAAGGTCCCTTGTCCCCTTAACGTGTAATTTGTACATAATGTATTTTGGAAAATACAATAAAACAAAAATTTCCCTGTTTGTTATTTTCATATAAGGTTAGTTGGAGCAACTAGTCCCTGATTTTACAATGTGACTGTGGAGCTTCTGACAATTCAGTTTCAAAAAGCTAATGTTCATTTGAATTAAAGTCTGAACTTCTGTAAATGTGTTCAGTTAGTTTCCCTCTATCAGACAGAAATCTCAAAATTACATTTTAATATTTAAAAATATAAAAATATGCATATTTCTTCTTTCTTTCTTCATAGTTCCAGTTGCCCCCAAATCTGGGGTTACTGGACCAGGAGGGGGGGGGGGTCTACGTTCCACACGCGTTTATATTTTTTTCATATCGCATATCAGGTCCTGTTTTAAAAAGTGTAAACAACTTAAAAAAATTTAAACCAGGCAGATCATGTAAATTATATGTCAATAAACAGCGTTGTAAGGGAAACCTTTGCTGTCAATGTGTCTAAAAAAAGCACTAAAAGTGAAAATATTAGATTTATTTATACCAAAAACATAAAACTTAAGTAAGTACTTATGTACTTATGTACTTTAGTATAGATAATAAGTATAAAAGTCACATGGATATTTTAAGGGAAAAAATAGCAAGGTAAATCTATGAGCAAACAGCTACGTAAGCACTTACGTACTTTATCATTATCCAGGGGTCGCATTATATAGAGAAAATTTTATCGTTCCTAATAGAACCCATAAAGATAAATGAGATGAAGATATTATTTTCAAAATAGTGGTAGGAACGATAAAAGTTTTCCTATAGAATGCGACCTTCTCTATAATACAATTTCAAGGTCTGGCTATCTCGCTTTCAGGGGCAAGGTACGTGCACGCGTAAAATGTTGAAATAATTTACTGAGACCAATATTTACAAGAGAATCTATCTGAAAACAAGTAAAAGTATATTTTCGCGTACTTAATAAGGGTAAAATTTTCATTATAAAATCCATGTGCCAATGTGGCAATTAGGAATTAAAATTAAGTGATGCCATAACGGCATCACCGCCTCTCAAGGGGTCAATAAATTTGGTTTTATAGCACTCAATATGCTTTTTTTAAGCAGCTTTCATTACAAAAAGCTACCTATAGCAGCCACTTGGAGGAAAGCGATTTCAAAAAAATTTGGTATATTTTCATCGATAATGACCCCCAGACCCCGAAACCACCCTCCGTTCAAAATTGATATATTAATATATATATATATATATATATATATATATATATATATATATATATATATATATATATATATATCTGACATTTGTCATACTGTAACTCTCGTATTTATGAACCGATTTAGATGTAATTCGGTGTGTACATAGTACATACCAATGTCTTGACCGAGTTCGTTGGCCAGCATCATCCGCTAATTTGTTTCAAAATGGCGGCTATTTAAACTTTTTTAAAAAATTTAAAATTTGAAATGTGGTACCAAAAAATTGAAAATGGAAAAATATTTTTTCTTATGTATTTGACCTTTCTACAAAGACTCCGGAGCAGTTTTTGTTTTGTCTATATCTTAAACAATGGCTGAGTTATGGCATTTTGAATTTCTAGCATGACTGACATTTTGAAACGTCCTGAATTTTGTCACGCGATAAAAGGCGTATTTATGAACCGATTTGGATGTAACTTCGTTTATACATAGTACATACCAATGTCTCAACCGAGTTCGTTGGCCAGCTTCATCCGCCATCTTGTTTCAAAATGGCGGCCATTTAAAAATTTAAAAATAAAATAAAATAAGGTACCAAAAAACTGGAAAATTAAAAAGATTTTTTTCTTATGTGCTTGATCTTAATACAAAGATTCCGGAACAGTTTTTGTTTCGTCTATATCTAAAAAAAATGGCTTAGTTATTACTTTTAAGTAGCTTTCATTACAAAAAACTACCTATTGCAGCCGTTTGGGGGAAAGCGATTTCAAAAAATTTTGGTATGTTTTCATCGATCATGACCCCCAGACCCGGAAACCACCCTCCGTTCAAAATTGATATATATATATATATATATATATGACGTATGTCACACTGTAACTCTCGTATTTATGAACCGATTTGGATGTAACTCGGTGTGTACATAGTTCATACGAATGTCTCGACCGAGTTCGTTGGCCAGCTCCATCCGCCATTTTTTTCGAAAATGGCGGCAATTAAAAATTTAAAAAAAAAATAAATTTTGAAATGTGGTATCAAAAAATTAAAAATGGAAAAATATTTTTTTCTTATGTGTTTGACCTTGATGCAAAGATTCCGGACCAGTTTTTGTTTCGGCTATATCTTAAAAAGTGGCTTGAGTTATAGCACTTTGAATTTCTAGCGTAGCTGACATTTTGAAACGTCCTGATTTTTGTCACGCGATAACAGGCGTATTTATGAACCGTTATGGATGTACCTTCTTGTGTACATAGTACATACCAATGTCTTGACCGAGTTCGTTGGCCAGCTTCATCCGCCATCTTGTTTCAAAATGGCGGCCATTTAAAAATTTAAAAAAATATAAAATAAGGTACCAAAAAAACTGGAAAATTAAAAAGATTTTTTTCTTATGTGTTTGACCATAATACAAAGATTCCGGAACAGTTTTTGTTTCGGCTATATCTAAAAAAATGGCTTAGTTATTACTCTTAGGTAGCTTTCATTACAAAAAGCTACCTATTGCAGCCGTTTGGAGGAAAGCGATTTCAAAAAATTTTGGTATATTTTCATCGATGACCCCCAGACCCCGGAACCACCCTCCGTTCAAAATTGATACATTTATATATATATATATATATAACCCACTGCCGATGAGGCCGCAGCCTATTTTTTCCTAGTTTTTGTTAAAGTTTTAATGTTTACATAGATATTTTTCATGTTCTTCTTGCTCTGTGAGGGGGGGGGGGTGCGCTGGTTCAGGCTAAATATAATCTTATACTGCTTTATATATATATATATATATATATATATATATATATATATATATCTGACATTTGTCATACTGTAATTCTCGTATTTATGAACCGATTTGGATGTAATTCGATGTGTACATAGTGCATACCAATGTCTTGACCGAGTTCGTTGGCCAGCATCATCCGCCATTTTGAAACAAAATGGCGGCCATTTAAATTTTTTTTAAAAATTTATAATTTGAAATGTGGTACCAAAATATTGAAAATGGAAATATATTTTAGACTCCGGAGCAGTTTTTGTTTCGTCTATATCTTAAAAAATGGCTGAGTTATAGGATTTTGAATTTCTAGCATGGCTGACATTTTGAAACGTCCTGAATTTTGTCACGCGATAAAAGGCGTATTTATGAACCGATTTGGATGTAACTTCGTTTATACATAGTACATACTAATGTCTCAACCGAGTTCGTTGGCCAGCTTCATCCGCCATCTTGTTTAAAAATGGCGGTCATTTAAATTTTTAAGAAAAATTTAAATTTGAAATGTGGTACCAAAAAACTGAAAATTGAAAAAAATATTTTTTGATTATGTGCTTAACCTTGATAAAAATTTCGGGAGCAGTTTTTGTTTCGTCTATATCTTAAAAAGTGGCTGAGTTATAGCATTTTGAATTTCTAGCGTGGCTGACATTTTGAAACGTCCTGATATTTGTTACGTGATAACAGGCGTATTTATGAACCGATTTGGATGTACCTTGGCATGTACATAGTACATACAAATATCTCGACCGAGTTCGTTGGCCAGCTTCATCCGCCATCTAGTTTCAAAATGGCAGCCATTTAAAACATTTTTTTTTAATTAAAATTTAAAATGAGATACCAAAAAATTAGAAAATGAAAAAGATTTTTTCATATGTGTTTTACCTTAATACAAAAATTCCGGAACAGGTTTTGTTTCTTCTTTATCTAAAAAAAATGGCTGAGTTATAGCATTTTGAATTTCTATTGTGACTGACATTTTAAAACGACCTGATTTTTGTCACGCGATAACAGGCGTATTTATGAATCGATTTGGATGTAACTTTGTCTGTCTCTGTACATAGTACATACCAATGTCTCGACCGAGTTCGTTGGCCAGCTTCATTCGCCATCTTATTTCAAAAGGTTTGCCATTTAAAAAAATTAATTTAAGGTATTAAAAAATTGGAAAATGAAAAAGATTTTTTTTATGTGTTTGGCCTTGATACAAAGATTCTGGAGCAGTTTTTGTTTCTGAAAATTTGTTCTTTCTTTTATATCTTAAAAAATGTTTGAATTATAGCACTTTGAATTTCTAGCATGGCTAACACTTTGAAACGATCTTGTATTTGTCACGCGATAACACACTTATTCGCCTATTTCGATGTAAGAAAGCATGTGGATAGTATACATCAATATCTCGACCAAGTTCGCTGGCCAGCTTCATCAGCCATCTTGTTTCAAAATGGCGGCCATCAAATAAAAAAAAAATATTGAAAGTGAGGTGCAAAAAAAATTAGAAATTGAAAAAGGTTTCTTTCTTAAGTATTTGACCTTGATATGAGGATTCAGGAGCATTTTTTGTTTGTCTTTATCTTAAAAAATGACTCAGATATAGCAGTTTCAATTTCTAATGTGGGTGACATTTTGAAAAATCTGATTTTTTGCCTGCGACAGCACTTTTATATATCAACCGATTCCGATGTGAGTGAGCATGTGCACAGCAATTACTAAGGTCTCGACCAATTTCACTGGTTAGCCTCATCTACCACGTTGTCTTAAAATGGCAGGCACTTTAAGAAATCGCCGAATCGCCGCAGCGTAATATATGTTACTTTAAATAAAAGCAGATTGGATAAAGCTGAATAATTTCGCGAAATTCTCATTCATAATGATTTAGTATTGATAAAAATTAGTATTGAATCTCCTATATTCGGTTTCCACTAAATTGAGCTTCGTGTGTTTGAATAATATAAGTTGGCTTTTTTAAAATAAGGAATATGAAATCTACCTCTTCCTCCCGGCACTGGCCGGAAGGACTTTTAAAATAAGGAATATGAAAGCTACCTCTTCCTCCCGGCACTAGCCGGAAGGACTTTTTAAAATTCATTACGTAATTTTAATAAGGTATTCTATCATTTTCTTTATTGTGACCAAAAAACAATGTAGAAATTTACTTCCCGTAGTAAGAGAAACACAAAAAATCATTTATAACTATTGGGGTAACCGGATCCAGCATGGTCCAGTTACCCCGGATACATGTCCCAGTTACACCATTCTTGAAAAATTTATGGGATAACTGGGAACCGGGCTTACATTTGAAACATGAAGTAAATATGTATAGGAATATTCATAATATTAATGTGGTAATATGTCTAATCTTTAAAAAAAAGCTTGTTTAATAAAAGTACTTAGAGTAATTTTAATAAAAAGCCGAGAAAGTTCAACCATATTGACGCTGTTTTAAAAAAAAGAAAAGGAAATTTTAACAACCTATCACAGCAAAATGAGAGTTATGATTGAGTTCATACACGTTGTTTTAGGAAGTAGAGATTAAGGGGCATTGTTCACAAAAGCTAAAACTTAAAAAACACCAACAGTTTTTTATAAAATAGCATATGGCCCAGTTACCTCGTTGGTCCAGTTACCCCAACAAACCTTATATTTTTTTCCATTTTCAATACGGCTTCTACTTTAATATTTCCTCTTGTAAAAAGTTCGAGATCTAAAAAATGAGTCAAAAGGAAAGTAATACAGATAAATTCATACTCTTGGATGTCTACACTTAAATTCATTTGTGTCTTGTATTACTAACTAGGTGGATGTGCCAATTCCAAAACATTCTTTTATTTCATATATTTTAATCTTTCAGAATGTTGTTACAGATGTCAATATTTCAATTTTATTAGTTCAATACTATATCAATATTGACTTTCATATTAAATTTCTGCTTCAGTCAATTAATAGAAGTAAAAACGAGTTAATCTCGAACATGCTATTTATTAAAATCGCGAATTGTCGGCTTATTAGGATGAGAAGTTCCTGTCAATTTATACCTCTGGAGGTTCCTTGTCAGGTGAAGGTCTCGTTACCCGACCAAAGTTTCAAATTACGAGATCAGTATAAGTAGCAACGTGCAGATTACAAGCAACGGGATATAAATGTTAAGCAACCGACATAACACCGTTGGCAACTAAGCAAAAGGCACTGTCGATACGTTCTAGGCGATCGTTAGGTTTATTGAAGCTACGCGGCGATTAGGTAAGTTGCAACGTGCAGATTACAAGCAACGGGACATAAATGTTAAGCAACCGAGATAACACCGTCCACAACTACGAAAAGAGCACTGCCGATACGTTCTTGGTGCTCGTTAGGTTTATTGACGATACGCGGCGATTAGGCAGTCACCCGCCCCGATACCAGGAATCAAACCCGTTCAGCTGGGCTTCCCGTCAGGTAGCGGCAGAGTCATCGGTTAGAATAAAAGAAAGCCAGTGGTGTACAATAGAACAACGAAAAATAAAAAAGATTACACAAAAATCGCTATTACAGCATCCCTTTCCGGCGGAATTTCTCCACATTCAGGAAGGACCATGGTGCCAGGGTCAAAAACGTACACAAAAAAAAATGGTTCAATTGTATGCATAACTTCATACATTTTTCAAAGGCACAATATTGAAAATGACACAAACATTGCTATCACAGAGCCCCCTTTCAGCCATTTTTTTTCCAAATTAAGGGAAGACCTGGTTGCTACAGCCGAAAAATAAGTTCCATTCTATGCATAAATTCATACACTTTTTGATAGTACAGTGGCGACAGACAGACGGAAAGACGGACACACGGACAAACAGATATTTTCTATACGCATGTTTTTTGGAGATCTCTGACACATAAAACGTGTAAATTTGGCGAAAAACGAAAGTCGAATTTTTTTTTTTTTATGGTAGTTTACAAACCCATATGATTACAAACCCGATTACAAACCCATATGAAGAGGAATCTCAAAGTGACACTTATACATTTTATTTACATAATAGTAACTTATTTATGTAATAACAAATATGAATAAATTTAATTGAAAAAATTAATAGCAAAAGAAACGCGTGTTCTCAAAAGTTACCGGCCATCTTGGAAAGTTTGAAAAAAAATTATGTTATAATAGAAAATAACAGTCATCAACAATATTTACTATTCTTATTTTTTATTCGTGTATTTAGCAATAAGTACTGCTTCGCAGCGACTTGGCGGCGATTTACTGAACAGTTGAAGATCGTCTATGGTAAGTTTTTTCGACGGTTCTTGCAATTTTTGGAAAAATGTTGCTGAATTGGAATATTTATAATTCCACACTCATTTTCGAGTTCTTTGCAAAGATTTTCTATTGAATTCAGGTCGGGTGATTGGGCTGTCCATTTCAGAAGCGACACATTTTTTGTGCAAAATCCACTGATTGACGAGTGTGCATGTATATTTTGGGTCGTTATCGTGCTGAAACATATAGTTTCGACCACAATGTTTCCTCCAATAAGGCAGCAAATGATATACAAAGTTTCCATATACATTGCACTATTCATCTTGTCGCGAATTTAAACTAACGGACCGACATATTTTCCAATAAATGCTCTCCACTTCATAACGTGTCCTCCGCCATGCTTCATTGTAGGAATAACATATCTCGAAATATATCTTTTGTTTTTAGGTCGTCCGATGTAGCGTCTGCAATCCCTCTCAAAAAGATTGAACGTCGATTCATTGGAAAGTATTACTTTATTCCAGTTTTCACTTGACCTGTCTTTGTATTCCTTGGCAAACACCAGTCGGGCTCCCTGATTTTTTTTTACTTGTGAAAGATTTTTTAACACCGACTTTTCCACAAAGTCCTACGTCACAGAAGCGTCTTGACACGGTAGACCGACTTATTTCATCAATATTTTAACACCGTAAATATATATATATATATATATATATATGTATATATATCATTCACAATAAATTTTCCGATCGATAACTTTGCCGCAACCTCACGAGAGAATTGTCCCTTTATCGACTAACAAATCACTCCTTTACAAACAATAATTGTTGAACTTTCGATTTTTTTTAATTTCAACTACGGTATTGGCGTTGGGTAATTAACAAACACGGACAAAAAACACTTTATCGATAGCAAAACTAACGAAATACGAATGGCCGGAAACTTTTGCACACGAGAATTTCGATTTCCTCCCCTTTGCATCAAGTACCTTCAGTATCCAATCTAAAGCATCACGTGGTCAGAAGTAATTTGCTTATTTCTAACTTTCGGAGCAAATTCGCTTCTCCTCCGCTGAAACGTTCTGCCAAACAAATCAAAGAAACTGACTGGCAGGAAACTTTTGACCGCCACTTATATATATTAATCTTTAAACTGCATCTTTATTTCGAGATTTAGTCAGATTTTTTGCAAGAACTTATTTTGTCGTATTTTGATTTCAGAGGTATTATAGTTATGCATATATGTACTGTACATTGATATAACATGTTGCATGCATTTAAGATTGGAAATATAAAAAAAAAGTATACTTACTGTTCATTCATACAAATAGAAGAGTTTTAAGGTTTAAATTTTTCCTTTACTTATTTTTTAAATCTGATCACTACAGAAGGTAAACTAAAAACATTTGTTTTTATGTACCAAAAAAAAATCACAATTTAAGCTAAATTATAAAGCAGAAATTTAAAAAATACATATCCCATATATAAAAAAAAACTATATTTTAATGGTATATCTTTCTTTAATTCTCAGAAAAAGTGTATACGTTGTCTTTTATAAAATAATATCGTCAGAACATTTAGCAGCCATGAAAGAATTAAAAAATTAAATAATATAATATCAGTGTTTAATATTTTTAAGTGCTTAAATATGAACCTTGCTTATATTTTAATACAGGTGTAGTTTATTCTAAATTCTACTATTTCCATAAAATAATATTAAGCGTAAATTTACCCATATGTTATTTGTATATTTATTTCTGCTATTCCCATAAGCTTATTATTTTTATATTAACTATTTATTTCCTCTCGTAAAGATATGAAATCAATATTTAACTCGGCTGTAATTCAGCAGAAATTGTATTCGTAAAAGCCTGAATTTCGAGAATTTTGAGAAATACTAAAACTATAAATATTACGTGACGAAATTCATTTACTTGTCTTAAAAAAAACACACATACACAAAAAATGTTTTATAATGTAGTATAATGCAAATTTATACAACTGATAAAGTTCCTGTTTTCAAATGAAGATGTATATTTATGTGCCTAACGTATGTTTACATTTTTGTTTATTCAAACTGTTTCTTATATATACATAAAAAAGCATAAATATTTCGAAATGCATAATTTATGAAGCTTATGCAGTAAAAGAATAATAGATGCATAGTCGTTGAAAGAAAAAAGTAAACACCCCTGCTGACTATGCAACAAATTATCGTAGAAGTAAGTTACATGCACGAAACGATTGAAAATGAAGCCTACTTTTAAATGATGTGTATAAAATTTGCTGAGGGTACCATCTACAAATCAAAACGGAACCCAAGCTTTGTTTATTCAATAGTTTGACACTATAAATAAGTTCTACAACCTTCAATTAGCCAAAATCCGATTTTTACTGAAATTCGTACGATTAGCTTTCGAGAAATTAATAATTTTAAAATGAGTATATTTTAGGGACTGTATCCAAATTGATGTTCTGTAGTCGATTGTTGAAAGTCTACAGAATGACTATGCAATTTCTATTAATGTATTACTGCTTGCAAATATGGCCATTTCACTCGTTTAATATTTTTCGACTATTGCCAGCACAAATATTTCAATAAAATGAATAAAATATATATTTTTTTTCAAATTGCGATTTTCTGCACATCATAAACTGCCCCTTAAATCATCATTTCGAGGTTTCTAAATCATAATTCGAGAACTTCTTGAAAGAAAATTTTGAAGTTGAGAATTCGCATAAAGCAGGCCACAATAAATATAAATCTATTAAAAAAATGCTGGTTGTAATTCATATATATTTTTTCGGATATTAATTTCATAATTCCTAATTCATATTATATATATATATTTTTTAATTACAAATCCAATGTACTTATGTTTGGGTTTTTTAGTGTTTTAACAGCACACGAAATTGTCACTTTAGGGTTATAATTTCAGGAGATGTTAATAAAAGTATGAAAATGTAATTTAACGTTAAAAGCCATAAATTTTGAATGTTTATAATTCAAAAGTCTATCGTTCAAATGACTAGAAATTTCGTTACTAGTTGAACCTTAGATTTACAATATATTGTAAACATTGGGTGTTGCCGTTGAAAAAAAATCAAAGTTTGGTCTGCTTTTGATTTGTGTATGACCACATAAGCAATTTTACATGCATCATTTAAAATTTGTGTGTATTTCTAATCGATTGCTACTAGTAACTTTCTTCTATTATAATTAGTAACAGAGTTAGTAGTGGGTGTTTAGTTTTTTTCACGACTGTACATACAGACAGGTGTACAGTAAAATGTCTGTATTTTTATGAGATTTTGCTTGTGAAAAGAGCAACTTAACTAGATTTTTATCATTGCTATCTATCAACAATATTTTCAAATACATATTTCTACAGTATTTTTTCACTTGCCATTGAAATAAGTAATGTGAGATTTTCCCTTTCTGTTTTTGATCTGCTACACATATTACATCGTTTATTCAGTGCAGCCAGTTGCTCTCATCTGACACTTAGCGTGTATTTTGTACATAATATATGTTGGAAAATACAATAAAATGAAAATAAAGTGCTTATGTATGAACCTTGTTTATAATTTAATACTTTTGAAGTTTATACCAAATTCTATTATTTTCAAAAAATAATGTAAAACGTAAATTTCCCTATACGTTGTTCGTATAGTTTTGTCTGCTATTTCCATACCATTTTTATTTTTATACTTCCTCTCATAAAAATATAAAATTTAAAACATTACTAAACTCGAATGTAATACAGAAAAAAAAACATACTCGTGAAAGCTTGAATTTCCAGTTATACTAAAAATATGATATTACGTGATGAAAATCATTTATTTGTGTTTTAAGCAGCACACACAAAAATTGTTTTTAAATATAGTATAATGCAAATTTATGGAACTAATAAAGTTTCTGTTTTCAAATGAAGATGCATATTTTTGTATCTAACGTAGTTTATATTTTTCTTTATTCGAATTGTTTTTATAAAAAAAAAAAAAAAAAAAAAAACTTAAATGTTTTGAAATGTATAGTTTATTAAGCTGCTCCGTACTCTTTATGGCATAAGTAAGCTATAGCACTATTATTACGAAAAAAAAAAAAAAAACCAAGGAATGACAAAAAAATAAAATACCGGGATTCATATTCAGATTTGATTTCTAAGAAAGGATGTTCACTGAACGGAATAATATGTTTAGAATTAAAGTAAATTTAATGCATTTTTTTTTGTCTACAAATGTATTTATTCAATTCAATTCATACCTTTCATGCCAAAAATAAATAAATGCATAATATAAGTTGTAAATTTTCCAAGCGGGTGAAAAAAGACCTCGCTAAGTTTCGAAACAGGATTGCTTGTCTGAAATACCAATGCTGTATCAACTAAGCCATTCCGGACGAATCCCGAAAGGCTGATTAACCCAAATAACATTTAACGATCATAGCATCTGGTCTGGTATCTGAATCAGCTAAACAGAATAAATCGAATGTTATGCTTGGAACTGCATTAAACACTGAATGCGTAATAATATTAGGTTATTTTTTAACACAATTATTCATTTGGTAAATAATTTATAACAGTTATAAATTTCCATGTGGTTGAAAAATATCCTAGCAGGGACATTTTTTCACCCACTTGGAAATTTACATTTGTTATGATTTATTTACCAATCGAATAATTGTGTTAAATCTAATATTAATGCATCATATATCCAACGCAGAGTGCATTAATGAAGGCATTTCCTGCGATGAGATTTAATATGAAATATTACTAATATAGTTTTCATGATGAAAAAGTTTTGGTATATTTTAGTACATTTCACATATTTGGTATATTTTATTAGGTATATTTGACATGTAATTATAGGAGAAATGATCGTGATTTCATTAAGGAAAAAACCTTAGTCAAAATGATAAAGTATTATTTTCTTTTTCATTATCATGCCATTTCATTCTCATTATTCAAATAATGTTTCTCAGTCAAAACAATCTTTAAATTCACGGTCGCTTTATAGTAACATAAAGACACGTGTGGTACAATCTATGCCTTGTCGGGATTTAAAAGCCTAAATAACCAATTTTCATTATATTCTCGAGGTCCCACAGATTCTCTATTAGTACGGTAAACTCATCCTGGTGCTCTTCGAACCACGCACGTGTACTGCGAGCTGCATGACACCTCGCATTGTCCTGCTGGTAGATGTCATCATTCTGAAGAAAAACAATTCGCCTGTAGGGGTGGAAATAGTCCGCAAAGACAGATGCGAACATGTGTTGATCCAACGTGCCTTCCAGAATGAGGAGTGCACCCAGAGAATAGCACGAAAATATTCCCCAGATCATAATGCTTTCAATTCCAGCTTGGACCCTTCCGGCAATTGTTGAAGGGTGTTTGCTTTCCGACGTTGCTTTTAGGTGTTGGCTGTATACGCCAACGTCCCTTTGTATTTGCCAACGTCCCTCTGTCCGTTAAAGCATAAAACGTGATTTATCTGAATAAGCCACCTGTCGCCACTAAGTGTGCGTCCATTTGCGGTACTGGCATGCAAATTTCAGCCTTCGTCGCCGATGAACAGCAGTCAGCATAGGTGTATTAACCAGGCGTCTGCTGCTGAGGAATATATGGAGCAACGTTCGCTGAACCGTCGTTGAGGAGACACTGCCAGGGGCACCATTTCAGAAATTCTTTGAGGGGGGCAAACATTTGTTTGGATTTTGTTGAGTATATCTGAGGAGCACTATAAATTGCATTATACAGGCGAAATATTATTGACACAGTTTGATTATCACACATCTTTTAAAAATTAGCCAAAGTACTCATTAATAATAAGTTTGTCTCACTTTGAGAATCTTCCAATAACAAGGTTTTAGAAAATATTATTGATAATTGTCAAATTCTGTGCTTAAACTGCTTTTAAAATGATAACATTTTATTTTCGTAAAAAATGATGTTATTTTGGCTTTTGTGAAATTTCAGAAAAAAAAAAATAAATCAGTAACACGTGATGACTGATACATTTTGAAATATAAAATTCCTTGAGGTGGGCAATTGCTCTCCCTCCTAGTCTCACCCAAATGGCAATCCTGGACACTGCTGGTAGCCCCTTGGTTCATCTGGTGGTCAGTTGCTCGTCCATTCACCCGAACATATATCCGCTGCCCTCGTTCACGTCTGCTATCTATGGCCGGTGTTGCACTACATTTGCCATGTAGCTGCTTTTCGATAGCGACATTTTGCCATGCACGATATACTTTTACCACGGCGGCACGCGAACAATTTACAAATTTAGCCGTTTCGAAAATGCTTCCACCGTTGGTGCGAAAGCCAGAAATCATGCCTTTTTGGACGTAAGATAAATCGCTCCGTTTCTGCATTACGCCAACGATTGCAATGTTTTCTGCTTCTCTCCGGTGCCCTTTATACATGTTCCACTGCAATGTGCTGCCACCTGTCTTCTGTGATTGGTTATTTCCCGTTGACGTCGAAAGTAGATGGTGGTCAGATTAATGTGATTGGACTGTGTGTGTAACCACCTTTGAATTAGAGATTTGGTCAGATTTTTTTCGAAGAACTTGTTTTGTCGTATTTTGGTTTCATAGGTATTTTATTTATGTATAGTATACATATATATAAATTGCTGTATACAGTTCATATTGGAAATATAAAAATGTAAGAATATCTGCTATTCATTGGTGGAAAGAAAAGAGTTTTATGGATAAAATTTTTACGTTATTTATTTTTAAAATCTGATCGCTACAGAGGAAAAAACCAAAAATATTTGTTTTAGAAATGTATAAAAAAATTTAACACACTTTAAGATATAAGATATAAAAGCAAAATATATTTTAATATCTTAATATAAAATAATATCTTAATAAAATATCTTAATTTTATATCTTTCTTTATTTCTTCTAAATGTAAATATTATATATTTTGTAAAATAACATCTTCACAAGATTTAGCTGCCATAAAATAATTAAAAATTAATGAATACATCCATTATTATTAATAACTGGGTTTTGTAGAGAATTAAAATAATAATTAAATGTACAACTTATTTCTGATGAAAATATATATTTTGACAGATAACAGCAGCGACTTAAAAAATAGCGATGATAATGACAATAACAACAACAGAAACAATAAATATAATAATTGAAAAACACTTCTTCAAATTGTCTATAGATTGATAGGCTTAAAGATCATTAATGTTTTTGTTAAAAAATGCAGCAGCTCATAAAATAATAAAGTTTATTCATCTATACTTTTGAATGTTGTTTTTTTTCATTTTATTTCGTGTGGCATTTAAGATAAGATTTTATATATTTAATACTTAATAATCTTTAAAAAGACACTCTCTATCACTATTATTTATTATCCTGCACCTGGAATTTCAGTATAAAATGAAAGTCGTTGCGTTTTTAATACATTAAAATAATCATACTCAATGCAGGGAATGTAAGGAACGCTTTGTGTTTTTATATTGCGTGTTAGAATTTATTTTGTCTTTCAAGTACAACATTCTAAACGTACATGTTTTTGGAATACGCTATAATTCATCTTCGTAAAATCCACCATGTTAATCTATTCAAATGCAAGAAAATGTTTTTATTATGTAGTTTACCAAATTTCATTCATACAAGTTTATTTTTATTATTTTTTTTTTTCAAGTTAAATTTTTTCAAAGCGCCATGTTATCACGAAAACAAATACTATTTCGTATGTATTTGTAATGTCCATTTTTTAAATATTTCATCATTTACACATTATTATTTATTTATTTATTTTTATTTAACATAAATTTAAATTTTCAGAGTAGGAGTAGCCGGATTCGTTAGTCATATAATTTGGTTGCCAAAAAACTATTTTTTCCTTCGTATAACCTCTGCAATCTGAAAGTATATTTGTTGATTATGTCAATCAATGGATATTTTTATACTCTCGCTACTTGGTTAGTTTGGCTTTTGTCTTAGAAAAACTATGTACATGTGAAAATACTTATTTTTATTATGGGTTTTTCTTGCTAAGTAAGTATTTATTTTCTTACGCTACAAAACTAGAATCCATGTTATGAGTACTTATTACCTATTAACTGGTATTTCTGAGAAGCATTATAATTGAAAAGAAAAAAGTAGTATATCACTTTAAAAATTATCTATATATACAGTATAACCTTGAAAATCAGGCATCGTCAGGACAGAGTCTAAGCCGTTTTTGGAAAATTCAGAGTATTCGAAAGAGTACGAAAAGCATTTCCGCCATTCTTAATGGTGCTTTTAGTCATAATTCAATTCATAGCCAATTTATATGAGAAAAAGTGAAACATTTAAGAAAAAAATACTTTAATTGATATTTTCTATGTTACAAAAAAAAAAAAAAAAATCTAATACACAGTGAAGTCATTTGATTTCACGTAATTTCAGGTAAATAAATCTCAATTTTATTTGCTTCAGATTTCTCTGCAATATTTTAACAAGTTTTTCTTGGATTTTATGCAAGTGAAGAATATCGATTTCGTAATACAGTTTTGTTTCTCTAAAGAAGATGTAATTTTCGAGACAAATTTATGCTTTTTTCCAGTGACAGTTTTTCTTCTTCTGGCCCATCTTCCTTGTTTCTCTGGGTTGGCTTTAGCGTTATCGGCAGTTCCATTTAGCACAGTATCAGCGATTTTGCCGTATGCTAATCCAGCGTTTTGAATTTCAAAGATTTAATTCGCAAACAATTGCTATTTTTTATTTCTCCTTTAAGTTAGAAAAGTAAAAAATAATATTGGAATGATTTTAATTCCGGATTTTTGAAGTTGTCGGATTTCTGAATGCTTTATTTTTGCGGTCAAATGCATATAAAAATATACTCACATTTTCTTTCAAGCGGAATTAGTTGAGTCAACCAATTCATCGAAACAGTGAATGATATTTCTTTATTTCAGGAAGCAAATTCCTTCTTGCAGTAAGATGGTGAGGAGTTTTAAAAAGAGTCCTATTCGCGTTGAAAGTTTTCTGATGCTATCCTCTGGCGATAGAAATTGAGCACATTTCAATTTAAACATATACCATTGATTTTAAACTAAATTACAAAACCTTATTTAAATATGTGCAGCAAATTGTCGATTCGGACATAAAGGGTATTTTTGATGTACGATGAGTACATCTGCATATCGCGTCTTCGAAAAATCAGCGTAATACCACCTGATGCTGAAAATGAGATTCTAAGTGTTTTTCTGCAAACAACAAATGTTTATATCGGTTTTAGTTTACATAAGTTTTACATGAGTTTTAGTTTACAAAGTTGGAATATGAAATAAGAAAGCAAATAAATTTAATCTTACTCAAAACTTTACCAGAGTCGGCTGAAAAAGTTCCAGGCCCGACACACAGATAGCACCACTAAGGCAGCAAGCATTGCATAGCATTATTCCTAACTAGCTTATAGCCACAGTTTCAGATCAGTAGCTTGGTTATTGTTTGATTGACAGCAGTTAAATCAAGACTATTTTGGAGCTTTTACGAAAATGGAAGATTTGGAAAAATGAGCGGTAATGAAATACTTCCATTTGAAGCGTTTAACGCATAAAGAAATCAAGGTGGAAATGGAAAGTACACTTAATGACTCTGCTCCATCATATTCAATGGTTAAAATATGGTTTGCATGGTTTAAAATGGAACGGTCGAACATGTTCGATGAGCCTCGCTGTGAACGCCTTGTGGTATTGACAACTCTTGAAATTCTTGAAAAAATTCATTGAACAGTCCTGGTAAACCACAGATTAAAGTTGTTCGAGATAGCAGAGGCTGTACAACATATCAAAAGAACGTGTAGGTATTATTTTAACGAATATTTTGGGCTACCAGAAGGTCTGTGTAAGAAGAGTGCCGCGTTTGCGGACACCTGACCAAATGTTGCATCGGAAAACCATTTATATTAAGAATTTGGAGTTCAACCGTAAAAATCAAAGAATTTTTGAGATTGATTATAACTATGGATGAAACTTGGATTAACCACTACACTTCTGAAAGCAAATTACAGTCAAATCAGTGGTTTGCACAGGATGAACCAGCTCCAAAAAAAGGCAAAATCAACTTTGTCAGCTAACAAGGTTATAACGAGTATCTTCTGGGACGCAAAAGGGATTATTTTTATTGATTGCTTGGAAAAGTGTAAAAGTATCACTGGTGAGTACTACCCAAGTTTACTGCAACGTTTGGGCGACGAGGTAAAAAAAAATACGACCTCATTTGGCAAAAAAAAAAAAAAATCTTGTTTCACCATGACAATGCTCCAGCACATCGGTCAGTCATCACAATGGGTAAAATTTACGAATTAAGGTTCGAATTGCTTGGACATCCACGTTATTCGTCAGATTTAGCAACCAGTAACTACCACCTATTCTCTAACCTCAAAAAATTACTTGGTGGACGAAGATTTCATAGCAACGAGGATCTTATTGATGCAGTAAACAGCTATTTTAAGGAGCTCGACTAAACGCATTATAGATATAGTTTAATTAAATTAGAACACAAGTATGATAAGCGTATTAGTCTTTCTGGAGATTATGTTGAGAAATAAACAAAAAAAAAGTCATAAAAAATGTTGTTTACTTTGTCTGGTCCGGGACTTTTCAGCCGACCCTCGTATATCCAACAAAATCTGATTTTCTAGATCGTAAATAATATAGATATATTTCAGGGTCTTTATTAACTTTTTTTTTAGATTATTCCATAACTACTTTCGTTATGATAAATCATATTGCACTTAGGTTATTGTACATTTCATAACAACATTAACATTTACATATAACATTTTGTATTCAGTAGCGCCTCGTGACTCCCTAATTTTATGGTATTACATATTAGTTAAATTTTTTTTTGCGCTTTTCTAAAGCTAGTTTTATTTACAAATTCATTTGCCCAATTTAATCAACATAAATATAATTTATGGTCTGTGAACATTGCTTTTTATATGTGGGTACAAACTGCACGACGATAAATGAAGTAGTTTTCATACGAAAAATGTTTTAACAGCCTTTTTACAGTACGAAGCAGTTCAACAAATTAAGAGGTCTCATAGTAATAGTTCACTTTACACCCAGCCGAATACTGGAGTGCCTAGTAAGCATGATTACATTCAAGGAAAAAAATTGTTACTGCAGAAAAAAAATATGCGTTTGAGAGGAAATCAAATGAGCAAAAGGCAGGAGAAATTTGATTGGGCGAGACCTGAAGGCCACACCCTCTCAAGATAAGCTTACATTTAATAAAATACTTTGTTTAATTGAAAATTCCGTTAATTAAAAATTAAGGAAAATAACATATTAGAAAAAAGCTCAAAAATTATACTTCCACTTCCTCGTATGATTTTACTGGTGTAACTTATTTCTGATAACCAAATCAGTTCTTTCTAAGAACACTCAAAACGCACATTGATGAATGAAGTAGCATACGAAGGATTTTTGAACAGGCTTGTGACATAGTACGTTCACATATCATTAAAATGCATTTTTCTATTAAAAATTACATAAAAATAAAAATCTTAGAAAACGCAATGACTGGGGTAAGTTCGCAGACTATTTAATTTTTTTTTAAATTGTAAAGATTAAATCTTTAAAACATTTCGCAATCTAGAAAACTAAGAATGGGCAATAAATATGATAATTTTGAAAACAGAAAGTCATTTTTAAGAAAATATAGATAAAATGCATGATTTTTTTATCAATTAAAATTTTTAATTTTTATGACAATGGACCACGACGATTACCATAAATTTACTAATTTTATAGCTTAGTTTTATCAATTTTGTTTACACATGTAGTTCCGTATTTCATGCATATAGTTTCTACACCTCTGAAAGTAAATGATTGGAGTCAGCAATTGGTAAATAATAAAAACGGACACCGTGTATCTATCTGTGTCTTTCCACCTAAATAATAATAAATATATATATTTTTGAAAACCATGTTTTTACTAAAATTCACAAAAATGTAGAAAATACATACGTTTTTCTAAGTACGCAAAAAAATGACGTATTAATCGATTTAAATAGGAATTTCGCCTAATTAACGATAAATTAGATTCATATATTTCATCTTATTTTTTTCGAATAATTTGGTGTCATTTAGGCAAGTTCGCTAAAAATTGGCGCTATTGTGGTAACTCTGCCATTAGTACTTTTCAGCAAATACTCATTGTTGAATCTGAGGCTGATTTCTCCCTAGAAATGCAAATATGACCATTAAGTAATTTTTCTCCCCGTTGCCCCCCTTAGGGATCGCACTTTAAAAAATTAATGTCTAATTAATGTATTGCCCTCAGCGCAAACATAATTGAAAGTTAAAAACAAGCATGTAATTAAAAGCTTACAATTTTTTTTTTTTTTTTTTTAACCATATTACTTTAAGGTAAATTAAAAATTTATCATGAAATTGGAGAAGATGAAACTTTCTGAGGTTTCTTTTTGGCAAAGGAACGGAATGAAAAAAAAAAAAGTTAAAAAGGATACAAGGTCCAATTTTCGAAAGGAATTTCTGATACTAAAATTATTCTTTGGGAGACTCATCACTCTCGAAAATGTACTTTCTACTTTTAGAATTTTTTTTTCTTTTACCAGTTAATTTTAAAAATAGAGAATGCAAGAATCTAGATTTGGAAAGAAATCCGCTACGGTATGATTAAATTTTTTTCTTTGGTAAACTGACATTTTAAAAATTAATATTTAAATTGGAAGAATGTTATCTAAAGTTAGCTATTTTTTAATAATCTATTAAATATTTAACATATTGAAATAACTAAACATATTAATACATCTTTGCATTTACTTTTGTAAAACTGATTTTTGCATCATTATGACGTTTGAAAATTAACATTGTAAAAAAAAAAAAAAAAAAAAAAAAAAGATATTGCGTTTTTTAAAATTAGATGATACACTTAAAAAATTAAATTTAAAATACATTTTAAGGGCCAATTTTTGTCAAATAGTTTCTAATCACGTTTTATGCATTAGAATATTTATGCATTGTTTGGAAGCAATAAGAAATTACTAATTTAATTATACTGATAAACTGATTTCATTGTTTAATATGAATTTTTAAACAATCCATAAATTTAGAAATATTATAATTTATAAATTCAACATAGTATTTTTCATTTCTATTTTTTTTTTCTTTGATTTTATTTATTTTCTTCTTATTATTTTTTAAATATACACAGATTTTCAAGGGAACTTCGTGAAATGGATGCATTAGATTTACAATTATTTTAAAATATTAAGATGAATTTAAGTTAATAATTATCAGAATAAGGCCATTTCTGAAATAAAAGAAAAATAATTACAGAGATTTGTTTTCCCAGCGCTAGGAAAAAGTTATACTATTTAACATAATGCAGAAATTGTGTTTTGCAGGCCATCTTTATGGTAAACTTCCATCTCATCTATGTTTTCAAACAGTAATACCGGCTTTTGACATTCTATTTCGTATACACCAGGGACGGCGAACCCATGGCACGCGTGCCACTTTTGGCGCACGAAAGAATATTTTTGGCACGGTACTGATATGGCTCCAAATCACAATAAAGTGAGATTACACAAAATCGTCACTGATCTTTTCTAAATTCGATTAAATGTGAATTGAAAAAATTAAATGACGGCATATTATAATTAATTATTGTCTCAAAAATTATTAGAACAAATACGATATTTGAAAACTATCGATAAGTAGTGGTTATTAAACATTACCAAATTCCGATGGTAAAGTTGTGGCAATTTCGAATTTATTTCAGAGATCTTCAAAGAAACTGGCGTTTGCTATTTTAATATTTTCTGCCTATCTCTTCTTTCGAATCATTGTTTTGACAAGTGAATAATACCAAAACTGAAACTGATAGCACTTGTCAGGTAAATCTGGTTCAGTTTGCATTAAAATTAAATTGATATTAAGATGCAACAACAGAAATCAAATTACCTCGCATTAATTTTTTTTAAATTATTTTCAAAAAAATATTTGTTTCCATAATTATTATAGTGTAATACCAACATGTACGTTACTCATATCTCTCTATTCTAAAAAAAAAAAATGTAACTACCGCTGTCACCGCCGCCGGTTTTGAATTTTTTGTGACCGGGGGTCTTTCTTCATTAATATTAAGAAAAATAATGCATACAAAAGTATGAAAATCGGTAGTATTATACAGAAATGTTTGACAAACACGCTGATGCAGACAGTTTTCAAATCGAAGAATTATTTCAAGAGATATTTAATGCCAAAGTTGGACAAAATCGTTCCATTAAAAAAGTTTTATAGGAGCAAAAACTGTACATAGGAATTTAATCATTTTTAGATCATTTTATACGTTTAAAGTTCCCGGTGTGCAGACTGTTTTCTTTCTTTTATTTGACTAATTTTTTGAGGATTTATTTCTATTTTAAATTCAAATTTTCAGGATTTCTAGAGATATTTTTTACAGATTTTAGAAAGTGATATTAATTTAAACTGTTGCCAACTGTATAAACAGCGGAAACAATAATGTTTGCTTCAAAAAATATATATTTATACGTGTAACAAATTAAAAATTTATTTACACGTGACTATTATAAACAGAAAAAAAACATTTGGAATTAGAATTAAATAATTATGTACAAAAAGCAGGAACTTATTAAAAATTACGTCATAAAAACTATAATTACACGTGAATTTTAAGAGAGAAAAGAATTTGTAAAATAATAAATTTATTAACATGCGTTAGAAGTCTTAAATAGGAGAAATTACGTCATATTTACGTTACATTACTGTTATTACATAAAATGAACACCAAATAATCTTGCAAAACGGTTTAAATTTAGAAATTGCGCTAGACATTTATTTGATATTTTGAGAGGATACTTTTCAACTATTTTTGTTAGGAAAGCGCAAATAATATTTCATTTCTAACACAAGTATTTTCACGTGAATATTAAAAAGAGAAAGAATAGTTTGGTCAAAATTACGTCAGATTAAAAACGATTAATTTAAAATGTCTTATTTAAAAGAACTTTCTTTTCGCTTTGTTAAAAAATACCGGGAGACAAAGATTCTGTTTACTTAATTCCTTTTATATTAGCTTATTTTGAAATGTTTATCTTATTTTACTTAATCAAAGACGAAAACAGCGATTGACATATGTATTTTTGGTACTACTTAGTTATCCCGTCGACCAAAAATCTATCATTCGCCAAACTATAAGATTAAATGTCAATAATGGTTGATCGTAAATGTCACATTAACATGACTTTAAGCAAGTTACACATGTCTACGTCATCAAGTTATTTTTATTTCGACGTGTTATTTGCATTTTTATTAATGTTGCACTAATTTATTTGTTCTTTCGTTATTTAAAATAAAAATGACGTCAATTTGTATAATTGGGCGAGTGCTTTGGCGATTTATATAATTTGGCGAAATTGGTCGACGGGTTAATCAAGTAGTACCGCAGCGGATTTGGCCTTAAAATTCCCCAGTCAAAGAGAAATGAATAGAAATCCGTTTATAGGGAGATCGCCATTGTTCAATTCCTACTATTAGTTCACACTCTCCCTATATTTGTTTATTTATATATTTATTTATTTATATATTTATCTTGTTCAAATTTTCAATCGTTAATAAAATACTCATTATTCATCCTATCAAGTTGAAATATATTTTTTTGAACTTGTACTGGATGACAATTGATGTTAATAGAGTTTTTTCAAAAATTAACTAATTAATTAAATTTTAATTAATTAATTTTTATTTTGCATGGGAAACAAAATGGCGGTCATTGGTTATCGAAGGTCAGTGAAAGTATTTTCAATAAGGGGGACCCTGTTCTGTCGCCAAATACCGCCAAGTCTGTCGCCAACTTGGCGATATGTCGCCAAAAGTGACGCCAACTTGGCGATATTTCTAATATTTCGCCAAATTCCCATAGAGTTCCATTGTAAACCTACTTGCTTATAGAAAATCAACAAATTGAGATATTTTATTGCAACAAAAACTAATATTAGCTTAAAGGATTATATTAAATTTTTCTTTGATGACCTAAGTAGGAATTGAGTTTAAAAACAAAATTTTCATATTACTTGTTTTTTAAATTATAATTCAATCTTCCGAAATCTTTTTAAAGCCGATCAAATTAGCGTACTTTTAGAGTCTGCGGTGTCTGATCGGGGTTGACGAGCGTAGCTCGTAGGGGGCAGAGCCCCCTAGTTTTTTAAAACTTAATAGAGAATTTTAAGTAATGTTAAAACATTATTTTCCCACCTACTTTTTTTTTTTTTTTTTTTTAGTTGGCGCGTTATATTTACGTAAAATATTTTTTGATCGATTTTGGCAAGCGGCAACAAAAAGGCTCGCCAACCCTGGTATACACTGATAAAAGGATCTCTGGTAAAAATATACAGGGTATTCCAAAATTTGACCGCCAAATTCACAGGGGAGCGTCAAGAGGATGAAAAATTATCATATAACATAGGGTCACAAACCACCCATTTAATAATAATAATAATTAAAAAAAGGGGTGTTCTATCCTAACCTAATTTTTTATGGCGGTAATAACTATTAGATAACTGAAGTATATGAAAATTATAATAGACATGCTCACCTTTGTTGTAAATATGATAACACAAAATAAGAATGGTAGACGTGTTCGTTATATTTGCCAGAAGTACGCCCTTCACACTCCATATTTAGCACTGCGATTATCAGTTCATACGGTATCACCGATTGTGTGGGTACCTTGTTTTTCTAGAACTTTTTGAAGTGCTGCAAATTTTCATGGAAAATAAAATATATATCGTTAAATTTTTATTGAAATTTCAAATGAAAATCAAATTTCAAATTATTTTTGCTTAAAAGGCGCAAAGACCAACTTAGTGAAAAATATTCCATGCCGGGAATCGAACCCGGGTCATCAGTATAGCGCACTGACGTTCTACCGCTAAACCACATATACTATAGCGCTATACTGATGACCCGGGTTCGATTCCCGGCATGGAATATTTTTCACTAAGTTGGTCTTTGCGCCTTTTAAGCAAAAATAATTTGAAATTTGATTTTCATTTGAAATATTGTATTCAAGGCGAATGTTTCTCTCTGGAAAAATTTCCAAATAGAAATATTTTCAATTTTCGCAAAATTATTACGGTCAATCCGACTACAGACAGGATAAAACACCCTGTATTTTTGCCTAAATGGGTGGTTTGTGGCCCTGTGTTTTATGGTAATTTTTCATCCTCTTGATGCCTACTATCACTCTGAATATGTTGGTAGAATTTTGGAACACCCTGAATAAATGTTTCAAGTTCCAATAATAAAGTTCCAATAATTTCAAGAATAAATGTTTCAAATGTTCCTCCTTATTATAAATATTATCTGACAAAAAAATATCGTTAATTTTTTTTGTAGTAAACGAATTGTAACTTTTACATCATTTTAATTAAACATCAACTAATATTTTAATTGTTTTTAGCGAAGATAAACTATGAAATATAATTCTGATAACTCTTTACAGAGCTATAAAATAAGAAAAAAACAAACACTTTAATACCAGTAAAATGTACATTCATAAGAAATCGTTTGAAGATTGATTTCTATATGTTTAAGCGTTTAAGAAGCAATATTTATCTCATGTTTGCTATATATAAATGGCTTTTTGAACCAGATTGAATTTCATGATTCTTAAAAACAATTACCACAAAGAGGTTATTTGGTAAAGGAATTCCCAAAGCAATTTATATATAATAACAAGCTTATTCCCTATATAAATTATTCATTTGCTTTTAAAGATATCATATGTCAATTGTGCAAAAATGTGTTTTTATTGAATATAATATAGTCTGGTAAATATGCCTTTATATATATTTTTTAAAAGAACTTCATAGTTTAAAGTTTCTTTCCAAGTCATTGCAATACTTTTAAATATTTTTCTTTCTTCCTGCGTTTTTACATAATTATGAACTTTTTAACATTATTGATTATTTGCATGATTTAGTATCTAGGGTGTATATTGTTATAGTTTAAATATGTATTTTATGAAAAAAAAAGTCTAAATAGAGTTTGTAAAATGACTACATTTGTATTAAGAAACTTATTAATCATAAACACTAACGGCAGTTTTTTATACAATAGTTTGTTTATATATATACATATATATATATATATACTTATTTTGTTTGGTACATACATTTTATGCTGGTGGGATCTCGCATTGTTTCAGAAATGAAACAGCAAGATATGTTCAGCTGGAATGTTTTTATAATACTATAATCTATATTGACTCATTGTAACAAGTTTTATATGTAAGCAAAATGGCCTAGAAAATTCAATATATACTACATTTCTCATCCAATTTTCAAAAATGTAATCTTTATAAATTATTGCTATAATACTTATTACAAACACTTACAAGAATATTGCGATAAATAGAAATGGCTTCTTTTAAAATCATTATAAATCGGATTAAAGTCTAGTACATCTAGCGAAAGTATACTCATTGGAAAATAAGGAACATAAATAAATCTCGTACTCTCTATTTGTGCTAGAACTTATTTTTATATTTTAAAGTTTTCTTACACACTCTATAAATATTTATAAAGAATTTGCTAAAATTCTACTGATCTAGCAATATAAAACTAAATTAAATGTTTTCAGAATCATCTTAAATGTCATGCAATTGTACAACATGGTCATATATTTCAAATTAATAGTACAGATTAAAATAATACATATATATATATATAAGATTTCTGACAATTAAGTTATTGTTAATAGATTACATGATCTAGAAATTGTTAATCCTCTAGTGCATGATTTTTTTTATTTTTCCTTTAAAAAATACTTTTGATTCATTATTGGGCATACATTAAAGGAAAAATACTGAGAAAAACATCATTCCTATAATTTTCCGTATTTTAGATTTTTGTAGATGGTTGCCAAATGGCAACACCATGCATTAAGCGTATTCTAAGCATATTATGCAAATGCAATAATTTACTGTTCTTTTTTCTGTTAATTGTCGGGTGGCATTTTGCAGCACGAGATTCTGTATCTTCTTATTATTCCAAGGCAAGAAATTACTTTTGATTTTAAAAGTGTCATTAGGTTCACTGATGTCAAATAGTTATCAAAATACAGTTCAGGATTTACTGGTTCAACAACTGGATGAATTAGTCTAGAATTAACTCAAACGCTAACCTCCAAGTCATGTCCACTTGGCAGACTGTTTTTTTTTTTCTTTTTTCAATAAATATCAAAATTGTACGCAAATCTTGATACTCCTGCGAAAAATAACATTTTAAAACCATATTTATGGGTTTCAGATGAAAATCTAATTTCAAAGTAATTGCTTAATAGGCGCAAAGGACAACACAGTGAAAATGATTCCATGCCGGGACCCGGACTCGGGCCATCAGTATAACGCACTGGAATCGTTTTCACCGTGTTGGCCTTTGCGCCTTTTAAGCAATTACTTTAAAATTAGATTTTCATTTGAAATATTGTATGCAAGGCGAATGTTTCTCTCAGGAATAATTTCCATGTATTAACATATTTATGGGATTTTTTTTTTGGAGGAGGGGGGGGGGGATATACTGCTTCATGCGGTGATGAGCCTTTGTAGCACTAATTTCTAGATTCTGCCTTGGGAATGGATAAGAATTTTCCTTCAGAGTACCGACTATTATTCTCAACTTGAATACTTTATCTTCCGCATCAGACAATGTATTATCGTTCAGATGGGACAATTGTCGTATACTTCCAAATGTATTCAAAATCATAGTGCGCTTGGTGGTACACCAATGACAGGATTCGTAAACAATCTTATGGTTTTAAATTTTGTCATGCTATTCAATATACAAATTTTTAGATAATTTTGATATCTGTCGAGCATATATTGTGTGGCTTTTGAATATGTTTTAGAACACTTGTTTGTTCTAAAACATGCTTGATTGTTTAGAGATATGCTCGAAAAGTTCTTGCTGAAAAAATACAAAATTATTTATATGGTGTTTTAAATGATAAAACACTTTCAATTAGAGAAACATCGCCAATAATCTTTATCTCAGAAGGATTTGGCTGAAGAGTTTGAAATTTTCACTTTATTCTGTTTACGTTAACCTGACTGCTTTTGTTTTGAGATTCTATGTTGTTGTAGATGGAGTATTCCCTATCTCAACTTTTGCATCAACATTCTAGTCAATTTCGTTAGCTTATTTATCTACTTTTAAATCACAATGACTGTCTTCATAAGTGTCTGAACCGTTTTTGAACAGAAAGTTTGGATCAAAAGTTGGATCCTCATCGCAGACATTGAAAGAAATGCCACTTTCATAGGACAATACAAACCATCTATTTTCTAGTAATAATTTTTTTAGTGTCTTTGCTTTAAAATATATGTTGAACATGATGAGGCATTATCAGAACAAATGTTTTGATGAATAAAATAGACAAAAAAGCATGTTGAAACAATCAACAAATTCATTGAACAGAATACTAAAAATCTAAATAAATGCGAAACTCAATTCATGGGGTTGCAAAATTGCAACAAATGTATATTTCCATGAATAGAATGTTTGTTGCAAAAAACCTTAATGAAAAGTATTTAAAATAACTTAATGTTTTTTTTCAAATGCAATTTTGCATTTTAAATACTTTTTATTTGTGTTAGAAATCCATCTATAGCTAGGAAAATGGAAGGCTTCAAACGTTCCTGTGTATTTGTAACTGATAAACAGCTGTTATCACCTATGGTATTTTTAATGAACTAAACTAAGTATAGGGTCAAAATGAATACGTAAAGCATAAAGTTATCAAGAAGCAACGGTAAATAAACGATAAGGAATTAAAATTTAATTTGTTGCCAATTGGCAACAGTATGCACTAGAAGGTTAAGATGTTTTTGTAGAAACACGTAAATAACCATAAAAATTCTTTATAAAAAATCTCTTGAACAGAATGATAAATGTTTGAAGTAATTAATAGATAATAGTTTTCATCCGTGTCTGTCTTTTTACTATTTTACAGTTACCTTGATATATGCATATTGAATTAAAAAACATAATTATAAGGCCTAATGTCAATAGAAACTTGCAAGTGAATTGCTATCTAATTTGTTCTAACTTATGTACGCTTGTGTTAAAATGATCAATAACTGAAATATATTTAAGTTCATGTTTAAGTATAAAATTCTTTTATATCCGATGACAAGTGGTATTTTGACAAATGATGTTAAACACACTTTATATCGAGGGAACATTTTAGGCTTTCTCGTTGATAAAAGATTAAAATTCAGTGGTAAGAAATCAATACTTGGGTCTTAAAATTATTAAAAGATAAAAGGTTCCTTATTCCACCTTTCCTTCCTATTGCTACTAAGATTTTTATCATCCTATATTCGTTAATATTTTGGACATTTTAACAAAAATTTATGACCATTGTTACTGTTGGTATAAATTGAAGGGACTTTTTGTGCTGCAGGTGCCTGTTCGTAATATTATCATCCATGGTTGCACCGGTGCTCGACATTATGGATGTTTGAGCACCTTAAGTTCAATAAACATCAATAAATATAACACAAATCAGTTTTGGTCTACTACCGAGCCTGCCAGTGATATCCTAATCGTGATCAAGTGATACGAAACAAAAACGCTTTTACAGAGGTAGGACCTCGCTGGCGGAAAATATATTCCCACGCGACACTGTGTACAGACAGTAAGTAGGTGGTAGGATATAGTGGGTGCGCCGGTGAAACTAATTCGCGACAGGGACACGATTAGCTGTAAGAATGAAACAGTACGCTTCACAGGCGACAAAGATAAGAGGAAGTGTGAACCTACAGACGGGTTCCTTAGGTTAAGTTCCAGAAGTATATTATGAGTTCTTATATGTTTTTGAGTTTCTTTCTAAAAAGTGAGAATTGAGGATGTAGGTGAACCATATTTTACGAGTATTTTGAATGCGCGTCCGGCTTCACTAGCTTGTCAGAGGTCACTGCAAATATGAATGTGACACTGTAACTTACTCGCATCGGTCTGAAGACACATTTCAATTTCTGTAAGTTCTTGCGAAAGGATCCACGAGCAATTAGAAAAGCTATAATGATGTGGTAGGTGAGGTAATATAGTGTTTAGAAGACTTTTGTGATTAGCGCATGAATAACCTTTTAAGAGGCTGCCCAATATTATTTCCATTATTTTAGTATAATTGACTTTAGATATCGTTTAATGCAGCTAGGTGAGAGGGGAATGTGATGAACTATGTTACTTTTTTGTGGCTTCTTTCGATCGAGTGGCTCACCAGCTTCTTTTGTAGTCTGCATGCAGTGAATTTCCACACAACCCATCACCCACTAGTTCGTAACATGAATTTAAGTCTCTCTACACTTATAAACTGCGTTCGAATTTGTTACGTGTCCACTCACTTTGACGTGTTTGGCATTGAGTTGGCGGACAATCTTGTATCTATTATAACATTACACATTCTTACATTATACATCAAAAAATTTGCATTTTATTTGAATAGTGATTTATCATTATTCAAAATTTTAATTTCATTTCTTTAAAATCTTCTTTTCGCTAATATATTAAATTAACTAAAACTAACATATTTTTTAATTATGAATTAATACAACACATATAACAAGTCCATTTATCTAGTGCCAATTTAAATTGGTGTATGTGATTCTTCAAACCTATTAAAGATGAAAAAATACATGGTACAATTTGCACTTAAAAAACAGTTCCGTCTATGAAGACGGAAAAAATGCCTACAATTTCCAAATACTGCTTTAAAAAAGCAGTAAACCTCAATATAAACTGAAAAATATGTATCTTGTATGACGTGTGCGAAAATGAAAATACAATAACTTACCGGTTATCTAACACTCGTTGGACAAGAGATAGGTAGGAAAAACGAAATATTGGGATATTTTCAAGCACATTCTCAGATGAATCTTGAAAATGAAAAATCATACTGTCAATAATTACTATCATTAAATAAAGGAAATAACTACATTAAATGAATAAAATTTTATAATAAAAATAACAATTCAAATTTAAGTGTAAAATTTACTAATTATGTACATTTGTATCGGGGACAGAGAAGGGGGTTCATAAAAAAACATAAGACAAATTCTTGAAAAAACATCTCTTTTTATATATATAAATGTGAGTTGCTTTCAGAAATATTTTGAATTAATTTGCATTATATCTGTCTCTTCCTTATTTGTAAGCCTTTGTTGTAGACGTGTGAAATTAAAACGTATTGGGATGTTTCACGGCAGAAATCTTTAGGATTGATAAGTTTTACGATATTATTATTTCTAAATGTAGTAATTAATAAAATATCATGTAGTGAAATTATTTATAATTCTTTTAACCACATATCAGAATTTTTACCATGGTTAAAGGTTTGCACGATATTCCAAATTTAGGAAATACAGCTAAAGCATTTTTTTATGATGATATTTGCAAAAAATGTTATTTACCACATATGTTATATTATCGATTGAGGATTAGCCATGACTCTACAGCATAAAAATATTTTTTAATTTCCTAAAATTGTATCTTTCTACATTTAAACAAGTATATTTGATTAGAAATACATAATTTAATACTCTAAATTAATAAACTCATTTATTTAAAGCTACATTCTTTGATTTTATTAAAACTTTTCCAGTTAGATATTTTTGTTACATTACTTGGACGAACTGAACAAATTTTATAAATTATCTAAATATTAAACTGTTTTGGAAAGTAGTAAACATGATAATACTTAGATAAAATAATATAATAAAATATTTATATAATACTCTGGTAACAAACACTGACTTCAATAACGTAAGTAGGACAATTGCACCATAAAATACTTAAATAAAATAAATATATTAAAAGCACATAAGCTTGCTTAATGGCAAACATAAATAAGAACAGTTTTATGAACTTGTACATATAAAATTAATGATAAAGCGTAATATCGACGTTTCAAAATGCTTCTGCAGTCGTTTTCGGGATAAATACGATGATGAATTTCTTAAAAGTCTACAGTCGAAATCTTCTTGTCGAGTCTTGATCAATTATATGAACGGTAAACTGCAATAGAGTACATCAGAAAATTTAAATAATAATTTAAGGAGTTCCGGGACGCATTTTAAAATAATTTTTATTTATTGAGTTAAAATTTTGATTTTTTTTATGATTGTTAACCATATTATTTGCAAATAAAATAACATGATAAAATTCCTCATAATTATAAAAAAATAATAAAATTTAAAATTTATTAAAAAAGTAGGGTAATTTAAAATCGTTATAACTCGAAATATTATTTGTAGAATTTCAATTTCTTATCATTTAAATAAACAGAAATATATAAGTTTTAAGTTTGATTCAGCATTTTAAAAAATATTAATAAAAAAAAAATATTTAAAGTAAAAATTAAAGAAAAAATGATGTAACTTTAAAAAAAAAATCATATTTTCTAAAGTATATATTTTTTTCAAATTTACTGAATCAAAATTAAAGTAAACTAATTGAAAAAGACATGTTCCAAGTTTGAACGGCATATCTTTAACGGTTCTTTAGTTATAGGGATTTAAATACGAGAAATGGTGTAAAAACCCATCATGGAGAAAAACGCATTTTCAGAAGAAGTCTTTTGCATGAAAACCATTGCTTGAAAGCTAGATTTTGAAAACAAACCAAAACGAAAAAAAGAAAATATTCTATTATAATAAGGATATAAACATAATTTAAGTGTCATTTTAAGCAGAAAAAAGCAAAGAATGTTTTACTGCAATAAAATATTTTTAGAAAATTTGAAGATGTTTGTGTCCCGGACCTCCTTAAAAAATCCGAATGAATTATTTTTCATTATTTCTATTATATTTTTCATTGATCAAAACTCTATAAGAAGCAAGTTTATGTGTTTTTAACATATACAATTTATTTATTAAACACTTACATCTTTAGAAACAAAAAAAAATATTATTTTGAAAAGAAATTGACTTATCTAAATTTTGCAGTTTCGGAATGATATTATGTAAATCATAATTCATCCGCAAAATGTAAATTTCAACTTTGAAATCCTAAATAATTTTCTTCAACTCAATTGTAGAACTCAACAAAGTCACTTACATTAAAAAATATAGTAAAATTATTGGTATCAGAAGAATTAATGTGTGTAAACTACATTTTAAATATATCAAACGTTATTACTTTTTTTTTTTTTTTTTTTTTTTTTTTTTTGTAAAAATTATTTAATTTAACGAAGTATCAAATTTATAACATCATTCAACCAGTAAATATTGTAAATCTGTCTCAATGTTCTTCATTTTTAAGGTTCATATTTAACATAAATCTGATTTACGTTAGAATAATATAAGTATTATCTTCGATAAATAAACAAGTTGAATGCACTGAAATTTTGCAGAGATATAATGAAGTTTTCTATATATTCCTAAATCTAAGGCATCATTATACATATTTTTTTCTTCTTGCCTAACTTTAATTTAAACATTAATCATTTTAAATTAACAAAAGAACTTTACTCATCTAATTTTAAAAGCATTATATGAGATACATTTTTGAGAAAATTCCAAGTAATTATTATGTTGTTCTTGATTAAAATGTCTTAAGCACCTGCTTTAAAATAAATATGCTTTTAAGGAAGGAATCTCTTGAAAAACATATACTTAAATATTGTGCGTTCAGAAGGTAAAAACTCAATTGATAAAGTGGAGTAAATGTTAATTTAATTATCTTTTTTATATGACCATAGTAAGAGTCATTCATAATCTCGGATAATTATTTGCAGTAATTAAAGAACAGATTTCAGTAAAAAATCGTTTATTTTATAATTGAAGAATTTATGTTTGCTTTTATCCTTTCGTATATAAGAGACTATAGAAAAAAATATAATTTTACAAAACGTTTTTGAAGATTCTTTAAATACAAGATTTTCCCTTCCAATTTTAATTTTCACACTGCAGCGTACCTTTAGTTTTTGTTTTTATTCTTAGAAAATACGGCGTAATTCGTAATTACGAGCTTATTTCGAATCATATTGAAAATATATAACATGGAATGTGCAAAATATTTTAAAGCTATATTCATTAAAAAATAAAGAATATAAGAAAACTAAGAATAAATCCATAACCATAATTTTAGTCAGCTTTAAACAGTTTTATTTTGTTTGTAAAAAAGTACAGAGCATACTTGTATTGTGAAAAAAATCTAAATTTAAACTTAAAAATAAAATAAATATTCAAATATATGCAATAAACATAATACATATTTATAATGTCTTTAGGAACGTTGTATTTAATTAAAGAAATTTATGGACACTGACAAGAATTAGTTTTAATTTTTTCATATAGAAAAGTCATTTGAAAAAAATGTAACATCTTACGAATCGTTTCTGAAGATTAATTATGTAGTACCTGGTACACCGAGCATCACTCGGTGATTTTTTTATTCTGCGATCATATTGCATTGAAAAAATGTTATTTATTTATTATTTAAGCGTATTTATTTCTACATGAACATGTCATTTCTACTTTCTAAAAATAATAATAACACATACTAAATATTCGTTTTTTGAGCTTTTTATTTATTTACAAATCTATATCCCTTTCTTAGTACTTTCTAGTAAACCATTTTGTTACATATTTCTGCAGTCTTTTAAATACTAAATTGATTGGTTGTTGGTGTATTCAATACTTCTTTCCACACAACATTCTGAGTGTGATGAGGATTTTCTGTAGGTAGAAATACCTTTAAGTTGTTTTGCCTCTTAACCATGGGAAAAGCAACGTAGAGCATTCCATGCATAAAAACAGGTGTCCGTAAGTCCACGCCAACAAATTCGAAGGTCTGACCTTGAGCTTTATGTATAGTTATTGCAAATGCTAGCCTCACAGGAAATTGATGCCTTTGCATCGTGCATCCAAGCTGACCTCTGCGTTAATCGAGAGTTATTCGCGGAATATGTACTTCGATACTGAATATTCCCCTGTGATTATTTTTGCTTTGGTTATGTTATCGCAAATATTTTTAACAAGTAGCCTTGTTCCATTGCAAAGGCCTTCTGAAACATCTAAATTGCGCAATATTATGATTATTGCGTTATTTTTAAGCTTTAACTCATGAGGGTGCAAATCACATCTTTCGATGGAATTGAGAAATTCCGTCGTAAACTGGACTGCTCCTTCAGGTTGATCTTTGACGGAATCGTAGCTGTGGTAGATTTTATACTCTCCAGGAAGTTTTTCAATAATTCCGGCGCTAATCTTGGCGACATCTTTATTTAATGGCGCAAGGATAGCTCGATCCTTCATTTCTACATAACTTCCTTTCTTTAAGCAGTTTCCAAAGACTTCATCAATGAGATGACCATTTGGAAGTATATCTACGGGTAGTTCGATTTCACCCATCGCGTTCTCAGGTAGCTCCTATTTCCAAGTTTCAAAAGATATTTGGCAAATTCTCTTTTTTCGGATCAACGCGCATATTATCTGTTAATGAAATTGAATTGAAGGGGTGCCACAGCTCACTTTTTTTGATTGATAAATACAATATTTCACTTCTGTTTCCTCATAGTTGAGCAGGTAGACATTGACGGAAGTCCCCTCCTAGGACCATAATCTTTCCACCAAATGGCAATATTGGATTTCCAATAGAGCGCAGCAATTGATCTATGTTGTGAAGTCCGTATTTTGGCAGCATAGGAGCTTCATCCATCAAAAATACATCAACTTTGCTGAGTTTGACTGCTTTAGTGGATCTAGGTTGGATGTTGGAAATTGAATGCGATGTCAATGGAACTTTAAATCCAAAAGTCTTGTGTGAAGTATTTCCATCAGGTAGCAGAATAGAAGCAGTGAATTCCATGCACTTTACTTTATGCTTTTGTCCTGAAAGGATGTAATAAAGAGTTTTGTATACAAAAGTCTTTCCAGTGCCTCCAGGTCCATAAATAAGAAACATTTTGATCGAGGGGTTGAATCGTTTACTGAATGTAAGATGGTAACAACAATTTTAATTTGTCTCCCTTTAAGAAGTTGATACATATGTTCTTCAATAGAAATAGACTCATTAGTGTTCATAGTTTCTTCATTTAGCACGTTCTCGTATCCATTAATACCGTCCATACAAAGTTGATGAACACAGTATAGGAAATTCCTACCTTCAGTAGCTTCTGAATTTAACTTGAATTCGATAATTCGATAAGCAAGCTTTAGCGCGTCTTCGACAGAATTAACCATCCGTCCTGTTTCTCGGATGAAGTCTTCAGAGAAATCTTTCTTAAACATTTCCCATAGTCGCCTTGGATTTTCAGGAGATCCAAAAATGAGAATTTGTGTAAACAGAGTTCTCATGACTTTAGGCATAGCAGATTCTCGCAGACTTTCAATCCATTTTTGGTTATTGTAAGTTAGTCCACGAACTAAACAAACTTGTTTATATGATGCATATGTAATGCCATCAACTGTCTCTTCGAATCTTGTTGCATTCTTAACATGGTACAGCAACATTCGTAAGTGGTAGAGTTCTGGATGGGAGATGAAATTTATGTTATGTATTCGACCAATAACGCGTAAACGGCGACTTCTCTGAATCCATTCGCTGGATTTTCCATTCCATTTGAAGTATTCAGGAATTTGCTAATAGTAGTGATATATAACTTCTTGAGAATTTCCGTTCAGAAGATTATTTTCTTCTATTTGTTTTAGGACTCGATTATGCCGGAAATGTGCCTATAATGTTAAACCTTTCTGACCCGTATCTGCTAAATCTTCTTGTGTTAGATCAATGTTTGTAATTCGAAATTGACCTGGTAAATGGATATCTAAGCGTTGAACAGAATGGCTTTTCTTTTAAATCTCGTTGCCAAATAATCGCCAACATGCTTCTGGTGGAGTGATACATCGGCCTTCAATATAGGTGTATACTTCATTTTACATAATTTTTCTTTGGTTTTCAACAATCTTTATTGTTGCACAATCATACCCTTTGTAGATATATTTGTAGAGATATTTTACAGCACGAATATTTCCTACATTTTCAACGTTTATATGACCCTTGTATCTCGTCAACAGATAAGCATTGTATGGAGCTACGTCACGGTTATCTCTTGTTATTTTGCAACCATTTATATCCTTTCGACAAACAGCATGCTCGTGCGAAAATTCTAAACTATATTGAACCAACTGTGGATTATATCTACGTCGATAATTTGGTTTTGCTTTGCCCGCTAAAGAAGTGATTTCGTTAAACATTTTAGTATAGTTAAAGCGACATTTCATGCACCCATTTTTATTAATTATTTGGGTTCCGTTTCCCACACGGATTGTGAATCATCCATTTTAGCCTCAGATTTCGTAATTCAGGATCATTATTAATGGGAATTTCCGCTGAAATCAGGTCATCAAGTTCCTCTGTGTTACGGATTCTATCTTCATGAGCCATAATCAGCAGCAGATGCATATGTGGGAGGCCACGTTTCTGGAATTGTATTGTATAAACTTAAGCGGAAACCTTTACAAATACTTGTTTTTTTTGTCCAATTCTTCAATAATGTCATCGAATTTAATTTTACAAACTCTTGCGACGAGATCAGGTTTATCTTGAGCAGGTTGCTCATGTATTATTCAATTTTTCAAGACAACTCTTGATGCCTCTTTAATTTCTGGCCATTCAGGTTTTGATGTCACAGTGATAAAGAAATCAGACGATCCATATCTGTAGACAATGGCCATCGCATCTTCGAACTGTTCAACATAGTATCGCGTCGATCCACTGAATGAAGATGGCAGTATAATCTTTACACCAAAAACGGCATTTTTCTTTTCAGCGAGTGCCTTAATAATATGGATAACGCCAGAATATTGGTCAGCAAGAATTTTTTTTTGATTAGCCTTGAACCATTGGATGTGATCGTGCTCTACTCTGATGTATGTATCAACGAGGTATTGTTCGAAAAAACGACCCCCAAAATGCAAAGCGTTGAAGTGTATTTGGCGCAAAGCGGCACATATAATAGCTGTTTCTGGAGGAAGGTATTTAGTAAGTTTAAGTCGAAAAATAATTCTATATTGTGCTAATTCTAGTCGAGTAAGATGCTGACGACTTGTATAAAAGTGTTTGCAATTGTAGATCCACAGAATAGCCAAATGTTCCTTTGGGGTAAAATAATGGATACGTGAATGGTTCTATCCGTTTATCAATATTACGCAAATTGGCCTTTTTTTCCACGTTGGTTGTCCACCATTTCGTTATCTGGAAAGATTTGATCGGCGTTGAGTGTAAGCACGTTGCATAGATCATTGGTCATAGGGACATTGAATCTTCTGTAATCAGCCTTTTCTTGCGTTGTAACCAGAATTTTGACATATGGAGCTTTTATTCCTTCTGCTTTAGCATGTCGATGCACTTCTTCTTCAACTTCTTGCATCATCATAAATGATTGTGCAAACATATTTTGAGACCAAATACTATGCTCTAAAAGTTCCATTAAAGTTCGTCTGATTCCATGGTTGAGAGGATATTCGAGTCTTTCGTTAACAGCATCTTCTGAACTTAAAAAGTACATTTGACCATATTGCGGTCGTTCGAATTCGCCTTCACTGTTTTGTGTTGGATTAGCTGCCATATTCATCTTATGATAAATTTGCCCGCCGGCGAAAAAACTGTAAATACCATGGCTGTTAATTGTTCGATAATCATGTGCCTTAAATGATGGAAAAGCAAAGCATGAATTTAAATTGCGAATTTTTTTTTGTGGAAATTTTCAGCAAACAGATGTCATTTTAAAAAGAGACGCACCAATTCATTTGGAAAAATGGGGAAGTCCAGCTTAATTCGTCCATGTAAGTAGCAGTCGCCAAATGAGTCCTGGTTAATTTGATTAGCAAACCTTCTTCTGGAAAATGAATTGCTTTGCAATGAATACATTCAATGTTAAAAGAGCCCAATTTTTGGTATGTTGCTTCTTTGTTAACTGTGCACTTCCATGTTCGCATTCGTTTCTTTACTAAAATTAGCAGGCGTCTTATGTTACGGCGTCTTTGGTCTTCTAAATCTTGATCTTGTCGATTATTTATTTCATTTGCTATGTGCTGAATGGAACAATACTGCGTTTCACGTATGGGTTGAATGCGGCTTTCGTTTGTTTTGCGAACACTTTTCCGTCTTTTTTATGTACACAATTTATCTAATTCTTGGGAACCAGATTCATTAAGACAATACATCATATCTGCAATCTTTTGTCGGCTTCTTTCTTTAACAGCACGCATTGGTCTAGACGTTGAAATATCATTTTCAATTTCAGTATTTCTAAGTGTACTCGGCATTCTGTCGTTAAAGTTGAATTCTCGATTTTTTTAGGGCGTCCTGCAGACATAATGAACTTGCAATTATACTAACTAAATTTAAAGAAATATGAATACTTTTGTTCTAACTTCACAGTATTAGAAATATTTACTTTTATCATTAAACATAGAAAAGTAATAGTTACTAAATATTAGTAGACTATCAATAAGTCATGGAGTTAACGTTTGTATTTGCGGCTCCTAGTCTTAGCACGGTCAAAAACTAAAAGTCAGAGAAAATGATGTCATAGATGGGCAAAAGTTGAGCTATTTCACTTTTAAATAGAAAAATTATTTGTTTTCTTTTAAATATAATGTCATTTATTCAGTGGGAAAAGAAATATAAAATTTAAATATTTTATTCCGAAGCATTTATTCGAGTACGTAAATAATATATTTTAAAGAAAAACAAGTAATATAAAAATTTCGTTCTTACAGTCAATTCCTTCTTAGGCCATCAAAGAAAAATTTTATACAATCCCTTAAGTCAATATTAGTTTTTGTGGCAATAAAATATCTCAATTTGTTGATTTTCTATAAGCAAATAGGTTTACAATGGAACTCTATGGGAATTTGGCGAAATATTAGAGATATCGCCAAGCTGGCGTCACTTTTGGCGACTCATTTTGGCAAAAGTTTTGACAAAGTTGACGGTATTTGGCGACAGAACAGGGTCCCCCCTATGGTAACCCCTTATTGAAAATACTTTCATTGATCTTCAATAACCAATGGCCGCCATTTTGTTTCCCATGCAAAACTAAAATTAATTAATTAAAATTTAATTAATTAATTAATATTTGAAAAAACTGTATTAACATCAATTGTCATCCAGTAGAAGTTTAAGAAAATTTATTTCAACTTGATAGGATGAATAATGAGTATTTTATTAACGATTGGAAATTTGAACAAGATAAATATATAAATAAATATAGAGAGAGTGTGAGCTAATAGTAGGAATTGAAAAAGGAAAAGAAAAGAAAACTTTGCATATAGCCGGAAATTTGGATTGTCATATATTAAAATAAACTATTTTTATATGCATGCGATTATCAAACATATCCTGAGTGCTATACTCCATGTTTTATAAATTAAATGATTATTAACAAGATACGTTGTCTAAGTCAATGTTTGGCAACAAAAATGAGCTATGTGGAAATATTGACACAGAAGATCTTGCTTTTGAAATTGCTTCTAATTTTGCGCCTGGGTATATCGCCATGGCAACAAACTATACAGATGTTTGTAACAATATTGCAGTTGTTTTAAACTTAGTAAAAGTATAAGCACAGTTATTTGTCAAGAAATATTACTAATGTTTATGAAAATATTTAAATTCATGATATATAATCATAATCAATAATTATAATCAATAATTATAATCAATCTTTTTTTTTTTTTTTTTTTTTTTTTTTTTTTTCCTAGCCAGTTAAAACACATTTTACCGTATTTTTGATCTACATAAGCCGTTATCTAATGCTCGATGCTCTAATGCTCGAGTGTAGAAGGCAATATTTTAGTGCCACTTTCGAGATTACCTTTCATTGTGTTGGAGTGGATTCCGATTACGGATGATTAAGTATAAAAAAAAATTGCTTAAAATTACATTTTTTTTTCAACCTAAGTCGAGACTTAGTTGGAAAGTTTTTTTCATATTAGAATAAAGTATATTTCATAAAAACCGTCAGAATTTTTTTCGATTAATACCACTTTTTTGAGTAATGATCTTCTTTTAACCACAGAAAATGATTTTTCTCGAATTAAAGACTTAGCGAAATCGATTTCTTGAGCTCGAATTAGAATAGGCGTCAAATTTCATGAAAATCGTTAGAGCCGTTTTCGATACATAGCAACATTTTCAGTCCTGAGTTTGTTTTATTCGATAAAAGCGAATTTTCTCGAATTCAAAACCTAGATAGATATGTTTCTCGTGCTCAAATTAGTATAGAAAACACGTTTCGTGTAAATTGAATGAGCATTTTTCGATTTATAGCAAGCAAAAGTTTCAGCTAAGATCTTGTTTTACCCTGTAAAAACGAATTTTCCTGAATTTGGGACCTAGACAGATCTTTTTCTCGTGCTTGGTTTAGTATATGCGTCAAGTTTTGTGAAAATAGTTAGAGCCGTTTTCGATATACAGCAACATTTTCAGTGCTGAGTTTGTTTTAATCGATCAAAGCGAATTTTCTCGAATTCGAAACCTAGCTAGATGTGTTTCTCGTGATCGAATTAGTATAGAAAACACGTTTCGTCTAAATTGCATGAGAATTTTTCGACTTAGAGCAAGCAAAAGTTTCAACTAAGATCTTGTTTTACCCTGTAAAAACGAATTTTCTTGAATTAGGGACCTAGCTAGATCTTTTGCTCGTGCTCGATTTAGTATAGGAGGCAAGTTTTATGAAAATAGATTCAGTAGTTTACGATATCATCCGTAATCGGGAAAATCGCTTGCTCGTTTAATATATATGATATGGCTTTCCGTTCAAATTTTAATTTCCGCGCTGTTGCGTCTCTGTAAGCCTTTGTATATATATCCTTTGAAAAGGAAACTAATTTTAAAAAAATCCCTGCCGGCTCGGGCCTACAGGCGGAGGTAGATTTCGATGTTAAGTACTAAATTCTCCAACAAAACTTAAATCAAGATTATGGATAAAACCCAGTTTCTTCACAAAGAGCGAGCTGTAGGGAGCTAAACTTTTTGGGAAAATTGTAATATACACGAATACACACACACATATATATGGAATAGGTTTAAAAAATGGCTACAAAAAATTCAGAGAACCTTAAAGTGTTAAAATATGTTAATATTTCCATAGTCGGGTTTTTATCATGTTTTAATACGTTTCTTCAAACTTACATGGCGTTACATATTCACCTGCTGAGGTCCATTATATTTCCAATATGACGAAATATACATATTTTTTTAATTCGTCAAACTATTTATTTTGAGTTTTCATGCTGAAATCTTGCTCTAGGAAACTTATGACGTAATATTCAATTTGTTTTCAATTTGTCAAACTATTTAATTTTACACGTGAAAATTTTGCAAAAGAAAAGTAATTGTTGTGGTGAGAATTTTATTATTTGTTTTTTTTTAATTGTTGGCAACTGCTATAACGAAAAACTTTTATTTTTTTCCTGCCATTGTTGTGTAAGAGCTGGTTTTATCAGAATCATGTTAAGACAGTATTCAAAATTTTGAACCCTCCCCATTTCCACACTCTTGGGCCGATCTCGCCCATTTTCAAACCCCCCCGAGATATTAGCCATCTCAAAGTTGTTGGCGAGTTTGAAGATGATTCGTGCATAATTGCGACTTTTATCGTGCGGACAAAATTTAGTACATACATACATATATATATAAACTTTTTAGGTGGGGGTGGTTTTGGGTTCCTGGGGTCCTATAATGAAAAGTTATGAAGGAATTTTTCAAAAGTCGCACCATGGTAACTACTGCAATAGGTAGTATTTCTTACGAAATCTACCTAATTGTGATTTTTTTTTTTTTTTTTTTTTTTTTTTTTTTTTTTTTTTTTTTTTTTTTTAAGTAATACATGTAATCTGAAAAAAAAAAATATTTTAAATCTTTTTTTTATTTAAAAAGTACAGAAATAAATAAAACTGTAGTTTTTTAAATAGATAAAAAGCATATTTTTATTATGAAAAATTGCTATATTTAAAATAAAGTAAAATAAATATTCAAATATATATATATTCAAACATATATATACTTTAATTTAAACATTAAACATTTTAAACTAACAAAGGAAATTTATCCGTCTAATTTTAAAAGCATTATATGAGATAAATTTTTGAAAAAATTCAGAGTAATTATCTGTTCTTCTTGATTAAAATGTCTTAAGCACCTGCTTTAAAATAAATTTGCTTTTAAGAGAGGAATCTCTTCAAAAACATATACTACTTAAATATTGTGCGTTCAGAAGGCAAAAACTCTTAATTGATAGAGTTGAGTAAATATTAATTTAATTATATTTTTTATATGACCATAGCAATAGTCATTCGTAATCTCGGATAATTATTTGCTGTAATTATAAAAACAGAATTCAGTAGAAAAATCGTTTATTTTATAATTGAGGAATATATACTTTTACCCTTTCATAAATAAAAGACAATAGAAAAAATATATATAATATTTCAAGATGTTTTTGAAGATTCTTTAAATACCAGATTTTCCTCCGAATTTTAATTTTCACACTGCAGCGTCTCTTTACTTTTTTGTTTTTATTCTTAGAAAAGTACATTACGAGCATAATTACGAATCATATTGTCAACATATCACATGGAATCTGCAAAATATAAACCTTTTGCATTAAAAAACAAAGAATATAAGAAAACTAAGAATAAATCAATAACCATATTTTTAATCAGCTTTAAGCAGTTTCATATTGTTTTGTAAAAAAAGTACAGCGCACACTTGTATTGTGGAAAAAATCTATATCTAAATTTAACATAAATATCCCAATATATACAATAAAATAATATATATTTATAATGTCTTTGGGAGCGCTCTATTAAATTTAAGAAATTTATGGACACTAATTAGAATTTGTTTTAATCCTTTCATAAAGAAAAGTCTTTTGAAAAAAAAATAACATCTTACGAATCATTTCTGAAGTTTCATTAAATATACGATTTATCGTTCAACTTTTAATTTTCCCACTGTAGCGTCTCTGTATATATTCTTAGAAAAGGAAACTACTATCAAAATTATGATTATTGTTTTAGAAATACATGTAATCTGAAAAAAAAAATAAAGCTTTTTTTTTATTTCAAATGTACAGAAACAAATAAAACTATAGTTTTTAAATAGGTACAAAGCATATTTGTGTTATGAAAAATATCCATATTTAATATAAAATAAAAGAAATATTCAAATATATGAAATGTGTATATAACAACTAGAGAACAGGAATTCTGCTTTTTCAGAATTTAGTGTCGCCCCCGGCATTTCCATTACTTCATTTTCTTCTGATGGACTGATAGCTTTTATTATTATCAAACAGTCATTATAAATTAAGTGTTAGGTGAGATGAAAGAGCAGTCGTAAAAAGTTAGAACTATGATTTTCTGGTCAGAATGGAAAAAAAAAATGGCCATAAATAAATAAATATAAATATAAATAAATATATATATATATATATATATACATATATATATATATATATATATATATATATGGCTATTTTGAAAAACAAAATTATGGCCATTTTTATTCCATTCATACCAGAAAATCGGAGTTCTAACTTTTAACGGCTGCTCTTTCATCTTCACTTAACACTTCATTTATAGTGATTGTTTCGTAATAATGGAAGCCACCAGTGCATCAGAAGAAAATAACTCGGTTAAGCGGCACTCTACTGCAGTACAAAACATATTTCAATTTTAAGACTTGCAGTACACATTTTATTTTATGTAAAATGCCGTCATTCACATCCTCTTAAGAATTTCGCATTTACGATCTTCTCTTAAACATCTACAGTAAAGCATGCATAGCACATCACTATCGCGAAATAATGCATAAATGCATCAAAAAGACGCCATCATTCAAGAAAATCGAGAAAAAAACGGCTATCTAATGATTCACAGATACTTAAAATTAAATTAAACAAAAACCTAATTTGCAGAACAAATTAAAAAAACACAATTTATTTCCTAAATTGTTTAAGCCTGAGAAGGGGCAGATATTAAAATATTTCATTCAATTCGTTCTTCTTTAATGTTAAATTTTTGTAACAAATAAGTTAAACCAATTGAACATTAAAAAGTAAAAATGAAATTCATACAATATAATACTTTAAACACCTATATACTTAGATTCCGTTCAAATGAAATCGAAATAAATCTTAGACTTTTTTAAAATTTTGTATTTTGCATGTTTCTTATCATATTATGTACAATAGGGTGGAGCGAAAAAAATTAATTTTTTTAAATCAAAAACGGGTAGGTGCCAAAAGTTGCCTTTATACTAGTACATCATCTGCGTGCAATATTACCGCTGAAAAAAAAGATGGCCTGAGTCTGCGCTTTTGGTCCAAAAGTCGAAATTTTGGGTAAAATTTGACATTTTTTCAAAAAAATTAAAAAAATTCTATAGAGATGGTTATTATTTAAAAGTGTTATTTAAACCTTTATTATTAATGACTTAACATATTTAAACGATAAAAAAAATCTTCGTTCTGTATAAGTGGAACAAAACAGACAACTTTTTGGGGGAAAAAGCGTTGCCACTCTGTTGCCTCATACAACTAATTGTTATTTAGAATACAGCTCTTACGTAGTTGCTTTCAAATCTAACCAGGAGGTATCACGTGGAATTGGCTGCATTTTATGACACAACAGTGCATAGCCCGACCACCCTTCCATCTCAGCGCAATGTTTTATTTAAGTATTGAATTGCGATTTTTTATCAAAAACTGGCATAAGTTTTCTATGTATCAACCTAGTCCATCTCTTTTTTATATCCACAGACGTTGGGTGATGCTGCTGTGACACTCCTACACATATATCTTCACGTATTCTACTGCTTGTGAATGATAAGATAAGCAGAGTAATGCAGTGGAATTAATGGAATCTATTCAGCTCTTTAGTATCTTCACCAAAATTGCATCCAGTTACTGCATAGTAATTGGGAGGTCTGTTCCTACAACATTTTACAACATTTAGGTATTTCATCTTTGAGTATGCCATCCTTTACTCTAACTCTTGCATTTTTTATATGTTGATGAGCTTGTTCTTTAATGTGATGGCGATGGTCATCAAAATTGTAATAAGAATTTGCTCTCGATGTGAAAAATTTACTCTTGGTGTCCTAAATAATTTTTTTAGTATTTGTTTTTTGCCGTTTTCTGTGATGTTTAGTAGCCAAGTAATTTCCCATAAGTTTTTAGATCAATTTTGTGGATGTGGATTATATTTGATGTAAACCATCCTGCGGCATAAACTTGGATTACATACATTGTGAGTGAACCAGACTCTGATGGTCAATCAGTGCTTATATAAAAGCGAATAATTTTATGTGCCTTTATCAGCCATCTGGCATAGGAGAAGTTTCTTGGGTTCCTATTCGCTAGTTCTTCTGAGCCATATCTTGATGAAATAACTTTGCAAATCTCTAGCAGGTATTTCTGGTATGTGCTGAGTACCCTTTTCTCGATTTAAGGAAATAATGTTTGAAAAGTACTCTCTATGGCTTCAAAAATGGAAATAAAAAGGGAAAGGCAAGTGGACAAATATTTTCCTATTGGTTCAGTGAATCCCTGTGGGTTAGAATCTAATTTTTGCCAACGATCATGTCTAATAAATGATGCAGAGAAAATTCACTGAACTTGGAGGTAGCATATGATCAATTGTAATAGTTCATTCTAAACATGTCCCTCGCAGAATGGATGACAGCGACTAACAGAATTATCCGCCTTCAAATGAGCACTCACTGCCCATCAGAGTCTCTACGTTCCACAAAATGTACTATGATATCCAAGTTTGGCCCCAGGATAGTTTACAATCAAATATAATCCACAGCTAAAGAAGGGATCTAAAAACTCATCGGAAATTACTCGGCTACTAAACAACTCACAAAACGGAATGAAACGACTACTAAAAAAAGGTTATTTAGGGCAATGGCTCCTTTGCTTACGCAGATAAATTCTTAATTCAATGCTCTCTGACGATTTCCATCACATTAAACAGCTAGCTGCTCAGCACATAATAGTTGAAAGATGAGAGTAAATGATGGCATACGCAAATCTGAAATATCGACAATCAACTTTGAAAAGGATAATTATATAAATCTAATTCGTTGGAAAAGTGTTGTGGTAACAGAACATCTAATCAATATGCATTTATCGTGTGCAATCTAGGTGAAGATAATAGACGGCAGAATAGATTACATTAATATCATCCGCACTGCATTACACTGTTTGTCTTCTCTTACACAAACGGTAGAAAAATACGTAAAGGAGATCACAGCAGCAGCATCCAAAGACTATGGATCGAAAGAACAGATGCACTACGTTGATATATAGAAAATCAGTCTTTGATAAGAAATCACTTTTCAATGTATAAATAAAACATTAAGTTCAGATGGTAGGGTGGTCGAGCTATGCACTGTTGTGACATGAAATGCAGTCACCTCCACGTTTTACCTCCTGGGTAGTTTTGAAAGCAACTAGGTAAGAGCTGTACTCTAAACAACAATTATTTCTATGACACAACAGAGTGGCAACGCCTTTTTTTTTCACCAAAAGTTGTCAGTTTTGTTCCAGCTATACAGAATTAAGATATCATTTTATCGTTTAAATATGCTAAGTCATTAATAATAAAGGTTTAAATAACACTTTTAAATAATAACAATCTCTGTAGAATTTTTTTTAATTTTTTGAAAAAATGTCATATTTTACCCAAAATTTCGACTTTTGGACCAAAAGCGCAGACTCAAGCCATTTTTTTTTCAGCGGTAATATTGTACGCAGATGATGTACTAGTATAAAGGCAACTTTTGGCACCTACCCGTTTTTGATTGTAAAAAATTAATTTTTTTCGCTCCACCCTAATGTACAATCGTCATAAACATAATGCAAAATCTGCAGTACAAATATTTAGAACTTAAAAATGGAAAAAGTCTAAGATTTATTTCGATTTCATTTGAACGGAATCTAAGTATATAGGTGTTTAAAGTATTATATTGCATGAATTTAATTTTTATTTTTCAATGTTCAACTGGTTTAACTTATTTGTTACAAAAATTTAACATTAAATGTAGAAAGAATTGAATGAAATATCTTAATATCTGGCCCTTCTCAGGCTTAAACAATTTAGGAAATAAATTGTGTTTTTAGGTGCGTTCGTAATTATATAAATACGCAGCACCTATAGTCATCGTTCCGTCCGTCCGTCCGTCTGTCCGTCCGTCTGTCCGTCCGTCTGTCTGTCTGTCTGTCCGCATATAACAGAGCAAAAAGTCCTTCCGGCCAGTGCCGGGAGGAAGAGGTAGCTTTCATATTCCTTATTTTAAAAAAGCCAACTTATATCATTCAAACACACGAAGCTCAATTTAGTGGAAACCGAATATAGGAGATTCAATACTAATTTTTATCAATATAATGAATGAGAATTTCGCGAAATTAGTCAACTTTAGCCAAGCTGCTTTTCTTTAAAGTAACTTATATTTTGCTGCCAATTTAGGCGATTTATTAAAGTGCCTGCCATTTTAAGACAACATGGTGGATGAGGCTAACCAGTGAACTTGGTCGAGACATTAGTAATTGCTGTGTACATGCTCACTCGCATCGGAATCGGTTGATATATACGAGTGCTGTCGCATGCAAAAAATCAGATTTTTCAAAATGTCACCCACAGTAGAAATTGAAACTGCAATAACTGAGCCATTTTTTAAGGTAAAGACAGACAAAAAATGCTCCTAAATCCTTATATCAAGGTCAAATACTTAAGAAAGATACCTTTTTCAATTTCTAATTTTTTTGCACCTCACTTTAAATATATATATATATTTTAATTTAATGGCCGCCATTTTGAAACAAGATGGCTGATGAATCTGGCCAGCGAACTTGGTCGAGGTATTGATGTATACTATCCACATCCCTTTTTACATTGAAATAGGCGAATACGTGTGTTATCGCGTGACAAATACAAGATCGTTTTAAAATGTTAGCCATGCTAGAAATTCAAAGTGCTATAATTCAACCATTTTTTAAGATATAAACAAAAGAACAAATTTTCAGAAACAAAAACTGCTCCGGAATCTTTGTATCAAAGCCGAACACATAAAAAAAATCTTTTTCATTTTCCAATTTTTTAATACCTCATTTTAAATTTTAAATTTAATTTTTTTTTTTAAATAGCAACCCTTTTGAAACAAGATTGCGAATGAAGCTGGCCAACGAACTCGGTCGAGACATTGTACAGACCAAGTAACGTCCAAATCGGTTCATAAATACGCCTGTTATCGTGTGACAAAATTCAGGACGTTTCAAAATGTCAGCACGCTAGAAATTCAAAATGCTATACCTCAGCCATTTCTTAAGATATAGACGAAACAAAGACTGCTCCCGAATCTTTTTGTCAAGGTCAAATACATGAGAAGAAAATATTTTTTCAATTTTCAATTTTTTGGTACCGCATTTCAAATTTATTTTTTTCTTAAAAATTTAAATGGCCGCTATTTTTAAAGAAGATGGTGGATGAAGCTGGCCAACGAACCCGGTCGAGACATTTGTATGTACTATGTATAAACGAAGTTACATCCAAATCGGTTCATAAATACGCCTTTTATCGCGTGACAAAATTCAGGACGTCTCAAAATGTCAGCCACGCTAGAAATTCAAAATGCTGCGACTCAGCCATTTTTTAAGATATAGACGAAACAAAAACTGCTCCGAAATCTTTGTATAAAGGTCCAATACATACGAAAAAAATACTTTTCCATTTTCAATTTTTGTTACGACATTTCAAATTTTAATTTTTTTTAAAAATTTTCAATGGCCGCCATTTTGAAACAAAATGGCGGATGAAGCTGGCCAACGAACTCGGCCGAGACATTGGTATGTACTATGTACACACCGTATTACATCGAAATCGGTTCATAAATACGCCTTTTATCGCGTTACAAAATTCAGGACGTTTCAAAATGTCAGCCACGCTAGAAATTCAAAATGCTATAACTCAGCCATTTTTTAAGATATAGTCGAAAAAAAAACTGCTATGGAATCTTTGTATAAAGATCAAATACATAAGAAAAATATATTTTTCCATTTTTAATTTTTTGGTACCTTATTTCAAATTTTAAATTTTTCAAAAATTTTGAATGGCCGCCATTTTGAAACAAAACGGCGGATGAAGCTGGCCAACGAACTCGGTCGAGACATTGGTAAGTACTATGTACACACCGAATTACATCGAAATCGGTTCATAATTACGAGAGTTACAGTGTGACATAGGTCAGATATATATATATATATATATATATATATATATATCAATTTTGAACGGAGGGTGGTTTCGGGGTCTGGGGGTCATGATCGATGAAAATATACCAACATTTTTTGAAATCGCTTTCCTCCGAACGGCTGCAATAGGTATCTTTTTGTAATGAAAGCTACCTAAAATGGCTGAGTTATAGCATTTTGAATTGCTAGCGTGGCTGACTTTTTGAAACGTCCTGATATTTGTCACGTGATAACAGGCGTAGTTAACTTAAAATGAGATACCAAAAAATACGAAAGTGGAAAAGATTTTTTTCGTATGTGTTTGACCTTAATACAAAGATTCCATAACAGTTTTTGTTTCGTCTATATCTAAAAATATGTCTGAGTTATAGCATTTTGAATTTCTATTGTGGCTGACATTTTAAAACGACCTGATTTTTGTCACGCGATAACAAGCGTATTTATGAAGCGATTTGGATGTTACTTGGTCTGTACATAGTACATACCAATGTCTCGACCGAGTTCGTTGGCCAGCTTCATTCGCCATCTTGTTTCAAAAGGGTTGCCATTTAAAAAAATTAAATTTAAAATTTAAAATGAGGTATTAAAAAATTGGAAAAAGAAAAAAAAATTTTATGTGTTTGACCTTGATACAAAGATTCAGGAGCAGATTTTGTTTCTGAAAATTTGTTCTTTTGTTTATATCTTAAAATATGGTTGAATTATAGCATTTTGAATTTCTAGTATGGCTAACATTTTGAAACGATCTTGTATTTGTCACGCGATAACACACGTATTCGCCTATTTTCATGTAAGAAGGCATGTGGATAGTATACATCAACATCTCAGCGAAATATAAGTTACTTTAAATAAAAGCAGCTTGGATAAAGCTGACTAATTTCGCGAAATTCTCATTCATAATGATTTAGTATTGATAAAAATTAGTATTGAATCTCCTATATTCGGTTTCCACTAAATTGAGTTTCGTGTGTTTGAATAATATAAGTTGGCTTTTTTAAAATAAGGAATTTGAAAGCTACCTCTTCTTCCCGGCACTGGCCGGAAGGACTTTTTTTAGTTTGGTTTTGGAGGCATGAAGACAACAACCCAAAGTTAACAATGTATAGAAAAAATAATTATTACATATAACAACAACGAAAAAGAAACAAAATTACTTTTAGTAAAGAAAGTTACTTTCAATGGTGTAAAAGCAATAATCTTCTATTGCTACTGTTGTAGAAGTGCGAATGTATCCAAATCCCATCAGTAATTGGAACATATAGTTGTATAACATATATATATAAACTGCAACTCTCTATGACGAATTTGATTGATTTTGCAAGTAATGTTTCATTGTACCGCTTGTTTCATTGTACCCCGTCTTCCACTACTACGTACAGACCAAGTTACATTCAAATCGGTTCATAAATACGCCTGTTATCGCGTGACAAAAATCAGGTCGTTTTAAAATGTCAGCCACAATAGAAATTAAAAATGTTATAACTCAGCCATTTTTTCAGATCTAGACGAAACAAAAACTGCTCCCGAATCTTTTTATCAAGGTCAAACACATAAGAAAAAAATATTTTTTCAATTTTCAATTTTTTGCTACCACATTTCAAATTTAAATTTTTCTTAAAATTTTAAATGGCCGCCATTTTTAAACAAGATGGCGGATGAAGCTGGCCAACGAACTCTTTCGAGACATTGGTCTGTACTATGTATAAATGAAGTTACATCCAAATCGGCTCATAAATACGCCTTTTATCGCGTGACAAAATTCAGGACGTTTCAAAATGTCAGCTTCGCTAGAAATTCAACATGCTATAACTCAGCCATTTTTTAAGATATAGACGAAACAAAAACTGCTACGGAGTCTTTGTATAAAGGTTAAATACATAAGAGGAAAATATTTTTCCATTTTCAATTTTTTGGTACCACATTTCAAATTTAAAATTTTTTTAAACTTTTTAAATGGCCGCCATTTTGAAACAAAATGGCGGATGAAGCTGGCCAACGAACTCGGTCGAGACATTGGTATGTACTATGTACACACTGAATTACATCCAAATCGGTTCATAAATACGAGAGTTACAGCGTGACATAGGTCATATATATATATATATATATATATATATCAATTTTGAACGGAGGGTGGTTTCGGGTTCTGGGGGTCATGATCGATGAAAATATACCAAAATTTTTTGAAATCGCTTTCCTCCGAACGGCTGCAATAGGTAGCTTTTTGTAAAGAAAGCTACCTAAAACTACCCAAGCGAATGGTCTGAAATTTTTAATGTATGATTTTTGCAAAATTTTGTCGAGCCATTTCAAATTTTATGAAAATCGGATGCATAGTTTAATTACAGGGACAGTCAAAAGTTTTTCTTTACATTACGGCCAATGGGAAAAATTATTGCAAGTGCATTTTAATGATGTTGCAGCTTTCCGAATGGTCTGAAATTTTAAAGATATAATTGTTTCAAAATTTTGTCGAGCCATTTGAAATTTTAGGAAAATCGGATGTATAGTTTAATTACAGGGACAGTCAAAAGTTTTCCGTTACATTACGGGGAATGGGAAAAAAAAATATTGCAAGTGCATTTTAATGATGTTATAGACTATGCACTTATGAAATTAAATATATATATATATTGAGTACAATATGGGGTACAAAAAATAATTATAAAACTAGTTATAGTACGAACGCACATCATTTGCCACGTTTGATGAGCAATTTCCGTCTTGTTTTAATTTGTTCTGCAAATTAGGTTTTTGTTTAATATGTCAAGTTTTTAAATAACTACTGAATTTAGACGAACACATTTCAAAATTAATGGAGGGTATATCATCATCAGGCTTTAATTTGTGCGATATCGCATCACAATTTGTGATGCAATTTACCTATGTATAATTCAAAATGTTTCACCAGTGCAGTAATGCAGGTTGCTGTAGTTTGGTCAAAAATTACAATCTGAACTTAAAAAAATCTGCTTGAAAATGTCATTTTTATTTCCACAATGACGCCATATTCATCTTCTTTTTAATTCTTAAAAAAAAACACTATTTCAGTTTCTTCAGTTTCATGTTGCACGTGAAAATCATTCAACTAAATATAGGCAAATTATTATTTCGGCTTTTGAATTATTTACAACAATGAAGGAAAAAAAGTTAAATTTTATTAGAAAATGTCCGTTGATTCTCAATGAAAAAAGCGAAATTTGGAATTATTAAGAAAACTATTTGAATAATGTAAATAAAAATTAGCCCATGTTACTCTCTAGATTATAATTCACCTATATGCAAAGGTATTTTATGATCCGTTTTGACGCTGACGTCAGGCAAATGTTTTCACATTTTGAATTTATAATATTATTAGAATTAGCAAATAATTAAAAATGAGTGGCATCAGGGACAGAAAGGTGGGAAGAAAAAATGAAAAAGTTATCATCTCCATAGGCTTTTCTATGTTAAATTAACGTTGAGAAGTGACACTGGAAATAAAAAAGTATTGCGCTGCCTTTCAATACTTAAATATAGTTTATAATAGCTCAATTTTTTTAACAGAAACCATTCGTTTATATAATGTTTTCAAAATAGCACGTATTTTAATTACATTTTCTTTCGGTTGTTATGAAAAAATGGCAACAAAAACATATAATTACTATTTTAGAATTATTTTTCCTTTACTTTCTACAGAAATGGAGTACTTCCGTTGCCAATATTAAGCAAATGGATCTAAAAACTACAAAAAAGAAAAAAATAATAATATTTCAAAAATAAATGGAGATACAGCTTTCAAACAAAATGCATTTAAAAGAACTTTTTTTTTGCCCAATACGACGGTATAAAAATCGAAAATGTGCGATGCTTAGAAGTTAAAAAAATTGCTGTTGAGTGTTTAATCGTACTGCTTTGTTTCACGGCTGGCTTCTGTATGGTAACGTTATTGTTTGGAAAACACAAAATAAGCTGGGAGAAAGAAATAGCATACCGTACCGGAGGCTAAAAAACATAATATACCTTTTAATTACCTTTTTTATATGACCATAGTAATAGTCATTCATAATCTCAGATAATTATTTGCAGTAATTTTAAAAACAGATTTCAGTGAAAAAATCGTAAATGTTGTAATTGTGAAATAGATATTTGTTTTAATCCTTTCATAAAGAAAAGTCTTTTGAGAAAAATATAGCATCTTTCGAATGGTTTCTGAAGATTCATTAAATATACGATTTTTTATTCAAATTTTATTTCCGCGCAACAGCGTCTCTGCGAGACTTTGTACGAGGGAAAGTCAGTAAGAAGGTCTCAAACCGATATGAGAGGTCAGAAATTAGTAGTATTTTTTTCACATATATGCCAATTGGTGGCGGCACTGTCCAACTGTTAGATGTCAATTTCGAATATATGAAACAATAGTTGTATAAGTTGAGTATAGTTGAGATATAGTTGTATATATATATATATATATATGAAAGGATAAAAATAAGTAAATATAAATAAACCCCATTTTAAAAGATAAAATCTTTTTTTAATTCAAAATTTGAATTTTTAAATCAGGAAATCCAACTTATTTTACATAGACTCTTAAAGTAAATAAACAAAAATAATTTCTTCAGCATAAAAATCTTTGACACTGGTTGATATTTACGAAACAGATTTGGAAAAGAAATTACCCTTTGTTCACATAAGACAGTCATCATAAAACATATTAAATTATCTTGGAAACATCATTATATTTATAGCATAAACAAACTGAGTTTTTCAGGCTATGCTAGATAATTTAAGAATGGAGTTATAAACAACAAAGGAGTGATTTCAGAGCAATAAATCAAAGTAAATATGTTAGTTCAATTAGTTTCAAAGTAGAAAATTCATAAGAAGTAAATCATAATTAACTTTTGTCTTATTTGACACTTCAGATTACGAGTACTTCATAAATAATATTTAACATTTAAATTAGAATTAGCTCTTGTTGTGCAATCATAAGTTCAGACTCTTTGTCTCCACATAAAAAACAGTTATAAAAAAGATAATGCACCAATCATAAAAGATTAATCCTCCCAGTTTGATACTTCTGCCCTCTGCTGGAAAAGGTAATAACTATCTGATTAAAAGCGCGGTGCACAGGGAAGAAGAGGTCATATTATGACGCAGTCCTCTGTAGAATATCAAGAATGATTTAGGGAGAGCTTTGGCTCCTAACATCTTCCAAGTCACTGGACCTGACTTCAGATGATATCATGTATTATTACAGAAAAATAAAAGTCAGGTTCAGCACCAACTGCCTCAGCTTATTGCAATACCCACACATAATATGAAGTATAAGGGGAATCTTTTCATATATATATATATATATAGCATTCTCACCGCAATCTTTCATATTATTTGCTGATACGGTTTTTTTTTCATTAATTTCTTTTATTAACTGAAATTCTTTTTATCACACAACGTTTTTTTAAGGAGATATAAGTATACTAGGTTAAAAGCCGTTCGCTGTACCTTTCGAAATAGAAATCATTCGCAAAAAAATGATTTTAACATCAGACATAATGTATATGACGGTTTCCACCTATATCGTGTATGCCGGGAAACATGGGCTTATCTCTTACGTATTAGTATTAGTTTATTCTAAGCTCTGTTATTTTCACAAAAGATAATAAAACGTAAATTTCTAGGTATGTTATCGTTATATATACATTTTTTTTATATTTCTATTCAACTACTATTGTTATTTTGCCTCTTCTAAAAAAGATAAGATTTAATGAATGCACTCGTATATAAAAAATAGAAAATCATATACTTATAATGTTTCAATTCCAGAAATGGAAAAAGGACGAACGTTATGTGATGAACTACAATTACTTTTCACTGAGCTGTACACATACAATATGTATTTGAATATAGTTTATCGCAAATTTAATGTACTGCTTAAGTTTCTGAATTTTAAAGAAGATGCATATTTGCGCGCCTAACGCATGTTTCATTTTTATTGTTTATTCCAAATGTTTTCTTATATACGAGGGGTATCAATAAGTTTTTTCACTGGCATAGAAATAAATGTGTAAAATGTATAAAATTGCTACATTGTATTATTCATTTTCTATATAGTCGCCGTGCACAATAACACATTTCTTCAAACGGTAGTTCAAAAAGAGGGGGGGAGGATATATTCCAGCATAGATTAAGGACCAAGATGGGACATTTACGGCAAAATCTTTAATGGCAACAGCACTAGCGTCACTATCGGCAAGGGGGAAGAACTAACAAACCTCCGAAATTTACCTATATTGAAGAAATATGTTTATACTCTATGATTTGAATATCTATTCGTTCCTAAAACGAAACAGGTGTCAGGTCAGACGATATTGTATTCATGCTTCCTTTATTTATTTAGCTGCTTTTTTCTTTTCTTACCGTACTTGTTCATTTTTAACTTACAAAATGATAATTAGACTAATAATATAAAAGAAAGCCGCGAGAAAATTCTGTTAAGAATGCAAATATGTAAGTTTATAAGATTAAATTGTAAAAAATCAAATTCAGGTATTGTGTCAATTTATTCATATCGAATAAAATTTTATTGCGTGTAATGTCAGTACCTCTTTTTATTTTTAACTTTTAGATCTATATAATTCTAAAAATTTGTCGAACGGAATTTTTCCCTATCTGTAATATTATTATTGTTATTTCTTATATGTTAATATTATAAACATTATTGAATTGATTGTACGCTATTTACATTAAAAACAATATTTTTATTTTATCTGTAAGGAAGTGATAATGCATAAATTTTAAAAGATTATTGTAACGATTGTTTAATACGTTGAACTTCATATATTTATAAAACACGGGCTATAAAAATTTTCCTGCCAAAGGGGAATAATTATGAAATTTTCTGGGACTTGTAGAGTTCAACATTTCGTATATTTTTATGTTACACCATTGCTTTTGATGTATAGCATTCAAGAAGAAATGTTTACCTAGTATTCGTTGCACTTAAAACCGTTCACTAATCATGAAAAAAAAAAAAAAAAAAACATATATCCGTGCATGACCATAGAATAGATATTAGATATATAAAATAGAATGTCTATTCTATGTTCATGTATCGGTGTAAGATTCTATCGAAAACGTAAACATGCAACATTAAAAAAAGAAAGATCCCAATAAGGTAGATACTCAGTAATAAGCATACTACAAGGATGGGGAGTTTCTTCCCCATTGTCACTAAGGCCGCTACGATCGAAATCGCATTACCATTACGCTCTATGGGAATGTCCGATCTTGGATGTTAATCTATATATTCCAGAACGCGCGATAGTAGGCCAAAAGGTGGGCATTTCTCTAACTTTACCGACTTTTCTAAATTTTGCTGCCATCATTCAGGCCCTCGGTGGGGGGACGATTTTGGGGGAGGGGCTCGGGAGTGCATGAAAAGAATAATTTGTTAACAGACCTTTCCAACAATATGTCACATGTGGGGTGGCAAAAGTTAAAAAAATGCCCCTCTTTGGGTCTAATATCGCGCCTCCTGGAATACATCTCTCCGCTCTTTTTGAAAAACCGTTTGTACAAATGTGTTACTGTGCACAGTGACTATATAGAAAAGGAGTAATACAATGTAGCAATTTCATAAATTGTACACAATTATTTCTATGTGAAGGCAAAAACTTATTCATACCCCTTGTAAACGAAGATAAGTATTTTGGGTCTTTCCGTTATTGCACATTTCAGCTAATTTTCGTACACTTACACCTTTTTTGCTGCCCAGAATAACATTCTACTTATCACTTAAAGTTAAAAATTTTCACTTTGAACTCATTCTTTTAATAAAAAATACGTGCTACACATAAACAAGAAAAATCATCACACGATTCACAAAGAGTTCAAATGACTACTGATTGCTTTAGTTGACACGCTTTAATTTCGTACCCGCCACAACTATTTCCGTATTTGATTTTGTTAAGCAACCACTAGAGATTAGTAGAGAATAAAAAGGAAGTCAAAAAAGAAAATTGACCTTCGCAATCTTAGTTGTATTTGAAACATAACGTTAAAAAAATAATAAATAAAAAATGCTGTGTGGTAGGCCGTTGTTCGGTGGTTTAGTGTAACGTTATTTCAATGGAAGAAATACGGTAACACTAAAACATGACCGGTAATCGGAGGTTACCGTTGTTCGGAGTGACCTATGAAGGAGATTTCACTGTACTTATATTTTAGTCTATTCTAATTTCTGTTGTTTTCATAAAATGAAATAGGGTTAATTTTGGACGTATATTATTTTTTATATTTTTCTTCTCTTTCCAGATTCCTACTATTTTAACATTTCTTCTTGTACAAAATATGAAAATTGAAAACGGAATCAATAAAACAGAGAAGTTCGTATTCTTGAAAGACTGTACTTCCAGAAATGCTAAATCTATGAATGCGTGATGAAGTTCATTAATTTGCATTTTGAGCAGCACACACCCACAACTTATTTTTGAATGCAGTATAACGAAAATTTAAAGAATTTCTCATGTTTCTTTATTAGAATAATATATAAACCTATGTGTCTAACGCAAGTTCCATTTTCATTGTTTATTCCAACTGTTTTCTTAGATAAAAGAAGAGAAATATTTTAAATGTATAATTTATAATTCTATCTCAGAATAAGAATAATGGATATACATTTAAAAAAACGATTAGAAAGAAATACAGTATAAGAATTTATATTGAGATTTTATTTCTAAAATGGAAACACTCTGAATGCTGACGACGACAATGCAAAGAGAATTTGCCTGTTAGCTCGGGACCCCCCATTTCCGGATAATTAATAGGATTGGTTATTTGTGAAAGTGTAATTTCATAAGCAGTGGATAAAACGAAAATTGGGGGTTTGATGGGAAATACGATTTACCTTCTTGAGTGTAATAATATGTTAATAAATGTTGAAAGAAGTACGACGCATTTTATTGTACAAAACATATATTTATTAAATTAATGTACAAATTTCCTTGTCAGAAATAATCGGATATGTATTATATCCCGTGCATTAAATTTCATTAAGGCATTTCCGTGATGAGAAATGAGGTCTAATATTACTATAATATTTTTTAGATGAAAAATATATTACGTATGTTTTATGACAAGTCATTACAGAATAAAATTATCATAAGATCATTAAGACTAAAATTATTTATTTATAATAAGAAGGCATTACTTCTCAATTTCATCATTAGCATGTCTGTAACTTCCCATTACCATTTTTAATAAACAATGCTTTTTTTCAGAATACAATTAACGGGTTATCGCATGCAATTATATATTCATTTTGATCAGGCGTATATATATTCGTTTAGTATTATTACGAGATATAATAATACTACGATAATATACTAATGAGAAATTTTTGAAAGTATGTAATGGTATAAAAATGTGAATTTACAGGATAAATTTAAATTGAAAACGGCATAATCTTTACAAAAAGTTTAAATCGCAACGCATATGTGGGCAAAATTTAGGCCTGTTTATGACACATAAATGTTATTTGGGCGCTTAGTTACTTACACAATTATAAATATTTCACGCCAATTTTAAAATAAAAATTAATTTTAAATATTGAAATAATGACAATTTGGATTATCACATATTTTTTTCACTAAAATGTGCTTTTAGTCGAGCATTTCCAAATGTATTATTATTTTCTTCCTATGCATTCCCATGCACCAAATAATTCATGGCCAGACGTTGGTCGAATATACCCGACTACTGTCGTTAAGAAAATCTTTTCTTCCGCTCGATAATCCTTCTCTCGAACATGAAATCCCGACTAAAATGAAATCAATTTTGAAGCATTTGCTTTTTAGTCTTTTTTTTTAATCATTTCGCCACATGGTAATGTTAGCCAAGTACATTGCAATATCATAAGAGCTTTGCTAATTAGCAAGTGATATTATATGGGGAAATTTGTAAAATGCAAAAATAATTAAAGTGTATTTTTTTTTTTTAATTCAAAGAATAAATATTGCTTAGTAAGAATCTTTTCCCATAACATGCACAAATGTTTACATATTGATGGTGAAACTAATTAAAATGTATAAAATTTCATTTTAGTGGAAAGTCAACAAATATCTGTAATTAAAATTAAAAATAAAATTACACTTACAATTATTGATTCATTTTTAAATACACCCGAGATTATTTTCCAAAAGAAACATTACATTATTACTTATTAATAAAGTAAACTATTGCTGTATAAGAATTTTGCGCTTCTTAAAATGGGAAACTAATTGTAATTTAAATTGCAAGTCTGATTAATTGTAATTTTCATTGTAGAATCAATTGCAATAATATTTGAGCTTTAAAGTAAATATGAAGATGTTTTAATAGGCTACATCCTAGGTATTTCTTTTTTAGTATCGTATAGGTGGAAATATTCACAGTTAAAAGCATCTATTATTTGAATTAAAACGAATTTTCTGGTATTTTAATTAATTGTATTATTTTGCGCACCTTACAATGAAGCATAATCTCATTTAATCGATTACTTCAGTCACGCTAAGGTACGATGAAACTAATACTATACCTGTGAAAATTGCACACTGTAAAAAACACAAAAATTTCTTAATCTAAAAACCAATAATATAACACGAGCGAAAATGTAATATCGCCACGAACAAATAATAGAGACACGAGAACAGAAATACACAAATATTTCTTCCAATTTACTAACGTTTCTGAAAAGCATTCTTAATCTTTAGAAACTTCAGAAACTAACATATTTTCGATATTTCAAGTAGAATTTATAAAACGAACTTTTCTGTTACGGTTACGGGTTTTTGGAAATGTTTCCGAGTAGCTTTTATATTGCATTAACAAGTTTTATCAAATCTGAAAATTGGTTTTAGTACGTTATTAAATATCAATTAAACATTTTGAGTTGTGTAACTGAATCTATATGCCAGTGTAACAAAAAAATAATTATTTTAAATTGGTGATTTCAATGCTGTTAGTTTATCATGATTGTCTTCAACATATTTTTCTGGAACATGAAAATGTTTGCATGGTAATTGACAGCATCTGAAATTCTGGGATTAGAGAACGGATTAATAAGATACAAAAAAAAAAAAAAAAAAAAAAAAAAAAAACATGGAAATGTTTCCAAAATTCAGTAGTATCAAAAGAAGCTTTATACTTATGGGGTAGAGTAGTACTCAGTGAGACAAAAAAAAAAATAATTTCTTAACGTATGGCGAATATTTTTATTATTTTGAAATATTTTTTGCTACATCATTGAGTAACACAAATACGCTACATATTAATGCATAAAAGAGTTTTAAAAAGTTGTTTCTAAAAAATAAAACCATGGTAACGAAGTATCGGAAATTGTCTCACTAGGTACCACAGGTGGTGCACAGTATATATATATTCAATATATAGACACTGTATATATTTACATAGATCATACTTTTTTATACACTAATCCGTAATTTTCTACAGTGTAATGATGTCTTAACTACTGCCTGGAATCGTGGTTATCATTTGGAATTTAACCTGACATTTTTAGGTTCGAGCAGTTTTGGTAGAGAAATAATAAAAATGCAAAAAAAAAAAAAAAAAAAAAAAAAAAAAAAAAAAAAAAATATTCGCTACAAGGACACATAATATTAACAATTCAACAGCATTTTGAATTCAACTGAACACGTATGGTGGATTATGGTAATTAACCTATAGTTATTCTTCTTAAATAAGAGTACGGCTAACAGTGACAGTAGATAGCTCAACGTACATCCAAATTTCCGATAGAAATCGGAAAACGGTGGTATTCTGATAGTCGCTTTATTTTAATAAGTTGTGGTTCTGGCAATAGCATTGAAATGTCAGATATATTCACAAACGCCATATCTAGAACATGAGACATTACATAACCTGTTGCTTTCACACTCTTGTGCAGATAAGTGGCTTCAAATTCACGATCTTCATCCTTACAGGTTAGGATTTTTTCTACATAGAACAAACTATTTGGAAGCCGCACGGAAACAAATTCACCACCGACAGGCTCCCGTTATAGTTCCTGGAACTCAAATGAGTCATTGTCGACAGAAGAATCGTCTGGAACCATCTGCATTTCTTGATTAGGTGTGTCATATGAGGACAAATCATGCTGCACCGTCTAGAGTGTTTTTAATGAATTCGAAAATAAAGTTTTGGATGTTTTATTGACCTTTTTTAGTTCTTTCTGGTGCTTCAAGTTATGTTTCTTCTCACTAATATAGTTCTCAGAGGCATCAGTCAATATTATGATTCTTCCGGGTTGCCATCTACCACCGTTTCTCTTCCTGAACCAGCTTTTGTGTATCCTAGAATATCCTTTGGCGAAACAAATGGTTATTATGTGTCGTTGGAGGGCATAGATAAAGCTGCTTGTTCAGGAGCATCTTTAGATATTTGGCTGCTGGGAGCAACTTTGACCATCACACCCTGTGTAACATCAGTTGTAGAAGAAAATGTAGGTATAAACTCCACTGCAGTTAGGTGTAGCTTCCTGACTTCCGCGTGGTATGTCATGTCTGGTTTATGTAAAATATATTTTTATTATCATAACCACATAGTATTTACACATTGAGGCATGTCTTAATGCGTACCACAACTATGTGTCTCACTCTGTACTTTCGTTACGTTGTAATAAAATGGTTATGTTATCTGACTCATCAATTCCATCGCTTTGAAACGCTTTGAGTCGTTTCGACGAAACAGTCTACCATTATGTATAACTTGGTTTGATTAAGTGAATATGAGACATAATGAAGGAATTAAACTCTAAAATTCATGTTTATATAACTTTCACCACTGTAAAATAAAGTTTTACTTACTATTTTGTTTGACGAGAAACAGAAGTGTCGAAACTATATACACGTGTTGCACAAGATGAGGTGGTTTTGTGTTAGCACCATCTAAGAGAAAAAGTTAAAACTATATGTCAAAGTGACTGTTGTCTCACTGTGTACCATGTTTCACTTTGTACTAATCTTTCCTAATTGTTATCTTAAATCGCGTAAACATATTGGTTTCTGAGGTTTCAAAAGATAATGTACATTTTCGGAAAAAATAGTATATCTCGTAAGAAAATGTTGTGTATTTTCTCTCCTTATCTTTATTTATTATTTTATTATATGTTATATTTTCCTAGATTAAGAAAAAATCTGTCTCCTGTACTTTCAATTTAAGAAATGATTTTTTTGTCTCTCTTTTACCTTCAAATAATTTCTTTTAAGGATATTACAATGATTAAACTTTAAAAGAAAAAAGAACAATTTAATTGAACGTACTTTTAAATAATAATTTACAAATAAAGATACTTTTGAAAATAAAATTGGCTTTTGATTATTTAAATACGAAACATTTAAATATATTTTTCTATTCAAATGCAAGGAAATGTCTTTGCATATAGTTTAAAAAATATTCATAATTTTATACAAGCTATTTCCTATAAAAGAAGTAAAATGATTTAAAAAGCGCCTTGTTGTCACGAAATGAGTATGTTGCTATTTTAATTTTGATATTTCAATGTTTAAATTTCCAAAATAGTGGAAACCGGGTCTATTTGACTCATAATTACATTGCCACAAATTTTGGTTATTCCTTCGTATAACATCTGACAGCTGATCAGTTTATCAGTGTATGTTTGATCATGTCAATGGGTATAATTTATACTATCACCACCTAGTTACTTTCGCTTCTGTCTTGGAAAAACTTACTATATCTGAAAATATTTATTTTTATAAGTGGTCGATTGCTGGCTGAGTATTGATTTTATATTGTTAGAAATTTCGAATCCGTGTCATTAATAATTAGTATTACCTTCTACTTTTAAGGTACTTTATAGTTTAAAAACGAAAGTAGGCTATCTATTTAAAAGTTAGATATAAAGATAAAATTTTAAAAGAGCATACACTCTAATTTAATTTTTTAACGTAGTTTGTTTCGTCTACCAAATCATACATACAAAAAATAACTTTACTTCATTTCAAGAATCAAATCTTACCTCAAGAAGGTATAGCATTAAAAATGATACTATTAGCAGTGAAGGATTTTCTGATGCCATGTTCAGAGCAGAAAGGGCGATAAAAAATGAGAACATTTTAATTTGCAATCAACCTTTTTTTTTAAATGAATTAACGAAAATTATTTAAATATGTGCAGTAAGTTGTAGATGCTGACATAAATAGTGAGGTTGATGTTTGATGAATAAATACAGGGTGTTTCAAGTGTCGGCGCAAATTCATCGGTTACAGAAAATGAGCATTTAAATGGCTTACTGCAAGCATCAAACATTTATTTTGGTTAAGTTCAAAGTGACTATGAAAGTTGGCATATGAAGTAAAATTACAAATAAACTGCACAAGCCTCAAAACTGGATAACTAACAAAATCTGATTTTGTAGCTGATAAATGATGTAATTGGATTTCAACGTTTTTACTAACCATTTTTATATGTTTTCTTATCTACTTCTGTTATGTGAAAATATATTACATTTAGGTTATTGCACTTTTTACATGAAATTCTGAATTTATATTCAGTAGCCGCTAGTTACTGTCTAATTTTTCTGTACTATATGAAATAGTTATTACTGTTGCTAATTCACTTCTAATAATATTTTCACGTTAAAAAAAAAAAAAAAAATTCCACATTTAATCATTATACAGTGTAACTTCAAAAATTGGACATCATCGTGACCGAGACTTTGTCACATTTTTTTTTTTTTTTTTTTTTTTTTTTTTAATTCCAGATTTTTGAAGGAATGTGAAAACTAGAAACTACGATTACCAAAATTAGAAATTTATTTTTATTGGTGCATTTAGCTATAATTTAATTCATTATTTATTGATAATTATGTAAGAAAGACAGAAAATTAAATGTTATAAAAAAACTTACTTTATATGATATTTTCTATGTTTTAGAAAAAAATTCATAAATCGTGAAATTATTTCTTCTCCTGTAATTTGGGAAGCATCTATGTAAACTTTGTTTGCTTCAATTCTTTTGGCCGTTCTTTAACAAGTTTTTATTGTATTTTATACAAATGAAAAAGGTTTATTTCGGAAATACAGTCTTGTTTCTCTAAAGCATATATTGGAACTCTAGTAAATTTTTTATGCAATTTTCTAGTGACACCTTTCCTTCTTCGTTAATCATCCTCGTCTTTGGAGCTGCTACTAGCACTATCGGCGGTTCTATTCAGCGCAGCGTCAGCGATCTCGCTGCCGTTTAAATTGTTTGCTGTTGATGCATTTTCCTCAATACTTAGCCAATCTTATGTATTCCTTTTTTCGAAACTTAATGCATTTTCAGATTTTGCATGTTCAATTAGCTCATAAATTGCAGTCTTTTCACGACAAATTTGAAATCCGGAAAATTCTTCCTCGTCATTGATTTCGCCGTTGCCGAAAATTCTTCCACCCATATATTGTGCCATGCAATTGCCAAAGTTATCCCCGAAGTTGTTAAAAAAATTGTTCAGAAAATAATCGCCTCTGACATATGTAAAAAAAAAAAAAAAAAAAAAAAAAAAAAAACTTTTTCTGAATTTTTTATTTTGATCTTGACGTTTTTAATTCATAAAGATTTACTATTTTTTTTTTCTTCCACAACTTGAAAGTTTAAAATAAAAAGGAAGGGAAAATATGATTTTAATGCCGGATTTTTCAAGTTCCAGGATTTTTGAAGTCACAGTGTACATATTACTTCTGATTTGAACATCTCTTTTTTTATGTGCATGCAAAGTACACAACTTTAAATGATGTATTATACAAGGGATTTGTAAACAGACTTTAAACAAACAAACTCATATTTTATTAAATCATATGATGAATAAGGTATCACAAGAAATATTTCTGATCAGGTGTGAGACATAGTACATTCACATGGCATTAAAGTATGCTGTTCAATTTGAAATTGCATATAAAAGAAAGCTTAGAAAAAACGCATCACCAAATAATCTTAAAGAATTGATTCACAGTCTCTTACGGGTACACTGGATTTTCCTCTAATAAATAAACAGAAAATTAGCATTCAGAAATTTTGAGAGAATGATTATGCGATATCAGTGCTTACAAAATTAACCAGTGCTTAATTATAACTTAATAACTGCCAACTTAATTATACCAGTGCTTACAAAATTAAAAACCCTGAAAATAACCAGCTGTACCACAAATACAGGCATTAATGGAAGCTACGCATTATAACTACCCAGTTTGATTTAATGAAATAAAGTAACATATTTATTTTTCACATAATGAAAGTAGTTATCTTGTAGTATAAGAATACAAAAACAAAATTAAAACACTGAATCTAATTAACTAATCAAGAGCTAAACGCACAATGAAGAATGATGAGTTTTCAACAGGTTTGTCACTTAAAAGATTTGCATGTCATTAAAATACATAGTTTTATTAAATACATTGTTTTATAAAATGCAGCTCATATTCAAAATATTAAAATACTTATTTTTTTTTTAAAAATTGAAAATTTCGTTTGGTAATTTAATGTCTTTTAATGCAAATATGCAAACGATATTTTTATTCAGAACTTACTCTTGATTAATCTTATTTATTATCTTAAAATTAATATCATTTTTGAAAAGATTGATTGAGAAAAAAATTATTTTGAAAAGTTAAAATATTAGAATAATTATTCGTGTGATTCAAAATATTGGAATATTCCACATTAATCCTCCTTTAGTTATCAACAATTCATAACATGTGGCATCATTGATTACATTCAGACGATTTTATTTAAAAATCAGTATTATTTTTGCAGTTTGTTTGTTTTTTCGTCTTAAAATGGGTCGTGTGCGTGATATTCCTGAAGCTATTAAACTTCGTATGGTTGATTTGTATCGGCACTGTAAAAATCAATGTTATATAGCGAATTAGTTACATTGTTCGCAATCAAGCATTAGTAAAATACAAACACAGTATTAAAAAAATGGAAAATTTCAAAATAATCGCCGAATTGGCGGACGAAAACCAAAAACATCTGCTAGAGATAATAGGAAACTGAAGCATACAGTTAATAAAAACCCTTTTAAAAGTGCGTGATTCTTGCACCGAAAAAGGAAAGAAGAAGGAGTTGAAGTTGCTACATAGATAACATTAAGACGTCTCCATAAATTTAAGTTTGAATCTCATGTACCGTAAACAAAACCTCTCATGACTGCAAAACAAAAGCGCATAAGATTAAAATGGTGTAAATCAATACTTTTATAGAGCGAAGAAGATTGGAAAAATATATTATTATGTGCTGAAAGTCTGCTTTTGTGTTTCATATGGTAATCAAGGTAATCTAGTTTGGAGAATAAATCAAGAGGCATTTGATAAAGAATGACTTAAACGTTCCGTAAAATTTGCTGCTAGTGTCACGTTTTGGGGTTGAAGGAGTGCATATGAACCAGGGAAGTTATGCATCGTCTACGAAGAGATTAACTCTCAAATATATCAAGAAATATTAGAACATTATGTGATTCCATCATCAGAAGATTTATTGGAAGATGATTTCACCTTTTAACAAGGTTTAGCGTCACCGCATACTTCGGTGTCAACTAAGAATTGTTTCCGCCAACGTAACATTAAGGTATTTCCTTGGCCACCAAACTCACCAGATCTTGATCCCATTGAAAACTTATGGTATATGATGAAAAAAAAAAAACTCCAAGAAAATCCTCCATCAAGTTAAATTGAGTTAGTGACACGTATAATGTCTATTTGGGCTGATATTGATAGAAATGTGTGTAAACAACTTGTACATAGTATGCAAGATCTATTGTACACTGTTATGAAAGCTAAAGACGATGCTACAAAATATTAACTACCATTTACTGCACATTCATACGGTAATATTATTGCGTAAAATAAAATATTCTAATATTTTGAACCAATCTAAATTTTATTCTAATATTTTTATGTGTTTAAGAAGCTGTATTGCATATGTTAGCTGTATACCTAATTTATTGTACTGTATTTTATATTTTGTAAATTTTAAAATCTTACCTAAACATTCCAGATTTAATTTATAAGAAACTTAATTGCATTTACTTAGTATCAAAAATAAATAGATGAATTTTTTTTTCTTATAACTTTTTTCTCAATTAGTCTAATATTTTGAATATGAGCTGTATTGCATGCAATAAAAAGCATTGAAAAAATTCATCAAAAAATAATTTCAAATGTGTACTGAGAAAACATTGCTCTGTCGCACTGGTAATAGGATGATTCCCGCATATATAAAAACAAGGTTAGCATTCGTAAAAAGAGATAGTAAAGTACTTACAAACTGTAAACCCCAAAAGTCACCTTTATTACCAACAAATCAGGCACTCACGAATCGCTCATCATTATAAGTACCCAATTTGATATAAATAAAAGAAATAACCTAAGTTAATTATATTTCACATAATGAAACTAAGTGTGAAGTAGCATAAGAGTATACAAATTTATATTATAACATTGATATTGATATTCAATAACATCATTCATGAACTAAACGTACCGTGATTAATGACGTACAATGGCAAAGAGTTTTCAGTAGGTTTGTATCAATGTACATCCATATTTCAGGATGTTTCAATAAAAATTACAAATAAATAAAAAATATTGAAAACACATCGTCAAATTATCGCTAAGATCGTAGTATGGAAGTATCGCTCGCGTGGCTTACATTAATCGTGGAATGGGAATACATATAGAAAAGATTAGCATTCGAAAATAGAAGGAGTAAATTGCTTTCAAAAGTAAAGACTGAGAGAAGAATTATTAAAGTAAAATGCATCACATTGTAAAAGGCAATATTGAGCGGCCACTGTCCATATTAAAACTTTCCACCAAACATTGTATAATATTCTATGTGACACTAAAATATTTCTCAAAATTCAAAATTAAAATGCACACTAAATATGTTATTTCCCACTTGAATAAGACATTTTTAACAATCAAATGCATGATTTTTTAAATTAATCTGTGCAACTAATCCTTAGAAAACTAACGAATCATAATTTTTTAAAGCAACTATATAGAATGATTGCATTATATTCATGATTGAATGCATTATATTCATGATTGAATGCATTATATTTATGATTGAATGCATTATATTTAGCATATTTAAAATATCAATTTATGTAGATTACTAATTATTTGAAAGAGAACATTTCTGGAAAAAAAAATACTAGATGAAATCAGATAACACGCAACGAAACTTGATATCGCAAAGTAAAGACAGGAGATAAAATGTGGTAAACTTCTTCTAATTCTGTTGCAAGTAATCGCACTAAAAAGAACCTAATCGATTAAGAATAAGATATATTATTTAGCACAGTGCTAAAAAGCACTTTTCAAGACCTACTCGTAATATAAATTGCACTGAATCTATGTTTTCATATAGTAACATCGACTTTTTGAACTTTCTTTAAATCCAAAATATTAAATCTACCTGGGAAAAGCTATATAAATGAATCGCACATAATCTTTCTATTTAAGTTATTTGAAGAAAAATTATCATAAATTATTTTTTTTTATTAAATGGAATGTGTCATTTACATTATTTTAAAATAACGATAATGAACACATTTATGTTTAAACTGCAAATATAAATTTGAAATAGAACTATTATAATTCTCTCGAGACTTACAAAAAACGAAACAAGATAGAAAAGAAGTACATTCACAAGAAATCGTTGAAAGATTGATTTCTATAAACTTAAGAGTTTAAGAAGAAATATTTATCTCAGGTTTACTGTATATAAATAACTTTTTCCGACCAGATTGAATTTCATGAGTCTGAAAAACAATTGCCACAAAGATGTTATTTGGCAAAGGAATTCCCAAAGCAATTTATAAATAATAAGCTTATTTTCTGTATGAAATATTCATTTGCTTTTACTGATATATATGTCAATTTCGTAAAAATGTTTTTTTTTTATTGAATATAATATACTTTGGAAAATATTTCTATATAGATAGTTTATAATCACTTCAGATTTAAAAGTTTCGTAACCAGACGTAAACACTGTAGTGTGTTTAAGTATTTTACTTTCTCTGTGCATTTTTATATTATGTATTTTGAATATTATTGGTTCTCTTATGAGTATATCTCTAGAGCATCGATTCGCAACGTGGGCGTACACCCCACCAGGGGAGAATTTTACATTTTAGGGGGCAATTTGACTTTCTGTCGTGTGGGGGGGGGGATTCCAAATTTGTTACTCAGTCATTCAGTATTGGTTTCTTTTGCATTTTTTTAAAGGAAAGTTATTGACTAATATTAAATGAAATACTAGCAAAAATTTAAAAAAATATATTTCTTTACTGCATTTTAAAATAATTTTAATCAAAAGTTTAAAAAGTTGAAATAGATTCTATACCAGAATAATTGCACGAGTACTTTTTTTAAATATTTTTGACACAATTGTCCACTATTAAAATCCTTCTAAAATTTCTATTTATTGTTCTATTTTACCATTCTTCATGTCATTTCCGGTTGTTTCTTGACTGAGCTTTCTACTTCTGTCCACTGTGCTATATGTTACACAAATAATCTTTTACTACTAAAAGTAAAACTGACTGTTTTAAACATATTTAATCAAAAAATATATAAGATATAAAACGCATGGTACTAGCAACTTCATAAAACTAATAAATCTTAAATAGCATTACAAAAGGAAATGGGTAGATAATAAATATATGATATAAAAAACTGGTGGAACTAGAGAGAAAAGTAAAGCTCGATCTAAAAATATTACAGTAAAAAATTGGAAAATAGCTTCAGTTTCAAAAAGTAAGTAGTGCGTAGAAAAGCGATGGAACCAGATTATTTGTAAAGCTCATGAAATTACCCAAATTTTTGTTGATAGCTGAAAATGTGGACTGAACTTCACTGGGGCCTTAAAATATATCAGGGAACTAAAGGCCATTTTAACTCATTTTCATTTCCAATCCTTCATAGCCAGCCAAAAGCCTAAGCATGTACGATTCAACCATATGCTGACTACTTGTTTCGCTGAAGACCATTGGCATAAGGTTCCCTTTTCACAGTAATTACATGAAATACAACTCATTACGTTAGATGTGTTATGTCAGAAATGTTAATAACAACATATTGGGACATTGACCTATACTTTACTCCGGACTCGCCGCCAGACTAGTCCTTAGATTAAGTTTTATGCGTAGTGTGATCTCTTGAATTATTCTGCTACATACCTACGCACCTCTGGGTTAAGGGACTATGCAGTATCCTGGGTCAACCACTCAAACACACAAAAAGCTAGGGTAAGAAACAGACATAAGAAATGAATAAAAACTGCAAAAAAACTATAAAAAGGATTTTATTTTATTTTTTTTTTTTTTTGTACGTAATGGTAATTTAAAATTTAAAACAGTCTGAAAACGACTGAATGCAGAAAAATTATCAAAAGTGATTGAAAATACTGTGCAGTACACATGTAAATAATATCAGAAATATTGCTAACATTGGATATTTATAATAATATATCGTAAATCAAACTAAAATACTGCGATAATACATTTACATCTAACTGTAAACATTGATAAAAAGAATTAGGAAAATTGGAAAATAGGTGTCCTTTGCATTAATTAAGGAGATAAATTATATAAACGAGTCTATAGACAATTGGCATATTTGGTATGGATAAATTATATAATTGAGCTTACAGACAATCGGCGCATGTTACCGGGAGTCATTTAGTTCATAATTAACTTAACTGTAAGCACACGCAACTATTTTTGTAACGTTACCACACGCGTGGGTTAAACCTCACCTCATTTTGTCTCCCATTATATTTTTGGCAAAATGCGTATTAAAAGCAAGTCTACTACTCTAAAAAGCGTCAGTACTAGTTCATTTTAGGGAAAAGTCAAGTGTTTCATATTTATTTTCCGATTTTGTACCAGTTTCTGTAAAAATTTCGTTTTTTTTTTAAATTAGAAAATATGCAACGATTTGTTTTACCGCTTAAGACAAGAATTATTTTATAAAATTAACATTAATTACATTTAATACACTTTCATCAACACATACAGGTAGCTGTTATTTCACTCTTTCAGTAAAATTATTTTAGTATGTCTTATCCCGTAACGAATGAAGATATCGGAATGTAACATTTGTACACGTGCGGGATTATTTAATCCCAAAATGCATATTTCTCCCCTTCAATCCAACAAAGAAAATGCATTCCTTCATACACATTTCTCAACCTTGATCTTGAAAGGTACAAGGAAGGTCAGTAGTGTCCTCGAGAAATTATTCATTTCTTTTTCGAAGAAAAAATGTGAGTTGGGGTGAGATTTACACCAGCGCGTGTACTGACGTGTTGAAAAAAGGGATAAATTGATTCTGCGTTTTTAAAGCGAACCTATTCCACTTTCTAATTTACAAAGAATTGGTGTAATTTGGGGCAACGTTTTTTTACACCTTTCGCTACTTTTACGTTATATCAACTCTGTACTAAATGTCTTCTATAGCGCCATTTATTTCAATCCTGAACGTGCAAAGATTTTTTGGTACTTTTCCAGCATAGAGACCTTAGCGAAACAGAGAAATTGGCCTCGGCGGAGAAGGAAATTTTGCAACATGTTTTCTGGCAACATATTCATTGTTTCATTTCATATACCCAAGCATTTTTTTTCTAGGTTTATACAATTTATTTAGCATAAAGACACCATTTGTCTAATTTTATATAGAAACAGAAGTAATTTGTATATAAAAAACAGTAATAATAGACATATATTTATAATACATATATAACTAAACGAAAAAGTTCATCAACCTTGTTTTCATAATTGTTTATATGATTTGGCAACTAATCGAAAGTTCTGACGCCCGAATTTCGCCAAGTTTTTTATAAAAATGCAGACTCCTATAGTTGAAAAGTACCAATTTTTTTTACAAACCGCGCGAAACATTGTGACTTGCTATTTATTGAACGCGAATCTCTTTTGGCTTTACTTATTATTTAATCGTAACCATGTAAAAAAAAAATAATTTACTGTTTTTTAATTGAAAATATTTATTATTATTATTAAGAAAAATTAACTTTTTCGCAGATTCAAAAATGACAATGTTTATGCAGTGGTAAGAGACCCTTACAATTTCATGTATGTTGTTTAAAATACGATTTAAAAAATATTTTTTTTTTTTGTAACATTTATTTGCGTTTTTAATTTTAGTATATTTGAATTGATTTCATAAAATAGTTCTCAAAACTCTGTGATTTTGGAAATTTATGTTCTTTAAATGAGTACTTTCCCACCAATAATATTATTATATTTTAAATCTCGAGGAATTGAATTCCATTTGGCGTTATAATGACGTAATTATAGCAAAGTGTTTCAGCTTTTAAAATTAAAATACTCGTTTTCTTTGGCACGTGCAATAGGAGTTTACGATTTCCTTGACAGTACCCAGGAAAATGCAATAAATACAACCAAAAGACTAGCATTTACCAAAAATGTCTTTCGTATGACTTAAAAATAAATTTTCCACGTTATGGATTATAATAATAAAGATTAATTTCAGAATATCAGGAGTCTCTCTTCAGAATAAAACATCATTACAAAGTTATGTCAGCTAAACAGAAATTGACATCGTACCTAGCAAGCGATTTTTATATTATTTTTATCTTTTTCTAAATTGTTTTCTTGAAATTAAACACTCCTATGTTAAAATAGATTTTTTAACTTAAAACATTCAAAAGAAGATACTACGTCATTGTAACACGTACTTAGTTAAAGTTTTTACATATATATAGGAAAATGGTTCATTTTCTGATTAGAATGACGGCGATTTCAACAATGAAAAAATATAGCGAGCAAATCTGAATATTTATTCGCTCGTAAAAACCAAATATACGTGTTATCACTTTCTTAAAATTATTGTGCCGCTTTTTAGGGTGAGGTACAGAAAAGAAACAATTGAATTAGAAAAGTAAAAAAGGAGATATTTCTATATTGTTAAATTATGGAAGATATAACGCTATGTAAATTTTAAATGGGTGTCATTCCTTTAATATTGGATATTTTTTTATCAGTCCTTCAAAAGGCACATCACTAAATTAAAAGCTTCCAAACAAGCTATGACACATCACTGAATACAAATGTAAATAAGTGCGAGTAGTAAGTCAAAATTACATCCATTTCTAATCATATCACAATATTAAAATATTTGTTTGCTTAAAAGACGTTATAAAAACACATTAAAAGTAAATTAAAAACTCTTTATTTACATGTTTAAACTCATTTTCTGAGTCGTCGTCAGAATGTATAATAGAAAATTACAAATGCATAATGAACTAGTTGGATGTGCCAATCCCAAAACTTTCTTCTGTCTTATACATCATAATATTTCAAAAAGTAGTTACACATGCCAATACTTCAATATATTAGTTCAATACTATAACAACTTTGATTTTCTTCTTAAATTTCTGCTTCAGTCAATTAAACGAACTAGAAACGAGTTAATCTTTATCATGATATTTGTTAAAATTAATAGTTTTTACTTATTCTGTTATTATCAAATGTTTGCGAATAGCCGGCTTTGCAGGAAGCGAGTTTCCGACTTTGCACGAGCCGCCGATGGACAATAGAACTATGAAAAACCAAGAAAAGTATACAAAAATCGCTATCACAGAGCCCCTTTACCGCGCAATGTTTCCAAATTCAAGAAGGACCTGTTGGCCAAAGCCAAAAACATGCGCAAAAATTTGGTTCAATTGTATGCATAATTGTATACACTTTTCGATGGTACAATAATGAAAATGGCACAGAGATTCAATTACAGCGCCCCCTTCTGGCGGAATTTTTTCAAGTTCAGGGAGGACTTCCTTGCCATAGCCAGAAACATACACAAAAAATTTGGTCCAATTCTATGCATAAATTTATACACTTTTCGAAGGTAAAATAATGAAAATGGTACAGACATCGCAATTATAGCGCTCCCTTCCGGCGGAATTTTTTCAAATGCATGGAGGACTTTTGATCCATGACAAAAACAAACACAAAAAATTTGGCTCAATTCTATGCATAACTTCATACACTTTTCGATGTACAATATTCAAAATGGCACAAAAATAGCTAATACATCGCCCCCTACGGGCGATTTTTTTCCAAATTAAGGAAGGACCTGCTTGCCATAGCCAAAAACATAAAATAAAAATTTGGTTCAATTCTATGCATAAATTCATGCACTTTTAGATGCTACAATATTCAAAATCGCACAAAAATCGCTGTTACAGTTCCCCCGATCGGCAATTCTTTCCAAATTCAGGGAGGACCTACTTGCCATTACTTGCCATATCCAAAAACTTAAAATAAAATTTTGGTTCAATTCTATGCATAACTTCATACACTTTTGGATGATACAATATTCAAAATCGCACAAAAATCGCTATTACAGCGCCCCCTACAGGCGAATTTTTTCCAAATTCAGGAAGAATCTGCTTGCTATACCCAAAAACTTAAAATAAAAATTTGGTTCAATTCTATGCATAACTTCATACACTTTTTGATGGTACAATGGTGACAGACAGACGGACACACGGGCACACAGACAGACATTTTTTATAAACATGTTTTGGGGGATCTCTGACCCCTAAAACGTGTAAATCCGTCGAAAACCTGAAGTGGAATAAAAATTCGATTACAATACTTTCTTCTATTGAAGATAAAAGAAAATAAAAATCTAAAAAACCATCGAAAATAAACAATGAATCATGTAACGCGCCCTATATTTTCGCGATTGCTCATGTTCCCTCTATGTCGCGATGCCGTAATTTATCCAAGCATTCAACTCATAAATTCGGGATACGAAAAGATAACGTATCGTTACAAACTCCTGAACCCATTAAATAAATTTCAGTGGACTCTCTTATGAATAATTGTAAATAATTATTTACGTTTATGTATGTTATATTATTTCCTTGTAAAAACTATTTAATTAATAATGTATTAAAATTATAATATCTTTACATAAGTAAATAGTGAAACTAACTTAATTTTCAGATTTCACTGTTTTAATGTTAAGATTTAACAGAAATCTGATTTATTAAGTGTAATGTAAGTATTATGTTCTATAAGTAAACAAGCTGAATACATTGAAATTTTGTGGAGATATAATGCTGTTTTATTTATATCCATAAATCTAAGATATCTTTATACTTTTTTTCTTGTTGTGCGTAACTTTCCCTTATACATTATTCATTTTAAACTAACAAAAGAACTTTATCCATCTACTTTTAAAAGCATTATATGATGTACACTTTTGAGAGAACTCCAAGTAATTATCTTGCTCTACTTAATTAAAATGCCTTAAGCACCTGCTTTAAAATAAATATACTTTTAAGAAAGGAATCTCCGAAAAACATATACTTAATAGTGTGCTTTCAAAAGGTAAAACTCTTAATTGATACAAGAAAGTAAAGGTTAATTTAATTATCTTTTCTACATGGCCAGAGTTATAATTATTCATAATCTCAGAAAAATATTTGCAGTAATTATAAAAACAGATTTCAGTAAAAATTCATTTATTTTATAATTGTGGCATATATGTTTGTGTGAATCCTTTCATAAGTAAAGGACTTTAGAAAAAAAAATATATCATTTTACAAAACGTTATAAAGATTCCTGAAATATAAAATTTTTCTTCAATTTTTAATTTCCACATTATAGAGAATCTTTACTTTTTATTTTTATTCTTTGAAAAGAAAATTGCGAGTATAATTACGATTCATACTGGGAATATGGTACATGTAATTTGCAAAATATTTTAAAGCACTTTTCATTAAAAAAATAAAGAATATAAGAAAAAATGAGAATAAACACATAACCAATATTTTAATCAGCTGTAAATAGTTTTATATAGTTTTGTAAAAAAAAAAAAAAAAAAAAAAAAAAAAAAACGAAGCATACTTATATTGTTAAAACTAGCCACATCTGGCGACCAGTTTGGTCTCCCTTAAATGTATGCTAAGCATTGCATCATGTTACTTTCATTCTGAAACTAATTGACTTGCTCAGAGGTTCTGATAGAGAAATCAAGAATCCTTTGCGAACTTGATAACATTTCATACATTTCATACATTTTGACAAATACCTCATAATTTCCGTAGCTGTAAAAAAGAGTGAAACTACAAGTGTTTAAACTGAGATTTGTTCATAAATTATCTAAATTAAACTTATTCTACTTAAACATGCAGTTACTTCAATGTTATTTTTTAATATTAATAAATTTATTTAAATTTTGCAAATCATGCATTTATAATTTTTTTTTCAATACTTAATAACTAAATAATGAATATATATACTTTTGTTTTTATAGATTTGATTTCTGAGTTCATAAATATGAAAATATACTAACGTAACTAAGAGAAATAGCAAAATAAAACCCTTGTGAATGCAAGCCGTTAACAGTCGTTAGCGTCGCTAATTTGCCTACTATGACGTCATAAGAATATTGTCCATTCATTGTTGAAGAACCTGCTTTGCACATGATTACCTCCATGGTCTAATATTTTCTACCATTTATATGATGAATGAATCTCTTGTGTTTGTTTACTCTGCGAAGTGAAATAGAAAGCTGTCAACTTAATTTCAATTGAAATCAAATCTTGGAATATATATTTATTTGAATATAAATTAGAAACAATACTTTGATGTTGAAATGAAATATTTTAGTTTATGTTATTATTATTACGATTAATTGTTTATTTAGGTACTTTTCCATTACAGGGGCCTTGGCATTTTTCTTTAAGCTTGGCGCAATTCGGGCTTCAGAACGTGAAATATGTTGATAAAATATATATAAATGGCTATGAAAACAAACCTGGTGAACTTCTATTTTTATTTATATGTATTTATTTGCATATAAACATTTTATTTACATATATATATATAGAATATTTGTTTACACATAAATTACTCCTGTTTCTATATAAAAATAGATTATTGGCTTCTTTAGATTAAGTCAATTGTATACATATGGAAAAAATTGCCTATGTATATGAAGCAGGATACTGATTGCAGGAAAATTCGATACCATTTTTTTTGCTCGCCAAGAACCTATACTGGAAAAATATCTATTTATTTATTTATTTTATTTTAAATGAGGTAAATGAAAGATGTATATTTTAAATGAAAGTTGTGTATTTTAAATGAAATGATGGCGAAGGAACCCTATTTGGCGATTTAATCATCTGCGTCCAGCTCAATTAAAAGTAGCAAAATGGTCGCTTGGCATATAAAAAGTGAAGCGGTCAGCCCGAAACTATTTATGGCAGTCACATGACTTCGGCTTTTATTATATAGAATTGTTAAAATAATCTTAATTAAAACAAAATAATAATAAATATTAAAAATTATATAATACACAGAATACATATTTTGAATGTCTTTAGCAGCGTTGTATTTAGTTAACGATATTTATGGGCACTAACTGTTTTTGAAAACTAAATTCTGACATTGGAAATAAAGATAGCTTCTGTATATGAATTTCATTTAATTTATAGATTAGTTAGGTTAAATTAATTTAGAAATATATGTATTTTCAAATTAACAAAAATATTAAGTGTAACCCAAGAATTTTTTACAGAAACCAATTTTTAGATTTTTCAAACACAGGAATCCAAAAATTCACTTCCTTACGGGAATTAACTTTTGAGTTATGTTTAATAAACCGACAGCATTATAGCTACTAAAAATAAAACATTAGGAATTGAATTAAAAACATTTTAAATCATAGAAATTCCTAAAATAAATTAATCAGTGATTACTGCTTCTCATTCTAAGATACAATTTACTGAAACTTGCAATTACGACGTCAAATATACTTGTTCGAAGTACAAATTTCAGAGCTTGGTACAATTTATTTACGAAGACTCCACCTAAGCATAATTTTGTAAGGTACAGTCGTGGAAAAAAAAAGTAAACACCCCTACTAACTCCTCAACAAATTATCGTAGAAGAAAGTTACTGGTACCGAACGATTGGAAATGAAGTCTACTTTTAAATGATGTATAAAAAAATTGCTTAGGGGATCATCTACATATTAAAACAAACTCAAACTTCATTTTTTTTCAATGGCAATAACCAATTTTAACAGGATATTTCAAATCTTTGGTTCAAACTATGCCTAGACACCAAATTTCAAGTCAATTGAATGATAAATTTTTGAATTATAAACATTCAAAATTTAGTGCTTCTGATGTTAAATTACATTTTCATAGTTTTATTTATATCTCCTGAAATTATGTTCCTAATGTGCTAATTTTTTGTGTAGCAATAATACTAAAATACCCAAACATAAATATGTTGAATTTGCATTTTTTATAATTTTATGATATGAATTATGAATTATGAATTATGAAAGTAATATTCGAAAAAATTATGAATTTCAACCTACAACTTTTTTTTGATGGATTTAGATTTTTGAAGTCCTTTTTTATGGAAATCCAAAATTTCACATTTTTCTTCCAAGTAGTTTTCAAATTACACTTTAAACAGTGCAAAATGACGGTTTAGGGGTTGATGGTTTCTATGATAGAACTGATAGTCCAGGCAATAGCGAATTTTACCTAGCAAAATTAATGGTAGTTCTGGAAATCGGCTTACTTTATGTTTTTTGGGTCGCTGAATCCGAAATTTTAACTTCCCACCTAAATTTCCCCCGGCAACCCCCTGTAATTTTGGTAAAAAGGATCCCCCAAAAAGGTTTTTATTAAAAAAATCAATTTTTTCGTTGTTTTAGGGGAAAAGTATCTAGAAATTCAGAAAGTAGACAAAATTTGCAACAAATTAGATACATGACATTATGACTTAGGATGAAGGGGAATGGGGGATCTTCCTCGGAACGTACGCGCGGTGATGCGTGGACCAAGTTGCGCAATTCCACTTAACCACTCACACGTTTACATTCTCCCTCCCATCTCCCCTCCGAACTTTCCTTATAAGGTTTACTTTAAGTTTTTTGGGTCGCTGAATCCGAAATTTTAACTTAGCCCCAAAATCCCCCCCCCCGAACCCCCCCCCCATATATTTGTTATTAAATTAAATTTCTTTATTTCTTTAATTATTTTAGGGGAAAAGCATTACGAAATTCAGAAGCTAGACAAAATTTGCAAAAATAGGATACATGACATTAAAACGTAGGATAAACGGGGAGAGGGGGCTGCCTCGGAACATTCCCCGCGCGCTTTTCTCAAAAATCAAATTTAAAAAAAAAATCAATTTTTTGGGGTGTTGCCGGGTGAAATTTTGGTGGGAAGTTACAAATTCGGATTCAGCGACCCAAAAAACATAAAGTGAGTCGAAATACAGAACTAGTATTAATTTTTCCAGGTAAAATCCCCTATTGCCTGGACTTCATAACTTAGTGCACGTAGCTCCGCTGTGCATGTTCAGAGGCAGCCCTCCCCCTCCCCGTTCATCCTACGTCATAATGTCATGTATCCTATGTGCTTCAAATTTTGTCTAGTTTCTGAATTTCGTAATGCTTTTCCCCTAAAACAATAAGAAATTTAAGTTAAAAACAACTATTTGGGAGGGAGGAAATTTTGGGGGGAAGTTAAAAATTAAGATTCAGCGACCCAAAAAACTTAAAGTAAACCTTATAGAGAAAGTTCGGAGGGGAGACGGGAGGGCGAATGTAATCGTGTGAGTGGTTAAGTGGAATTGCGCAATTTAGTTTATGGAGCACCGCGCGCATGTTCCGAGGCAGATCCCCTCTTCCCCTTCATCCTAAGTCATAATGACATATATCTAATTTGTTGCAAATTTTGCGTACTTCCTGAATTTCTAGATACTTTTTTTTAATGAATTTTTTAATAAAAACTTTTTTTGGTTGGGCATTTTACCAAAATTTGGAGAAATTGCCGGGGGAAATTTTGGTGGGAAGTTAAAAATTCGGATTCAGCGACCCAAAAAACATATAGTAAGCCTTTTTCCAGAACTACCAGGAATTTTGCTAGGTAGAGTCCCTATACGGTCTCTATTGCCTAGACTATGACTGGATATTTTGAAGTTTCTTCTGTTCTTCTGTAATCTAGCAGGCTTCATTGACTGCATGAGTTGCACTTAAGGTGCCTTGATCAAGAAGGTGGCTCTCTGGTGAATAATGCAGTACGGAATTTCAATTTGGATACAGCCCTTAAAATACGCTCGTTATAAAATAATTAATTTCTCGGAAACTTATGGTACGAATTGCATAAAAATTTGTTTTTTGACTAATTGAAGGGTGTAGAGTTCCTTTATGCTGTCAAAATTGTGTACTGCTATTGAAAAACATGAAGTTTTGCTTTGTTTTAATATGTAAATGCCCCCCTAAGCAAATTTTATATACATCATTTAAAAGTAGGCTTTATTTCCAATCGTTCGGTACTAGTAACTTTCTTCTACGATAATTTGTTGAGGAGTTAGTAGGTTGTGTTTACTTTTTTTTTCCACGACTGTGCATTTGAAATAGGCATAATATCGTTTCTAAGAGCACAATAAAGTAAAACATGTGTGAATATATTACCTTGGAATCATTCTTTATTTTTAACCCTTTCCAAAATAATTAAAAAAGCTATTCTGAATACGGTTTATATGTTTGTCCAAATGTCGGCGCTCTAACATTCGTAAATGTACACGGATTGCCATGTAATTTTTATATATTATTGAGATTTATGATAGAATGTGGGTTAATGGAAATAAAGTGTAACATTTATTGTTTGTTCATATATGGTTCGTACGAATACCGTTATATCTCCATGAAAACTACCAGTATCTTTTTATAGAAAAAGTAATCTAGGTTAAAAGCGCAAAACTTCCCCTTCCTTTAATTAGAGATTTTCTATAAGATAATACTGATTCCGAAAGTGTTTCTGGTCTGCAAAACTCAAGGACGCGTACGAACCATGTCATAGGGATACGCAAAGTATTTCTGTTTCCTTATTGTATATGGGGAAAAATCATTCCGGTAGTTTTTATTGATTTTACGTAGTTCAAATATAATGAGAATGATCTACATTACCGAGATGATCACTGATTAATTGAGATGCTTTCTCAGGAGTACAGAAAATGTAGCATTAATAGTTCATTTACAGAGTCTCAAAAATAATTCAATACAATACTGAATATGTGGAAAAATAGTATGTTGCGCATTTTAACGATGTCATGTTACATGAAACATAATGACATTAAAAAAGGTCATTAATGTGAAAAACAATATGTTTGCTACATATGTTGGAGGGCAAGGCACTTATTGTTTAATTACAGAGACGGAGTTAATTTTTACTTATTTGGTTCCAGTCAAGTTTATGTGTTTTCTTTATTTTTTCTTTAGATATCTAATTTCTTTGAAAGGCAAATTAAGTTTCTTATTAATATTCAGTTTGTGCTGGAAATTGTTTCCTGATCTATGCCTGATGTATGATTTTTTGTTTCTATTAGTATATAAATAAATATTTTCCTTTGTAACAATTTTTTTTGTTTATTTTAATAATATGCTTAGTTATTCCGACAGCTTAACGTGTTCAAAGAAATTCCATACAAAAAGATCATAATTACTCTGTCAAATAAATCCTGCATTGGACGCAATAAAATTAAACCTAAAATCAGACGTAATATGTTTAACAATCAATTTGTACGACCCGTATACTTAAATCCATTTAAGAGCTGCTTTTCCATTTAATATTTCCATAACAAAAACATATCTATTTCAAAATGTTATTCTGCTTTATTAAAACCTTTGATTAGGGTGCTAGGACGTATGTCGTCCCAGTGACTTTTTCTTTATACTATTTGCACCGCTTTTTGAAAAAGGACATTTGCCATACACTTGTAATAGGATACTTCCAGTGTTCGAGAGAAATCTACAACAATGAGATTTTTTTCAAAATTGTGATACAAGTGAATATAAAAATAGTCACCTGTCCTAGCCCGTAATCAAAAGGTTAAATGAGAGAAAATTTATTCTTTATTCCCCTCAATATTGAAATTATAGATTAAGATGATAACCACGCACATATATGTATATATATATGTTAGATTATTCTAACATTGGAAGGTTTTACTAGTGAACGAAATAACTGGTTGTTATGTTACCAGTAGTGCAATGTTGAAAATAATAGAAACACAGGTAGAATTAATTCTCATCGACAAATATAACGAAGTAGTTGCAGTCATCGTGTGGTAGGCCAGGTAACACATTTATCCAGTGTAGGTTTCTCCATAATAATTGAGACAATGCATAATTTAACTCAGGATTTTATTGAAAGAGCTTTCGGCGGTGCAGTTTCCACCAATTCATTTTAATCAAGCCATTGCTACGTAGTATAAAATTATGGATAAGCAAATTGTCGATAATAGAAAATATCAGACGGCGATTAGGGGAAGTTATCAAAGTAGAAATACGACATATTCTGCTGAAACATAGCGAGTATCTACTCTTTGCTCCACAAGTGTAAGAATACAAATATGACGTAGACTGCGCTCTCAACCAATGGATAATTAAGAATATCACGTCATGAAAAAAGTGCGGATAGAGCAATAGGATGAATTTCAAGGGGGAAAGGATAACCTCAGAAATGCGCGGGAAGGTAAAAATGGAAGCTAAAAGAATATTCTAGAATGAAAAAAGCACGGAAATGGAACATTTAATTTAAAAATACTAAAAGCGTAATATTTAAGCAATTTATACAAGCGAGATATTAAATTAAAGGGAATTTAATGGAGTTCACGATAAAGATTATTTAAGAATACGGATTTAGTGAATATAAGTACTAATTTAGAATAAGATAAGGAAATCGCGGAATTAGATCTAATAATGTAACATATATATATATATATATATATATATATATACCGGGTGTTCCAAAAATGACGGATGGATTTTAAAATTCAATAACTTGCAAACGGTGACAAATATTTTAAAAATTCTTGCATGGGGGTTATGTATGATGTGAGGAGTTTTTGTACATGATTCTTGATTTTAGTTCGAATTTCAAACAATTGATGGCGCTGAGAGCAATAGGTTTTTAGTATTTTGGGGTCCATTCAATACATTTTAATCTCCTTTTTTCGCATGGAAGTGGTTATTGCTTACAGTGCCATCTACCGACGCTATTTTTAACTAAAACTGAGAATCTCAGCATAAAAACTCCTGACATCTTACATAAAACTCCTTTTTAAAATCTCTGTCAAGCTATTGAATTTTAAAATCCATCAATCATTTTTGGGACACCCGGTATATATCAGTATTTATATTGTGACAATATTACTCAAAAATTAACATTTAAGAAAACCCATTTGAAGTGCTTTTTCCTTATCTTACCATACACGTATTTCACCCTACCTGGTGTCATTTACTAAAAGTGTTTTTAAACAACAATGGTTATTGTTGTAAATTATTTTGCTAACCATTTTAATTTAAAATCCAGTTGTCGCTAATATCGATAATTTTTTCTCAATTATCATACTAAACAATTCTCCTATAATAAAGGTTTTGACAGATCTCTATATAAAAAGAGCTGGAGGAATACGCCATATTAAAATCTCATACACTGTTAAATATTTTGTGTCATGATGAACAAACTTTCTGTGCTACAGTAGCTGAAACCATACTAAATAACATTCCAACATTTGGAGCCTAGGTTCAACCTCATGTCCGAATAATAAAATGCGGTTTCACCATCTTATGTATTTCAGATATCGTAAAAAAAAAAAAAAAAAAAAAAAAAAAAAAAAAAAAAAACAGTTTTAGTTAAATATTGTTATTCTGTTTCCTCACAGGGAGCTATGCAATCGCAAGAGGAAACTGTTACCTAAGTTTCTTCAGATATTTATTCAGAAGCAACAACCAGTCGTTTCTGTGCAACGCAAAAAGTGACAAAATACCTTGAGGAATGATTTTAGATAACAAATTCCGTAGACTTAACGTTAAAATTCCCCATCTTTTAAAAATTTACGATAATTATTTGTACTTTCCCGATGACAGAAAAAGAAATTGCCCATGAGTAATATATATATAACACAGCAAAAACACGTTCGTGTATAAGACTGACATCATACTGACGATGCAAAATGTAAAATAAATTTTTGTTGTTTGAAAATTTAATAACTATCGGCAATGTCGATTTTTAAACCGCCTTAAAACAATATAAATATCTGCGCATTTGTTTCCAACTAATACCCCATAAGGAAATTTAAACTTTCTCGATAAATAAAGAAAAGAAAAGAGTATAAATAAATCTCAAAGTTAAAAACTTTTTAATCGAACTAAACGCTAGTCGTAACTGATGTTTATGCACCAAAAGTTAATTGCACACATTATAATTTTTTTAATAATGTATTTATCCATTGTACCATAACTACATATTCAAACCCCGTGACTGTTTCCTTTTTTTATCGAATGTTAAAGCCTAAAAATACAGAAGCAGATCAAAAACAAGTGGGCAAAAAATGTTTTCAATTTTACATTCATATGAAATTTATACGATGTAACATTAAAGATATTGCTGTTCGTAAGTATTCGTTTTAAAGAATATACGTTTACGTACATTAAAAAACATACTGAAAGAAATTGTATATGTATAACGTATGTCTTCGGACCTTGTGCGCATGCCGAACGAGTTCCGCAGCTTTGCGGTCATGTGACCCAGTTCAGTTGTTCTTTAGCTGCCATTGCGGCACGTTGAGTATTCGAGCAGGTCTTATCCCCAAGTATACAGTTGTTGTTCTTGAGCTGCCATTGTGGTACGTTATGTTATTGCGGATCTTATCCCCAATTATTCGGTTGCTTATAGCGGGAGTATTCCCCAAAATATGTTTTACGAACGTCACTTGGTCTAACAGCGGGTTATTCCCCCAAAGTCACCTCATCATTCTATATGTTCTTCAGTGTTCGTGATTGTTTGTAAAATTTGTGTGCTGTGTGATATAAAAATGTGAAAAAGAAAACTATTGGTCTTCAATCTTAAAGTTACACACAGTATTCACATACAATTTTGTGGTCCGCCGATATCGCAGCGAAATAGCTGCTATGGATAAATTAAATAGAACAAAAGGTGCTCTAAAAGGTACTATAACGAAATTAGAAAATTTCGTAAAAGATAATACAGACGAAATTAATTACTCGAGTACCGAGCTCGAAATAAAGATTCGAAAATTACCTGAGCTTCAGGAAAATGTATCGGAAATACGGGATAAATATTATGATATCCCTGATATTAAGGACTTACCAGAAATCGAAAACGAGTTAGATGAACTCGAAGATCGTCTCGAGAAACTTGAGGTAAGTCTCAACATATTTCTTAAAAATCATAAAGTTTCTGAAATAAATGTGCATGCTGATAGTATTGAATCTATAAGTTTGAATAATATTAAAGTTAAGTTACCTGAAATCCCACTACCAACATTCAATGCTAAATATGAAGAGTGGTCAATCTTTAAAGTACAATTTACAAATTTAATTATCAATAATGTTCAGTTAAATGACGCTCAGAAGCTGTTTTATTTGCAAGCATCGCTAAAAAATGAAGCAAAGCAATTAGAAAGTCCAGACGATTCTTTTGAGTCATTGTTTACAGCACTTACTGAAAGATTCGAAAATCAACGTTTGCTCATTGACACTCATTTATCAGCTATAATTAATTATGAAAAAATACATAACGAGTCTTCTAAAGAATTGAGATCCTTTATTTATTGTATAAATAAAAATTTGAGGGCTTTAAAAGTATTACAATATGAACAAAACAATCTGTCTGATGCTATCCTTATCAATATGATATTGCAAAAGGTAGATAAGGAATCTCGAAAATTATTTGAATATTCGATTAAAAAATCAGAATACCCACAATTGAATGAATTAATGTCATTTTTGGAAAACCGAAGTTCTACGTTAGAAAGCGTAAATAGATACTCTACTTCAAAACCCTTAAATAAAAACATTCCTCTTTCGAACAAACAAAAAAATTTCATGCTAAATTCGAATGATAAATCAAACAAAAATCCTTGTATTCTGTGAAAATTGGCTTTTCATAATTTGAACAAATGTTCTCAGTTTTTAAAAATGAATGTTTCGGAACGATGCGATTTTGTGAAGAAAAATATGCTGTGTACCAATTATTTGAATAACTCTCATTTTGTAAATTCTTGCATTTCAATATATAACTGTAATACCCGTGGATTGCTACACAGCTCATAGCTTCATCGAGACAAAGAAAACAAATCCAAAAATGAATTGGCTTCCTCCCAAATTTCCTCCCCTCTTGCAGGTGCGGTAAATAGAGAAACGAGAAACATTTCGGTAAATAATGATGAATCTTTAAAGACCTTGAATAATATAGGTAAAGAAAGAAAATCAATTTTATTGAGCACATGCTTCGTTTATTTAGAAGATAATTTCGGAAATAAACGAAAGTTTAGAGTAATTTTGGATAATGCTAGCAATGTCAATATTTTAACTAAGGATTTTGCTGACATGCTGAAATTTTAAAGAAAGGATAATTAATGTACCCGTTACAGGATTAAACGGCTATGCTCATAATGTAAAAAACAAAATTTCAAGTGTAATTTCAAACGCAGATGGCACTTTCAGGGAGAATATAGATTTCTTAATTGTTCCCAAAATCACGGATATAATTCCATCAAAGCAATTAAATGTATCGAACATTAATTTACCAAATATTGTGGAATTGGCAGACCCCACATTTTTCAAACCGGGAAAAATTCACGCATTGGTTGGGGCTGAATTATTTTATAGAATTTCAAAGCATAATTCAGTTAAGATAAACGATAAACTTTTTCTGCAAGACACTGTTCTTGGATGGATCCCAACTGGGACTCTAGAGGAGAACACCCAAACAAACAATATTGCTATGTGCAATTTTGTTAGAGATTTCTATGAAATAAATGATAATTTAAAACAAATTTGGGAACTTGAGTGTATAGGCATTAAACATGATGATCCAAAATTGTCAGAAACGGACCAAGCACAAAAAATATTCGATAAAACTGTCAAATTTGTAGGCGATCGTTATGAAGTTCAGTTACCGTGGAAGAAAGACTGGAAGGAATTAAATGATAATTTTAATGTTGCGAAACAGCATTTGGAAGGTCTAAAAAGAAGATTTTATAGAAATCCAGAACTTTTTCGACAATATTCTGAAATAATCACGGAATATTTAAAGCAAGGAATTATAGAGCAGGTGCAAGAAAATGAACCTGTTTTAGACAGGGCAGTTTATTATTTGCCCCATCACGCGGTCTGTAAAGAAGATAAACTTACTACAAAGGTCCGAATCGTCTTCGGTGCCAGCTCTCATGACAACAATGATTTGTGCCTTAGTGATTTTTTATGGCCCGGCACCAACTTAAATCCACTTCTATTTGATATTTTAATCCACTTCAGATTATACGAAATTGAATTTTCTTCTGATATCGAGAAGACGTTCCTTCAAATCTCACTCGCTGAAAAAGATCGGGATTCTGTCCGTTTTATGTGGTATGATGATGATTTAAAATCTTTCAAGGTCTTCAAATTTAAACGTGTTATTTTTCGAGTCAATGCCTCTCCATTCCTCCTATCAGCTACCATATAACCATAAAGGAGCACATCAAGCGGTTTACGAACCTACACCCAAGAACTGTTCACCTACTCGATAAATATATTTATGTGGATGATTTTATATCTGGCGAAGATACGCTGCAAGACACTCTTGATGTTTCCCTGAATGCTAACAAAATAATGTCTTAAGCAGGAATGATTTCTCGAAAATGGATAACCAATGATGAAGCGTTACTGAAGTGCTGGCAAAAGGGAGGTTTAAATATTCAAGCAGAACATGCTGCAATAAGCCTAGGCAGCAATCTAAGCAAGGTATTAGGAATGTCCTGGAAAACAGAAGAAGATTGTCTGACATTCGAAGTCAAAAGTTTAATAGAATTCTTGTCATCGCAAAAAGGCTCAAAATGTCTACTATTGCAACCAGTTGGTAAAATCTTCGATCCGTTAGGCATGCTTACGCCATTCACCATTAGAATAAAATGCCTGTTCCAAGAACTGTGGCTAAAGAAGACAGCATGGGATGAACAGTTACCAACTAATGTGCACGAAATGTGGTTAAAGTGGTTGGAATAACTTCCAAATTTAGCACAACTAAAAATTCCGAGGAAAATTCTTGGTTGCTTGAATCAAGTAATAGCTGTAGAAGTACACGCCTTTTCAGATGCTAGTAAAATAGCGTATGGCTCTGCAATTTGTCTGAGAATAAAAAGAGAGAGTGGTGTGGAAGTCAATCTCGTGACTTCAAAGAGTCGTGTTGCACCGATAAAGGAGATAACTCAGCCTCGGATTGAACTTCTCGGAGCCTTACTAAGTACAAGACTGACCAATAAAGTAAAACCCATCCTAGATTTAAAAAAATCATATCTACAGCGTACTATTGGACGGATTCCAGAATAACCTTATTCTGGATCAAAGGATCATCAAACCGATGGAAGCAGTTTGTGGCAAACCGTGTCATAGATATTAATGTACTTTGAGATTCGAACTCTTGGTATCACTGCTCCAGCAAGGACAACCCTGCCGATCTCTTGACCAGAGGTGCTACTGTTAATTCCCTTGTAGAGAATCCAATGTGGTTTAGCGGACGAAAATTCCTATCAGCTGATGACTTAGTGACTGAGCAAGAAACTATTTCTGTGCCACAAACAGATTACTTTCCCGAGACTAAATCAAAATATAAAAATAGCTGTAATGATTTCAATTCTAATATTTCTCTTTCTCTTTTCAGGAATCCTGAAGAAGTAAATTTTTTTCTCAATATAAGTGGTAAATACCATAGTATTCTTCGTATACTGGCATATGTTTATAGGTTTTTTTCACAATTGCAAATGTAACTTAGCAGACCGACGCAGAGGCAGCCTCACAACCCCAGAAATAAAAAATTCAGAAGTTTCTCTAATTAGATTAGTACAAAATGCAGAAATTCAGGAAGAGATTAAGGGTTTAAAACGGTAATGAAGGGTCCCACCTTCCAGTAAAATTAAATGTTTATCCCCCTTTTTGGATCAAGATAATATCTTAAGAGTTGGCGGTAGGTTGGAAAATTCAGTTTTAAACTTTGATAAGAAACATCAAATCATTTTGTCAAAAGGCCATAAGCTCCCAAAACTCATATTTGAGCATTTTCACAGGAAGTATTTTCATATTGGTCCCCAAACTTTAATCATTACGTATGTATGCGCTTTTGGCCAGTAAGTGGAAAAAATGTAGCGCGAAAAGTAGTGCATGATTGCGTTGTCTGTTTTAGGAACAACCCAGTTACTGCCAAACAAATCATGGGTGACCTCCCATGGAAAAAGTAACTCCAAATTTTACGTTTAACCATACAGGAGCCGATTTTTGCGGCCCTTTTGAGATTAAATATAAAAATCAAAGAAAAGGGATTTTTCATAATGTTTATGTCGCGATTTTCGTTTGCTTAGTAACAAAAGCTATTCATTTAGAAATAGTAACGGATCTAACATCTGATACGTTTATCGCCGCACTTAAACGCTTTGTTTCAAGGCGAGGAAAATGCGCTTCTATTATGACAGACAATGCGACGAATTTTAGGGGTGCTAAATCAGAATTGCACAAACTTCATGAGTTAGTTCGTAGACCGGATGAAAAATTAGCTAATTACCTTACATCAGAAGCTATTGAATGGAAGTTCATTCCTCCTAGATCGCCCAACTTCGGTGGTTTATGGGAGGCTGGTGTAAAATCTTTCAAGTATTATCTTAAACGGACATTAAAAGGTGCTAGATTGACTATGGAAGAATTCCAAACAGTCACCACCCAAATCGAAGGGGTAGTAAATTTCGCGTCCCTTAACTCCGTTATCGACCGATATAAAGGATTTTAATGCATTCACACCAGGCCATTTCCTAATTGGATGGCCTATCGATGTCATTCCAGAACCTCAGTTGATTGATATCACAGAATCTAGATTATCTAGGTGGCAGAGAATCACTAAATTAGTCCAATTATTTTGGTGAAATTGGCAATTAAATTACTTGAGTCATCTCCTAAATAGTTCAAAATGGCAGGTAAAAGGGGAAAACATCAAAACAGGGGCGATGGTAGTCATAAAGGAGGACAATTTACATCCCTGTAAGTGGATGCTAGGGCGAATCTTAGAGGTTATACCAGGAAAGGATGGTAATGTTAGGATTGCAAACTTTAAAACAGCCTCAAATATCTTTCTTAGATCCATATCTAGATTGTGTCTTGCCCATTAATGAAACATAATGTACATACTTTTTCTCATTGTTTACTTATTTTAAAGTGCACCTAAGATTCACATGTTATTTTACATTCAACTTTTTTTAAGAACAATACAGAACTATTTTTAGAAAATAGCTTAAATTTTCTAACAAAGAATTTAATTTTATTGTATTGTATAGTCTTTGTTATTGCAACTTATTATTATTGTATTTGTATTGTAATATTATTTTATGGTATTGGTATTTTATTTAGTTCTTGTATTTATAGTGTATTTTTAATATTTTGAATGTGCTACGCACATTGCAACGCGGGGCGGCATGTTCGGACCATGTGCGCATGCCGAAAGAGCTCCGCAGCTTTGCGGTCATGTGACCCAGTTCAGTTGATCTTTAGCTGCCATTGCGTCACGTTGTGTATTTTAGCGGGTCTTATCCCCAAGTATAGAGTTGTTGTTCTTGAGCTGCCATTGTGGCACGTTATGTTATAGCGGGTCTTATCCCCCATTATTCTGTTGCTTATAGCGGGAGTATTCCCCAAAATATGTTTTACGAACGTCACTTGTTCTAACAGTGGGTTATTACCCCAAAGTCACCTCATCATTCTATATGTTCTTCAGTGTTCGTGATTGTTTGTAACATTTGTGTGCTGTGTGATATAAAAATGTGAAAAAGAAAACTACTGGTCTTCAATCTTAAAGTTACACACAGTATTCACATACAGTATATAATTGGAAATTGGTTTTAAATTTGTTTAAATAAATTAGAACAATGCATATCTCAACTTTAAAATAAAAGTGATTCCAAAATTGATTTGATGACAAGACCCCAATTCTGACAATATATTTTAATTGACCAATATATTTTAAACCACGATCTCCGGTTCAAACTATGCCTAAAAATGAAATTTCAAGTGATTTTGATGACAATTTTTTAAAATATAAACATTCAAAATTTAGAGCATTTAATGTTAAATTACACTTTCATACATTTATAACATCTCTTGAAATTATAATTCTAATGTGGTAATATTTTTGTTTAATTATAATACTAAAAATACCAAATATAATTACATTGAATTTGTAAATACAAAAAATTATAATAGGAATTATCAATTATTAAATTAACATTCGAAAAAAATGGGAATTGCCACCTACAATTTTTTGGTAGATTTCTATTTATTATGTCCTACTTTATTGAAATTCGACTTTTAAGCATTTTCCAAATTATAAGCAAAAAACGTCAAAATGATGGTTTAAGGGGCCTTCTATGACGCCCAGAAAAAGAGAATTTAAAAAAAAAATATATATATATTTGGGATGGGAATAGTCGAAACATATTAAGCGAGTGAAATGGTCATATTGGCAAGAAATAATACATTAAAATAAGTGATCTAGTCATTCTACAGCGTTTCAACAATCGACTGCCAAATTTCAATTTGGATACAGCCCCTAAAAGGTGCACATTTTAAAATAATTAATTTCTCTGGCGCTAATCGTACGAATTTCGTGAAATTTCGGATTTAGGTTAATTGAAGGGTGCAGAATTCATTTATTTTGTCAAACTTGGGTATTGCTTTGAAAAAAATTAAAGTTTGAACTGACTATGTAAATTGTCCCCTAAGGAAATTTTTATATACACCATTTAAAAGTGGACTTTATTTCCAATCGTTTAGTACCAGTAATTTTTTTATACAATAATTTGTTGCGGAGTTAGTATAGGGTATTAACTTTTTTTTTCCCACTACTGTACGTGTAACATTGTCATTATAGCATCGTGAAAAGTTATGTAAAACGTTCTGAAATAAAGAAAGGTACTTTAGCCTACTACTACTGGCTTAAAACATTTCTGTTTTATAACATGCTTTACCTGCGATACTTGTATTTTCATGGTTTACTCCGCTATTAGTTTTTGTTATACGTTGTGTTGTCCAGTCAGCATGTTTCTGTAATATTCATCAAATAACCCACATGGCCAATTCCCCAGAAAATTCTTATTTTGGGTGGTGAGAATAAAAATTATAATATGTTTAATTTAAGGGTATGATTGGAAAGCTTGATATTTTTATGTTCTATAACAAAATACTAATAAAAAGGCATTGTAATTTACTGTATACAAACTAAGTTAAATAGCATTATTGTCTTTCTAATGTCATAATGTTACGTCGAAACAATCCAAATTATTATTATTAAGATATGCTGATTTTATGAAGATTTTACTATGCAATTTAGTTCTCAAAATTAAATATATATATATATATATATATATATATATATATATATATATATATTAATGTTAGTCACTGTGATACTGTAGTATATAATTTTCCTTTTAAAGTCTAAAAATTGAATATTATTTCCAAATTTGTCCGCAAGAAAATAATTTGATTGGGAAAATTATAAAAATAATATTTAAAAAAATTTCAATGGGTGATGTTAGCGTGGTAGGATATCATTGTTAAATAATTTGCAAACAGCATATGTATCTAAATGTTTGCTACAACGAAAGAATTTTATTGACACAAATATAAGCATTATATTATTAAACAATGTATCATATGTTATTCCGGTAATACATAAAGTAATTTTTATAATCCTAAACCAATATATTTTTTTTTAAATTTGTAATATGTTTAAATTAAAGGTATGTTTCTAAAGCTTGATATTTTTATGTTCTATATAAAATACTAATTAAAAGGCATTGTAAATTACTGTTTACAAACTAAGTTAAGTGTCATTATTATCTTTGTAAAGTCATAATGTTACGTCAGTTACACAATAAAAGTTACGCCAATTACATGTGTAAAGGCAATTTCTTACTTATTTCTTGTTCAGAAATAAATAAAACTAGTTACTGTTATAATTTGTTATTACGTAGTGTTCTTGAGAACATTAAATCACATTTTTACGGGATAATTTTGATAAATTTTACACTTCTATGAAGGCAGAAAAAATGTTTGTCTATTTTAGGTTACGTCAGTTACAGAAATTGTGGAGTGCAATTTTTGGTTCTAAAAGAGAGATTGAAATAATCTGCAGGCATTTGGGCATGAAGTCCTTAGTAAGAAACATTTTAAATTGTAAAAAAAAAAAAAAAAAAAAAAAAAAAAAAACATGTTCTAGTTTTATTAGTAAATTGTCTACGCAATAAAAAAAAAATCGACGATACAGTGTTACGTCAGATACGATGGAATTGACCACATTCATAGAATAACAACCTGCAGTTTTATGGAATATCTATTTTCATAGCCTTGAACCTGGAAATTTATTAAATATCTAAAATGAATATAAAAACTTTTTATTTAAATATGTATAAAATATAACTAAAATGCTTTGAATGTAAACTGATACTGTTTTACTCTATCAAATAACTCATTATTTTAGGAAAACTTCAGAATACGATATTTATTTATTTATTCATTTATCATTATTTTAATGAAATAATATTTCCTCTTTAGATTTCAGAAAAAAGAAATAATTATCTGAGAAATTGCTATAAAAGAAATGTTTTAAAACAAGCATAATAGCTTCTGGCAAGAATTTATAACATAGTTCGTTTAAACGCAAGAAAATATTGAATTCGTTTTAAAACACAAATAATTGCCTTAAATTCAACTCAATTTTAAAAGGTATTTTAAAGAGAGAAATATTTTGGAGTGAGAGGAAAATAAAGCTTCTTTAAGAGGATATCAAACTCTTTGATTTGATTTTCCAATTTAGCTTTGATTTTGAATGTTTTATTGAATTGTTTGTTATCAAAAATATTTTATTATTTCTTTTCTTAAATTAAATTTGGTTGAAGTAGAGAAAATTTGACTTTATTAAATTCACATTTAAAAAAAAAAATAATAAAGTGCATTTATGTTCAAATTCTAAAGAATATTTTTGTCTCGTTATAATTAATGTGTATGAAATATCTTTAAATTTACATAATTTAAAATATGTGCAGTAGGATGTGAGATGTGTTATTTATTCCACACGTTATATACAGAAAATTCTGTTTTTAAAAAATGCATATATTCCCAATCTTTCTATCAGAAAAATTAAGCTTTTTTAAGAGCATATGAAACACTTTGGTTTGATTTGATTTTCCAATTTATTTTTTATTTTTTATTAGATTGTTATCAAAAAATATTTTATTTCTTTTCTGAAATTAAATTTGCTTGAAGCAGAGAAAATTTGACTTTATTAAAGCAGTGTTGCCAGATTGGGGAATTTTTTTGGAACAAGTAGTTCGTGGGGAAACTTTCGGGGGCTACAAACATTTCGGGGAAAAACTTGTTTTTTTTTTTTTACTGTTTTCCGTAAAGATTTATTTTAGTCCTGTAGAAAAACTAGATCTGCCTCGAACTCAATTTTGATTTGAAAACGAAAATACAATCCAGAAATCGGAAATATCAATCATTATTCTCTTGGATGTGGTCGTGATCATTTTTTACTACATTACAGCTTACACATATTACAGATGCATGAGACTCTAGAGTCTTAAGCAGCTTAAACCTGCATATGACTAAATCTGCAGGACTTTAACGAAAAATTCCTTCGCCGTACATTTTTTTTTTTTTTTTTTTTTTAATTTAAACGTGTGGAAAGCAGATGTTTTTCTCTTATGATATGCAAAAGCACATCGATTGACACAGCGAAAATACTTTACATTATGATTATGTACTTCAGTATAGGGATGACAAAAAATTAAAACAGCGTACCACCTCGGATTCATTCAAATCCCAATTGATAAGAGATTGTCTAAAGCTATGGAGCTAATGTAATAATAGTCCAACATTCTTAGACAATACTTTTAAAAACAAACATAAAATAACTTGTCACTGCAAAATATCTCTCATTCTGTTATGTAGTAGCTACAGAATATGCATTCAGCCCAGTTTAAAAGTTTGTTTTTTTGTAAATGAGAATTTTTTTCAAAAAAAGGCTTGATTTGGGGAAAAGTTTTGAGCTTAAATTATTTAGATATTTTTTTATAGTGGTAAATTGAAAATTTAAAAATTTCCTTTTTTAGTAAAAACTGAGTTGGGGACTTTTACGGGGGAAAAAAAAACACTGATTTGGGGAAAATTTCAGAAATTTGGGGGAAAGTGACTTTTGACTATCTGGCAATACTGTATTAAAGTCACATTCAAATTATAAATTTAAAGTACTTTATAAATTTAAACTACTAATGTTCAAATTCTAAAGACTATTTTTGTCCGGTTAAAATTTTCATAATTTAAAATATGTACATTCGGATGTGAGATGTGTTCTTTATTCCACGCATTTTGTATAGCAGTGGTTCCCAACTTTTTATCGGCCACACCCCATCAAAGCATCAGTAAAGTCATTATGCCCCCCTCCCTTAATCTGTAAATTATGTCTCTTATTATTTAAAAAGTGAACTCTATTCAAACAGTGGAAGCACAACAAAGCCTTAAAAATAATTATTCATTTCACATTTTTTTAACTTATCAAAAAGTTGAATCTTCTGTGACAAATGTGTTTTAATATTTTATAAATACAATGAAGTTTTATATCATCTCGTTTGTTCTTTTTTTTTACTTTTCTAACTTACCTCAATGTTAAAATAAAAGTGTTAAGCAGTCTGCATTTTTATCTTCACAAAATATCTTGAAGAGAGATTCACTTTTAACGTTAAAACTGATAACATTCACACATTTTACAATCCATTTTTATGTCTTATTAAGAGTTAGTGGAAATGCTTTGGACACTAAAATTTCTTTCTATGTATAATGCAATATACAAGAAGCATTTCGAAATTCTCATCTTTATCAAAATTAACTAGTCATTATTCACCATCACATAACATTTTCTATGTTTTCCATTTCCCAATATCGTTAATTGTCTTCCATTTATTATCTGATTTTAAAATTTAAAATGTATATGTTAGCATGTAAGTTAATGTACTGTGCCGTGTGTTTGCTCAGAGTCATAGATATTTACTATCTACCCATTTTCTTTCCTAGTGCTATTTAAGATTTATAAGTTTTTAAAGTTGGTAGTACACTGTTAAAAATATCGTGAAAAATTACCTCTGTTTTTAAAGGCTATCTATTTTCTGACCAATGAGAACGCTTGATTGGTGTTTATGTAGCGTTTTCATTGGTCAGAAAATAGATATCCTTTAAGAGCAGAGTTGATTTTTCACGATATTTTTAACAGTGTACCTTGTTCAGATATTTCATATAGTGTTTAGGTTAAATATATGTTCAAGACAATCAAATATATATACTATTAAATAGTTTCACGGGAAAAAAGATCGAATGGCATATGGCATAGAGCAAATAGAAGCTCTTACAAAATTTGTCTTACAAAAGTCTTACAAAAATTGTAAAATGTTGTCCTAGAAACATTATAGTGTGATTTCATGCTAAATGATATCAGAATATTTTTAAAAAAGTTGTCAGTATAATTACTCTGATATTAAATGTATTTAAAACTTTTTACTGGGAACATTTTTAAAATTCAATTAAAAAAAATATTTTTTTTAAAATTTTCATTGTATTCCATTTATTTTTAGTCTACAAGAATAATTTTAAAAAGACAGGAAAAAATAGCGAATGAGTGAGCAGCACATTGGTAATTGTCCCCTAGAATGTCAAATTGCCCCCATTGGGGCGTACGCCCCACGTTGGGAACCACTGCTGCACAGCAATTTTTTTTTTTTTTTTTAAACAATACATATAAGTTGGTTAAGAATTATATGTGAAAAATGTAAAGGCAGCTAGAGGGAACCTAAATAAGCAGATTTCGTATAGAATTATGGTTGCAGGAATGCAGCATTTCGTATAGGAATTTGGGTGCAGAAATGCGGCGTTGGGGCAGTAGACGACGCTGTTCAGTTCAGTGAATGAAAGCGCTTCACTAGTTTGAAACGTCAATCGCTCACGCATTTCGAGCAACATTCATCGTTATACCAATGCGGAGCTTAACGACATGCATTTCATACATGGGGATGCACAAGGAAATGGCTCACACCGACGTATTTCCAACAGCTTTTGAGCTTGTCGAAGGACTATCCTCTACTGTACGTAATACTGCTGCTTCCGCAGCAGGAATTCTGCGATAACTTGGAATGCCTTTATCACGCATAGAAGAATAAAACGATCCGCACGCGCACAACTCCTAATGCAGACGTTCAAATGTTCGGGAATCCGGCAGAATCCTACCTGGTAATTGTTAATCTAAATCCTTTGAGCAGCCAATCCATTTCCTTGCGCAATCCCATGTATGAAATGCATGTCGGTAAACTCCGCATTTGTGTAATAATGCATATTGCACGAAATCCGTGCGGGAAATGGCGATTCAAGCCAACAATGGGCATTCATTTGCCGCAATCAACAGCGCCATCTACTGCCTCAACACTGCATTTCCGCACGCACATTAATAAAAAATGCTTATTTAGGGCTTCTATACCTGCCTTTACATTAGTGTATATATTTTTGAATTACCCTGTATATTCCCAAACATTCGAGCAATAAAATTTGAAAATTAAGCTTCTTTAAAAGGATATGAAAAGTTTTGATATGATTTGATTTTCCAATTTAGTTTTGATATTGGAGGTCTTCTTAAATTGTTTGTTATTAAAAATATTTTATTATTTCTAATCTCAAATTAAATTAACTTGATGTAGAGAAAATTTTACTTTATTAAATTCAGATTCAATGTACACATATAAAGTTCATATTCAAATTTTAATATTTTTATCCGGCTTAAATTTCCATAATTTAAAATATGTGCAACAGGATTTGAGATGTATTGCTTATTACAAGCATCCTGTACAGCAAATTCTGTCTTAAAACAATACAGATATTCCTGAAATTTCGAACAATAAAATTTGGAATTTAAGGTTTTTTAAAAGGATATGAAAAGTTTTGATTTGATTTGATGTTCTAATTCAGTTTTGATTTTGGATGTCTTATTAAATTGTCTGTTATAAGAAAAAATAAATAAATAAATAATATATATATATATATATATTATTATTATTATTATTATTATTATTTATTTTCTGAAATTAGATTTGCTTGAAGTAGAGAAAATTTTACTTTATTACATTCCTTTATTAATCACATTCAAAGTATAAATTTAATCTACATTTATGTTGAATTTCTCAAGAATATTTTTTGTCCCCTTTAAATTTAGATAATTTAAAATATGTGCAACAGGATGTGAGATGTATTCTTTATTCCACGCATTCTAAACGACAAATTCAAGTCTTAAACAATACATTAATTTCAAAACTTTCAAGCAATAAAATTCGATAAAAACAACATAGAGAGATGTATCGGAATGTCTACTTTAAGGATAAATTTTCTCTTGGGTGACATTGTTCTGATGTGCGAACGTGTTGTCTTATGACCTAAAGCATGTGTGTGTGTGTAAGTTGTGGCTGTTCTTTCTCTCTTTAAATTTCACAACTAAAAATAGTGCTGGATAAAATTTAACCCTTTATCTGCTGACGGTACTTATAAGTACCATTAAAATAAGTTGTTATAAAATTCATTTAATGCATCGATTAGTTCTAATAAAATTTAGAATGAGTTTTAGATACATTAATTTATCTTGTTCCAAAAGCTTTATTGGTTACACAAAATAAAAATATTTTTAAAAGGATGATTTCTTTTGCCTTTGCATCTTTTCAGCTTTCTCCGCGTTCGTGTGTGTGTGTGTGTGGGGGGGGGGGGGTACTTTTCAATTCGGAAATATTTCTATATTGTTATTGTAAAAACTTTATATTTATTCATTTACTAACTCTACAAAATACTAAGAAAAATATTGAAAATAAAGGATTCGAGTTCGGTTATAAATATAGTTCAAAATCCCTATAAATTAAAATTTAATTAATCCCTCTAAATCATTCAAACCTTCTAAACGCCTTCTAAAATATGTTAAATGATTATGTAAATATTCTAATGTAGTATAAACAATTCACGAAAAAATGCTTTAGAAGATAAAATTTTCATGAATTCATAATTCAGTACATAAAGGGTTAACTGGCACTTTGTATTTCCCGAGATTATATTAATTATGTCTATGCGTAGTTATTTGATATAATAGTGCAGCTTTCGCTTTGTCGAATGTGTTTTATGGGCAAATATTAACGATATTCTATAACATAACTAACCGTCATTAGCCTACGTTTAGTTTTTGAAGGAATTTCTCGCAACGTGTAAATTGTGAATCTGCTTGAATAGTTTGTCTCAGCTATTTTTGCATGCTCAGAAAGGGTAGTGAAACACCGTTAGTGACAGATTTTTCAACGGTGATAACATTAAATCAGATTTAAATATATGTGATTAGAAAGTTTTTAGCCAGTTTCTATTGTATATCAATACTAAAAGTCTGCAAAATAAGAACACCTTATGAAATATGAAAAATGAAAATACCTTATGAAAAATTTTCTTTCAAGATTACATATCCTGTGTGTATAATATTTTTCATTTAATTATATTACAAGTAGAAATGCACATTATAAAGAGAAAAATTAATTTACTGGAAAAACAAATTCATCACACAAAAATGAATCAAATCATTTCATGGTGCCTTTGAGAAAATTATGCTAATTTCAACTTTCCAACAATGGTAGCATAATTTAACATTTTTTTCTCTCGTTTTGTGAACGTTTTTTAATTAGGAAATAATACTAAATGATTTTATTTACGGTTATTATATTTATATGTTTTGAGTATAATGTTATATTATTACTAGGGGGCTCTGCCCCCTGCAAGCTACGCTCGCCAACCCCCGTTCAGACACCGCAAAATCTAAAAGTCTAAAAATCTAATGGGTTTTAAAAATATTAGAGAATATTAAATTATACTGAAAATGGTGTGCAGATCTCCCTGTAAACGGGTTTCCATTCAATTCCCTTTGATTGCAAAAATTTAACGGAGAATCAGTTGCTGTTAAGACATCCAAAGGTTGTTTTCGTTTTTGATTAAAGAGGATCAGTTAAACATTTGAAAAGAAGCTAAAATAAAATGAATTAAGTATTCAAAGTCTTTGTCAACCGATATTTTAAAACAATCTCTATAAATATAGCCTAAATCATGTGACTATCATCAACAGTTCCGGGCGGAACACTTTGCTTTTTATACTCTTGGTGCCATTTTGATACTTTAATGTTATCCAGGCCCAGGTGATAAGTCGCCAAATATTATTCTATCCCCATCATTTCATCTATATTATAATAGTTCAAATCATCAAATGCCATAAACAAATACGATCTGATCCCTTCGCCTTTCATATGAAGGTTTGGAACAAATGTCATATACAAGTGTCATACAAATGTCATATTGGCGCGATTTTTTTCCAACGCCAATTTGGGGAACGCATTAACAGCATAAACAACAACATCCGGCTTACCATATCAAGCAAAATAACGATACTTTGGCGCCATTTAAGTACTCGTTGCGCATATGACATTGGCGTCAGAAAAAAATCGCGCCAATATGGGGCCGTATGCGACATCTGTGCCGAAAGGAAAAAAGCCGGGTGCAAATCTCGACAATATATTTTTTCAATTCGCCAGTTAGCATTTTTTTACTGTTCGAGTGGTAAATTAAAACATTGATTTGAAGTTGAAATTAAATATCATGGTTTGTTACATAATTTAATATTTCGCCAGATGTCATATACGCACCAATATGTTACATGTATATATAACGCATGTTTGGCATGATTTTTTTTTTTTTTTTTTTTTTTTTTTTTTTTTTTACGAAAATTTGACGAAAACCTAGTTTTCGAATACCAGTTACATATTATTTTTGGTACTACTTAGTTATCCCGTCGACAAAAATTCTATCACCAAACTATAAGATTAAATGCCAATAATGGTTGATGGTAAATGTCACATTCACTTGACTTTTTACAAGTTACACGGGTTTACGTCATCAAGTGATTTTTATTTCGACGTTATATTTTTATATTTATTAATGTTATACTAATTTATTTGCTCTTTCGTTACTTAAAATAAAAATTTTGTCAATCTGTACAATTTGGCGAGTGGTTTGTCGATTTATATAATTTGCGAAATTCGGTGACGGAATAACTACTACATTGTACCGTATTTTTTAATTATTTTCTATTATTTCCAAAAGGAAATAGCAAAAAAAAATAATTAATTACTATAGAACAAAATAATTTATATAAATTTAAAAAAGAAATAAAAGTAAATATACATTTATTATTAAATAAACAACAATAGCCGGGTTACCATGTCTAACAAAAAAATGCCATTTGTGCGCCAATTAGGTACACCGGTGCGTATATGACATCTGTGCCTAATATTTTTCTTTTCGTATTTTTTCTTAAAAAAAAAAAAAAAAAAAAAAAAAAAAAAAAAAAAAAAAAAAAAAAAGTGAAAGCCGTCAATTTAAATGTTTCATTTTTAAATGAAAGTTTTGTATTTAACAAAATGATAACGAAATGCAAAAAAAAGCATTGTTCTTAGCATAGATTTAAAGGAGGCCAAACTGTCGCCAAATTAATTTAAAATAGTAACCTTTTCTGAATTATGAAAAAAAAAATTCTGTTATGATTAAAATTTGAGTTGCCATCATTAAAAAAATGTATTTAAAATTAGAAAAAAAATAATATTTCGAAAACTAATTCGAATTTAAAAATTCAAATACCAGTTTTGAGATCTGTGCATCAACACGGATTTTTGGTGTAAATTTCATCACAAAGTATTCCATATTTTAGGAGAAATCACCGTGAAACAAAGTCAGTTGTTTAATCAGTCGATTCAAAGAATCGATGCATTTCAGGCGTTTCATATATTCGTTTCATAAATTCGTTTCATTAGGATTTTAGGACAGGGTAGATTATTGAGTACCTTTTTTTTTGTTGTATATATATACAGGGTGTCCATAATTAAACGACCCTACTTTAAAGTTGTATACAGACAAAATTATTGTTCATAAAGTTGTGAAATTTTGTGAAAGACATAATAAAGGGATGGAAATTTGTTTAGGCTAAAAAAAATTGTAAATAAAAGTAATTTAAAATTTTCCCACCAGAGGGCGTTTTTTAAATAAATTACACATTTAGCATTACGATAGTTTAAAAATTTTATTTATTAACTTAACCTTACTATAAAGACAGCTTTACATGACATTTTCCTAGCTTTTCTCGGAACATACTACGGTCAACTGTGAAACATGCTTTCTTACGATTCCAGATGGTATCTGAATATGATGAAAATCATGCAGAACATGTTTGGTTATAACAAAATTTGTTAAATTATCGTAAATGTATGCTTAATGTGTAATTCTTTAAAAAATGGCACCCTAATTTTTTTTCACTCACACATATTCCCATACTTTTATTATGTCCTCCAAAAAATTTCACAACATTCTGAACAACAGTTTCTTCGTCTGTAGACAACTTTAAAATAGGGACTATTAATTATGAACTTCCTGTAAATAAAATTTTTAAACTATCTTAATGCTAAATATGTAATTTATTAAAAATCGCCCTCTAGTGGCGAAATTTTAAACTAGTTTTATATATATTTTTTTTAGCTTAAACAAATTCCCATACCTTTATTATGCCTTTTTCCAAAATTTCACAAATTTAGGAAAAATAGTTTTGTCTGTAGACAACTTTAAAGTAGGTTCGTTTAATTAAGGACACCCGGTGTATTATTGTTCTTATTGTAAAGTATTCATCAGAATATATGTTGTATCCAGTGAACTGCTACTTTAATGAGAGTGTATCGATACAGAGTCTCACTTTGAACAAGTATATTTAGACATTTTTATTACAAACAGACACATTTATGACAGTATATTTTACGTGTGTCCAAAGCCAAGCTTTGTGTGAGGACTTTACACACCGAAAAGTTAGTCTGGTGGTTACAAAAATGCTGATAAAGGGAGGCTTGGATCAGAGGGAAGCTCAATTTCTACTGGCATTTTTTCGGGGCGTGCGTGAATTCTTCATGAAATGTCAGGTACTAATTATGTGCCACATGTTAATTCGAACTAACCAATTAGGCCGTTCTTGGCAAATATTTGAAGAAAAAATATGGATGTATGAGATCTTTTTGAAAGGAGAACATTTTTGAGATACTGTTTTCTTTTAACTGTCTGTTACGAGATTCCGACACAGAATGTGTTTTTTTTTTTTTTTTTTTTCAGCCTTTGTCGTATTGTAACTGACAGTATTTCTTGTGATAAAATTTGCAAATATTTTAATAATATTTACAGAACCTGTTTAAAATATTGAGTTTAGCCTATGCACATGTCACATTATGTGTGATTAATTTTTGATTTGGACTCGCATACATCTGTGGATATATTCGAGGATTTGTGATACATACCCTCGGTGCTTTTGAAAGTATAAGTATGTATTATTCTTTGTAATGTGTGCCGTTATTTGTTGGTTTTATATGTATTATAGGTATTTTATTTTATATGGTATTTATAGGTTTAGGGTGAACTCCGTGGAAGAACTCGGGCCACTTTTAAATATTGACTAGGCTAATGAATGCAATAATGCTAATGAATGTAAATAGTATGTTAATGAGTGTAATTAGGGGTTTAAAATACAAATGTACAAAATTATTTAAAGGTTTTCTCTATTTACTTATTTCTTTTCTATTTTTGGTTTATATTTAATATTAAATAAATTCTTTGTGAGTTTTAAATACCTTGTTTTTTTTTTTGTTGTTGTTGTTGTTTTTTGAATGATTCTTTTAATTTTTATGGCATGATTTATTTCAGAAAGTGTTAATCTTATTAATTTTGTATTTTCAAGGTTGGTTTGTTGAAACAGGTGTGTTGATTAACTCAAGCCAAACCAAGGTCCATAGGATAGTGAAGCGCCATTATATTTCTTTAAATTATAGTCATATCATTAAGTAATCATAGGCTATATTTTTCCTATCCAGGTTTTTCAAACGATAACATAGAACTGTAACCAGAAACCCTGGACTATAGTGGGAAAATAGATGTGGGTTTAGTATCCTGTCCTCAAATACCTCATTGTTGGTGGTTTAACATTTAACGATACGTTTTTAACCGATTGTATAGCATACCTCCCAAACGTGCCAGCACAACCATGTCACAAGACGGTACATATTTCAAAACTTATCAAATTTTCTTCATAATTTTAGACAAGAAATCGAATTTTTCAGGAAAAATTACTTCATGGAGTTCGTTTCAATTTGCTCTACATTCATAAAATAATGATATTGCATTTTAATCATACAAAATATTTTGCTGTAATTTATTAATCACGGAATAGATATTGTTTTCACTCATTGCAAAAGTAGCGTCAGGATTATAATATTTTTCCCTTCCTGGATTATTGATAAAGTATCAACATCAGGTGACTTATGATCGAAAAAGTTATTAGTTTAACGACTTCAGATATTTAAAGGCAACATACACACATACACATTCGCACGGGAACAGATGTTTTATTTTGAAACATAAAAACATATATGTGATTTTACAATTTTATGACTATCGGAATTGAAATCAAAACTGGAATTATTACATAAGGTAAAGTCAAGACTACAAGCGTTTAAAATCCAGTTTGTAAAAAAAAAAAATAATAATAATAAATGATAATGCAATGTCCCTAAATTTAAATCAGAAGAAGACTTGTTGTATTAGTTAAAGTTCAGACCAAGATATTGAAATCCAATTTGTAAAAAGAAAATTTAAAATTACGGAAAAATGAAAATGTAATGTCCCTACAAACTGTTTTTGTTACTGCACAACTGCGCTGTGTACAATAATACTCGCATTTCTATGGGCAATCTGACAGGGAAAATATAGTTTAAAAATAGCAATATTCAAAATAATAATTGCTACTGCAACCCTGTAGATCATAAAAAAATATGACGAAGCATATAGTGTCTATGGAAAAATTGAAAGAAAAAGAACATATAAAAGTTGCCACATGACTAAATTTTCAAAAAAAAAAAAAAAAAAAAAAAAAAAAAACCACGGGACTTTTAGAACATTTTAAAAATACCAACAAGACATTACCCCAAACATAACACTACTTGAAATTACCAAGAAAAAGCTACTAATGCATTAATTCAATAATGCAATTGCGAACTTTGAAGAATTGGTACCTAAAAATTCTTCCTGTGAAGCCCATTGAGGAAAAACAAAAACAACAACAACACCAAAAAAAAAAAAAATGAGAATTTTTTCTATATCAAAACATTACGAAAACATACTATAACATCTTTTGAGTTCTCAAAAATTCTGGAAAAAGAAATTTTTTGTTGCCATAGTCTTAATAAAGTATCATTTCTTAAACAAAACGTTCTACTGCAGTCCGGAACGTCTCCGAATAGTTTGTATAGTGCTTTTCCCCTTTTTTGAAGATCGAACAAACAGACATGCTTAATACTCATTAACATTAAGCATAATAGCATAAATTAGCATTGATATTAATAATAAATTAGTATTATTTTACTATTTTTACTATTTTACTATTTTTTCATTTAAACATTCTGTTACGTAGCTGAAAATGTTAATGTGAGAATGCATAACATCCTGAAAACTCATATTTAGTGTTGAGAAAGCTGATTAGTTCGGTGTAAAAAATGTTCGGACATGTTTATTAGCCCCCGGTAGGGTATGCTATTTTTTTCTCACAGCTTATTTTATGTCGTGTCTCTAAAAAGTAACGTTACCTTATAAAATCCAGCAATAAAACAAAGCAGTCCGATTAAATACTTTATATCAATTTTTAAAACTTCTAAGCATCGCACATTTTCAATTTTTATACCGTCGTATTGGAAAAAAAGTACTTTTAAATGCAATTTGTTTGAAAACTGCATCTCCATTTATTTTTGAAATATTATTTTTTATTTATTTATTTTTTGTAGTTTTTGGAGCCATTTGCTAAATATTGGCAACGGAAGTACTCAATTTCTGTAGAAAGTAACGGAAAAATAGTTGTAAAATATTAATTATATATTTTTGTTGCCATTTTTTCATAACAACCGAAAGAAGGCCTATGAATCATTATAGAGCAATTTTTGTGGAGTTCCTTTAACACTGTAAGTGTTTGGGGCGTAATATACCGTTCAATAAGATCCAGGTTTCACATCAATACAAGCAATGTTTAAGATAATATAATTCAATAGATTTAATGAATTTTAAATGCATTGAAGAATAATTAATACTCTCAAGGATTACATTCATATTCGAAATTGAGTTTTTTTTTTTTTTTTTTTTTTTTTTTTTTTTTTTTTTTTGTTTCTTTATGATGTTGAAAGAATCATATTTTCTTAGCATCTAAAATAAAATGTAAAGAAAACAACATTACATTTTTACCCTTTTGCAAGACGCTCGGAGGGTTAATGATGGCATCTTTTTGCTGCATTTCTGAATTATTTCGGGATAGTGACGTCCTATGCATACTTTACTGTAGATGTTTAAGAGTAGATCGTAAATGTGGAATTCTTAAGCGGATGCGAATGGCGCCATTTTACATCAAATTAAAGCGTGTGTTAAAAAGCGAGTCTTAAAATTGAAATAGGTTTTGAACTATTTATATATACATATTTCTTTTTTCATCGGGGGCGACACTAATTTCTGAAAAAGCAGAATTCCTGTTTTCTAGTTTTTTTTTTTCCTATTCATTTCATTTCTTTTTCTTTTTTTTCTGAATCTCACGAAAAAAAACCTTTCGCTTCAAAAATGCGTCATAAATTTAGGATATATATTTCCTTCTTGGGATATTGGAAATAAACGCACGGCTTATAATCGGAAATTGTTCGGAAAAGAGTATGTAATATTATCGTAAAGTTTTTCTAGTTCCAGACACATTTCTTTTTCTTTAGAGTGCCAAGCCTAAACTTTTATTAAACTATCATACATTTTTGCCTACAATCGTCGAATTAAAAATCAATATATGGGTTAAAAATTTTAATTACTAAATTGTAAGGTAAACTTTGGTAAGGTAAACTTTGGTACATGGTTGATTTCAAAGCTAAAATAAAATAAATTAAATAAATAAAAATGGTTTTGGTTTTCAAATACACCTCTGTAGTGCCGGAATGTAAATAATGATACCATTAAAAAGGATGAATCTTTATGATTCCCAATTGTTTTTGTTACAAAACTTTGTTTTTTTTTTCATTTTCCTCAAACTATTGAAATTTAATTTGGAAAATCCTGCGGTCTAAAGCGTTTCCATTGTATATAATAAGATATTTAACATGTCAATTATACCGTAAAATAAAATCTGTAAAGTTACTAAAGTTTTTCTAGGAAACTGGGATTCCTAAAACTTTTTATGTAACGGCAACAACAAAAAATCATGTAACAGACACATGTTTGAGCCGAAAATCAAAAATCTGCAAGGTTGCTAAGAATGTTTTAGGAAACGGGAATTCCAAGAATTGTTCATGTAACTGCAACTAGAGTTACAGATAGAATCTTAGTAAGATTAATGTAATTTTAGAAGATTCATTTGTAAATTTACAGATTTCTGTAGCTTTACAAAAACTAGTTTTGCAGATTTGCAGCGTTTTTTGTATAGTTACAGATGAAAGTTTAGTTAGCATGTAACGTTACATCTGTAGAACTACAGATTTTTTTTTTTTTTTTTTTTTTTTTTTTACAATGTACATTTAAAATCTGTACCATCTGTAGAATCCAATGTCGTACTAAAGTTTGCAAATAAAAATAAGTAATGACGTTAAGTATTTAAAAAAGTAAACATAATTTCTAACGTAGGTTTTATCAGATATACCATTCAATCTGTTGCAGTATATTTTTTAAATAACCCACACAAATACTAATTATTTAGATTATTATTGCATAATGTTTTACTTCATGCTTAAAATTGTACTTACTAGCATTACTATCGCAATTATTTGCATAATCCACAAGTTGTAAATATATATAATTCACATTTCAGTAATATTTTTGTATCGTTCGAAATTGAGTAACGTTTTCGATGTAACTACAGTGATATTTCCAAAGACACATTCATAATACAACTATCAATCACTTTCAACTCGATCATAAATCACTAGACATAAATGGTTACTTAAACAGTATAATCTCCCTTATACAAATATTATCCATCTTGATCAAGACAGATACATTGAAAAGCTTTGGAAAATGGAATAATAATTGATATACCATGGTTAAAGCTTCGAATACGTAATGCATTTTTAAATTTTACTTTTATATAATAATATATTTATTTTATTGCTAGACATAGATAATATAAGTTTTCAAATTATGAAAACATTTTGTCACATTAGTTAGTTTTGGTTGATATCAGTATATACAATGATTTACGTAATAGAAACTAAGTTTTTTAGCATACACACACACACATATACATACATATATTACATATATAAAATCAAATTTATAATAACACAAAAATTTTCAAAGTAACAACCGTACGTAGAATTGATATTTTAGCATATATAGAGAAATGATTAGAAACTTATCCGCCACATTTAGAATTCACTTTCAGAAAAAAATAAGCGATAACTATTGGTACTTCCGCATTCCACTTATAACATACCGAGGTTCCATTAGTTACTATAATGATAAGAGTATGCAGTGTAACAAAGCAGACTGTTGACTGCTGAAACACAAAGGCCATTTTGACCCGACAGCTTCCTGATAGTATTCGACCTCTGTCATTTTATCCTCCTTATCTGACCAAAACAAGTAGTTTTAGACTTTTGAAAGTTTCATAAGAAAGAAAACAAGGAGTATGAATATACAGAGTAGAAGAATTCAACTAGAGAAAGCATAAATAAAAAATGACGTAAAACTGAAATTATGCATGGTATCATTATTGCATTAAAGTAAATATGATTACACCGAAAACTTTCTAAACCAACCTATAATCCTAAAAGTAAGGATGTTCGGTAAGGTTTGGTATCATACTTAGACTGATATTAGTACATATGAAGATAAACAAAGTTTACTATGGAATAGTTTGTCACGAACTATTTATTCATTGATTAATACCGGGAGTCCTTCTATAACCAAACTCAAGTTTGTGGTAATATATATATATATATATATATATATATATATATATATATATATATATATATATATATTACGAAACAATTTAATAGGTTACGTCGAAAAATATCACGTCGTGCTTTTTATTACATATTACTGGATTCGTACCACATTTTAATCAGCCGTTGGTGATGTTGTATAGCAATCCTACCACTTAGCACAAGCATTGCTAGTGGAGGTGTTAACTCTCTGAAAATTTAGCAGCTGTAGAGCGATGTTAATATTTGTAGAGTCCAATAAAACACTTATTTATTCATGATGAAGACAAGGCAGGTTAGGCCGCGTGAGTGGTGAAAAAGGGCGTATGAAGAAATCGGGGTTTTCCCAATTAAAACATGGAAACGTAGTCATAGGAAAACTGTTTATTCCATCAGAACATACCAACACTAAACAATTCCCACAGGATGAGAAATCAGAGCATTCCACTCGAGCATGCACTAGTTACTCATGCGAAATAGATGTTAATTCACGAAATGATTATTCTACATGGCTTAGGACACCGGTTAACAGGTTATGTAAACAACCAAACAGCACAAGAAAAATCTAGTTCTGAGCTCATGCTCGAACTATTTATTAGAATGCACGGAGGAATTCCGATTGAAATGGAAACTTCAGGCTAACCCAACCAAAATCACGAACGAGCTTCGAAGTGAAACTGGGATCCGACACTCAGCCAAAGGAGAGTGATCAAGAAGCGTCACAGGAAAGAATCCCGGCGCCGCTACTGGAAGGATTTTGGAAGGCTGACGCCTAGCGGGCGGGAAAATGAGATGAAATAGAATAAAATTGTAAAAATGGCTTTCATAAACATTCGAAAAATAAGTAACTGCGTTCAGAACTCTACAGTTTGGCAGACGATAAAAATTAATGAAGGGATTAAAAGTTTAGATTACGTTTTGAAATAAATCTATTATTAAGATATGCGTTTTAAAATTATAGGACTTTAATTAGAAATAAATAATAGAGCGTATTAAAAAAAGGAAATAATGAATAGGCCGGCAATTTAAAATAATTTAAATGAATAGTAAAAGTAAAATTTTTATATAACATATATATAGCCTATACACGACAGACTTTGGCCTAGATGCTCCGGATTTGGATAAGTTCGTACGATATCAATAATTACTCCGTATCTGCAGAACGTTTAGTTATGTCATAATATTTGTTTTAAATTAAGTTAAGAATATTAAATTTTTATCGCAATATATTTATTGTTCTGAAAGATTTTAACACAAATCCGAGATTTGTTACAGCGGAACACGCTTTTTTTTTTTTAACTAAACTGCAACATCATGTTTCATTGCAAGTTTTGTACCACTTGGTATCTATTAAGAACTCTCAGAATTTTACCGACATCTCTATGAAAACCTGTATATTTATATAAAGCATGGTTTGTCTGTAACTTTTACTTATATGGTGCATTGTTACATTCCACCGTTGGATAAATCTCACTTTATAACGCTCTCCCCGAAGATTAAAGAAGGTGCTACTTTAACAATACTGAACTCTACTTTAACATTTCTACTTTAACAACAATATTTAGAAAATCTTAAGAAATAATTAGAATAGATAAAGTATATTTTTTATCGATCTTTATTAATATTTTTTATGCCAATATAAAACAATTTCAAACTTTTCACCATATTTCTTAATATTCTCGTGCAATTGTTGAGTTATTGCCTTCTAGTTTCGCTACACAAACAGGTAATACCATGATAAATTTAAACTTTTCATAATCGCATGCCTTAGACAGAAAATAAATTGATGTGATATTCTTGAAATTATTCCTTAAGTTCTCAGAATAACCTTGTTAAAACGATTTCCTTTTTCATATTTTCTATAATTATTATACTATTTTCTATAATTTCTATATTTATTACTTTTTGAAACAATCTTCATGGCGAAATTTATTAAATTCGAATTTTTCAACGGAAACATGCTTTTTAATACTACCCAGTATAGTTGAAAAGTGTTTATGTTTTTTTTTTTTTTTTTTTTTTTTTTTTTTTTTTTTTTTTGTCTGAACATCTAGTCGTGCTCTTACACATATGTAAATGAACTCAGATTGCCATATGATTTATAGACGTTACTGATGTTCACTATGGTATGTTAGGTATTGAAAATGAAGTGTGTCCTATTCCCGGTTCATTTACAGGGACAATGAAAATTATTCTGTTGCATCGATCTATAGGAAAAATATTTGCTGTGTATTTTAATACTGTTATAAACTTTTAAACAAAATAAAATCTATATACAGTATGGCGGTGCACTAGAAGATGATTAATAAAGAGTATGTTACGTATAACACTTACAGTATGAGTACAGGGGAACTCAAAGGAGTTCCATTCTATTATGTCTTCTGAAGAAAAATCGTCTGCAACAAATTTTAATGATGCTACTCTATTAAAACATAATGAAGTTGATATGAATTCCTGAGGTTCACTAACACTTACTCTCTGTAGAATATGGGTTGCAAAGCATTATTCATAAATTTACAGGGACATTCAGCTGGTTCATTTACAGGGATAATGAAAAGTATTCTGTTGCATTATGATCTATGGGAAAATATTTGATGTGTGTTTTAATACTGTAATGAACTTTTAAACATAATTAAATTTATATACAGTATGGCGGTGCACTAGAAGATGATTAATATAGAATATGTTACGTATAACTCTTATAGTATGAGTACAGGGAAACTCAAAGAAATTCCATTCTATTATTGTTTCTGAAGAAAAATCTTCTGTGACAAATTTTAATTATGCTAATCTATTAAAACGTAATAAAATTGATATAAATTTCTGAGATTCACTAATACATGCTTTTGTACAATATGGGTTCCAAATCATTATTTATTTATTTAACCCGAGTTTGTTCGCTCTGGGTATCTCACACCCAGCGCTGCTTTTTTGCAGTTGTTCTCCCTAACCTTTCTTCAGAAATGGATGAGTCATTGTGTAGCAGCCTGGAAGGTCATAATCTTAGGGGGGGGGGGGGAAGCAGTTAAATAATTCGAAATATAGATATAGCTTAATCGCCACATATGGGTATCTCACACCCAGCACGAGCATTTCTGTAACAGCCCTGAGTACAGGTAGAAGCAGGAAATTTGCAGAATAAATGTAAATAACATTTTAAATATATCTTTAAACTATATTATTCCTTCCTTTTTCGCAGTGTTTTATGTTTTATGTATATTTTATGGTAAAAATATTGGAAGAAACTGCCATGGGTATGACATACCCAGAGCGAGTAAAACCGGCAATTTTCCTCGCGCGTGCATTCAATATAGATAGACGCAGCGAATGTACAAAATAAATGTAAGTAACATGTTTAATATCTGCTTAAAATTCTATTATCCCTTCTTTTTTCCTAGTATTTTATGTTTTACATAGATTTTATGGTAACAAATTGGAAGAATCTGCCATGGGTGTGACATACCCAGTGTAAGCCCGTTCGTTTTTCTAGCGCGTGTAATGCCGGGTTAAATGGTCACCCAAAAATGTTCGATTATATAATGGTCTACGAGGAAAAACTGTCGTAGCGCATTTCAATTATGTTGCATTAATTCAAACATGATGGAACTGACATACATTGCTGAGATTAATTACAAGATGCTTCTAGTACAATATAATGCGCATTGTATTTATCGTTCATTTACAGGTACAAATAAAGGTTTTCGGAGGAGATGTTTGTTGAAAATGTGTTTTCAGTTATGGTATGCTTTTTTAAGTTTAACTAAATTTTTGCATATCTATGGTGTTGACAAATTCTACAGAAAATGTTCAGGACTCCACAAAATTCGTAAGAATTACTGAGAATGACGTGAGTTGATTAAAGATTTTTTTTTTTTTATAGTTATGAGTTTTTTATAGTTATAGTTTTAGAATTATGAATCTTCATGTAAATTATTCATGTAAGTTCAACTGCATTTAGGAATAATATTACACAGAGAATGACACAAAAGTAAAAGAAAAAAAAAAGAAATAGAAACAAGCCCCAATTACAATTTATGTTATGTAACACTATATATTCAAGATTATTACTATTACGAAAATTGTTATATTTTTCTAAATACTTTTTCTCCTGAAAAAAAAAAACAACAACAACAACAAAAACATATAAAGTAATATATAAATGCAAAATTTTAAAATGAATAAAGCTAAAAAAAATATCAGAAGTACTCACATATGGTTGAAATTATTCCTTCGATATACAAAATGAAACATTTCATTTTTCAACTTTATATGAAATATACAAAAGTAAACACTTTCAATCAGAATTAAAATAAAATTTATGCTCCGTGTGGAATATACTGAAAAGCATAAACATAAATATTCATTTTCTAAATAATTTCTCGATTTAAATGGAATCAGATAAACAGAAAATAAACTATGAATGGAATCGTACCCATTTATATTCATTTATTTTCTAGATATTTGCAATCATCCGAATTTGCGTAAATCAAATGGAAAACGTTTTCTTACTTCACGAAATCGTTATCGTTGCTTATTATTCTGGTCTTTGATGCATTATTCAACAGCGTTGTTTTGGCACAACAGGTAATGACTTTTATCTTGTTCATGTTACGTTCAATAATGTTTCTTAGATTATTTTTTCGTGAGCTTTTTTCTCTTGACTGTGTAGGATTTGTTTTTGCTTTGTTACTTCATTTTTGTGACTTAACGTAAAATTTATGGTCATTGCGGTTACTTTCAAAAGAGAAATTTAAATAATTTATATAAATCAATATAAAATAGTCATAAAAAGTAATTTTTATAATAGTTTTCTTTAATAAATGCCGAAAAATAGTTTATTTATGTAAAGATTTGTTAGATTTCTACGTTTTTGTATTTTCTGAATAGGGTTTGGTTATTTTTATAAAATATCCGTCTGAGTGTCGATGGGTTACACAAAATTTGTGTCCTCTTAACTCGAAAACTAATACACAGAATTTTACGACTGTTTATAGCTAAAGATTCACAGTGGATTATATTAAACAAGTGGATCTCTTCGCGTAAGGAATGGTGACGTCACGGAGACGTCAATGTGAGGTCACACTGTGACTTTGTGACCGTCTATGTGAAGACATGGTGACTAGAATGGGAAGTCGTTCTGGCCATTTTAGAGCTCGTTTGTGAAGTCACGGCGTGTGAAAATTGTGAAAAGTGTTTCATTTCTGACGAAGTTGTCATTAACATGTGATGGTTGTGTAACGGGAGTGACAATGTTGTGAATCACATTGTGACAATTTTATGAAAATTGTGTGATTTGTGACGATTTTTTCATTAACCTCTGGTTGAATATGTGACTACAGTGACACTGTTGTGAAGTCAAACTTTGACACACTTATACATATTGTAAAATCATTTATATCTATAACGTTATTATACTTTGGCGATACATCGCAATTAAAACTTGTGGCCGCTATAACAAGAGTATATCAAAAGAATTTTACGGAATAAAAATGCAATGCCCCGCAGACTTCAATCTTTGTTGCACCTTTTTTTTTTTTTTTCTATTATAACGAATGAGAATATTCAAGACGATTAAATATTCGATATAACATTTTTTTTTCAAAATTATCTATTTGTTCTACTAAAAAGCATTAAAATTACCAAAGAAACATTTTTGTTTAAATATTTGAAGCGTTCTCAATTTAAAATGTAATACAAAAAAATAATATCTCATAGTATATGTAGTACTTTCTTTATACTTTGAAGTATAGAAATACGGAATGAAATTAATTTATCACATTTAATACGCGTTATCCCTTAATTCTCGCTCCCGTGATATTCACGGGCTGTGTCTTTTATACCAATTGTTTGATTACCACCAGTATTTAACACTTTCCAACAATGTTGAAAATTGTTTATGACTTTGGTTTGTCTGGCCGTCTGTCCACGCTCTAACTCTCGTAAATATGCTCGGATTGTTCTGAAATTTTTGGATGTTAGTGACCTCTACCACTGCACGTTCCCTATTTCAAATGAAGTTTGTAGCATGTTTAGTTCATTTACAGGGACAATCAAAAGTTTTCCGTTACATTACGGCCAAGGGGGAAAAATCTTTTCAAATGTTTTTTACTGGTGTTACACTCTTTAAAACATAGTAAAATTGGTATTCATTTATGAAGTCCACTAAAATATGCTTTCTGTTGAATATGCGGGGCAAAGAACAGTTATTGTTCATTTACAGGGCTACATAAAATAATTCCGTTCATAATGGTATAGGGGAAATAGTTTGCGGTATATTTGAAAAGATTTCAGATACTATATTGTATACGAATTACTGTATATTAGTAATGATTGCTCGAAATGCATTTTTAATTATGATATGTGCTTTTTTTAGGGTTTCGTTCATCTAACGAAACCCTATTCGTCTCGCTCCTCTGTCTGTCTGTCTGTCCGTCTGTCACAGAGCCCGTTCTCAGAAACTATACATGTTGGAGACTTGAAAATTTGGCATACTTATATCTGAACATCTCACATCAAACGACAAATCATAAAATTTTTAAAAAGCCGTACATTTAACCCTTTGGGCTCCCACATGTGTATTTTAAACAATTCTTTCTAAGTGATCCCTAATTAGGTTGGAGGCGTGAAATTATGCATACTTATAGCTGCACACCTCACATCAAAGGACAAATCATAAAATTTTGAAAAAGTCGTACATTTAACCCTTTGGGCTCCCATATGTGTGTTTTAAACAATTCTTTCTAAGTGAACACCTATTTAGGTTGGAGGCGTGAGATTTTGCATACTTATAGCTGAACACCTCGCATCAAATGACAAACCATAAAATTTTGAAAAAGCCGTACATTTAACCCTTTGAGCCCCCACATGTGTATTTTAAACAATTCTTTCTAAGTGAGCCCCTATTTAGGTTGGAGGCGTGAAATTTTGCATACTTATAGCTGAACACCACATATCATACGACAAATCATAAAATTTTGAAAAAATCGTACATTTAACCCTTTGGGCTCCCACATGCGTATTTTAAGCAATTCTTTCTAACTGAGCCCCTTATTAAATTGGATATATGAAATTTTGCATACTTATAGCACAGCACTTGAGGCCAGGCGACAAATCATAAAATCTTGAAAAAGTCTTATGTTTAACCCTTTGAGCTACCACATATGTATTTTAAGTATTTCTTTCTAAGACAGCCTCTAATTAAGTTGGAGACATGGATTTTTTTTTTTTTTTTTTTTTTTTTTTTTTACGTATAGCTGAATAACTCAGACCACACGGCAAATCATAAAATTTTCAAAAAGTCTTATATTATTTACTCCTCCGGGCTCTAACTTGTGTATTTTAATTATTTTTTCTAACTTCCGCCCTTTTCAACTGGCGAGCACTTTTCCAACTTTTGCCGACAACCCTTTGACCATTCTTTCATATTATGCACCATAGACTTACATATTTTAGTTCCAGTTTTTATCGCCAGAGGCGTCTACTTATCTCGGGTGCTATCGGCAAATCCCCTCGACTAATATATCTACGGATAGCCTATAAAACGGAGTTTCGTTCGGACAGAAGTTTGTTTAGAATAGAGTGCGCCCCTGGTTGCGAAATGTGGAACTAACAGATTTTTCAAAAGGATAGAGTGTTTTGAAAGGAATATTACACGAAGACCTCTGTGTCATCTGTGATCAGACTTACCTACTTGTTCACTATATTTATGCATACAATAAAGTGCGTATAAATGCTATAGTTCATATGCAGAGCTACAGAAATGAATTCGTAAAGGTTACTGAGTATGAGCATAAATTGCTTAAAGGTGGGTTTTAAAAGAGTTATACATTTTTACGCTGAACTGAATTTAGTGTACTAGGAAATATTTGTGAAATATAGATAAAATGAGATACAGGGCAACGCAAAGAGTTGGATACATGGCCGTCTATGGGTGATAATTTCTCGAAATGTAATTTCAGTAGTTTTAAGCGTGTTTGAATTAAATTTTAGCTAAATAGTAGCATGTAATAAAGGTACTAGGTAAACTACAGGGCTGTACCAAAGTATTAAAGTATGTTTCCATCTATTATTATAAATTACTGAAAGATGAATTTCAACCTGTTATGCATTTTCTTGCTAAACTAAATTTTTCCATTATATAGTATATATACCAACATACAGATCGAATGCAGGGCTGTTCAAAAGAATTGGAATCCATATTTGGCTATGAGAGGTAACTACTGAAATCAGATTTAAAATGTTTACTTAGTTATCTTATTTACCTTATTTCCCTAAGTAACGAAGTTCCGTTAAATCTTTCAGGGAGTGTTGGAAAGTGTTTCATAATCTATGCTGTACGCATGATTTTTCTTACTTGTTTAAACTAGTGTAATTGGCTTTTCTATGGTATCATTTTACCCGTTATTAAATATGGTGAACATTTCTTTTTCAAAATAGTGGTGCCAATAACCAATTTGAATTTTTAAACCGTAATTTAATGCGACCGTTAAGGGGTTAAGAATTCTAAGTCACTGGTGAATGGGATTTTTTTCGATTAATACAACATCTATTAAAGAATTGAATGATAAAAAGAAATGCCGATATTAATTATATCTTATATGCCTTACGATATGGATTCTCTCTATTCTAAAAAAAAGTAACTACCGCTGTCAACGCCGCCGCCGCCGCCGGTTTTGATTTTTTTGTGACCGGAGGCCTTTCTTCGTTAATATTAACAAAAATAATGCATACAAAAATATGAAAATCGGTGGTTTTATACAGAAATGTTTGATAAATACGCTGATGTAGACAGTTTTCAAATCGAAGAATTATTTTAAGAGTTATTTAATGCTAAAGTTGGACAAAATCGTTCCACTAAAAAAGTTTTATAGCAGCAAAAACTATACATGACAGTGTAATCATTTTTAGATCATTTTATGCGTTAGAATTTGCCGGAGTGCAGTTATTGTTCATTTACAGGGCTACATAAAATAATTCCGTTCATAATGGTATAGGGGAAATAGTTTGCGGTATATTTGAAAAGATTTCAGATACTATATTGTATACGAATTACTGTATATTAGTAATGATTGCTCGAAATGCATTTTTAATTATGATATGTGCTTTTTTTAGGGTTTCGTTCATCTAACGAAACCCTATTCGTCTCGCTCCTCTGTCTGTCTGTCTGTCCGTCTGTCACAGAGCCCGTTCTCAGAAACTATACATGTTGGAGACTTGAAAATTTGGCATACTTATATCTGAACATCTCACATCAAACGACAAATCATAAAATTTTTAAAAAGTCGTACATTTAACCCTTTGGGCTCCCACATGTGTATTTTAAACAATTCTTTCTAAGTGATCCCTAATTAGGTTGGAGGCGTGAAATTATGCATACTTATAGCTGCACACCTCACATCAAAGGACAAATCATAAAATTTTGAAAAAGTCGTACATTTAACCCTTTGGGCTCCCATATGTGTGTTTTAAACAATTCTTTCTAAGTAAACCCCTATTTAGGTTGGAGGCGTGAGATTTTGCATACTTATAGCTGAACACCTCGCATCAAATGACAAACCATAAAATTTTGAAAAAGCCGTACATTTAACCCTTTGAGCTCCCACATGTGTATTTTAAACAATTCTTTCTAAGTGAGCCCCTATTTAGGTTGGAGGCGTGAAATTTTGCATACTTATAGCTGAACACCACATATCATACGACAAATCATAAAATTTTGAAAAAATCGTACATTTAACCCTTTGGGCTCCCACATGCGTATTTTAAGCAATTCTTTCTAACTGAGCCCCTTATTAAATTGGATATATGAAATTTTGCATACTTATAGCACAGCACTTGAGGCCAGGCGACAAATCATAAAATCTTGAAAAAGTCTTATGTTTAACCCTTTGAGCTACCACATATGTATTTTAAGTATTTCTTTCTAAGACAGCCTCTAATTAAGTTGGAGACATGGATTTTTTTTTTTTTTTTTTTTTTTTTTTTTTTTACGTATAGCTGAATAACTCAGACCACACGGCAAATCATAAAATTTTCAAAAAGTCTTATATTATTTACTCCTCTGGGCTCTAACTTGTGTATTTTAATTATTTTTTCTAACTTCCGCCCTTTTCATCTGGCGAGCACTTTTCCAACTTTTGCCGACAACCCTTTGACCATTCTTTCATATTATGCACCATAGACTTACATATTTTAGTTCCAGTTTTTATCGCCAGAGGCGTCTACTTATCTCGGGTGCTATCGGCAAATCCCCTCGACTAATATATCTACGGATAACCTATAAAACGGAGTTTCGTTCGGACAGAAGTTTGTTTAGAATAGAGTGCGCCCCTGGTTGCGAAATGTGGAACTAACAGATTTTTCAAAAGGATAGAGTGTTTTGAAAGGAATATTACACGAAGATATCTGTGTCATCTGTGATCAGACTTACCTACTTGTTCACTATATTTATGCATACAATAAAGTGCGTATAAATGCTATAGTTCATATGCAGAGCTACAGAAATGAATTCGTAAAGGTTACTGAGTATGAGCATAAATTGCTTAAAGGTGCGTTTTAAAAGAGTTATACATTTTTACGCTGAACTGAATTTAGTGTACTAGGAAATATTTGTGAAATATAGATAAAATGAGATACAGGGCAACGCAAAGAGTTGGATACATGGCCGTCTATGGGTGATAATTTCTCGAAATGTAATTTCAGTAGTTTTAAGCGTGTTTGAATTAAATTTTAGCTAAATAGTAGCATGTAATAAAGGTACTAGGTAAACTACAGGGCTGTACCAAAGTATTAAAGTATGTTTCCATCTATTATTATAAATTACTGAAAGATGAATTTCAACCTGTTATGCATTTTCTTGCTAAACTAAATTTTTCCATTATATAGTATATATACCAACATACAGATCGAATGCAGGGCTGTTCAAAAGAATTGGAATCCATATTTGGCTATGAGAGGTAACTACTGAAATCAGATTTAAAATGTTTACTTAGTTATCTTATTTACCTTATTTCCCTAAGTAACGAAGTTCCGTTAAATCTTTCAGGGAGTGTTGGAAAGTGTTTCATAATCTATGCTGTACGCATGATTTTTCTTACTTGTTTAAACTAGTGTAATTGGCTTTTCTATGGTATCATTTTACCCGTTATTAAATATGGTGAACATTTCTTTTTCAAAATAGTGGTGCCAATAACCAATTTGAATTTTTAAACCGTAATTTAATGCGACCGTTAAGGGGTTAAGAATTCTAAGTCACTGGTGAATGGGATTTTTTTCGATTAATACAACATCTATTAAAGAATTGAATGATAAAAAGAAATGCCGATATTAATTATATCTTATATGCCTTACGATATGGATTCTCTCTATTCTAAAAAAAAGTAACTACCGCTGTCAACGCCGCCGCCGCCGCCGGTTTTGATTTTTTTGTGACCGGAGGCCTTTCTTCGTTAATATTAACAAAAATAATGCATACAAAAATATGAAAATCGGTGGTTTTATACAGAAATGTTTGATAAATACGCTGATGTAGACAGTTTTCAAATCGAAGAATTATTTTAAGAGTTATTTAATGCTAAAGTTGGACAAAATCGTTCCACTAAAAAAGTTTTATAGCAGCAAAAACTATACATGACAGTGTAATCATTTTTAGATCATTTTATGCGTTAGAATTTGCCGGAGTGCAGTTATTGTTCATTTACAGGGCTACATAAAATAATTCCGTTCATAATGGTATAGGGGAAATAGTTTGCGGTATATTTGAAAAGATTTCAGATACTATATTGTATACGAATTACTGTATATTAGTAATGATTGCTCGAAATGCATTTTTAATTATGATATGTGCTTTTTTTAGGGTTTCGTTCATCTAACGAAACCCTATTCGTCTCGCTCCTCTGTCTGTCTGTCTGTCCGTCTGTCACAGAGCCCGTTCTCAGAAACTATACATGTTGGAGACTTGAAAATTTGGCATACTTATATCTGAACATCTCACATCAAACGACAAATCATAAAATTTTTAAAAAGTCGTACATTTAACCCTTTGGGCTCCCACATGTGTATTTTAAACAATTCTTTCTAAGTGATCCCTAATTAGGTTGGAGGCGTGAAATTATGCATACTTATAGCTGCACACCTCACATCAAAGGACAAATCATAAAATTTTGAAAAAGTCGTACATTTAACCCTTTGGGCTCCCATATGTGTGTTTTAAACAATTCTTTCTAAGTAAACCCCTATTTAGGTTGGAGGCGTGAGATTTTGCATACTTATAGCTGAACACCTCGCATCAAATGACAAACCATAAAATTTTGAAAAAGCCGTACATTTAACCCTTTGAGCTCCCACATGTGTATTTTAAACAATTCTTTCTAAGTGAGCCCCTATTTAGGTTGGAGGCGTGAAATTTTGCATACTTATAGCTGAACACCACATATCATACGACAAATCATAAAATTTTGAAAAAATCGTACATTTAACCCTTTGGGCTCCCACATGCGTATTTTAAGCAATTCTTTCTAACTGAGCCCCTTATTAAATTGGATATATGAAATTTTGCATACTTATAGCACAGCACTTGAGGCCAGGCGACAAATCATAAAATCTTGAAAAAGTCTTATGTTTAACCCTTTGAGCTACCACATATGTATTTTAAGTATTTCTTTCTAAGACAGCCTCTAATTAAGTTGGAGACATGGATTTTTTTTTTTTTTTTTTTTTTTTTTTTTTACGTATAGCTGAATAACTCAGACCACACGGCAAATCATAAAATTTTCAAAAAGTCTTATATTATTTACTCCTCTGGGCTCTAACTTGTGTATTTTAATTATTTTTTCTAACTTCCGCCCTTTTCATCTGGCGAGCACTTTTCCAACTTTTGCCGACAACCCTTTGACCATTCTTTCATATTATGCACCATAGACTTACATATTTTAGTTCCAGTTTTTATCGCCAGAGGCGTCTACTTATCTCGGGTGCTATCGGCAAATCCCCTCGACTAATATATCTACGGATAGCCTATAAAACGGAGTTTCGTTCGGACAGAAGTTTGTTTAGAATAGAGTGCGCCCCTGGTTGCGAAATGTGGAACTAACAGATTTTTCAAAAGGATAGAGTGTTTTGAAAGGAATATTACACGAAGATATCTGTGTCATCTGTGATCAGACTTACCTACTTGTTCACTATATTTATGCATACAATAAAGTGCGTATAAATGCTATAGTTCATATGCAGAGCTACAGAAATGAATTCGTAAAGGTTACTGAGTATGAGCATAAATTGCTTAAAGGTGCGTTTTAAAAGAGTTATACATTTTTACGCTGAACTGAATTTAGTGTACTAGGAAATATTTGTGAAATATAGATAAAATGAGATACAGGGCAACGCAAAGAGTTGGATACATGGCCGTCTATGGGTGATAATTTCTCGAAATGTAATTTCAGTAGTTTTAAGCGTGTTTGAATTAAATTTTAGCTAAATAGTAGCATGTAATAAAGGTACTAGGTAAACTACAGGGCTGTACCAAAGTATTAAAGTATGTTTCCATCTATTATTATAAATTACTGAAAGATGAATTTCAACCTGTTATGCATTTTCTTGCTAAACTAAATTTTTCCATTATATAGTATATATACCAACATACAGATCGAATGCAGGGCTGTTCAAAAGAATTGGAATCCATATTTGGCTATGAGAGGTAACTACTGAAATCAGATTTAAAATGTTTACTTAGTTATCTTATTTACCTTATTTCCCTAAGTAACGAAGTTCCGTTAAATCTTTCAGGGAGTGTTGGAAAGTGTTTCATAATCTATGCTGTACGCATGATTTTTCTTACTTGTTTAAACTAGTGTAATTGGCTTTTCTATGGTATCATTTTACCCGTTATTAAATATGGTGAACATTTCTTTTTCAAAATAGTGGTGCCAATAACCAATTTGAATTTTTAAACCGTAATTTAATGCGACCGTTAAGGGGTTAAGAATTCTAAGTCACTGGTGAATGGGATTTTTTTCGATTAATACAACATCTATTAAAGAATTGAATGATAAAAAGAAATGCCGATATTAATTATATCTTATATGCCTTACGATATGGATTCTCTCTATTCTAAAAAAAAGTAACTACCGCTGTCAACGCCGCCGCCGCCGCCGGTTTTGATTTTTTTGTGACCGGAGGCCTTTCTTCGTTAATATTAACAAAAATAATGCATACAAAAATATGAAAATCGGTGGTTTTATACAGAAATGTTTGATAAATACGCTGATGTAGACAGTTTTCAAATCGAAGAATTATTTTAAGAGTTATTTAATGCTAAAGTTGGACAAAATCGTTCCACTAAAAAAGTTTTATAGCAGCAAAAACTATACATGACAGTGTAATCATTTTTAGATCATTTTATGCGTTAGAATTTGCCGGAGTGCAGTTATTGTTCATTTACAGGGCTACATAAAATAATTCCGTTCATAATGGTATAGGGGAAATAGTTTGCGGTATATTTGAAAAGATTTCAGATACTATATTGTATACGAATTACTGTATATTAGTAATGATTGCTCGAAATGCATTTTTAATTATGATATGTGCTTTTTTTAGGGTTTCGTTCATCTAACGAAACCCTATTCGTCTCGCTCCTCTGTCTGTCTGTCTGTCCGTCTGTCACAGAGCCCGTTCTCAGAAACTATACATGTTGGAGACTTGAAAATTTGGCATACTTATATCTGAACATCTCACATCAAACGACAAATCATAAAATTTTTAAAAAGTCGTACATTTAACCCTTTGGGCTCCCACATGTGTATTTTAAACAATTCTTTCTAAGTGATCCCTAATTAGGTTGGAGGCGTGAAATTATGCATACTTATAGCTGCACACCTCACATCAAAGGACAAATCATAAAATTTTGAAAAAGTCGTACATTTAACCCTTTGGGCTCCCATATGTGTGTTTTAAACAATTCTTTCTAAGTAAACCCCTATTTAGGTTGGAGGCGTGAGATTTTGCATACTTATAGCTGAACACCTCGCATCAAATGACAAACCATAAAATTTTGAAAAAGCCGTGCATTTAACCCTTTGAGCTCCCACATGTGTATTTTAAACAATTCTTTCTAAGTGAGCCCCTATTTAGGTTGGAGGCGTGAAATTTTGCATACTTATAGCTGAACACCACATATCATACGACAAATCATAAAATTTTGAAAAAATCGTACATTTAACCCTTTGGGCTCCCACATGCGTATTTTAAGCAATTCTTTCTAACTGAGCCCCTTATTAAATTGGATATATGAAATTTTGCATACTTATAGCACAGCACTTGAGGCCAGGCGACAAATCATAAAATCTTGAAAAAGTCTTATGTTTAACCCTTTGAGCTACCACATATGTATTTTAAGTATTTCTTTCTAAGACAGCCTCTAATTAAGTTGGAGACATGGATTTTTTTTTTTTTTTTTTTTTTTTTTTTTTTACGTATAGCTGAATAACTCAGACCACACGGCAAATCATAAAATTTTCAAAAAGTCTTATATTATTTACTCCTCTGGGCTCTAACTTGTGTATTTTAATTATTTTTTCTAACTTCCGCCCTTTTCATCTGGCGAGCACTTTTCCAACTTTTGCCGACAACCCTTTGACCATTCTTTCATATTATGCACCATAGACTTACATATTTTAGTTCCAGTTTTTATCGCCAGAGGCGTCTACTTATCTCGGGTGCTATCGGCAAATCCCCTCGACTAATATATCTACGGATAGCCTATAAAACGGAGTTTCGTTCGGACAGAAGTTTGTTTAGAATAGAGTGCGCCCCTGGTTGCGAAATGTGGAACTAACAGATTTTTCAAAAGGATAGAGTGTTTTGAAAGGAATATTACACGAAGATATCTGTGTCATCTGTGATCAGACTTACCTACTTGTTCACTATATTTATGCATACAATAAAGTGCGTATAAATGCTATAGTTCATATGCAGAGCTACAGAAATGAATTCGTAAAGGTTACTGAGTATGAGCATAAATTGCTTAAAGGTGCGTTTTAAAAGAGTTATACATTTTTACGCTGAACTGAATTTAGTGTACTAGGAAATATTTGTGAAATATAGATAAAATGAGATACAGGGCAACGCAAAGAGTTGGATACATGGCCGTCTATGGGTGATAATTTCTCGAAATGTAATTTCAGTAGTTTTAAGCGTGTTTGAATTAAATTTTAGCTAAATAGTAGCATGTAATAAAGGTACTAGGTAAACTACAGGGCTGTACCAAAGTATTAAAGTATGTTTCCATCTATTATTATAAATTACTGAAAGATGAATTTCAACCTGTTATGCATTTTCTTGCTAAACTAAATTTTTCCATTATATAGTATATATACCAACATACAGATCGAATGCAGGGCTGTTCAAAAGAATTGGAATCCATATTTGGCTATGGGAGGTAACTACTGAAATCAGATTTAAAATGTTTACTTAGTTATCTTATTTACCTTATTTCCCTAAGTAACGAAGTTCCGTTAAAGCTTTCAGGGAGTGTTGGAAAGTGTTTCATAATCTATGCTGTACGCATGATTTTTCTTACTTGTTTAAACTAGTGTAATTGGCTTTTCTATGGTATCATTTTACCCGTTATTAAATATGGTGAACATTTCTTTTTCAAAATAGTGGTGCCAATAACCAATTTGAATTTTTAAACCGTAATTTAATGCGACCGTTAAGGGGTTAAGAATTCTAAGTCACTGGTGAATGGGATTTTTTTCGATTAATACAACATCTATTAAAGAATTGAATGATAAAAAGAAATGCCGATATTAATTATATCTTATATGCCTTACGATATGGATTCTCTCTATTCTAAAAAATGTAACTACCGCTGTCAACGCCGCCGCCGCCGGTTTTGATTTTTTTGTGACCGGAGGCCTTTCTTCGTTAATATTAACAAAAATAATGCATACAAAAATATGAAAATCGGTGGTTTTATACAGAAATGTTTGGTAAATACGCTGATGTAGACAGTTTTCAAATCGAAGAATTATTTTAAGAGTTATTTAATGCTAAAGTTGGACAAAATCGTTCCACTAAAAAAGTTTTATAGCAGCAAAAACTATACATGACAGTGTATCATTTTTAGATCATTTTATGCGTTAGAATTTGCCGGAGTGCAGATTGCATTAATTTTTTTATTTTGACTCATTTTTTCAGGTTTTATTTCTATTTTAAATTCAAATTTTCAGCATTTCTAGAGATATTTTTTACAGATTTCAGAAAATTGTACTAATTTAAACTGTTGCCAACTGTATAAAAAGCGCAAGCAATAATGTTTGCTTCAAATTAAAAATTTATTTACACGTGACTATTATAAACAGGGAAAAAAACTTTCAAATTAGAATTAAATAATTACGTATAAAAAGCAGGAACTTATTAAAAATTACGTCATAAAAAGTATACACGTGAATTTTAAAAGAGAATGGATATTGTAAAATAATAAATTCATTAACATGCGTTAGAAGTCTTAGGAGAAATTACGTCATATTTACGTCACATTATAGTTATTACATAAAATGAACACAAAATAATATTGCAAAAAAGTTTAAATTTAGAAATTGCGCTAGACATTTATTTGATATTTTGAGAATTAATTTAAAATGTCTCATTTGAAAGAACTTTCTTTTCGCTTTGTTAAAAAATACCAGGAGACAAAGACTCTCTTTACTTAATTCCTTTTATATTAGCTTATTTTGAAATGTTGTTACACGTGTATACGTCATCAAGTTATTTTTATTTCGACGTTTAATTTGTGTTTTTATTAATGTTGTACGAATTTATTTATCTTTCGTTATTTAAAATAAAAATTATATCAATTTGTATAATTTGCCGAGTGGTTTGGCGATTTATATAATTTGGCGAAAATGGTCGACAGGATAATCAAGTAGTACCGCAGCGGATTTGGCGTTAAAATTCCCCAATCAAAGAGAAATGAATAGAAATTCGTTTATAGGGAGATCTCCACTGTTTTTAAAATTATAATTCAATCTTTCGAAATCTTTTTACAGCCAATCAAATTAGCGTGCATTTAGAGTCTGCGGTGTCTGGATGGGGGGTTGGCGAGCGTAGCTCGTAGGGGGCCGAGCCCCCTAGTACTATAAAAAAAATCTATATATGATTTTAATTCAAACGCACGTTAATTCAAACAAGTTGGGACAGAGAAAAAAGAGTACTTCTTTGTTATAGAGGCCCCTCTTAATTTGATTATTCCAAAGTTTCTGTTACGATCTTGCTAAGAGCATCGTAATGATTATTCAATACATGTGCGTCATATATATGTATATTTTATATATATATATACATGTATTCTCCAAACGCTTACCATGTACCATACAGCCATTATATACGCATTATTTACGTGTTTTATGCCACATGTATATACTATATTTATATATGTCATGTACACGCACAGATATATATATATATATATATATATATATATATATCATGTACATCATATATATAAATGACTATAACTGGACATTTTATCTCTTGAAATGTTGTTTGTATTGCATAATATATTATTATAATGTCATATATGTTTTATGATTTGGTCATTCATAATCAGGTTCCACTATATCGCAAAAGTACCTAAACAAGTTCAGACTACTTCGATTCTAAAACATGCAATGATTTTCATGATAGCGCTTTATTCTGGAAAAAAAAGAAAGCAACAAACACTGCAGCTTCTGTAATTATATCGTAAACATTTAACTACATAAAGAAAACAATCCAGTATGTAATGTACAGTATGTAAAAATATCAAAACTTGTAGTTTTATAGCAACATATATGATAAATATGTTGAAACAGTTTTTAAATCGAATAATTATTTTACGAGCTATTTAATGTCGAAATTGCTAATAGTTACTCTCAATGTTAGAATATGTAATTTTAGACATCTAAAAAATTATATTAAACATAAAAATAATAAATTGTTGATATCTTTTTTTAATTTGAAATAGGCAGAAAACTGCATACACGCAACTGACATAGAAACACTGTACCTTCAGTAAATGCATCGCAAACTTTTAACTACATAAAGAAAACTACCGCATGTAAATTTATCAAAATTGGTAGTTTTCTAGCAGCATATATGACAAATATGTTGAAATAGTTTTTAAATGGAATAATTATTTTAAGAGTTATTTAATGTCGAAATTGCTAAAATTTACTCTCAATGTTAGAATATGTAATTTTAGGCATGTAAAAAAATGATTAAAAACATAAAAGTTATAAATTGTTGATATTTTTTATATTTGAAATAAGCAGTAAATTGCATACTTCTCATTTATAAATACAAAATTGAAAAATATACAAATTTACCTTTGTAAATATCTTTTCGTGGCTATCTCTAGCAATTTTAATGTTACAAAATTTACGAAGTAAATTTTATCAATAACGATCCTCAACTACTCAAATGATACATACAACTTTGGTATGAAAAATTAACTTAGTATTATCAGTATCGGTATGTTGAAAATTTTTAAAACAATTTTAATAAAACTCGCTATGTTGGAAGATAGCAGCAATAAATAAAATCGTATTTATAAGCTCACTGTAAAAGTAATTGCGACTTTTTAGTATATTGCAGATATGTAGCACGGCAATACAAGGGGTTAATCTATTTTACATAAGGGCTTGTCTACAGTAAAATAATACTATTTAAAAACTACTTTTTGATTATTAAAAAATAACTTTAATAAATGATTTCCAAAATTACATTTTTATTCACGAAATTATATATTAAAAGAAATAACAACTCTTACTATCTATGATTTTTTAAACAATAATCGTTTATTGTTCATAATAAAACCATTAACATTACTTTTTTTCCTTAATATTACACGTCCACGATTTTTAATATTAAACCATTTCTTCCGTCCATTTCTTTTAATAGGACTTCTCCGATGTACCCTTGAAAAACCCTTTTATTATAAATTCCTCGTCTGAGAAGATGAAAATTTTGTAAAGAAAAATATGCAATGCAAATTGTTTCAGAACATTACTTAATACAAAATTAAAAAAAAAAAAAAGTTAAGTTTACAAATAATTGTATTCTATAAAAAGGCTTTTTTAATAAATAATTTAATTATCTTTAAAATATAATAATTATATTAACGATTGACTATAATACTTGTCCATATACTTCCATATTTATGAACCCATGCTATTTTAACCAGATTTTTCAAATAATAAAACAAATAAGATTAAAATGCAATTTAAATCAGTAACTCGATCAAAATGGTTGATAAGCAAGTTAATTATTTCAGAAAAATAAATAATAAATGTATGAAACTTATGTTTATAAGAAGCTGACTAAAATCAGATAATTTAAGAAAATAAGCAAACATGGAAAATAATATTTTTTTCATACCGATTTTTCCTTGAGTTTATTCTTTCTGTACTAATTTTTTGCAGCACAAATTAAGTCCGATAATAATTACAGTAACAAAGGCTGAATCATTTTCACCAAGCCAAAGTCACTGTAATTTTCTCGGGCTCATATTTTATTTCATGTATTATATTGGAGTTGCTTCAATTTGTTAATCCGTGTCAATAATACCCATCCAAGCAGGTCTATGCAGTTAGAAAAACGTCCCGCGTCTGTCGCGTTCTAAAAGCTTCTCTATTCACTCTTTTCCGCGGTCGTGAAGTCCGCAGATGATTTTAAGTACCGATGCAGGTGTTTTCCGTTTCCGTTGATTTGTTTTTATATACAACAGATTTGCCAACTTAAATGCGTAATAATTTTAGGAGGGTGTTTCTAATTAAAATTTCGTATTTGAAGAATTTTTTGATGCATTTTACTTTTTATTTTTATCAGTTTCATGGATTATAAAGTTTCTTTTTTGCAAATTATAATAATAATAGTTTTCCTAATTGGAGTTTATTAGATAAAACAATGTTTAAACATTTTAAATGCTTAAAAATAAATTTAATAGTGATAATGAAAAACCTTTCCTTTAAAAAAAGTTCAGTCACTAGTTTCATCCACTCGTAATAAATACAAAATATCTTCTTAAAAATTAAACAAGAAAGAAAAATCATGCGTACAGCATAGATTATGAAACACCTCCGAACACTCCCTTAAATCTTAACAAAACTTCGTTATTTAGGGAAATGAAGTAAATAAGATAACTAAATAAACGTTTAAAAAATTATTGCAGCAGTTAACGTTCATAGCCAAATATGTATCCCAATTCTTTTGAAAAGGCCTGTATTTGATCCGTATGTTGATATATATATGCTACTACATCAGTGTGGTCCAATCCGCTGCCCACCTATTCATTTTTGTTGGCCCTCGCCCTTCTTACTGGAAAAAACATTTAAACTTTACATTTAAAAAAATCATGTGCCCTTCTTACAGCTTAAGTGTTTAAGTAGTACTAGTTTTGGCTTTTTTTAAGTTTACGTCAGCAGCACCTTACATTATTCATTTTCCTAATAACGACCATATTGAAATTTCAGTATTCGACTGTTGTGATCCGTGGCGTGTTTATTTAAATAAAAATTTTAATTAAGTTTCACGAAAAAGGGAGGTGGGAAAGCGAGAAGCGGCCCCGCGCAGTGGCGACGGGTGGTCGCCAGTGATTGGCTGCCGATAGGTTCCCCATCGTTCGTGTGCTGTTGAGGATTTTCGGTAAGGTTTGATAGCGCAGGGCAGTTCAAAGTGATTGTTTTTTATGAAATAGGTTTTTCGAGAGATATAGTACGACGAGAGATTGTTGTCGTCGTTGTTGCGAGAGCGGTACCGAAAATGGCGGAACTTAATAAACGGCGTGTTGAAGATAAGAAACGACAATTTCAGTCATAGTGTCAGGAAAGTTACTTTTTTGTTCAACATAATGAAAAACCACAATGTGTTATCTGTTCTCAAGCATCAGTTGTTTCGAAGGAGTAATACGTGAGTAGATACTATACCAAATTTCCTAAATGAAAATACGATCAGTATCAAGGAAGTCCCAGACGCTGTGTGTTTAATGATTTGAAGCTGAAAATAACTAGACAAAAGAATATCGTGCAACCATCCAATACTACTGGTTTAGATGCAATGAGGTATGTTTAGAGATAGCTAAAAGTGTAAAGTCAAAAGACTTTACACTGACAGGGATGTTGAGCTCTTTAAGAGATGGACTGTAAAAATGCCAGCTTCATTTGGAGATAATAAAATGGCTAAAAATTCTGAAACAGTTTCCTTGTCTCATCAGACAGTAAATAGAAGAATTAATGGTATGGGTGGTGAAGTTTCAGATTCTCTCAAGGGCATTTTGGAAAAATGTGAATTTTACTTTCTAGCTCTAGATGAGAGCACAGATATAGCTGACATCAGCCAGCTCCTTATCTATGTCAGAACAATAAACAAGAATTCGAGATTCATGAAGAAAATAACTGTTCGAATTTAAATCATTACCGGTAAAAAAGGTATTGATATATTCAACGCACTGGATGATGTCGTTTCTAAATATGGAGGTTTTGTGACGTGCTCTGGCATTGCAACAGATGGAGCTAAAGCAATGGCTGGTCATAAAACTGAGTTAATAGGACTGTGTAAAGAAAAGGCATTAAATCTTTGTTTTCCCCCTGCATTATACACCAGAAGACTCTCTATTGAAAAATTATAAAGCTCAGTGAGAGAATGAAAACTGTTGTAAATGAAGTACATTTAACAAGGGGAGGCAATAAACTCCATAGACACAGAGCATTTATTGCATTCCTGCACAAACTGGAGGCTGAATATGGTAACATTTCATTGCACTGTGAAGTGTGCTGGCTGAGTGCTGGAAAATGCCTGCAACAGTATTTTGGTTTGACGAATAAAATTCTTGTTTTTCTCAGAAATGCAAATATTAGGCATGAATATAAAGAAAAAATTGAAGAAATCCAGTTTTCAAATACCCTTGCTTTTCTGGCAGATTTAATATACCAACTAAATGCTTTAAGCCTATAATTACAAGGCAAAAATCAAAACGTCTCACAGCTTTATGGACATATTGAGGGCTTCCACAAAAAAAATGAATGCAATAGAAATTGCACTGTAGGCAAATAATACGGAACACTTCCCACCTTGCCAGCAGTTGAGAGCAAAAATAGGGACACAAATTTTAGTATTTTTCATGAAATAATGATAGATTTCAAAAAAGAGTTCCAGATAGATTTCAGGATTTTGACTCCCTAAAACTAAAACTTGCATTGTTCAACAACTCCATGGGTAATGGAGTGAGTGAGGTGCGCTGAGACCTTCAAATGGAAATTTGAGATCTTGAAGCTGACGCATTCTTAGAGATTAAAAAGTTTGTTGTCCCTGAAAATTTTTGGAAACTGATTTCTAAAGAACATTCTCTCTGCAAATGTTATCGCTGTTTGGATGTACATATGTGTGCGAAAGTGCTTTTTCTGCTCTCAAACAAATTAAATCAAAAACAAGAAATCGAACTGGAAGTGTTTCACTGCAATCGATCCTGATACTTTCCCCTACTGGACTTACAGTGGACATTGAAAAACTTGTATTAGGAAAGCTGTGTCAATAATCACATTGATTTCTCGATTGCAGAATGTAGTATATTAAACCCTGTTTAATATAAATTTTAATAAAACTTTTTTAATATAATATGTAATTCGGTTTTTTTTTCTTCTGGAATGTCTCTGTCCCTCACATTCCTATCCTAAAATTTGACTGGCCCTCGGGTAACTAAAGGTTGGACCACAGTGTACTATATAATCGGAAGATTTATTTTAGCAAGAAAACGCATATCAGGTTGAAATTTCTCTTTCAGCAGTTTATACTAATAGATGGAAACATACTTGAATACTTTTGTACAGTCCTGTAGTTTACCTAGTACTTTTATTAAACTCCGCTATTTAGGTCAAATTTAATTCAAACTAAAACAATCTTAAAACTACTGAAATCCTATTTCCAAAAAGTATCATCCATAGAAGGTATGTATTCAGTTCTTTGTGTGATCCTGTATATCATTTTATCTGTATTCTACAAATAATTCTTAATAAACTAAATGCAGTTCAGCGTAAAAATGCATAACTCCTTTAAAAACCACCTTTAAGCAATTTGCGCTCATAACCAGTAATCCTTGCGAATTCTTTATGTAGCCTTGTATATCAATTAAAGCATTTATATACACCATATATTATGCAAAAATAGGATAAAACATAAAATCACGCATCATAATTGAAAATGCATTTCCAGCAATCACTCCTAATGTATAGTACTTCTGATACAATATAGTATCTGAAAACTTTTGTGTGTCCCTGTAAATGCCCTGAAATTCATGTTATAAATGAAATAACTTATATTAAACCTCAGCGACGTAAGTCAATTTCATTATGTATATGAAGTAGTTTAATTAAAATACGCCGCAAAAAATTCCCCCTCCCCCTATATCATTATGTAACGAAATTTTTTGTGTGGCCCTGTAAATGAATAATAAATATTCTTTTCAACGCATATTATACGGAGCGCACATTTTAGTGCACTTTATATAACTTTTGTAATGTTTGGATGCGTCTAACATCATTAAAAATCATTTGAAAGAATTTTTTCCAGTTGGTCGTAATGTGTCCGTAATGTAACGGAATACTTTTGACTGTCCATGTAGATGAATTAACATGCTACAAACTTCATTTGAAATAGGGTTCGTGCTATGGTAAATGTCAATTACATCCAAAAATTTCAAAGCAATCCGAGTATATTTACGAGAGTTAGAGGGCTTACAGACGGCCAGACGGAAAGACGGACAGAAAGCCAGACAAACCGAAGTCATAAACACTTTTCAACTTTGTTGGAAAGTCTTAAAAATGGTTTGAGGAGAAAAAGTATTTTCTTTGTCAAACTAATTTTCTGTAGAATAAAACATCTTATAAAATAACTAATTTTTAAGACATTGTGGAAAACAAAGAAATGAAAATACGAGTAATTAAATATGCCACGAGTTTGCTTAAATTTTGTATACTTAAACTTAAATTTACACAATGTGTAAAACTACTTAAAAGATGACAACATTTAAAAGATGCTAAATTACTTTAATACCTTAGTACTTTCAACTATAAAAAACACCAGGTGGAACCCGTCGAATTTCGACGAAAGAAAATTTTTACAAAGGAAGTGTTGCATCAAATTTATAATACATCGACAAAAAATAATTAGAATAAAAAATCCTTTTTACACTTGTTAATTTAACCCTCCAAAGACATATTTTAACCTAAGATTAACAAAATACTTTTTTCATAAACTTCAACTGTTAAAATTATTGAAAAATTAAACTTTATTCATATACGTAATCAGTAACATATAATCAAGATAAGTAATTTTGATTAACTTATTAATTGATGCTTGGTTACGGAATGAAAAATCCGCATAAATGATTTCACCTTGACATAATCATACAATTTTGTACCTTTACTTCTGAACCGAATCAAGTCATTTTCCACGTTTCACATCCATATTAACCATTTAAAAACATTTTAACGCGCAATAGGTTATTAATAAATATTTTTTCAAGCTTGAAGTCACGTTTGTCAACTATTTCAACTTTCCATGTTATAATTCCCACTAGTGATTTGAGGTCTTAGTATAATATCTGTACCTGCGCGTAAAAATTCCCGAAATTTATAACTTTTAGACGTATTCAAGGGGAAATATCTCGTTTTATCAAATAAAATTATCGTTTACTTTTAAATATGTCGTCATTTTCAGTCGCTGAAATAGTTTGCCTAATGTCTCAAACTCAATATTAGCAAAATGAAAAAATAGTGAAATATAAGAGCATCATCAGGGAAATTGTGTCTTTTTTAAAGCATAACGCCATTTTCTGTTCAAATTTTTAAAAATGATAGTTTTAATTGCAATGGGAAAATGGCATCAGTAAGAATATAATCACTAAAAATAACTAATCCACTTTTAATTGAAATGAAGTACTTCAGTTGCCACGATTAGAAAATTGGTATTAAAAACTATAAAAAAAATTAATATCTCAGAAATAAATTGAGATACAGCTTTCAAACAAATTGCATTTAAAAGTGCATTTTTTTCTGCATACGACGGTGTAAACATTTAAAATGTGGGATGTTTAGAAGTTTAAAAATTTGCAGTAGCGAAAATTGCAAAAGCGAAATTTCATTTCAAATTTCAAAGTGTTGCCATTCGAAGAATGACGTATGCGTTACGCACAGATATGTTTGTCCTTTATAATATAGATAGTCTTTGTCAGAGGAAAATAAGAAATCCTATTGTTATTAACGTTATTTTCCTCTGACGAAGGCTACACTGTTAAAAATTTGCAGCATTCTGTCCAGTCATTTGACCGTTTTTATCGAAAACCTTTACGCATCCGTAATTTAACACTATTCTGACCATATTATTGGCCATTTGATGAGCAGAATACAGTTAAATTATGGTTATGAAACCGTTTTTTCAAAAAACAGTCAAATGACTGGACAGAATGCTGCAAATTTTTAACAGTGTATGTTTATTTTCCTCTGACAAAGACTATGTTTTTTATAGTTGAAAGTACTAAGGTATTAAAGTAATTTAGCATCTTTTAGATGTTGTCATCTTTTAAGTAGTTTTACACATAGTGTGAATTTAAGTTTAACTTTTAAAGATGAATTATGCATTTCTATTTATTTATTTACTTTTGTATACTTATTTCACATTCGGAAAATATTAATTTTATTTTAAAAATCTGAAGTAGAATTTTTTTTCTAATATTTACTTAAAATAGTTAAACACTAACAGGAAAAAAAAAATATGAGTTGAATGCAAATTATAAAGCAAGCAATTCATACATGACTGAACTTTAAAGTCGCTTTCAAAGTGCATTAAAAGCTGCAAACATAACTGTAATGGAAAATGTTTAGTTTGAAACCGCAAAAGTTTCTCGAATACTCTTTGAGAAACTTATAATATAACAGATGATCATTTACAAAAATCATTATAAAAGACAAATCGAGGTGCGTATAGCTAAAACATTTTTTAATTAGATGGAATTCGTATAATTAGAAAAAAATTGTGTCGCTGATGAATTAATCTTATACTACGAGAAAAAATTATGTATGCGTGTGTGTGTGTAAATTTTATCTTGAAAACGGCTCTAACGATTTTGATTAAATTTTGTACCCTACCGTTTTCGGGCACGAAAAGACCACTGCGATGGATCACATTTCTTGAAAATTCGATTAGTGGATTATTTTGGGCCATAATGGGTCAGGGTCAAGCTAATTATATCTAAAGAACGGCTGAATCGATTTTAACTAAATTTTGTATCCAACCGTTTTGGGGCACGAGAAAACTATTGGCTAGGTCACATGTTCGATAAATTTCGATTTGTGGGTCATTTGTGGGTCACTGTGGGTCAAGCTATTTTTATCTAAAAAACGACTCTAACGATTTTGACTAAATTTTGTATTCTACAGTTTTGGATTACGAGAAGACCATTGGTTCGAGAAAATTCGATTAGTGGGTCATTTTTGGGTCAGCATGGGTCAAGCTAAGTTTATCTAGATAACGGTTCTAACGATTTTGACGAAATTTGGCTATCTATCGTTTTCGGGTACGAAAAGACCATTGGGATGGGTCACGTGTTTGTTAAAATTAGATTAGAGGGTCATTATGGGTCATTATTGGTCAGGGTCAAGCTAATTATATCTAAAAAACGGCCCGAGACATTTCCACAAAATTTTGAAATATACCGTATCTAGGCATGAGATGACCATTGGGCTATGTCACATCTTAGTGAAAATTCAATTAGTTGGTCATTTTTGGTCACAATGGGTCAGGGTCAAGCTAATTGAACCTAAAAAACGGCTCAAGACATTTTCACAAAAAATTGTAACCGTTTCTGGGCATGAGATGACCAATGGGCTAAGTCATATGTTCCAGAAAATTCGATTATTGGGTCAGTTTGGTTCACAATGGGTAAGAGTCAAGCTAAATGAATGTAAAAAAAACCCCTCAAAACATTCTGGCCAAATTTTGTATTACACCGTTTCTGGGCATGAGAAGAGAATTGGGCTAAGTCCCATGTTCGAGAAATTTCGATTAGTGGGTCATTTTGGGCCACAATGAGTCAGGGTTAACATAATTGTATCTAAAAAACGGCTTAAACGATTTTGACTAAATTTTGTATTCTATCGTTTTCTGCCTCAAGAAGACCTTTGGGCTAGGTCGCATGTTCAAGAAAATTCGATTGGTGGGTCAGTTTGGGTCACAATGGGTCAGGGTCAAGCTAATTGTATTTTAAAAAGTAGTTCAAAACATTTTGACAAAACTTTGTGCAATACCGGTTACGGGTATTATAATACCCTTTGGGCAGGTTCGTATGTTTAAAAAAATCAATCAGTGTGTCGTTTTAGGTCCTAATGGATCAGGATCAAGCTAACTGTATCTGAAAAGCGGCTCTAGAGATTTTGACAAAACTTTGCATTACACCGTTTCTGGACAAGATAAAACCATTTTGTTGGGTCACATGCTCAAGAAAATTCGATTAGATGGTCATTTTTGTGATAATGCGTCGGGGTCAAGCTAACTGTATCTCAAAAAGTTTCAAACGATTTTGACAATTCTTTTTTATACTGTTTCTCAGTACAAAAAGACCATTGGAATATGTCACATGTTCGATAAATTTCGGTTAGTTGGTCATTTTTGAATCACCGTGGGTCAAGCTTATTTTATCAAGAAAACGACAAACGATTTTCACTAGAATTTGTAATCCATCGTTTTCATGCTCGTGAAGAGCATTGTGTTAGGCAGCATGTTCGAAAAAATTCGATTAGTGGGTTATTTTTGGTCACTATGGCTCAAGGTCAAGCTAATTGCATCTAAAACATCAAGAATGATTCAGTGGGAATAATATATCGAGATAAACATAAAGCTAATTTTGACCGAGCTTAGCTCGGTCATTCCTGCTTGTTACATTTTATGTTATATAAAATAATAAGTTTTGGTCAGAGGGACATAACTAATTTGGACCATCGTTATAATTAATTAATAATTATATATATTTACGTATGCATTAATTACTAATATATATATACTTTTTCGTTTTCGACAGAAAATAGGAATATTACCGAAATTCGGTCTCTGTATGGTACCATATGGTGGTTTTTTTGTCACATATGTGACGTGACATACGTTACATTCCGTGAAATTAGAATGACGTCACAAATTTTTTTAATTGCCATAAAAATATTTTTTTTACAGTAAATATTATGTTTTGAAGAATTGTTTTAATATTTTTAAGTTTTCTAAGAATTTCACAACTCAGTTACAATATGACATCACTAAGTGGCCACAGATAATTTGGTCGCAGATGTGACGTGACCACAGTGACTTACATTAACGTCACTGTGACCATGCATGCTACGAGGGTTATGAGTTGTTTTTCACGATTTTTCCCTAATCTAATACACCATCTATGGCAGGGAATTACATTAATTTTAAATGAAAATCTTTTTTTTTAATGAAAACCTCTGCTGATTTAATTTTAGTTTTAATGTTTCAACGGTAGAGGTTGCTTTTATGTGCTTGATGAATATTTTTTAATTGAATCAGCAATAATTTGCTGCATTTTAAAAATATTGCAATCATATGGTATCGCATGTGCCCATAGCTGTCAGGCATCTAATAAAATTAATTCACAGAAATCTTTTGTTATGATGTTGTTTAAAATATGAAGATTGCTTAACCCTTTCGGGAAGAGTGTCTTTTACAGAATTTTTAGGTAGCTTTCTTTACAAAAAAGCTACCTATTGCAGCCGTTCGGAGGAAAGCGATTTCAAAAAATTTTGGTATATTTTCATCGATCATGACCCCCAGACCCCGAAACCACCCTCCGTTCAAAATTGATATATATATATATATATCTGACCTATGTCACACTGTAACTCCCGTAATTATGAACCGATTTCGATGTAATTCGGTGTGTACATAGTACATACCAATGTCTCGACCGAGTTCGTTGGCCAGCTTCATCCGCCATTTTGTTTCAAAATGGCGGCCATTTAAAATTTTTTAAAAAAAATAAAACTTGAAATGTGGTACCAAAAAATTAAAAATGGAAAAATATTTTTTTCTTATGTATTTGACCTTTATACAAAGATTCCGGAGCAGTTTTTGTTTCGTCTATATCTTAAAAAATGGCTGAGTTATAGCATTTTGAATTTCTAGCGTGGCTGACATTTTGAAACGTCCTGAAATTTGTCACGCGATAAAAGGTGTATTTATGAACCGATTTGGATGTAATTCGGTGTGTACATAGTACATACCAATCTCTCGACCGAGTTCGTTGGCCAGCTTCATCCGCCATTTTGTTTCAAAATGGCGGCCATTTAAAATTTTTTTAAAAATTTAAAATTTGAAATGTGGTACCAAAAAATTGAAAATGGAAAAATATTTTTTCTTATGTATTTGACCTTTATACAAAGATTCCGGAGCAGTTTTTGTTTCGTCTATATCTTAAAAAATGGCTGAGTTATAGCATTTTGAATTTCTAGCGTGGCTGACATTTTGAAACGTCCTGAAATTTGTCACGCGATAAAAGGCGTATTTATGAACCGATTTGGATGTAATTCGGTATGTACATAGTACATACCAATCTCTCGACCGAGTTCGTTGGCCAGCTTCATCCGCCATTTTGTTTCAAAATGGCGGCCATTTAAAATTTTTTTAAAAATTTAAAATTTGAAATGTGGTACCAAAAAATTGAAAATGGAAAAATATTTTTTCTTATGTATTTGACCTTTATACAAAGATTTCAGAGCAGTTTTTGTTTCGTCTATATCTTAAAAAAATGGCTGAGTTATAGCATTTTGAATTTCTAGTGTGGCTGACATTTTGAAACGTCCTGAATTTTGTCACGCGATAAAAGGCGTATTTATGAACCGATTTGGATGTAACTTCGTTTATACATAGTACATACCAATGTCTCGACCGGGTTCGTTGGCCAGCTTCATCCGCCATCTTGTTTAAAAATGGCGGCCATTTAAATTTTTAAGAAAAATTTAAATTTGAAATGTGGTACCAAAAATTGAAAATTGAAAAAATATTTTCTTCTTATGTGTTTGACCTTGATAAAAAGATTCGAGAGCAGTTTTTGTTTCGTCTATATCTTAAGAAATGGCTGAGTTATAGCATTTTGAATTTCTAGCGTGGCTGACATTTTGAAACGTCCTGATTTTTCTCACGTAATAACAGGCGTATTTATGAACCAACTTTGATGTACCTTGGTGTGTACATAGTACATACAAATATCTCGACCGAGTTCGTTGGCCAGCTTCATCCGCCATCTTGTTTCAAAATGGCGGCCATTTAAATTTTTAAGAAAAATTTAAATTTGAAATGTGGTACCAAAAATTGAAAATTGAAAAAATATTTTCTTCTTATGTGTTTGACCTTGATAAAAAGATTCGAGAGCAGTTTTTGTTTCGTCTATATCTTAAGAAATGGCTGAGTTATAGCATTTTGAATTTCTAGCGTGGCTGACATTTTGAAACGTCCTGATTTTTCTCACGTAATAACAGGCGTATTTATGAACCAACTTTGATGTACCTTGGTGTGTACATAGTACATACAAATATCTCGACCGAGTTCGTTGGCCAGCTTCATCCGCCATCTTGTTTCAAAATGGCGGCCATTTAAAAAAATTAAAAAATAAAAAAATTTAAATGAGATACCAAAAAATTGGAAAATGAAAAAGATTTTTTTGTATGTGTTTGACCTTAATAGAAAGATTCCGGAACAGTTTTTCTTTCGTCTATATCTAAAAAAAAATGGCTGAGTAATAGCATTTTGAATTTCTCTTGTGGCTGACATTTTAAAACGACCTGATTTTTGTCACGCGATAACAGGCGTATTTATGAACCTATTTGGATGTAACTTGGTCTGTTCATAGTACATACCAATGTCTCGACCGAGTTCGTTGGCCAGCTTCATTCGCCATCTTGTTTCAAAAGGGTTGCCATTTAAAAAAAATTAAATTTAAAATTCAAAATGAGGTATTAAAAAATTGGAAAATGAAAAAGATTTTTTTTTATGTGTTTGGCCTTGATACAAAGATTCCGGAGCAGTTTTTGTTTCTGAAAATTTGTTCTTTTGTTGATATCTTAAAAAATGGTTGATTTATAGCACTTTGAATTTCTAGCATGGCTAACATTTTGAAACGATCTTGTATTTGTCACGCGATAACACACGTATTCGCCTATTTCGATGTAAGAAGGCCTGTGGATAGTATACATCAACACCTCGACCAAGTTCGCTGGCCAGATTCATCAGCCATCTTGTTTCAAAATGGCGGCCATTAAATTAATATATATATATATATTTAAAGTGAGGTGCAAAAAAATTAGAAATTGAAAAAGGTTTCTTTCTTAAGTATTTGATCTTGATATAAGGATTCAGGAGCATTTTTTGTTTGTCTTTACCTTAAAAAATGGCTCAGATATAGCAGTTTCAATTTCTATTGTGGGTGACATTTTGAAAAATCTGATTTTTTGCATGCGACAGCACTCCTATATATTAACCGATTCCGATGTGAGTGAGCATGTGCACAGCAATTACTAAGGTCTCGACCAAGTTCATTGCTTAGCCTCATCCACCATGTTGTCTTAAAATGACAGGCACTTTAAGAAATTGCCGAATTTGGCAGCCAAATATAAGTTACTTTAAAGAAAAGCAGCTTTTATAAAGCTGACTAATTTCGCGAAATTCTCATTCATTATATTGATAAAAATTAGTATTGAATCTCCTATATTCGGTTTCCACTAAATTGAGCTTCGTGTGTTTGCATGATATAAGTTGGCTTTTTTTAAATAAGGATTATGAAAGCTACCTCTTCCTCCCGGCACTGGCCGGAAGGACTTTTAATCTTTTATCGCCGGTTTTTCTAAACAGAAATTTTTGCCTAGTTGAATCGGGAAAATGCTCGGATTAAATAAGGCAAAATTTACAATAAAAATTTACGGGTGAGGATAATCACGGATTCTGAGCACCTCACGCGCGCGTATGCCGGTGAGCAATCTCCAAGGAGTTAATAACACGAAATGAGTAATCTGATTTATTATTTTAACCTCTATAAAGTCACAGTTAGACAACTATTCCTTAAGGGGTCAGGTACTCTTTAACCCTTTCAGAGGCGGTGGCATATTTTTGGCTTGGGTTTATTTTTGACGGGCGATTAAGTACTCGAGGGATATATGCCCGATGGGTGAATGCCCTTCGTGTGGGTCCTTCTAAGGGAACCTAACCCGTATTTACGCATGGGAATCTAAGGTTCGGAGAAAACTACGAAAATTCCGAATGATTAGGCCGAAGAGCGCGAATGGTTTCGAACACTGCACGACCCCAGCAACTCCTCTACCAGCTTCGAGAGCAGAACCTCCTGGCCACTGGTGGGGTGGTATGTTTATGAAACCACTTAATTTTAATTCCCAAGCTCCACAATGATACCAGAATTTTGATAAAATATTATCCATTTAATATGAATGTGAAATATTTCTTTTTTCGTATTTCCAGTTGCATTTGTTGGTAAATTCCGGTGCCATCCATTTATTTCAACACTTTAGCTTTGAAAGTGCTTTGCCCCTAAAAAGGTTAAAGTATCAGAAAATCAAATTTTAATACCTCCTTTTAATATTGGTTTATTTAGGAATATTTAGAATTCTAATGCGATACTGAAAATAAATTTCAAAGGGAAAAATATTCAGACTTTAAACCATTTTTCCTCTTTTAACGCCTAAAACATTAATTTATACTTTATGTTTCTGAAAACAATACAGGTGATTAGTAATAAAAGACTTCTCAGACTAACAAAAAGACAATCGTAATTAAACCAATTAGGTATGTTATCATTGCTAACTGAGTTTAAATTAATAAATTTTCAGCTTTCTTTTCAAACTATTATCAATTTGATGAATCAAATAAACACAATATTTCACTAAAAACCAGAATACTAATTCTAAAAGTATAATGAATTTAACAATTTTTTCACAATACCGAAGTATTTGTAAAAATTCTACAACTTTGTTTATGTTGCAATTAATATGTATACATTGTAATTTGTACCAACTTTCAAAATGACAGAAGTGCAAAGAAAGTGTCTTAATTTTTTTTCTTCGAACTTTCCTTCTGATAAAAAATCTTTATTATTGTTTATAAAAAGTTTCCATTTGGATTTATCACACAGGAAAACTGAATGGAAAGAACTTAGAAACTGTGATAAGCTTAAGAAATAACTTTATGGATAGAAAATAAAGCATTTTATAACGGCTTAGAAATGATTCGTTCGGTTTCTAAATGGTTAAAACGTATCTGATTTGAATCAAATTAAAAGTTGTAACGTTGTATGTATTCGACGGGTGAGGAAAATGAATACTTCAAAATAAATACGTGAAATACTTCAGAAGCAATAAATTTCAGTTTTTTTTAAGTATGTCTATAGTGTGCAGCATTAAAATTTTCTTTGGATTTTTATCTTGTAACTATTAAGCGAATGAATGCTAAAGAAACTGCGTATTTAGAAATATGAGTTAAAATTTCGTATTCAGTAAACTTCAGATTCAGTTACTACTTGATATAATTTGGTGCTGATAACTTTTTGGTGTAAATCGCCCACCAGATGGCGCTGCAATGCTGCATATTGAAGGATTTCCACGATTTCCGCAATAGCTCTATTTCAAGAACTAATGCACAGATTTTCATCAAACTTCAGATTCAGTTAGTCCTTGATATGAATTGATGCTGATGTAAATCGCCTAGTGAGTGGCGCTGCTATGCTGTATTTTTCACGATTTCCTCAATAGCTCTATCTCAAGAACTAATGCACGAATTTTCATCAAACTTCAGATTCAAATGTACCTTGATTAACTTTTCTGCTGATTATGTTTCGGTATAAATCGCTCCACAGGTGGCGCTGCAAAGCTGGATTTTTCACGATTTTTGCAACAGCTCTATCTGAAATATTAATGCACGGGTTTTCATCAAACTTAATATTCAGTTAAACGTTGACATATGTTGTTTCTGACTAGGTTTTGATGTAAATTACCCAATAGGTGGTGTTGCTATGCTGCAATTTACTGGAATAACACGATTAAAGTGATAGTCATATCACAAGAACTAACACAAGGAATTTTCTATCTTTAGAATCCTCATGATGAGCATAGATTACCATTTAATTTTTCACTGTGATAGCGACTTTTGAAGTATTACCATGTATGAGATAGAAGAAAGTTTTGGAATTGGTGCATACGACTAGTTTAGCACTGGTTATTCGTAAATTTTATCCAGTAAAACTACGTATAAGTAAAGCTATTCATGTAAATACACGCTGGAAAAATAATAAAACGATTCCAGTCCCATTTATGAATTACCAATTATTATGAATCACCAGCGTAACCCATGGACATTTATATTATAGATACATATACATACAGATTTATATTATATATATATATATATATACATATCACTTATTGTTTTCTGATATGGAATTTGGTTTACACTGAAAAAATTTCTGCCACTGGCACTTAGAAAATAAATCGTCGCTCTAGAAAAAATAGTTGCATGTCATCATTATAAATTCTAGTTCCCCTTTCTAGAGGATTCTAGTTATCCCTATTAAAATTTAAGGGCGTTTTCCTATATTATCGTGGCCAAAATTATTTAAATATATCAACAAATAATTGCGATCACAAGAAGTGAGTTTTATTAACTATAATTCTAGTTTATGAATTAATTCTAGAAATCAAGTGATAATTTCTACTAATTCAAAGGATTTACAGTATAGTGTATCTTTTCATCACCTAGAAAACTATAGACCTAAAATTCTCGTTCCTACCGTCTATTCAGTTTATTTGTTTATTTTATTCACATAGCTCAGAAATCTATATTTCTAGTTTATTCCTTTAGAAAATGTCTACCTATTCGTTCTAGATGAAGGTGGTATTTTTTTTCAGTGTACAATTAATTGTACAGTTAAAAAAGATAGAACATTTTTGTAAAATAGTCCGTTTTAAATAACTTATATTTAGGATGTCCCCCCTGGGCTCCTAAAGTATTATTTACAAAACATATCTTATACATAACGAAATTCGCTTACGAAATCCTTTTTGATTGTCCTTCAAAAATTATTTTTTTAAGCATTTTGAGAAATTATATTTAAAACGTATAACAATTTACTAAAAAAATATTAATTCAATTAATTCAGAACATAGTAATTTTAAACTTTGAAAACACCTCTACCCATTACTTTTTAATTTGTTTCAAAAGATAAAAATGTAAAATTAATTACTTAAATCTTCTTAATTGGATTATTTAAAGCATATGTTCAGAATAAGGCATTAGTTTATTTAAAATGTTTAAAAAATGTAATATCAGCATATTGTAACATAATTCTTTTATTATATTCATTCGCAGTTTTCATTAATTTAATATTCTTCGCATTGATGTGTCTTAATTTAATTTTTCTTTTTTTAGTCTTTTTAGTCTTGTTAATTCTACTATTTTTATTATTAATTAGAAATATAAAAGATCATGATGAGAAAAATGTCAAGCGATATTTCCTGTTTTGATATTTTATAAAACATAACACAATTATACCCGTAAGGCATGGTGACGTCGTTTCCCAGTTGATTGAATTTCCCAGACATGCATGTTGCTAGAATTTAGTGTATATATATATACAGTACAACCTCTATTATCCGAAGTAATTGGGACCGACCCTCTTTCGGAAAAGTCGAAATTTTCGGATAATGGAGAATGCATCAATTTTAAGATTAAGGAGAAATATATGCAGTATTTCTTATGATGGTAACAAGTGCTTAATAAAAATAGAGCAATAGTAAAATAGAAACAAGAATAAATTACCTGAATTTTAATTTTGAAATGAAGTAACTTTTATGTATATCACAAGGCTTTGAAAAAATGTTGTGCTTGTCGCAGTTTCGATTGTCTTTGCTTTGAAGCTCTATCACGGAGCTTTTAAATATTATTAGTTCACCAGTATCACAGTCTTCCTGCTGCTTCAGCCACGCCAAAGCTTTTGAAAAACATACAAAAGATTCAGAATTGCTAATTTGTTCGTTTTCTTCGTTCCACTCCGCAGCTTACGGGAGCTCAAGTTAAACTCGAAGGAACTCTAAGAAAGGAAATCGAAAATATTTATATGTACTTCGGAAAGGACCGCTTGCATACAAGGAAAATGACAGTTAAAAAAAAAAAAAGCTTTTAAAATGGATTTTGCACGCAAGGAATGTGATAGCAGGAAAAAAAAAACCCTTTAAAAATGGATTTCGGTTAATCGAGAGTTTCGGTTAAAAGAGTTTCGGATAAAAGAGGTTCTACTGTATATATAAACTGAACTTTAAATATGTACTTTTTAAAATAAGGTCAAGTTTTAATGTTATTTTTTACGTAAACGAAAAAGGCAAGGGAAAAATTGTAAAAACAAATACAAATACATATAAAAATAAAAAAATATCCCCAACTCTTAACCCCCCCCCTCCCTCCGCGAATTAAAAAAAATGAAATTGGCAGTGTTATGTTAATTAGAATGTTGCATTATATAAACACTGACAATTCTGGGTCAGTGCGGAAATTAGATTGACTTTAAACCCGATTACTCATGTTGGGCTAATGCTGGCAATATCCAATATCCAACTTCAAACTGCTAGTTCTCAAAAAGTCGCAAAAAGTCGCAATAAATCTCTTGGGATATGATTTTAGAAGGCTCATTCTACATTTTGTACTATAAAAGTCCGAGGAACTCGGAAGGACTTTTTTTTATATATCACTTTTTATGTACAAAAATGCCTTAAAACTATGTATTTTTAAAAAAATTCCTCTGTTTTTAATTTTTGAGATTTTTGCAATCGAAAAATCAAATTAAATATATAATTTAATGTTCTTTCAGAGAAGTGCAAAGAAAAAAACGAGAAACTATCTGAAATGGTCTTAGTTAGGGTGTGAATGCATCAAATTTGCCTGAAATTCCCGCAACAGCAGAAAACGCTAAAAACTCCTAACTTCACATTAGCAATGCTCATTCATGTGAGCTGATAAAAACAAATTATAACAGAATATAAATCTTCAGATATTTCTAAATACTGTAGAATAGATTTCATTTCGAAATACGAAACTTCGATTTTCTGATTTTTGGCCACATAATCGCGATTTGGGACCACTGTGCGTCGTTGCGAAGTCACACTTTGACTTTGTGACTGTCGATGTGACGTCATAGTGACTAGAATGCGAAGTCGTTATGGCCGTTTTAGAGGTCATTTGTGGCGTTACATTGTCTCTGTGAAATCACGGTGGACAAATTTGTGAAAATGTGTAATTTGTGACTATTTTGGCATTAATTATGTGACGAACGTGTGACGAAAGCGACAATGCTCTGAAGTCATATTGTGACACATTTGTGAAATACGTGTCATTTGTGACGAACTTGTCATAAACACTGTGATGATTGTAAATGAAATACAAATTTCAAATTAATTGTTTAAAAAGCGCAAGGGACAACATAGTGAAAAAGATTCCATGCCGGGACTCGATCCCAGGGCATCAGTATAGCGCACTGATATTCTACCGACTAAACCACATGGAACTATACCCAGTCTGGAAAATTTCTCACTATTATATGTTGGCAAGGTGACAAACGCAGCACAAGATGGAACATTTATCATGAGCCGCCGACATGGGGCAAACACGAAACTTAATTAAATACAGCATCGATTGAAACTATATTAATACTTGGAAAATTTTCCAGAGTGAAACATTCGCCTTGCATGAAATATTTCAGATGAAAATCAAATTTCCAATTAAAATTGCCTTTTAAGCAATCAATTTGAAATTCGATTTTCATTTGAAATATTGTATGCAAGGCGAATGGTAATCTCTGGAAAAAATTCCAAGTCTTAATATAGTTTCAATTGATGCTGGATTTAATTAAGTTTCGTGTTTGCCCCATGTCGGTGGTACAATATAAATATCCCATCATGTGCTGCGTTTGTAGCCTTGCCAACATGTAATAGGGAGAAATTTTCCAGGCTGGGTATCGTTCCATGTGGTTTAGTCGGTAGAATGTCAGTGCACTACACTAATGGCCCGTTTTCGAGTCTCGACATGGAATATTTTTCACTATGTTGGCTTTGCGCCTTTTAAGCAATTAATTTGAAATTTGATATTCATTTGAAATATTGCATGCAAGGCGAATGTTTCTCACTGGAAATTTTTCCAAGTATTAATACTGTGATGATTCTTGTCATAAACACTGTAATGAATTTTAAAGTAAAGTTTGGTTTGAAATATAAAATCTTATCATTTTACCGTACTTTTTAGCAAAATATTGCTATTTTGGAGTCCTATTCTTCTAAAATATTTTTAATTTTTCCATTTAAAAAACAAGGCTTATCACCTGACATCTTTTTTTTATTAAGTTCTACGCTTGATCTGGAATTCAAGCTTGATATTAAGAATGTGTAAGTTTTTTAATGAGTTGCGATTTGTCATTGCTTTGTTAAATATGAACATGGAGTCTAACGGATATTAATATAACTCTTATTTTTAGAACGTTATGATATACCCTATTTATTTATTTATTTTTTATTCCCGTGTATATTGTATTTTGTGAATATGAGCTAAATAGAAGTGTTATGTTTTATAGGAAAAGACTGATCTGGAAAATAGAAAAACAAGTAAGAAAAATCATGCTCTAAGCATAGATTATTAAACAAATTCCAACACTTCTTGAATGCTTTAACAAGACATCAATGGGGGACAATTTAGGGAAATAACGTAAATAAAATAACTACGTAAACATGGAAACGCATAAAGCATTTGAAAAACTGATTTCTGCAGTTACCATCCATAGCCAAATATGTTTCCCAATTCTTTTGAACAGTCCTGTATTTGATCTGTAGATTGATATATATACTATATAATGGAAAAGTTTAGTTTATCAAGAAAACGCATAAGATGTTTAAATTCTCTTTCAGCAATTTATACTAATATATGGAAACATACTTAAAAACATTTGCATAACCCTGCAGTTTTCCAAAACCTTTATTACACGACACTATTTAGTTAAAATTTAATTCAAAAATAAGACACTCTTAAAACTACTGAAATCACATTTCCAGATATTATAATTTATAGACGGCAACGTATCCAATTCTTTGCGTGACCCTGTATATCAATTTATCTATATACTACAAACGGTTCTTATTAAATTAAATGCAGTTCAGCGTAAAAATGCATAACTCATTTAAAAACCACCTTTAAGCAATTTGCGCCCATACCCAGTAAAACTTGCGAATACTTTTGTGTAGACCTGTATATGAATTATAGCATATATATACAATTATTATGCATAAATATAGTGAATCATAAAATCGCTTATCATAACTAAAAATGTATTTCCAGCAATCATCGCTAATGAACAGTACTTCGGATACAATATAATATCTGAAATAATTTGTGTGTCCCTCTAAATGCTATATACACTTCGTATTATACATGGAATAATTCATAGTATGTAAATCTCAACGGCGTACATGAATTTCATTATATATCAAATAGATTAACATAATTAAAGTACGCCGCAAACAATTTCCTCCACCCCTACATCATTATGTATTGGAATTCCTTTTTTAACCCTGTAAAAGAACAATTATTCTTTGATCACATATTCTACAGAATGCACATTTTAGTGCGCTTCATAAATGCACATCAATTTTATTCTGTTTGAAAGAGTGTAAAATCATTAAAAATCATTTGAAACGATTTTTATTTCCACAGGTCGTAATGTAATTGAATACTTTTGACTGTCCCTGTAAATGAACTAAACATGCTACAAACTTCATTACAAATGGGGACCGTGCTATGGTTAACGTCAATAACATCCAAAAATATCAGGGCAATCCGAGTATATTTACGTGAGTTAGAACGTGGACAGCTGGCCAGACAAACCGAAGTCATAAACACTTTTCAACTTTATCAGGCATGAAATCGCTTTATTTCAATGCTTAAATAATATATTTTATTTTTTAATGCCAATAATTACTTGTATCGAAAACATAGAAAATGAGTTTACAATCGAAGAAAATTTAATAACTGTTTCTGAATTTTTACAATTAAATGTTTGATTAAAATCCAAAACAGCAAAAAAACAATGCTCAGATACAATTAAAAATAAATAAATACATCAATTTGAAAAACACTAAATAATTAGTAATTATAATTGTACTATTAAACAACAACAAACTCCAATAGATGAATTAAATCCATTATTAGATTTAACAATTTCTCAAAAATCTTACCATATGTTATAAGGAATTCCTATTATTTTATAATTTTGACAAATTTTAAATCTGAAAACATTGGTATGAAGATTTAGGATTTTAAATACTAATTTAAAATATTATTAGCAATGAAAAACAGTCTTTCAAAAGTTTCATTACTATAATGTGTAATAAGGCATTTTCCCAGTAAAATGTTAATTTCTAAATTGAAACGGTTTCGTAATATCATTATAAACGTATATCACATTTAACTCCAAAATAATAATGACGATAAATACTGTTTTAGAATCAGTCTCTGCGTCAGCATTTTTTTTCTAGCGATGGAAGATTAAGATATTTTACAGTATCGAATCGGAAAATATCGCTTCTGAAAAGAAATCCAGATCATTCTCATTGTATATAACGTAAAACTATCTAACTCATGCTAATAATTTATAAAACAGGAATAAAATATTTAAATTAAATATGACATACATTTTATGCTCCATAAATTCTGTAAATATTATCCATGTTTTATCCTAAACTGTCAGACATCTTTCTGTTATTTTAAAAAAAGCGTTGAACTAACTTCCCGCGTTAAAAGTTCTCTGATCCTTATTAACTGCGGTCAAATCCAGAAGCGCAGACGATTTTGAGCAAGCAGGTCTTTCCGTATTATTATATATATATATATATATATATATAGGGTAAATACGGGATTTATGCCGCACATTTTTTTTTAAATTGTGTATAAAGTCTTATGGTGGACATAAAATTAAAAAAAATCATGCTGTGCTATTTAATGTTAATTATACAGTGCGTGTACAGCAACAAAAAATTTCAAAACAAATTATTAATTTTTTTAACATTTTTTTTCTAAAACATTACACTGCGGCGCGTCACCCGTACATTCAGTCTGAGACGCCGCACTTGTTCGGTAGTTATGCCGCGCTTGTAATACGAACAGAATGAAATTATAAATAAACATATTAAAAAAATATTCATATCTGCACTATAATTAACGATGTAATAACAAAATGAAACTAAATGAGTACAATGAAACGTATTAGTAGATTCAAATAAATAATTGTTGCCTACTTTCACTATTAAAATTATCGACTTATTTTTTTTTCATTAAATTTTAATTGTCATTTCAGCGACAACGTAACAACAATGTATTCGAAAGGGAAAAGAAAAAAAAAAGTAAAATTGTGTTTACATAATTTCTTTGTTAACCCTTTCGGGACCGGTGGCTTTTACACACATTTTATTCGTTTGGTACCACTTTTTAAAAAAGAGTTACCTTTTCTTAAATAATCATAAAAATGCTTTAATTAAGCAAAGCCAAATTACTTTTCTTTTTTACTGGTGCGAGGAACAAGTTTTGTAAACTCTTTATGAAGGTGCTTAGATGCACCTATGGTCCCAAATGCTTTAAGAAACCTGTTTTTTCGACTACAATCTACAGAAAAAGTGTCGAAAAATTACAGTCTCTATATTACTACATTTAAACACATGATGCAACGAAGCCAATTACACTTCCTCTTTTTTGGAGTAGTTTTCTAAACATTCCTTCCAAAGAACGTCTGTGTTACGCGTAATCCAATTTTTCATTATTATAATCTTGACTTGCATCTTTCTTGCCCTTCTTACTTTTAAGTTTCTGTTTTTTCTCCTTTGGTTTTAGTAAACTTGATAACATGCCTAATATGATTAGTCTTTGCAAAAAGAAAGGAAAAGTTAATAACACTTAATCATCCCGTTCAAAAGAAACTGCGGCATATATACCGGAATAGCAGTGCGGCATGTATCCCATTTTGCGTGGTGCAGACGTCGGCCATCACAGTTACCTGTCACCGCTAATGGGAATGGACTAACCGTACACAATGTACTCTATACAAACACTACACTTAGTTTTGACTTTGAAATCATGCATGCATTTAGTAATTAGTGTATGAAAAGTATTTAAACATAACGTGTTTAAAATTTTGTACAGTGAAATCATGCACTTACGTCAAATTAAGGATTGTACTTCTACAAGTAAACATCGAAATGGGACTCACGCTATACACTGATTAAAACAATCTCAATGCGCACCTATACTGTGCGTTTGACGGCCATCTATCGATAACTACAAGAAATACAAGGGGTGCGGCATCTATCCCGTATGCGGCGACTCTCCCGGAGTTACCCTATATATATTTTTTATACAACAAATTTGGAGTTTAAATGCACAATAACTTTATCTTTACGAGAGTGTCTGTAATTAAAATCTTCTATTTGAATGAAACACCTTTCTTTTTTTTAAGTAAAGTTTGCTTTACACGTAATAAATACAAAAAAAGTATCTTCTTAATAAATGAAAAGGGAATATAGAGGATAAAAAAGTTTTCTTTGTCAATCTGTCATCCTTTTCATAGTCATTTTCTGTAGAATAAATCAATTTGTAAAATAACTTTTTTAAAAGTCATATCTCTAAAACCGAAATTTGAAATACGAATAATTATATCATGGGTTTTGTATAAATTTTGTATATATATTATTTCGGAAAATGCTAATTTTATTTAAAAAGTCTGAAAAAAGTAGAATTTTTTAAAAACATAGTTGCTTAAAATAGTTATACACTAACAGGAAAAAAATATGACCTCATTAAAAGCTGCAATCTAATAGAATTTTTTTAATTTGAAACCACAGAAGTGTTTGAATACCACTGGTCGACAAAAAAAATAAAACAACTTCCTCCCTGCAAACTAAATATGTGAAGTGTACAGATTTAATATTCCTAATTCTAAATATGTTATCCAAATTGCACCAGCACGTACTATTCTTCCGAGAAAGACTTTTATAATAATAACAATCAGTGAAGGAGTATTATATTAAATTTCAATGGTAGATAAAATTGAATTCATGAAAAAAGTGTACTTCCACTGTATTATATAACAAATTCATAACATACAGCATGGAATTCTTGTTTGTTGATAATTTTATCGTGCATTTTCCTTTTTATGTCCCCCCCCCCCCTCATTTCGGGTCCGAATTTTCTATTTGCTATTCGCTAATATATTTTCATTCCTTATGCAGCTGTAACTCTGGCATGTTTAAAATATTTCGGTTCATTTTCAAAGATTTTTGAAGTTCATATTTTTGTCATACTGTGACTTACAATATGGTGGTTTTTTTCGTCACATATGAGACGTGCAGTACGTTACATGCAGTGACATAACAGGGACGTCACATTTTTTTTTTAATTGCCAGAAATATAATTTTACATAAATAACATATTTTGAATATTTTTTGTAATTTTTTAAAGTTTTCTGAGAAGTTCACATCTCAGCCACAATCTGACATCACTGAGTGGCGACATTTTGGTCACAGAGGTGACGTGACGTCACAGTGATGTCACAATGACCTCACTGTGTCCATGCATGCTATGAGGATATAAGCAATGACTAATTGATAAATATTGTTAAGCAATTAAATTTTATCAGTGAATATTGTACTGCTGCTACTTGCAAAACTCTCTAAAAAGATTTTTTTTTTTTTTAATTAAGAAAATTAAACTGATTTGTCTGGATTCTACTTTTGCTTATTTTTTACATTATAAAAATTAATAATCACAAAAAAGCGTAGCTATAATTTACTATTTAAAAATAAATGTTAAATGTATTTGTATAGTATGCAGTGGCATTTCATACGATGAAGCAGACATGTCCAATATTGCAGGGTTACCACAATTGGAAAATTAAAAATCTAGCCATTATTCGCATGAGTAAATGCATGCAGCAATATTACCTCATAGTAGCTGTGTCCGCTACACTTGTCTTTTACGATGGTTTGAATTTAATCTTGGAAAATGCAGTTTTATTCTACTATTAGCAAACCCCGCGACTTTGCTCGCGCAAAAGTTGAAGTATGCCAAGTGATATTTGCATGACTATTTTTTATTAGATTTATTATTATTTATTTTTAGAATTTTATGCTCATTTCATACGCTCTTTTCAGTATTCATTGGAAGATTTGAATTTTTTAGAAACCATCTTAACACATTTACATCTTAAAATTAGCCATCATGTCAAATTCCAAGCTTCTTGTTTAACAGTCTACCACCTCTCTTGTGTTAGTGGCACCAACATAAAATGACGAAAAAGAGTTGAAATAGAATTTTTCGAAAAATGTTGAAACAGAGACAGTCACCTTTAATTTACCAATATTAACCTTGAAATCGGTTGGTATTTCCTAATATTCTATAAAAAACGGAATTTAGATATTTTGAAAGGAACGTTCTTGTTGTTCCTAACAACCAGGTGGTAGTGACACCTGCATAAAATATAGCCCGTATAGGGTAAGGGACTATCACCCTTCATTCGCAACCAATAACTTCTGTAATCGGTTTATTATTTCCTGAGATTCCATAGAAATCGTAATTTAGGACTCTTTTAGAATGCTTTTCGCTCCTTCCCTTCGCTTCACCCCCTTTTAATTTGGAATTTATTTTCGACTGTACTTAGAGGACATTTTTTATAACTAACTACCGTGCTATATTTAAAGTTTCTGGCCTCTTCAGTACCGCAGAAATCGCAATTTAGAAAGTTTTTTGTTCCTACATACCACTAGGGGTTGCGGCACCGACATTAAATATAGCTTATGTTTTAGCAGGTTCTATCGCCATCAATTTGCAACCATTATGTTTGAAATCGGTTTCGTATTTCATACGATTGCATAAAAAGCGTAATTTAGAACGCTTATAGAGTGCTTTTCGCTCACTTCATCCTTTTAAATTTGCAATTTTCTTTCGAAAATACATAGAAAGCATTTACATCTTTGAAATAATTACCATTCCATATTTAAAATATTAGGGCCCCTCAGTAACACAAAAATAGCAATTTAGAATTTTTTTTGCTCCTGTAACCCCCGTGTGGTAGTGACAAGAACGCAAAATATAGGCTATGTTGCACCGGAAACTGTTACCATCAATTTGAATCCATTACTTCTGAAATCGGTTTATATTTCTTGTGATTGCGTAGAATCGCAATTTAGAAAGTTTTTAGAACGCTTTTCGTTCATTTTCCCCCTTTTAAATTTCCAATTTTTAAGAAAATGTTCTGAGACATCATTTACATCTCATAAGTAATTGCCATGCCAAATTCCAAATTGCTAGACCTCACAGTATCACAAAAATCACAATTTAGAATTTTTTTTTTAAATTCATCCTCAAGGTGGTAGTGAGGCCGACATGAAATAGATCCTATATTGGAGCAGGGGCTGTTCTCATCTATTTCCAATCATTACTTTTGAAATCGGTTAGGTACTTCCTGAGAGTGCGTAGAAATAACCATTTAGAACGGCTTTTAGAACACTTTTTGTTCATTTTCTTCACCCCTTTTAAAATTCGAATTATTTAGGAAATGTTCTTACAGATAATTTATATATTATAAGTAACTGCAATGGCTAATTTCAAGTTGCTAGCCTCTGCAGTATTACAAAAAACGCAATTTAGATCGTTTTTTTGCTGCCGAAGACCTGTTGGGGTAGTGGCACGACATGAAATACAGCCTACGTATGTTTGATCGAAGGCTGTCACCATCGCATTCTTTCTGTCTCCATCATTATTTTTTTTAATCGGTTCGGTATTTCCTGAGATTGCGTAGAAATCGCAATTTAGAAAAATTTTAGAAAGCTTTTTGCTCATTTTCACCCCTTTTAAGTTTCGACTTTTTAGGAAACGTTCTTAGAGATCATTTGCATCATATAAATAACTCCCTGCCTAATTTCAGGATTCTAAGCCCTTCACTAACACAAAAATCGCAATTTTTTCCTTCTGCAACCTTTTCGTGGAAATAACACCGACATGAAATGGAGCAAGAGCTATGTTGGAGCAAGAGCTGTCATCATCAATTTCCAAACATTACTTTTGAAATCGGTTGGGTACTTTCTGAAAATGCGTAAAAATCGCAATTTAGAACGTTCTTTAGAAAGCTTTTCGAGCATTTTCAACCCTTTTTTAAATTTCGAATTTTTTTAAATGTTGTTAGAGATCATTTATATAATATAAGTAACTACCATGCCTAATTTCAAGTTGCTAGCGCCTGCAGTATCTCAAAAAACACAATCTAGAATTTTTTTTTTCTCCTGCACCCCCTTTGGAGTAGTGGCAACGACATAAAATATTGCCTATGTTGGAGCGAGGGCCATCGCCATCGTTTTCCCACCAGTTTTTAAAAAACCGAATCGGTACTTTCTGAGATTGCGTAGAAATCGCAATTTAGAACGTTTTTTAGAACGATTTGCGCGCATTTTCAACCCTTTTAAATTTTATTTTTTTAAAGAAATGTTTTTTGAGATCATTTCTATCATATACGTAACTACCGTACCTAATTTCAAGCTGCTAGCTTCTGCAGTATCACAAAAAAAAACGTAATTTAGATCGTTTTTTGCTCCTGCACCACCTTTGGGGAAGTGGCACCGACATAAAATATTACCTATGTTGGAGCGGGGGCTGTATCTATATTTTTCACTCCATTTTTTAAAAATCGAATCGGTACTTTCTGAGATTGCGTAGAAATAGCAATTTAGAACGTTTATTAGAACGCTTTTTGCGCATTTTCACCCCTTTTTAAATTTCGAATTTTTTAAGAAATGTTCTCAGTCTTAAGTACCTACCATTCCAAATTTCATGTTTCTAGGCCCTTCAGTAACAAAAAAAATCACATTTTTAGAACGTTTCTTGTTCCTGCACCCCTTTTCACCAGTGGCATGGATATAAGATATAGCTTATGTGCTAAGTTGGACTAACACCATCATTTTGATATCATTACTTTTGGAATCGGCTGGGTAGTTCCAGAGCTTTTCTCCTACAAATAAAAAAAAAAATATTTCTTTATAATACTAGTATAGATAATTGGACACGGAAACTTACCATAATTTAAAAATTGAATAGAAAAAAGCTCCTACCCGACATGTATATGCCAAAAAACTCAGGAACCGTTCCCTATTAAATATATATATATTTTAAGAAAGATAATTTCAAATTTAACTAAATGTAATCGTAATAAACATCTGAACAAGACGTCGTTTGGTTCTTTAAACGATGATACACTAAAATAAAACTACAACGTTCTAAAAATCATTTCTGATTTTTCAAAAAAAAAAAAAAAAAAAAAAAAAAAAAAAAAAAAAAAAGATTTCTATCCATGTTTTTACAAAATGTTAGAATTAATATCTGAATTGTAATCGAAAATTTTATTGTATAATCCACTTTATGCTTACATCTCCGTGTACTCATATTGATTCTACTATATTTTATGCAATAGTTTACTTTTTTGCAAAATTTCTAATAACTATATCTATAGTTTTCTTATCAAAAACAAAATTGCGAAAGTTTAATTATCACAGTTTGTCGACGTATAGTCACGTTTTATGTGAACGGGTACAGGAGCATTCATTTGCACGAAGATGGTTCATTTTTTATGGAAAGACATTTTGTAATACTGAAATTAAATTGTAAAAAAATAATTTTGTATTAATTTAGTATTAATTTTACTTTTATTTCATAATTAATATTCAACAATTGGGATAGTAAAAATAAATTTCCATTAAATATTTGCGTTTCATGGAGGCATGGAGGAATGTTTCTATTTTCCAAGGATGGCTTTTCAGGAGAGACCGATTCGATTTTTTTTTCATTTCATACATCTCATATTAGAAAGCATAGAGCTTTAAAAAAAAACACAGTATCAGCTCAAGATATTATATGATTTACCCGAAAACTTATTTACCCTCCTACCTATTTACTATTTTATTTTAGCACACAAGCTGGAGTCCAAAGGGTTAAATATAAAACTTTTTTGAAAAAAAAATATTTGTCGTGTGGTCTCAGGTGTTCTGCTATAAGTATGCAAAATTTCATGTCTCCAACTTAATTATGGGTCTCATTTAGAAAGAATTGCTTAAAATATATATGTGGGAGATCAAAGGATTAAATGTAAGACTTTTTCAAGATTTCATAATATGTCGCCTGGCCTCAGGTGTTCTGCTATAAGTATGCGAAATTTCAAATCTCCAATTTAATTATGGGCTCAGTTAGAAAGAATTGCTTAAAATACACAAGCTGGAGTCCAAAAGGTTAAATATGAAACTTTTTTCGAAATTTATTATCTGTCGTGTGATCTGATGTTTTCAGCTATAAGCATGCAAAATTTCAAGTCCCCAATTCACATAAGGACTCTGTTAAAATGAATTGCTTAAAATACACAAGCTGGACTCCAAAGGGTTAAACATAAAACTTTTTCGAAATTTATTATTTGTCGTGTGATCTGAGGTGTTCAGCTATCGGAATACAAAATTGCATGCATCCAATTTGATTAGGAATTCTGTTATAAAGGATTGCTGAAAATACACAAATTAGAGCCCAAAGGGTTAAATGTAACACTTTTTCAAAGTTTTATGGTTTGTTGTGTGGGCTCATGTGTTTAACAATAATAATTCAAAATTCCATGTCTCTAACTTAATTAGGGGCTATGTTAGAAAAAATTGCTTAAAATACACAAGTTGGAGTCCAAAGGGTTAAATATAAAACTTTTTTCAAAATTTTATGATTTGTCTTGTTGTATTGTCTCAGGTATTCAGCTATAAGTATGCGGAATTTCATGGCTCCAACCTTATTAGGGGCTGAGTTAGAAAGAATTGTTTGAAATACACATGTGGGAGCCCAAAGGTTTAAATTTAAGACTTTTTCAAAATTTTAGGATTTGTCGTTTTATGTGAGGTGTTCAGCTATAAGTAGTGAAAATTTCAAGTCTCCAACATGTATAGTTTCTGATAACGGGCTCTGTGACGGACAGACAGACAAAGGAGTGAGACGAATAGGGTTTCGTCAGATGAACGAAACCCTAAAAACCTTAACGTGTCTTAACGTATCTTTAATTCTCCTGCCAATAACTCATCTCGAGCTACGAGCGAAAATAGTTTGCATCCACACATTGTCGGTTTTTCTACTCATGTAGTCGGTAACTTCGCATTCTATTCAGTTTTTGCGCATGGCTGAATGCAGGCAGTTATTCTTCTGTTAATGGTATTTCCAGCACCTCGTTTTATGCAATGTTTCGGCAAATTTGCGGTGCGCCATATGTATTATATTGTGTGGTAATGATATATGAGATAGCTATGTTTTCATTTTGAAAATATGTAATATTTCATTGTTTAAACAGCATATTGTTACTATTTGAGGGTATGTCTATCTTAGTTACCTTGTCTTTAAATATTTAATGATATTTAAGTTTTACGATATCAAAGTAGTGGTGTCTGCTTTTGTGATTTTAAATAGAAGTATGAAATGTTCGACGTGTCTTCAACTTTTAATTAGCTGGTAGTGAGGGAGCAGATGTCATATATTCCCGCGGCTGCCATCTTGGATTTTTCTTGGCGGGAAAACTCCTTTCCCGCCAAGTAGTAAATGTCGCCAAGCACCAATTTATGCGCATGTTAGGCTTAACGAAAATAACGTGTAAATAATAAACGAAACTCGTTAAAGTTTCAATTAGTAAATAAACGAATGAACGCTACGCGTTCATAAACCGAAAGAAAATCACTAGATTCAGCAAACTACTTCAGCAGCAATCTGTAAAATGCACGAAACTCGTTAATGCGGCAATTAGTAAACTACGTATGAACGCTACGTGTTTATTAACCGAAAAAAAAATCACTGGATTCAGCAAACTACTTCTGTAGCAATCACAAAGATGCTCAACATTTGTTAAAGCAGCAGTTAGCAAATGCACGTATGTTGTTGTGCACCAATCACAAAAATGCACGAAATGCATGAGAAATATACAATAAAAGGCTAATATAAAACATTACAACAAAATATACATAAAATTACCAACATACCTTAACAGACATCTCGTTCCTTGAAACACAACTGTAAAAAAAAAAAAAAGTTACTTGCCATAATTCCTCAAATTTCAAGTCGTCGTAAAACAGTCATTTAACATTACAGAAAAAAAGAATAAATACTCACAATTTCAAACTAAATCACACAACAAATTTAACTTGCAATATTGAACATATACTATCAATATCAAACTTCGCATTACTGTAATTTTAATTTTACAATCAAAAACCAATACAAAATGTCTCCGTTCTTGAAAACTTACCTTACTACAAATTACAAAATATGCGGAGTTGAGTTGTCAAAACACCGCTCAGCTAATTTTTCAATCACGAATATCAGAATACATCATTAATAATGCCAATAAAACGATGTTTTCAATAACAACAACAAAAAAAAACAATATTGCAGAAACAATTCACATAAATAACACTATTTAAGTAATAAATTAGCAACAAATATCAAATATACATCAAATTCTCTAATATTTCTTAATAACATCTCCCACAGCAGGTAAAAAAACTACGGAAGCCTTAATCCATCAAATAAATCCAACGCAAAAGACAATCTCCTAAAAAAATGGGGTTACCAGAACCAACACTCAACGTGGTTGCCACATCGATAAAGATCGACAGCATCGCCAACAAAAAATCACCAAGAAATCCAAAATAGCGGCCTTAGGAATATAAAGCATCTAATCCGTAATTAAATCTTTACACTGCGCTTTTTACTATGTTCTGGCCTGAATTTAAGTTGTATAACCTCGACGAATTTTTCACAAATAAGTAAGTGCATATTGTATGCTTTCAACAACTGGGCACATTCTTTTGCATAAAATAAGAGCATATTTGATGTTTGCAAAAAAAAAGCGTATTTTTATGAGCAAGAAAGTCTGTACAGTAAAACCTCTGAATAACGGACACACCGGGAGTGCGGAAATTTTCCGCTATTTGGATGTGTTCGCTACTCACAGATAAAGATGTATAATTATATAGATATTGGGAATAAAAAAATAAATTTGTCCGCTAAATAGAGGAATCTGTGATTCAGGACTAACCGTTATGAAAGATCTTCTGCAAATTGCAATTTTGCAAGACGAAAAAAATAACTTCTATAGTATTTTTTAATTAACTTCTGTGGTAGGTAAACGTCTGTGTGAGGGTTAACTTCTATGATGTTTTAACTTCTATTGGAGGCTTCCAGGAGGGGGGGGGAAAGCCCGTCCCTTAAATGGATAATTTTTCCTTCCTCGTATTCTTAGTGCTTATATATTTTAAGTTATTCGTATAGAAAAATAAATACAGCATGTATTTCAAAAACTTAGAAAAAGAAAATGTATTTCATTGAAATTCACAATCCGCAGGGGAAGGGTTGAGATGTCACTGCCAATGAACTTAACACTGGCTTGAAGCACCCGATTGAGATTAGTTTTTAACACATAAACATCAAAAGTGACAGATCTAAAAATAAATTTCCATAGCAGATTTAGAAGTGAAAAACCGCACGCAAAGTAATTTTTTTTACTGATATTAATTACTTTAACTTACTTGAAAAGTATAAATTCACTATTACTTTAAAAATTGGAGAAAAATAAATTTTGTTTATTAAGTTTCAAAAGTTATGTGGGAAGGGGATCCGGGTCAGCGCCACCTGAATTAAGTTCTGCCCATTGAACTCGTTTGAAATACATTTTTAACACATTAACTTAAAAAATATCTAACACTTCATTTCCATGGTGGATTACCCAAAAAGGAAAATTCATAGCTGTATTTTCACTTAATGTTTAATTCTTTTAAGTTACTCGAAAGGAATAAATTTACTGTGTTTTTTTAATCAGAAAAAAAAATTAGTTTGTTAAATTTCAAAATTCTGGGTGAGGGCAGATGCCCCCTTCAAACTACTGCAATCTAAATACATTGCTGCTTTCGCCCACCCAGTTTAAATGAAATTTTAATACACGAATCTAAAATTAACTGAAATTGAATTTGCATGAAGACCCCCCCCCCCCCTGACTCCAACGCAAATTTTCTGCTGTACATTCTCTTAGTGTTTATTTATTTTATGTTATTCAAAAAGAATAAATTTACTGCGTTTTTCAAAATCTGTCAAAAAGAAAATTTGTTAGTTAAATTTTAAAATTCGAGGATCGCTTTTTCATTTAAGAAATATTTTCAAAACAATCAAATTGAAAATATGTGCAATTGCCCCCCCCCCCTCCTACAAACATTAACAGTAAATGAACAGTAAGTTTTACAAACAGTAAGTTTAATAACAAACCGATATCCGTAAATATATAAAAGCAGAAGAAATAACAGTGATGTTATTCGAAGCCTTTCAAGTTCATCTGTATCTGTTTCGGAAATCAGAAGACGTAATATTTTTTTAAAGCAAGAAAAAATAATAAAAGGAAATTTATTTCAGTGTATTATACAGAATAAGAAATCATTTATGTAATAAAAAAATAAGTTTGTTTTGAAATCATTCTCCTTTTCCTTCCTACGTCATAAAATATGCAGTTATTCTGATATAATTAATTTAATACGAATGTCAACGAAACTGCAAAATTTCTATGAGATTTCATAATTATGCCACTTGCCAGAGGTTATCTTCATCAGAGATAATATATTTTGCCGTGAGTGGAAATAATAATTCTAATACGTTTCACAATTGAATCTCTACATTAGTGAAGACTCAAATATACATATGTATGAAATTTCGAATAATTCCGTCTTCGGACTTAAGTCAAACTAATATATTTCGCAATGAGTTTAAGCTTTAAGTGAAACTGAATTTAAAGGCATATCCTTGAATAAATTTCTATTGTTAACTGAATGCCTGGAGACATTCTAGAGACATGTTAATAAATTAGAAATACGTTTGTCATATCTACAAATGTCTTTAGTATTTAATTTTAGATCGTAGAAGTTTCACTTATTTTAATTGAATACAAAAATCGTAAACACATTGTGTTCAACCTTTTTAAACATATTTTTTAAACCTCTTTCTTAAATTATGCTTAAAAATGAAAATTGTTTCATTAAATAAAATATTTTTTAGCAGTGTTTTAATAATAATCGAAAGCAAAATATAATTATCATTATAAATAACTAGGGGGCTCTGCCCCCTGCAAGCTACGCTCGCCAACCCCCCATTCAGACACCGCAGAATCTAAAAGCACGCTAATTTGATCGGTTTTAAAAAGATTAGAGAAGACTGAATTATAATTGAAAAAACCTATAGCGCTCTCCCTGTAAACGGGTTTCCATTCAATTCCCTTTAATTGCAAAAATTTAAGGCCGAATCATTTGGTATTAAGACATTCAACGGTTGTTTTCGTGTTTGATTAAATAAGACCAGTTAAACATTTGAAAGGAAGCTAAAATAAAATGAATTAAGTAAACAGAGTCTTTGCTTCCCGGTGTTTTTTAACAGCGTTATAAAACGATTGACATAATACAATTTACTACAATTTACCGCTTTAACCCCTTCAAGGGCGGTAGTTCATTTTTGGACCACTTAATTTTAATTCTTAAATGCACCAGAATATTGGAATGAAAATTTTCCTTTTATTATTAAGTGAACAAAAGCATTTTCGTATTTCGAAATTTGTATGTAAATTCTGGTGCTATTTACTGATTTCAACATTTTACGAATAGAGGTACCTTGCCCCTGAAAGAGTTAAACGCATATTAATGTATTTATTATTTTAAAGTTTCCTTTCTCTTTTAATATTCACGTGTAAATCCAATTTTCAAGACATAATTTTCAATATTTTCCTGCTTGTAACACGTACTCATTTAATAGTAATTTTAAAGGGGTTTTTTTCTGTTTTTAACAGTCACGTGTAAATAAATTTTTAATCGTTAGGAAATAATATTATTTGCGCTGTTTTTAGAATTGAAAATAATCTCTATAATAATATTCTAATTCATGTGACTATTATTAACAATTCTGGACGGATTCCTTCGCTTTTTATATTCCAGGTGGTCATTTTGGTACTTTAATGTTAGCCAAACACAGGTGATAAGTCGCCAAATATTATTCTATTGCCATGATTTCACTTATATTACTATAGTTCAAGTCATGTAACTGCCATAAACAATTACAACACTTCGCTTTTCCTAAGAAAGGTTTTAATTTTGATTAAAGAATCAAAGTTATTTTTTCGAATAAAACTACATAAAAGATGCCATGATCACAAAGAATTCTTGATACTTTTATGTTAGCCGGGTGAAAATCTCGCCAATAGCTTTTTTTAACTCGCCAGTTAGCTTTTTTTTTAATTTTCGAGTGGTAAATTTAAACGGTACTTCTTGGTTATCCCATCGACCAAAATCGCCATAATATAAGATTAAATGCCGATAATGGTTGATCGTAAATGTCACATTCACTTGACTGTAAGGAAGTTACACGTGTTTACGCCACCAAGGGATTTTTATTTCGATGTTTTATTTTTATTTTTATCAATGCTAGGCACAGATGTCATATACGACCCATATTGGTGAGACTTTTTTTCCGATGGCAATTTGGCGAAAACATCAACAGCATAAACAACAACGTCCGGGTTACCATATCAAGCAAAATAACGACACTTTGGCGCCAGTTAAGTACCCGTTGCATATATGACATTGGCGTCAGAAAAAAATCGCGCCAATATATGACATCTGTGCCCAATGCTATACTAATTTATTTCGGCACTGATCACTACCAATATTGGCGCGTTTTTTTTCCGACGCCATTTTAGCGAAAACATCACCACCATCACGCTTCCCATCAAGCGAGGCAGCAACAACTGAGTGTGCGCAGGCAACGTCGCTTGATGTCTCCGTTTACGTAGCGACATCTGGTATCGCGTACACTAACTAAATACTTCCGAGCATGTTTTGCTGTACTTTGAATAATACTACATGTATTTTTCTGTAAGGGTTGATCATTTATATAATTTATTTGCAAAGACTTCATCTAATTCTGATTTTGATCGTAAATTAAAGATCATTGGACATTACAGAGCATTTCAGTGTTGGATTAAATTAGTTACCGTAAAGAAGGAATTTACCAATTTGAAACCTGCTAAAGCTAACCACACAGAACCGAAGCCAGGTGCATTTATTGTTTTTAAGGGATTTTATTATATCTGACGCACCTTTAAGCAATGTATTTACATTTATTTGTATCTTATGAATTTTAGTTATTAATCAAGTTGAGGTTTGCTCTTAAATTTTTACTTTTTATTGATTAATTCTTTATCAATTTAAATTATAACACATAAATACAGAAGCATTATTTCCATTTTTTATACAGTACATTTTCCAAATTCATTATTTTGTTGGGTCTAACCTTATACATTATTTAATCTTTCTAAACCAACGAAAACACACCATAAAAATTCATTAAGCACAGTGTATGAATAATTCTACTTTATTTCTCTATGTTTTAATAACCCCTTCGTGAGATATAGAACAAACAATGTAATCATCTAACATGAATTAAGAATCAAATAAATAAATAGAAATGCTTAATTCATCTTTAAAAGTTAAAGTTAAACCTACACTAAGTGCAAAATTACTTAAAAGATGACACAGTATTTAAAAATGTTAAATTATTTTGATACCTTAGTATACTTTCAACTATAAAACATAGTCCTCTTCGGAGGAATATAAGAAATACAACAGTTATTGATTGAACGCCTAATTTTCAAAATCCACGTAGATGGTGACGAAAGGAGTGAAAGTGGAAGTTAATTTATAGATCCGGAAACATTGGGAAAATAAAATAAAATAAAACATGGATACAGGGAAGTGGAAGATTACTTGTTTTTTCTTTCTTTAAGCAAACTGAGCCAAATTCTGGGTATATTGTAGGATAAAACTTCATTACAAACTGTATTTTCTTTAGTAATAATTTCTATTGATTCGCGGATAATTAAATCATGATAATTCTTTGAGGGATATATAATTTTTGCGTTTTCGAATTTACTTGTATATTCTGCTTCTGGTTAAGTCTTGACAGGGCTGTTGTAGGTCGGTTATACTTTAAATCTCTCAAATGTTCTTTAATACGAACTTTAAGTTTACGTGAAGTCATGCCTATGTATTCGAGATAAATATCTTCAGTTTTCACTGGAATTACATATACCCCAGAAACTTCATCCCTCGGGATCGGGTCCACTTTGGCATTAATTTAAATATGCCAAATGATATTTGCATGACTATTTTTTATTAGAAGAACACTTTTTGGAATAATTCAAAAATTACAAATGAAGCCGCAGTTTGACAAGACTTCATTATAAAAGTGCAGTAAACTGAAATGAGATTTTAATTAATAAGAAGAACTAAAACTAATTCCAAATAAATGTTAATTTAGAAAGTATTTTGAGACGTTTATGCTCATTTCATATGCTCATTTCAGTATTCATTGGAAGTTTTGAATTTTTTAGAAACCATCTTAACACATTTACATCTTAAAATTAACCATCATGTCAAATCCCAAGCTTCTTGTCTAACGGTCTACAATCTCTCTGGCGTTAGTGGCACCAACATAAAATGCCGAAACAGAGTTGAAATAGAAGGTCTCGAAAAATGTTGAAACAGGGACCGTCACCACTAATTTGCCAACATTAACATTGAAATCGGTTGGTATTTCCTAATATTCTATAGATAATGGAATTTAGATGTTTTTAAAGGCTTTCTTGTTGCTCCTGTCAACCAGGTATAGTGACACCAACATAAAATATAGCCCGTATAGTATCAAGGACTATCACTCTTGATTCGCAAGCAATAACTTCTGTGATCGGTTTATTATTTCCTGAGATTCCATTGAAAACCATAGAAATCCATAGGATCCTTTAAAATGCTTTTCACTCCTTCCCTTCACTTCACCGCTTCTTAATTTCGAATTTAGTTCAGATAGTTGTTAGAGGACATTTATATTTTATAACCAACTACCGTGCTATATTTAAAGTTTCTAGCCTCTTCAGTACCGCAGAAATCGCAATTTAGAAAGTTTTTTGCTCCTGTAAGCCTTAGGGGTTTTGAGACCGATATAAAATATAGCTTATATTTGAGCAGGCTCTATCACCATAAATTTGCAACCATTATGTTTGAAATCAATTTCGTATGTCATACGATTGCATAAAAATTGTAATTTAGAAAGCTTATAGAACGCTTTTTCTCACTTCATCCTTTTAAATTTGGAATTTTCTTTCGACAATCCTTAGAAAGCATTTGCATCTTTGAAGTAATTACCATTCCAAATTTAAAATGTTATACCCCCTCAGTAACACAAAAAAACGCAATTTAGAATTTTTTTTCTCCTGTAATTCTCAGGTTGTAGTGACAACTACGTAAAATATAGGATATGTTGGAGCGGGGAGTGTCACCAACAATTTGAACCCATTACTTTTGAAATCGGTTTATATATCCTGAGATTACGTAGAAATCAATATTTAGAACGTTTTTAGATCGCTCTTCGTTCATTTCCACACTTTTAAATTTAAATTTTTTAAGGAACTCTTCTCAGAGAGCATTTACATCTCATAAGTAATTACCATGCCAAATTTCAAGTTGCTAGCCCCTTTCAGTATCACAAAAATCATAATTTAGATAGTTTTTTAAAATGCTATCGCGATGTGATAGTGACGCCAACCTGAAATAGATTCTATATTAGAGCAACGGCTGTCATCATCAATTTCCAACCATTATTTTTTAAATTGGTTGGATACGTTCTGAGATTGCGTAGAAATCGCAATTTAGAACGTTTTTTAGAAAGTTTTTCGTCCATGTTCACCCTTTTTAAATTTCGAATTATTTAGGAAATGTTCTTAGAGATGATTTTATCTTATAAGTAACTACCACGCCTAATGTCAAGTTGCTAGACCCTGTAGTATTGCAAAAAATTCAATTTTGATCGTTTTTTGCTCCTTCACCTCAATTTGGGTAGTGGCACCGATATGAAATACAGCCAAAGTTGGAACGAGGTCTGCCACCATCGTTTTCACATTATTATTTTTTAAAGTCGGTTCGGTATTTCCTGAGATTGCGTAGAAATTGCAATTTAAAAGTTTTTCCGCTCATTTTTACCTCTTTTAAATTTCGATTTTTTAGGAAATGTTCTTAGAGATCATTTGTATCTTATAAATAACTGGCCTGCCTAATTTTAGTATTCTAGGTCCTTCAGTAACACAAAAAATAGGAATTTAGAAGTTTTCTTGCTTCTGCAACACCTAGGTGGTAGTGACACCGGCATAAAACAGAACAATTGTTGAGCAAGGACTGTCATCATCAATTTCCAACCATTACTTTTGAAATTGGTTGGGTACTTTCTGACATTGCGTAGAAATCGCCATTTAGAACGTTTTTTAGAACTCTTTTCGCGCATTTCATACCTTTTAATTTTTTTTAAGAAATGTTCTTAGAGATCATCTATATCTTATAAGTAACTATCATGTCAAATTCCATGTATCTGGGCAGTTCAGTAACACAAAAATCGCAACTTCGAACGTTTTTTTTTTTTTTTTTTTTTTTTTTTTTTTTTTTTTTTTGCTCCTGCATCCCCTTTGGGGATAGTGGCATCGAAATAAAATGTAGGCTTTGTTGGAGCAAAGGTTGTCACCATCATTTTGACAACATTATTTTTTTAATCGGTTTTGTACTTCTAAATACTAAAATTCACGTACCAAATGTTTATCAGAATATCGTGGAATTTTTCAATCATTTCTGATGTCATAACTTTAGTTGGACGAATTATACGTTCTTCATCAAAAATGCTTGTGCGGCCGCGTTTGAATTCAGCTGTCCAATATTTTATGGTTGATAAGGAAGGGTCAGAGTCCCCATAAACTTCTCTGTGTTCCCCTTTAATCTGATAATTTCTTTTCTTTTCTAAAAACGGGTATTTTTTCACTGCTCGATATTCAAATTTTACCATTGATGAAATATCGCCAAAGTTGTTCTATTCAAATGCTTCCACTCACAAACTAAACCACGTAGCGACATGCAATTTGCCAGTTGTTGTTGTGAAAGGTCACCTTTGCTAAATATATCATTTTTTAAATTCTAGTAGCGCCCCCTTTGGTCGAGGCCAGGTATAAATCATACAGCCCTCGTATCTCTATTGTACTAGTCGCGCGGTGGGTGATTTTTCTATTCTAGATTGCCAAAATCATTTTTGCGTCAATATAGTTGCATCACCGTGAAATTGAAAAATGTCACTAATATTCACTATTGAATGTTAGGTGTTGAAAATGTAGCGTGTAGCAATCATAATTTCGTCACAGGGACATTCAAGAGAATTTCATTACATTAGGGCATATGGCGAAAATCGTTTTGATGTTTTTTAACGATATTTCATAATTTTAAAAACTTCGAAATTTATATACATGCATATGATGTGCACTGCAAGATGATTACTATAGAATATGGTATGGATAGCATTTATCGATCATTTAGAGGGAAACTAAAAATAATTGTGTTACATCACGGTCTATGGAGAAAAATTGTTTGCGGTGTATTTTGTTCATATTATACTATTTCAAAAATATTTAAATTTATATTTATGTCCGAGGGGCTCTATAAGATGCTTACTATTGAATATGATGTGCTTTCATCTTTCGTATAAAGGGGCACACAAAATAAATAAGTTATATTTCTCTCTCTATGAACAATAATTGGTGAAAGTGCGGTTTCTGTTGTGGAACACTTTTTAAAATTATAAATTGCTGACGAGGAATTTTCAACTGTGCTATGAGTTCACTAACTGTTCTAAATTTTAGCATATTGTGAATTATATGATAAATCTATTCTTCATGTACAGGTATGTACAAAATTTTCAGTTAGTTTTTCGACTTTGGTTGAAATTGCGTTTTAAAACATGTTATACGTTTTACAAATTAGTATTTAGGTATCATTTTTCCCATTATTAAGTTATGGTGTTTTAATATAGCGATTGCATTAAAAAAAGTTTCATAACCTGAATGACGCATGATTGTACTTTCTTCTTGATAATTTTAATGATACTTCCTTAACGGTATGGAAGCTAATGTGATGAAAAAATATTTTTGTATTATTATAACAAATCATAAAATTTCCTTTCCTAAAAATTAAGATACGGTGCGAACATTCGACATCTTTAATGAAAATTACTGTATTGTATATTCTTTTGTATATTTATATTTATCTGTGCACACAAGAACCTTATGTAAAGAATGGGAATCATAAGATATCATGAGAAAATGTCTACATTATGTTTTGCATTGTATCAAATCTGGATATGGCGAATTTGTCTGAATCAATTTTCTAAACACTCGAAAATTCCAGCCATGTAATATGTTTTACATCATTTTGTCCTTATATATATACAAATAACTGGCAACATTTGTCCTAATTTCGTCATAAGTTTAAACATTTCGTGCTTGCAGAACTTCATGTGCTATTCATTGTAATTTTCCTCGATATACAAAACATTTTCAACCAAATTCACATTATCGTCAAATTTTAAATCTTGTTGCCGTTGCATAATGTTGCAAAAGTTCATTTATGTGACAAATGTAAATTCTGCTGTCTTTGATAAAAAAGAAAATGGGACTTGAGCTAAAAGTAAAAAAAAAAAAAAAAAATCTATATGATTATAAGCTATAAACAATTCTAAAAACTAAGGTTGCACCTAAGGGCAGAAAAATTAAATTGGAAAGAAAAGGAAATAATCTAAACTATTTAATCATATCAAAAATTCAGCTTAATCGTGCTTCATCATATAACTTTTTCTATATTAAATCTCAAAAATTGTAAAATTATGCATAGTTTTTTGCGATATTAAATATGAAATAACAGCTGATATGTGCAAAATTTATGTACATAAATCCGATAAAATAAAGTCCATATTTCGTTTGGAAGTGTAAATAATCGAGCAGTATATTTTATTCCGCTTCAAGTAAGAGATTAAAAAATATTCTCAAATTGGTTGATTCATTCCCAACAACGAAGCACTAACTTTACACTAGTCTATGGACCGTACTATTATATTTATATCAAAACTAATAACAGGGTACAACGCCCTAACTATTGAGCTATAACAGGCAAAAAATATATTATGCTAAGATAAACTTTTTAAAATCGACTTTTGACAAGCTAGAATCGGCAAATCACTCACCAAGAGTCGGTTTATTAACTATTAAAATTTCACGCAAGTTCTCGATGGCGTGATAATACAGTCGAAATTAGCTCCGTGTTTTTACTCATATCATGCCAAGATAACAACGAGGCAAATTGAATTATTAATATTGTACTAACCAGTATATTTATTATGTTAAAATTTAATGTCATAATTCGATGCTACGATACGGCCGGCAAAAGGAAGAAATGGTTCCCTGTTTTGATATATCATACCAAGATATCATAAGGCAGATTTATTTATTTATTATTAATCGGTATTTTTTATGTGTTAAAGTTTCACGCGAAAATTCGACGAAATGCTAGAATCGCAAAAATGAAAAATTTGCTCAACGTTCTTCTCCTATCGTACGAAGATATCACGAGGTACGTAGAAATATTTGCGCTGTACCACTCAATATATTTAACGTGTTAAAATTTCATTATGTAATTTGAAAACGTTATAGTACCGTCAAAATCATAAAGTCTTACTCCGTTCTTTTTATATCGTTCCCAGATATCAAGCCATAAACAGAAAATATACTGTACTAATCGGGGTCTTAAATGTGTTAAACATTTTTGCCACAACTCGATCACATGATAATACCATCATAAGTAAGAATTGGGTCCTCTCTCTGCTCATAATGTACTAAGATATCACGATATATCAGACAGATACATCTGTATTGTACGATTCGATATCTTTAACGTGTTAAAATTTAACTCGATGACACAATATCATCGCCAAAATGAAGAAATAGCGCCACACTTTGCTCTTATCATACATAAATATTACAAGGCACACTAGTCAGACATTCTGTAAACCGGTGGAAGTCTCGCATAGCCAGAGTGTGAATGGTTTTTACTTTGTCACCAATAAATACAAATAGTAATCATAAAGTTACAAATTCTATAAATTCTGAAATAAATTAAGTTGAAGAATACTTTTTTAAAAATAGTGATGACAGTTGTAAAAACGGTACTCACCCGGGGTATGTCACACCCCATGCGACTGCTCCCAGGTAACGTACATACGACTATCGGATCCTACATAATAAATTCCTCTTGAAACTTTCTGACCTAGTAATTAGCAGGGCAATATAATGAACAATTTTATGTTTATAGTGTTACATAACTAAATTTAGAAATAATTTTCTTTCATAAATTTAAGCCTGTCTGCGTTTCTGAGCATGATATGATAATACAGAGGATATATAAGATTAAAATATGTTGTCTAATCTTTAATTTAGCAAAAATTTTGTCTCGTATCTCGATGACATGATTATATCACCAAATAAAGAATGGACAACCGCTTGTTGTATCAAGATATGCCGAGGCAAATCAGCCATTCTTTCATCTATAGTTAATAATCTTAGACTATTACAAAATTTCCTCTTGTTGCTCTATGATGTAGTCCTTTTTAACTACGCCTTCCGTCCTAATAATAATAAAAAAACGTTTGACTGCTAGATAATTTCTAAATGTTTAAAACAAACACTATCATTACACTTTCGATTTAATTTAACATGCAGCTTTATATATTGATATTTTAAAAATATTTATACATTAAAAATACTACGATTATTCAGACATACAAGTTAAAATTATATAAATACATATACAGTAGAACTACGTTAATCCGAATCCCGGTAATCCGAACCGATTTTATTTTCCAAAAATATACTTGAACAAATTAACTGAAAAGACTAACTTATGAAATTTTCGGGATTACAGGATAAATGTCGGGAAAAGCATGTAGAAGTTATAATTAAACACAAAATGTCAGTAGAGTGCGTTTTTAATTCTTCAAACAGCTTGAATAGAATTAAAAAAAAAAGTCCTTCCGGCCAGTGCCGGGAGGAAGAGGTAGCTTTCATAATCCTTATTTTAAAAAAGCCAACTTATATCATGCAAACACACGAAGCTAAATTTAGTGGAAACCGAATATAGGAGATTCAATACTAATTTTTATCAATATAATGAATGAGAATTTCGCGAAATTAGTCAGCTTTATCCAAGCTGCTTTTCTTTAAAGTAACTTATATTTCGCTGCCAAATTCGGCAATTTCTTAAAGTGCCTGTCATTTTAAGACAACATGTGGGATGAGGCTAAGCAGTTAACTTGGTCGAGACCTTAGTAATTGCTGTGCACATGCTCACTCACATCGGAATTGGTTAATATATAGGAGTGCTGTCGCATGCAAAAAATCAGATTTTTCAAAATATCACCCACAATAGAAATTGAAACTGCTATATCTGAGCCATTTTTTAAGGTAAAGACAAACAAAAAATGCTCCTGAATCCTTATATCAAGATCAAATACTTAAGAAAGAAACCTTTTTCAATTTCTAATTTTTTTGCACCTCACTTTAAATATATATATATTTTTTAATTTAATGGCCGCCATTTTGAAATAGATGGCTGATGAATCTGGCCAGCGAACTTGGTCGAGGTGTTGATGTATACTATCCACATGCCTTCTTACATCGAAATAGGCGAATACGTGTGTTATCGCGTGACAAATACAAGATCGTTTCAAAATGTTAGCCATGCTAAAAATTCGAAGTGCTAGAAATCAACCATTTTTTAAGATATCAACAAAAGAACAAATTTTCAGAAACAAAAACTGCTCCGGAATCTTTTTATCAAGGCCAAACACATAAAAAAAAATCTTTTTCATTTTCCAATTTTTTAATACCTCATTTTGAATTTTAAATTTAATTTTTTTTAATGGCAACCCTTTTGAAACAAGATGGCGAATGAAGCTGGCCAACGAACTCGGTCGAGACATTGGTATGTACTATGTACAGACCAAGTTACATCCAAATAGGTTCATAAATACGCCTGTTATCGCGTGACAAAAATCAGGTCGTTTTAAAATGTCAGCCACAAGAGAAATTCAAAATGCTATTACTCAGCCATTTTTTTAGATATAGACGAAGGAAAAACTGTTCCGGAATCTTTGTATTAAGGTCAAACACATACAAAAAAATCTTTTTCATTTTCCAATTTTTTGGCATCTCATTTAATTTTTTTAATTTTTTAATTTTTTTAAATGGCCGCCATTTTGAAACAAGAAGGAGGATGAAGCTGGCCAACGAACTCGGTCGAGACATTGGTATGTACTATGTACACACCGAATTACATCGAAATCGGTTCATAATTACGGGAGTTACAGTGTGACATAGGTCATATATATATATATATATATATATATATATATATATATCAATTTTGAACGGAGGGTGGTTTCGGGGTCTGGGGGTCATGATCGATGAAAATATACCAAAATTTTTTGAAATCGCTTTCCTCCGAACGGCTGCAATAGGTAGCTTTTTTGTAAAGAAAGCTACCTAATACTCAATAATGTAAAAGTACAACATATGCACATGGATATACAATGAAAATGTCACTGTAGACGTTCTCGTAGAAGCCACCTCAACATTCTGAGGGGCAGACAATTGCGTTTCTGTAATGCTAAATTCTCAGCAAAGAATGGAAAAAAAAAAATATTTCAAAACACTGTAAAAAGAACGACATTTTTACAGTACAAAGTACTGTTCATCTCGCGCACAAACGCGATCACAGTTGAATGTACTGTATCTTTGTTTGGTTTCCTGACTATTTAAACATGAAAAATACAGTAGTTGCGTAAAATTTACAGCACAATGTACTGGCAATTTGGACGCCAGCAGTTTGTGCTGTGGTCCAAATGCGTCCAAAATTGCCAGTACATTGTACCGTTAATTTTACGCAACTACTGTATTTTTCATGTTTAAATAGTCAGGAAACCAAACAAAGATACAGTACATTCAACTGTGATCGAGTTGTGCTGTCAAATTTACAGTGGTTTTTTTACAGTGAATAAGGAAATGCAATTTTTCAACATTATCCTTCCAGATCTATAAACATAAAAATTGAATAAAATTTTCTGGCGCAAATCTTAATTGGACTTGGGTGGGATATAATATATCCCACCACTCCCCAAGGGATTAAAAAAATCTCAAATATTAGTTTGTTTTTCAGCTACTATAAAATCTCATTTTAAAATGCAAAAAGTATTTAATTCAAATAACAAAATTTTTTTTCCCTTTTGACAATAAGGTTTTGCAAATTATTTACATAAATGTTTCTTTCTTTTCACGATTTTGAACAGTTTGTAGTAGGTTGTTACGTAATTCTTCATTATGAAGTTTCATTGGATTATTATAAACATCAGAAGTGATGAAACAAGGAATATTATTTTTTTTTTTCGAAAACTATTCAATTCAGCATGCCGGACTATTCAGTATGCTGAATAGCGCATGCGAAAAGCTATTCAGCATTCAAAAACTATTCAGCATGCCAGACTATTCAACATGCCGGACATTAAGGTGCCGGATTAGAGAATGTTTATTATGTTAGTGAGTACTTATAACTTGCAATTTTTTAGACCGCATCTTTTTCTTTTTTATTTTTATCGGAATTCCGGATAATCCGAATTTTTTGTAATCCGAACAGGCACTAGTCCCAATTAGTTCGGATTACCGGGTTTCTAAAGTACAATTAAAATGCAGACGTTTCGGGATTAGTTTTTGCCCCTCATCTGTGAAATAACATATGTATAACCAGACAACTACCTATCATGTTTACAGTCAGTAAATACTATCAGTTAAAATCACAGAAACTATAACGAACCTATATCAAAGCAAGACTTTATATTCAGGTGTTAATGCTCTGCATTCATTAATCGGCGAATGATCATTAAAAAGTGTTTAGTTATTTTAAGATTTATACATTTCTCTATTTATTTTACAAAGATTATTTTTCACTTAAGCAATTCAATTTTTCAAATATTTATTAGTGTCCTCATTTTAACATTTATTTCTAAACTGGGCAATTTCAACTGTTACAAATGAAATAAAATTGATAAATTAAATGTTAAATTCCAATATAGTTTTTGACAGAAATGCATAATTCATTTGAAAAAAAAAATCAGCCATTACATTCAAAATTTCATTGCAAAAGAGACTTTTGACACATTTTATAAATATGTAAGAAAAAAGGTATATATAATTATTTATATTAACTATTATTTTGCTTCGAAAGCAAATCTTTTGTTCAAAAGGAAAAATAAATTCAAGTTTCTCTTTAAGTACTTGATTAAAATCCTTGTGCAATACTTCACGCATCATAAGTGAAATAAAGTTTCGTATTACTTATTAGCTTTTTTACAACTTTTTAATCAATTTCTCTTTTAGAAATCCCTGAGCTGTAATGAAAAGAACCAAGATTTGCAAATTGCTGACAACACTAGAATATTAAGTAGTTCTTAAAGAAGAAAGGTTCTAAATTCAAGAGGCCGCTCAGTGGCAATATTTATTTTTGTGGATTTTGTTTATTGTTGCTAATAGAATTTGAAAGAAGTGTGAAATGCTATTTCCAAAAGCCTTTCTTGGGGGTTAAGATGGTTTTATATTTCCTTTCTTAAACCTTTATTTGTCTGAATTATCGTTATTTTAATAACGTTCATATGTTTAAAATAAAATAATCAAAAGAAACCATTTTATAAGGAAACGAGTTTTTTTAAACAGTATCTTTAATCGATATTTTTTGTGCATCCTTCAACTAAATTTAAAATAAATTAAAAAACTTAATTCAAGTTTTAAAAAAATGATTTCAAAATTTCTAAGAAAAGCTTACAGAACTTTTAGAATAATACTTTATATAACAATATCTACTATACTTTAAAACTCATTGTGAATTCGGTTTGTCTGTCTGCCTGCAGTCTGGCCTTGTGTTTGGTCTGTAACTTACCATACTGGTATTGGCATATATTTTTAGTATATTAATGAGTTCAACTACAGAATGTTCGGAATGCAAAATAATGTGAGGAGTATTTAGAGTTTGTTAACAGGGGCATTCATAAAATGCTGTTACGTTATACTCCACGTAGAAAATTGATTGCGGTTTATTTTACTTATATTGATTATTTAAATATCTAATTTCATCCCATGAAAAGTACAATTCCTTAATAATATCAATACCTATTGCCTGATTTTATATGGTTGTTTAATTTGAAAGAAGTAAAAAAAAAAAAAATATTTTTTTGTTTTATTTGATGCATAAAAATTATTGTATAAAGATAAAATTATGTATGGTTTGCTTAATCATAAAAAAAAACTATATACAGGGTGCCCACGTATAACCTGACCGACCTTTATTTTCGCAACCGTTTGTCCTGGATGCAGGCTTCCAATTACAAAAGTGGTCAAAATTAAGGGCCGAGTTAAAATAAAGAAGTTTGAATCGAAAAAACAATTTTGTGAATAGTCACATAATCTAAATGTTTATACTGTCCCCCGGTCCTGTAAGTAATATTTAGTAAAATTTTACTGTTACATGGACAAGTAAGGCAAAAAAATCTCGTTATTCTACTATTAAAATTGACCGAGCAGGAGCTGTTTAAAAATGGAGTATACACTATATTGCCATTAATGCCCGGCAATTTTCAACTTTAGACATTTTGTCAAATATTTAGAAATATACTTGTCAGATTCATCTGGAATTTCAAGATTAAAAATTACAGGTATGGTCTCATATTTAGATATGTCGATTTGATTCGGGGGACAATTAGGAGACCAACAAAAAATCAAAGAAAAAAATAATACTTGGGATCACCCTGTAAAATCAAATGCACGAAATGATCTATCGCTACCGAATATAAAGAAACAGACATTGTCAAATATGTGTATTATTTTGTGTATGAATAGAACGTATATTAATAGAGATATAGTGATTTATTTAAAAAAATTAAAAAATTCTTGCATGTTTTTTGCTTATAACATACAGGGTTTTCAACCAAATTTAACGTCGATTTCAGAAAAATTGACAAAATAAAGTAGAAACAATATAGTTCAATTGTAATATAAACGTATTAAATATTTTAGGAAATATGAGCAGATGTATCAAATAATTTTTATCTGCGCATGAGCGAACAATAACAAGGACTATTTTACATAATTGAATAGTCAACTCTATGGAGCAACTTATTGAAAAAATCTAGTCAAATATCGTAAAAATTCAGAACGATATCGATGTTAGAGTGAGCAAATTTTTATTTGTTCCCTAAAAGCAGCTGAAAGATAAGTGATTTTACACAAATTGTCATTTTTTCTTAACTGACTTTCAGAAAAAAGTTAGCATTCAGTGACGGTAGTTATCAGAGAAAAACTGAATCATAAATAAAAAATGACAAAAAAAATTAAATCCAAAATGACAATTTGTGGAACATCCCTTATCATTCAGCTGCTTTTAGAGAACAATTAAAAATTTGCTCACTCTAACGCCGATATCTTTCTGAATTTTTACGATATTTGACTAGATTTTTTTAATAAGCTGCTCCATAGAGTTGGCTAATAAATTATGTAAAATGATCTTTGTTATCGTTCGCGCATGCGTAGATAAAAATTATTTCATACAACTGCTCATATTTCCTAAAATATTTAACATATTTATATTACCTTTCCACTATATTGTTTCTAGTATATTTTGTCAATTTTTCTAAAATCGGCGTTAAATTTGGTTGAAAACCCTGTATGTTATAAGCAAAAAACATGCAATATTTTTTTTAATTTTTTTTAAATAAATCGCTATATCTCTATTAATATACGTGCTATTCTTACACAAAAGAACACACATATTGCACAATACACATATTGCACACATATTGCACACACATATTGCCAAAGCAGTCACATTGTCTTCTCAGTGAAGCCAACATATGACGATCATTTTAGAGTAATAATGAGACGAATGAAAGATCCCAAATTTTGTTTCCCCGTAGTGACTGTGATACCTGTGTCCATGTGTGACATGAAGGAGATGCCACATCAACTAGGTGTCTTGTAGATATAATACCTATTTGCTGTACCTGATGTTTATATCATTTACTTATGATTACTCACATGTTTGAAAATTAGCATGATATACGTGTTGCTTAAGTTTTGGACACCAGTGTAGAAATAAAAGCACAGTCTCAATTTTGAACTCCCGTTATCTGTATAATTAATGCGATATGAGAGGATTTTTGTTTTTTTCAGAACGGATAAAAAATCAGTAAAACTTTCGCATGTTATGAGATATGTAATATATTTTGTGTAATGTAAGTTCATTAGTTTCTTTTAGCGTATTTCTTTCTTTCTATATTCTTAGTATTGATTTAATTTCTTGATATTCACAAAACAAAACAGACTTTTGTTTTATTATGACCAATTTCTTTCTTATTTCCCATTCAATAACATGATAATGTACTTGTTTGTGTTAGAAACCAAAACATGTGGCAGGGCACAAATTAAAAACCTATAATTGAGAAAAAATAAAACCATTTTTGATAGATATTTAGTAATTTTACAGATTAATTCTTATAGTGCTAAAAAAATTAGAATTTAACTTTCATAAATTACAAAACACTTTAATGGTGTTCGTAAATAGGGTTTCATGACATGCTCAGTGGTATGAAATTTTTAACACAAAATTTTTGCATTTCTACAATTTATAAATGTTCTATTTTTTATTTTATTTAATGTGTGAATTATTCTTATCCATTTAACTTTATCTGCAAAAATTAATTGCAGTGTTAACTTAATACATTCTGTAAGCTGAGAATTTGTGTATAATGCGTATTTACAATTTTTAGTATCGATATTTAATTTTTACTAATTAACCAAGCTTGTACACCAAGAATCTTTAAATAAACGAGGTGAACACGTCAAATTTCGACGAAAAAAATGTTTAAGAAGGAACTGTTTCTTGATTTATAATAAACCTACAAAATTAGCTGCAATAAAAGCATGTATGTTAGGGTGAATCGAAACGTATATGAATAAACTTTTTTTTTTTTCGAAATTACATTTGGCGCGGGGTGCTGCAAAAGTTGCATTTTATATATATTATTTTACACCTATCTTTTTATAGAAATCCATTGATATTTTCCGGTGCCCCAAGCGTCCCAAAAAATTGTTAAAAATTGAAATTTGTATGAAAAGTTATGTATTTTTTTTGCTTTTTAATTTTTTTAAAAATAGTTTTGGTGCGGGGAGCGAAAGTTGTCTTTTATGTATATTAGTTTACATTTTTTTTAAAATTGAAATTCATTCATATCTTCCTGTGCCCCCAAACGGCCCAAAATAGCTAAAAATTCAAAGATTTTATGAAAATTTACATTTTATTGCTTTTTATTTTATTTTATTTTATTTTATTTTAAATTCCATTTAGCGCCTGGTGAGAAAGTTGTGTATTGTGTGTACTACATAATTGTGTAGTTTGCATAATTTTTTTTTTCTAAATCCAATCATATCTTCCGGTGCTCCACGTATAGGTAAACACTGAATTATTTTTAGAAAATGCATTTTTATAAAAGTCGTTTACAAATTTGACAAACTGTTTAGTTAATAAAGATAAAAAAACTTATAAATAATAATAATTTTATAATAATACATGAAGTATAAATTAAAAAATAAAAGCACTAATAATAAAATATAAAAAAACTAATAAAAAAAAATCTACGTATTTTTATAATTTGAATGATTATTCAAATTATAAAAATACGTAGATTTTTTTTTATTTCTTTTATTTTGAAGTTTTACATATTTCTGAAGTTTGTAATAATTTTTGGTGTTAAAATGTGTTATATGATTTCTGGATTTTATTCAATGTAAAACCTTGTCTCTTTTACTTCTCCAGATGCACTTTATGATGCCTCAGACACTAGGGAAATGCATCTTTCAACAGCGTGGGTATAAAAGCGATATTTTTTCCTACTTTTACCATGGCCTCATTTTATTCACAAGGCACGTTCATCAAAAGAGGTGGTTCAAAATGTCCAACTCGCTGCCAATTAATAACTTCATAATAATCATTTGCTTAGAAGTGTATTTTTGGTAGTTGAAAAATCCTTATTTCTGGTGTTCCTCTATTTTCATTCCTAGTACAAATTATATTTCGTATTGCTGAAGACCTCATATACCCTCTATTATCTGAGAGCATTCAAAATAACAAGTTTTCAGGATAACAGAAGAAGATATATCGTTGAATAACAGCATCTAATAACTTTCTTTCAAATATTTGATTTCAAATATCTAGAAAATGTGATATGTTTCCAAATATGCCGCGCTCCTTTTGGTATGAAGGGCTGGTAAGTTTTGATATGGAAGCATAAGGGATATACACCGCCATAATATATGTGAACGAATAATGAGATTCTCAAATAGATTTTTTGTGGACGCATAGAATTTTAATATTTTACCTGCAGTTGTCAGCCATCTTGAGTGAACAATTGGACGGGGTTTTTTTAATGCCAGGTCAGAACCACATTCAACTGGAGATAGTGCTATGCAATATAGAAATATTGCTGATCATTTCTGAGAGCCTATGTTATCTGGCATATTCTCCATACTTATTGAAGAAAAGGAAACAACGGGTAGCCCCCTGCACGTTTTAATTGATGGACCAATTGGCTCACAAAAGGCTGTTGAACTAATTGTTGTACCATGTAAAGGATTTAGTAAATGTCGTAACGGCAACTCATTCGTATAAAGCAAACAAATGACTACTGTAAAGGTCTATTGAATTCAGCTCCATCAGGCAAATAACTCCTCCTTTGTGCCCAATATTTACATCTGTTCCTTCGCATCTAATTACTGAAAGCTCATATAATTGTATGCTATTTGATTTAAAAAATATATTATTGCTTCTTTTATGGTTTTAGCTTCCCCTTTTGCAGCTGAAACGTGTACAATTTACTGAAAGTTTCCTTCACCAGACTATAATGTTCTCCTCCATTGTAGTTTTTGTGTACAACATTGTGCCCTTCATCACTTGCACTTTTGTGTGTACTTTTCTATATAGCATAACAAAAATAATTTTAAACATTTAATAATAAAATATAAACAATTTTTCATCTTTTATAGAGAGTACATTTTACGCTATACAAATGATTCTTTAACTCTTAATTTTACTAATATTTTTTTGTTCAAAACTTGCATAAAAATGACTTTCGGCAAATATTTATGTGTCTTGGGACACCGGAAGAAATTTATAGAAGTTGTAAATTTTTGCATGTATGTTAGTATGCTTAAAAACCAACTTTAACAACCCGCGCGAAAAGTAATTTTATAAAATAAATAAAAAACAAAAAAAATTATAAAATTCCATAAAACAAATCAATTTTTTACTACCTTTTTGCCACTTGGGACACCGCAAGATATGAATAAATTTCAATAAAATAAAATATTTAAACTAATATTAATAAAAGATAACTTTTGCACCCCGCACTAAAAGCAATTGAAAAATTAAAAAAAAAAATTGTACATTTTCATAAAAATTTCAATTTTTATATAATCTCTGGGGCGCTTGGAGCACCGGAAGATATGAATTGATTTTAATAATAATAAAAAAAAACACATGTAAACTAGTATACATAAAAAGCAACTTTTGTATCCCGAGCCGATTCCATTATCCACAATTCGATTTTTCGATCCACCCTAATGTACAACTCTCAAACAAACATTATTTTAACCTACAATTAACAAAATCCTATTTCTGTAAAACTCGGTTCTCCAAATTATTAAAATTAAACTTTAATCGCATATGTAATAAGTAAAATGTAATAAAGATCAGTTATTAGGATGAAGTTTTTAATTGAGGCTCCAATTGAAAAGTACAAAATTTATAAAACTTTAACGCGATCATAGAATTTTTTTTTATTAGAGAAATCTAAACCTGACATCATTTTCACATTCGCAAAATTTATATACGCACTTCTCATATCCATATTCAACATGGTATTTTAATTTGATCATTTTAAAATCATTTTAACTCAAAACTTGAAGTCATGATTGTCAAGAAGATATTTGCATGTAAACAGACGCGTTCTTGACTTCTGATACTAATCTCAGTACTGAAGGTTAAAAATTGCCGTAATTTATGTGTTTTAAATGCATTTTCGTTAAAATATTTAGTATTATCTAAGAAAAGGACAGTTTTCTTTTAAATATGACCTCATTTTCACTTACTTAAGCATTTCGCCTATTCACTCAAAATTAGAATCACTATACATTCAAAAGAAAAAAAAATATGCAAACTTCATAAGGAAAAATGCATGTTTCAAAAGCGGTACGTCATTTTTCGTTCAAAATATTTTGGTGCAGTATGTCCCTAATGGGATTTTGCGCCACTAAACATTATACAACAAAATTTAAATCATAGAATTTTTTTTTTAATTTTTATCGGAAAATGCCATGAATAAGGATAAATAATCCTCAATATTCTATTTTTTCTGCAATAATGAAAGCTTTATAATTACTACCATTTTGAAGACTTTTGAAGACACTTCATAAAATATTTTTTAATTAAAATATAAAAATGGGGATAATAAAAAACAGCTAGTACGTTCACGTCTACAAATAAACAGCTTCCAGTTAAAAATATGATTAGTAAAATTGGTTGAGTAGAAACCTCAAGGCACATAATTAAAAAACAGCCTTGTGTTTTAAATGTATAGATTATGTAAAATTATTAAAAAAAAGTAAGCAAATTTTGTTATTTTGATAAAAACTATAGTAGAATAACTTAAAGAATAGCAATAAAATTTTATTAGTGAAGAAAATTTGTGACTGGAGCGCGATATTATTTTAAACCACAAATTGTTGCCAAGAACCCCATTGTTTTCTTTCTTCTCTAACTCAACGAAGAGAATTCATCCAGGTGAGATTCATAAAGTTCTTTAATACATATCACTATATTTTGGACAAAGACTTCCGATCTGAGCATTCGCACTGTATGCCAAAGTTTTTTTATAAAGACACTCTAAACTTTCGCAAAACATTGATCTTTATCAACCTGTGATTTCGATTATGTTATTGTTAAAAGTGAAGTATTTTCTCATGTGAAAAATTTAAAAGCCGCTGGAGTAAATGGCGCTCTTCTACAAAACATGTTTCTGTTTTAAGAATTAAAAAACACGCTTTTTTAATAAAATGGCATTTGCATCTATTAAAGTATTCCACTTTTACGATCCAGTCTTAAGAAACATCTATTAATATATATATATATATATATATATATATATATATATATATATATATATATGCAAATGATGTCATTATTGTGTTATTCGTCATTCAAGAAGCTTGGCAAAATAGATCGGATATCTAATGATTCTAAGGATTTCACTTATTTGTTTATAACAGCTCTATGTTTTATCAGAAATTATTCTTTTTTTTTTACAATTCGGAAAATATAATTACACACGGATAGATAAAATTGTATTGTTTAAGCTTTCTGATACGAATTAATAAATGTGGAGGAAAGTCATAAAAACATTATGTAAATTACATTTTTGTAAAGCGAAAGCGTTGTATCGTTTTTAAAGTAAAATTGCAATAAACCACAAAGTATTTAAGCTATGAATAAGCACGAAATAAAACCAAAATTCACGAAATGTTATAACAGAGGATTTTCTTGACATAGCACATATTTTAATTTTAATTTAATTTTCAATTTGTGTGAGAAAATGGCAACAAAACAATTCAGTAATTTACTGATTTCCAACTGATTTCCCTTTAAACAGAAATAGAGTCCTTGAGTTGCCACGATTATAAAATTGGTACTAAAAACTATGAAAAAATTAATATTTCAAAAAAAATTGAGATACAGCTTTCCAATAAATTGCATTTAAAAGTACATATTTTTCCCTATACGACGGTGTAAAATTTCAAAAATAAAAAATAAATTGAGATTTAGCTTTCCAACAATTGACGTTTAAAAGTAGATCTTTTTCCCTATACGACAGTGTAAAATTTTAAAATATGCGACGTTTAGAAGTTTAAAAATTTGCTGTAGCGAAAATTGCAAAACTGAAATTTCATTTAAAATTTCAAGGTGTTGCCATTCGCAAAATGATATATGCGTTACGCACAGATACGTTTTTCCTTTATATTATAATAATATAGATAGAAATAGTCCGGTCTATTTATCTGCAGGAATAAGGATCAGGAATATAACATCATCACTCACTGAGTTATATTTTAATTCATGGATGAAAATGCATCTTGCGTTTTCCGAATGACGTAATCATCTTCATCGGAAACAGTTCGTTTTACATATTGTGTACTATTAAGATTATTCACTGCCATTTTATTTTCACAGATTACATAATATTATTTCTCAGTAAATAATCTGCGTTCAGCTCTTACGCGATTAGTGCTTAAATAAACGGAATCGTTTTAATATGTTTACATTTTTTTAAAACCATTGAAATGTTTTTAAACATATGACGCGTTATCAGTGGTGAAATCAGCTTCTGATTGACGGAACGTAATATGGGAAATTAATTATACTATTGCGGTTGTTGCTAAACACCAAGCAACAAATTCAGCCTTATTTTAGCGCTGCGTAAGAGAAATATTTATATAGATGATAATATGAGGGTGGTTCAATAATTATTGTTCCGAGTGTGTATAAAATATTTTTACTGCGATGGTTGACGTGGAATACTGAAGCCAAATACCTTAGATGACTATATGTTCAATTTCAGAACTGTAACTGCTAAATTAACATATTTTTTTGTCCTTTCTGGTGTGAGAATTCCCAACTAGGTTGAAAGGAGGGGGGGACAACAAGGAACTGCTCCGTGTCTGGCCTCATAAGCTTCAAACCAGTCTTTCCTCACAACTTCCCCTTAGTCTTATATGTATAATCTTATATTTTAAACATATACCTGTATTTTAAGTATTTAAGATGTCTTAATAATTTATAGGATTAATGTTTAGAACAAATATAGGATAAATATTTAGATATCTTATATTTTATATTTGGTCTTGAATTAATTCGTGCGGTTTTTAATAAAAAAATTAAAGCTTTATTTAAAAGCAAAATACATAAATACGTTAACAAAAATATTGTCCATCGCTACCCACTGCTTTTTTCCATCTTTCAGGTAACTTACGAATTCCGTGTCGAAAGAATCCGCACTTTCCGAAGCGATCGAATCAGAGATCCATTTTTCTATATTTTCTGAAGAAGTGAACCGCTGTCCAATCAAATCGTTATTCATGCAATCAAACAAGTAGTAGTATGAAGGAGCAATGTCTGGTGAATACGGCGGGTGGGGTAACACTTTCCCATCCGACATTCTTCAAATATGTTTTGACCGTTTCTGCGACATGTGGTCGAGCGTTATTATGTCTGTTATCACAATCTGGTCGTTTTCTGGCCAGAGCTTGTTTCAAACGCATCAACTGAAGTCGATAACGTTCTCCATTAATAGTTTCACCAGCTTTCAGAAGTTCATAGTACACCACACCTTTCATATCCCACCATATACGCAGCATAACCTTTGCAAAGTGAACATTTCGTTTCGGTTGTGATGGACCTGGTTCACATGGCATTACCCAGGCTTTTTTTCGTTTAGGATTCTCGTAATAAATCCATTTCAATCACCAGTAACAATCCGATGTAAAAATCCCTTATTTTTCTGTCTTTGAAGCAGCATTTCGCAAACGGTTTTTCTTCTTTCAACGTCTCTTTCTTTCAATTCATATGGAACCCAATTTGACATCTTTTGAATCATTCCCATTGCTTTGGGGCGTTTGAAAACTGTTGTTTGATCAACCTCTAATGATTTTGCAAGTTTTTCCTGCGTTTGACACGGATCCTGATGGAGCAATGCTGTCAATTCTTCATCTTCATTTTTTTTTGGCTGTCCAGGTCGTGCTTGGTCTCCCAAGCCGTAATCACTACTTTTAAACCTTGCAAACCACTTCTGACACGTTCGTTCAGCTAGAGCAAGGTCACCATAAACTTCCACCAAAATACGATGACTTTCAGTAGCACTTTTCTTCATCCCCCGCAAAAACACATTATCAGGCACAAAATTTGACATTTTCAGTTGGATAAAAATTGTTGTTGTTTACGCTTAAACCAAATGGCATATACTAAACTGGATGCGGAATAACAGTAGTTTTAAATGCATGTTTTAACAACCGAAACTATGGGACAATACGCTAGTTACGCCATCTCTTGTAAAACCGCACGAATTAATTTCTAGGCCAATTATGTTTAAATAACCTCTTGTAAAACATATTGGTACGTAAATGTAAGCGAAAGAGGTATTCTAAAGGTGATGAGGAAAAGCGGTGTTAGCCTACATTGTAGCAAAAATCGACTGGCCGAACAACAAGTTAGCTTTATAAGTGTACTATCGGTTAAATTCTTGTATCGCACCAAAATTGAAGGTGATTCTATGAGAAATGCAGTTGATGATTGAAGCAATTTGGAAAAAACAAAGAAGGTCGAGGATCGCAAAAAATGAAAATATAAGCTATTATCAAACAATGAATCATTATGAACGTTTTTCTGGCTTTCCTATATTATAATAAATTTGTCTGTCTTAGGAATTACACAGCATATTATTTCACCGAACTCACAGCTAATGCATGCTAAAGTAGATGCAATTATAAATAAACATGTTTCAAAATTTGACGTACAAACTAAAAGGTGTGATAGAAGTCATCATAAGGATAAAAACTTACCATAGAACATGGGGTCTCAAACCACGTCTTTGATCAAAAATGCATGATGTTCTTTTCCAACTCAATTTGGGATGACGGTGATATCTTTCAAAAAATTGAAGTATATTATAATGAAAATTTTAATAGACATGCTGACGGTTGTTATAAATAAAACAACAGAAAAAAAGTGGTAGAAGTTTCCATTGTACGCGCCAGCAGTATTCATTTGACGCTCCACATTTTGTACTGTGATTATCAATTCATAGTATCGTCGATTGCGTGAGCACCCTGTTTTCCCAGAATTTTTCTTAATGTTATAACATTTCACACGAAACAAGGTACATATCGTTGCATTTCCATTGCAAGGTTTGAATTTTTCTTAAAATTATTACAGTCAATCCAAGTTCAGTTAGGATGAAACACCCTGTATTTGTTATTAAATAAAGTGGTTTGCGACACCATGTTCTATGTTAGTTTTTCATCCTCTTGAAGTCTTCTATCACTTCCTTAATTTGTTGAATTTTGGAACACCCTCTATACATACACAAGTTTCCATGATAGACAAGTTACCTTATCCGTCAATAAGCGTAACCAAATTTTTAAAATAATATAAAAATACACTAACTCTGCATTCTTTAAAAGACGAAATTTCTAATTCTTCAACTAAACAAATTTACAAACTTTCTTTCAATAAAATGTATTTTCTGCATATAATCCAGTTTTTTTTTTATATAAATCATATTTAATAAATACCTTAACAGTTTAATTTTTCGAAAGTTGAAATCAATATAAGAATCTAAAAAAAATCAATATAGTATTAAAAATTATTCCAAACTTAAAAAAAAAAAATGTGCCCTTTCAGAGCAAAATATAATAATAATAATAATATAAAATAGCAGGTTTTGACAGCTGCTGGACCTGTAATTGCATCGCAGTCTCTAATTTGTGAGTAACCTTTTATTTCCCACACTTTCCTTTATAAAAAAAACGGCGCTCGAACCGAACGAATATCCGGCTAGTGTGTCTGCTGATTACGTCACAGTATACCGAGCGTGCTGCAGTACATTATATGATTAAAGAAAAAAAGAACTGTCCTCTAACCGAATGAACCTCCGGCACTGGTCGAATCCAGTACATTTACGTCCTAAAAGCATAATTTTGGAATACTGCCATGTTTCAATGAATATAATCCCTTTACTAACGTGCTTTGCTTTTAATTTTTCTTTAACTTAAATTGTTTTTATTGTATAATATTTCTTTTACATGCTCCTGCAAATACCTTCGGTGCTGAAATTTTTGAAAATTGAAAGCATATAACTAATGTATAATGAACAATTATTTTTAGTTTATAATGTCGCTTATAACGCTTTAGTCATTAATCTACATATAAGTTTTATGTGCGATGTATAAATTAATCGCTTGCTATATATTTTTAATTTATTTTACATTATGTATTTTATTGTTAACCAATCCATGTTTTCCTCAATTTCTTGGTTCTTCAATTTTTATCTATTTCAAAAAGTCACATGTATAAAGTGGATTAAAAAACAAAAACAAAACCTTAAAATGTTTATTTGCATAATAATCTTTCAATAGAACTTTTGCATTAAATCATTTGCATTAAAACAGCCATTCCGATCAAAATATGTTACGAAATAAAAGTATTTTGACACATTTTAACACGTTTAAAAAGTAAAGGCAAATGCATTCATTAAAAGTATTTCCTTAAAGAAAAAAAAAACAAAAAACCTTTATGCTTAACAAAGAAGGAAACTTAACAAGTTTCATCTTAAGTTCTTTATTAAAATGTTTATGAAATACTTCACGCATCTTAAGTGAAATAAAGTTTCGTATTACATATTAGCTTTTTGGACTTTTTTTTTGATAAATCTCTCTTTCGCAATCTCTGAGCTGTAATGAAAAGGCCGTAGATTTGCAAATTGTTGACAACACATGAATTTCAAGCAGTTCTTAAAGAAGAGAAGATCTTCTAAATTCAAGAGTCGTTCAGCTGCATTTTTTTTTTTTTCTGTTTGCTATTGCTAATAGAATTTCCAAAGGAGTGTTAACTGTTAATAGGAAAAGATTTTCTTGGCAAAATGTTTTGCACTTATATTTGCTTTTCCGACACAATCAAATACAAGACTGCAATTTAATAAATAATATTGTTATGTTTAATGCATATCCGTCAAGTGCTATTTTAATCGCTCACAAAGGATTCCGTGCATTGACTATTTATAACTGTCTTTCGCTTTATCTAAAACTTCCAGGGGAGTTTCTATCACCTCTTTGTCCTTGTCCTGATTTTCAGATATGATTTTAATTAATATTTCAGCTTATAACCAATATTATTTTTTTACAAAAATATTAAAAACACCATTGGATGAATCTGCGCCTATAGGTTCCTTGAGCACATCTGAACTCAACCTATTTGACGTCCGCAAAGTAAGGTTCGTGTGAAATGGAAAAATGCAATTAACGAAACAGTCTAATGTAGTTTGTAAGCACATTTTCAACAGTATCTCAGGAAAGAATGCCTAACATAAAAACAAATTTTGTATTTTTGTGTTTGTTGTTACGATATATATCAAATGATACTCCACTCGATAAAAAAAATAATAAATAAATAAATAAATAAATAAATAAATCGGTTACCTTAATTAGACCACATCAATTTTTCTTCGAAATGCTTGTGAATGCCTATTCATCTATAATCATGCGAGTCCAAAGTCTTTATAACTCTACCAAGTTTGAATTTTCCCACGTTAAATAGTTGTCGAGAAAAACGGCTGTAATTAAACGAAAAGAAAAATTCACGAGCGACCTTATAATGCTTTCGTTTTTACTTTTTATGTACGAAACCCTAAAAATGTGATGGTTTACAGAAAAATAATGCAGTTTATTTAAAAAAATTCAAAACTTAACTTTCATGTTGTTACAACTGATTGAGATGATATTATAACCGAAAATATCCAATTACATGAAAAAAATAAGCATACTTGTCTGTCTGTGGGCTTTTAAAAATAAAATAAAATTATCAACTTTATTAGCTAACTAAAGTTAAAACATAACGACAAATAAATTTATAAAATACTAGTTCACCCTCCCGGCGTTGCCCGGTCCCATGATAATATCCTTAAATAAACATTAAATCTGTATGACTTTATATGTGCTGCACACGCGCTGCTCCAATGATTAATCAAACAGCTTCCAAAAATAAAACCGCTCGGAAAATTAAAATTGTTAATATATGTACGTATATTTGTTAAATGCGGTCGGATTTTAAAGAAAATTAGATATTTGGATTCGTCGTTAAAAAATACGCATATGCGTGTTAATTTCAAATAGGCAAACGCAATATTAAAAAATAACCATGTCCTTTAAACATTCCTAGTGTACGTTGAAGTATGGCAACCTTGCAAACTACAAATTCTGGTAATTCCTCCCCATCTTAAAGAAGAATTTGAAATTTAATTATATTTACGGCACGATTAAAATGTATCCTTTTTCCTTTTGCAAATCGCCCGCCTGGATACGATTTCAAGAGGAGCGTGTTGATTGGATAGTCGTATGCGACCCTCGCACCAGGGTTGGATATAGTCAGTTTGTGGTTTTGAAGAAAGAAATACTTTTATTTTAATTTGGACACTGGATGAATTATTAATTAATATCCAAGCTAATCATTAGAAATTTAAAATTATAAGTTTTTGGTTCATTATGAGATTTTGGATGATTTTCAAAAAAATATTCATCCTCGTAAGTGCTGTAGATTTCGCTGGCCATCGCAGACGCACACACATGTACACTGTGTGTGTACATGTAGACAAATACACAGAGCGAAACATTATTTTATTAGTATAGATTCTTTCGCATCGAAATTAACATATTTAATTTAAAAATCGGAAAGTTTGCAAAAATAAACATGTAACGTTTAAATGCTATTAAAAAAATTATACCAGTTTACGTAAACAACATCTCAAATATCCTATCTATTTGTGTAATGTAATGGAAACGGTAGACAATTACAGTCGGAACTCTATTTAACGAAGTCGCTAAATCCCGAAAAAAAGTACGTTATATGGAAAATTCGTTAAATAGAGATTAACCTTTTAAAAAACTTTAAGCTAAATAGAACAGATTTTAAATTCATGAACACTAAATAATATTAATAAAAAAGTAATTAATCACATTTTCTTTTATTAAATTATATCTATTTGTTTCATTTGTTTTACCTATCAAAAATAAGTCTGCAAGAAAAACAAAAATAAAACAATACATTGTCCGAGAAAACAGTATATTTTGAGATATAAGAATTTTTTTATACCGTTTTTAAAATTTATAAGCTTAAGAATTTGTTATTTTGTTCTTGATACATTCCTGTTAGAATTTATAAATGATATATTTTTTAACAATTCACACAAAATACTTTTATTCGCAGTCACCTAAACAAACAGAAGAAGAACTCTAATTTAATTCTCGATATCTTCTAATTGCCACTTCGTTAGAGAAATGATTAATTACGTAATTTCCTATTGCAAATTATGTAGGGAATGTTATTTAGTTTATTTCCATAGTTGATATTCTGAAACATTTGTTTTTCATTCATAATGATTTGATTCTAATTATTTCTTCGGCTAATGATATGCTTAGCAAATAAAATAAAATAAATAAATAAATAAATAATAGTAATTTGTTTTTTAATCCTGTACGCTCGACGATGCACTACAGTACCATTAAAATAACATGTTATAAAATTATTTTAATGCATCAATTAATAGTCATACAGTTTAGAATGAGTTATAGATACTGTACTTTATCGTGTTCCATCAGCATTATTGGTTGCACAGAACAAAAAATATTTTTAAAAGGATGGTTTCTTTTCATCTGCATCTTTTTAGCTTTTTAGACGTTGAAAGTTTGAGGGGGAAAAGCTTCAATTAGGAAATATTTCTATATTTCTATTGCAAGAACCAATATCTGTACATTTTCTAAACCTATAGAATACAACTATATATATATATTAAATAAAAAATTCGAATGAAGTTTTAAATATTGCACACAATCACCTTAAATTCAAATTTAATTAATTAATTTTAATTGGCAAAATCCTTTTAAAATTTAATAAATGGCTGTGTGAATCTTCTAATGTAATTTCAAAACTTCGCTAAAAATGCTTTGGAAGATAAATTTTTTATGAATTCATAATTTTGGATAAAAAGGGTTAATGATGTGATATGTGATATGTTATGTGATAAAAATAAATGTAAAATATTTTGGTAACAGTCAGTTGTAATAATTTTAGCGCTACAAGCGTTGCTCTGATAATTAAACTAACGGATAGATTTTAAGGAACAAATAACCTTTTTAGAAAATTTAAATTTAAATTTTTTTCCTCATCTATAATAAATATGTTTTTGCATTTTAAGTTTCTATGTGTAAAGTTGGTGGGGGGAGGGAATATTCCTACCTACTACCACAGTTGCAAATCCTCGTACAAAATTGGGACTTATGCCAATCTTATATTAAAAAATTCCAAAAGATAATTTATACTAAATTTTTGCTTAGGGGAGAACTACATCTAAATATTGCAACAAACTTTAATGCCTTCAACAAAAATTGTTTCATATCATATTTTGTTTCTTCGGGTAATTTTACACATGGATATCCAATTGGTATTCATTGTGTAAACTTGTCAAACACTTTCGACTGTTTAAAATTTCTAAACGTTAACGAAAATTTCTTTTCTAATAGTTTATAATGCTGATATTTTATTTCGTTTATCTCAAACATTAGGATGGCAGTTTGAGGTGTATTGTTTGATTTCCATATTTGAAGCCTTTGAGAATAGATGTTTGTTGAAAAGTTCATCGTTACAAATCCTGCTGTTTTCGAAAAAACATATTTTGGAAATAGAGCTTTTTGAATATATTCTAAGTACATCTACACATAATTACAAATATAATTCTGTATATCTATATGCATATAATTCTACATCTACATATAACGAAAAACATTTAATTGTACACACACACACACACGTATTGATACATACCTATACATGAAATAACAAAAATTGTAAAATTATTTCTCATTCTTACTTACTTGAGTTGAAACAACAAACTACACTTTTTTCTGATAATCATCTTTATTAGGTACTTGGACAGCATAATTAAAAAGTCCTGAATTGTGCAAGGTATTAGCAGAAGCAGACATGCAGTCATATTTTTAATTCAGTTTTACTTTAGTAAGATGAGAGATATACAAAAATAATTATGCGTTGACGACTCATCTGGAATCAGGAACGATCCGCGTATTAACTATGCAAGCTGAGGAAGTACAAGAAATAATGTGATGACCCTTAATATGGCTTTTCATAATCAGCCGCCATGGGAAATTTTACGCATACATTTGTTAGCATTCGTTTCAAGAGGGCCGAGAAATCGAACAAGCGTGTACACTAAAGATTCTGAAAAAACACTCCGACGTATAGAAAACAGGCTATACTTGGTAATGGAAAATTAAGTCACCATTACTGTGACTTATTTCTCATAAGGGTTTTCCCACTGTTTGTTGACTTGGGGCAGATAATGAAATCCATTTAGTGACTAAGGGAAAATATATCGATTGAATTGTTTTAGGAACAGATAGAATTTAAAAGTATTAGACAACCTTATCAATTTTATAATCCACATATACACCAGGTTGTAATGAAAGTTTCCAGCCACAGCTAATAAGGTCTGTGAAAACAGTTCGCTTTCACGTGTTTGCTCATATTTTGTCAAACGAGTTTTGGCATTTGAAAGAATGAGACTTACTTTATAACACTGTGTTGTGAGTTTTCTAAAAACTGTCGTTATCATTAAGTACAAGGTGTCTGAAATAGACCTTTCACGCTGCCAGATTAAAATCATTTTTTACTTCCAGTTCTGTTTCAAAAAGTCAACTACAGAATGTCACCGAATAAAGTGTACAGCTTTAGGTACTAGTATTGTATCACATGAAAATGTGAAAGTTTGGCGGAATGGTGGTTATATATAATATTACAGTTAATTATATGTATTATAATTAGTATTATGCAATGGTGATTTAGCGGAAAACTTTCGTTACAACCTAATATTTATTTACTTTTATATACACATATAATTCTACATATAATTTATGCTTTAAACGAATTTTCCTTTTAGAGTATTTCTGTCAATTAATTTTCAAATACAAGAAAAAAAACAAAACAAAAAAAAAACACTACTTACTATACAATATTCGTGACTGCCATGCAGACATACAGAAGGAATAATCCAAATTTATATTTCGATGACTTTTACTTGCAACTTCTTAAGAGAAATTAATGGTGGCCTTCTATTTGTCAATAAAATAAGAAATGAACGAATTTTATTTTTTGTTTTCAAAATGATTAGAAGATATATTTTGTATTTGCAATCAATTTTATTTATTCATTCGCAGTTATTTTATTTAGATGATTTGATTATTTAATGAGATGCAAGACTGATTCCCCGCATGAGAAAAAAATGTAGAGTAAGGTTTAAAAAAAGAAGAAACTTTTAACACTTGTAACGTTAGTCTAATTAAAAAAAATCAACTGATGTATTAAAATATTTAAGATTGAGCGGTTTTACCAAACTTTTAAAGTCTTATTTTAAAACAATAATCTTTTCTATAAAGGTGTATTCGTTTGTATTTTTTATTTTCTGTTTGTGCATAAAAAAAAACTTTTCTACACAATTTCTTCAGCTCAACAGAATAAATCTCAGGTAATGGAACTCCTGAAATCGCTGGATGCGCTAGATTAATTTTAACACAATTATTCTAATTGGTAAATAAATCATATTAGATGTAAATTTCCAACTGGGCGTCATATTAGATGTAAATTTCTATTAATTAGAATTAATAAGAATAGTTGTGTTAAAATTAATCTAGTGTAGTTTCGTATCCAGCGATTTCTGGAGTTCCATTAGATGAGATTTATTCTGTTGAGCTGAACCAGGTTTCAAACCAGATGCTATAATCATTAAGGCTAGCTGGGTGAAAAAGTTCCACCATATTCGTCCGGGATAGCTCAGATGGCAGAGCACTGGCGGCTTCAGCCAGGAGATTCCTGGTTCGAATCCTGTTCCGGACATTTTTCGTCCAGTTTAAAATTTACATCTAATATGATTTATTTACAAATTAGAATAATTGTGTTAAAATTAATCTAGTGTAATACAATAATGTCAGTTTTATCGCATAAATTAGTCAATCTATGTTTACTCATTAAGTTTGATGCTTAAATATATATACATATTAAAAATAATTATGTTAATGATAAGAGAACACGTGTAATGAAAGTATTCAGCGAATTTGTTACTCGCATATATAACGCAATCTCGCATGCAAAAGATATTACATTTATGAATGTTGTATGTATAAATGCGATATTTATGTAACCATCCTGGTTTCTGATTGCAGTTTAAAACTTTAAATTCATGTATCAGATAAGAATTAGTATTAAAAAGTGTATTTTATGTTTTTTGTTTAATCCTTAAAAGGTTACTTGTAATTTATAGAATTTAAAAAAAAAATCTAGAATAAGAAAAATATTTCAGACAGTTCAGTGAAGCTGAAAACCTGAATGCGGTATAATAAATATAAATAAATCCGTGACTTCCAAATCCACACAAGTCCAGCTGAATAGAGAAAATCAAGTAAGACTGAATATTTCTTGAAAATTTGATCTTGGAAATCACATTTTTTTTTTTTTTTTATATAGTTACACCTTGCTCAATTACAAATGTCACTAAGCATTCCAATAAGAAGTATTGCAAATAATTAGTGTAAATAAGATAATGAAAATACTGAACTTTTGCTATTATGGAACCCGTTAGAATGTGATTTTGGTTTGAAATCCTATAACTCTGATTTGGAAAAGTAATAAAATTATTTCTAAGAAATGATGTCTGGAAATGAAACGAAAACTGTCATTGTGCATAAACATAGGCACTATTTTCACAATAATGTAATACAACAAAAAACAAATTTAGTTTACTCATACCTTTCCTTCACTAATTAACAGGAATCCCGCACTTCACTTCCTGACTCTTCAGCCCTGGGAGTCTGATCTTTACCATAATTACACAGAAGTTTCTGAAGGTTGCTCTACCGGTAAAATTGAGGACATGCATTTTTCAATATTCCTGGCTTTTTCAGATTTCAGAAGACTTTCAGCTATATATGCTTTCACCAACCCAGCAAATACATACGGTGGTTCATTTTTGGACCACTTAATTTTAATTCTTAAATGCCACATTGGCCCCAGAATATTCGAATGAAAATTTTCCTTTTATTAAGTAAGGGAACAATGTTTGCTCCCAATATTCATCACCATCTGGCAATATTGACAAGGACTTTGTTGATTTGGTCAATCATTTTCCTCATTTTGAAGATGTACTAATTGCTGGAGACTTTAATGTTCCACTTTTGCAATTTGGATACACAAGAAAGAGTGACCGCTCGGAAATACTTCTGGAACATCTGTCAGAAAAGAATCTCAGCATTGTTAATGATCCTGACGCCGTTTTTTCATTCGTCCAAGGTGCTCTCAAGGGTAGACCAGATCTGACCCTGGCTGGCTTAAATATTTGTGAAAAGATTATTAACTGGTCTGTAGATAGTGATACGTTTTCATTTAGCAATCACCGTTATATTAAGTTTTGTCTTGACTACGTACCTGAAAAAAGACATAATATTAGATATAAAACTAAAAACAAAAGTTTTTCAAGATTTAATAAAATAATGAAGACTATGGAGAAAGACCTTTTGGAAGATATACATGTAATACAGAATACAGATGATTTGGACCACCACATTAATAGTTTGATGGAAAAATTGACTGATGTCTCTACAACGTGTTACAGAAAGGAAACACTTTCACACAAACCTACTATCAGATGGTTCTCGGACAATCTTAGAATACAAAGAAATAAAGTTGCTGCAAGCTACAAAAGACACCGGAGAAATTTGGAGGACGATTCTTTGAAAGAAATATACAAGAAATATAGAAATGAGTATAAGAAAAGTGTTAAAATGGCAAAAAGAGAAAATTCGTTGACCTATTGTGAAAAGACCAATGATGCATTTGGAAAACTACATAAATATATTTCCGGAAAAAAACCTCAAGCATAACGATCTTATATTCACTAGGCTTGACGGATCAACATCCTTCGATTCATATAATGAAGTTGCAGCGATGTTAATGAATGAACATTTTGCTGTAGAAAATATACCTGAAAACATTTTCGAATATAATTCTGATACTGTTTATCAAGGAACAAATTCTCCGGATCCGGTTACAAGTAGAGAATTGAAATACGCACTCAATAGGCAAAACAATGGAAAAGCCCCAGGTCATGATATGCTAGATGCATTGATTATTAAAAATTTCTGCAACTCCTGCCATACTTACGTTAAAAGAATGTTTACAGCTTGTTTAAGACATGGACATTTCCCTAAGCCCTGGAAAAGAGGTCTAGTAATCTTCTTCAGGAAAAGAAACAAGGATGGGAAGACAGTTCGCTCATATCGTCCAATTACTTTGCTGTGTATTATAGGAAAAATACTAGAAAGAATAATAAAGATTAGAATTGTTCCAAATCTTGAAAGTAAAATTTATTGCGGTTTTCTAATAATATAATTACTCAACATGGTTTCCGCGAAGAACACAGTACAGTTACCGCTATGCGAACGTTGAAATATATTATAAATCGAAGATTATACGAATACAAATACGTACCAATGGATCAATAGATATCCAGACGGCTTTTGACGCAGTTGTCTTGGAAATTTTAGCTAGAATTATTGATGATCTTCCAATTCAGAATTACTTGAAATCCATTCTAAAAAATTACATCAGCAATCGGAAAACTGGTTTTAGTTTTACAAATGGCATACGTTGGTTAAATATTTTCAGAGGCTGTCCACAAGGGAGCTGCATTGGACCTTTACTTTGGTTAATAATTTCTGATTATCTTATCAAAAGATACAAGATTAAATTTGAAAATTTGTTATCATACGCTGATGACTTCGTGGCGATAGCCCATGGCGATACAAGGAAAGAGTTGGAAACAGATATGAATTCGAAGATCGCTTGGTTCAGTGAATTATGCCAGGAGTTGGAATTGACAATAAGCAAGGAAAAATGCTTAAGTATGATGGTCGTCGGGATATGCTCGTCGTGCGGCGATTTTTTCAATGTTCTCCGTTTCTTGGCATTTTTTTCTCCCACTTTCTCGATGTTTTCTTCAATGCATTCTTTTTCCTGTAGCATGGATTGCAGAGTTGCCATGGGAATTCCTTGCAATTGAGCGAACGCTTTTTTGGTTCCGTGGAATTCATCAAATTGTTTAACAATTTCAGCTTTCTCAGCAACAGAAAAGTTTTTGCGTTTTATACTCGTCATTTTGGCACAAAAGGGTTAGAAATGCGACCACCGCGTGCTAAACAGCAACTGAATTTGAAAACGTGAAGAAGGGTAAGGACCCCTTTCCCTAATCCGACGAAAGAAATGAGCCACCCCATCTGATTGGTAACAAGAGTGTCTCTTCCCCTGCCCATCTCATTCCTACACCAATAAAGTGTGTTGTTTCTTTACTTTGCTTCCCCGCCAGCTATCCGTGGGGTGGGGGGTACCAGTTTCAGAAGACAGGAGTCTTTAGAAATCGTTTCTGCTTTCAAATATTGCATAACTTTCAACAACGTGGATTAACTTTAAAAAAACACAAAAGGAAAAATTATTGCTTATTTTAGAATATTTTTTTCTTTTTTTTACTTTCCAGAGAAAACGTAAAATGCGGGAAATTCCATAAATAACAAACTTACGATCCGGGTTAAATTAACATTACAATTATACGGAGAAACTGGGACCTAATGAAAAAAACGTAGATTCGGGGCACGTAAAATCGGGATTTCACTGTAATAAAATAACCGCCAATAGACGACGCTGTACTGTGTGAGCTCCTAACTGCGCGATTTTAATGTGCTTTAGGTACTTTTCCAGTATAGGTGCCTTGGCGAAAAAGGAAATTTGGCAACATATTTTCCGGGAACCTATCCACTGTTTCATCTTATATACACACGCTTTTTTTCGATATTTATACGATTTATTTAAAATAAAAAAGCCGTTTCTCTAATTTTATACAGAAACAGATGTAATTTGTACCGAAAAACATCAATAATATACATATAAAATAAACATATAAAATAAACATATAAAACAAACAAAAACGCTCATCAAGTTTGTTTTCATAGCTGTTTATATGATTTGACAACAAATCTCGATATTTTTCCGTTATACGGACACCATGCCAAAATGTATGGTAATGCGCTAATTATTTCAAAATGCTAAAAGATATTTGTAATTTTATGCCAGCAGTTTAATATGAGTTTTATTTTATTGCTTTATTTTATAACAGTTATTTGTTCACTTATTTTAAGTATATATTTGTGATTTAATGAAATAGTTCGTAAAAGTCTGGAATTTTCAAATGTTATATTTTTTAAATGCTCACTTTAGTATCGACAATATTTTTTCTTTTATTTTTCAAATGCTTCAATTCACGTGATTTTCATTTTGCGTCAACTATTACGCTTGGCGACAATGGTATCCATATAACGGAAAAGTACCCAAATCTCACTTTCTGATGCCCAAATTACACTAAGCTTTTTTTAAAAAACGCCAAAGCCCCTACAGTGGAAAAGTACCAAACTGTCTATTATTTTGCGATATCTGTGTTATAGTTTGTACTATATGCAAGGGGTGTGGGGTGAAGAGTTTAAAAATTAAATATTAAAGTTTCGTCACAGATGTCATATATTGGCGCGATTTTTTCTGACGCCAATGTCATATACACAACGGGTACTTAACTGGCGGCAAAGTGTCGTTATTTTGCTTGATATGGTAACCCGGATGTTGTTGTTTATGCTGTTGATGATTTTGCCAAATTGGCGTATATGACAACTGTGCCAAAGTTTCTATAAAGCAGTATAAGACAAAAAAATTAAGAATAAAATAAATGCAAAATAAGATTTAAAAAAGAAAAATCATGCGCTAAGCATAGAATATGAAACTCTTTCCAATACACCCTGAATGCTTCAACAAAACTTCGTTATTTGGGGAAATAAGATAACTAAGTAAACATGTTAGAAGACGCATAAAAAATTTTAAAATTTGATTTCAGCAGTTACCGTCCATAGCCAATAGTATCGTTATTACATGCCACTATTTAGCCAAATTTTAATTTAAACTGCTCTTAAAACTACTGAAATCACATTTCCAGATATTATCATCCATAGACGGTTATGTATCCATTCTTTGCGTGACCCTGTATATCATTTTATCTATATTCCACAAACATTTTGTGCTAAAAACACTTTGTCCACTAAATGCAGTTTAGCGTAAAAATGCATAACTCCTTTAAAAACCACCTTTAAGCAATTTACTCTCATACTCAGTAACCCTTACGAATTCTTTTGTGTAGCCCTGCATATGAACTGTAGCATTTATACACACAGTATAGTATGCATAAATGTAGTGAAAAATAAAAGCGCATATCATAATTAAAAATACATTTCTAGCAATCATTGCTTATGCACAATACTTCGGAGAAAAGTTGCTTGGCGAGAAAGAAGTTTGCCAACGTATTTTCTGACAACCTATTTACTGCTTCAAACTCACAAGCAATTTTTTTCCATATGTATGCAATTTATTTAATATAAAAAAAGCTATTTACCCATTTTTTATAATAAACAGGAGTAATTTTTGCACAGATGTCATATACGTAACGAGGTTGGTGTGATTTTTCTCTGACGCCAATTTGGCAGAAATCTCTCTTTCGAATACCAGTTACTTATATATTTTTTAATTATTTGCTATCATTTTGAAAAGGAAATAACTGAAAATAAATAAATAAATGAATAATAACTATATAGAAAAAAAAACAGTTTACATAATTAAAAACAGAAAATAAAAGTAAATAAACAATTTATTAATAAATAAAAAACAATAGCCGGGTTACCATAGCAGGCAAAATAACACCATTTTGGCGCCAGTTAGGTATCCTGGTTCATATCTGAAATCTGTGCCGTAATTTGTATATAAAAAAAATTATATATATTTAGAAACGATTTTTTATGTATATAAGTGCATATATAAACAAAAATAGGAACAGATGTCATATTCGCCCCATATTGGCGCGATTTTTTTTTTGTCGCCAATATCATATAGGCAACAGGTACTTAACTTGCGCCAAAGTGTCGTTATTTTGCTTGATGTGGTAACCCGGATTATGTTGTTTATGCTGTTGATGTTTTCGCCAAATTTGCAACCGAAAAAAATCGCGCCGATATGGGCGAATATAACATCTGTACCCAAAAATAAAAGTTCATCAGATTTGTTTTCATAGTTGTTTATATATTTTGGCAACATATCTCACTTTCTGATGCCGGAATTGCGCCAAGCTTTTTTTTTAAATGCGCTATAATGGAAAAGTACCTAAATAAATAATTAATAGAAATAACCAATTATACAAACTAAAACTTTGTATTTCAAGATCAAAGCATTATTTTTAATTTCAATTAAAAATGCGCATATCCTTGGATAACTTTAGTTGAAATTAGGTTCACAGCTTAATATCTCATTCCATAAACCTAAGCAAACACAAGTGATTCATTCATCGTGAAACTTAAAAAAAATTTAAATCATTGAGGTAATCATTCACAAAGTAAGTTCTCCAACAATCAATGGACAATATTCTAATGACATCATAGTAGGTAAAATGGTGGCGGTATCGTTTGATATCACAAAGATTTAATTTTGCAACATCTCTTAGTTACATTATTTTATTGTCATATTTATGAGCTCAGAACAAACGCATATTATTTCATTATTTAGTTATTAAAGACGGAAAAAAATTACAAATGCATGATTTGAAAATTTTAAATAATTTTCTTTCTTAATAGTAAAAAATAACATCGGGAAGTAGCAGCGGGTTTAAGTTAAATAAGTTTAACTCTTTAATTATGTTGTAATATTCAAAATAACTGTACTTATTAGATTTCAGTAAACAACATCAGGACCCGATTAAACTGTGAAGTTTGAGGTATTACAATGTTATTTCAGGACCTTTCTTTTCGAAAAGCTTTTCTAAATTCCACATGTACATGGAAAATCTTCAATGTTAGAAATATTATTCTTAGGACTGACATAACATGAGAACGGCCTGCAATTTTACACAAGTTTTTGAAAAACACTTTATATCAGAAATTTTACTAAAAACTGGTTACTTTTTTGTTATAGCGGCCCACACTATTAGGATTATGACAAGTTGCAGCCAATTTCGCCAACGTCGTAACCAAGATCGTGAAGCACACACATATAATACCATATAACACCATTTCATGAAATCGTATACGATAATTTAGTAGTTTTTACCTTACTTCAAGTGTGAAATTTATTTATTTTTAAGGCTTAACAATCTAAATTGTCCAATATATGAATTAAAAAAATGTAAACAAAGATTGAATAGCCATGACCGCAAAAAGTCTCAAATCTGCATAACACTTGGAACCAAACTGTGCAGATTAGTGGTCTTCTACTGTACACAGTTTTTCATAAATGTGTTTCGTTCTTAAAATGTGTTATTTGCACAGATGTCATATTCGCCCCATATTGGCGCGATTTTTTTTCTGACGCCAATGTCATATACCCATTTTCTACATTTTCTACAACACGGGATAACCCACCATTGGCATAGGCTTCCAGATCCCGCGTTGCAAGTTTATTCAAAAAAAAAAAAAAAAAAGAATTACAATATTTAACAATAGTTTTAACAATAAGAAATAAAGGTAATAGTACAAATAATAATAATAGTAATTATAAATATAATAATAAAAGTAATAATAGAACAGATGAGCTGAGCGCTTTACAGACGAAAATGTGTATTAATTTCAACACGAATATGATTGATTAATTACAAATAGCAGCAGATGAACAAGATGTTCTTAAGCTCTACATATTCTCAGGTGCAGTTTAATAGTTATTATCATGAGTTCAAGTGTTTTGTTGTGAGATAACTTTAAGGTTATGGATAACCTGAGTGTATGGCTGTTCTATGTACAAGAGTTTTCTAAATTTTATATTCTCGATTTAGTTAGGCACTGTTTGGACTGCAGTTCATGTTTCTGTTCATTAGTGCTAATCTTGTTCATCTATTGGCATTTGTGGGTTTTGAAAAATTTGTTGATTGTTTTCTAGTAACCGCACACAATCTATTATTTTAGTATGTAGCATTGGTGTTTTCAGCACAAATTTGAACCAATGGTGATGTTCTATTGTGGCTGATTTACGGATATGGAGGGTTGATGTCAATGGACAGCTGAGCACATAGTGAAGAGAGTTACCAATTTCACCACAGGTACACAGTGGCGACGGAGCTTTATTTATTTTGAATAGGTAGGACGGGAAGGGTCCATGATTAGTTGAGAAGATATACAGGTTTCTATGTACTAACATGAAGTCTGTTGATACTTTTGGACATAATTTGTAAGTAAATCTGCCAGTGGTAACATAATCCCACTGTTGCTACCATTTGTCTATGGCTTCTTTTTTCAATTTCTTTTTAAGGTGTGAAGCTGGGTATGGATGAAATATTTCTCGTACTTTAATATTTGTTATTGCATCTTTGGCTAGTTGATCTGCATGTTCATTTCCTTTAACACCTGTGTGTCCCCGAACCCATTGAAATTTAATTGATTTAGATGTTTTCTGTAAGGCTATTATAATTTTTGATGTGATAAAATCTGTACTAAAAACGTTCTCCAATAATGTAAGACTTGACTGGTTATCTGTGTAAATGACGAAGTTCCCGTCCCCTGAGGAGTCTGCCCATAATATTGCATCTAATATGGCGAGTTGTTCAGCTTGAAAGTTGAATTTGATATTTGTAACATTATTTGATGAGTATGGATGCATTTCCCTTCTTTATAAGCACAGAAAGCATATTTTGAGCCGTCAGTGTATATATTTATTGTTGAAGTGGATGGAACTCCTTCTTGTAGTAAAATGTATACTTAACCGGCGCCAAAGTGTCGCTATTTTGCTTGATATGGTAACCCGGATTTTGTTGTTTACGCTGTTGATGTTTTCGACAAATCGGCGTCGGAAAAAAATCGCGCCAATATAGGGCGAATATGACATCTGTACCGTGTTATTTTCATCTATCACTGCGGAACAAGCAAGAAAACTCATATTCTTGCACATGAGTTGTATATATCTTTATATCTAAATTTCCGTCATTTTTGACGGGCTACCTTTCTAGTATTTATATATTTATCTTGTACAAATTTTCAATCGTTAATAAAATACTCATTATTCATCCTATCAGGTTGAAATAAATTTTTTAAACTTGTACTGGATGACAATTGATGTTAATAAAGTTTTTTCAAATATTAATTAATTAATTAAATTTTAATTAATTAATTTTAGTTTTGCATGGGAAACAAAATGGCCGCCATTGGTTATTGAATTTCAATGAAAGTATTTTCAATAAGGGTTACCATAGGGGGGGACCCTATTCTGTCGCCAAATACCGCCAAGTTTGTCGCCAACTTGGCGATATAATGCCAAATTTGGCGGTCAAAATGAGTCGCCAAAAGTGACGCCAACTTGGCGATATCTGTAATATTTCACCAAATTCCCATAGATTTCCATTGTAAACCTACTTGCTTATAGAAAATCAACAAATTGAGATATTTTAATGCAACAAAACTCATATTAGCTTGATTATATTAAATTTTTCTTTGATGGCCTAAGTAGGAATTGACTTTAAAAACAAAATTTTTATATTACTTGTTTCATATATGCTGGTGTCGGGCTACGGTCGGCATTCGTATGGATAGCTATCAGCGTGCTTTCGGCAAGTATTCTGGCGATACCGGACGGTCTCTGTGTCTCAAGAATCGCACCGCATTCGTGCGGCGCACAGTAGTCCCAAATCGCGATCAAGTGTCAAAAAATCATTTCAGTCTTTCTTATAGGTTGTATATGATTCATTTTAAATTTTATAACATTCTAAATGCTACTACATTGCGAATTTAAACTAAATGGGTTCCGGAGAAAGAAATTGGGGGGAGGGGGTGCAATAGAGGGGGCAATATTTTATTAAATTTTAATATTCTTTTTTTTTTTTTTTTTTTTTTTTTTTTTTTTTTTTTTTTTTTTACTAGGGGGCTCGGCCCCTTACGAGCTACGCTCGCCAACCCCCGTCCAGACACCGCTGACTCTAACGTGATCGGCTTTAAAAAGATTTCGAAAGATTGAATTATAATTTAAAAAACAGTGGCGATCTCCCTATAAACGGATTTCTATTCATTTCTCTTTGATTGGGGAAATTTTAACGCCAAATCCGCTGCAGTACTACTTGATTATCCCGTCAACTAATTTTGCCAAATTATATAAATCGCCAAATTATACAAATTGACATAATTTTTATTTTAAATAACGAAAGAACAAATAAATTAGTACAACATTAATAAAAATACAAATAAAACGTCGAAATAAAAATAACTTGATGACGTAGACACGTGTAACAACATTTCAAAATAAGCTAATATAAAAGGAATTAAGTAAACAGAATCTTTGTCTCCCGGTATTTTTTAACAAAGCGAAAAGAAAGTTCTTTTAAATGAGACATTTTAAATTAATCGTTTTTAATCTGACGTAATTTTGACCAAACTACTCTTTCTCTTTTTAATATTCACGTGAAATTACTTGTGTTAGAATAAAATATTATTTGCGCTTTCCTAAGAAAAATAATTGAAAAATATCCTCTCAAAATATCAAATAAATGTCTAGCGCAATTTGTAAATTTAAACCGTTTTGCAATATTATTTTGTGTTCATTTTATGTAATAACTGTAATGTGACGTAAATATGACGTAATTTCTCCTATTTTTGACTTCTAACGCATGTTAATAAATTTATTATTTTACAAATTCCTCTCTCTCTTAAAATTCACGTGTAATTATAGTTTTTATGACGTAATTTTTAATAAGTTCCTGCTTTTTGTACATAATTATTTAATTCTAATTCCAAATGTTTTTTCTGTTTATAATAGTCACGTGTAAATAAATTTTTAATTTATTACACGAATAAATATATATTTTTTAAGCAAACATTGTTGTTTCCGCTGTTTATACAGTTGGCAACAGTTTAAATTAATATCACTTTCTAAAATCTGTAAAAAATATCTCTCGAAATGCTGAAAATTTGAATTTAAAATAGATATAAAACCTCGAAAAATGAGTCAAATTAAAAAAATAAATCAATTCTGCACACCGTGAAATTATAACGTATAAAATGAACTAAAAATGATTAAATTCCGATGTATAGTTTTTGCTACAATAAAACTTTTTTAGTGGAACGATTTTGTCCAACTTTAGCATTAAATATCTCTTAAAATAATTCTTCGATTTGAAAACTGTCTACATCAGCGTGTTTATCAAACATTTCTGTATAACACTACCGATTTTCATATTTTTGTATGCATTATTTTTCTTAATATTAACAAAGAAAGACCTCCGGTCACAAAAAATTCAAAACCGGCGGCGGCGGCGGCGGCGGTGACAGCGGTAGTTACTTTTTTTTAGAATAGAGAGATAGGAATGATAATGTTTCACTTTTGATTATGGTGAATATTTTCACTTTTTTAAGACAAATCATCTAATTCAGTCTCCACTGAAATTTTAACCCCCACCCCTCTCCGCTCCCTCCCTCCCTGAAAATATACAAGTTAAAATCGTATTTTTTCTCTTTTTAATGTTATTGCAAAGAAACAATAAAGAGTATAAGCAATCAATAAAATACAAAAATAATCAATCACCTGAATCCCCCCCCCCCCCCGGTACACACACACGTGAAATCTCCTCTTTTTCCATTTGCTCTGTAGCAAGGAAAATTTTAAAATATCATTACTAATTTTTAAGTTTTCGACATCTATTTACTATGAATTAATAAAAAAAATCATTAAATTCATTAATTATATTACTTCAATATTTTCTTTCCCCCCTCCCTTTCTTTTTCCTCTCCCTATTACACAGAGAATAATACCTTTGAAATTCCAATAAAAATTAAGAATCTGCCTCTGTTACTTTATTTTGGTAATATTAAATAAATAATTACCTCAGTATTTTTCTAGTATATTAGAAATTTCCGATTCTCCACTCTCCTCTCCTCTCCGGGTAAAATGCTGACATAGAGGTCAGCCCGAAATTTCCAGGCCCAGTCACGACCCGTTTCATAGAAAAAAATTCGGCCCTGTCCGTAGAAAAAATAATATTGTTCCGGGCGGATAAAAAACTTAAAAGTTCGGCCAAAGCCCGGCTTGAAAAAAAATTAAATCACGAGCCCGGCTCGGCCCGAGTGAATTTCTGCAAAACATCGATATTTGTATGTCGATTTGGCTAGAAATTTGTCTCGTACGTGGAATTCCGACCAAAAATATTTGTCTTAGCTTTTTTTTTTTTTTTTTTTTTTTTTTCATGTTTATAATCTTTATTTTTATAAATGTACCGCAGTCTGCGATATATATATTTTTTTTTTTATGAATCTCTACTTCTTATATCTAAAAGTTTCAGTTATCATTAACCCTTACCAGAAAAGTGAAAATCCCATGCTCAAACTTAACACTTAATAATTTACCAAATAGTGAACTCAAACATTTAATCTTCAACAGTAATGCATTAACAGAACCAATCTTTTAAGATAACAGCATAAAAAAAAGTTTTGAATGTCGGAGAGAGAAAATATTAAGGGCAGATAAGAAGACGCAACATCTCACAGACGTACGTTTCCGGTTAATGCTTAATATTGTTAATCCATATTCCATGTATTGAAGTGTTAAAAATCTTAAAAATGATATACAGTAAAATCTTCTAAGACGGAAATGCATAGAAAAAAAAAAACGCTTTATAGAGAAGTTCTCTTCTTAGCAAGTGTAACTGTATTATATATTCTCTTCTTACGTATTAGAATAATAATTTTAGAGAGTGGAGACCAGGCCTAACCCGGCCCGCGTGCCGTGAATGAAAATCGGCCCGAGTCCGGCCCGCGGGTCGGACTGGGCTTGGGCTTCGGGCCACGGTCCGACCCGTGCTGTCAATTCTAACATACCTAAAACTTTTTAATTTTTTACAACCAGAATCTGCTATGTTTTAATATGAAGCAATTTTATATCTTTTTATCAAAAAATAAAATAAAAGCTGTGTTTTAAATAAACCTTCAGAAAAGTGGATTTACACATTTCAAGTAACTGTAACATTTCATCTAAAGGGTTGAGTGAAATTTTCATATATTTTTACTTTCTTCTATCTTTACAAGAAGAAAGTATTGGATTCATGAAATTTTTCAACTTCCGGTTTTTGACGGATTTACACGTTTTAGGGGTCAGAGATTCCAAAAAACATGTTTTTACAAAATGTCTGTCTGTGAGTCTGTCTGTCTGTCTGTGTGTCTGTGTGTGACATAAATTTTGTGGGCGCTCTATCTCAAGAACTAATGCACGGAATTTAATAACAATTCATATTCAGTTAGTCCCTGATACAAATTGATGCTGATTAGTTTTTGGTGCAAATCGCTCAACAGGTGGCGCTGCTATGCTGAATTTTTTAGGATTTCAGAAATGCGTCTATCTCAAGAACTAATGCACGGATTTTCATGAAACTTCAGATTCAGTTAGTCCTTGATATGAGTTGGTGCTGTTTATGTTTTGGTTTAAATCGCCCAGCAGGTGGCGTTGCTATGCTGCATTTTACAGGATTTACACTATTTTCGCAGTAGCTCTAACTCAAGAACTAATACACACATTTTCATCAAACATTGGATTTAGTTAGTCCTTGATATGAAATTATGCTAACTACTTGTTGGTGTAAATCGCCCAATAGGTGGTGCTGCTGTGCTGCATTTAGAACGATTTCCTCAATAGTTCTATCTAAAGAACTAATGCACGAATTTTCATCAAACTTCAGATTCAAGTATACCTCGATCAATATTGCTGCTGATTATTCGTTGGTGCAAATCGCGCAACAGGTGGCGCTGCTATGCTGCATTTGTCATGATTTGCGCAACAGCTCTATCTCAAGAACTAATGCACGAATTTCCCCCAAATTTCATATTCAGTTAGACGTTGACATAAGTTGTTGATGATTAGGTTTTGGTGTAAATCACCTTATAAGTGGCGCTGCTATGCTGAATTTTGCTATATTTACACGATTTCAGCGATAGTCATATCTCAAGAACTAAAGCATAGAATTTCATCTTTTTAGAATTATTATAATGAGCATAGATTGCCATTTAATTTTGGCAAAGTGATAACGAATTTTGAAATATTGACATGTATGAGATAGAAGGACGTTTTGGGATTTGTACATCCGACTAGTTTTAATTTGTTAAAGTATTAAAGTATTCATTAAAATTTAAATGTGCTTATAAATTAATACAATTAAATTAACATTCATATAATAAACTGAAAAATAAAACACCGTTAATAAAAATTTTTACTATAGATTTATAAGAGAATAAGTGCAAATTAAAATAAAACTTAATATTATTACTTAATGAAGAAATTTATTTGTACGTAGGTAAAATATACTTTTCAAATAATCAGGGAATTTAAAACAGTAAATGATGAATTCCAGTTGATTGAATTTCCCATACATGCATGTTGGTAGAATTTAGTATATATATATATATATATATATATATATATATATATACACCGGCTGTCCTAAAAAGGACTGACTGATTTTAAAATTCAATAACTTCCAAACGGTGACAGATATTAAAAAAATTCTTGCAGGAGGGTTATGCATAAAGTCAAAAGTTTTTTTTACAGTGATTTTCGATTTTTGTTCGAATTACAAACAATAGATGGCGCTGCAATCAATAGAGGCTAAATTCAGGTTCGATTTTTGGTACTTCGTGGCCCGGATAATACATTTCCATCTCTTTTTTCTGCATGGAACAAAAGAAAGGACCAAAAATCGAGCCTGTATTTAGCGACTATGGCTTACAGCGCCACCTATTGTTTGTAATTCGAACTAAAATCGAAAATCACTGTAATAAAACTTTTGACTTTATGCATAAGCCTCCTGCAAGAATTTTTTAAATATCTGTCACTGTTTGGAAGTTATTGAATTTTAAAATCAGTCAGTCCTTTTTGGGACACCCGGTATATATATATATATAAACTGAACTTTAAATATGTATTTTTTTAAATAAGATCAAGTTTTAATATTATTTTTGACTAGAAGGCTCTGCCTCCTGCAAGCTACAATCGCCAACCCCCCGTTCAGATACCGCAGAATCTAAAAACACGCTAATCTGATCGGTTTTAAAAATATTAGAGAAGATTGAATTATACTGAAAAAAGATGTGCAGATCTCCCTGTAAACGGGTTTCCATTCAATTCCCTTTGATTGCAAAAATTTAAGGCCGAATCAGTTGCTGTTAAGATAGCCAATGGTTGTTTTCGTGTTTGATTAAAGAGGATCAGTTAAACATTTGAAGAGAAGCTAAAATAAAATGAATTAAGTGTACAGAGTCTTTGTCTCCCGGTATTATAAAACAATTTCTATAACAATAGCCTAAGTCATGTGACTATCATCGACAGTTCCGGGCGAACCACTTCGCTTTTTATATTCCAGGTGCCATTTTGGTACTTTAATGTTAGTCAGGTACAGGTGATAAGTCGCCAAACAATATTCTATCGCCATTATTTCATCTATATTATAATAGTCCAAGTCATGTAACTGCCATAAATAAATACACTCACATCCCTTCGCTTTTATAGGAAAGTTTGGCCCAGATATCATATACGGCCCCATATTGACGCGATTTTTTTCCGACGCTAATTTGGGGTAAACATCAACAGCATAAACAACAACATCCGGTATACCAAACCAAGCAAAATAACGATACTGTGGCGCCAGGTAAGTACCCGTTGCGTATATGACATTCGCGTCAGAAAAAAATCGCGCCAATATGGGTCCGTATATGACATCTGTGCCGAAAGTTTTCCATTTTGATTTTAAAAAAAATCGAATAAAACACATAAAAGTTGCCATGGTCGCAAAGAATTCTTGGACTGTAATGGTAGCCGGGTGCAAATCTCGCCAATAGCTTTTTATCAACTCGCCAGTTAGTATTTTTCTTATTTTTCGAGTGGTAAATTAAAACATTGCTTTGAAGTTGAAATTAAATGTCATGGTTTGTTACATCATTTAATATTTGGTCAGGTGTCACATACGCACCGGGTTTGGCGTTTTTTTTTTTTTTTTTTTTTTTTTTTTTTTTTTTTTTTTTTTTTTTTTTTTTTAACGAAAATTTAGCGAAAACCTCGTTTTCGAATAACAGTTACATATGTATTTTTGGTACTACTTAGTTATCCCGTCGACCAAAAATCTATCACCAAACTATAAGATTAAATACCAATAATGGTTGATCGTAAATGTCACATTCACTTGATTTTAAGCAAGTTACACGCCTTTATGTCATCAAATGATTTTTATTTCGACGTTTTATTTGTATATTTATTAATGTTATAAATATAAAACAAAAATTATGTCAATTTGTATAATTTGGCAAGTGGTTTCATGATTTATATAATTTGGCGAAATGGATCGACGGAATAACTAAGTAGAACCGTATTTTTTAATTATTTTCTCTTATTTTTAAAAGAAAATATACAAAAACATATTTAACTATAGAACAAAACAATTTATGTAATTTAAAAAAAGAAAAAAAGAAAAAAAAGTAAATAAACATTTATTATTAAATAAACAACAATAGCCGGGTTACCATGTCAACCAAAATAATGCCATTTTGGCGCCATTAGATACCCCGGTGCGCATATGACAATATTTTTCTTTTCGTTTCGTTAAAAAAAAAAGAAAGAAAGAAAGAAAGAAAGGAGTGAAAGCCATTTATTTTAAATGGTTCAGTTTGTATTAAATATAAAATAATAATGAAATACAAATTGAATTATGAATAAAAGTAACGTGATACATTTCTTAGCATACGTTTAAGGGAGGGCAAGCTGGTTTATTACAAATTAGTTTAAAGTAGTATCCTTTTCTAAAATTTGAAAAAAAAAACTGTTATGATTAAAATTTTAGTTGTCATCAATAGTAGCCCAGTAAATTTAGACCAAAAAGGTGGTCGATAGCTAAGAAATTCATAATGAGCCAAAATTTTCAGGATTAGCTCCTGGATATGTATAGAATGGATCCTGAATAGTCTCAAAAAATGTCGGCTTCCATCCAAAATGACGGATCAACTGTGGGCGCCTAATAATTGCACCTTGTTGGATGTTTTTCTGCATATTTACATCATAAGTGAATATTTTTCGCTTCTAAGGAAACCAAATCAGTCAGCAAGTATGCTAATTTGAATATGAGCTTAGGTTTATAAAATAAAGAAATTATAAATGTTCGGTAATACGATTCATTTAAACTGAAATTATTTTAAAAAATAAAAATCATTTTTTCCTTTGGAGTTTTCACCTACATTTTCACACACAGCCATTTTTTCAACAAAAAATGCAGATAAGAATAAGATAAAAGGTAGCGAATGAAGGAATTTCTTACGCATGCGCTCCATATAGACATGGGAGGGGGTTGGACAGGAATGTGAATTTGCTGACGCCGGCTCTGCTAATAAGAATGGAAGGTAGTGAATGAAGGAATTTCCCCATTGTGGAAAATGTGCCCAGTTATATATTCAGCAAATGGAAGAATTGATGGAGAAAATGGAAAACAATGAATTTAAAAATTTTGTTGATGGTTATTTTACTATTCGCAGAAAAGACAGGACATGGAGTGGAGTTGTACCAGACATGATAATAGAGCAGAGTCTCATGAAACCAATAAAAGTAGCAGGAGCCTTAACACATGGCTGAGGAATGGAAGGTTCTACTTTGTCCAGATGGATTCCTTCTTGCCCAATGAACATGAAAGTATCGGAAATATTGGAAGATTTTTGTGAAAATACTTTTGTATGCTCAGAACAACACGTTGAATTTCGGCCTTCCAGACAATCAAGAGATGATTCTGATTTGAATAAGCTATCTGAATGGTTACTGCTTCACAATCCTTTCGATAATCAAAGTCCTAAACATTTGTTGATGAATATAGCTAGTGGATTGGTGTTGCTGATAATAAAACAAACTGTGACAATGCAAAGAAAGTTGGTGAAAATTTACTGTCTTCAATAATAGGATGTTCATTTGGGGAAATTAAACTTCAACGGAAAAAGAGAGTTATACCAATATCGGCAACAAATAACACATTGATAATAAGGAATTCAACTTTGATATTTAATCCTCTACAGTTGTTTACCAGGATTGCTGCTGTACTCAAGTCAAATGAAAATCTACGAGATTACCTCAAATACGAATTGGCTCCTTAACCTTCCCCCCTCCTCTATGATGAAATTTCAATGAGGAAGAATGTTAAATAAACTTTAGCTGCTATCATTGAAAAAACTGAGCCTTGTGTTGAACCTCCACCAACTTGCTCGTTTATTGTAGATGGAGGATTTCTTTTGCATGCATTGGTTTGGAATGAGTCCGACACCTACAGAGATATATGCCTCAAATATGTTAGATTTGTCCAGAAACACTTCTCTCCATGTGAAGCAGTTGTTTTTGATGGGTACACTTGTGCCTTATCAACTAAACGTGTGGAGAGGCAAGGAAGGTTGATGTCGAAAATGTCTGCAACTATTGCTTTTGACGAAAACAAGGGGGCCACAACCAAACAAGCTGTTTTTTTTTACGAACACCAAGGCTAGGCTTATTCGAATGGTCATGGGCTACTTCCAGGCCGAAGGAATAACTGCCTTACAGGCGGATGCTGATGCTGATGCACTAATCTGTAGAACAGCAATTAATTCAAGCAAGACCAATTCTAGATTAGTCACAGTAGTTGGTACTGACACAGATCTGCTGACCATTCTCATCGCACGAGGTAACCCAGGAAAACCACTCTTCTTTCTACAACCTCGTGAACAAAAATGCTATAACATATTTAAAATTCAAAAATCACTTGGCCCAATGAAGGATTCCATTCTCTTCCTACATGCAGCAACTGGATGTGATACCACGTCAGCCATTTTTAGGAAGGGAAAATCCTCAGCTTTTAAATTGATAAAGATAAACCATGAGCTGCTTTCTTCCTTATTGAATAGTCCTCATCTTAAACCCCAAAAGGTAATTGAAATAGAGGAGATATCATGAAAAACCTTTTTGGGGGAGAGAAAGTTGACTCCTTAAATGAGCTGCGATATATCAGTTACAACAAAGAAGTAACCAGAAATCTCTCATCAAAATTTAACCTGGTGTTCTTCCACCAACAAGTGCAGTAACTTCGCAACATTCACTTCGGGTTTATCTTTAAGTTCAACAGCGGCTGGGAAACAACCTTGATCCTACTGAATGGGGATGGTTCATGAAAGAAGGCAGATTAAACCCATTACCTTCAACACTTCCCGCAGCGCCCGAAGATCTTCTGCAGCTTATATCTTGTGATTGCAAAATAACTGCTGCAAGGGACTGTGATGAAAGATGTCAGTGCAAGAAGGCAGCTCTCCATTGTTCTAGGTTTTGTACCTCTTGCTTAGGAGAAACATGCACAAATTAAGTTCGTCCTATTAACGGATTTGAAAACGAAGATAACGTTTACGACATTGAATGAGTGGCATTCTGGTAATTTTGTTTTAAGTTTATTAACCACACGATTATTAGCTTATTTATTACAATAATTACTATAATGTTTTATTGTACTTTTACTTTGGATTTAAATTTTTGTGCCTTGTAATAAATAATTTAAACTTGTTTTAACTTTCTTTCTTTTTTTTCCCTCACAGTCCTGACAAACATTTCTCTATAGAAAAATGGAATATCTGCCATTTTTTAAAACAAAATTTTAAAAATAATCCTCACAAATAGGATTAGAAACATACAGATGACTTGTCAATAGTTTCTTAAGTACGAGGAAAAACAGGTTAAGGGCAATGAAATTCTATTAATTTGACGACAAATAAATGTATGTACAACTCATTCGTAGCTTTTATTTTGATAAAAACTAGGTACAGGGCTTGACTAATCGACTGAGGCCTGGGCAGGCAGCTCTTTTGCGGGACCCCTACACCTTAAGGTTCTTTTACAAGACCATTAAAAAACCTCAACATAGAGCTTTTTTTAAGCAATTTTATTGTTTTTTTTTTAATTTTTGAGGCCTTTTCTGGCACGGGTGGTCGGGGCACATGCCCCGTCTGCCCCTGCTTTAGTCAGGCCCTATGTATACATTAAAACAGGATGTAAGTAGAGGTCACAGAATTTTTCAGAAGTAAAAAAATATTGATATATGACTTAGAAATGGAAAAAAAAAAAAAAAAAAAAAAAAAAAATTATTGGACGATGCAAGAAGGTTTTAGCGGCCATCTTTGATCGGCCATTTTGGATAGAAGCACACAAGAGAACTTTTGAGACTTTTAAGGTTTTCTTTACTTGTCATAAAGAGCTAATTCTGAAATTTTCAGCTCATTATGAATTACTTAGCTATCAAACCCTAAATTTACTGGGCTATAGAGAAAAGTACATAAAATTACAAAAAAAAAATAATATTTCGAAAACTAATTAAAATTTAAAAATTTTAATACCAGTTTTGAGATCAATGCGGATTTTTGGTGTTAATTTCATCGCAAATTGTATTTTGTATTTTAGGAGAAATCGCCGTGAAACATAATATGTTGTTTAATCAGTCGTTTCATAGATTCGTTACATAATTCGTTTCATAAAATCCGTTTCATTAGAATTTTATATATATAGGCTAGTTATAAACGAAAAAAGCAAGGGAAAAATTGTAATATATATATATATACAAATAATAATAAAAAAAAAAAAAAAACAATTCTTATGCCCCGCCTCCCTCCACGAATAAAAAAAAAAATGAAATTGACAGTGTTGTGTTAATTATAATGTTGCATTATATAAACACTGATAATTTTGGGTCAGTACGAAAATTAGATTGACTTTAAGTCCGATTATTCATTTTGGACCAATACTGGTAATACCGAATGTGCAACTTCATATTGCTGGTTCTTACGAAGTCTTAAAAAGCCGCAATAAATCACTTGAGATATGATTTTAGAAGTTTCATTCTACGTTTTGTACTATAAAAGTCCAAAGAACTCGAAAGGAATTTTTTTATGTACAAAAATTCCTTAAAACTTCGTTAAATATATATATATATATATATATATATATATCCTTTTTAAATTTTTGAGATTTTTGCGATCGAAAAATCAAATTAAATATGTAATTAAAAGTTGATTCAGAGAAGGGAAAAGAAAAAAACGACAAACTGTCTGAAAAGGTCTTAGTTAGGGTGTGCATGCAGCAAATTTGCCTGAAATTCATACAACAGCCGAAAACGCTAAAAACTTCTAACTTCACATAAGCATTGCTAATTCATGTGAGTTTATAAAACCAAAACATTAAAGAATATAAATCTTCAGACATTTCTAAATGCTGCAGAATTTATTTCATTACGAAATATGAAATTTCGATTTTCTGATTTTTGGCCACATAATTACGATTTGGGACCACTGTGCGGCGTATCAAAAAATATACGGAACCTGTAGCGACAGTCGCTATCGTGCCATTACCGCTGGTAGTGGCAAACGGCTGTCGGTCGATTGCTTACCGATAGCTCTGTTTTTGCTGGGAAGTTTTCACATCAAATTTTGTTTTTCCTGTCACGATGCATGTTTCTGTAATTAACCAGCTTTATGTCTTGCTTGAAGTTATGGATTTTAATATGTATTCAATTATTTTCACAGTTACAGTAAACTCGAGTCGGCTGTTTGCTTTCCACAACAACACAAGTCCGTGAATTTGTGTGATAATGAAACTCAACTCGTTAGTAACATACGGAAGAAATGGGAACCTGTGTTTGTTTTTTATTGTCTAAAGATAGAGCTCAGTCAGACGATTACAACGTTATTTATAACTCATACAGAGCAACAAAGAGGACTTGTGCTGTTATAGGACGCATGCTTCATCTGACACGCAAAGAATTGTGCATGCGCAAAATTCACATTAATACATAATGAAAATACTTATATATTGAATGTTAAATTTAAAAAAAATCTCCGTTATGTAATTTTTGCCATTGATAATTTTTTAGTTGTTATTTTCTATAATCTTTCATCGAAAAAGATATATTTACAAAAATACGATTCCATATTGTCGGACACTTATGTATGGGGCATTCTCACAATCTGTTGACTTTTGGGGGGGGAAAATCTGACAAAATTAAACTTGCTAAAATAACATTTTAATCTGATAGACATATGGCATAATGATTCAAAATTAAGAAAAAACAAGTTGGAAATTGCTCGTCAAACGTGGCAAATGAGGTGCGTTCGTACTATAACTAGTTTTATAATTATTTTTTGCACCCCATATTGTACTGAATGTATATTTTTTTGCGCTTCATAAGTGCATAGTCTGTAACATCATTAAAATGCACTTACAATAATTTTTTCCCCATTCCCCGTAATGTAACGGAAAACTTTTGACTGTCCCTGTAATTAAACTATACATTCGACTTTCATAAAATTTGAAATGGCTCGACAAAATTTTGCAGCCATTATATATTTAAAATTTCAGACCATTCGGAAGGCTGTAAAATCATTAAAATGCATTTGCAATAATTTTTTTCCCATTGGCCATAATGTAACGGAAAACTTTTGGGTGTCCCTGTAATTAAACTATACATCCGATTTTCATAAAATTGGAAATGGCTCAACAAAATTTTTCAGCAATTATATATTAAAAATTTCAGACCATTCGGAAGTCTGTAACATCATTAAAATTCCCTTGCAATAATTTTTCCCATTGGCCGTAATGTAGAGAAAAACTTTTGACTGTCCCTGTAATTAAACTATACATCCGATTTTCATAAAATTGGAAATGGCTCAACAAAATTTTTCAGCAATTATATATTAAAAATTTCAGACCATTCGGAAGGCTGTAAAATCATTAAAATGCATTTGCTATATTTTTTTCCCTTTGGCCGTAATGTAACGGAAAATTTTGGGTGTCCCTGTAATTAAACTATACATCCGATTTTCATAAAATTGGAAATGGCTCGACAAAATTTTGCAGCAATTATATATTAAAAATTTCAGATCATTCGGTCGGGTAGTTTTTGCTCTGTTATATGCGGACGGACGGACGGACAGACAGACGGACTGAACGACGACTATAAGTGCTACGTATTTATATAATTACAAACGCACCTAATAATCAGCAGCGAATTTTTTTTTTATTTCTGAGGTTTAAGTTAAACTTGCGGGTATAAGTTTCCTTACCATTTTACCCCTGTAACTTTTTATTTTCTTCTAAATTTTTATCTATAATGAATTTGCATAGTATCCACAGAAACTTCAAATAAGAAATAATAACAATGTAGTACTTTTAATACAGATTTTTTTATAACATTGTCTTAAAGGGGTGTTAAAGAAGGGACGGTAAGGTAAAAAAAAAAGGATGGTATTTGAAAAAAGGGACGAAATGGTAAAAAATGGACGGTAAGGGTGGAACGGTAAGGAAAATGACCACATATTTTTAGGAAAATCATGTTAAGACTAAGTGATAGCCACAGTGTTCATTTATTTTTAGAAACAGTTGTTAACATTGGATTTAATTATTTTTTATATATTTACTTACCTCGAAAAGTTCAGGAATAAACCTTGGGACGGTGACAGTACCAATAAAGCGTCGATGCTTGAAATTGGTATTTAAATGCTGATTTAAATTCTACAGTAAATTTCCTGCCAAAGAATTTTAGACATTATTTCTCTAGGATGCTCTTCTGCATGAGAAAAAACTTGAACAAAATTCTGTGGCTGCATCTGAAGTGATTTTCTGTGTAATTTTAGAAGAAGATGGTAAGGAATCTAAAACCCAGGGGCAGAGTTTAAAAAATAATAACAACCCTAAAAATGTGTGCAGGTTAATTTTTAGCTACATATTTATACTAGCGAACTTGCCCGACGTTGCCCGGGTACGTCAAAAAACAGCAGGGATTACGAAAAAACTCTGAAAATCACAATAAGATATCGCGAAAAATTTTTTAATCGCTTCTCAAATTCTGAAAAGAGAATATATAAATATATATTAGGTTCGAAGATTGCAAGTTGATTCCTTTCACTAATGTGGAAAAATAGCAGCAAATCGCTAAATTACACTAAAAATCACATACAAAATTCCCGAAAAATTCGAAAATTGCTTTACGAAATCCGAATAAACTTTATTGAAATCGGGGCAGAATGTACTTTAGGTCAAAAATGGAATGTCAAAAAATTGCAGCAGATCGTAAAGTAACGTGAAAATCGCATTAAAAATCACAAAAAGTTCAAGAATCACGAAAGTCAAAATTTACTATAATAGGATAAAAATTTCAAATGTAATTCCTTTGACCTGTCTGCTCTCTTAAAATTTATGTTTTGGAAATCATGCTAAGCATTAGATCATGTTACTTTTATTCATAATTAATTTATTTGGACTCCCTTAAATATAATTAACATAATCCCTTAAGTTAATATTAGTTTTTGTTGCATTAAAATATCTCAATTTGTTGATTTTCTGTAAGCAAGTTAACCCTACTGTTTTACAGTGGAAGTTATCGGAATTTGACGAAATATTAGAGATATCGCCAAGTTGGCGTCTCTTTTGGCGACTCATTTTGGTCGCCAAATTTGGCGATATTTGGCGACAAAGCTCGATCCCCCCTACGATAACACTCCTTATATGTATGGACATGCATTACATGCTGTTCAATAATCGCATAAAAAATTCGCTAAAAATTCCAAAATCGCTGCAGGAATTTCGAATAAACTTTTATGAAACGAGAACAAAATTTACTATATTGGGTTAAAAGAAAGAAACCGCATTCTTCTTCCTAATGTGGAAAAATCGAATTAATATAATCCCTTAAGTTCATGTTAGTTTTTGGTCCCGGGTTCAATTCCTGGCTCTGGCTAATTTTTCACTCCAGTTGGGTTTATTGTATTTATTGTTTATATGTCTGTATAATATTTATATATACCTTTAACTGTTGAATGCATGCGTTATTTATGTGTGTATGTGTGTTTTAATATATATTGTAGTATGAGTGTTTTATTATAAATATTAATTTTTGTTGCATTAAAATATCTCAATCTGTTGATTTTCTGTAAGAAGTAATCCATATTGGTTTACAATGGAAGTCTATGGGAATTTGGCAAAATATTAGAGATATCGCCAAGTTGACGTCACTTTTGGCGGCTCGTTTCGGTCGCCAAATTTGGCGATATACCGCCAAGTTGGCGACAAACTTGGCGGCATTTGGCGACAGAACTGTGTTCCTGTACAGTAACTTCCATGTAGGTATGGAAATGCATTAAATGCTGTTCAATAATTGCATAAAAAATTCGCTAAAACTTCAAAAATCGCTGCATGAATTCCGAATAAACTTTTTTGAAAAGGGAACAAAATTTACTATATTGGGTTAAAAGAAAGAAACCATATTCTTCTCACTTATAAGAAAAAATCGCCTCGAAACTTAAAAAAGTGCTAAAAATCGCATAAAAAATTAAATAAAAAATCGAATCAAAAAATCGAAAATCGGGCTTCGATGTGCAAATATTCATATATACACGTACCTTTTCCCCAAATTTTGTAGCTCTACGTTCAGCGGTCTCTTCAGAACACCGTCCACACACTCACTCACTCACACATAAACTTATTTCTTTATTATCATAGATAAAACAATAGTTCCAGTTTCAGAAAAAAGTTACATCGAATTATTGTTATTGAAATAATTTTATCCAGACGGCTCCAAACTTAAAAATCAGCATCAGGTATACGGGACGGTATAAGAGTTTTCCAGGCGTTTGGACACCCAACATCGTCCAAAACTTATTTATCTCGTTAATATTGTTGAGCAATCATGCAATGGGATGTTCCCTAGTATATGAAATAACAAAAACACAAAAAAGTGTATTAAAATAAAATTTATTATTCAAGGACATGAAAGTCAAAAGATTGTGAGAATGACCCATATCGCACTATCTTATCCAATTATACATCTGAAAAAATTTCTAACAAATCAGAACTGTGCAAATATATATATATATATAATAAATATATTAATATATGTTTTTTCTTTTAAGAAAAAATAAGACACTTAGAATTAACATGATGAAGAAAAAAAGAGTTTATTTAAATATTTTATGCCTTAAAAATTATTCAGATGAAAAGGCATTTTTAAGCATAATGATAAATGAATTAGAAATAAGGAAATAACTGGAATTTTCTTCAAGTCACTACGACATATCACATCTATAATATCACAATTATTTTTGAAATTCTAACATACATATCTTAAATTATAAATACATAGAATGTCTCTGTTATTTTCCATTTGACTCAATAATAAATATCAATGCTGAAACGATTCTGTGAGTAATTCATAAATCTTTTTGGCACCAGTAATTCTGAAGTGATGAAATAAATTTAACTAGAGATATACAGGCGTTAGAAACCTATAATTTTCAGTTGTTAACATACTACATCGCTCTATAGTTAATAGCTAGGTAATGCGCAACGTTGGTTTGCAATCAACTAATCGTGCTTCTAGCGGTTACTAAGATTAATGGTGTTAGTATCTGTACTATATAAATTATATATCTTCATTGGACGAACCACTTATATATTCGATCGAAACATGTGTATATTGACTCAAACATATATAACGAAATTTTAATTAAGACAGAAAAAAAAGACCTTATATTTAATCCACTCTAACATAGAATCCTCACTTTTTCAATCAAAAATAAAATCATAGGGAATTTGTTTAATCATCTTCAAGGAAATAACAAATAATTATGCTACGATTTCAATAAGACTGAATACCTTTTTTAAGTAAAATCTAATTGTTTTTGTCTGCACTAACTGAAATTCGCTATAAACCATTTAAATGTTTGAATTGTGTAAAACATTCCTTTTCGTGGATTAACTTGAATTCAGTTTGTGCCATCAATTAAATAGGTTACCAACTTAATGCTAAAGTAAACAACTATTTGTCAATTTTATTAATTTTAGTTAAAATCCTGTTAGGGGTGATTGTGTTATGCAAAATATGTTTCTAAAATAAACAAAATACGCGTAGATATTACAGTGCGTACATTATTTAACTTTGATTCATGTAATATAACTTTTTTATCTACGTTACTTAAACAAATGATCTTTTTAGCACGTGATTTTCCAGTTTTGCAGCATTTGTCGATAATATGTTCTATTATATCATATTTTTTAGGGTTCCGTACTTAAATAGTAAAAACGGAACCATTATAAGGTCACTCCTGTGCCTGTCATTTTACTCTTAAACTATGGAACGTGGAAAGTTCAAATTTGAAGTAATAAAGACTATTGACCCACATATTTACGGATTTTTAAACATTCACAAATATATTTTGAATAAATATAGAGGGGCTAATTAATTTACTTGAAAGAAAATATTTTCTTAGTATATCGTGTGAAAGCTTTCATGACACTGAACGTAAACATACATTCCTTTTAATTTTGGTATTATATTTTTAGCGATATCGTTGAAAATGTAGTAAAAAAATTTGTTACATCCTTTCTATTTCCGAATCTACTGAAACTAAAACTATGTCAAAATTAGAGATAGCAGATGTTAAATTAAGCACTCAGGAAAATTATAGCGAATACCCTAGGTTGCATAGTTTTTTAGAAAAACGCATTTTTTCGTTACACAAAAATTTCTATTGGCAGGCAATCAGCAAAGGTGTTGAGGAGCGCTGGAGGTGCCTATTGTAGCAGAAGTATAAAAGTATTATTGATAATGAATTTCGAAACAAATCGTCAGTAATTAGCAGAGATATTAAGCCTTTAAGACACGAAGGGTTTGGACGTACATAATCGCAGGGGCGGCATACTCTATGTCCAGTCGAGGAAAAAAAAGTAAATACCACCTACTAACTCCAAAAACAAATTATCGTAGAAGAAACTTCCTGGTACCGAACGATTGGAAATAAAGTCTACTTTTAAATGATATATATAAAATTTGTTTAGGGGGCAATCTACATATTAAAAAGAACACAAACTCCATTTTTTACAATAGCAATAACCAATTTTAACAAGATCTTTCAGATCTATGGTTCTAACTATGCCTAGACTCCAAATTTCAAGTAATTTGAATAATAAGTTTTTGAAATATGAACATTCAAAATTGAGTGTCTCTAATGTTTCCTTAATTAACCAGCTTCACTGCAAATAGAAGCGTCTTAAATTTAGACACATATGTGACTGAAAAAGAATTTTAGACACTTAAGTGTCTTAATCTGAAAATTAAGACACTATAGATGTCTTAATTTAAGATACATAAGCGTCTTACTATGACCATGGTGTAAACGAACTGAGAATAATGTCTAAAATATCCGCAAACGTCTTATTTTAAGACACTTCATTGCTTTAAACGTGTCTTAATTTTTGATTCTTCTGACGCAATAACCACCAGGGGGCACTAGCACTCCCAGTTGCGCATGCGTTTTAGATGTCTTCGTTCGAAGTGGTATACGTTGTAATTCAAACAAAGTTTGTTTTTATGTACGCGTGTATTTTAATTCGTTTTTTGCGAAATGTGAAGTACTGTGATTTTAATTCGTATTAACTTGGATTATGTATTTATTGAATACATACATCTGACGTGTGTGCTCGGCATCAAATGTCTCTTAGAAGCTGTCGTCGATACAAGGGCGGGATAGACACAGAACCGAAGTAGACGACGGTTGAAGATTACACCCGGAAATTCTACAAAGCGTGTGCAATGGGCTTAGTGTTAACTCGTATCAATTTATATCAATAATATTGTGTTATTCATCTTCGTCCTGTCGAAGCTGTCAAAAAAAAAGAAACTTTTGTCTGGCGGGTCCTGTTTTTAGGATGAAACATCTCATCCTTTAAATATGGCTAGTCGGATGTATTATGGATTACCTTTTAAACTGATGAAAGTCTTTCTCCCTCACTGTGGTTGTGGTAGTTTTTAAAATTTCAAATCGAGGAATATTTCTTACCGCTTGCAGCAACTCAAGTAAGTTTCTTTATAGTAGTAAAATTAGTGTATTTTATGATTTTATTTATTGTACTAAACAAAATCCTGCATGAAATTTAATTAGTTTTGAATCTGTTCGCAAAAAACCCCACTAATTCTAGAAGTATATATTTTTAAACTTATGACGTTCTTTTTTATTACGAATTATATATTCAATGTCAGTTCTTAGTTTCAATGAATAATTTTTATCTCGCAGTAAATGACGGCCACAAGGAAGTAAAGATAAAAAAAAACTTTGAAAGATGACCTAATGCTTTCTTACTTCCTGGCATAAAACCGCAGATTAAAAAAAGATAAATAAAGTAAATGAGACTCGTCTATTATATGAAGCTGCCTGTAAAAATATACATATGTATTTGATTTGCAATCAACTCTAATACTGATTTTTTTATTATTTTTAATAAAAAAGTAATTTGAAATTTATAATGGGAAAAAGTAAAAACCTCTAACTAGATTTCGTATTTAAAATTGTGGTAACTTTATTTATATGCACTTATACGAAAAATACAAAAATGACAGATGTTACTGTATATATTTAAGACGAAAGAAGTTTGGAAATCATAAGTTATTTTTTCCTCATGTTTTTAATATAGAATATGTACTTATTTGTTTTTATTGATAGTTGAATAGCTTTTGTGAGTACCCTCTGATCTACATAAAAACTTGCCCATGTGGAAATATAAATTTTTTAAAAACATAATTTTTAAATAAGTATTTTCATTTTGGGGGGGGGAGGGGGGGGATTTTGCATGAATTTTTGTAAAGCTGATATCTTAAATCTTGCACTGATTATAATGAAAGTTTTGAACTTTTAGAGTAGGACAAGTTTAAAAACGCAAATATATTTAACAAAATACCTAAGTCATTTTTTCCCCAATGTTATTAAAGTAGAATATTTATTTATTTATTTTCATTATTCATAGTTAAATGGCTGTTGTGATTATCAAGTGATGTATATGTAAAATTGCCTATGTGGCAATATATTTTTTTATATTTTCATTTTTTTTGGGGGGGGGGGGATTTTTGCAATTTTCGTACATCTGATATTTTAAATCTTTTTCCACATTCAACCGAGTATAATAAATATTTTGAACTTTTAGAGTAGGACAAGATTATAAAATATATATATATATATTTATCTATGTACCTTAAAAGCCCTTAATAGCGAACACTTCGGGAACGCGGAATTTGTCCGATAATTGGAGATGTCTACTTTTTTGAGGTAAAAATATACAAATATGTATGTCTGCTGATTTAAAAAGTATTCGTTAAATAGAGGTGTTCGCTATTCGAGAATGTTCATTAACCTCCACAACGGATACTCCCGAATATCGGACATCTCAATTTAGACAACTATAATGCAGGGTTGCGTTTTTTGCAAAAGTACTTCTTGATTAAAGGAAGGGCAAACTGGGAAGTGCCCCGTCCCCCTACGACTGTAGTGCCCCCAAATTTGATGTGCAATATTTGTAAAGCTTATATTTTAAATCTGTTTCGAAATTGTACTGATTATAATCAATATTTTGAACTTTTAAAGTAAAATAAGGTTAAAAACAAAATAAATTTAAAAAAATCTAATATTTAGATAAATATTTTTTGTTTTTTAATCTTGTTCTACTCCTGAAGTTCAAGATATTGATTATAATCAGTACAATGTCGTAAAAGATTTAAATTATCAACGTAACGAAAATTGTATACCAAAACTGAGAGCACCAAAAAAATCAGGCTGTATTGGGGGGGGGGGGGGGAGGGGCAGGACCACAGCCAAATATTTTTCCAGGATTCAACGTGGTCAAACATGGCTACGTATGATGCTTAGAAAAAAAAATGGATGTGATTCAGACGTTTGAAGTGTCTGAAATTCAGACGCTAAAAGTGTCTGAAAAAATTCAGACATTTTAAAATGTCTGAAAATTGAACACTCCATTTCAGACACTTAAGTGTCTGAATTTCAGACATTTTAATTTAGAGTGTTTATGTCTTGCTTGCAGTTATGGATTTTAATATGTATTCAATTATTTTCACAGTTACAGTAAACTCGAGACGGCTGTTTGCTTTCCACAACAACACAAGTCCGTGAATTTGTGTGGTAATGAAACTCAACCCGTTAGTAACATACGGAAGAAATGGGAACCTGTGTTTGTTTTTTATTGTCTAAAGATAGAGCTCAGTCAGACGATTACAACGTTATTTATAACTCATACAGAGCAACAAAGAGGACTTGTGCTGTTATAGGACGCATGCTTCATCTGACACGCAAAGAATTGTGCATGCGCAAAATTCACATTAATACATAATGAAAATACTTATATATTGAATGTTAAATTTAAAAAAAATCTCCGTTATGTAATTTTTGCCATTGATAATTTTTTAGTTGTTATTTTCTATAATCTTTCATCGAAAAAGATATATTTACAAAAATACGATTTTATATCGTCGGACACTTATGTATGGGGCATTCTCACTATCTGTTGAGTTTTGGGGGGGGGGGGGGGAAATCTGACAAAATTAAACTTGCTAAAATAACATTTTAATCTGATAGACAAATGGCATAATGATTCAAAATTAAGAAAAATCAAGTTGGAAATTGCTCGTCAAACGTGGCAAATGAGGTGCGTTCGTACTATAACTAGTTTTATAATTATTTTTTGCACCCCATATTGTACTGAATGTATATTTTTTTGCGCTTCATAAGTGCATAGTCTGTAACATCATTAAAATGCACTTACAATAATTTTTTCCCCATTCCCCGTAATGTAACGGAAAACTTTTGACTGTCCCTGTAATTAAACTATACATTCGATTTTCATAAAATTTGAAATGGCTCGACAAAATTTTGCAGCCATTATATATTTAAAATTTCATACCATTCGGAAGGCTGTAAAATCATTAAAATGCATTTGCAATAATTTTTTTCCGTTGGCCATAATGTAACGGAAAACTTTTGGGTGTCCCTGTAATTAAACTATACATCCGATTTTCATAAAATTGGAAATGGCTCAACAAAATTTTTCAGCAATTATATATTAAAAATTTCAGACCATTCGGAAGGCTGTAAAATCATTAAAATGCATTTGCTATATTTTTTTCCCTTTGGCCGTAATGTAACGGAAAATTTTGGGTGTCCCTGTAATTAAACTATACATCCGATTTTCATAAAATTGGAAATGGCTCGACAAAATTTTGCAGCAATTATATATTAAAAATTTCAGATCATTCGGTCGGGTAGTTTTTGCTCTGTTATATGCGGACGGACGGACGGACAGACAGACGGACTGAACGACGACTATAAGTGCTACGTATTTATATAATTACAAACGCACCTAATAATCAGCAGCGAATTTTTTTTTTATTTCTGAGGTTTAAGTTAAACTTGCGGGTATAAGTTTCCTTACCATTTTACCCCTGTAACTTTTTATTTTCTTCTAAATTTTTATCTATAATGAATTTGCATAGTATCCACAGAAACTTCAAATAAGAAATAATAACAATGTAGTACTTTTAATACAGATTTTTTTATAACATTGTCTTAAAGGGGTGTTAAAGAAGGGACGGTAAGGTAAAAAAAAAAGGATGGTATTTGAAAAAAGGGACGAAATGGTAAAAAATGGACGGTAAGGGTGGAACGGTAAGGAAAATGACCACATATTTTTAGGAAAATCATGTTAAGACTAAGTGATAGCCACAGTGTTCATTTATTTTTAGAAACAGTTGTTAACATTGGATTTAATTATTTTTTATATATTTACTTACCTCGAAAAGTTCAGGAATAAACCTTGGGACGGTGACAGTACCAATAATGCGTCGATGCGTGAAATTGGTATTTAAATGCTGATTTAAATTCTACAGTAAATTTCCTGCCAAAGAATTTTAGACATTATTTCTCTAGGATGCTCTTCTGCATGAGAAAAAACTTGAACAAAATTCTGTGGCTGCATCTGAAGTGATTTTCTGTGTAATTTTAGAAGAAGATGGTAAGGAATCTAAAACCCAGGGGCAGAGTTTAAAAAATAATAACAACCCTAAAAATGTGTGCAGGTTAATTTTTAGCTACATATTTATACTAGCGAACTTGCCCGACGTTGCCCGGGTACGTCAAAAAACAGCAGGGATTACGAAAAAACTCTGAAAATCACAATAAGATATCGCGAAAAATTTTTTAATCGCTTCTCAAATTCTGAAAAGAGAATATATAAATATATATTAGGTTCGAAGATTGCAAGTTGATTCCTTTCACTAATGTGGAAAAATAGCAGCAAATCGCTAAAATACACTAAAAATCACATACAAAATTCCCGAAAAATTCGAAAATTGCTTTACGAAATCCGAATAAACTTTATTGAAATCGGGGCAGAATGTACTTTAGGTCAAAAATGGAATGTCAAAAAATTGCAGCAGATCGTAAAGTAACGTGAAAATCGCATTAAAAATCACAAAAAGTTCAAGAATCACGAAAGTCAAAATTTACTATAATAGGATAAAAATTTCAAATGTAATTCCTTTGACCTGTCTGCTCTCTTAAAATTTATGTTTTGGAAATCATGCTAAGCATTAGATCATGTTACTTTTATTCATAATTAATTTATTTGGACTCCCTTAAATATAATTAACATAATCCCTTAAGTTAATATTAGTTTTTGTTGCATTAAAATATCTCAATTTGTTGATTTTCTGTAAGCAAGTTAACCCTACTGTTTTACAGTGGAAGTTATCGGAATTTGACGAAATATTAGAGATATCGCCAAGTTGGCGTCTCTTTTGGCGACTCATTTTGGTCGCCAAATTTGGCGATATTTGGCGACAAAGCTCGATCCCCCCTACGATAACACTCCTTATATGTATGGACATGCATTACATGCTGTTCAATAATCGCATAAAAAATTCGCTAAAAATTCCAAAATCGCTGCAGGAATTCCGAATAAACTTTTACGAAACGAGAACAAAATTTACTATATTGGGTTAAAAGAAAGAAACCGCATTCTTCTTCCTAATGTGGAAAAATCGAATTAATATAATCCCTTAAGTTCATGTTAGTTTTTGGTCCCGGGTTCGATTCCTGGCTCTGGCTAATTTTTCACTCCAGTTGGGTTTATTGTATTTATTGTTTATATGTCTGTATAATATTTATATATACCTTTAACTGTTGAATGCATGCGTTATTTATGTGTGTATGTGTGTTTTAATATATATTGTAGTATGAGTGTTTTATTATAAATATTAATTTTTGTTGCATTAAAATATCTCAATCTGTTGATTTTCTGTAAGAAGTAATCCATATTGGTTTACAATGGAAGTCTATGGGAATTTGGCAAAATATTAGAGATATCGCCAAGTTGACGTCACTTTTGGCGGCTCGTTTCGGTCGCCAAATTTGGCGATATACCGCCAAGTTGGCGACAAACTTGGCGGCATTTGGCGACAGAACTGTGTTCCTGTACAGTAACTTCCATGTAGGTATGGAAATGCATTAAATGCTGTTCAATAATTGCATAAAAAATTCGCTAAAACTTCAAAAATCGCTGCATGAATTCCGAATAAACTTTTTTGAAAAGGGAACAAAATTTACTATATTGGGTTAAAAGAAAGAAACCATATTCTTCTCACTTATAAGAAAAAATCGCCTCGAAACTTAAAAAAGTGCTAAAAATCGCATAAAAAATTAAATAAAAAATCGAATCAAAAAATCGAAAATCGGGCTTCGATGTGCAAATATTCATATATACACGTACCTTTTCCCCAAATTTTGTAGCTCTACGTTCAGCGGTCTCTTCAGAACACCGTCCACACACTCACTCACTCACACATAAACTTATTTCTTTATTATCATAGATAAAACAATAGTTCCAGTTTCAGAAAAAAGTTACATCGAATTATTGTTATTGAAATAATTTTATCCAGACGGCTCCAAACTTAAAAATCAGCATCAGGTATACGGGACGGTATAAGAGTTTTCCAGGCGTTTGGACACCCAACATCGTCCAAAACTTATTTATCTCGTTAATATTGTTGAGCAATCATGCAATGGGATGTTCCCTAGTATATGAAATAACAAAAACACAAAAAAGTGTATTAAAATAAAATTTATTATTCAAGGACATGAAAGTCAAAAGATTGTGAGAATGACCCATATCGCACTATCTTATCCAATTATACATCTGAAAAAATTTCTAACAAATCAGAACTGTGCAAATATATATATATATATAATAAATATATTAATATATGTTTTTTCTTTTAAGAAAAAAATAAAACACTTAGAATTAACATGATGAAGAAAAAAAGAGTTTATTTAAATATTTTATGCCTTAAAAATTATTCAGATGAAAAGGCATTTTTAAGCATAATGATAAATGAATTAGAAATAAGGAAATAACTGGAATTTTCTTCAAGTCACTACGACATATCACATCTATAATATCACAATTATTTTTGAAATTCTAACATACATATCTTAAATTATAAATACATAGAATGTCTCTGTTATTTTCTATTTGACTCAATAATAAATATCAATGCTGAAACGATTCTGTGAGTAATTCATAAATCTTTTTGGCACCAGTAATTCTGAAGTGATGAAATAAATTTAACTAGAGATATACAGGCGTTAGAAACCTATAATTTTCAGTTGTTAACATACTACATCGCTCTATAGTTAATAGCTAGGTAATGCGCAACGTTGGTTTGCAATCAACTAATCGTGCTTCTAGCGGTTACTAAGATTAATGGTGTTAGTATCTGTACTATATAAATTATATATCTTCATTGGACGAACCACTTATATATTCGATCGAAACATGTGTATATTGACTCAAACATATATAACGAAATTTTAATTAAGACAGAAAAAAAGGACCTTATATTTAATCCACTCTAACATAGAATCCTCACTTTTTCAATCAAAAATAAAATCATAGGGAATTTGTTTAATCATCTTCAAGGAAATAACAAATAATTATGCTACGATTTCAATAAGACTGAATACCTTTTTTAAGTAAAATCTAATTGTTTTTGTCTGCACTAACTGAAATTCGCTATAAACCATTTAAATGTTTGAATTGTGTAAAACATTCCTTTTCGTGGATTAACTTGAATTCAGTTTGTGCCATCAATTAAATAGGTTACCAACTTAATGCTAAAGTAAACAACTATTTGTCAATTTTATTAATTTTAGTTAAAATCCTGTTAGGGGTGATTGTGTTATGCAAAATATGTTTCTAAAATAAACAAAATACGCGTAGATATTACAGTGCGTACATTATTTAACTTTGATTCATGTAATATAACTTTTTTATCTACGTTACTTAAACAAATGATCTTTTTAGCACGTGATTTTCCAGTTTTGCAGCATTTGTCGATAATATGTTCTATTATATCATATTTTTTAGGGTTCCGTACTTAAATAGTAAAAACGGAACCATTATAAGGTCACTCCTGTGCCTGTCATTTTACTCTTAAACTATGGAACGTGGAAAGTTCAAATTTGAAGTAATAAAGACTATTGACCCACATATTTACGGATTTTTAAACATTCACAAATATATTTTGAATAAATATAGAGGGGCTAATTAATTTACTTGAAAGAAAATATTTTCTTAGTATATCGTGTGAAAGCTTTCATGACACTGAACGTAAACATACATTCCTTTTAATTTTGGTATTATATTTTTAGCGATATCGTTGAAAATGTAGTACAAAAATTTGTTACATCCTTTCTATTTCCGAATCTACTGAAACTAAAACTATGTCAAAATTAGAGATAGCAGATGTTAAATTAAGCACTCAGGAAAATTATAGCGAATACCCTAGGTTGCATAGTTTTTTAGAAAAACGCATTTTTTCGTTACACAAAAATTTCTATTGGCAGGCAATCAGCAAAGGTGTTGAGGAGCGCTGGAGGTGCCTATTGTAGCAGAAGTATAAAAGTATTATTGATAATGAATTTCGAAACAAATCGTCAGTAATTAGCAGAGATATTAAGCCTTTAAGACACGAAGGGTTTGGACGTACATAATCGCAGGGGCGGCATACTCTATGTCCAGTCGAGGAAAAAAAAGTAAATACCACCTACTAACTCCAAAAACAAATTATCGTAGAAGAAACTTCCTGGTACCGAACGATTGGAAATAAAGTCTACTTTTAAATGATATATATAAAATTTGTTTAGGGGGCAATCTACATATTAAAAAGAACACAAACTCCATTTTTTACAATAGCAATAACCAATTTTAACAAGATCTTTCAGATCTATGGTTCTAACTATGCCTAGACTCCAAATTTCAAGTAATTTGAATAATAAGTTTTTGAAATATGAACATTCAAAATTGAGTGTCTCTAATGTTTCCTTAATTAACCAGCTTTATGTCTTGCTTGCAGTTATGGATTTTAATATGTATTCAATTATTTTCACAGTTACAGTAAACTCGAGACGGCTGTTTGCTTTCCACAACAACACAAGTCCGTGAATTTGTGTGGTAATGAAACTCAACCCGTTAGTAACATACGGAAGAAATGGGAACCTGTGTTTGTTTTTTATTGTCTAAAGATAGAGCTCAGTCAGACGATTACAACGTTATTTATAACTCATACAGAGCAACAAAGAGGACTTGTGCTGTTATAGGACGCATGCTTCATCTGACACGCAAAGAATTGTGCATGCGCAAAATTCACATTAATACATAATGAAAATACTTATATATTGAATGTTAAATTTAAAAAAAATCTCCGTTATGAAATTTTTGCCATTGATAATTTTTTAGTTGTTATTTTCTATAATCTTTCATCGAAAAAGATATATTTACAAAAATACGATTTTATATCGTCGGACACTTATGTATGGGGCATTCTCACTATCTGTTGAGTTTTGGGGGGGGGGGGGGGAAATCTGACAAAATTAAACTTGCTAAAATAACATTTTAATCTGATAGACAAATGGCATAATGATTCAAAATTAAGAAAAATCAAGTTGGAAATTGCTCGTCAAACGTGGCAAATGAGGTGCGTTCGTACTATAACTAGTTTTATAATTATTTTTTGCACCCCATATTGTACTGAATGTATATTTTTTTGCGCTTCATAAGTGCATAGTCTGTAACATCATTAAAATGCACTTACAATAATTTTTTCCCCATTCCCCGTAATGTAACGGAAAACTTTTGACTGTCCCTGTAATTAAACTATACATTCGATTTTCATAAAATTTGAAATGGCTCGACAAAATTTTGCAGCCATTATATATTTAAAATTTCATACCATTCGGAAGGCTGTAAAATCATTAAAATGCATTTGCAATAATTTTTTTCCGTTGGCCATAATGTAACGGAAAACTTTTGGGTGTCCCTGTAATTAAACTATACATCCGATTTTCATAAAATTGGAAATGGCTCAACAAAATTTTTCAGCAATTATATATTAAAAATTTCAGACCATTCGGAAGGCTGTAAAATCATTAAAATGCATTTGCTATATTTTTTTCCCTTTGGCCGTAATGTAACGGAAAATTTTGGGTGTCCCTGTAATTAAACTATACATCCGATTTTCATAAAATTGGAAATGGCTCGACAAAATTTTGCAGCAATTATATATTAAAAATTTCAGATCATTCGGTCGGGTAGTTTTTGCTCTGTTATATGCGGACGGACGGACGGACAGACAGACGGACTGAACGACGACTATAAGTGCTACGTATTTATATAATTACAAACGCACCTAATAATCAGCAGCGAATTTTTTTTTTATTTCTGAGGTTTAAGTTAAACTTGCGGGTATAAGTTTCCTTACCATTTTACCCCTGTAACTTTTTATTTTCTTCTAAATTTTTATCTATAATGAATTTGCATAGTATCCACAGAAACTTCAAATAAGAAATAATAACAATGTAGTACTTTTAATACAGATTTTTTTATAACATTGTCTTAAAGGGGTGTTAAAGAAGGGACGGTAAGGTAAAAAAAAAAGGATGGTATTTGAAAAAAGGGACGAAATGGTAAAAAATGGACGGTAAGGGTGGAACGGTAAGGAAAATGACCACATATTTTTAGGAAAATCATGTTAAGACTAAGTGATAGCCACAGTGTTCATTTATTTTTAGAAACAGTTGTTAACATTGGATTTAATTATTTTTTATATATTTACTTACCTCGAAAAGTTCAGGAATAAACCTTGGGACGGTGACAGTACCAATAAAGCGTCGATGCTTGAAATTGGTATTTAAATGCTGATTTAAATTCTACAGTAAATTTCCTGCCAAAGAATTTTAGACATTATTTCTCTAGGATGCTCTTCTGCATGAGAAAAAACTTGAACAAAATTCTGTGGCTGCATCTGAAGTGATTTTCTGTGTAATTTTAGAAGAAGATGGTAAGGAATCTAAAACCCAGGGGCAGAGTTTAAAAAATAATAACAACCCTAAAAATGTGTGCAGGTTAATTTTTAGCTACATATTTATACTAGCGAACTTGCCCGACGTTGCCCGGGTACGTCAAAAAACAGCAGGGATTACGAAAAAACTCTGAAAATCACAATAAGATATCGCGAAAAATTTTTTAATCGCTTCTCAAATTCTGAAAAGAGAATATATAAATATATATTAGGTTCGAAGATTGCAAGTTGATTCCTTTCACTAATGTGGAAAAATAGCAGCAAATCGCTAAAATACACTAAAAATCACATACAAAATTCCCGAAAAATTCGAAAATTGCTTTACGAAATCCGAATAAACTTTATTGAAATCGGGGCAGAATGTACTTTAGGTCAAAAATGGAATGTCAAAAAATTGCAGCAGATCGTAAAATAACGTGAAAATCGCATTAAAAATCACAAAAAGTTCAAGAATCACGAAAGTCAAAATTTACTATAATAGGATAAAAATTTCAAATGTAATTCCTTTGACCTGTCTGCTCTCTTAAAATTTATGTTTTGGAAATCATGCTAAGCATTAGATCATGTTACTTTTATTCATAATTAATTTATTTGGACTCCCTTAAATATAATTAACATAATCCCTTAAGTTAATATTAGTTTTTGTTGCATTAAAATATCTCAATTTGTTGATTTTCTGTAAGCAAGTTAACCCTACTGTTTTACAGTGGAAGTTATCGGAATTTGACGAAATATTAGAGATATCGCCAAGTTGGCGTCTCTTTTGGCGACTCATTTTGGTCGCCAAATTTGGCGATATTTGGCGACAAAGCTCGATCCCCCCTACGATAACACTCCTTATATGTATGGACATGCATTACATGCTGTTCAATAATCGCATAAAAAATTCGCTAAAAATTCCAAAATCGCTGCAGGAATTTCGAATAAACTTTTATGAAACGAGAACAAAATTTACTATATTGGGTTAAAAGAAAGAAACCGCATTCTTCTTCCTAATGTGGAAAAATCGAATTAATATAATCCCTTAAGTTCATGTTAGTTTTTGGTCCCGGGTTCGATTCCTGGCTCTGGCTAATTTTTCACTCCAGTTGGGTTTATTGTATTTATTGTTTATATGTCTGTATAATATTTATATATACCTTTAACTGTTGAATGCATGCGTTATTTATGTGTGTATGTGTGTTTTAATATATATTGTAGTATGAGTGTTTTATTATAAATATTAATTTTTGTTGCATTAAAATATCTCAATCTGTTGATTTTCTGTAAGAAGTAATCCATATTGGTTTACAATGGAAGTCTATGGGAATTTGGCAAAATATTAGAGATATCGCCAAGTTGACGTCACTTTTGGCGGCTCGTTTCGGTCGCCAAATTTGGCGATATACCGCCAAGTTGGCGACAAACTTGGCGGCATTTGGCGACAGAACTGTGTTCCTGTACAGTAACTTCCATGTAGGTATGGAAATGCATTAAATGCTGTTCAATAATTGCATAAAAAATTCGCTAAAACTTCAAAAATCGCTGCATGAATTCCGAATAAACTTTTTTGAAAAGGGAACAAAATTTACTATATTGGGTTAAAAGAAAGAAACCATATTCTTCTCACTTATAAGAAAAAATCGCCTCGAAACTTAAAAAAGTGCTAAAAATCGCATAAAAAATTAAATAAAAAATCGAATCAAAAAATCGAAAATCGGGCTTCGATGTGCAAATATTCATATATACACGTACCTTTTCCCCAAATTTTGTAGCTCTACGTTCAGCGGTCTCTTCAGAACACCGTCCACACACTCACTCACTCACACATAAACTTATTTCTTTATTATCATAGATAAAACAATAGTTCCAGTTTCAGAAAAAAGTTACATCGAATTATTGTTATTGAAATAATTTTATCCAGACGGCTCCAAACTTAAAAATCAGCATCAGGTATACGGGACGGTATAAGAGTTTTCCAGGCGTTTGGACACCCAACATCGTCCAAAACTTATTTATCTCGTTAATATTGTTGAGCAATCATGCAATGGGATGTTCCCTAGTATATGAAATAACAAAAACACAAAAAAGTGTATTAAAATAAAATTTATTATTCAAGGACATGAAAGTCAAAAGATTGTGAGAATGACCCATATCGCACTATCTTATCCAATTATACATCTGAAAAAATTTCTAACAAATCAGAACTGTGCAAATATATATATATATATAATAAATATATTAATATATGTTTTTTCTTTTAAGAAAAAAATAAGACACTTAGAATTAACATGATGAAGAAAAAAAGAGTTTATTTAAATATTTTATGCCTTAAAAATTATTCAGATGAAAAGGCATTTTTAAGCATAATGATAAATGAATTAGAAATAAGGAAATAACTGGAATTTTCTTCAAGTCACTACGACATATCACATCTATAATATCACAATTATTTTTGAAATTCTAACATACATATCTTAAATTATAAATACATAGAATGTCTCTGTTATTTTCTATTTGACTCAATAATAAATATCAATGCTGAAACGATTCTGTGAGTAATTCATAAATCTTTTTGCCACCAGTAATTCTGAAGTGATGAAATAAATTTAACTAGAGATATACAGGCGTTAGAAACCTATAATTTTCAGTTGTTAACATACTACATCGCTCTATAGTTAATAGCTAGGTAATGCGCAACGTTGGTTTGCAATCAACTAATCGTGCTTCTAGCGGTTACTAAGATTAATGGTGTTAGTATCTGTACTATATAAATTATATATCTTCATTGGACGAACCACTTATATATTCGATCGAAACATGTGTATATTGACTCAAACATATATAACGAAATTTTAATTAAGACAGAAAAAAAGGACCTTATATTTAATCCACTCTAACATAGAATCCTCACTTTTTCAATCAAAAATAAAATCATAGGGAATTTGTTTAATCATCTTCAAGGAAATAACAAATAATTATGCTACGATTTCAATAAGACTGAATACCTTTTTTAAGTAAAATCTAATTGTTTTTGTCTGCACTAACTGAAATTCGCTATAAACCATTTAAATGTTTGAATTGTGTAAAACATTCCTTTTCGTGGATTAACTTGAATTCAGTTTGTGCCATCAATTAAATAGGTTACCAACTTAATGCTAAAGTAAACAACTATTTGTCAATTTTATAAATTTTAGTTAAAATCCTGTTAGGGGTGATTGTGTTATGCAAAATATGTTTCTAAAATAAACAAAATACGCGTAGATATTACAGTGCGTACATTATTTAACTTTGATTCATGTAATATAACTTTTTTATCTACGTTACTTAAACAAATGATCTTTTTAGCACGTGATTTTCCAGTTTTGCAGCATTTGTCGATAATATGTTCTATTATATCATATTTTTTAGGGTTCCGTACTTAAATAGTAAAAACGGAACCATTATAAGGTCACTCCTGTGCCTGTCATTTTACTCTTAAACTATGGAACGTGGAAAGTTCAAATTTGAAGTAATAAAGACTATTGACCCACATATTTACGGATTTTTAAACATTCACAAATATATTTTGAATAAATATAGAGGGGCTAATTAATTTACTTGAAAGAAAATATTTTCTTAGTATATCGTGTGAAAGCTTTCATGACACTGAACGTAAACATACATTCCTTTTAATTTTGGTATTATATTTTTAGCGATATCGTTGAAAATGTAGTACAAAAATTTGTTACATCCTTTCTATTTCCGAATCTACTGAAACTAAAACTATGTCAAAATTAGAGATAGCAGATGTTAAATTAAGCACTCAGGAAAATTATAGCGAATACCCTAGGTTGCATAGTTTTTTAGAAAAACGCATTTTTTCGTTACACAAAAATTTCTATTGGCAGGCAATCAGCAAAGGTGTTGAGGAGCGCTGGAGGTGCCTATTGTAGCAGAAGTATAAAAGTATTATTGATAATGAATTTCGAAACAAATCGTCAGTAATTAGCAGAGATATTAAGCCTTTAAGACACGAAGGGTTTGGACGTACATAATCGCAGGGGCGGCATACTCTATGTCCAGTCGAGGAAAAAAAAGTAAATACCACCTACTAACTCCAAAAACAAATTATCGTAGAAGAAACTTCCTGGTACCGAACGATTGGAAATAAAGTCTACTTTTAAATGATATATATAAAATTTGTTTAGGGGGCAATCTACATATTAAAAAGAACACAAACTCCATTTTTTACAATAGCAATAACCAATTTTAACAAGATCTTTCAGATCTATGGTTCTAACTATGCCTAGACTCCAAATTTCAAGTAATTTGAATAATAAGTTTTTGAAATATGAACATTCAAAATTGAGTGTCTCTAATGTTTCCTTAATTAACCAGCTTTATGTCTTGCTTGCAGTTATGGATTTTAATATGTATTCAATTATTTTCACAGTTACAGTAAACTCGAGACGGCTGTTTGCTTTCCACAACAACACAAGTCCGTGAATTTGTGTGGTAATGAAACTCAACCCGTTAGTAACATACGGAAGAAATGGGAACCTGTGTTTGTTTTTTATTGTCTAAAGATAGAGCTCAGTCAGACGATTACAACGTTATTTATAACTCATACAGAGCAACAAAGAGGACTTGTGCTGTTATAGGACGCATGCTTCATCTGACACGCAAAGAATTGTGCATGCGCAAAATTCACATTAATACATAATGAAAATACTTATATATTGAATGTTAAATTTAAAAAAAATCTCCGTTATGTAATTTTTGCCATTGATAATTTTTTAGTTGTTATTTTCTATAATCTTTCATCGAAAAAGATATATTTACAAAAATACGATTTTATATCGTCGGACACTTATGTATGGGGCATTCTCACTATCTGTTGAGTTTTGGGGGGGGGGGAAATCTGACAAAATTAAACTTACTAAAATAACATTTTAATCTGATAGACAAATGGCATAATGATTCAAAATTAAGAAAAATCAAGTTGGAAATTGCTCGTCAAACGTGGCAAATGAGGTGCGTTCGTACTATAACTAGTTTTATAATTATTTTTTGCACCCCATATTGTACTGAATGTATATTTTTTTGCGCTTCATAAGTGCATAGTCTGTAACATCATTAAAATGCACTTACAATAATTTTTTCCCCATTCCCCGTAATGTAACGGAAAACTTTTGACTGTCCCTGTAATTAAACTATACATTCGATTTTCATAAAATTTGAAATGGCTCGACAAAATTTTGCAGCCATTATATATTTAAAATTTCATACCATTCGGAAGGCTGTAAAATCATTAAAATGCATTTGCAATAATTTTTTTCCGTTGGCCATAATGTAACGGAAAACTTTTGGGTGTCCCTGTAATTAAACTATACATCCGATTTTCATAAAATTGGAAATGGCTCAACAAAATTTTTCAGCAATTATATATTAAAAATTTCAGACCATTCGGAAGGCTGTAAAATCATTAAAATGCATTTGCTATATTTTTTTCCCTTTGGCCGTAATGTAACGGAAAATTTTGGGTGTCCCTGTAATTAAACTATACATCCGATTTTCATAAAATTGGAAATGGCTCGACAAAATTTTGCAGCAATTATATATTAAAAATTTCAGACCATTCGGAAGTCTGTAACATCATAAAAATTCACTTGCAATAATTTTTCCCATTGGCGTAATGTAGAGAAAAAAATTTGACTGTCCCTGTAATTAAACTATACATCCGATTTTCATAAAATTGGAAATGGCTCGACAAAATTTTGCAGCAATTATATATTAAAAATTTCAGATCATTCGGTCGGGTAGTTTTTGCTCTGTTATATGCGGACGGACTGACGGACAGACAGACGGACTGAACGACGACTATAGGTGCTACGTATTTATATAATTACGAACGCACCTAATAATCAGCAGCGAAATTTTTTTTTATTTATGAGGTTTAAGTTAAACTTGCGAGTATAATTTTCCTTACCAGTTTACCACTGTAACTTTTTATTTTCTTCTAAATTTTTATTTATAATGAATTTGCATAGTATCCACGGAAACTTCAAATAAGAAATAATAACAATGTAGTACTTTTAATACAGAATTTTTTTATAACATTGTCTTAAAGGGGTGTTAAAGAAGGGACGGTAAGGTAAAAAAAAAAAGGGATGGTATTTGAAAAAAGGGACGAAATGGTAAAAAAAAAAGGACGGTAAGGATGGAACGGTAAGGAAAATTACCACATATTTTTAGGAAAATCATGTTAAGACTAAGTGATAGCCACAGTGTTCATTTATTTTTAGAAACAGTTGTTAACATTGGATTTAATTATTTTTTATCTATTTATTTACCTCGAAAAGTTCAGGAATAAACCTTGGGGACTGTGACAGTACCAATAAAGCGTCGATGCTTGAAATTGCTATTTAAATGCTGATTTAAATTCTACAGTAAATTTCCTGCCAAAGAATTTTAGACATTATTTCTCTAGGATGCTCTTCTGCATGAGAAAAAACTTGAACAAAATTCTGTGGCTGCATCTGAAGTGATTTTCTGTGTAATTTTAGAAGAAGATGGTAAGGAATCTAAAACCCAGGGGCAGAGTTTAAAAAATAATAACAACCCTAAAAATGTGTGCAGGTTAATTTTTATCTACATATTTATACTAGCGAACTTGCCCGGCGTTGCCCGGGTACGTCAAAAAACAGCAGGAATTACGAAAAAGCTCTGAAAATCACAATAAGATATCGCGAAAAATTTTTTAATCGCTTCTCAAATTCTGAAAAGAGAATATATATATATATATTAGGTTCGAAGATTGCAAGTTGATTCCTTTCACTAATGTGGAAAAATAGCAGCAAATCGCTAAAATACACTAAAAATTACATACAAAATTCCCGAAAAATTCGAAAATTGATATACGAAATCCGAATAAACTTTATTGAAATCGGGGCAGAATGTACTTTAGGTCAAAAATGGGATGTCAAAAAATTGCAGCAGATCGCAAAGTAACGTAAAAATCGCATTAAAAATCACAAAAAGTTCAAGAATCACGAAAGTCAAAATTTACTATGATAGGATAAAAATTTCAAATGTAATTCCTTTGACCTGTCTGCTCTCTTAAAATTTATGTTTTGGAATTCATGCTAAGCATTAGATCATGTTACTTTTATTCATAATTAATTTATTTGGACTCCCTTAAATATAATTAACATAATCCCTTAAGTTAATATTAGTTCTTGTTGCATTAAAATATCTCAATTTGTTGATTTTCTGTAAGCAACTAAACCCTACTGTTTTACAGTGGAAGTTATCGGAATTTGACGAAATATTAGAGATATCGCCAAGTTGGCGTCTCTTTTGGCGACTCATTTGGTCGCCAAATTTGGCGACCAACTTGGCGTTATTTGGCGACAAAGCTGGATCCGCCCTACGATAACACCCCTTATATGTATGGACATGCTGTTCAATAATCGCATAAGAAATTCGCTAAAAATTGCAAAATCGCTGCAGGAATTCCGAATAAACTTTTATGAAAAGAGAACAAAATTTACTATATTGGGTTAAAAGAAAGAAACCGCATTCTTCTTCCTAATGTGGAAAAATCGAATTAATATAATCCCTTAAGTTCGTATTAGTTTTTGGTCCCGGGTTCGATTCCTGGCCCTGGCTAATTTTTCACTCCAGTTGGGTTTATTGTATTTATTGTTTATATGTCTGTATAATATTTATATATACCTTTAACTGTTGAATGCAGGCGTTATTTATGTGTGTATGCGTGTTTTAATATATATTGTAGTATGAGTGTTTTATTATAAATATTAGTTTTTGTTGCATTAAAATATCTCAATCTGTTGATTTTCTGTAAGCAAGTAATCCATATTGGTTTACAATGGAAGTCTATGGGAATTTGGCGAAATATTAGAGATATCGCCAAGTTGGCGTCACTTTTGGCGGCTCGTTTCGGTCGCCAAATTTGGCGATATACCGCCAAGTTGGCGACAAACTTGGCGGCATTTGGCGACAGAACTGTGTTCCTGTACAGTAACTTCCATATAGGTATGGTAATGCATTAAATGCTGTTCAATAATTGCATAAAAAATTCGCTAAAACTTCAAAAATCGCTGCATGAATTCCGAATAAACTTTTTTGAAAAGGGTACAAAATTTACTATATTGGGTTAAAAGAAAGAAACCATATTCTTCTCACTTATATGGAAAAAATCGCCTCGAAACTTAAAAAAGTGCTAAAAATGGCATGAAAAATTAAATAAAAAAATCTAATCAAAAAATCGAAAATCCGGCTTTGATGTGCAAATATTCATATATACACGTACCTTTTCCCCAAATTTTGTAGCTCTACGTTCAGCGGTCTCTTCAGAACACCGTCCACACACTCACTCACTCACACATAAACTTATTTCTTTATTATCATAGATAAAACAATAGTTCCAGTTTCAGAAAAAAGTTACATCGAATTATTTTTATTGAAATAATTTTATCCAGACAGCTCCAAACTTAAAAATCAGCATCAAGTATACGGGACGGTATAAGAGTTTTCCAGGCGTTTGGACACCCAACATCGTCCAAAACTTATTTATCTCGTTAATATTGTTGAGCAATCATGCAATGCGATGTTCCCTAGTATATGAAATAACAAAAACACAAAAAAGTGTATTAAAATAAAATTTATTATTCAAGGACATGAAAGTCAGAAGATTGTGAGAATAACCCATATCGCACTATCTTATCCAATTATACATCTGAAAAAAATTCTAACAAATCAGAACTGTGCAAATATATATATATATATATATATATATATATATATATATATATATATATATATAATAAATATATTAATATATGTTTTTTCTTTTAAGAAAAAATAAGACACTTAGCATTAACATGATGAAGAAAAAAGAGTTTATTTAAATATTTTATACCTTACAAATTATTCAGATGAAAAGGCATTTTTAAGCATAATGATAAATGAATTAGAAATAAGGAAATAACTGGAATTTTCTTCAAGTCACTACGACATATCACATCTATAATATCACAATTATTTTTGAAATTCTAACATACATCCTTCTATATATAAAAAAACGTTTTGATTTGGAAATGGACCAATGAACATCTGCGTAGATATTCCGGGTCGATCCACATCCAATTTGAATGCTTAAGCATGGCCTTTCATCGTTAATATTAAAAAAACTGTTGCATACAAAAATATGAAAATCGGTGGTGTTATAGAGAAATGTTTGATAAACACGCTGATGCAGACAGTTTTCAAATCGAAGAATTATTTTAAGAGATATTTAATGCTAAAGTTGGACAAAATCGTTCCCTTAAAAAAGTTTTATTGGAGCAAAAACTATACATGAGAATTTAATCATTTTTAGATCATTTTATACGTTATAAGTTCCCGGTGTGCAGATTGTATTTATTTTTCTTATTTGACTCATTTTTTAAGGTTTTATTTCAATTTTAAATTCAAATTTTCAGCATTTCGAGAGATATTTTTTACAAATTTTAGAAAATGTTATTAATTTAAACTGTTGCCAGTTGTATAAACAGCGCAAACAATAATGTTTACTTCAAATTAAAAATTTATTTACACGTGACTATTACAAACAGAAAAAAAACTTTAAAATTAGAATTAAATGATTACATGTTAAAAGCAGGAAAATTACGTCATAAGAACCATAGGCACAGGTGTCATATACCAATTTGACGCAATTTTTTTCCGACGCCAATTTGGCGAAAACATCAATAGCATAAACAACAGCATCCGGGTTACCATATCAAGCAAAATAACGACACTTTAGCACCAGTTAAGTAACCGTTGCGTATATGAAATTGGCGTCAGAAAAAAATTGCGCCAATGACATCTGAGCCGAACCATATTTACACTTGAATTTAAAAAGAGAAACGAAATCTTAAAATTTAAAAAAAATCATTATTATGCATTAAAACTTGTAATTTGAGAAAATTACGTCATATTTAAAATGGAAAAAAAATAGCAAAACAATTTAAATTGAAACATATATTTTCGCGAGATATTTTGAGATAATCTTTTCAACTATAATAGTGAATTCGAAGACAGCGCAAATAATATTTCCTTCTAACAACAAAATTATTTTCACGTGAATATTAATAAGAGAAATAAAACTTTTGTGTAAATTACGTCAGATTTGAAACGATACATTTAAAATGAATTATTTAAAAGAACTATCTTATAGCGCTGTTAAAAAATACCGGGAGACAATGACACTGTTTACTTAATTCATTTTACATTAGCTTATTTCAAATGTTTAATGGTACTTCTTAGTTATCCCGTCGACCAAATTACTGTCGCCAAATTGTAAGATTAAATGCCAATAATGGTTGCCATTAATTAATTAATTGCAAGATTAATTGCCAATAATGGTCAATAAAACCATTAATTCGACGTTTTATTTGTATTTTTATTAATGTTTTACTAATTTATTTGTTCTTTCGTTATTTAAAACTAGCAAACCACGCGGCTTTGCTCGCGTAATAGTTGAAATATGCCAAGTGATATCTATATGTCTAATTTTTATTAAAAGGTACTAACTAAATTTTTATTTTATTAAAAGGTAATATTTTATTTTATTAAAAGGTTTGTTTTTTAAAAGGAATAGTTTACACTATAATGTTATAATACTGTTATATTTGTTAGAAAGAAGTTCTTAGAAAGAAGTTGCATCTTGTAAGTAAATACCATGCCATACTTCAAAGTGTTAGACCCCTCAGTTGTGCAAAAAACGCAAATTAGAACATGTTTTGGTTTTGCAACCCTCAGATGGTACTGACAGCTACATAAAATATAACCTATGTTATAGCAGGGACTGTCACCATTGATTTGCAACCATTACTTTTGAAATAGCTTTGGTATTTCCTGAGATTGAGTAGAAATCGCAATTTAGAATGCTTTTCGCGCATTTTCACCTCTTTTTAAATTTCTAATTTTATCGAAACTGTTCCTAAGGATCATTTATATCTAACAAATATGTACCTTGCCTAATTTTAAGTTGCTAGCCCCTACCAATCACAAAAATCGAAATTTAGAAAGCTTTTGTGCTCCTGCAACGTCTAGGTGATAGTGATACCGACATAAAATAGCGTCTATGTTAGAGCAGAGGCTGTCAGCATCAATATCCTACCATTACTTTTGAAATCAGTTTGATTCTTCCTGAGATATTACTGACAAATCGGCATTTAGAACGTTTTTAGAACGCTTTTCGCGCATTTTGCTCCAGCATCTCCTCTGACATTAGTGGAAACAGACATAAAATATAGCCTATCTTGGAGCAAGATCTTTCACCATCATTTTTACACCATTGTATTTGAAATCGGTTCAGTACTTCCTGAAATTGCATAGAAATCGCAATTTAGAACGATTTTTACAACGCTTTTTCCGCATTTTGAACCTCTTTTAAATTTCAATTTTTTTAGAAAATGTCCTTAGAGATCATTAATATCTTATAACCAACTACCATTCCAAATTTCACGATTCTAGGCCCTTCCATAATGCAAAAACCGCAATTTATAACGTTTTTCTCCTGCACCCCCTTTGGGGTAGTGGCACCGACATAAAACATAGCCTATGTTGGAGCAAGGGTTGTCACCATCATTTTGACGCCTTTATTTTTTAAATCGGTTTGATATTTCCTCAGATTGTGTGGAAACCACCATATAGAATGTTTTTTAGAACGCTTTTCGCGCATTTTCACTCCTTTTAAATTTCGAATTGTTTAAGAGCTGTTCTTAGAAATCCTTTATATCTAATAAGTAGCTAATATTTCAAATTTAATATTTCTAGGCCCTTCAATAACGCAAAAATCGCATTTTTAGAACGTTTTTTGCTCCTGCACCCCCTTTCGGGTTGTGGCACCGACATAAAACATAGCCTATGTTGGAGCAAGGGTTCTCACCGTCATTTTGACACCATTATTTTTTAAATCGGTTTGGTATTTCCTGAGATTGTGTAGAAACTGCCATTTAGAAAATTTTTAAGAACGCTTTTTGTGCATTTTCACCCCTTTTAAATTTCGAATTGTTCAGGAACTGTTCTTAGACATCATTTATATCTTATAAGTAACTAATATTCCAAATTTCATATTTCTAGGCCCTTCAGTAACACATAAATCGCATTTTTAGAACGTTTTTTGCTCCTGCACCCCCTTTGGGGTAGTGGCACCGGCATAAAATATAGCCTATCTTGGAGCAAGCGTTGTCACCTCATTTTGACACCAATATTTTAAAAATCGGTTTGGTATTTCCTGAGATTATGTAGAAACTACCATTTAGAACATTTTTTAGAACACTTTTTTGTGTATTTTCACCCTTTTTAAATTTCGAATTGTTTAAGAACTGTTCTTAGACATCATTCATATCTTATAAGTAATTAATATTCCAAATTTCATATTTCTAGGCCCTTCAGTAACGCAAAAATCGCATTTTTAGAACGTTTTTTGCTCCTGCACCCCCTTTGGGGTAGTGGCACCGACATGAAATATAGCCTATGTTCTAAGTTGGACTAACACCATCATTTTGATACCATTACTTTTGGAATCGGTTCGGTAGTTCCAGAGCTTACCTCCTACAAATAAACAATTGTTACCTCTTTATAATATGACTAGCAAACCCCGCGGCTTTGCTCGCGTAATATTTGAAATATGCCAAGTGATATTTATATGTTTAATTTTTATTAAAAGGTGCTAACTAAATTTTTACTTATTACTTTTAAGAATAATTCAAAAATTACTATTTAAAACACAGTTTGATTAAACATCATTATTACACTGCATTAGGCAGAAAGGAGACTTAAATTAATAAAACTAAATAAATGGTAATTTAGAAAATATTTTGAAACCTTTCTGCTCATTTAATACGCTCATTTCAGTATGCATTTAAAGTTTTGAATTTTTTAGAAACCATCTTCTTACATCTTAAAATTAACTATCATGTGAAATTCCAAGTCCTACCATCTCTCCCAACAGAAAGGGCTATGTCGAATTAGGAACTATCACCATTAATTTGCCAATATTAATTTTGAAATCGGTTTGTTATTTTTAATATTCCACAGAAACGTCATTTAGAAAGCTTTTAAAGGCCTTTTATAGAACGTTTGTTGTTCCTGTAAACCCCAGGTGGTAGAATCATCGGCCTGTATAGGATCAGAGACCTTCTACCATTGATTCGCAACTATTACTCTTATAATCGGTTTATATTCCCTGAAATTGCATAGAAATCGTAATTTAGGACTTTTACAGACTGCTTTTCACACCTCCCCTTCCCTTCACCCTTTTTAATCCGAATTTATTTTCGATAGTCCTTCGAGGGCATTTATATTTTATAAGTAACTACCATGCCATATTTAAAGTTTCTAGCCTTTTCAGTATCACAGAAATCGCAGTTTAGAAAATTTTTAGCTTCTGCAACCCTCTGGTGGTAGTGGCACAGATATAAAATATAGCTTATGTTTGAGCAGGTTCTAACACCAACAATTTGTCATCATTATTTTTTAATCGGTTTAGTATTTGATAAGATTGCATAAAAATTCTAATTTATAACGCTTTTCGCTTACTTCATCTTTTTAAATTTGGAATTTTCTTTCGACTGTTCTTAGAAAGCAGTTGCATCTTGTAAGTAAATACCATGCCATACTTCAAACTGTTAGACTCCTCAGTTGTGCAAAAAAAATTAGAACATGTTTTGTTTTTGCAACCCTCAGATGTTAGTGACAGCAACATAAAATATAACCTATGTTATAGCAGTGACTATCACCATTGATTTGCAACCATTACTTTTGAAATAGCTTTGGTATTTCCTGAGATTGAGTATAAATCGCAATTTAGAACGTTTTTAGAACGCATTTCGCACATTTTCACCCCTTTTTAAATTTCTAATTTTTTCGAAACCGTTCTTAAAGATCATTTATACCTAATAAATATGTACCTTGCCTAATTTTAAGTTGCTAGCCCGTACCGATCACAAAAATCGAAATTTAGAACGCTTTTTTGCTCCTGCAACGTCTAGGTGATAGTGATACCGACATAAAATAGCATCTATGTTAGAGCAGAGTCTGTCAGCATCAATTTCCTACCATTTCTTTTGAAATCAGTTTGATTCTTCCTGAGATATCGCTCACAAATCGGCATTTAAAACGTTTTCAGAACGCTTTTCGCGCATTTTGCTCCTGCATCTCCTCTGGGGTAGTGGAAACAGATATAAAATATAACCTAACTTGGAACGAGATCTGTCAGCATAATTTTTACACGATTATATTTGAAATCGGTTCAGTACTTCCTAAGATTGCATAGAAATAGCAATTTAGAACGGTTTTTACAACGCTTTTTATGCATTTTGACTCCCTTTTAAATTTCGATTTTTTTTTTAGGAAATGCCCTTAGAGATCATTGATACCTTATAACTAACTACCATTCCACATTTCACGATTCTAGGCCCTTCCGTAACGCAAAAACCGCAATTTAGAACGTTTTTCCCTTGCACCCCCTTTGGGGTAGTGTCACCCACATAAAACATAGCCTATGTTGGAGCAAGGATTGTCACCGTCATTTTGACACCATTATTTTTTAGATCGGTTTGGTATTTCCTGAGATTGTGTAGAAACCAGCATTTAGAACGTTTTTTAGAACGCTTTTCGCGCATTTTCACCCCTTTTAAATTTCGAATCGTTTAAGAACTGTTCTTAGAAATCCTTTATACCTAGTAAGTAGCTAACATTTCAAATTTCATATTTCTAGGCCCTCCGGTAACGCAAAAATCGCATTCTTAGAACTTTTTTGCTCCTGCACCCCCTTTGGGGTAGTGGCACCGACATAAAATATAGCCTACGTTCTAAGTTGGACTAACACCATCATTTTGATACCATTACTTTTGGAATCGGTTCGGTAGTTCCAGATCTTACCTCCTACAAATAAACAATTTTTACCTCTTTATAATATGACTAGCAAACCCCGCGGCTTTGCTCGCGTAATATTTGAAATATGCCAAGTGATATTTATATGTCTAATTTTTATTAAAAGGTACTAACTAAATTTTTATTTTATTAAAAGGTAATATTTTATTCTATTAAAATGTTTTTTTTATTATTATTATTACAAGGTACATATTACTTTTAGGAATAATTCAAAAATTACTATTTAAAACAAAGCTTGATTAAACATCATTATTACACTACATTAGGCAGAAATGACACTTAAATTAATAAAACGATATAAAACTAAATAAATGATAATTTAGAAAATATTTTGAAACATTTATGCTCAATTAATACGCTCATTTCAGTATTCATTTGAAGTTTTGAATTTTTTAGAAACCATCTTCTTACATCTTAAAATTAACCATCATGTCAAATTCCAATTCCTACCACCTCTCTCAACATAAAGGGCGATGTTGAAATAGGAACTGTCACGATTAATTTGCCAACATTAATTTTGAAATCGGTTTGTTATTTCTTAATATTCCACAGAAACGTAATTTAAAAAGCTTTTAAAGGCCTTTTTAGAACGTTTGTTATTCCTGTGAACACCAGGTGGTAGAATCATCGGCATAAAATATAGCCTGTGTAGGATCAGAGACTGTTACCATTGATTCGCATCTATTACTTTTATAATCGGTTTATATTCCCTGAAATTACATAGAATCGTAATTTAGAACTTTTTTAGAATGCTTTTCGCACTTCCGCTTCGCTTCACCCCTTTTTAATTCGAATTTATTTTCGACGTTCCTTCGAGGGCATTTATATTTTAGAAGTAACTACCATTCCATATTTAAAGTTTCTAGCATTTTCCGTATCACAGAAATCGCAATTTAGAAAGTTTTTAGCTCCTGCAACCATGTGGTGGTAGTGGAACAGACATAAAATATAGCTAAAGTTTGAGCAGGTTCTATCACCAACAATTTGTCGTCAATATTTTTTTAATCGGTTTGGTAATTTATAAGTTTGCTTAAAAATTGTAATTTATAACGCTTTTCACTGACTTCATCTTTTTAAGTTTGGAATTTTCTTTCGACTGTTCTTAAAAAGCAGTTGCATCTTGTAAGTAAATACAATTCCATACTTCAAAGTGTTAGACCCTTCAGTTGTGCAAAAAACGCAAATAGAACATGTTTTGCTTTTGCAACCGTCAGATGGTAGTGACAGCAACATGAAATATAACCTATGTTATAGCAGGGACTGTCACCATTGATTTGCAACCATTACTTTTGAAATAGCTTTAGTATTTCCTTAGATTGAGTAGAAATCGCAATTTAGAACGTTTTTAGGACGCTTTTCGCGAATTTTCACCCCTTTTTAAATTTCTAATTTTTTCGAAACTGTTCTTAAAGATCATTTATATCTAATAAATATGTACCTTGCCTAATTTTAAGTTGCTAGCCCCTACCGATCACAAAATTCGAAATTTAGAACGCTTTTTTGCTCCTGCAACGTCTTGGTGATAGTAATACCGACATAAAATAGCGTCTATGTTAGAGCAGAGGCTGTCAGCATCAATTTCCTACCATTACGTTTGAAATCAAGTTCATTCTTCCTGAGATATTCCCGACAAATCGGAATTTAGAACGTTTTTAGAACGCTTTTTGCGCATTTTGCTTCTGCATTTCCTCTGGGGTAGTGGAAGCAGATATAAAATATAGCCTATCTTGGAGCAAGTTCTGTCACCATCATATTTGAAATCGGTTCAGTACTTCCTAAGATTGCATAGAAATCGCAATTTAGAACGTTTTTTACAACGCTTTTTGCGCATTTTGACCCCTTTTTAAATTTCGATTTTTTTTTAGGAAATGTCCTTAGAGATTATTGATATCTTATAACTAACTACCATTGCAAATTTCACGATTCTAGGCCCTTCCGTAACGCAAAAGCCGCAATTTAGAACGTTTTTCTCCTGCACCCCATTTGGTGTAGTGGCACCGACATAAAACATCGCCTATGTTGGAGCAAGGGTTGTCACCATCTTTTTGACGCCATTATTTTTTAGATCGGTTTGGTATTTCCTGAGATTGTATAGAAACCACCATTAGAACGTTTTTTAGAACGCTTTTCGCGCATTTTCACCCCTTTTAAATTTCGAATTGTTTAAGAACAGTTCTTAGAAATCATTTATATATAATAAGTAGCTAATATTTCAAATTTCATATTTCTAGGCCCTTCAGTAACATATAAATCGCATTTTTAGAACGTTTTTAGCTCCTGCACCCCATTTGGGGTAGTGACATCGACATAAAACATAGCCTATGTTGGAGCAAGGGTTGTCACCGTCATTTTGACACCCTTATTTTGACACCATTATTTTTTAAATCGGTTTGGTATTTCCTGAGATTGTGTAGAAACCACCATTTAGAACGTTTTTAGAACGATTTTCGCGCATTTTCACCCCTTTCAAATTTCGAATTGTTTAAGAACTGTTCTTAGAAATCCTTTATATCTAATAAGTAGCTAATATTTCAAATTTCATATTTCTAGGCCCTTCAGTAACATATAAATCGCATTTTTAGAACGTTTTTAGCTCCTGCACCCCATTTGGGGTAGTGACATCGACATAAAACATAGCCTATCTTGGAGCAAGCGTTGTTACCATCATTTTACACCAATATTTTTTTAATCGGTTTGGTATTTCCTGAGATTGTTTAGAAAACTACCATTTAGAACGTTTTTTAGAACGCTTTTTGCGCATGTTCACCCCTTTTAAATTTCGAATTGTTTAAGATCTGTTCTTAGACATCATTTATATCTTATTAGTAGCTAATATTCAAAATTTCATATTTCTAGGCCCTTCAGTAACACTAATATTGCATTTTTAGAACGTTTTTTGCTCCTACACCACCTTTGGGGTAGTGGTACCGACATAAAACATAGCCTATCTTGGAGTAAGCGTTGTCACCATCATTTTGACACCAATATTTTTTAAATCGGTTTGGTATTTCCCGAGATTGGGGTAGAAACTACCATTTAGAACGTTTTTTAGAACGCTTTTCGTGCATTTTCACCCCTTTTAAAATTCGAATTGTTTAAGAACTGTACTTAGACATCATTTATATCTTATAAGTAACTAATATTACAAATTTCATATTTCTAGTCCCTTCAGTAACGCAAAAATCGCATTTTTAGAACGTTTTTTGCTCCTGCACCCCCTTTGGGGTAGTGGCATCGACGTAAGATATAGCCTATGTTCTAAGTTGGACCAACACCATCATTTTGATACCATTACTTTTGGAATAGGTTCGGTAGTTCCAGAGCTTACCTCCGACAAATAAACAATTTTTTCCTCTTTATAATAGGAGTATAGATGAGTATAGATAAAAATTAAGTCAATGTGTATAATTTGGCGAGTGGTTTGGCGATTTATATAAATTGGCGAAATTGGTCGACGGGATAACTAAGAAGTACCAGTTTAACTAATTTTTTTTTAATTAAATACGAAAAAAGCCATTGTATCTCTTAACAGCAGCAGATTTGGCCTTAAAAATCACCAATCCAAGGAAAACGAATGGAAACCCGTTTACAGAGAGATCGCTACTGTTTTCTTTTTGTTTTTTAAATTTTAATTCAATATTTTTAAAGCCGATCAAATTAGCGTGCTTTTTGGATTTTGGTGTGCCTGAACGGGGGTTGGCAAGCGTAGCTCGTAGGGGGCAGTGCCCCCTAGTATCTTAAATTATAAATACATAGAATGTCTCTGTTATTTTCCATTTGACTCAATAATAAATATCAATGCTGAAACGATTCTGTGAGTAATTCATAAATCTTTTTGGCACCAGTAATTCTGAAGTGATGAAATAATTTTAACTAGAGATATACAGGCGTTAGAAACCTATAATTTTCAGTTGTTAACATACTACATCGCTCTATAGTTAATAGCTAGGTAATGCGCAACGTTGGTTTCCAATCAACTAATCGTGCTTCTAGCGGTTACTAAGATTAATGGTTTAAGTATCTGTACTATATAAATTATATATCTTCATTGGACGAACCACTTATATATTCGATCGAAACATGTGTATATTGACTCAAACATATATAACGAAATTTTAATTAAGCCAGAAAAAAAGGACCTTATATTTAATCCACTCTAACATAGAATCCTCACTTTTTCAATCAAAAATAAAATCATAGGGAATTTGTTTAATCATCTTCAAGGAAATAACAAATAATTATGCTACGATTTCAATAAGACTGAATACCTTTTTTAAGTAAAATCTAATTGTTTTTGTCTGCACTAACTGAAATTCGCTATAAACCATTTAAATGTTTGAATTGTGTAAAACATTCCTTTTCGTGGATTAACTTGAATTCAGTTTGTGCCATCAATTAAATAGGTTACCAACTTAATGCTAAAGTAAACAACTATTTGTCAATTTTATTAATTTTAGTTAAAATCATGTTAGGAGTGATTGTGTTATGCAAAATATGTTTCTAAAATAAACAAAATCGCAACAAAAAGTTTTCGGTAAAAAAAAGGCGCCAAGTTCTCCTTAATGTTTCGGCCAGAAAAAGTAGTGATATCTGATGTTCGCACAAGTAAAAAGCCAAACATCCCAAATCTTTCATTGAAAATGGCTTCCTGCGACTTGGCCGTTAATGCCTTCTACAGCATTTCAAAATTAATGATTGGAAATTACGCATTCATGAATTATTTAAATATTAAAAGTAATATTAGAATGCAAAGAGGCAAATTCACATAAAGACATTATAAGTAAAAGATTTCTGATAACTACCATTCAGTTTCAACAATCATTAGTTTTGATTACAGATCATTTAGTCCACTTGCGGATTAATTGCCAGATATTTTGTACGGCCTAAAGCTAAAGTCATTAACGTAAAACCCAAGAAATAAAACAAAATTTACTTACTTCATATCTCACAATATGTTACATTACATTTTATTGTATAATATTGAAATCTTGTGTATTGACGAAAGAGAATTTTTTCGTTTGAACATTTATTATAGTTTGTTTGCAAAAATTAAGAGGTATTCGATTTATAAACTGTTAAAAGTTGATAATAATTATGTTTTAGTAATTAGAGATATTATCTCCTGAGTACAAGTATTTTGTTATTTTTAACTTCTAAGCATTTAAATAGACTGAAGTTGTTTAAATGCTTTTTTCAAATGTGTATTTTATGTCTGTATTCTGTGTCACAAAATGCCTCAAATAATCAAAAAATGTAGTTGGCATGTAGCTCATATGTACATATTTTAAAATTTGAAAAACTCTCACGAAGGCATTAACGGCCAAGTCGCAGGAAGCCATTTTCAATGAAAGATTTGGGATGTTTGGCTTTTTACTTGTGCGAACATCAGATATCACTACTTTTTCTGGCCGAAACATTAAGGAGAACTTGGCGCCTTTTTTTTTACCGAAAACTTTTTGTTGGGATATCACTACTTTTTGTATGTTTTTTCAAGTTTGTTATTCTAAACTATATTAATATGAAAAAACTTAAATTTCGGTACTTTTATTTTAGCCGGGAGCAAATCTCCTCATTAGCCTTTTGTTGTTTCGCCAATAGCAATTTTCATTTTTCACATGTGTAAATTAGAAACAATGCTTTGATTTTCAAATAAAACATTTTGATTTATGTTATTTTTTCTTATTCATTTATTTATTTATTTCTATGTTAAATATTCTATTAAATAAAATGAGGGAAATGCATCTATTTTAAATGAGATGACTGAAAAGTATATATCTTTAAATGAAATGAATGCAATATAAACAATGGAGTTGGGAACAGTATTTGGCGATTTGCCACTTGCGCCCGGCTAACATAAAAATACCTAAATTTATTTTATTGAGCTTTACAAATTTATACTTTATTTCTTTTTATATTAAAGTACTAGCAGCCTCTAGCAAGCAGTATTTACCGTATCACTTCCATGTTAAACGTTGCATCATGTTACTGTGATTCAAAATTTAATTTACTTGCCCATTCTTTCGCTAATTCGGAAGCTTTTGATAGAGAAATCAAGAACCCTTTACGAACATGGAAGCACATCATATATTTTGTGTTGTTATGTATTTCATATTTCGAGACAAATATCTCTTAACTCACTTATGCATGCTTCCTTAGGAGTTATAATTCGTTCTCTAAGGCGGAAATTTTTAATCCTATTAAGTAATCTTTTCTAATTGGGCTCACTGCCAATTGTTGTATTTTAACTGATACGACTGGGTACAAGTGAAATGGTTCTTATGAAATCCTTTGACAAAATCTGTATTTGCATTAAACCATATTGATGCTAATATCTTTTTGTTTCACGTTAACCTTTTCAATAGACTCGATTACGGAAGAATAGAAGGTCTACCGGCTCACTGCCATGATCCATTTGAAAATCTATCATTCTTCTCATCTGATAGTGTTGAAGAATTAGTCGATGTGACATGGTTTTAAGATTTTAGCTAATTTTACTCGAAACCTGAAAACTAAAATGCGAGGAACCGGATTATAGAAGATTCATTCTAACGTACATATTGATTAACAAGTTACATATTATAGAATTACAATAATCATAAGGAGAACTGGCAGTTTCAATGCTTTAATAGTTTCCGTAAATTCTCTTTATATAATACAGGAAGTTTTAGCGGTGTAAAGGTTAACAACATAGTCACAGTAAGTATGATAACAGTACAATATAATAAGAATAGCAGAGGTTTTGGGCAGTGACGAAACTATTAGCACTTTGGAAATATTAGTACGTTATATCATTTAACTATTCAGATGATATGCGGAAAAATAAAAATAGATGGCATTAATAATTAACTCATTGAAAAATAGCCACAAGCGCCAAATATTCGCCAAGCTTGGCGACATTTAGCAAAGTTTCGCCAAATTTGGTAATATATCATGTTAATTCTCAAATTTGGCGACAAAAAAATGTTTTGTTTATTCTGACGTCATAATGATGCATATGTATTATGTATTATACACATACCTATAATATGTATGATGCAAATGTATTAAGTATTATATGCATACGTATAATATGTATGATGCATATGCATAAGTTCATTAACATCACTAAAACGCACTTAAAGGAATAGTGTTTCATAAATAGTAGGGATAATTGCCAGATTGACCAGAGTGCTATTGAGATTAGAATACCGACATTTATAATAGACGTCTGTACACACCATCACCTCATCGAGTTTACAGCTGAAATTTTAGGATTAGTTAAAACTAGATTAGCATATTTAAATGCAACTGGTCTGTTAAGTCATATCTTGGTAGAAACCACCTGAAGACCTAATTTTAGTGGTTAACTGATAGGTTTACTATTGTATTTTCCTGCATCCAAAAGTTTGGAAACATGGATGAATGGGTGCATGAAAACACAATGGAAAATCCACCAATTAAACCCGTAAAATCGGGTCTGTAGATGGTTTCCACAAAGATATGAATTGTCAGACCAGTTACATTTAAATACGCTAATCGTTATTTAACTAATCCTAAAATTTCAGCAGTCAACTCGATGAGGTGATGATCTGTGCAGACGCCTCCCAGTCTTTAATAAAATTTGTTTTAAGGAAGTAAAAGATAGAAAGATGGACAGATAAACTGAAAGATTTGCCTTATTAAGATTTTTGTAAAAGCATATAAAAATTCATTCAGCCTGAAATCATGTAACATCTTTATAACTCAGGCTAATTTTCTGTAATCGGGTTTTGGTGACCAACATATCTTATCTATAACTATAATCTTTCTTTTACAGATTTAAAATTAACAATAAATTAACAGTAAGTAGGCTAATAATACAATGTAATAACATTAGCAGCGGACTTCGGACGCCACATCTGTCGCACATCGTTAAAGATAGTTTATTAGTTACACATTTCGTTTAATTAAAAGGAGATTTTTAAACTTTCATATGGAATTAGGATATTTTTCCACTATAGGGACCTTGGCATTTAAAAAAAAATCTTGGCGCAATTCGTACTTCAGAAACTAAGATATGTTGCCAAATGATATAAACAACTACGAAAACAAATCTGATGAACTTTTATGTTATTTATATGTATTTGTATACATATAAACATTTTATTTATACATGTATAAAATATTATTTTTTATATACAGATTATTTATGTTGGTATATAAAAATAAATAAACGGGTTCCTTACATTAAATAAATTGTATACATATGGAAAAAATTGCTTGTGTAAATGACACGGTAAATAGGTTGTCAGAAAATACGTTATTATCAAATTTCTTTTCTCGTCAAGGCTATTTTCTGTATTTCGCCAAGGCTACTATATCGGAAACGTACCGAATTGCGGTTATATTTTGTCAAATGTTTTATTGTTTTAATATCGTAAATATATCATAACCTATACTGATTAAAATTTTTAGGTATATTCATTTTTTCTATTTAACAAACATCTTTGGAAAAGCATATATATGAAATGTTATTCTGCTTGAAATCACGTGACCGCCTTCAAAGCTCTGTTATCGAGTTTTGGCGACCAACATTGGCACAATTGAATGCGCAGGAACTGTTTACGGCCAAATGAAGACCCCCTGTATGAAGGGTTTAGAGGCGGAAATTCTGTGTTTTCAGATTTTTCTGGTTAATTGTGCTACAAATCCGACTTACTTGTGAAATTTCATGATTCTACGACTTTTAGAAGTACCTTAGTTATTTGATGATGCGAAGTGAGTCAGTGACAAAAAAGCGCTTTTTCGGAATTTAATATTTCGAAAACTACTAAATATAGAAACATAAAATCGTGGAACCTTAGTTCAGTTTGACCATACGAACATGTGTATAAAAGAAAAATTTCTATATCTCTCCATAAAACGACGTTATGAGAGGGTGAAACGTATGCCGAAATGGTTCAGGAAAAGGTAGCTTACGGCTTGTGCGAACTTGGCGGACGCACTGCCGTGCTCCCAGATACGCGTAGATATTACAGTGCGTACATTATTTAACTTTGATTCATGTAATATAACTTTTTTATCTACGTTACTTAAACAAATGATCTTTTTAGCACGTGATTTTCCAGTTTTGCAGCATTTGTCGATAATATGTTCTATTATATCATATTTTTTAGGGTTCCGTACTTAAATAGTAAAAACGGAACCATTATAAGGTCACTCCTGTGCCTGTCATTTTACTCTTAAACTATGGAACGTGGAAAGTTCAAATTTGAAGTAATAAAGACTATTGACCCACATATTTACGGATTTTTAAACATTCACAAATATATTTTGAATAAATATAGAGGGGCTAATTAATTTACTTGAAAGAAAATATTTTCTTAGTATATCGTGTGAAAGCTTTCATGACACTGAACGTAAACATACATTCCTTTTAATTTTGGTATTATATTTTTAGCGATATCGTTGAAAATGTAGTACACAAATTTGTTACATCCTTTCTATTTCCGAATCTACTGAAACTAAAACTATGTCAAAATTAGAGATAGCAGATGTTAAATTAAGCATTACAGGAAAATTATAGCGAATACCCTAGGTTGCATAGTTTTTTAGAAAAACGCATTTTTTCGTTACACAAAAATTTCTATTGGCAGGCAATCAGCAAAGGTGTTGAGGAGCGCTGGAGGTGCCTATTGTAGCAGAAGTATAAAAGTATTATTGATAATGAATTTCGAAACAAATCGTCAGTAATTAGCAGAGATATTAAGCCTTTAAGACACGAACGGTTTGGACGTACATAATCGCAGGGGCGGCATACTCTATGTCCAGTCGAGGAAAAAAAAAGTAAATACCACCTACTAACTCCAAAAACAAATTATCGTAGAAGAAACTTCCTGGTACCGAACGATTGGAAATAAAGTCTACTTTTAAATGATATATATAAAATTTGTTTAGGGGGCAATCTACATATTAAAAAGAACACAAACTCCATTTTTTACAATAGCAATACCCAATTTTAACAAGATCTTTCAGATCTATGGTTCTAACTATGCCTAGACTCCAAATTTCAAGTAATTTGAATAATAAGTTTTTGAAATATGAACATTCAAAATTGAGTGTCTAATGTTAAATTACATTTTCATATTTTTATTAATATTTCCCGAAATTAAGCTCCTAATGTGCTATTGCTTTTGTGTAGCAATAATACTAAAAAACCCAAAGATAAATAGGTTAAATTTGCATTTTTTTAATAATTTTATGACATGAATTATGAATTATTAAATTAATATTGAAAAAAAATATCAATTGCAACCTACATTTTTTTGATGAATTTATATTTATGAAGTCCTGCTTTATGGAAATCCAAAATTCCACATTTTAATTCAAAGTAGTTTTCAAATTTAAAAAAAAAAAAAAAAAACGGCCGAAAAACAAGTGGGAAGTCGAAAACCAAGCCGAAGTTTGGCCTCCCTTAAATATATGCCAAAAAATGTATCGTGCTACTTTTATTTATAATTCAATTTACTTGAACAATCTTTCGCCAAATCGAAATATTCTGATTGGCGCCAAAATGGCATTATTTTGATTGACATGGTAACTCGGCTATTGTTGTTTATTTAATAATAAATGTTTATTTACTTTTATTTCTTTTTTAAAATTATATAAATTATTTTGTTCTATAGTTATTAATTATTTTTTTTTTTTTGTTATTTCCTTTTGAAAATAATAGAAAATAATTTAAAAATACGGTACTACTTACGTAAATAAGTGCGAGTAGTAAATCAAAATTACGTCCATTACGAATCATATCATAATATTAAAATATTTATTTGCTTAAAATACGTTATAAAAACACATTAAAATTAAATTAAAAATCTATATTTTGTAAATATAGATAAAATATATTTATAATATGGATTTTTAATTTACTTTTAATGTGTTTTTATAACGTCTTTTAAGCAAATAAATATTTTAATATTATGATACGGTACTACTTAGTTATTCCGTCGACCAAATTCGCCAAATTATGTAAATCGCCAAATTATACAAATTGACATAATTTTTATTTTAAATAACGAAAGAACAAATAAACTAGTATAACATTAATAAATATACAAATAAAACGTCGAAATAAAAATCACTTGATGACGTAAACATGTGTAACTTACATAAAGTCAAGTGAATGTGACATTTACGATCAACCATTATTGACATTTAATATTATAGTTTGGCGATAGATTTTTGGTCGACGGGATAACTAAGTAATACACAAAATGCATATGTAACTGCTATTCGAAAACAAGGTTTTCGCCAAATTTTTGTAAAAAAGAAAAAAAAAAACACGCCAAATCTGCGGTGCGTATGTGACATCTGGCCAAATGTTAAATAATGCGGGAAGAGTTCCATATTGTGTGCTGTTTTTTTTGGCGAGATTTTTTTTTGGCGTTAAATGAATCGATGTCGTTGCGATCTTCAGCCTTTGAGGTTGTTTTTTTTTTCTGGAATGAACTTTATTCATATGTTTTTTGCGTGTTTTTTTTTTTTTTTTTTTTTTTTTTTTTTTGCATTTAGCCTATATTTTTCGGAAAAATATATAACTTTGTTTTAATTTGACATGTATAATAAATATAATAAATACATAAAATATAAGTACATAATATTTATTTATAGGTGTATATATACTATATTTGTATAAGGTATATCTCTATACGTGATATATATAAAACTATCTGTGTAAACATCGTACTTTTTTTAACATGTGACATACATAAGATTTATCAAATATATATATATTTACAAATATTTTAAGACCATGTTTTTCCGACATCCTGAAAAAATTTATAAGACGCTAAAAATGGCTTTTTGACGCCATTTTGGATTCATTCGCCAATCGCGCCAACCAGCACACAATATGGAACTCTTCCCAATAATGCAACAAACCATGACATTTAATTTCAACTTCAAATCAATGTTTTAATTTACCGCTTGAAAAAAAAATGCTATCTGGCAATTTGAAAAAAAGCTATTGGCGAGATTTGCACACGGCTAGCGTAACAGTACCAAGAATTCTTTGTGACCATGACAACTTTTATATAGTTTTATTTGAAAAAACAAATTTGATTTTTTAACCAAAATGGAAATCTTTTGTACAGATGTTATATACGGACCCATATTGGCGCGATTTTTTTTTCTGACGCCAACGGCATATACGCAACGGGTACTGGCGCCAAAGTATTGTTATTTTGCTTGATATGGCAAGCCGGATGTTGTTGTTTATGCTGTTGATGCGTTTCCCAAATTGGCGTCGGAAAAAAATCGCGCCAATATCCTATATGACATCTGTGCCAAAGTTTCATATGAAAGGCGAAGGGATCAGACCGTATTTGTTTATGACAGTTGTTGACTTGAACTATTATAATATAGATGAAACGATGGCGATAAAATAATATTTGGCGACTTATCACCTGTGCATGGCTAACATTAAAGTACCAAAATGGCACCTAGAGTATAAAAAGCGAAATGGCCCGCCCGAAACTGTTGATGATAGTCACATGACTTAGGCTATTGTTATAGAGATTGTTTTAAAATACCGGGAGACAAAGACTCTGTATACTTAATTCATTTTATTTCAGCTATTTTTCAAATGTTTAACTGATCCTCTTTAATCAAAAACGAAAATAACCATTGGATGTCTTAACAGCAACTGATTCGGCCTTACATTTTTGCAATCAAATGGAATTGAATGGAAACCCATTTACAGTGAGATCTGCACAGCTTTTTTCAGTATAATTCAATCTTCTCTTATATTTTTTAAACACTTCAGATTAGCGTGTTTTTAGATTATGCGGTGTCTGAACGGGGGTTGGCGAGCGTAACTTGCAGGGGGCAGAGCCCCCTAGTAATAATGTAAAACTAAAAATAATGAGACTGTAAGGTAAAATATAGCATTTTATAAAAGTCTGTCAGCTGACAAATTTATTTTGCAATACGTAACTGTAACGCAATCCTGGTTTAAATTGAATATTTTCATGGTTCCCCTAAAAATATTTTACAATTGTATCTGCTAAGACGGATACAACCCACCTAAAACGGTATTTCGCACTCATTGTTTTTCTTCCGTCCTACCAGGTTTTATAGCGTCACGTTTTTAGCATGAGGGGTCGAATTTTAATTACTATCAGATCGCGCGTATTCTTTTATATTATGGCCTATATGGGAAAAATCATTTGCGGTATACTTTAATGATGTAAAACAATTTTAACATAAAAATTATGCACCTTATTTAAGTGCACAGCTCCTATGCGGAAAGGTTGGCTGTCCACGAGTGGGTGATTTCGGTACGTGTACAGGAGAATTAAAAGTATATTTCTTTATATTATGGCCTATTAAGAAAAAACGTTTGCGGCGTATTTTAATAACGTTTCTCTGTTACAACATAATAAAATTGATATGAATTTATGATGCGCAGTAAAACATGCTTTCTGAAGGGGTTGAAAAGCATTTATCATTCATTCACAGGGTCACAGAAATGAGTTCAGTTTTATTACAGAAAATACTGCTTGCAAAGTGTGTTTTAGTTATGTTTCACGATTTCAAACAAGATGGAATTCATATACATTACTGAGGTTTACTACAAGATGCTTACATTAGAATATGATGTGAATCACATTTTATTTCATTTACAGGGGCATATAAAAGTTGCTGGACACAATACTGTATACGAAGTATTCTCTATTAGAGTTGATTGCTAAAAATGAGTTTTCACCTATGATATCCGTTTTAATACTTGATTATATATATGATTTCTATAGACCGTGTATAGGGCTACGCAAAAGAAGTAGGAAGAATTGCTGAGAATGAGAGTGAATTGCTAATTTTTTTTAAATTAAATTCTACATTTTCAAGTTCAACTATAATTAGAAACTGTTTGTAAAATATAAATATAATAATATACAAGGCTATTCAAAGAATTGGATGCATGCGCTCGCCTATGAATGATAATTTCTGGAAGTACGATTTCAGTTGTTTTAAGCATGTTTATACTGCAATAATTTTGATCTTCACATGTTGCGTGTATATAAACTTGTTCAAATGCAAGGGCTGTACAAAATAATGCAAATATACTGCCGGTTATTGGTATAAATTGCTGAAAGTTTACTTTCATCTGCACTAATCGTTTTCTTATTATATTAAATTTTATAATTTTTTTCATGCCGTTAAAACAAGCCCAAGAATATCCATTGATGACTTTATCATTTTAATTTTTCAATAATTTGAACAATTTAAATTTACTAAGATTTAACAAAAACTCAAAGCTAGTAAGTATTAAAGAATGTTTACTTTGAAAGTTTTGATCAACTTTAAAGGAATATTGTTAATATTTATTACTTTTAATATTTGTTATTTTTAACGAAAAAGTACAACTTTAACAGCCGCAGAAAATGCGAAATTTGTCCTGTATTACACATCTTTCTATAAGGGCCCACTTCAGACACGGGAAGAAATAAAAAACTAATTTTAAGTCTATGGGGGCGTTAATTTCAAATTTCTCGCTTTATTTTAATAGATTTTTGCATTGGATAGCTGAGGACGATCGACAACCAGGCTAGTTTTTACTTTTTCGATTTTAGTTTTAGTTTTTTTTAATATTAGGATAGTTTCGACTTCAGAATGGATTCCAACCGGTTCCGAAAGAAAAAACTAATTATAATAATATACAAGGCTATCCAGAGAATTGTATGCATGTACGCCTATGGATCATAATTTCTGGAAGTGCGATTTAAGTAGTTTAAGCATGTTTATACTGGAATAAATTTTATCTTAACATGTGACGTGTATAAAATCTTGTTGCTAATGTAAGGGCTGTACAAAAGAATGCAAATACACTTCCGTTAATTGGCAGAAATTCCTGAAAGTTGATTTTTATCTGTATTATTCATTTTCTTATTATATTAATTTTAAGCATATTTTTCATGCCTTTAAAACATGCCTAACCTTATTGATGACATTATTATTTTAATTTTTCCTAATTTTGAACAATTTAAATTTACTAAGATTTAACAAGAACTTAAAATTTGTAAGTTTTAAAGATTGTTAACTTTAAAAGAGTTGATCAATTTGTTCGAAACTTTAAAAAAATATATTAATATTTATTATTTTTAATATTTGTCATTTTTATGGATACAGTATACCTTTAAAAGTCTAAGAAAATGCGAAATTTGTCCTGCGTAACATATTTTTTCCAAGAGCCCACTTCAGACACGGGAAGAAATGAAAATGCTAATTTTAAGTCTATGGGGGCGTTATTTTCAATTTTCTGGCTTTGATTTTAATATTTTTGAATGATTTTTTTTTTTTTTTTTTTTTTTTTTGCATAGGATAGCTGGGGGCGATCAACAACCAGGCTAGGTTTTACTTTTTCGATTTTAGTTTCAGTTTTCTTTTATTATGATAGTTTCAATTTCAGAACCGATTCCACCAGTTCCGAAAGTATAAGTATTTTTTTTTTTTTTAATATCTCTAACCAAAACCGAAAAAGTAAAAAACAGCCCGGTTGTAGATCGTTCTCAGCTATCCTATGCAAAAAAAAATCATTTTAAAATATTAAAAAGGACGCGAGATATTTGAAAATAACGCTCCCATAGACTTAACATTAGCGCTTACATTTTTTTCCCGTCACTACACTGTAAAAAAAGGATTAAATTACGGAAATACTACTGGCAATCTAGACGATAGTACTATTTCCGTATTTTAACGGAACTTTTTCCCTTTAAATTACAGAAAAAATCCGTTAAATTCCGGTCTAAGTGCTGGCGTCTAGATTGCCAGTAGTATTTCCGTATTTTGGTCCTTTTTTTTTCTACAGCGTTGTATGTGTTCTCAAAGGTAACCTAAAGATATTTTTTGTAACGCAAAGGGAACGCGAAAATTTATCATTAACTATAATAATGTTAAACTGAAAATAAGGAGACTGTATGGTAAAATATTACATTTTATAAATGTCTGCTAGGTAACAAATTTATTTTCTGATACCTAGCTGTAACGAAACCCTGGTTTAAACGGAATTCTCATTATTCCCCTAAAAATACCCTGCAATTGTATCTGCAAAGACGCAAAAAAAACCCATCTAAAAAGGTATTTAGCACCTATTGTTTATGTTTCCGTCTTACCAAGTTTTATAGTGTCATGTTCTCAGCATGAGGGGGTCGAATTTTAATTACAACTAGGACCCGCATTTTTCTTGAACTCCGCCTTTTTTTTTTTTTTTTTTTTTTTTTTTTTTTTAGAGGGAAAATAAAATTTGATATCGATACGAGTGTGTTTCGAAAGGTTATTAGCTCGACAAAGAAAATGAAAAAAAATTGACAATATTTAATTTTTTTAACGTAGCTCCTTACAACTTAAAAAAATTAAACCAACGAGTTTCCGACTTTTTATTATCTTTAGCATAATATGCCTTATCTAACTTTGGAAATGAAGTGGTGGTCTCTGCTTTAACCCCATATTTTGAAGTGAATTTTCGACTACCGAGCCATTTCTTCAGGCTTGGGGAAAGGAAATAATCGCTGGAAGCAAAATCCGGTGCATGTGGAAGCACTACAGAGCGTAGGTCATTGACTTTCGTAGCGAAAACTACAAGCATGTGTGCAAGAGCACTGCTGTGGTGAAAGAACACGTATTTGTTGCTCAGGTATAGACGTTTTGTCGGAATAAGCACTCTTTAATTGGTCCCGTAGAAATGCATAACACTGTCCGGTGACGATTCTACTTTTTTGCCGGTGCTCTATGATCACCACACTTTGTGAATTCCCGAAAACCGTATCCATGGCTTTTCCAGCAGATGGAACCGTTTTCACTTTCTTTGGCGCAATTTCAGCTGCTCTTTCACATTGTTTAGATTGCTGTTTCATCTCTGGTGAATAATGGCGAATTCATGTTTAATCCACCGTTATAAGACGTTGATGAAAATCAGAAGATTGGTTAAGTTTTCTAACTTAACTTGAAATCACCATAGTCCACATTACTAAAGGCAGTGGGCCATCCGCACTACCTTCTTTTGAAAAAAAAAATCGAACAGTGAAGATGGAGAAACTCATAAAATGATAAAGAAAGGAGGGGGGGGGGGCGTGAAGAAGGAGACCAATTTCACGAGGTTTAATTTGATTATGTTAATAAATGAAGTGTTTTCATGAAGGAATTTTCAGCAGAAAGTCCACCCAAATTAGCATTTCATTGCAAAGTATATATATGTGATAAAATCATAATAAAATCTCCACTTTTGAATTTGCCAAATTCGATCTATAAGCGATGTTCTAATGGAGGCAAATCAGACAAATTTCTACCACTTATTTTAAAATGTTATTATTGTCTTAATTAACTGAAGTTATTAAATAGGATAAAAAAAAATTAAAAAATTTGTAATAGAAGTATGCCTACTTCATCCTCGTGAAATCGGAAGCTACGGTTCGATCCAGCACATTTCGGCCTGAAACTTTTTCTATAAGCAAGCCTCTATGATTGAATACGAGTCATAATTGATTGTATCAGTTTATAAGTCTTTGTTGGCTAAATATTTGAAAGTAGAGGTCTCCTCGGAGGGAAATTTCTTGTTCCTGGAACTTGACAGTACAATTAGCAGTTAAAAAAAAAAAAAAAAAAAAAAAAAAAATTACGTTTTATGAAGCTAAAACTTTAGCCTGACTCAGTTTCTACAAAACATGTCGATATTTTTAAAACAACGTTATTCTACATTATTCAAAAACCAGATTTACGCATAGTTTTTATTTTCAGATTATTTTCGAAATTCATGGAATATAAGGAATAGTAGCAATGTTAATAATTATTTAGACTACATTGATGACTACATCGAAGAGGCCTTTTAATCAAAGCAAAAGTCAGTTCCTACCTACAGAAAATTTTTCTTCGCATTCAGTGAGACAAGAAAATTGTTTATTAATAGATGTTACGTAGAAAATACAGCATTAATTTGCAGAAATACTGTTTATAATTAAGTGAATTAAATCAAGCAATCCGCTAGAAGCAGCTTCAAACGATCAACAATTAGGCATTGTTTTCCATCAAGACTGCTAGACCACATGCATCTAGCCCACTTCAGACACAAACTGTTATAATTGAAATGAAATGCTTCAATCCAAGAACCATTCTCCAAAACTTGCATCGTCGGCTCTTTAAACGGCCGCTTCCAAAAAACAAGTGGGCTCTTTAAAAAATATATCTGTTACACAGGACAAATTTCGTTCTCCGACTGTTAAAGGTGTACTGTCCCCTTAAAAATAATAAATATTAAAGTAATGAATTATAAAAATATTTCTTTAAAATTTTGAACAAGTTGATTTACAATTTTAAAGTTAACAATCTTTAAAACTTATTAACTTTAAATTCTGCTGATTTTTAATTAAAAAAACTGTTTTTCGAACGTAAAATGTTAAATTGTCGAATATTTTATACATACACAAGAATAGGAGGCTTGAAAACCAGCCTCCTGGGCAGGCCACAAATATGTTCTAACAAATTATGACTTCGTAATTATTTGTTAACTATTTTAACTTAAAAAATAATTTAAAAAATACCGTATATTTTTTTACCATTTTACTTAATAAACTAGGGCTGAAATTTGATTCCTTAATAACTTCTATATGTTGTAACTCCCTCTGTGCGGTTCTGAAATTGTTTATATAAACGAAATGTATAATTTCCTTCGTTATTCATAGAAATATAGAATTTAAAATATTTCTTTCTTTCAAGAGTCTTTTGTTGAAATTAAACAATAATTTTAGAAAAAAATAAATCCAAGGTTTGAAGTAGGAGTGATCTATTTTAACACGATACAATAATCCAATCACAATTAAATCGTTTCCATTTGCTACAGTGTTTGGATACTAGCCAATCATATTTTTAATAGGCGTGGTTTTCATCGTCTTGGTAGAGGCGGAGAGCATAACATTACGAGGCCATTTTTGACACATTTTTCATCAAAATCTTTGCATATTTTGCTCAGCCTAATTGTAGTAGAACTATTGAAAGCATGTTATTGGAAAGCTTAAACTCTATATTTTCGGTGTTATTTTTAAAATGTTCCTGAATTTTGCTGATATGAATGTTATAAGACTAAAAAGGACACAACACCTCGAATTTCACTGGATCCTAAATTGACAGGATCCTGAGAATTAAACTACAACGAAAATCGGAAAAGTAAAAAATAGCCCGTAAACAGAGAGTCCTCAGCTATCCTGTGCAAAAAAAATCATTTAAAAATATTAAAAATCAAGCAAGATATTTGAAAATATTGTTCCCATAGACTTATCATTAGCGTTCGAACTTCAAGCCGTGACTAGTGTGGCCTCTTAAGATGCCTTGATCAAGAAGGACTCTCTTGATCAACAGTAGAGTTCCAACTTCAATTTGGATACACCCCTAAAATACACTCGTTTTAAAATCATTAATTCCTTGGAAACTTATTGTACGAATTGCATAAAAATTTGTTTTTAGGCTAATTGAAGGGTGTACTCTCTTAAAAAAATTCAGCGATTTTAACTCCGACTGAGTGTATTTTCACTCCATTTCAGTATTGAAAATGCACTTATCCTATAGGAGTGAATTTCATCCATCTTGCGGAGTGGTTTTTTCCATTCCTTTTTGATAAGCTGTTTTCGCTCTTTTTTTCGACTAAATTAATAGGCAAAACGAGTGACTGCACTCATTATTGACAAGTCATTTTTAAACCCCTTTTTTGTCAAATGTAATAGGCAAAATAAGTTATTTCCCACTTATTTTCAGATTTTTTGTTTGTTTTTGTTTTTTAACATATATAACTCCCCAGTTTGCAAAATGTGGTAGTTTTAAAACTCCATTTTGTTTTGTTTTAATCTAGATGCAGAAGAAATTTTGTTTTTCATTTCTGAAAGGTAAATTAAATAATAATAATAATAAAAGATAGTTCGCGCCATAACAAGACAATATTTTCTACCTTGTCAATATCCTGAAGTGCGCTTCTTTTACTTTATCTTTCTTAGTATGATTTTTCTTTCTTTTTAATATTTTCACATTGTATATATAATTTTAACGTTATTAGTTTTAATCCGGAAATGTCGATTTCTGTAATTATTTCTGATATTATTATATCTTATTAATATATTTTGCTTATGACACAGATAAATAATTATGGAATATAGAATTCATGTGTTACATAACTGCAGACTTTTTTTAGTTAAACTTTTGAATATGAACAGAGCGAAGTATAACACAAAAATAAAATTCACAAAATCATAATTAAAAAAAAAAAGGTCAAGCTAGTTGTGTCATAAAATAAATTGATAATATTTTTTACTAATCTATTTTTTCTGATACTTTTTTAAATTATCTTTTACATTGCGTACTATTTACATAATACTGTGGCAATTAAAAAAATAATAAATCAAGTGTAGATGTGTACAACTATCTAAATGAACACAATTTATTAAATACTTGTACTTACCGAAACATAAAAAAAAATAGAACATATATCATAAGTTAATAATAATTTAATAATTTTTATAATCATGGGTTGTGTTCCGCAAATATTTCTGAGTGTCATGAGCAAAGTAGCATATTAATAATCAATAATATAAGCACAAAATGATATATGTTTAATAATGTAAATACCAATTAGCGTAATTTTACACAATTTGAATACGAGAAAACTACATATCTGAGTGCATTTTATTGATTATAAAAATTATGGAACAGATGCATTATAAAAAAGAAAAAAAGTAATTTAAGAAGATTATGTTTCCGGTTTAAAATTAATAACGTTAAATAAGGCAAATAATCATATATACAATGTGAAAATACAACAATGAATGGCGAAGGAATTACAAGAAAGATGAAGTAAAACAACGTACTTTACCTTAGAATTTTCAGTATTAGTAACATCCTAGAATCGCCGGTAGCCATCTTGGTTTTAGCTGGGAAACAAAATGAAATTTATCCTGTCCTTTGTGATGATTCCCCCCCCCCCCCCCTGCTTTCGTGGGCATAATCCATCTATCTTATTCTATGCCATTTTTAAATCAATCAAATTATAATTGTAATATCGTTTTAATCATATAGGTAACGCTAAGCTTTGATGCTTGAAACAAACAAGCGACTCCCTTTTCAAAACGGTTCTCGGTTCTCCTTTGCCAAACTATATATCGCGTTACAAGATTTCAACCAATAGGGAAGCTTCTTAAACCACTCTTTTAGAGATATTTTTCTGTTCCAGACTGAAATGAGCGGTCCTGGGGATGCTACTCCTAAAAGGATGACTTGGCAAACTAGTTTTTTGTGGAAAATGTCTCTTTTTGATAAAACAGATACTCAGAAAGAACAAAAACACGCGTAAAACTTTTCGTTCTTTTGTTGAGTTAATAATTCGTTCTTTTGAATTAAGAGTGTAGAGTTCATTTATGTTGTCAGAAATGTGTACTGCTACTGAAAAAAAAAACGAATTTATGGTTCGTTTTAATATGTAGATGGCCCCTAAGCAAATATTGTATACATCATTTAAAAATAGACTTTATTATCAATCGTGTGGTATCAGTAACTATCTTCTACGGTAATTTTTTGCAGAATTAGTATGGGGTGCATCCTTTTTTTTTTTTTCCACGACTGTACCACCGGCTTTTAAAGCCCAGATAACAACTTTTAATGATATGTTTGTGTAATGCAATGCCCAGTAGCAGTATAAAAGCAATAAACGTCAATTTGTTAAAAACAACCTAATTTATATAGAATTAATCTCCTAATTACTGTCTGCTAGTCTGCATTGAGTGATCTCTGAATACGCCTCCCTTGTCTTTAAAATTTAATTAAAAACATAACTGGAAAAACGCGGTGCGCATCAAGGCGGCCTTTCAACTTTGCGACGTCCTTTCGAAGCGCGATTATAAGAAGTCTAAGTTTAAACCTTAAACCAGGGTTTTTTTTTTTTTTTTTTTTTTTTTTTTTACCTACACTGGAAAAAGAAAAGTTTATTACTGCGCTGAATTTAGTTTTAAGAAATGACAAATGAAATTTAAGTATGCACTACTTTTATTATGAGTACCGAATTAAGTTCAACATAAAAAGATTAGGATAAGATTGCAAAAGATTTATACAAAATAGAAACATTTCGTTATATTTAAGCTTCATGATGGTCTGAACTTTCATGGCATATACAGTGGCGATCAAAAGTTTCCGGAATGAATAAAAGTTTTGATTAATTTTTAAGTATACACATATGAAGAGGTATCTCAAAGTGATACTTATAGAATTTATTAAGATAATAGCTAGGAACATATTTATGGAATAACAAATAAGTATTATTAACTTTAATTGTGAAAATTAATTGCAAAGGAAAACGAATGCTCGCAAGTGTTTCCGGCCATCTTGGCAAGTTATGTAAAAAATGATGGTATAATAGAAAATACGAGTGATAAATAACATTTTCAATTAGTATTTTGTCTTCATACCTTTTGCAGCAAGTACTGCTCTCCAGCGACGTGGCTTCGATTCAATGAAAGTTTGAAGATCGCTCTATGGTAAATGTTTTAAACACTTCTTTCAATTTTTCGGAAAATTCTGCTGAATTGGAATATTTATAATTTCGCACATGTTTGTCAAGTTCGTCCCAAAGATTTTCTGTTTGATTAAGATTCGATGATTGGGCTGGCCCTTTCAAAAGCGGAATCTTTGTTGTGCGAAAGCCACTGCTTGATGACGTTGCATGTATGCTGTTGGTCGTTAACATACTAAAATAAATAGTTGCGACCACAATGTTTCCTCTAATAAGGCAGGAAACGATATTGCAAGATATTCTTATGCATGGCATGATTCATCTTGCCGCTCACTTTAACTAACGGACTGACACCTTTTCCAGAAAATACTCCTTTCAGTATCTGAAATCACGCCCAAAAAGTTTAAACTTCGATTCTTCGGAAAATAGTACTTTTTTCAAGTTTTCGCATGACCAGTCTTTGTGTTCCTTGGTAAACTCCGGTCAGGCACGCTTTTTTTTTTTTTTTTTTTTTTTTTTTTACTTATGAAAGGTTATTTTAATACTGATTCTTCCGTAAATTCCTTCGTCACGTAAGCACGTTGACACGGTAGATCAACTTATTTCAGCAATATTTTTACTTCGTAAATTGCGAGATACTGTAGCGGCATTTTTATACGGGTCATCAACTGCTTTTCCGCTGATAATTCTTTCTACACGAATAGTTATTTTCTAGGATCTGGCGGACTGTGGCAAGCCTTACAGGCCATGGTCATCTTTATATTTTTAAAAATATCGTTCAAAACAAATTTTCCGTTCCATAACTTTGCGGGAATCTCACGAGAAGATCAGCCATTTAGAGGTAAACAAATCACTCGTTTACGAACAATAATTGTTGAACTTTTCATTTTTTTTAAATTCAGCTACATTATTCACGTTCATTCATTAACAAACATGGCCAAAAAAGCACTTTACCGATAGCAAAATCTAATAAGTGATGAATGGCCGGAAACTTTTTCTCAAGCGAATTTCGGATTTCCCCCCTTTTCATCAAGCGTCTTCAGTATCAAATCAAAATGATCACGTGATCAGAGGTAATTTGCATGTTCCTAACTTTTAGAGCAATTGCGCTCCGTCTTAGCTGAAACGTTTTGGCAAACAAATCAAAGAAACTAACTTTCCAGAAACTTTTTACTGCCATTGTACATTCATACATTTCTAGTATATACAGCTACGTCCATTTCTACTTTGTATAATCGCTTGCAAAGTCTTATTGTTCTTTTAGCAACGATTTTTTAAAATAATACAGTTAATAATTCATATATTTATTGTGCGGAACCCTCTGAGCGCCAATAATACTCGCTCTTGACTGTTTATTATTTATAATATCGCAGGACAGTCATTAGCAATTTTTGAACCATCGAGGTTTTCGTCGCAAAGAGTTGTCTTTCTCTGGCAGATTATTATTACTGGTAATTCCTTGATATCTCAATAACCAAAGATACGCCAAAATTCCTTTAAAACTGTACAAAAGAGGTTTTGATAAAGCTCTGAATGTTTCTGAAATACTTCTTCGTATTTTCCGATGAGTATTACGCGATATCTTTATCATAAATGCAAATAGGAATTAATAGGAAAACCGAAATTTTTCTCGTTAATCTGATATACGCCTTAAGCGGAGACACATTCACGAGCATTCACTGTATATGCATATGAATGAAAGAGATGTTCATTGTTCAATAATCTTATTAACCCTTTCTGTACTGAATTATGAATTCATGAATGTTTGCATGTTTATCTTCTAAAGCATTTTTCGCGAATTTTTGAAACTACATTAGAAGATTTATGTAATCATTTAATAAATTTTAGAAGTATTTTAGAAAGATTCTAGGATTTAGAATGATTAATTAAACTTTAATTTATAGGGATTATCTGCAATACATATTTATAACGCCACTCAAAACTTTTATTTTAAATATCTTTCTTAGTATTTTGTAGATTTAAAAAATATACAAATTTAATGTTCTTTCTATCGAAATATAGAAATATTTCCGCATTCAAATGTACCATCCCCAACACGACGAAAACTGAAAAGATGCAAAGGCAAAAGAAACATCCTTTTAAAAATATTTTTGTTTTGTGTAACCAATGATGCTTTTGGAACAAGATAGTAAAGTATTGCATATATAACTCATTCTAAACTGGTATATATTATTGGATACATTATGTACAATATACATATATATAAATATTATGTATACATATTACATATATATATACATTATAGTTGGTACTAAAATATAAATATTTGCGTAGGAGACGTTCGTCAGAATGAAGTTAAGAAACATAATTTTCAGTACCCAATCACGTCCGTCGGCCTAATCGTTCGGAGTTTTCCGTGATTTTCTTTAAACCTTTGATTTCATTGCATAAATACCGGTTAGGTTTCCTTAGAAATACCTCCAACAGAGGGCATTCCCCCTTTGAGCCCATATTCCTCGTGTAGATATTTCGCCGTCATAAACAACATCAACACCAACATCAGAACTTTCAATAAATGTATTATTGAATTTTTGAAATGTCTTATTAGAAAAGCGAAAAAGAAAACAGCTTGTTTTTTTACTAAGCAGAGACAATGCTTTAATTTCTGCCTCATTTTGTTTTCTTTACAAATAACTTAATTTTAACACTTTCCAACAAAGTTGAAAAGTGTTTATGATTCCGGATTGTCTGGCCGTCTGTTTGTCTGTCCGCGCTCTAACTCTCGTAGATATACTCGAATCAGTCTGAAATTTTTGGATGTTAGTGACCTCTGTCATAGCACAATCTCTATTTCAAATAAAGTTTCTAGCATGTTTGGTTAATTTACAGGGACAGTCAAACGTTTTCCGTTGCATTACGACCTATGGTGAAAAGTCGTTTTAATTGATTTTTAATGATGTTACATGCTTTCAAACATAATAAAATTCTTTTCAAGTACACTAAAATATGCATTCTGCAGAATATGAAGTGCAAAGAATAGTTATTATTCATTTACAGGAACACACAAAAGAATTCCGTTACATAACGATATAGGGGTGGAGGCAATTGTTTGCGGCGTATTTTAATTATGTTAAATTATTTCATGTATAATGAAATTGATATAAGTCTCTGAGGTTAACTTTTACTTATTTCATGTATAATATACAGTGCATAGTGTTTACAGAACCACACAAATGATTCCAAATACTATATTTAGCTGTACAGTAGTAGTACTGTACAGTAACGAGGATTGCTGGAAATGTATCTTTAGTTATGTTATGTGCTTTTATGTTTCACTATATCTATGCTTATTATATGGTGTGTATAAATGCTGTAATTCATAAACAGGTCTATACAAAATAATTCATAATAGTTACTGGGTATGATTGCAAATTACTTAAAGGTGGTTTTTAAATGAGTTATGCATTTTTACACGGAACTGCATTTTGTTTACTAACAAATGTTTGTAGGACATAGATAAAAGGATATACAGGGTCACGCAAAGAATTGGATACATGGCCGTCTATAAATGATAATTTCTGGAAATGTGTTTTCAGTAGTATTAAGAGTGTTTTACTTTGAATTAAACTTTAGCTAATTAGTGGCGTGTAATAAAGTTTCTAGGTTAACTAAAGGGCTGTATAAATGTATACAAGTATGTTTTGATCTACTAATATAAATTGCGGAAAGAAAAATTTCAACCTGTTATGCGTTTTTTTATTTTTTATTTATTTATTTATTTATTTTTTTTTTTCGCTAAACTAAATTTTTTCATTATATAGTATATATACCAATCAGCAGATCAAATACATGGCTGTTCAAAAAAATTGGAATACTTATTTGACTATGGACGGTAACTGCTGAAATCAATTTTTCAAATGCTTCATGCGTTTTCTAAAATACTTACTTAGTTCTCTTATATACCTTATTTTCCTAAATCACGACGTTTTGTTATGTCATTCAAAAAGAGTTGGAAAGTGTTTCATAATATATGCTTAACGCAAGATTTTTCTTACTTGTTTGATATTAAAAACGCATTAATACGACACACATTTTTCGAAATTTTTATCAGTATATTCCCGATTCGCATTGTGTTACACTCTCTAGACCTGTCGAAACTCTTTCGATGCAGTGTTGGGATGTAATAACTATATATAATATAATTGCAGCATAATTTTAACGATTAAAATTCATTAGTCTAGTAAAACAGTCAAAACATTCCATTATTCCAGTTAAATCCAAAAGTTTAGTAAAACCCATATTCAAGCATGATTTTTGGTAGAGAGAAATGTTGCCATTATACCATTATAATGTAACCATTATAAAGCCATTATAAAATTAGTAATTTTGCGGCACTGTATATAGAGCTCCATTTCATGACAATATAAGGTAAATCGACCTCGCAGATGTGGTTATGATGCACTTTCAACATATTATTATGGCAATCTCCACACCGACAGTCATGGTGATATCAGTGAAGCATAGAATTTGAAAAAAAATGTATTGTTCTTTGGTAAAAATAACAAATTATAGATTAAATAATTATAATTACATATTAACAAAATACAATTATTCTATACAATGTACTCGTGGCAAAAATATTCCTTTTTTTCTTTTTACTTTGGAAGGTAAAAAATATTTGAAATAGAAAATAGTAAACACAGTAGGGGTACTTAAGTGTAACAGAAATATCTGTCCAAAGCAAAATAAAATTTTATCGAAAGTCGATGACGGGAAAAATACGTGGTTCAATAATATATGTCTCAGAAAAAAGGGAAATCCAACAGACAAGGCGTTAAAACCAGTATTGTATGAGGTATCAGCAAAGTTAAAATTTTATTTCCACTGGGAATTATATAAAAAGTTAAATAAACATTTTATGGAAAGAAGTATTTTTCAGTTTTTTGCCTTAAATCTTGTTCAAAGGAATGCACGATACGAAAAATAGAAAAAATTCTTTTTTCTATCTTTAAAGAATGATTAAAAGTCACATATAAAATGTTTACATCCTAGGGTGCCACCTACGAACCCCGCTCTCTAATCTCCCTTTAGGTATCGCAGTCTCTAAAATCCAGGTACTGTGCCCTGTTTTAAAATTATTATTGAAACACGTATAATTGAATGATGTTATACCGAGCGGAGACTATCTTCTGTAATCGGGTTGCCATGATTTTCCGTTTCAATGGGGCATTTTTCGGTTACCATGCCCTAATCCACCGGTGTCCCGATATCTCACAGCTATCTTTGGGATTTATAAGTAAGGTAAATTACACATTTCAAAATGAGTTTCTACACGAAAATTTCTTATAAAAGGGTTAGGTTAAAAATGTCTCTGGCTCTCGGTTTTTTATGTTTACACTATGGACCATATCCATCCCTTGGGTTCTGCTTGTAATAACATTCAGAACCATGGTATTTAAAATAAAGTATTTGTAAATCTTACTCTTATATTTTATATTTGCATCGAGTTGTAGATATTTTCAGGAACAGGTATAGCTTATGCATGAATTCGTTTTTTCTATTTTAATGCACCATCATGCATATTTCCATGTTATTTTTTAAATGTAAATTAATTATTTTAATTAATAAGTATATAAAAAAAATCTAAATTTATTTGTTGCACAGTAATTCGTACAAAATAGATCGAAAGCACTTTCTTTATTTATGCTAAACAAGCGATGAAATTTATAAACATATTAGCTAAAGCACCCAGCGCTGCCCGGAATTTTAAGAATGCTTGTTTTGAAAATTAATTTCAAAATAAATATAGAGTATAAAATAAACAATAAAAGAAAGCAACAAATCCATCTTTATTTCAGTTCATCACTAAGAATGAGCTCTAAAGACCTAAAACTTTGTGTAACTTCTAATATACTTGCATACACGTATATATATGTTATATAAAAATTTTACCTTTTACTATTCATTTAAATTATTCTAAATTGCCGGCCTATTCATTATTTCCTATTTTTTTAATACGCTCTATCATTTATTTCTAGCTAAATTCCTCTATTTTTAAAACGCGTATCTTAATAATAGATTTATTCCAAAACGTAATCTAAACTTTTAATCCCTTCATTAATCTTTATCGTCTACCAAACTGTAAAGTTCTGAACGCAGTTACTTATTTTTCGAATGTTTATCAAAGCCATTTTTACTTTTTTATTCTATTTCATATCTTTTTCCCGCCAGCTGGGAGACAACCTTTTCACATCGAAATCATTCCATTAGCGGCGCTGGGATTCTTTCCTGTGACGTTTCTTGATCGCTCTCCACTGGCTGAGTGTCGGATCCCAGTTTCACTTCGAGGCTCGTTCGTGATTTTCGTTGGTTTAGCTTGAAGTTTTTATTTCAATCGGAATTCCTCCGCGCATTCTCATAAATAGCGAGAGCATGAGCTCAGAACGAGAGATTTTTGTGCTGTGATTGTTTACATACCCTGTTACCCGGTGTCCTTAGCCATGTAGAATATTCATTTCGTAAATTAACATCTATTTAGCATGAGTAACTAGTTTATGCTCGAGTGGAATGCTCTGATTTCTCATCTGCGGGAATTGTTCAGTGTTGGTATGTTCTGATGGAATAAACAGTTGTTCCATGACTACGTTTGCATGTGTTTAATTGGGAAAACCCCATGTTTCTCCATACGCCTTTTTTCACCACTCACGCTGCCTTGTTTTCATAATGAAATAATAAGTGTTTGATTGGACTATATCAATATTATCATCGCTCTACAGCTGCTATATTTTCACAGAGTTGATACCTCCGCTAGCAATGCTTGTGCTAAGAGGTAGAATTGCTTACAACATCACCAACGGCTGATTAAAATGTGGTATGACTCCAGTAATACGTAATAAGCACGATGTGATATTTCAACTACACACATTAAATTGTATCGGAACATATATGGAATAGATTTAAAATTGCGAAAAGAAATTCGTTGAACCTCAAAATGTTAACATATGCCACTGTTTCCATAATTGAGTTTCTATCATGTTTCAATATGTTTTTTCCAACTCATATGACCTTATATATTTACCTGCTGGCGTCCATTAAATTTCCAACATGACGTAATATTAACATTTTATTTAAATTCTTCAAACTATTTATTTCATTTTCATTTTTCACGTATAAATCGTGCAATAAAGAAGTTATGACGTAATATTCACTTTTTTATTTAAATTATTCAAACTATTTATTCCATTTTCATTTTTGCACGTGGAAATCTTGCAATAGAAAAGTATTTGTTGTGATAAGAATTTTATTGTGAATTTTTAATTCTTGGCAACTACTATAACGAAAAATAGTTCAGTTTGAAAGGAAATTGGTGTTTAATGGGTGTTTTTATATTAATTAAAAATTAATTATAACTTATTTCGATTACGGATTACTTTAGTTGCCTCAGCCATGTTTTAATACACATGTACGTAATATTTCTCAATTCTGGCTTCCAAACTGTGGATTTTTATAGCATCACAGACAGACAGACAAATTTTCATTTTTATATATTAGATTTGCTAACCGCGTTATTTTTAAACCATGTTATTCCCAATGTAACGTCAAATGAATATTGTCCATAAGAAAATAGTACTTTCCTCTTTGAAGATTCATGTGAAGATACATTATTCAATTTAAAAGGGTTCATAAAATTATTATTTAAATTTTACACGAGAGCTCGGACAGCATCTGTCCAGCTTTAGCATGTAATCTCTCACAGATGCTGTCCCCATTTAAGGGTTAATCTTTTTTAAGCATTAACTAATTTTCAATATTAAAAGTTTTTCACCTTAATAATTTAATTGTTTTATACATTTCACATATAACGATATTTAATATTTGGGCATTTTAAATTTGACGTAACTGTCATCATAAAATATTTTTCACGTGTCTAAATATTATGAGGTATAAATATTATGATGTTAAATATTATGAGGTATATAATAGTTATATTATTAGGTTTTCTAACTTTTTTAATATCCACGTGTAAATACAATTTTTATGACATAATTTTCTCTGTTTCCTGCTTTTAACACGTGATCATTTAATTATTCTAAATTTTTGTTTCTGTTTTTCATAGTTACGTGTAAATATATTTTTTATATGAAAGAAAATATAATACTTTGCACTTTTTTACAAATTGGCATCAATATAAGAAAACGGCTTTTATAATATGAAAATATATAGATATATATCTTGAAATGATGAAATTTTCAATGCAAATTTTAAAAATACCTCTCAAAAATTAGTCAAATTAAAAAAAAATAAGCGCAATCTGCACACTACAAGTTTATTATATCCTTTAAAAAAATAATAATTAATTTACTATGTATAGATTTTGTTCCTATAGAACTATTTTGAATGAACGATTTTGACCATTTTCTAACAATTAATGCTCGTGAAATAATTCATGGATTCAAAAACGGTCTGTGTCGGTCTGTTTATCAAGCATTTCTCCAATAACACTACCAATTTGCATAGTTTTGTATTCATTAGATTTCAAAATAGTAGCGAAGAAATACATCCGATTAATAAAAAATAATAATAATTTACGGAGACGGCGGTGCCAGCGTTAGTGACATTTCTTTTGTTTTAGAATAGAGGGATTCTGTTATTTACATAATAAGTTTTTAAATATTTTATGAGAAATTGTCCATTTTATGAATTTTCAATTTAGTGTAAATTTTATGTTAATAAGTCAGCATAACATTGTAAGTTTCTTAGACTGCTAGAGAATGAAAATCAGCCAATTTTTATATTTCATTTTCTCTTTAATTAAGGAATGTTTTTCAATATTTATTTTATGTTTTAATCCTTACATTTAGCGCAATTTCCTTGCATTCTCTTCCTGGCAAATCAGCTGCTGCAACTAAACGTTAATAAATTATAATAACAATAAAGAACTATATGTTTACATGTGCAAAAGTAGTGAGGTGATTGCATTTTGTTTTGGGAATGATGAATTTCAAAATTATTGTATTTTAATAGATAAATCTTAAATAATTCGCTTTATTGGTGTTTAAAGACTGCTGAGTTATTAACCCGAGATTTCTCGCGTCCTTTTACAGAACGTTATTAGTTGCACTCCGTCTTTTTGCCGCCCGGCCCCGACATACAGAAAATGCAAAATAAAAAACATTTTCACTTAATATTCGATTATTACATTTCAATGAAATTATAAATTTGCAGTTTAGTTAAATTATACGTTTTGTTCAAGAGATTTGGAATAATTTAGAAGAAGTAAAAATGAACTGACATTAGTGATCGTTGCGCAGACATTTCTACCAACTTCAAATTTGCTTGTAAAAATGTACCTGAAGGTAAAACACATATGTCTTGGTACTTCACTATGGTGCTGGAGAAACACTTAAAGTCAGCTACATGATAGTTTTCCATTGTATTATTGTATTGTAAGGGAATATGAGTTAGGAGAAGATAATTTATATGATCTGAAAAAATAGGACCAGCGCCTACTGCCTGATTAAGAAAAAATAAGTTTAGAAGATCTATAATGAAGCAATTAAGGTTAGGGCACCTATAATGTGCCAAGTACCAGTAGCGGTCCACTATTTTTTAAAGTTTAAGGATAAACCCAAAATGCTCTTCTTGAAAAAGACCGAAAGAAATCTGATTGACTAACATCCTTAAATGTTAACTTTCCATGAGCTGTTTCAATAATTGTTTTTGCGTCTGCTGTTACATTTGTTTATTTCCTAGAGTGTCACTCAAATAAATTTTTTGGCAAATTCTTAGAGATTTCATAAGGATAAAAGTTTTTGTTTAAAACAATTTTTTTTTTTTTTAATATGTTTCATTTGAAATTAAACTACTGTTGACGTACTCCCTTACATTATAAATAATTTTTTGGATGAACCAAAAACTTAAACATTCATGCTTCAGAAATTTACTAGGCCCGCTACTGGAAACTTTAAATGTTTATTTTCATACGTGAAGTTTGGGGCTAGGTTAAATATTTATGTATATATATATATATATATATATATATATATATATATATGAAGGGTTGAGGTCAGGAATGCTAAAAATAAGTTAAAAGCTTTATATGTTTATATGTGTGTGATCATGTATATGAGTATGTATGTGTGCTTATATAGTGTGGATATATCATCCATTTAACATGATATTTTTCATTTATATTCACATATTGGTACATAAAACAAGACTATATTTAACTATTTAAAAATAATCCTCACTGTTTTTAAATGTTATTTATATACTAATTTTTTTTTATTTTATAATATTTGTGTTTAAACTAGTTAATTTAATCAATACCCTTCTATTTACTTATTTTTATGTACTTATTTATTTTATTTTATATTTACTCAGTACTAATTAAGTTTATTTCTATTTTTTTCATTCTACTTTAAGCAAATGTTAATCTAAATCATTTCTTGATTTCTTCAATTAATTTTATTTCTTTTTTATGGATATAGATGGCAGCACTAAACATTTTTGTTAAAAACCTAATCACAATATAGTGTTCATTTTCACACCAGTTGGCAGCAATGTTCTCGTTCTCAGCAACTGTCTCCCACATGTTCTAATAGTCCTAAACCTGTTTGCATCCTCACATGCTTTAATATTCTGAGTCAACTTTCTGATGTATTGGATCCTTCACGAGCTACCGGACTCGCTCCAATGTCAAAGTCCCTGAGAGCCAGTTTTTACCCGGTGGGGCACGTTAGAAAGGCGGTGTCTCATCCCCTTGCAACGTTAAATTTGCTTATCAATTCAACTCAAAAAAATTAACACACGGTGCAATTTGTCTATCTGCGGAGCTCAGACTAAAAATTATCATTTTCATTTGACAAGTATGCATCAACAATAAGGCTTCAAAAATTGCAAGCTATCCCATTTAGATAGGGCAGCGGTGGCCAAGCTGGTAGAGCATTATACACGTAACCGTTGGTCGCAGGACCCAGGCTATCTGTCGGCTAAAATTCCGTCATGTACGCTAATGGCGCCCGGTGCATGGAAAATCCGTCGCGGGTGCAAAGTCCTCCAAGTTACCTGTGAATTATACCTCTGGAGGTGCTTTGCCAGGTGAAGGTCTAGTCATCTGATCAAGGTTCTAAATTACGAGACCAACTTGAGTAGCAATGTGCAGGTGCCAAATAACAAGATATAACGTTAAGTAACCGGCAAAACAAGGTATACACAAACGAGCAGTAGGTACTGCAGATAGGATGACGATCGAGGCAATGATGTCAGGTTTATTGCGATACGGGGCTTACGGCGATTACGGGGTCATCCGCCCCAATGCCAGGTACTGAATACGTTAAGCTGGGGCAACCCGGCAGGTTGGTCCTGGTCATCGGTTATAAAGTAAAAGAGGTATTGTGCTCTTATAATTTTTTATATCCTGTGTGAGGTGTGTCTTTCTTTAGATCTCTTGGTTTTTATAATTTATTTTCTGTTATGATGTGCTATTAGGTGCTAAATTTTGTCATTTTACGCTTAATGCTCACGACAAAATTGAATGAAATAACGCATCTTCACTATGAATTAACCAACAAGCACCTCTGATGATTCTGTGGATTATTCATAGTTTCTTATTTTACATACTGATTTCCTATGTTCATGTCTTATTAATCTTTAGAATTTTACCATTTGCTCATATATTTGTGATTTTATCTTTATTATACATACATATATATATGTATAGTCACTGTTTTCTGGATACAATCAGTAATTTGTAAAGAAAAACTAAATTAAAATTAATAATAAATAAATTACCTTTAAAGTGATTTGTAGTTTGCTTTCTAAATTGTAACAAAGCTAAGAAAATCACCCAGTTCAAATATTTTCTTTTACCTATCTGTATACAGTAGGATTGAGTTGTCAAGATTCATAGGCAACAAAACTTGAGAATAGTCAAACTTTTTTTTCTATTTTAGATTCATAGACAACAAAACTTTAGAATATTCATACTTTTTAATGTTTTATATTCGCTACCAATTTTCCGTAGAAATGATAATATTGTACTGTAGAATAATGAAAAAAAAATCGCATTAATATTTTAAATGACACATTGCCTTCCTAAATTCCAATTTCCTTTTGCCCCACCAGTGGCCGAGAGGTTGTACTCTCGAAGCTGGTAGACGGGAGGTGCTGGGTTCGATCCCAATCACGCCCGTCGGCCTAATCGTTTGGAGTTTTCGTGGTTTTCTTCGAACCTTGGTTCTCCAAGCATTAATACGGGTTAGGTTCCCTTAGAAAAACCTCCACGGAAGGCACCCCCCCCCTTAGGGCCTATATCCCACGTGCTGATAACTGGCCGACATAAATACAACCAACCAATTTCCTTTTATTTCGTTTATTATAAAACATATTTAGAATTTAGAAAAAGATATACGTTCTGGATTAAAAAAAAATATATAATGTAATGTAAACAATTGTTAAAACTGTACTAAAACCCTACCCTACACTGTAAAAAATGTAAATTTGCGATAAATGCAATTTTTTAATTTAAACAGTTCATATCCAGTAAATGTATTGTCTTGTTTCCAGGAACAAAGCTGTTTAATACCGAGCTTTGTTTGGTATCTCTGTTAATGACTTTCCCGATTTTTTTATTTATTATTATTTTTTTATCTGTAAAATTTAAAACTACTTACGGAACTGAGTTTTTTTACATAGAATTATTATATAAAAAATGCTAATTATTTTTATTTTTAAAACGCATTTGATTTTTACGGCTTCGACATTAATAAATGTATAATTATTATCTCCAGTATATAATTATATTTTCATATTTTCTATTCATTTCAATTATTTTCTTTATTGTTTAATTATTTATTTTCATCACAATTTCCAATTTCTTCATTTTATTACTCACTTCAGAAAGCTACATATATATCAGAGATAAAGTAAAAATAAATAGATAAATAAATAAATGCAATGTATTTACGTAGTCTTGTTTTAATAGAAATATATTTCATTTGCAATAAAGGAGCATTTTGATCAAAATACGTTACAAAAGGAAACACTATTGAAACACTTTAACAACCTATAAGAAGAAAAGACTGCAAAATGCATTCATTAAACAGCATTTCTAAAAAAAAAAAAAAAAAGAAAAAAAAAAAAACAGAAATTTATTGTGCTTAAAGAAAGGAAAATACCTTAACAAGCTTGAACTTAAGTTCTTTATTAAAAAGTTTGCGAAATACTTCACGCATCATAAGTGAAATAAAGTTTCGTATTACTTATTAGCTTTTTGAACTTTTTTTTTTTATACACAAATCTCTCTTTCGAAATCCCCGAGCTGTAATGAAAAGGTTCAAGATTTGCAAATTGACGACAACACTGGAATATCAAGCAGTTCTTAAAGAAGAGAGGTTCTTCTAAATTCAAGAGCCGCTCAGAGAAAATATTTTGTTTTGTTGTTTATTACTGCTAATAGAATTTCAAGAGAAGTGTGAAATGTTGTTTGGAAAAGCTTTTCATGATGAAAAATATTGTACTTATATTTGTCTTTCTGAAGCAATGAAATGCATTATTGAATGGTAATTAAAGATTTTATTACGATAAGCAACAACAACAACAAAAAAATAATGGTTTGTATTTATAGGGTGTTATAGGTTGTTACAGCCAGTAGTTTATCAAATTTTTGCATTATTGCACCATTTCAGGTGGAAATAAGTTATATGCGCGGCACTAGACATAACATTTTTGTTTGAAAATTAGTGCATCAGTTGTCACATTGTTGCCAGCTGTCTGCTGTAATAGAAGCTTTTTTATGAACTTTTATTTATTAGAAATTGTAAACATTTTAGTTTTCGATTAGTCGGAGACAATTAGGGTAAGTTAAAATAATCCACTTCCATCCACTTTATTTCAACTAACAGTTTCATAAGAATTATTGTTAATAACAGCCCAAGGATGATGATTTTAAGATTAGTTTTTAGATTTCTGATTGATGTCTTTCGCTTGATCAACCACTGTGAAAATGGCAATTAAAACAAAAACTATTTATTTATAATTCTGTTGCTATTTAATTTCAGCGGATTTCATATCAGCCCATTATAGGACATTCATTAGAGGTTGCAGCTATCATGTTACTTTACTTTTAAATTTTTAAAGGACGGAAAAAAAAACCGGTAGCAAATCGAGAAAAGTAATAAATCAATAATATACTAACAATTAATAAAACAAAGAAGATAATCAAAATTATACTTGATAAAATAAAATAATCTGAGAAATATATATTTATAATTTCAAAACTAAGCATGAGGATTAAATATTCTAATATACTTTTAAAAACCGCCAGGAATAATTTCAAGATTACGCACTCATATATTTAAGAAAACTATCGTAATTTTTTCACATTTTGAATTTCTAGATAAAGAGAAATATTATTAAATATTTCTTTGTAGACGTTATGAAGTGCTTCTTTTAATACTAAAAAGTATTAATATTAGTACAACCGTACTTTGCATCGAATATATATTATTCTTATAATTTAATTTTTAGCTATCCGACGTAATTCATTCACTATGTTTTAAATCAATTCGCAATAAATATTCATTTTATATCATAATACGTGGCAGCTATTACTTTATTTTTTCAACGATATTACAAAGTGAATAGTTTTTTAAAGTTGTGCAAGTCTGCTTTTAGTTGAATTATCTTTTATGTTGAACAATATCAAAAATTCAATGAGATTTTGATCATGAATACTTTTAAAATGTCCGTTCTCTAAATTTAGAAACATAATATTTTTAATTGATTGCCAAATAATTTTAAAATAGCTCGTTAAATATAAAAAAATGAATGTAATTTACTAATTATAGAATTTACCGCAAATAATTAATGTAAAACGTATCTTTAAAGAATAAGTTTTATTTATGAAACTCAATGTCTAACCTTTATATGTAAAATCTCAAACGCATTTATGACACGGCTGATTAAACGACTCTTTATGTTACACGGCTATTTTTCCTAAAATGTGGAATATTTGGCGGTGAAACTAACACAATTTATCCATATTCATGCAGAAGTGTCAAAACTGGTATTAGAATTTAAAATTTGAATTAGTTTTCGAGATATAATTTTTTTTGGCGATTTTAATGACATTTCTATAACAATGGCAACGAAATTACTCAATTTTTGTGGTAAAAAAGGAGAATATGGAAAAACCTCAGGGAATATTAAATTCTTATACTTTCTTCGTTTTCGTTATTTACAAATTCAAATTGAAATTATCTCTTAGTTCATTCGATAGTGAAACAATATTTTGATTAGATTATGTTTTTCAGGAAAATTTGAAAAATAATAATATAAGATTTTTTTTGTCGTCAAATTGAAATTGAAAAGAGAAGTTATTAAAAACAGAATAAAAAAAATATAATGAGAATTAAATGATCACGTGTTAGAGGCAGAAAATAGGGAAAATTAGTCAAAATATTTACACATATATACACTAATATATGGCCAAAGGTGACCGATCACTTGCGATTTTAGATGTTTTGTTAAATATCTAGAAAAATACATGAGAAATTAACCTGAAATTGCAGATGTGTAAACAGTATAATATAGGTCATATATTTCCGAGAAGATTGTTTCCTCAAACCCCATAGGGGAGCGCAAACAAATTGAAAAAGAACGAATATCTTTTGGATAACCCTGTAAAAAGTAATGTAGCAAAAACGTTCAAACACGAGATTTTTAATAAATGGCCTATTGTAACATACTGTGTTCATTTTTATGAGGATAGCTTGTATTCTTGTAGAGAAATTAAGATTTTTATAAAAACAGCCCCGAATTTCGCCAAGTTTTTTGCTTATAATTTGCAGAGTTCTTAACATAAATAAAGTTTTTTTTCCGAAGACAGGACAAACAATATTGTACACAATAATTTGTAACCAGAATTAAAAAAATAATAAAAATTGGATGAAAAATGAGCAGGTTTACTAAAAAATGTTTCCCTGCGCATGCGCGAACGCAATCAAAATATAATGTGCATAATGTATTAGCTAAGTATATAGAGCAACATTTGTGAAAGTCTCAAAATCATTTCTGAAAATAATCGTCGATACAATAAGTTCGAAATCCGTTGTTCCCAAAAACAAGCAAAAAGATCAGGGGTTGTATCCAAATATCAGGTACGTGCAATATTGTGTATGCTATCTTGGCACTAATCAACGGATATTTGATACAACCCCTGATCTTTTCGCTTATTTTGAGGAACAACGGATTTCGAGCTTATTCTATCGACGATTATTTTCAGAATTTTCAAGCTATGATTTTGAGACTTTCACAAATGTTGCTCTATATACTTAGCTAACACATTATGCATATTATATTTTGATTGCATTCGCAGTGAAACATTTTTTAGTAAACCTGCTCATATTTCATCCAATTTGTATTATTTTTTAATTCTGATTGCAAAGTATTGTGTACAATATTGTTTGTCATATTTTCTAAGAACTTTTTTTTTTTTTTTTTTAATATTAAGAACTCTGCAAATTATAAGCAAAAAACTTGGCAAAATTTGGGGCTGTTTTTATAAAAACCTTAATTTCTCTACGGGTTTACATGCTATCTTCATAAAAATGAACACAGTATATTACAATAAGGCACTTATTAATAATCTCGTGTTTGAACGCTTTTGCTACACTAGTTTTTAAAGGGTTATCCAAAGTTACTCTTTTTCAATTTGTTGACGGTCACCTAAGAGGTTTCAGGAAAAAAATCTTCGCGAAAATATATGACCTATTCTATACTGTTTACACACCTGCAGTTTCAGGTTAATTCCTTATGTATTTTTCTAGATATTTAACAAAACGTCTAAAATCGCGAGTGATTGGTCACTTTGGGCCATATAGTGTATTATAAAAGTACGAAAACTCTAAAATAAATAAATTATTACTCGTGAAACACATTTAAATGTGTTAATTACGTCTTATGTAAAATTCCCAGATATTAAACATCATCAAATATCAAGTGCCTAAAATAATTAAATTATGATATTATGTGTGAAAATCTTCTAATGTTGAATATTAGGTCACATTTAAAAAATTCGAATAATATTTTGAATTTTTTTGAATTACACAAGTAATGCATTTAATAGTGAAAATTATGTAGTATATTAAAACTATACATTTTAAATGATTTTTATTTCGAAGAATTTTAATGTGGGGTCACATGGTATAAATGTACTGCAGATAGCAAATTTGTTTATACATTACATCACTTGATGCATCTTAAATACAGGTAAAATTATGCGCAATATATTTTTTTTTGTGCGAATTACTATTCGATAAATACATTTTAAAACTTTTGGATGGCCTTATTAATTAATATAAACAATATGCATTGTGAAATATGCATAATGGTGTATTAAAATAAAGAAAATAATTCATGAATAAGCTATAACTGTTCCTGAAAATATCTAAAACTCGATCAAAACATAAAATAGAAGCGTAAATATCAATGCTTTTCAACACCGTGGTTCTGAAAGCTATTCCCAAGCAGGCGAGTATTTTATCCTCGAAACTAAAGGAGGGATATTGTCCATAGTGTCGTTATAAAATCAGAAAGACAGCGACATTTTTAACTTAACTATTTTATACGAGCTGATTTTCGAATTTGTAGTTGATCTTACTTATCAATCCCGAAAACAGCCACAAGGTGTTACAAGAGAGATAAATTTGGCAATAGTAACCGGTAAATAACCCATTCAAATAGAAAAAAAAGTATGGTAACACGAATGCAAAAGATAGCCGCCGTTAGAGTGATAATATCATTCGATCTTCCGTAACATGGTAACAGAGCACATTACTATGTTTTTATGGCCTGGGAAGTCTGAACGGGGTTTGGAAGTCGTAGCTTGCAGGGGCAGAGCCCTCTAATATATCTATACATATTTATTTATTTATAAATGTGTATGAAGGTAAAAAATCATTTTATTAAACATTTCCACCTTCAAATATATTTTGTATCGTTCTTAAATAAAACAAAATCTTTATACTGTATAATCTTTATTATTACTAGGGGACCGTACCCTGGCTTCCCGGGTTAAAGAATATGGGTGAAATCATTTATTTTTAATTGAAAACTAATGTTTTTTTTTATATGCAATAAATTTTTTAGATTGACCACTTACATTAAAAAAGCATTTCTCATATGGAAAATACGAATTATACAATCAAAAAAATTTTTGAAATTTATCAAAAGCGATATTTTCTTATTAGCCGCAAGCTAAGAGTTATTTGCCAAGATTTTGCTACTTATGACATCCTTTTATATTCTCATAATTTCAGAGTTTATACATGTCTAGTAAATTTATGTTTTATTTATATTATTTTATTTATTTACTCATGGGGAAGTTTTTGTAATGGATATTAGCCGTAAGAAAATGATGAACTCTTTATTTTGTTTTAAGGGTAAACGGATTAATCTTTCGTAATCGAGCTCCGTGCGATATAGATAAATTAAAAAGTATTTCATGCTTTAAAATTGTTTTTAAAACCATAGACAATCAGTAAACTGATATGAACTTTGCAAACAAACTCCATTTGAAAAACAATTCTATTTGGTGATCTAAAAATTTAAATTGTACGATTACAAATATGTTAGATTTGTGTTCTTTCAATATTATTCTTTTATTTGTTTATAAAAGAAGTATCAATTTCGTTAGTTTGTCTTTCACAAATATGTTAGATTGGTGGGTTTTTTTTTTATATTTATTCTTTTATTTGTTTATAAAAGAAGTATTAATTTCGTTATGCAAAAATAGTCAGAAACAAATGCTGAAAAATGTTTGTTGCTTTATGTGCAAAATGTTTACTATAATTATGTATTGAAACCGGCACGTGATAAGATAAACTTAAAAAAAAATCATGCTTAAAAATTATTTTAAAAATATAATACACATCACTCAATGAATACAGTTTTCAAACAAATTGCATTTGAAAGTGAATTTTTCTCCCTATGCGTCGAAAATTGAAAATGTTCGACGGTCAGAACATTAAAAAATTGCAGTAGCGAAAATTTCAAGACCGAAATTTGATCGTAAAGTGTTGCCATTCGCAAAAGGACGTCAGCGTTACGAACAGATACGTTTGTTCTTTATAATATAGATACTTAATCAGTAAAATATAATAAAGATCAGTTATTAGGATGTGGTTATCAATTGAGGCTCTTATGCTTGGATTTCCGGAATGAAAACAGCGATCGCATCTACAAAGGAATGAGCTTTTGGTTAAAAAAAAAAAAAAATAGTAAAATTTGTTCAGCAGAAAGATCAGAGCAGATGAATAAAAAACATATTTCTGTTTTAAATATACGAGTTGCAACCCGTCGAAATTCGACGTACTGAAATGTTTGAAAGGAACTGTCAGATCGAAATTAAAATAAACCTACAAAAATAATTACAACAAAAAAATCATCTTACATTGGTTGTCTAACTCTTAAAACAAATAATATTTTAAACCCAAAATTACCAAAATATTATTTCTACTAACTTCAACTGCTTAAATTATTGAAAGATTAAACTGTATTAGATTACGTAATCAAGATGAGTAATTATGATGAAGTTATCGATGGAGCTCTTATGTTTGTTTTTACGGGATGAAAAATCAGTAAAAAGGATTTCGGTTTGTCACATCATAAATTGTTCCCCCATAAAATCTAAACTGTACGTTATTTTCAAACTCTCGTAATTTACATACGCACCACTCAAATTCACAATTTGAAAGTATTTTAATGCGCAAAAGAATAGGTTATTAATGAATGCATTTCCAATGTTAAACTCACGTTTGTCCGGTACAACTTTCCATGTGAACATTCGCAGAAACCTAAAGTTCTAATCTTAGTTCCCGTGGAAAAAAAAATCAGAAATTTGACTTTAGTTGTCATAGTATTCGCCATTTATAGTATTGGTCAAATATTTAGTTTTATCAAAAAAAAAAAAAAAAAAAAAAAAAAAAAAAAAATGATCGTTTTGTTTTAAATATATCATTTTTACTCTATGAATCATTTTGCCGAGCGCCTCAAACTCATTTATCAGCGTAATGTAAAAATATTAAAATGTAGCTGATTTATGAAGAAGAATGCGTGTTTTATTTAATGTCTGACATCATTTTCTGTTCAAAAATTATAAAAAAGTTACTTTTATTTGTAATGTGAAAGTGGCATCAATAAGGAGATAATGAATAAAAATAATAAACCATGAATATTTTCCCTTTACTTTCAATATAAATGGAGTACTTCAGTTGCCACAATTACAAAATTTGTATTAAAAACTACAAAAAAATTAATATCTCAAAAACAAATTGAGATACAGCTTTCAAACAAATAGTATTTAAAAGAGAATTTTTTTCCTTATACGACGGTGTAAAAAGTTAAAATGTGTGATGCATAGAAGCTAAAAAATTTTCAGTAGAGAAAATGCAAAACCAAAATTTAAATTTTATTTCAAATTTCAAAGTGTTGCCATTCGCAAAATGACGTATGCGTTACGCACAGATATGTTTGTCCTTTATAATATAGATAGAATATATAAAATTAGGAAAAATTAAATTAGGCAAATTGTGTTATTTTAATAAAAATTATAGTAGAATGTCCTAAAGAATAGCAGTAAAATTTTATTATTCGAGATAATTTTCGACAAAAACTTCAGGAACACGATGTTATTTTAAACCACGAATTATTTCTTTGCTTGTCTAACTCGGAGAAGAAAATCCATCCTGGCGGGAACCATCAATTTCTGTAATATAAATCGCTATTATTTGCATGCCACCTCTCTCTTATAAAGACACTCTAAATTTTTGTAAAGCATTGCGTTTTATCAGTGTGTGATTTCGATTACATTATTTTCAAAAGTGAAGCACTTTCACCTGTGAAGAATTTCAAAGCAGCTGGGCTGTGAAAATGACGCACTTCTATGAAACATAATTCAGGTTTAAGAATTAAAATACACACTTTTTTTATAAAATGACGTCATTTGCATCCGCTAAAGCAATTCACTTTTACAATTCAGTCTTAAACTTCGTTTATAGAAAAGTGTGTATATGACATCATTATCACAGAATAACGAACAATATACTTGGCATAGCCCATATTTTAATTTCAACTTTTTTTTTCAGGTTTTATGAGAAAATGGCAACAAAAAGATACAGTATCTCCTATTTTCGACTATTTTCCATTTACTTTCAATGAATTTCAATAGAAATAAGTTACTTTTGTTGCCACGATAGGAAAAATGGTATTAAAAACTACAAAAAAATTAATATCTCAAAAATAAATTGAGATACAGCTTTCAAACAAATTGCATTTAAAAGATTATTTTTTTCCTTATACGACGGTGTAAAAATTTAAAATGTGCGATCTGTAGAAGTTTAAAAATTTGCAGTAGAGAAAATTGCAAAACCAAAATTTTATTTAAAATTTCAAAGTGTTGATATTCGCAAAATGACGTATGCGTTACGCACAGATATGTTTGTCCTTTATAATATAGATATATTTAGAGATTGATTGATTTTTATAGAACTGAGAAAACTTCCGATGAGCTAATGGAACCTTAAAATAAGTTTAATCATGTTTTATAAATATTTTCACTGACCAACACATTTTCTTCTACACGTAATTCTGAATCTCCCTTATACGCATATCGTATTAGGTAGCTTTCGTATGAAATACTACACATTGGGATATCCCGTATTTTTTTGGATTTCTGAAAATTTCTTGCAGATGTACACCGAGCATGACCCCTAGAACCCAAAACCACCCCCAGTAAAAAACTTTATATATCTACACTACTACATATCTATCTATCTATCTATCTGTCTATCTATCTATCTATCTATCTATCTATATATATATATATATATATCACTTTTTTATGGACACGATAACGTCCATAATTCTGTACATATCTTTCCCAAACTGATACATAAAATCAAGGGTCATAAAATCTTGGTCAAGTTCGTTAATGGACAAAATCGGACCAAAAGGGGTAGAAATAGGGAGTGGTTTTCTGAAAAATGATAAAACCCCATAACTTCCTAATTATAATACATACCGAGTCAGTTTAAAGGTATTATGTCTTCTAAAAATGGGCCAAAAATTTATGCATGACAGATTTTTGATAAAACAAAAAATGGGCTCAAGGGGCGAGAAAAATAGGGTTTTGGAGAGAAACAAATTCATAACTTAGTCAATTGTCAAGATATCAAATCCAATTAAATGTAGTATAAATTGTCTTAATATTATCTACACCTTTTATATTAACAAGTTTTCGATAGCGCTAATTCTTATTGCAAAAAAATTTAAACGAAAACATAAAGGGTGGGTTGAAGAAGAAAAATATCTGTAACTTCGTCAATTCACAAGATATCGAATCCGCATGAATTTATTACATAATTTCTTAATATTATCTACAACTTTTATACTGGCACGTTTTTGGTAGGACCAATTCTTGCAGCAAAAACAAATTAAAAATACATAGAGGTTGAAGAAAAAAATGTCGTATTAATGATGTACTCAAATCCAAACAGCTTATTTTCCGACTCGTTTTTAAATACACTTTTTTCTTTTAAATGCACACAGTTGGTAGGTTCTCTTATTCAGAAACTATATAATGTGCCGTAATAGTCGATTTTTTTTTTTTTTTTTTTTTTTTTTTTTTTTTTTTTTTTTTTTTTTTTTTTGAGACAGAATATATTTTAAAAAATGATGTCAAAGTGGTCATTTTGAACCAAATTTCTCGAAGCAATTGTGTTGGAACCGAAAAAGATGGCCCTGTTGAGAAATTAATTGTTTATAAATCAAGTTCTAATTAATTGAATGAAAAATAAAAACATAGGTTGCTTATAAATCTCTTAAAAATTCACGTCAGCAAGTTTCAGTTTTTCTTTTTAAAAATGGTTCTGAAAATGTGTCAGCAAATTTCGAGTTTTTGAGCATCGAAAACTATTTTTTAAATACTGTCTTAACATGATTCTGATAAATTCAGCTCTTATATAAAAATGAAATTAAGAACTCGTCAAAAACGGCCAGATAAAATTACTAAAGTGGGGATATCTCTAATCATGATTTAGTTTTCGATGGTGAAATTGGTACTTAACTTCGAAATCTACCTGCGTCTGTGGGCCGGGCGGGCTGGGATTTTGATATTTCTGCAGGGAGGTTAGGGAAAATTAAATTAAAATAAATCTTAGAAAATTCCCTGAATTAATTATATCTTTTAATAAGACAGTATTCTTGTACAATGTTTTAAGCATTTTAAGTTCCACCTCTTATTTTTTATACGAATAGTATGCTTAAACATTGACTACCTAGCAGGGACCCGGAGCTGGAGCTGGAGCCCGGAGCCGGAGCGCTCCGGAGCTGTGTTTTCCCTGGAGCTGGAGCCGGAGCTGGAGCTCTAAATTTTCCCCAGCTCCAGGGCTCCTTTAGTTTTTAATATTCTTTTAAATCTTTTTTTTTCAGTCTTTTAAATTTCTAGGCTCAAAATATTTTAATTACAGTAGAAGATCTTTATAGCATGATTCTATATAATGCAATTCTCCATATAACGCACAACTTCTCAGATGTAAACAATGAATTTTGCAGGTAAGAAGCACCTGAAATCCCACATCGTAAAAATTGCTACTCTCTAGAAAACTACGTTTGATACATTAATTCAACTTTATCTCCTTAATTCAAAACTTTTTAATGAAAAAAAAATTGCTATTATTACAATAAATATTATATTTTTGGAAATGAGTAATACACTGGCCTCCAAAAGTTAAGGTACAGGGACTGGATGCTTTCGATTGCACACGTTTTGTCGAATTTCTACAAAAATTATTGGCGAATTGTTCTTGAACTTCTGGAATGAAAAGAACATGTTTGATTTTATAGTTATCGGTGAAGATTTAGTCGGGGGTACAATTAGGGGGCTAATAATAAATTTAATAATAAAATAATATTTGCGATCACCTATGTAACAGGAAAGGCTGGAAATGGTTTGTCACTGTGGTAAATGACTAATTGGGCCCTGTTCAATGTTTGTATGCATTTGTGTAAGAATAGCACTCATATTCATGAAGATGTTAACGTTTTTGTGAAAAATTCAAAAGGTTTTTTGTTTATAGCATACAGAGTTTTCAACCAAATTTAACGCAACTTTCCAAAAACCTGACAAAGAGTAGTAGAAACATTATACTGCAATTAAAACATGAATATATTGAATATTTGATGAGATATGGGCATTTTTATGAGAATTTTTAACTGCGCATGCGCGGAAGATTTCAAAATTTTTATTTCATAATTTGGTAGTAAGCTATTTAGGTCAACTTATATAAAAAGTCCAGTCAAATATCGCGAAAATTCACAAAGATAGGGTCGATATAGTGAGTTGCTTCCTAAAAATAGCTTTATTATAAGGGATTTTCCACAACTTTTCAATCAGCTCGCTATATCTTTCTAAGTTTTCACAATATTTGATTGAACTTTTTTTTGAAGTTGCCCCAAAATACTGACTACCAAATTATGAAATAAAAATTTTGAAATCTTCCGCGCATGCGCAGTTAAAAATTCTCATAAAAATGCCCATATCTCATCAAATATTCAATATATTCATGTTTTAATTGCAGTATAATGTTTCTACTACTCTTTGTCAGGTTTTTGGAAAGTTGTGTTAAATTTGGTTGAAAACTCTGTATGCTATAAACAAAAATCTTTTGAATTTTTCACAAAAACGTTAACATCTTCACCTTCACGAATATGAGTGCTATGCTTATACAAATGCATACAAACGTTGAACAGGACCCAAATAGTCATTTACCACAGTGACAAACCATTTCGAACCTTTCCTGTTAAATAAGGGATCTTAAATATTATTTTATTATTAAATTTATTATTAGCCCCCTAATTGTACCCCCGACTAAATCTTCACCGGGAAATATAAAATCAAACATGTTCTTTTCATCCCAGAAGTTCAAGGACAATTTGCCGATAATTTTTGTAGATATTCGACAAAACGTGTGCAACCAAAAGCATCCAGTCCCTGTACCTTAACTTTTGGAGGACAGTGTATAATGAATGATTGGGTCCAGGTATAGTTGGACCATGTTTATAAAATAAACAATATAAAATGATCATATAATGCAAAAATTTATAATTTGGATAATTCCTGGTGACAAGAAGTGCAGTATAAAGATACTCTAATGTATTTTGGTATGTTTCAGATTTATATGGTCATGTTTATAAGGTAAATTTAATTATGTGTGAAATGTGATCCATATAATGCAAAATTCTATATAACGCACAACCTTGCGTTTTTAGCTTTGTGTTATAAAGATCTTCTACTGTACATCATTATTCAGTATTTTAATTATATCATTTTTTAGGTTTTTATTATTATTATTAGAGAAGGAAACCTTCTAAAAACATGGTAACACTACTTTACTTCTACTTTCTACTTGAACTAAGTGACAACACTATTGAAAGCAAATATGGCCGCATGTTGTTTACATGTGTAGTTGTACAATTTTGGCTGTTTGAAAAGTGTAGAAGAAATTTAAGATTTTTGTGTTTAAAATTCCACCAAACTTTCTATTTTAAAAGCAAAAGCTAAAAGATGTCATACTTTCTGAACAAGCATTTGAAGTTTGATGAGAAGAAAAATGCATTTTGTCAGATCTTTAATGAGGTAGAAAGTATTTGTGAGCAAAAAATTAAATGTGTAAATTAAAATCTGCAACTCAAAAGCGCGAAGTCGGAGCCGAGTTGGAGCCGGAGCCGGAGCTGGAGCCACAGTATTTTCTCTAGGAGCGGAGCTGGAGCTGGAGCATCAAAAATTGTTCGGCTCCGGGTCACTGCTACCTAGAATATTCGCATAAACGTTAATGAATCTAGGCTTTTTTGGCAATGCTCATTGCAATGAGTCTGAAATAACATCTAGCTGATTGAGATATTAAATGCAAAATATACAATTAGACTAACTCTCCACAGGATCTTCGCAATTAGCTTGAACATAGATCAGGCTGATTCAGAAACAAATGATCATTTTCTAATTAACCTAAAGCTATTTAATATTTTTGCAATAAGCCTGAAAAATATCAGAGCGACTGAGAAAAGAATGTTGAATATCCAATTAGACTGTCTCTTCGCAAACAGCCTAGGTTCCAGCCTAGAGCCGGATTTCGCAATTAGCCTACGGAATACATTTAGCTATAAGCAAATTTTGTTCATAAGTTACATAAGTTTAATAATTTTTGCTTTTGATTTAACAAGTTACATGTACTGGGTGTCCCAAACGGTGACAGATATTTAAAAAAATCTTGCAGGAGACTTATATATGAAGTCGGAAGATTTTTAATGTGATTCTTGATTTTAGTTCGAATTTCAAACAAGAAATGGCGTAGCGAGAAATGGGTGCTAATTCCAGACTCGATTTTTGATACTTCGGATCCATTCAAAACATTTGAATCTCATTTTTTTCGCATGGGAGAAGAGAGAGGCCGTAAAATCGATCCTGCATTTAGTGCCTATTGCTAGCAGCGTCATCTATCGCTGCTATTTGTAACTAAAACTAGGAATTCCAGAATAAATCCTCCTGACATTTTACATAACTTTTCTGCATTTTTTTTTATATCTGTGACCGTTGGCAATTTATTGAAATTTAATATCCATCAGTCATTTTTGGGACATCCGGTAAATCGGGTATATGCAGAATAATTATATGTTTTATGCAGAAAAATTATGATCGAAATATTGTCATAAAAAATATTTATCGTTTTTTGCCTTAAAACGTAATCAAATATTAAAATAATAGAAAAAAAATCTTTACTAACATATAAATGAACATAGAGGAATGCAGCGATTCCGAACGAGCTTTGAAAACGCAGCTGACTTTTCGAGATAGATCTTATTTGACTCGAATATTTCGCAATAATAGAATTTTTCCTGCAAAATCCTCGATGTATTCAGTCACATGTAATTCACTATTATTTTAGGAAAGATCAACCAATAACTTTTTTTTTTTTACAAAGACATCGCAGGAGTGATTCCTAATTCAATGCTTATTTATATCTTTAGTCATAGTTTACCGATTTATTGGTATCTTCGAAATTTCATTTATAATATGATTATTAAATAAAAATTAAATAAGTTTGAAAATTAAAATAGAATATCAATAAACACATATCCGTCATCAGCACTGATATTATGATTAAATGCTAATAAAAGTTGAGGATAATATTACAACAGGGAAAGCACTATCTCAATAACTAATGCATGGATTTTCATCAAACGTCAGATTATGTTAGTCCTTGACATGAGTTCCTGCTGTTTACATTTTGGTGTAAAACGGTCTACAAGTGGCGCTGATATGTTGAATTTTTCACGATTTCTCAATATGTCTGTCTCAAGAATTAATGCACGGATTTTCATCAAATTTCAGATTCGATCAATCCATGATATGAATTTGTCCTGTTTACGTTTTATTGTCAATCGTCTAGTAGGTGGCGCTGCTATCCTGAAATTTTTCCGATTCCCGCAGTAGCTCTATCTCAAGAACTAATGCACGGAATTTCAGAGTCCTCCCTATGGCCATAGATTGTCATTCAATTTTGGCACTGTGATAGCAAATTCTGAAGTATTAACATGTATGAGATAGAGGAAAGTTTTGGGATTGCCACTTTCGACTATACGTGTAAAAAGTGGAAACATTGTTTTGTTATATTTCTTTTTTTACCTAGCAGATTATGTTTTCTATAGTAGATCATACAATTCAATTTCAACGAAAATCTATATATTCCTTTACTGTAAACACAGAAAGTGTATAAAAAAATAAAATCAGATAAAAAAAGTCCTTCCGGCCAGTGCCGGGAGGAAGAGGTAGCTTTCAAATTCCTTATTTTTAAAAAGCCAACTTATATTGTTCAAACACACGAAGCTCAATTTAGTGGAAACCAAATATATAGGAGATTCAATACTAATTTTTATCAATACTAAATCATTATGAATGAAAATTTCGCGAAATTAGTCAGCTTTATCCAAGCTGCTTTTATTAAAATAACTTATATTTGGCTGAGATGTTGATGTATACTATCCACATGCCTTCTTACATGGAAATAGGCGAATACGTGTGTTATCGCGTGACAAATACAGGATCGTTTCAAAATGTTAGCCATACTAGAAATTCAAAGTGCTATAATTCAACCATTTTTTAAGATATAAGCTAAAGAACAAATTTTCAGAAACAAAATCTGCTCCGGAATCTTTGTATCAAGGCCAAACACATAAAAAAATCTTTTTCATTTTCCAATTTTTTAATACCGCATTTTAAATTTTAAATTTATTTTTTTTAAATGCAACCCTTTTGAAACAAGATGGCGAATGAAGCTGGCCAACGAACTCGGTCGAGACATTGGTGTGTACTATGTACAGACCAAGTAACATCCAATTCGGGTCATAAATACGCTTGTTATCGCGTGACAAAAATCAGGTCGTTTTAAAATGTCAGCAACAATAGAAATTCAAAATGCTATAACTCAGCCATTTTTTTAGATATAGACGAAACAAAAACTGTTCCGGAATCTTTGTGTTAAGGTCAAACACATACGAAAAAAATCTTTTTCATTTTTCAATTTTTTGGTATCTCATTTTAAAATTAAATTTTTTTTAAATGGCCGCGATTTTGAAACAAGATGGCGGATGAAGCTGGCCAACGAACTCGGTCGAGATATTTGTATGTACTGTGTACACACCAAGGTACATCCAAATCGGTTCATAAATACGCCTGTTATCACGTGACAAATATCAGGACGGTTTAAAATGTCAGCCACGCTAGAAATTCAAAATGCTATAACTCAGCCATTTTTTAAGATACAGACGAAACAAAAACTGCTCCCGAATCTTTGTATCAAGGTCAAATACATAAAAAAAAAATATTTTTTCTATTTTCAATTTTTTGGTACCCCATTTCAAATTTAAATTTTTCTTAAAAATTTAAATGGCTGCCATTTTTAAACAAGATGGCGGATGAAGCTGGCCAACGAACTCGGTCGAGACATTGGTATGTACTATGTACAAACGAAGTTACATCCAAATCGGTTCATAAATACGCCTTTTATCGCGTGACAAAATTCAGGACGTTTCAAAATGTCAGCCACGCTAGAAATTCAAAATGCTATAACTCAGCATTTTTTTAAGATATAGACGAAACAAAAACTGCTCCGGAATCTTTGTATAAAGGTCAAATACATAAGAAAAAAATATTTTTCTATTTTCAATTCTTTGGTATCACATTTCAAATTTACATTTTTTTTTTTTAATTTAAATGGCCGCCGTTTTGAAACAAAATGGCGGATGAAGCTGGCCAACGAACTCGGTCGAGACATTGGTATGTACTACGTACATACCGAATTACATCCAAATCGGTTAATAAATTAGAGAGTTACAGTATGACAAATGTCAGATATATATATATATATATGGATATATATATATATATATATATATAAACTTTTGAACGGAGGGTGGTTTCGGTGTCTGGGGGTCATGATCGATGAAAATATACCAAATTTTTTTTAAATCGCTTTCCTCCGAACGGCTGCAATAGGTAGCTTTTTGTAATGAAAGCTACCTAATATATTTAAACTCCATGTGGACTCTTTTACGTTGAATACTTGTGAATGTAAGCTGTATATATTGTTTATATCAGGGACATAATAAAGATGCTACTACAAGAGGCTAAAATTTAGCTGTCTTGTAGTATTGTAGTAAATGTAGAATATCTTCCTTGTTTGATTGAAAAAGTAGTATATTATTAAAATGCGTCAATGTAAACATTCAAAATTTTAATCATAACATCAGTAAAAATTTTCCACCATTGAAAATCATTAATCTTCTTAGATGTACTTTTATTACTCGTAAAATTCTTAATCTACCTGATGCAAATTATAAAGCTTGAAAATAGAAAAAGTAATATAATCTATCTTATTAGGTCTAATTAATTAAAACATTTCGTTGTGCTTGAAACAACAACCATCTTACAGAAAAAAAAAAAAAAAACATATAGCTTTCAACTATTTATCATGTCTATTTTTAATCTAATAATAAACATGAGAGAGCTCCTTTATTCAGTTCATTTGACCTTTTTTTTATGTAAGTAGTATAACTTAATTAACTTTTTACAATACACCATCTGTCTTACGAAAAAAAAAGAAAAATCCTTATGACTTTGAGACAGTTCAGGAAAAAATGCATTACCAGTGATTTTAAGAATATCAATCATTTTTTTATGTAATTTCTCACTAACAATGTTTAAGCAAGACGGTGCACTAATAATATTTGCGTGAAAAAAAATATTTATTTCGCTAATTGAGTATCACTGTTAGAGATAATTTGAGAATCAGCAAAAGTTTTTCATTAGATTTTGTGTAATGCAATTTGTGCACATCAGAGTCAATTAAAGCAATATATTTTTTTCTGTCCTAATCTTCAGGTAAGGAATTCTGCTCAGTTACTATTTTTTTTCTTTCTGGAATTCATAATATGTAGCATACAAAAATGATTTTATAAAGATCAATTACAATTTATAACACTGTAATATACTTTATGTGAAATATTCTATAAATTTACTGTGGGTATTTTAATGTTTTTATTTTATTATGTAAAGAAGAAATAATTTTTCTCGATCTAAAGTTTATACATCGTGAGAATTGTTTTAGAATTTAAAAAAACTTTCTTTAATATCTAGTTTCTCATATTTTTTAGGTAGATTTCGTAAGAAATACTACCTATTGCAATCGTTACCATGGTGCGACTTTTGAAAAATTCCTTCATAACTTTTCATTATATGACCCCAGGAATTCAAAAGCACCCTCACCTAAAAAGTTTATATATATATATATATATATATATGTATGTATGTATGTATGTACTAAATTTTGTCCGCACGATAAAAGTCGCAATTATGCACGGATCGTCTTCAAACTCGCCAACAGCTTTGAGATGGCTAATATCTCGGCGGGGATTGAAAATGGGCAAAATCGGCCCACGGGAATGGAAATGGGGAGGGTTAAAAATTTTGAATACCGTCTTAACAAGATTCTGATAAAACCAGCTCTTACACAACAATGACAGCAAAAAAAAAATATTTTTCATTATAGCAGTTGCCAACAATTAAAAACAAAAACAAAACAATAAAATTCTCACCACAACAATTGCTTTTCTTTTGCAAGATTTTTCACGTGAAAAAATAAATTAAATAAATAGTTTGACGAATTGAAAACAAATTGAATATTACGTCATAAGTTTTCTAGAGCAAGATTTCAGAATGAAAACTCAAAATGAAATAAATAGTTTGACGAATTAAAATTATATATATATTACGTCATATTGTACCTCAGGAGGTGAATATGTAACGTCATGTGAGTTTGAAGAAACGTATTAAAACATTATAAAAACCTGAATATGGAAAAATTAACATATTTTAACACTTTGAGGTTCTCTGAATTTGTTTTAGCCATTTTTAAACCTATTCCATATACATGCGTGTGTATATTCGTGTATATAAGAATTTTCACAAAATGTTTAGCTTCCAGAGGTCGTTCTTAGTGAAGGAACTGGGTTTATCTTTAATGTTGATTTAAGTTTTGTTGGTGAATTTAGTACTTAACTTCGAAATCTACCTCCGCCTGTAGGCCCGAGCCGACAGGGATTTTTAATAATATGCAATCTGATTTTTACTTTCTTCTATCTTTACAAGAAAAAAGTATTGGATTCTTCAAAAATTTTCGAATTCCGGTTTTCGACGGATACACGTTTTAGGTGTCAGATATCCCGAAAAACATGTTTTTACAAAATGTCTGTCTGTGAGCCTGTCGTCTGTCTGTCTGTGTGTATGTGACACAAATTTTGCGGGCGATCAATCTCAAGATCTAATGAATGGAATTGAATAAAACTTTAGATTAAGTTAGTTCATGATATAAATTGTTGCTATTTTTGGTGTGTGTCGCCCAGCAGGTAACGCTGCTATTCTGCATTATTCATGATGTTCAAAATAGTTATATCTCAAGAAATAAAAAACGGATTTTCAGAAAACTTCAGATTCAGTTAGACCTTGAAGTAGTTTGGTGCTGATAACTGCTTAGTGTAAATCTTCCAGTAAGTCGCGCTGCTATTCTGCATCGTTCATGATTTTCGAAATAGATGAATCTCAAGAACTAATGCATAAATTTTCATCAAAATTGAGATACAGCTACTCCCTGATATAAATTAGTGCTGCTTAGTTTTTGGTGTAAATCGCACTACGCAGAAATTTTCACGATTTCCCAAATAACTGTAACTCAAAAAACAAATCACAGATTTGCATCAAACTTCAAATTCAATTAGAAGTTGACATAAGTTGTTGCTGATTAGATTTTTGTGTAAATCCCTTAACCAGTGTCTCGGCTAAGCTGCATTTTTCAGGAAATATTAACATGTATGAGAGAAGAAAGTTTTTGGATTGCCAGATCCGACTAACTTACAATGTAATCATAAGTTTATCAATTTAGGTTATAAATTAAAAATGTTTTTTTAATTAATTGTGTGTGTCAACACCCAGCTTGATTGTTTGTCTCCTGATGTCGAAGTAATAAGCCAAACGATCTGAGTCTATTACCATTTGGAGCTAATTTAATACAAACTCGTTTATTTACAGCTTAAAATGGACATTTACAAATTTATACGTGTAGCTTTAAAATTAATACAGTTCCATGTTTCGGTATCTCGTATCGAGACGTGAATAGTTAGGGGCGGTTCGAGCTCGGACACTTAGTTCTGCTTTTGTGAGAAACGATGTAACTACAAACTGTGCAACCTAAAATTGTGAAAATTTCCATTTCCGAAACGAAGCTACTGAAACTATAACTAAAAATAATAATGAATTTTAAGACATTTGTGAAGTTTTAATTGATGATGAAAACAATGTAGTTAACGTTATAGAAACAACTAACGCTTTGGAATCTATACCATGGAAAAGAACATTTCTATTGCAGGCTCTTAATCACTTAGTTAATTTTAGTTGAATAAAAGGGTCAAGAAAATAGTGTCCTATTTTTGGACACTTCAGAAATTTACTGTCGTCGCTAGCGAAAAGCGTAAAGCCGGAAATACTGACTTGGTTTTTGATGCAAAGAAATGCTCAAAGTAAGCCCTATTCTGTTACCTTCAAGGAAATCAATATAGAACACCAGTCCGAAATAGAGAAATCAAATAATGAAGAGAATTCCGACACCCAGACATTTCAAAACATAAACAAAGCAATTATGATCACAGACGTTGAAAATATTATTTATTTCACGAACAAACTGTCATATGGTGACAAGCTCGGCTTCCTAGACTAAGTTTTCGTTAACTATATAAAGAATTCCTCTCCTTACCTTCCACAATAAAATATCCATTACATAATATCTTAACTAGTTTAAATTACAACATTATGTTATTCTGGATAGAGATATTCTGATTAAAATATTTATCAGAGGACACCTCAGATCCCCGGATTCTGAACTATTCAAGGAAAAGCTAACCTGTGTCGGATTCACTATATCAAAACTTAGGAGAGATTACTCCTACTTTTCCTCGCCGAACTTCAAAAAACAAAACTTCGAACGGAAGTTATAATCTTCTAAATTAGAAAGAAAATTGTAAAACTTAGAACAGCCCAAAATTTTTTCTAATGTTTAGTTGTCAGACGTTCTTCCACTCGTACCCAACAGTTGTGTAAATCCCATTCACTTTGGATACAGCGCCAACCATTTCTCGGGAAGTTTACCCCGCAAAAGCCACACATGTGCTGCACAAACCTCATCTAAAATGTTTTAATTCCGATATCTTGCATACCTCCAATTATAAAGGCCGATTAAAAATTCGTATTAAAACACTATTAAAAAAGCGCAAACTGCCGCGAAACCTAAAAATCTCCAATGGGGAAAAAAAAACGATAAAAGTCCGTACCCAAAACCTTACTATGAGAGAGCTATCATTCCCCGCTTCTAATAAAAACCTTTTTGATTTAATTATCTAAATGTATTCCCACGATTGCCTAATTGTTAAAAAATAAATAACAAAATAGTTGAAATTTACACTTTCTCCGAAATAACTGTGAAAGGCTACAGTGCCCTCTAAAAAAATTTAACAAAAAAAAAAAAAAAAAAAAAAATAGTATTAATAGATACCGACATAATGCTTAAATCTACGACTGTTGTTAACTTATTTTAATTATTCTCCTATATTTACAAAAAAAGAATTATTCTTAAAACTTACATGTTATATTAATTTAAAAGTCTTAGTATATAGTGAAATAACGGCTAATTCTAAGAATATTTTGAGCACAAACTCATATATATATATATGGCAGTATACTATTAATTTCTAGTAGTATACAATCTTAAATGAGAATAAAATGCATAATGAGTGTATTTGTTATACCTAATGCTATAACGGTATGGATTTTAATTTGGTATTTTTTTATTTTTTATTTTGCCTATATCTTTTTAATCTTGTTTCATTTTGAACTTAATTGGTGTTCAATGGTTTATTTCTCGGTTTTATGTGTGTGGTAGTTCCAAATTAATATTCTTTAGCTAATTTATGACTAATATGAAGATGAAGCCACATATATTAACTGTGGAACTTAGGGCATTTGGGGCCAGATGATTCTGCCTAAATTCTACAAATTTCCATCATTCCATTTCTGTTATTCATTTCTGCTGTTTTTTTACTTTGTTTTTGGAGCCTATGTTAATTGTGTTGGGGAAACTGTATTTGATAATGTCTGTTTATTCATAATTTCACAGTTGTTGTTTAAGGTGGGTAATGTTATTTAATGGTTATATATATATATATATAAACTCCATCATATATATACATATGAAGACCTGAGTGGAAGAAAATATTATAAAAAAAAATAGAATTTGAGAAAATTGAAGTTTTTGTTGTTGATGTTTTAATTTAGTTATTTATTTAATTACTTCTTACTAGCACATGTTCCAATGTTATTAGGTGATACTAAATTCTACTAGAAAAGAATATTAACATTTAATTATTAAGTGTTCTAAATTATTTTCACCCTATAAATTATTAAATATAAAAATATTAAATATTAATAGATACTGTCTCATATCTTCAATACTAAGTAGAAATTTAGTTTTTTAGTTTTAACATATGATATAACACCTTATAATGCATTAACCCATAAAATAAAACAATTTTGATGAAAATATATCATAATATGGTCTTCATCTAATCTCTTCAAATATATTTGTACACATATAAACACTTTCACAAATTTTTCTTGTTTCAATTAATGGAATTCTTTTTTGCAAATTCAAAAGTATGTTTCTTCAAAGTTGTATAAACAATGAGAAAAGAAGAAATCTCAGCTGTATCTGGATTTCTTTTCAAAATTTCTTCGATACATAATACAATGGAATATCTTCTACTATAAATTTTATTATCAATTTTAATGAGGCTTCCTTTAAGAGAATATAGTATATATCAATATGAAGTAAATTTTATATTCGTACAGTAAAATGTAATTCATTCAGAATGATTTAATTTTCAGTATTTTATTACTTAATGGGCTATAAGATGGAAAAACCAGAGTAAAAACTAAATTAACTGAAAAAAGGCTAAAGACTAGTCATATCAAGGCGAATTATGTCAGTAATTAAGCTAAAATGTACATAACACAGAAGAATGAATGATTCTAGCAGTAGCAGATTTTGATATTTTGTAAATCTTGTTTTAAAATTCAAATATATAAAAAAAGAGATTTTAATTGCATTTTAAATTCTACATTTGCATGCTCAACTTTCTGCTATGCATTTCCTTGTTAAAAAATATTATTATTTAATTCCCATAATCCTCCAAAATACCTTTTTTCACAGTTATCTGAACAGATAGAAGGAGAAACTCTAATTCGATTTTTATATATACGAGTTGGAACCCGTCGAAATTCGACGAACTAAAATGTTAGAAAGGAACTGTCAGATCGAATTTATAATAAACCTGCAAAAATACTTACAATAAAAAAATCACCCTAGATTGGTTAAGTCTTAAAACAAATAATATTTTTAACCTAATATTACCAAAATATTATTTCCACAAACTTCAACTGCTTAAATTATTCAAAAATTAAACTGTATTAGAATACGTAATCAAGTTGAATAATTATGATGAAGTTATCTATTGAGGGTCTTATGTTTGTTTTTACGGGTTAAAAAATGAGTAAAAAGGATTTCGCTTTGTCACATCATAAAAATCCCCCCCCCCACCCTCCCATAAAATCTAAACTGTACGTTATTTTCACATTCTCATAATTTACATACGCACCACTCAAATTCACAATTTGAAAGTATTTTAACGCGCAATAGATTATTTATTAATGAATGTATTTCCAAACTTAAAGTCACGTTTGTCCGATACAACTTTTCATGGGAACATTCGCACAAACTTTAAGTTCTAATCTCAGTACCCGCGAAAAAAAATTCAGAAATTTGCCTTTAGTTGTCATAGTATTGGCCATTTAGTATTGGACAAATATTTAGTTTTATCCAAAAAAAAAAAAAAAAAAAAAAAAAAAAAAAAAAAAAAAAAAAAGATCGTTTTGTTTTTAATATGACATCATTTTTACTCACTGAATCATTTTGCCTAGCGTCTCAAACTCAGTATCTAAGTATTATAAAAATATTGAAATGTAACTGATTTATGAAGAAGAATGCGTGTTTTTTTAATGTCTGACATCATTTTCTATTCAAAAATCATAAAAAAGTTTATTTTATTTGTAATGTGAAAATGGCATCAATAAGGATATTATCAATAAAAAGAATAAACCATGACTATTTTCCCTTTACTTTCAATATAAATGGAGTATTTCAGTTGCCACGATTACAAAATTTGTATTAAAAACTACAAAAAAATTAATATCTCAAAAGTAAATTGAGATACAGCTTTCAAACAAATTGCATTTAAAAGCACATTTTTTTTTTCCTGTACGAATGTGTAAAAATTGAAAATGCGCGATGTTTAGAAGTTTAAAAATTTGCAGTAGCGAAAATTGCAAAACCGACATTTCATTTCAAATATCAAAGTGTTGCCATTCACAAAATGACGTATGCGTTACGCACAGATATGTTTGTCCTTTATAATATAGATTGCGCAAATTTTTTAGTCAGTGTAACGCAATATATATTTTTTTGTGAATGTGTAAGGTATTTGTTTATTTTAGCAGCATTATAAAGTAAATTTCCTCTTCGTAAAGAATTGTTCCTTCAATCATAATTGTTTAATTATAATCAGTATTTTATTAGCTAATGAGTTCTAATCCAGAAAACCAAAACAAAAAATTAAATTGCATTTATTGAAACATGGATCGACAGTAGTCAAAAACAGGAAGTGTTATTTAATAACTAAGCTAAGATATAGGCACTTTAGAAGAACAAATGATTTTAAGTAGCTTTTTTGATTGTGTAATGGTATAACTATATCCACATTTCATCTATTGCCTCGCTTTTAATTTCATTTTATAATATTTTCTATATGTCGCATAAAACTTCTTGGCTCATTCTTGTTGGAGTTTACCGCTGATATATTTTTCACAATTCTCCATAATACTTTTATTCCCAATCATCTAAACAAACAAAAGAATAACCTTAATTTATCTTTCGATATCTTCAACTATACACTTCGTTAGAGAAAGAAGTAATGACATAATATCCTTTCGTCAATTATGTGGGAAATCGCGTTTAATTCTTTCCAAAGTTTATATTCCTAAATATTTGTTTTACATTCATAAGGATATTAATCTTATTTTTTTATTAGCTAATGAGATGTTATTTTCAAAAATTAATTAGTTTTTAATAAGAAGATAATCAAAATAAATCTAAAACAATTGTGTTAACAGTCAGCAGTAATAATAAAGTTGAAATACATATTTTGGGGAAAATGATTGTTTTTAGAAGAACTTAAATGTGTCTTTTTTTTAAGTCTTTTATTGAAAATTTATTTATCATATGCATCTTATTTGCGATTGTGACTCTATATGAACAGTTATTGAAAATATTCAGACCACACAACTATCTCTGCTGCAAATCATTCTACAAATGTATTATTATAATAATAATAATACTGTTTAATTGTTGTCTGACAAAAATCAAATAGTACAAATGTCTAATGATTAATGCTACACTTAAGTTTTTTTTTTTTTTTTTTTTTTTTTTTTTTTTAAGGATTTATCTACATCTAGAAATTGTAATAAACTTTGATGATTTCAAAAGCAACAGATATTTTTGCTTAATAATTGAATTTGTCTATACATTTTACGCTAAGAAACTCAAAGGTAGTCATTTGGACAATGGGTAGTCATTTTAGTATATAATAAATGTAAATGGTGATCCTATCAGTAATCTATAAACATATTTGACACCTGTAAGTTTGAAATAGTTAAATTAATTTAACTACAGATATACACGTGTTAGGAACCTAAAAGGTTCGGTTGTTAACATACATTGCTTTACGGTTAATAGCTAGGTGATGCGCAACGTTGGTTTTCAATTAGCTAATCATGATCCAAGTGGTTCCTAAGATTAGTGGTGTTAATATACGTTCTATATTATTGACATATCTTCACTGAACAAATCCAGTTTTTGTTCGAAACATATGTATATTAATTTAACATGCACAATGAAATTTTAATTAGGAAATGGAAATTAAACCGTAAATTACTCAACACACTGTAATATATGTGTTTTAAAATGTTGTATAATGTAACCTCCTCACTTTTTCCACCATTTAAATTCATGGTGAATATTTGTGTTTTCATGGTCATTAAATTTTAAAATACACATTATTTGATGATTTCAATAAGACTAAATATACACTATATGGCCATTAATCACCGGATATTTTTGTTTTAGACATTTTGTCGAATATTTAAGGAACTTTAAATAAAATAACTTTTTTTTGGTTGGATTCTTCTGGAACATCAGGATTATAAAGAAAATATTTTCCTCATAGTATATAATCGACGATTTGATCAGGAGAACAATTTTGAGGCTAACAAAAAATGTAAAAAAAAAAAATAGTAATATCTAGGATTACCCTGTAAAAATGACGAAATGGTCTATCGCTGCAAAAGACGAATTTGTGTATATTGTGCAATAAGTGTATGTGTCATAATAGCAATTATATTCATGCAGATGTAGCGATTTTCTAAAAAGTTACAACTTTTTTTACATTTTATTGTTTCTATCACGCAGCGTTTTCAACCAAATCTAACGAGAATTTTAGAAAATGATAAAATGCAGTAGAAATATTATAGTACAATAAGAATATAATTATATTAAAAATTTGATGAAATATGAGCAGTTGTATGAAATATTTTTTACGTGCGTAAGCGCAAACAGTAACAAAGTTTTTATTCATGATTTAATAATCAACTGTATGAAGCAACTCCTATAAAAAAGCCTGTCTAATTTCGTGAAATCAAGAAAGTTATCGGCAATAGAGTGAGCTGATTTTTAGCTGTTCTCTAAAAACAGCTGAATATTAAAGTATTTTCCACAAATTGTCATTTTTCATTAATTGACTTTCAGCAAAGAAGTGAATATTTAATAAATGTTAATGAGTAGATTTGGTACAAATACTTCAATTTTGATTTTTCCCCTTGGAATAGGCTCGTTCTTGTGTTTTTCCAAGAAAAACTAAAGCATCTATAAAAAATGGGGAAAAAAATGATAATACATAAGAATGACAATGTATGAAAGATCCCATATAATTTAGCTGTTTTTTAGAGGACAACTAAATATCAGTTCATCCTATCCCTGATATATTACTGAATTTTCAAGATATTTAACAGGATTGCTTATATGAGTTGCTTCATAGAGTTGAAAATTAAATCATGAAAAAAAAAAAAAAAAAACATTGTTACAGTTCGCGCAGGCGCAGATAAAAACAATTATAATATTGCTCATATTTCATCAAATATTTAATATATTTATGATATATATGATTATGATTTAATATATTTATATATATATATATTGAACTTAAAAATAATCGCTATATCTCCATGAATGTACGTGCTATTCTTACACAGATGAATATACATATTGAACGATATCCACATATCGGTATGCTGTAGCGATAGAACATTTCGTAATCTATATGTTGCAGGATGGTCCCAAATTATTTTTCTTTGACTTTTTTATTGGCTTTTTAATTGTCACACAGTGGGACGTTTTGATGATCTAGGTGGAGAAAATTTATTTTCCGTTTATCACGAAATTTGACAAAACCGCGTATACTGGTAGCTCAATGTCTCTATTTTCGAGATCCGTATGAGTTTTGTCGAAACAATCCGAGGTGTCGATTAATTATGACCGTGAAGAAGATATTTGCACTGTTGGTTTAAGGGAGTTTCAAAAGTTGCAATAGCTTCCTCTAAGTTTGAAAGCACGTCGTGACTATACTGCTTTATTTGACAGCAGCGGTTTTCTGAACATATATCACAGATTTGTCAAGGACATATTGAACCCATTTTTGTTTGGAATTAAGCGATTTTAAACCGCTTAACCACTTTTCTCAAAGTTGTTATTCTGGATGGTCTTTGATGTTGTTTACAAATTTCATCTTGATTTTTAACATGTTATTCAGCAATAAGCACTTTTTTTTTAATATCGAAGTGCCATTCCTAAAGTATTGGAAACTTAAAGAAACTTTTGCAAATGTTTGCAACATTAAGTTTTTATTAATAAACAAGCGCCATATTAACATGCAGTGCATGTATATATGTTTAGTTCAAATCTTGCAAGTGAAATTTAAACCGCTTATAATTATCCGATTGAACCCGAACAATGAATACATGTGCAATTTGAAAGACAATACAATATTATTATAATTTAAAGAATGTAGACGTTTGTTTAGAATACTGTTTCTACAGAGCTCCACAAAAATTTAGATTAAAACTTTCAAGTTAATTTTAAACCAATTTCTATAATTTTGAGAGATTATTTTTTGAGATGAAACTTTGTTCAGGATACGATACGTAGTTCTGATGACAATGCAATATTATTATCATTTATGGAATGTAACAGTTACTTTTTTTACAGGGCTACATAAAATATTAGTTCAAATCTTGCAAGACAATTTAAAACCACTTTCAATTATGTCATTGAGCTGAAACTTTGTCATTTGTTTTTCCGATGACAATTCTTTTAATTTATAATTTGAGGATCGTAGAAATTATGGATTTTTTATAAGGCCACACGAAAAATCCCGGAAAGATTATTGCTAAAAAGCAGAAATTTTAATTAAATTTCAACAAAACTGCGACAGGTTATTGAGATGCACAATATTATTTTTTTAATTGAAAACAAAGTGCGTAACAGTTGTATTTCCATAACAGGGGCAGATAAAAAATTCGGATACATTACCGTCTATATGCAGAAATTTTATTTCAAATTGATTAAAATTTATATAGGTTATTTGTTCACACAACAGCATTTTTTGAACAGAAAATAATTTAGGTAGCATTTATATGCTTTACAAGGTCACAGAAAACACACACACACACGCACACACACACACACACACACACACACACACACATATATATATATATATATATATATATATATATAATTTTTTTTAATATGATTTTATTTAAAAATTTTTATTTTTCAGGATGACTACACAAATTTCTAGAGCAATTCTGGGTAGACAAAAATAAAATAAGAAATTAATGTTAACTTGCATGTGTGGATTAAATTGTTTTATACTTAATAGTAAAATAAGTATGTTTAAGGCATTCTTTGTATTTTTTTAAAATTTATTATTATTATTTTTTTTTTTACATTATTGTTAAATAAACCAAATATTTCTCTATATTTGAGCATTTTTTACAGATACATTCGAAATATCAGCAAAAACTAATTAAATTTCAGCGAAATAATTTTATCCACCTAGATCGTCAAAACGTCCCACTGTGTGTTTTTCTTATCAAACCTTTCTTGTTAAATACAAAGTCAAATATATTCCTGATTATCCTAATGTTCCAGAAAAAATATGACAAGTGTATATTACGTAAAGGTTAAGTAGATTAAGTCGAACAATCCTGCCGTGCTTTTTATTATATCCTGCTGGATTATTACTATATACTAATCAGGCATGGTGAGTTAGTATAACATTCGTACCACTTAGTGAAAACATCGCTGTTGGAGGCATCAATTTGGTGGAATATTTGCAGCTGCGGATAGCTGGAATACTGTCAGTTTACTTATTTAATCAACTCTATCGACTGTTTATAGTGATGAGATTGGACAAGTTCAATCTAAACACCAACGATTCAGAATGCAGCCAATGCAGTTTAGACTTCATAGTGGTAATTAATGGAATACGAAATCCGGTGGATTTCCCAATAAAACTTAGGCTACATTCACTTGAAACAGTTTATTCCATAATACATATAAACGTAAATAATTCCCATTGTGCGAGACTTCATCAGAATTAATATTTCATGCAAGAAAGATGTTAGTGACGATTCAGACACAAAACGCGTCTTAAGACACCAGGTGCTTAGGCAAACAATCGAACATCACAGAAAATCTTGTCTCTGAGCTCATGCTCGAGCGTTTTGTTAGATTACGCCAAGGAATACCGATTAAAATTTAAACATTAGACGAACTAATCAAATGCGTAAAAGAGACACGAACGTAATTGCGCACCGTCACTCAACCATGGAGAGTAAGATAGGGGTGTAATAGAAACGAGTTCCTGATATGCTGACGGATGAATTTTGATGTAATACGGCTGACGCTAGATAGGATGGCGGGAAGTTGATATCGAATAAAATAAAAATAGTAAAATGGCTTTTATAAACATTAGAAAAATAAAAGTAGCTGTGCTCAGAATATACAGATTTGGTAGCTGATATTTTTTGAATATGTATACAACATGAGAGAATTGTTCGTTAACACTGTTAAAGACATGCTAGTTATACTGATATTAAATTAATTTTTTAAGTTTAACAATTTCGTAATTAAAATTTTTTTGATAAAATTTTCCTGAAATTCAACAATTGTTACCGAAAAATATATTTGTCCTGTGATTATTATTGTATAAATAAAATATTCACAAAATTTTGCTAAAACTGTAAATTAAATAACTTTACTCAAAAGTTTTACTAGAAATATTATGATTCCAGGCAAATCGATGCGTCTGATATATCATAACATACGCGGTAGCGTTAAGCTATAGTAAGATTAAGAAATAGAAAATGCAAACGACTTTCTTCAATTTCTGGCGAACCAATTGACATACGACAGTGATTTTTCTTTTGAAAGATAGAGCTCGACGAGACGAATAAACTGATAGCATTAAAAAAAATACTGTAGCTTTCAATATTTTTTTATTCAACTTTAAACGAAAAAATAAAGACACAAAATTAAACAAAGTGTAGCTAACGTTCCAGTAGGTGGATTAACTTCGTTTTTGGTTTATTTTTATCCTCTTGTTAAAACTTAATTTTTATTTTTATTTTCATCTTTGTATGCTTAACGGTCGCTGAGAAAATTGAATTATGTCTTTTATAATGTCTCCATAAAATTATAGATATCTCTCCTTTTCCTTTTCTAATTTTGTAATTCAATCATTTCTTTCGTGTTTCCACTTCCTAAAAAGCAGTACAATAATTTAAAAAAAAAGTATAGCACGTGTACTTTTGTTTTTATAAGTCAATAAAAATTCAAATTCAACTCATAAATTTTTGTATTTTTGAAATCGACGTTAATCTAGGCAGATAATGCAGAATTTTCATAAATATATATGTAAACTTTCTTGATTATTCTAATATTTTGAACTGGAGAAATAAACACAATGGAGCACAAACGAATTGGTAGGAAAAAAAAAAACAGGGTAAATCCCAAGCTTCTTTTCAGGAGCTAAATGTAAATTATTTTTAATTATCATCATAACATCCTGACTTACGCAAGCGATAGGTATGCAGTACTATAAATATTTCACATAATATGAATACCTTAAATAGCATTCCATCTATTTTAAATAAGGAAGAGATGTCATATACCCACCAGAGTACATGACTGGCGTGAAGATGGCGTTATTTTTCCTGATACGGTAACTGAGCAATTATTGTTTATTTATTATTTATTATTTACTTTTATTTTATTTTTTAAAATAACATAAATTATTTTGTTCTATAGTTATTAATTAAACTTTTTATTATTCATTGTTATTTCCTTTTTAAAACAATAGAAAGTAATTTAAAAATATATATGTCACTCCTATTCGAAAACGAGGTTTTATTCAAATTTTCATTAGAAAAAAAAAAGCGCGTCAAACCCGTTGTACACATGACATCTGTGTCTTAAATAATTAGGGTTTCGCTTAACTTTAGGTATTTTTGCTTGATATATTGTCGAAAATGTACAGCAAAAATAATCTGTACTACTTGATTATCCCGTCGACAATTTTCGCCAAACTATTCGCCAAATGATACAAACTGACATTCATTTTTATTTTAAATAACGGAAGCACAAATAAATTAGTAAAACATTAATAAAAATACTAATAAAAACTTGAGCACAGATGCCATCCATATTGGCGAGATTTTTTCCGACGCCAATTTGGCAAAAACCTCGTTAAGAGATCATGAATATTTGGGTAACCATATCAAGCAAAAGAATAACACTTTGGCGCCAGTTAAGTACCAGGTGCGTATAAGACATTGGCGTCAAAAAATAAATCGCGTCGACGTCGAAAATATATAATACGAAATATATGACGTCTGTGCCAAAACATGAATTAAAAACCCCTTGATGACGTAAAAAGCACGTGTACCGTGTTTAATGTCAAGTGAATGTAACATTTACTATCCTTCATTTTTGTCATTTAATCTTATAGTTTGGCGATAATTTTTTGGTCGACAGGATAATCAAGCTGTACCAAGTATGGTACAGATGTCATATACGCACCACGTTGTCGCGAAATTTTGTCTGACGCCTGATACGAAAACCTCGTTTTCGAATATCAGTTACATATATATTTTTAAAAAAGGAATAACTATAAATTAAAACTAGAGAACAAGAATTCTGCTTTTTCACAATTTAGTGTCGCCTCCGACCTTTCCATTACTTCATTTTCTTCTGATGGACTGGTGGCGTCTATTATTATGAAACAGCCATTATAAATGAAGTGTTAGGTGACGATGAAAGAGCAGCCGTAAAAAGTTAGAACTCTGATTTTCTGGTCAGAATGGGAAAAAAAAATGGCAATTTTTTTATTTTTTTCAAAAACAAATTTGCCATTTCCCCCCCCCCCTCTGACCAGAAAGTCAGAGTTCTAACTTTTTACGGTTGCTCTTTCATCTTCACCTAACATTTCATTTATAATGGCTGTTTCATAAAAATAGAAGCCATCAGTCCATGAGAAGAAAAAAAACCCGGTTAAAGCGGAAACTCGGTTTAGTGGGAATCGGATAATCTGGACTCTACTGTAGCTCAGTTTTAAGACTTAAAACACGCGATTTTATTTATATAAAACGAGTTCATCCGAATCCACTGAAGAATTTCTAATTTACGATTCAATCATAAACATCTACAATAAAGTATGGAAAGGACGGCACTATCTCAGAATAATACACATGTGCAGCAAAAAGAAATCAATTCAATCAATCAAGAAATCAAGAAATCAATCATTTTTTTTTAAATAGCACGTATTTTAATTACTTTTTTTCAGTTTTTATGAAAAAGTGGCAACAAAGAGATATAATAGCTATTTTTCAACTATTTTTCCTTTACTTTCTACAGAAATGGAGTACTACCGTTGCCAATATTAAGCAAACATCGCTAAAAACTACAAAAATATTAATTTTTCAAAAATAAATGGAGATACAGTTTTCAAACAAAATGCATTTAAAAGAACTTTTTTTTTTCCAATACGACGGTATAAAAATTGAAAATGTGCGATGCTTAGAAATTTAAAAAAAATGCTATAGAGTATTTAATCGTACTGCTTTGTTTTACGGCTGGCTTCTGTAAGGTAACATTATTTTTTGACGCAAAATAAGCTGGGAGAAAGAAATAGCATACCGTACCGTGGCTAAAAAGTTTAATTAATAACAATAGAACAAAACAAGCTATATAATTTTAAAAAAGAAAATAAAAGCAAATAAACAATTTATTAATAAATAAACAACAACATCCGGGTTACCATATCAATCAAAATAGCAAAACTTTGACGCCAGTTAAGTAACCAGTTGCGTATATGACATTGGCGTCAGAAAAGAATTCGCTTCAACGTGATGCGTATATGACATCTGTGGCGGTTCAAGTACACTTCGGAACGTTACTTTGCAATCGGTGAGTTTCATCGCCAAAATCGCCAAGATGCTTAATGATAATCGCCATTGAATACATAAATAATGCCATATTTGCAAACTTATAGGTCAAAATCTAGTGGAACACCAGTTCACGACCGCCTCTGTTTATGACCAGTTCGGTTTATGTCAAACTTCTGTGATCAAAATGTGACTCGGTTGGCGTGCAGTATCTCTGTTCACGACCAAGACTGCCGAATTCTTCAGTTTGCAATCCTTACTTAACTCTTGTTATTAGTCAAGTTTGGAGTAAGGTGTGGATATCAGAGTGCTTTGTGTACCTATATTACGGTAAAAAATTTAACTTTTTTGCGTAATTTTACTCACGTTTGCGCTAATGTTAGCTCTCATTATGGCTTCTAAGAATGAAAAAGTGCTTAGTGATATCAGTATTAAGAAACTTAAGCGAATTACTGTTCAATAAAATAAATTGTAGCAAAACATGAGAATGATGTTAGTATAACCGGTCTAGCTAAACAATACGATGTGGCCTAAACCTTAGATTTCCATGATAATCTATATATATATTACGCTATCGTATGTGTCACAGAAATCGCGATTATTTGTTAATTTTTTAATAGCAACGCTCGAATGAAACGCATCTCATTGATTATAGAACAGCATTTAATTCATATCCATACCTATAAAGAGGATTACTATAGCCGGGACTCTGTTCTGTCGCCAAATACTGACAAGTTTGTCGCTAACTTGGCAATATATATAATAAAAATTCCTATAGACTTCCATTGTAAACCAATACGGTTTACATGTTTACAGAGAATCAACAAATTGAGATATTTTAATGCAACAAAAACTAATATCAGTTTAAGGAATTATATTAATTATATTTAAGGGAGTCCAAGTAAATTAAATTAGGAATAAAAATAACGTGAATTTGATTAAAAAACCTTAAACCTCTTAAAACAATGAGCATTTCCTGTTAAAATAGTGCATTATTGTACGAAATAAGAAAAAAGCATTGGGAATATTTAAAAGCAACCCAGGTTATTTATATTCACTATATTATTATCAAAAAATTTAAATGACTAGTACTATAAAATGCTCTGACGAGCACGAAAAAATGCTAATATGTTTTTAAGTGTGAAAAAGGGTTTGACAAGTGCTTCTAATTTAGCATGAAAACGAACAAGGGGTCCCTTCTTGACTGCAGCTCACTGTCAATGCCAACTTTGAAAAAATCATATTTGCGATTTTTCTATTAAAAAAAAAATAAAAAAAAATTACCCACAGTTACGATAAAAATGTTTAGTGTAAAGACGCAGCCTGGTTAAACATGAATGTAAGGCGACATAGTACCAAAAACCTTAGTTCCTGCAGCGTATCACACTCATGCATTCCCAACAAGCACGCCCGCAGTATAAAACTGCACATAAAACTGATTTGTAGTACAGTGCAGATTGTTGCAGCACTCTGCACAGGAACAATTTCACATGTGTACGCATAACAGTATAATGCATGCATTGATTGTTGAAGCTATATGCAAGTGGCTGCGGCTGTACAATGTACTATGCAGTACAGCAATACATATGTAAATTATAAACGAACATTAGACGCATACACCTTTAATACCGAAGTACAAAACCACAGTGTGAGTGTGCGCTGAGGTTCAAAAGCATAATAAGAATGTGCAGTGTAACATAATTTGTAGATAAATAATGGTACACAGTGCACTGTACAAGTTGAATTGCATACGCATGCGCAGTACAACAGTGAAACAGTGCAGTTAACATGTAAAGCACGACGGAAAGTTTTAATAAAGTACCGCGAATTTATGTTATAAAAAACAGCACAAATATGATTTTTCTTAAAAGTTGGCATTGACAGTGAGCTGCAGCCAAGAAGGGATCCCTTGTTCGTTTTCATGCTCAATTAGAAGCACTTGTCAAACCCTTTTTCATATTTAAAAACATATTAGCCTTTTTTTGGTACTCGTCAAAGCATTTTCTAATACTAGTTTTTAATTTGAATGACTAAGTATAAATTTTTGAATAATATCTTAACGAAATTGTTTGTTTTCTTTTTTACCCAAATTCGTATGTCTCGTCTAAAACTTATTCCCATATTGGGATTTTGATAAAATGAGATATTCCCGTATTTCCAACGTAACATATTCACGTTTTTTCATGTACAGTCGAGGGAAAAAAAGTAAACACCCCCTATTAACTCCTCAACAAACTTCCGTAGAAGAAAGTTACTGGTACCCAACGATTGGAAATAAGGTCTACTTTTAAATGATGTATATAAATTTGCTTAGAGGGCCATCTAATTATTAAAAGGAACCATAACTTTGTTTTTTTTCAGTAGCAGTACACAATTCTGACAGCATAAATAAATTCTAGACCATTGAATTAGCCTAAAAACAAATTTTTATGCAATTCGAAACATAAGTTTCCGAGAAATTAATTATTTTAAAAAGATCCTATTTTAAGGGCTGTTTCCAAAGTGAAGTTCCGTAATCGATTGTTAACCGAGAGAGCCCCACTCTTGATCAAGGCACATTAAGCGTCACTCAAGCAGCCAATGAAATCTGCTAGATTACAGGACAGTATTAGATATTTCAAAATATCTATTCCGTTCTATCAGAGACGGCCCCTTAAACCATCATTTTGCCGTTTTTTAAGCATAATTTGAAATTACACTGTTAAAAATATCGTGAAAAAATTACCTCTTTTTTAAAGGCTCTCTATTTTCTGACCAATGAGAATGCTACGTAAAAACCTATGAAGCATTCTCATTGGTTAGAAAATAGATAGCCTTGAAAAGCAGAGGTAATTTTTCACGATATTTTTAACAGTGTACTTGGAAGTAAAATGCGAAATGTTGGATTTCCATAAAGCAGGACTTAATAAATCTAAATCCATCAAAAAATTGTAGATTGCAATTCATATTTTTTTGGAATATTAATTTCATAATTCATAATTCATATCATAAAATTATAACAAGAAATATAAATCGTGCGTTATGCATAGATTATGAAGCACTTTCCAACACTTCCTGAATGCTTTAACAAAACTTCGTTATTTAGGGAAATAAGGTTAATAATATAACTAAGTAAAAATTTTATTAAACGCATAAAACATTTGAAAAACTTATTTCAGTAGTTACCGTCCATAGTCAAATATGTATTCTAATTCTTCTGAACAGCCCTGTATTTCATCTTAGTTTATTATATATACTAAATAATGGGAAAATTTAGTTTAGCAAGAAAATGCATAACGGGTTGAAATTCATCTTTCAGCAATTTATACTAATAGATGGAAACATACTTGAATACTTCTGTACAGCCCTGTAGTTTACCTAGTACCTTTATTACATGCCACTATTTAGCTAAAATTTAATTCAAACTAAAACACACTTAACACTAATGAAATTACATTTCAAGAAATTATCACCCATAGACGCTCATGTATACAAACCTTTGCGTAGCCCTGTATGTCATTTTATCAATATTCTACAAATATTTCTTAAAAAACTAAATTATCTTCAGTGTAAAAATGCATAACTCCTTTAAAACCCAACTTTAAGCAATTTATACTCATACACAGTACCCTTTACGAATTCATTTCTGTAGCCCTGTATATGAAATATAGCACTTATACGCACTTTATAATATGCATAAGTATAGTGAAGAAAGCGCATATTATAATTAAAAATGCATTTCGAGCAATCATTACTAATATGCAGTAATTCGTATAGTATCTGGAATCTTTTGAAATACACCGCAAAAAATTCCCCCTATACCATTATAAACGGAATTCTTTTGTGTGGCCCTGTAAATGAACGATAACTATTCTTTGCACCGCATATTGAACAGAATGCATATTTTAGTGGAGTTAATGAATGCACATAAATGAATGTCAATTTTAATATGTTTGAAAGGGTGTAACACCAATAAAAATCATTTGAAACGATTTTTTTCCCATTGGCCGTAAAGTAAAGGAAAACTTTTGACTGTCCCTGTAAATGAACTAAACATGCTACAAACTTCATTTGAAATACGTAACGTGCTATGGTAGAGATCACTAACATCCAAACATTTCAGAACGATCCGAGCATATTTACGAGAGTAAGAGCGTGGATAGACGGCCAGTCGGACAAACGGACAGACAAACCGAAGTCATAAACACTTTTCAACTTTGTTGGAAAGTGTTAAAAAATGCAAATTCAATGTATTTATGTTTGGGTATATTAATATTATGGCTACACAAAAAATTAGCACATTAGGAGTATAATTTGAGGAGATATAAATAAAAATATGGAAATGTAATTTAACATTAGAAGCACTATAAAAATATGGAAATGTAATTTAACATTAGAAGAACTACATTTTGAAAGTTCAGACGATCAAGACGATAATTTGTTGAGGAGTTAGTAGGGGGTGTTTACTTTTTTTTTTTTTTTTTTTCCACGACTGTACCTATTGAGTAATTGTCTTTTAAACTGAAAACTTATTTTCCGCTGACACTATAAAAGAACTTTGTTATAGATTTTAAAGGAATTTGCTTTAGATTCAATCGAAATATAAATATCCTTGTAACCCATTAATCGGCAAAACTATAAAGAAGAAATATTTAATTTTCTTGTTAAAAGCCGTTTCCCACCACAAATTTAAAAGGTAATTTTTGCATTACTAAAATCACAAAATTTAAAAGTAATTAATTTATGCATGAGCAGTTATTTTGACCGTCAGCGAATCGCCAGTAATTAGTAAGCTGAAATACTTTCGATTAATCCAAAAGTTTCCTCAAATCAGTACTATTGTTTTCTTGTGTGTGGTTAAACAACTGATAAACGGAACGTCCGCTCATTACTATTTTTTTAAATAATTAAAATATTAAATGTTAAACTAGATAACATGAATTCTGCTTTTTTTTTAGAAATTTAGTGTCGATCCAACGAAAAAAAAATATATATATATGTATATAAATATAGATAATACAAAATATATTTCAGTTTTATGACTTAAAACACACGCTATTATTTATTATAAAATGACGTCATCCGCATCCTCTAAAGAAATTCTCATTTACGATCCGGTCTTAAACAACATCTATAGTAAAGTATTCATATGACGTCACTATTGGTAAATAATACACAAACAATAAAAATAAATAAATAAACAGATGTCGTCACTCAAGAAACTTGACAAAAAAAAAAATAAATAAAATAGAAAACAGGAATGCCTTTTCAGAATTTAGTGTCGCCCCAGATGAAAAAAAAAAAAATGTATATAAATATAGATACAGTATAATCTCGATTATCCGAGTTAATCGAACTTATACCTTTGGAATGTATCCTTTTCTTCTGATGGCCTGATGGCTTATATTATTATTAAACAGCCATTATAAATGAAGTGTTAGGTGAAGATGAAAGAGCAGTCGTAAAAAATTAGAGCTCTGATTTTCTGGTCAGAATGGGGGAAAAAATAGCCCTAATTTTTTTTTTCCAAAAAAAATTATGGCCATTTTTTAATGATCATAAATGATAATGATAAAATATGATTAAAAAAAAATGGTCATAATTTTTTTTTCGAAAAAAATTATGACCTTTTTTTTCCCATTCTGACCAGAAAATCAGAGTTCTAGCTTTTTACGGCTGCTCTTTCATCTTACCCTAGCACTTCATTTATAATGACTGTTTCATACTAATGGAAGCCATAAGTCCATCAGAAGAAAATAATCCTGTGAAAGCGGAAACTCTGTTAAGCGGGACTCGGATAATCGGAACTCTACTGTAGCTAAGTTTTAAGATTTAAAACAGGCGATTTTATTTTACAAAAAGTGAAGTCACCACATCTGCTGAAGAATTCATCATTTGCGATCCAGTGTTAAAGAACATCTACAGTAAAGCACGCTTAGGACGCCACTATCGCTGAATAATACACAAATCCAAAAATAGAGATTTCGTCATTCAAAAAACTCAAAAAAAAAAAAAAAATCGGCTATCTAAAGATTCACAGGCCATCATTTGTTTGTATTATTAATATAAACATTGTGCCGTGTCCTAAGAAGGCGGTAGCGATGGTCGAGGGTTTCTACTTCGAAGGCATAACGATTAATATTCTCTTAGAATATGACGACATGATTTTTATTTTTATAACAAAATAAAAGATATTCTTTAGTAAATATAAGTAGATATGTACACAACAGTGTAATTTTGTTGAACAAAAAGTTAATGCATTAATCGAAATAGTGTTCATGAGAAGGTGGCAGCTTGTCGATTAAGTCGACAGGGCAATGCCTTATTCTATCGGCGGACACTTGTCTTATTTTAGAGATTCAGATCTCTTCACCACGACGGCACCCAGTGCTTGTCGCCGCTGATCCCAGGTATAAGTTCCCGGTCCTAGGAATTGTAAACCTCGGCCCTTTCCGGCCTTCAAATTTTCTCCGGAGAGAACTTTTTCCTCTCAAAAGTCGCTCTTCCAACTCTAGCCAAATCTAATCTCCTCTCCATCCTCCTCTCGTATATATATCTGAATTATCTCCCTCTAAAAACAATAGTGAGTTTCTCAGCCACTAACTGTCCGTTCTTTTCAAGAACATCCCAGAGACATTTTCCGCTATCCCCTGAATGGACACCTTAAGAACCTCCTCTTTTTTGCACACGGACTCTCTAATCATCTGTTCATGTGAGAAGGTCTGTGAGTTATTTTCCCACGCTAAAGATGACAAGAGTTCCGACTGTTCCTTTGCATTAACAACCGATTGTCAAATGTCCATGATCGATGGTGACTGAGTAGTTTACTTCATCTTACCGTTCGGCTCAGCGGACTTTACCATATTTTTACTCTGTTTCAGAAATACATTAGGTCTTTCTATATGGCGAGTCTGATATAGTTCAGATTTCTACAACATTTAAAATTAAACTTAGTTTCTAATAGCTCCCTGTTTTATCAGAAATCCTTCATCTATATATTTTCAAAATAGCACGTATTTTATTTTTTTTTCAGTTTTTATAGGAAAATGGCAACAAAAAGATATAATTGCTATTTTTCTTTCACTTTCTACATAATTGGAGTTCTTCCGTTGCCAATATTAAGCAAATGGCTCTAAAAACTACAAAAAAATTAATACCTCAAAAACAAACGGAGAAGCAGTTTTCAAACAAATTGTGTTGAAAAATTCTTTTTTTCCCAATACGCCGGTATAAAAATTGAAGCTGTACGATGCTTAGAAGTTTAAAAAAATTGCTGTAAAGTATTTAATAGTACTGCTTTCTTTTACGGCTGGCTTCTGTAAGGTAACGTTATTTTTTGGAGACCACACAAAGTAAGTTGGGAGAAAGAAATAGCATACCGTACCGGGGCTAATAAATAAATAAACAAATCGGCTACCTAATGATTCATATGCCTTCATGTGTTTGTAATATAGATAATTAAATTAAGTATAGTTTATAATAGCCCCATGTTTAATCAGAAATCATTCATTTATATAATATTTTCAAAATAGCACGTGGTTTAATTATTTTTTTCCTGTAGTTATGGGAAAAGGGCGACAAAAGTTATATTTACTATTTTCCAACTATTTTTTCTTTACTTTCTGCAGTAAATGGAGTACTTGAGTTGCCAAAATTAAATAAATTGCGCTATTAACTACAAAAAAATTAATATCTCAAAAATTAATTGAGATGCAATTTTCAAACAACTTGCATTTGAAAGTACTTTTTTCCCCAGTACGACGGTATAAAAATTGAAAATGTGCAAAGCTTAGAAGTTTAAAAATCTGCAGTTGAGTATTTATCAGTACAATGATACATATGCTTTGTTTTACGGCTGGCTTATACAACGGAAAGTTACTTTTTAGAGACGACACTTTAATAGTTGGGAGAAAGAAATAGTATACCGGGGGATAAAAATGTGCAGGATCTTTAAAATACTTAGCAGAATAAATCGCCTCATAACTTTCCAATGTCTTCATAACAAACATTTTCAAAATATCAAATTCTGGCTAACGATAGTGATTACTCTTTTATATTTCAAATTATTAAATTCAAATCCTCTGAAGTGTATGAATCTATTTTACTCGATTTCGATTACATATTTTTATCTCTTCAGTTGTTTTATGAATATCCTTACATTTATACTATATTATAATTTCCCGTGAATCGGTTGTGTTAAATGTCTTTAATATTTGAAGCTTTAGGAATCAAACTATATTTGCGATTACAGTTGTCTAGGATAGGAAATCATGTTCCAGCCTATATTTTTGACATATTTAAATGTAGTGCCCCAAAAACCTCTATCAGTGGTAATGATTTGGCATAAAAAAAAAAAAAAAAAAAAAAAAAAAAAACTAACAGCATTCAGTATACCAAAGGTTTAATGCAAAAGGGACAGCTTTGAGTTAAAAAAAATGCTTAATCTATTATTTGAGTAAATACTCTTTTGCAAAAAAATAAGCATAGGCAGCGTTTAAAATTTACAGACAACATCCTGCAAAAACGATTTTTCTGAAATTGGTTAATGAATACCATGATCACATTTCCTTCTGAAAACGATACGCTGATAAAATATTGCATGTAGTATAACTAAAACCAGTTTCTGATATGCGTTATCAGAGATTCTCATCAATAGCAAAATATTAATAACACTTATTTGAAGAGATCTTGTATTTGAAAGACGTCTAAAAATTATTAATTTATGTTTTTTTTTTTATTATTATTATTAATGAATTTGTTAAGGGAAGGCAATAACTGTTACAAATTAAGAAAAAGAGTTTATTAACACACTGCAAGTTACAATCGTGCATGTCCATGTTACCAATTTTGTACCAAAATCAAGGCTGCAATACTGTCAAAAATGCACGTTCTCTAACAATATGCAGAAGTAAGAGTTTTGAAATAATAATAATTATAAAATTATAGAACATATTTATGAGATATATTCCGCAGTGAAACTGTCGTTATGTGAAATTTATCAGATAACTGATTTCCAGGAAGGCAAAAATAATATGTCCAGGTACAATAAGCATCCGGCATTACGGAAAATCTTTTCAGCGATGTTTGAGCACGTATGTTGTATGTACATTCCCTCAGCTCTTGGCAATGTTTCTGAAAAAGTATCCCAAAAAGGCAAAATACGTCTTTTGAAATTTCGTTGGAGTAACATCATTATTGTTCTTATTTAAAAAAAATAATAATTGGGTTTCGAATGAAAGATAATCTGTTTGGGAAGGAATACGTGTATTTAAAATACATTACATCTCTATAATATATTACACTATATATATACATATATATATATATTATATTACATATATATTACATATTATCACTCAATATTATTGTACGGTTTTTGTTACAGTTCGTTTTTTATTAAGTTAGTTATCTGATTACAAAATATGTGTGCAATACAAGGGCTGTATATTATTAGCGCTGGTGGTAACACAAATATTTACTTCATTAATACAAGAAATACATTTGATAACAAAGACTAATGCAGTTCTAACAAGAAGCTTTAATGTACTTCTTTTTGTATCATTCAATAGAACAGAAGAACTAAATGTTATCCGTTTTGTATCGGAAAATATTGTAGTTTTAATTCAGTGTGATTCTTGAATCATCTTTTCAATAGCAAAAATTGTGATATCTAACAAAAATATGAAAAAAAAAAATATATTTAGCTATTTTTTTCGACCCTCTAATGAAATTTAATTTCTTAATTATAAAGAGCTATGCAAAGCAATGCAACAATGTTCAATAAAAACCACTACATTATTTTTAATTTCTCATTACAATAGTAAAAAAATAATTTTGATCAAGTTTGTACTAAATTTATACTATACTAGGGGGATAAGCCCCCTGCGAACTATGGCTACCAAACCCCGTTCAAACTTTGCAGCCTCTAAAACCAACCTCTTGACCACACTACTGTACCCTGTTTAAAAAATATTACCAGGTTAGGGTAGATTGAATGATATTATTTGTATAACGGAGACTATCTTCTGTAATCGCGATGCCATGATTTTCCGTTTTAATGAGCATTTTCCCGTTAAGATGGCCTCATCCAACGTTATCACAATAGCTGACGCCTATTTTCGAGATTGATAAGATAGATAAATTACACATTTTAAAATCCTCTTGTGTAAACTGGTTAGGTTAAAAATGTCGCTTTCTTTCTGAGTTTTATAACGACACTATGGTTGATATTATTCTTTTAGGTTTGAGTTTAAAATACACCATTTGCTTGGGAATAGCTTTCAGATCCAAGTATTGAAAAACATTGTATTTTGAAATTTTACGCTTATATTTTATGTTTTGATCGAGTTTTAGATATTTTCAAGAGAAGACTTCATGAATTCTTTACTGTATTTTTTACACCACCAGGCATCATTTCACGTTATTTTTACAATGTTATATGAATACAATGTTATATGAATTACAATGTTTATATGAATTAATAAGAATATGCGAATTTTATAATATGTATTTATCGAATATTAATTCGTACAAAATAAATCGAAAGTATTTTGCGCATTTCTGTGTATTTATGCTGCGACAAGTGATGTAATATATAAAGAAAATAGCTAGCTGCACTACTTTTATACCATGTGACGTCAGATTAAAATTCTCTGAAATGAAATTCGTTTCAAATGCATCTTTCTAATATATGACGTAATTTTCCCTATTAAATGCATTTCGCGGGTGTTTTTTTTTTTTTTTTTTTTTTTTTTTATTATTATTATTATTTTTTAAGATTCACGGATGCATATATTATTTAACTTAAAAGTATGTCGAAATATTATTATTTGAGCTTTTTAAATATTACTTAATATTCGACATTAAATGTTTTTCACATGTAATATTTTAGCTATTTTAGACACTTTAAATATTGCGATATTTATATTTGGGCATTTCATATATGACGTAATTATCACATTTAAATTCGTTACGCGTGTGATAATTTTATTTTAAAGTTTTAGTACTTTTTAATATTTACATGAAATGAGTTTGACGTAACTATCCTTATTTTCTTCTTTTAACACATTATCATTTAATTGTTATTTTCAAATTACCTTTCTGTTTTTAAGTTTATTGATGTCATTTTCTTTTTAAAAAAGGAAATAAAACCTTTTTTTTTTTACGTTTATGGAATTTAATTGTGAATGACGATTTTTTGTTTCTAAAATAAACTGACTCCTATGATCGAAATGTGAAAAAAAAAGACTTATTTTATTTTCCTAAAAACATAATTTGATCACAATATTGCATTCACTATCGATTGAAATAATAGTTAATTTCAATTTTAATTCGAAAATTACAAAGGAGTAGACATCTGAAAACCCCGTGTTTTTTTGTTTTGTTTTGTTTTTCTCCCTTCTTTCTTCAAAAAGTAATTTGGCTGAGAAATGCCAATAAAATTAGAAAAAAATTTTTATCTGGAAATCTAATTCAAATTTTTAAATTCTAATACCTTTTTTTTTTAAATATGTGGATCATTACGGATAATTGGAGTTAATTTTATCACCAAACGCCCCACATTTTAGGTGAAATAGCTGTGAAACATAATCAGTCGTTTATTCCTTTGTTTCATAAAATCGTTTCATAAATTCGTTTCATTAACTCATCTCATTACTTCGTTTCATTAGGATTTTATACGTGTATAGTGTAGATAAATAATGTCAGTAAAAATGAGCAATTTGACAAAAATATTATAATTTGTTTATATATATATATATATATATATATATATATAGGAAATATACAAATTATCTTTTGCTTAGAAAATATACAAAGTATGATTTATATAGAAACTATGTTTAGTACTCAGTAAATAAAAGTATGTGATTTTACTAAAAAATACTTAGTACCATTACGGATATTATGCGATTACTACAAAATCACATGTAATAATCACTGCTTAGTAATACTTGCATAGAAATTATCTTTAACTGAATGCTATCTGCTTCGCTATTTGCTCATGCGCCCTTCTCTCTCCTTCCTTTCGCTTGCGTAATAGCGGCAAGAATAACCACAGAGTAAATAACATTGCCAAGCGAGATCCTAGCTCAACTCAACGTAAGAAGCAAAAAGAAAAAGTAGCATTCAAAGATTTTCGTGATTTTAAGGTAAGCTATACTTTTTATTTATTTAAGCTGCAAATATTTACAAATAGTCATTTTAGCTAAAAGTTAATTTCACCACCATCTCTTTGCTTATTTCCATTAGGCCTAAATTTAACACAAGCTTTAGTTAAACGATTCTAATTACTACTTAATTTCAACTGAAATCTCATTGTTCCCACACTTAACTGTGCACATTTTTTTTAATATATAAAATAACATTTATAACAAGAACTGCATTTTTGTTTTCAGCCATTCGTAGAATAAGTATACTACAAAGCGCAGTCAATATCCAGTTAAAAATTTAAAATTTTATTTTATGGCCATAAAAAAATATCAATACCTGTTCATATAATTAATATTTGTGATTTGGATTTATTTAGATCTCATACGAAGTAGGGATGCACCGAATATTCGGTATCTCTTCGGTATTCGGCCTATTCGGCCATGTTACCGAATATTCGGTTTAGCCGAATATAAAACTATTCGGTATGCCAAATATTCGGCTTGGCCGAATATCAAAATATTCGGCTGAACCTAATACTTAAAAAAACGTTTAACATATGTTTTTAAAAACCTTATGCAAGTTATATGTTTAACAGTCAACTTATACAGATATTCAGAATAATTAGAAGCAGAATCATATTTAAATAAAAGAAAATATTTTAACATTATTTATTTGCTGTTTGTTAAATATTATTTAATAAAATTAACCAATCACGAGGATTTTCATAGGAATTAATTATGTACAAATGCAAGTTCTTGAACCCTGTCCAGTAAAAAATCTGTTTCTTGCTAAAATTTTAAGAACAACGTTTACACTCTCTGAAAATGATTGCCCATTCCAGACACCGATCTAGGATGCATTTAAAAACTTACTTGCTTAATCAAAGGGAGTGTAACAGTTATTTTTGCTAAGTTTCCGCCACATAAAATTTGAATAGATTGTATTATTTATTTACGTTAGTCTCTTCCTGACAAACAAAAAATATAAATTATCCTGTACAAATTTTCTTCAATTTTTTTCACAATTTCTCTTTTGTTTTAAAAGGTTTGTTTTAGAATTTAAGAATTTTTATTCATTTGTTTTAGTTCTCAGAAGAAGCCATGAAATTTAAAATTTTATTAATTAAAAAAGTTTTATAACTATCTCTTCTTAACCCCCTCACTGACAAGACCGTGTTAATACGTTCACTAAGCTCCAGGTTTCACTGCAATACAAGCAATATTTAAAGTAATATAATTCTATTGATTTAATGTATTTTTAATACATTGAACAATGATTAGTACTTCCAAGGATTGCATTCATATTCGTTATTAAGTTTTTTTTTATAAAATGTTCTAAGAATAATTTTTTTTAGCATTTAAAATATAATGCAGAGAAAACAACATTACAAATTTGCCCTTTTCCAAGACAGTCGGAGGGTTAAATAACTCAAAGCAGATTTTTTTTCCGTATAAAGTTTACTTGAAAAAAGCTCTGTTTATTAGAATAAGAGGTTCTCTTTTAAATGCAATGTAAAATTGTTTTAAAATTTAACATTTTAATGCCTTTAAATTTTTAAGAATAAAAGTATTCGACAAGCCGAAAATTCAGTATTCGGCCTAATAGTTACTATTCGTAAGCAAGTATATTCTGTATTCGTCCACAATCACTATTCGGTGCATCTCTAATATGAATGAAGTGTGCATTCTTCCGCCATTTGTTAGTTTAACTTTTTTTTAAACGTTTTATATCCTCGCTCGACGATCTACAGTTCCAAACGACGTACACGCTCGGAAAAAAAAAATCACGTTGCAAATTCCCTTGTGACTATCTCGTCCTTGTATGTAATGGACAAAGAAAATAAAAATTGTGGTTTGAGTCTGGGTAAAATAATAAGGATTATTCAAGGCGAACAGCCATAGTTGCTATAGGCCACAAAGCAATTTCCACTACGGTGGACTTCAATGTCAATATCCTCGCTCGTTATACATTGTTAGCAGTTCGCAGAGTTTTACCCTTTTAAAATCACTATTCAATTTAGCTTTGGAAAACTGTATAGCACAAAGAAACACTTGAATTAAAGATTTTCACACAAATTTCAGATTAAAAAGATAAATTTTTTATTTGCAAAATAATTTACTTATTAAAAGTTAAGAATAACTAATCAAAGAATGAATATGTATGCAGAATTTATTACAATTGTCCAAGCCAATAGTTATTTGGATGCTAGTAATTGTTTTTGTACCTAGAGTGCAAAATCTCTCCTATTTTATGTTCTTTATATCTTTATCATAATATGGAATTAAATACATTTATTTAATGTTCTCATTTCTGTAATAAAGTTTCTATTCCTTTTATTTCTTTGTATGCAAACAAGTGTAATAAATTAAGTTATAAATACAATTTTTAGACAAAATCGTGAATTATTTAATTTTGTTTCATTATTGAATGTAGACGAATGGCTGAAGGTTACAATGTATTGTGTATTAGGAAAGAAAATACATTGTTTCTTATGTCACTTTTCCAAAGTGTTATAAATATATAATATGTAACATTAAAAAAAATGATTGCACATTTTTTTCTGATGTGTTAGAAATGTCGCTCCTCACTGTTTCAGAGAAATTAATTAGAAATTTTATTCACACTCTGTTTCATAGATAGCCATTTAAAATGTCGTTCATGTGCTGTTTAACAGAAATTCTTTAAAACTGTCGTTCATGTGCTGTTTTACAGAAATTCTTTTAAAATGTCGTTCATGTGCCGTTTTACAGAAATTCTTTAAAAATGTCATTCATGCATTCTATTACACATGTTAATTTTCTCAGCATGGCCGGTATGCGGTTCTCTGCGCTGTTGATTCTATATAAAATTCACTCCAAAACAATTACGGGAACACATGGTTTTAACGAAATTACGCAAATATTTACACCGATAAGTAACGTAAAATAAAACATCCATAATTTAAAGTGTTGTAGAAAACAGATAAAGAAAACTTTACATGTAAATTGAAGTTTATGACGTCAAAAACTAGAGAAAGGAGATAAGTGCAGAAATCGGGATTTTCCAGAAACGTCTGTTTCACTGCTTCATTTGTAAAATTCAATTGTTCAGCTTGTGTTTCGAGAAAAGGTGGCTTGAAAATGTCACATCAACATGATTTACCGCAATCCATCACTTGGCGTGTAATCGGGACAGTTGGATTTGGGGAAACACAACGAAGTGTAGTGGAGGCTGTTGGAGTCGCAAGAAGTGTCCACCATGAAAGGCTGTGGAATCGATTCCAAGACATATGGAATGGTAGTCATCGACAAGTGCAAGGTCGAAAATGTGCTAACACAGAAACTGATGACCGATATATCCTGATAACAGCTCGTCGAGATGGAAAGGACAATGCTACTCAGCTGCAAAGACAGTTGCTCTTGGTCACAGGACGAAGAGTGACCCGCCAAACAGCCCGAAATAGGCTTCATCAGGGCGGTCTCTATGGTCCGTATGGTCCTTACCAATGGTCCGTATTCCGTTGACCTCAAGCCACTGTGTGGCCCAAAGAAGGTGGGGAACTGAATATTGACTTTGGAGACAAAGTTGTTGGAGTAAAATTATATTTACAGACGAGTCCCGATTCAGTATGGATGTGACATCTGATGTGTTTTGGCATGTAGAGAAAAAGGCACTCAAAATAATCTCACATTCGATCGTGAAAGATCACATTACAGACGAGGTGGGTTTATGCTATTTGCTGGAATCAGCATAGGTGGACGTATGGGCCTGCATATCATTCGGAATGACACTTTGACGATCCGAATTTATTCAGACGAGATACTCAGACCTCATGTCGTATTTTATGTTTCAGAAATTAGTGATTTCTTTTTTTCCGTGAATGATAATGCCAAACTTCATACAGTTTGTCTTGTGGAAAACATGCTTGAAGCTAAAACAATAGAGTGTATGTAAAAACCAGCATACTCTCGTAACCTAAATCAGATCGAGAGAGTTTTGGACACACTCAGACGACGCATTGCTGCAAGACCGAGGCCTCCTTTTACTGCCAGGGACTTGTAAATTGCAGTTCTTGAGCAGTGGAACAGTATTCCCCAAAATCTTACCGATAATCTCATCGCATCCATGTAAAACAGGTGTGCAGCAGTCTTAGGTGTTCGAGGAGACCACACGCCATATTAAAAAATCTTGCATCCTTTCTAAACAATACCTTTTTTATCATTTCCATGAAAACAAATTGTTGCCCTAAACCACCTCTTTATGTTCGAAGAACAAAAGCTCCCTTACATTTTTTTGCGTCTTTTTTCTGTATTGTGCATTGATACACCTGTACTATCCATTTTATGCCTACACATGGCTGTCTTGCACTGTTCTCTTCACTTTTTTGCTTGCTCCCCTACTTGTTTTGAGCAGTGTATATAACGTTTGATGCATTTTTCAGAGATTGGTGAGAATTCTAAAAATGTGTTTTTGTTTCTATGCAACTTTTACATGCTATTACATGCTATTTACATGTTTCTATGCGACCCAACGTTATTTCAACAGAGAAGCTTAAATATTCTAAACAAGTAATAGCAATACTTTAAATGTTCTAATTGTGAAAATAATGGAATATTTTCTTTTCTTTTGCTCTGTCGTTTCCATTTAAAATATGATTTTTCATGCACATTTAAGTGCTTAGCAGGCATTCTAGAAATGTTTCATTTTGATTCTTCCTCGTGTTCTTGCAGTGATATTCTTATGGGTCATAAAAAAATAAATGTAATAACTTTAAATTTTGCCCCCAACAGAACGGGACTTACAAATCTGATTTCCTTAAATTTTTATCTATCTAAATATGTAATTGTTTTTAAAATCAGTTGATTCCTTCTATTTTTCAACTAACCTCATGCAATTTTTTCCCCAATATTATTTCACTTCCAGACAATCGCTATTAAAATGTCAAATTATGGCATCCATCTTTCTTTCCACTAGAGTTGTTGAATTTTGAAAATTTCAAATGTACTTCTCGTTGAAAAATGAGACTTTATTTAAATAAAAATAAGAGTTTAATTTATTTAAAAGTGACGATCTTTGTTTACATAGAAAATGATAAGATTTTTTTGGAAATTTTTTCATATTTTAATGCAATTAATAAACTTACTCAAGAACTATTAGACCGATTTTCACTGGACAACTTTAGTTCTTTATATTTCTGCTTTAGAGGCAGAAAAATAACAAAAAAATTATCAAGGACACTAAAATCACAAAAAACCATAAAAAAGGGAAATATTTTGAACTAATGCTCGGAGAGCCTTAGGACCAGGGCCGAAACTAGGGGGAACAGGTGCAGAGGTGACACATGGCCCGAACGCCAGAATGAAAGGCGAAGGAGGGGAAGGCGGCTGCCAAATGAAGATTTTGTTTGTTGTTTCATACAAAAACGTGTATATATATCTATATCTATATCTATCTATCTATCTATCTATCTATCTATCTATCTATATATATATATATATATATATATGGAATACAAAGAAACTTGCAAGGGGGGGGGGGGAGAGCGCAGTATTTTTTTTTTTTTTTTTTTTTTTTTAACCATGTAGTTCAAATTTGTCAAAATTTTCTAATGTTAATTTATTTTGTACATTTTTTCATATTTAAACGTTTTCTGTTAATCAGAAAGTTTTTATTAATTATATTTATAAATTGTGCGATAATAATAAAAAAAAAAAATAAATAAAAATAAACAAGGGAATAGAGCTCCCCTAACAACAAAGATATTTAAAAAGACTTTTTTGGTGAAAAGAAATTACACCAAGGTCCACTTATATATGAAATCTGTTTCCCGATTTATCTTAAATTGTTGTTGTTGTTTTTTAAAATAAATGATTTTTTTAATTTGCAATGGCTGCTGACATTTGAAGTTCTGAAGCACAAAATCTCATGATGAAACAGCACATCAAAGAATATGCACATAGAAGCTTCACAATGCATTTTAAAGTACAGAATGGAGGAAGTGAGGAGAAAGACAAAAGTTTAATGTTAATGCAGGTAAGTTTTTTTTTAAATAAAAATTATTAATGCTATTAAAAATGTATGAAACTTGCAAGTAGTTTTGTATAATATCATAAATTTATATCTAATATTTAATTCCTTTTTATTTTTTTTAGTTATAAAATAAATTATATAAAAATAGTTTTACTTTTCCGTCAGCTCGGCGCAAGCGATTTGTTGGCGACTTTTATTCAACAAAGCACTGCATAAATAAATTCATATTGTATAAATAATACATAGAGTAAATTATTAAATATAAAAAATAAAAATATAATAAATAAATTATAAATATAAATAACAAATTAAATATAATAAATTCATCATTCCTTCACATAAAGAAATGCGTTTGAAATATTAGCGCCATAGCCTAGCTAACAGGAAAGTACAAATTGTTTATTTAGTATTTTAGTGTTTTATTAAGAATTTTGGCCATAAAAATATAAGTTAGTGAAACCTTTTAAACCAGGTTTAGTGGAACTGGGGTGGGGGTGGGGTGTCAATTTTGACCAACTTGGTTGAAAACGTCGTAGCTGGGAGTCTATTGAAATTTATACCAACCATTGAGCAGCCATACCAACCAAGAAAATTTTGCCCTCCAATCGCTATAATCAATTGTAGTTAAACTTTACGGTTAAGTCGTCAACCAAAAATATTTTTAAGATTTTAATTTTTTTTAAATGCTTTTCAAATAATTGATGATTTTAATGTTTGTAAATGTTTTTGTTGTCATGGTTATGAAGGAAAATGTTTTGCTTATGCAATTTCTTTTCAGTGCACGATCGACGAAAATTGCATTTTTTTTTTTCCTGCGACCAACGATATTTTTTTCTATTAGCGAATCAAAAATTTTGACGAAATTAACGATTTTTTTTCCATGAGTAATTGACGAATTTCGTTAAACTTTTTCCAATTAATTAGTAAATTTTGTAATTTTTTCTATTTATTGTTGAAATTCGTGACTTTTGTCGATTTTTTTCACGCTTGATCAGCAAAATTGACGATTTTAACTGACTGAAGAAATTGAAGGTTTTGTGCGGCAGATTGACGAAATTCTGATAATTTCTCATGATAAACTGACATAACTTGCGATTTTTCTGCAGTCGATGAACGAAAGGAATTCGACGAAATTCTCGAGTTTTCTGCTGACGATAGACGAAATTCTCGAGTTTTCCGCTGACGATAGATGAAATTTTCGAGTTTTCCACTGACGATAGACAAAATTTTCGAGTTTTCCGCTGACGATAGACGAAATTCGCTATTTTTCCGCACTCGTTTGACAACATTCGGGATTCTTAACTGGCTGACGAAATTTACAATTTTTTTCCGCAGCAAAATGACGAAATTCAAGATTTTTCCTCACGATAAGTTGCCAAAACTTGTGATTTTTCCACAGCCGATCAACAAAATGTGCGTTTTTTACGCACCTGATTTACAAAATTCGCAATTTTTTAATGTCTGATCGATGAAACTCTTGTTTTTTATTTGCCCGATCGATGAAATTCGCGATTTTTCCATACCTGATCGACACCACCAGTGGCTGAGAGGTTCTGCTCTCGAACCTGGTAGACGGGAGGTGCTATGTTCGAATCTAATCGTGCCCATCGGCCTAACAGTTTGGAGTTTTCGTGGGTTTTTTTTAACCTTGAGAAACCTTGCGTAAATACGGGTTAGGTACCTTTAGAAAGTCCCCCACGCAGGGCACTCTTCTAGGACCTATATTCCTCCAGTAGATAATCGGCCGTCAAAAATTAACCAACCGTACCTGAAAGACGAAATTAAATATATTTTTTGACTGGCGTCTGATTTTTAAGCATTCACTGTTAAAAATTTGCAGCATTCTGGCAGGTCATTTGACCGTTTTTTTTTTTTTTTTTTCTCCCGAAAACGGTTACACAATCGTAATTTTAACACTATTCTGACCATATTATTGGCCATTTTATGGTCAGAATATAGTTAATTTATGGTTATGAAACCGTTTTTTTCAAAAAACGGTCGAATGATCTTCCAGAATGCTGCAAAATTTTTAACAGTGTTGTTTCCGTTTCAAGAAAACAATTGTCGTTTTATTATTGTTTTAATATATGATAGTATAATTTAATTTTATTTGGTGAGAGAAAGAATGCATTCAGTGAAACAGTAGTGCCTCTTAATTGAATTTTATAAACATTTTAGTATAATTCTAATAGTATTCGCTCATAAAAATTGAAAATTGTAGAAATGTAGCATAGGATATTGCTTTTTCTAAAAATGTCACTAATTACTATGAAATACTTATGTACGTATATCTATCAATATTTTTTACATTGCTTGACAGTTTTAAAGCATTTTATACTAACAAAATGATGAAAAAAATAGGGTTCTATGATTTTTAAGCATTGTTTACGTTTCAAGAAAACAATTGTCGTTTTATTATTTTGTTAATATGTGATAGCGTCATAGCTTAATTTTATTTGGCGAGAGAAATAATGCATTCAGTGAAACAGTAGAGCCTTTTAATTGAATTTCATAAACATTTTAGCCTGATTTTAATAGTAATGGATCATAAAAATTTAAAATTGTAGGAATGCAGCACAGGATATTGCTTTTTCTAAAAATGTCTCTAATTACTATAAAATACTTATGTATATATATCTATCAGCATTTTTTTACATTTCTTGACAGTTTTAAAGCATTTTATACTAACAAAATAATGAAAAAAGAGGTTTTTATGATTTTTAAGTATTGTTTACATTTCAAGAAAAAAAAAATAGTTCTTGGTTATAACTTCGACCAGTTTTGCCAAATTATACAAATTGACATAATTTTCATTTTAAATAACGAAAAAACAAATAGCATTATATAATACACAGTATAACATTAATATAAATACAAATATGACATGGAAATAAAAATCACTTCATGACGTAAACACATGTAACTTGCTTAAAAAATCAAGAGAATGTTAGTTACATTTACGATCAACCGTTACTGGCATTCAATCTTATAGTCTGGCGATAGATTTTTGTCGACGGGATAACCAAATAGTACTGAAAAAATTGTCGTTTTATTATTCTTTTAATATGTGATAGTATATATCAGCGTTTGAAATCCTTGGTGTTCCGTTGGTCCGAGATTACCAAAAATTCAATCGGACCACTACTTTTTTGCCTTTCTCTGACAGGTAAATGAAATTTCACCGTCCTTAAGAAAACCGTAACCAAACACAAACCACACAATTTTATTTTTTTTAAAAACCTTACAGTCAGTTCAAACAAATAATCGGAAATAAAAATATTTTTATAGTTTGGTTTATGTACTGTTTATTTAATTTTTAGATAATTATAATTTTACATTTTGTTATGCTGAAAATTTTGGGTAACTGCAAAGGAAGTTTTGGTTTATATTCAAGGAGGAGAAGGGGGGGGGGGGCGATGGTGAGATGTCACTCAAAGGGTTAAAAGTACTTAATTGGGTTTTATGTAGCCGTCCAGTGATGATGACTGTGGAACAGTAAACTTTCATGCTTACTGGTCTTTGAGACCAGTGACTTTTTTTTAAATAAATTCTACCGCTGTATAATAACTCTACACATCTATAAGAATATGAACGGAGGGAGGAGGTGCTATTGGATAGGGAACAGTCAAAACATTAACTGATAAATCATAACACTAAAATTTTTGTTTATTAGTCAAAACTGTATCTATGTGACACAATATCTTCATTCATTAAGCTCTGAATTTATTAAAAAACTGTGAACACGTAAATCTTTCGGGGAAATTGAAATTTCTAGAATTTTCAAGCCCTGTTCTGAAACAAAGATCAATGTAATGTGCATATATTTAGTATGGATATATATATATATTTAAAATGGTAAAATATTGGTCAAATCATTCAAAATATTACATTTATTTTGAAAAAAATAATCTGTGCTTCACATAAGTTGATTAGAAATATTTGGATGGATTTATTTATCAAACTGTTTTAAATTTTCTTTTTTGATTTAATGAATCTATACATTTATTGTTTATTTATTTTTTTTTATTTTTTTTTTCCTTTTAATACTTCCTTTGTTTCAAAAAAGAAAAAAAAAATTGAATCATATCTACATTTATATTTCATTTTAATGTATGAATAACTGTTACAGTGTGTTTAAATTATACGAGTTTGGTCCTATTGCATAGATGAAAAAAACGCCCACCTTTTTTTCCTATTTCTCACTTTCATGTCTGAAATTTAAATTAAAAAAAAGAATCTTTGATATTTATTTCTTTGTTTTAAAGACAAGTTTCAATAACATTAATAACTCCCACACCCCTCCCAAATTACCTCCTGGTATACCAAGAATAATTTTCAGATTATAAATTTCTCGTTTTTTAGAGTCTGCAAGATCTGAATAGCACCAAAATTGCAAAATCTGTACTCTTTAAACTCATAATTATCAAATTAAAAAAATATAAACCTTAAAATGCCTCCCATCCGCCCCCAACAAATTACAAATCCAATCTACCAAAAAGTGCCTTGAAATAGCAACATTTTGATTTTTATTTCTCTTAATTTCTGTCAAATTTTTCGGGTTTTCATAGCACATGCTATTAAATTTTCAAGCTCATGGAAACCGAAATTAATGCAAAAAAAAAAAAAAAAAAAAAAAAAAAAATCCTTGTTTTTACTCGAACTGGGGAACCAAAAGTAACACAAAGTGGTACATTTTCTTCAACTTGATTATTTTGTCTATTATATTTCTGCATATTTCATTAAAATTATCTTGTGTCTACACAAGCATCAGTTTTACATTTTAAAATTTTCATTCTTTCATTATCAAAAGAGGTGGAAATATTAACCAGATGCTTGGAGCAATTCCATTTTACCGACTTTGATTCTAAATACAAAGTATACCAAGCTTGGGAATCCTGCCTATAATGTCGATGCAAAACCAAAGGGCAGACAGTGTTCAGCAGCCTTCCAAAACTGTCTGGTGAAAAACGTTCTACGTAAAATGTAATTATGTTATTGAATATTATTCTTCAATATTTTGTAATGTATATAATTTGTACTTTCAATAAATGCAGCGGCATACCACAAACCAACTGAATTGTGTTGCTTTCTTATTGTGCATGTGACCATTTTTATTTCAGCTAACACTGGGCTGCCATTTACAACCTTTTTTTTTTTTTTTTTTTTTTTTTTTTTTTTGTATTCTACCACTATTTAAAAGTAATTGCATATTATTATTGTTTAGGAATAATAATTAAAAGAAAATAAGTAAAATTTAGAAAAAAATAGTTGACTGTGGCAGCCCTGTTAAATGCTAAAAAAGTCTGATAGAGTAAGTATTTTAATTTATTGAATATTTATAATTCTTAAATTGGATTAGTTACTAATATATTCCTTATAAATAGAAATATTTTATTTTTGTATTAAAAATGTCAAAGCTATTGGTATTTTCTCTGGAACCTTGAAATAAATATATTGGATTAAAAAATTTGTATATTTTGTAAAAAAAAAATGTTTAAAATATCAGTATTTTGTGCCTCAGAATAAGTTGTGAAAGTTTCATTTTTAAATGCACAAATTGTAAGATTTTGTAACATACAAAATCTCGATACCTTAAATTTTCTTTTATTGGCATAGAAAAGTGCAAATCAGTTAATCTAGCTGCATATGATGGAGTTGATTTTTAAATGAATTGTGCTTGAAAATTATTTTAAAAATAAGTAAATTGAAATAGTTTTCAAATAACTTATTGCATTTAATGTTGTATTTTTTGTCTCATTTGATGGTGTGAAAATCTATGATGATTAGTAGTTAAATTTGAGGAAAAGGAAAAATGAATTGCTAAAATTCTTGCCACTGTCGATGTGTGTCAGCATTATTCACAGACATGCTTTATAATATAGATAGTAATATAATGTGTTTAAGTTAATTTGATATAAGAAAATGTATGTATGTATAATTTATTACATAGATTTCAAGGAACTTAAGTACATCTGCATTAAATAAAAATGTTTATTTGATGCTAATTTCTAAATAAATTCATTAGTCATTTTTTAATTTTGGGCAGGAAATGCGAATTTTACTCTTCAAAAGTCTAGAAATGCACAAAAAATCAAAAGGAAAATAATATTTAAAGTCTACAGATCATAAAAGAATGCTGTTCCAAATGCAATACAGGAGGGTGTGGTGGGGGGGGGGCTTTTCCCCACACTTTATTTTTAACAGTGTGCAGTATATAAAAACTGCACTGAAATATTCCAGAAAATCAGTGGCAGCAGAGGAACATTACTTTTTATATGAATGTTTCTTGAAATCGTAAAAAATATATTGGTTTCTGAGGGTTCTAAAAATAAACACTTTTCAGAATGATGGGTAACTAGGAAGAAGTTATTGTACATATTTTTGTTCGTGGTTATGTTATATATTTTTAGAAATAAGAAACATTTGTGTTTTTTTACAATGTAATAAATTTTATGTTGCGGATATTTTATGGTACAAATGATTTTTTTTTTGTCTGTGTTGTTAAACTAAGGTATTTTGCATTCATGATAGTTTATTGGAAGATAAATGCAAGTTTTAGCTCAAATATTGTATTTTGAAGAATATTTGCAAATTTTTGTATAAAAATATATCATAAATTATCTAAAGAAAACAAGGTTTATTGGAAGATAATTGCAAGTTTTAGCTCAAATATTGTAACTTGAAGAATATTTTGCAAATATTGTATAAAATATATCATAAATTATCTAAAGAAAACAAGAATCTCTCTTTACAATACATTTTTATAATCTCAGCATAAAAAATTCCACTAATGAGTTTAACAAAGTGTATTTTAAAATATTTTCAAACAAGACCAGTGAAGCAGGGCAGTGTCTTCTAGCCTGAAAAAGCTTAGTAAATTGTTTGAAAAAGAGAAAATATGTAATTTGAAAAAATCTTAATTTATATTTAACATGACTTCCTTGTCTTGTTTTTAATTGTTAAGGTACACTTGAAGAAATGCTTCAGGTAATCTAAATGAATGTACATTTTGTTTTAAATGGGAGAGAATTTTAATCTTATGTATCTATGTATCAACAGATACATAGAGAATGCTACTTCGAGCAGTTGAAAAGAATAAGAAATATAGTAAGCCAAATATTTATTTGTCTTTTTTTAAATATTTTATGCTACAAAAATAATTTAGTATAAATCTAATTATTAACATTAAAATATTTGTATACTAAATATAGATGGACTTATTACAAATTTAGATCTTTATATTCAAAAATTTAAATTTAACAGGAGTAAAAAACTCAAATGGAAGTTATATTTAAGGGTGCCTCTATATTCGATGTAAAAAAAATTGTTTATAATTATTATTGCTATTATATATTACTACCCGTTAATATTTGTCGGTAAAAAACTTGAATGTTTCATTAGGAAAAATCTGGAATTTTTAATTAATTGCTTTTAAATTAATCATTGAAATCGTGACAAATTTTTATATTGCATAAGTGATTCCTATTTCTTTAAGACGAGCTAGAGAGTGCTGTCAGTCTAACCTATTGAATGAAGTGAAAGAACTTTAAATTTATAATTTACAACCAGTTATGCTTGCCTTTTATCAGAAATTTACCAAAAAATACTGGGCAAACCATTTATTTTTACTTACTACGGTCTCTCTCACTCTTTTTTTTTTAATGTAAAAATAACAATATCTATTTTTAATTTTTTAACTACACGACCAGTGGTGCAGTCGTAAAAAAAAAACAAAAAAACAGAGGGTGACCCTCTGAAGGCAGAGGGCATACCCTAGTGTATATACATATATAATCGCTTTGTTGAGAAACAGAGGGTATACGGCGTTCCTTAAAAAAAAAAAACAGGTGTATAGGGCGTATACCCCCGTATACCTTCCACGACATGCCTGTACACAACCTTTCAATGCTGCCATGAATTTTATTTATATCAGTCTCATTCTCTAAAAGCCTAATTTTGAAACTTGATGCAACTATTTATAATATATATTTTTTGTTACTTGAATTTTATTATACTTTTTTCTTCATTTTTTAAATATTAAACTATGGATATCAATATAATTTATTTTATAGTTCTTATATGAATATTTTCCTTTCTTTCCGTTTTATTTTATTTTATTTTATTTATTTATTTATTTATTTTTACGAAAAAGAATGGCAATTTTTTCTTACTGATTCACACAGCGATATATTCTTGATAATGGTCAGAAAACAAAAGTTATAGATCAGCTCAATTTATTTAATTTGTAATTACATGCAAAATATTTTAGGTTAAATATTTTAAATATAAAATTATTATTTTTTTTTCAAAATAATTTTGAGTGTTAAATTTTATTAAATGATAAACATTCAAATAATAATAAAAGCAAAATCATATAACCCCTCCTATTAATAAAATATGTCATTATCGAAATGAATTATCGCCAAAAGTGGTACCCAAATAATTTTGACGGGCGTTGGACTTCGAACCTGCGTCGTCTACAACAGTTCAGAGCTTTAAACAGGTGCTTTAGACCACTCTGCTAACCAGATCTACTCTTCTTTTCCTCTAAATGGAAGATCTAGTAAATTTAACTTCACGCATGCGCAAATGCGTGAATTTTTTTGACTGAACTTACAGAAACAGATTTATGTTTTATTATATATGATAGTGTTGTAACATAAAATATTATGAAAGACATACAAAAATTGTTGCAGAATATTTGGCTTTATCGAATGTTTCTTATTCTTTTAAACTGCCCTAGCTAGTATTAACTTACGTCTTGAAAGTTAAAATTTTATCTCATTTAAAAATCTAGTATAAATTATGGGAAAAGTACCTGTAACATTACTACAGTTCCTTAGTAGCGTTACAGGTGTTTTCTAATAAAGGTTTTAACATTGTTAAGGTGAATATACAAAAGAAGTTTTTGTAATGTTATTTAAGACTTCTTAGTAAACATACAAGAAAAGTACCTGTAATGGTTACACATATTTTCTTAGAAAAAATTCTAAAAAAGACCTTTAACGGCTGCTAACAATTTCTTAGTGAAGATACAGGAGAAATATCTGTTATAGTACTAACCATTTCTCAATAAAAATACTAAAAAAACAACTCTAACGGATGGTAACAACTTCTTAGTGAAGATGCATGAGAAGTATTTGTAAAAGTACTAACCACTTATTGGTAAACTTACTAAAAAAAAAGACCTGTAACGGCTAATAACTATTTCTTAGTGAAGATACAAGAGAAATATCTGTATTACTACTAATGATTTCTTAGTAAAGATACAAGAGAATTATCAGTAATACTACTGATCATTTCTTAGTATACATACTGAAAAAGCACCTGTAATGGCTAATGACGATTTCTTAGTATGTTCACTAAAGAAGTCAATGTATGTTTACTAAGATTAATGCAGTAATGTTACTTAAGAAGAAGCTGTATTGGTTACTAGAAAAGTTCATGGAATCCCAGTTGCCTAGAGATTCTCTAGTAGTACTACAGATTTTTTTTTTTTTTTTTTTTACAGTGTATAGTAGGTCCAATAAAAAGTGTAAAGTAAAGTTCCCATGAAATGTTAGTTTATATTTTTCATGGTATAAACTATATCAGGAAATTAAATGCTGCCGATTTCGTGCCTTGCTGATCACTTGATAGGGACTTTTTCCCACTTTCATAGTCGAGAAAGCGAATTTGGTCAAAATAAGATCACGATCCTACTTGGATCCCAAAGTGAATGCACTCGTTTCTGTATATATATATATATATACTATATATATTATTTCAAATGAAAATCAGTTCAAGCAAAATAAAAGTTGGCATCCCCATCACCGTCGCGTCGGCGGCGTACAGCAGTTGTGTTACACATGCTTCAGCTTGCATGGATTTTATGTTTTTAAACAGATGACCGGAATAATCTGGGCTTTAAATGTACCTAAACTCAGTGTTGAATGAATTTATATATTTAAATGAAAATCTTTCTATACCCTCTTACATCCTTTTTTTAATACACATTGCGGATACGCTCAAAACACGTAGTTTCTTTAAAGATCGCGAAATCTCAGATTAGCTTTTGGGGAAATGAGTACTAGTCATTTGTCCAAATTGCTCCATATAATATCGCAAGTATCCAGAGCAACGGAGAGGAGTACTGCCAGTATGAATATAATCCTTGAGTACTAATTAATATTAGTCAATGTTTTCAAACTACATTATATTTGTATCTGTAGAATTATACTAATTTAACCTCTTCGCTACTGAGTGTTAATGCAGTATTATTCATTATTACTGAATTATTCCTTCTCCCATTTGGCTTCAGAGTAAAAATTTTCATTTTATTTGCATTAGTTCGAGTCTTAGACTTCGAAACATATCATTGTGATATCGCAATTGTAATTATGTTCGAGTACCATTAATAAAATGGGACAAAACGGAAGTCAACATTTGGAGACCCAGGGAGCGAAGAGGTTAAATAATGATTCTATTGCAGTGAAACCTGCAGATTTATAAACTGATATTATCTTGAGTGTATAAACTGAGTATAAACTGATATTATCTTGCATTATGAACTTTCTCATAGTTAATGACTAAGAGAAAGTTAAAAAATCAGTTTTATTTTAAATATATTTATAATAACATTTGAGGGACTCACAACCATAGTAAACCAAGTCCATTTTGTATAGCAATGCGATAGTCTGTTTAGAAGGTATATAAAATCTGTTTTTTCCACTCCCACAGAAAACCAAGTCTTTAAACAGATCATATTTATAAGAAAGTATGTGAAAACAGACTTGGTTCACTGTGGAGTGGATAAAACATATTTTATGCACCTTCTAAATAGATTATCGCATTCTTTTTCAGAATGGATATGTTCTACTATGATTGTAAACCCCTCATTTAATTATTTGATATCATTTTAAAAGCATCCCTATGCAAAAATTCGTTTCAGAAAGAAAGTTAACAGGCGGAAACAGTTTGATCTATTTTCATATGATCAAGGGATAAAATTATCCTTAATGTCGATTTTCTTAAAACTGCTATTTTGGTCATTGGACGGATGATTTCTTACAAAATGCTGGATAAAATATTATGCAATTTTCCCTGAAGGTGAAGACCGTAAAATACGCAACAATATTATGTTTATAAATTTAGACATTTAGAAATGATGACATAAATTTATTTTTAAAAATACAAATTTTTTAATTAAAATTTTTCATTTTTACTTTCTTCTATCTTCAGTGGAAGAAAGTATTTTTTTAACTTCGATTTTACACGAATTTAAACGTTTTAGGCGTTAGAAGTCCCCCCAAAACACGCTTATAGAAAATGTCTGTCTGTTCGTGTGTCATAAATCTTTCGCCATTCTAAAGTCGTCGAAAAAAAATGAAACACCCCCTACTAATTCCTCAACAAAGTATCGTAGATAAACGGTACCGAACGATGGGGAATAAAGTCTATTTTTAAATGTTGTATATAAAATTTGCTTAGGGGGCCATCTACATATTAAAACGAACCCCAACTTCATCTTTTTCAATAGCAATACCCGATTTTAACGAAATATTTCAAAACGTCGGTTCAAACTATGCCTAGATACCAAACTGCAAGTCATTCGAATGATAAGTTTTTGAATTATAAACATTCAAAATTGAGTGCTTCTAATGTTAAATTACATTTTCATATTTTCATTAATATGTCCTGAAATTATACTCCTAATGTGCTAATTTTTTGTGTAGCAATAATACTAAAATATCCAAACATAAATACAGTAAAGTCCCGATTATCCGCGAGCGGATGTCCGCGGTGCGGTTTATCCGCGAAGAATATCATATTGAAATATCAGATATAAAATCTTGATGACTTTTCTTGATTTTATTAACCAAATGTAAACACAGAAATTAAAATATTTAATAATTAAATAAGACCATTATGATAAATTCTAGCAGAGCATATCGAGAATAGCTTCATTCTCGATATAAAAATTAATCAAACTAAAAAAAGAAAAAAAACTATAGTTTACAATTTAGAATAAAGATAAGGTGTTTCCAAAGCAAGGAGCAAAGACAAGTGACTATTTTTTTTTTTTTTTAAAGGTGTAACTAAACACTTTTTGTACAGTGTGTATGGCATTGTTTCTTATTTACTTGTCTTTATTTTAGTGATTAGAGGTAAAGCAAAGGTTTCTGCTTAACTGTGCATATGTATGTATTTTAAACGTTTTATTATGTTTTTTGTATACTGAAACATAGTTTTTATGTTGAATTTTCTTTTCTTTATCGTGTTTGCACCCCATTTTCAGTCTTTTTTGGGTTATCCGCCATTTTTGTTATCCGCGGTGGCCTTGCCAGTCAATTTCGTGGATAATCGGGGCTGTATTGTACGTTGAATTTGCAATTTTTATAATTTAATGATATGAATTATGAATTATGAAATTAATATTCGAAAAAATTATGAATTGAAACCTACAATTTTTTTGATAGATTTAGATTTATTAAGTCCTGCTTTATGGAAATCCAAAATTTCACATTTTTTTTCAAGTAGTTTTTGAAACTAGATATTTTGAAATTTCTTAAGCTATCCTGTAATCTAGAAGTCGGCAGTGAATGCTTGAATGACACTTAAGATGCCTAGATGAAGGAGGGAGCTCTCTTGGTCAGTAATGGAGTACCAAACTTCAGCTTGGATATAGCCCTTAAAATACACTCATTTTAAAATAATTAATTTCTTGGAAACTTATTGTACGAATTGCAAACAAATTTATTTTTAGGCTAATTGAATGGTGTAGATTTTTATGCTGCCAGAATTGGGTTGTGCTATTGAAAATAAACAACGTTATGGGTCGCTTTAATATGTAGATACTCCCTAAGCAAATTTTATATAGATCATTTAAAAGTAGTGTTTATTACCAATCATGTGGTATCAGTAAATTTCTCCTACTATAATTTTTTGCAGAGTTAGTACAGGGTGTTTCCTTTTTTTTTAAAACTGTACCATCAAAAAGTATATGAAATTATGCATAGAATCGAACCAATTTGTTTTAAAGTTTTTGCCTATGGCAAGCAGGTCCTCCCCTAATTTGGAAAAAAATACTCCGGGAGAGGGTTCTGTAATAGCGATTTTTGGGTCACTATGAATATTGTACCATCGAAACGTGCATGAAGTTATGCATAGAATTGAACCAAATTTTTTGTGTATGTTTTCGACCATAGCAAAAAGATTCTCCATGAATTTAGAAAAATTCCGCCAGAAGCGAGCGCTGTAATAGCGATTTTTGAGCCATTTTCAATATTGTATCATCGAAAAGTGTATGAAGTAATGCATAGAATTGAACCAATTTTTTGTGTATATTTTTGGCCATGGCAAGAATGTGCTCCCTGAATTTGAAAATATCCAGCCAAAAGTGGGCTCTATAATAGCGATCCTTGTGTAATTTTCCTGATTTTTCGTAGTTCTATTGTACACCGGCGGTTCTCGAGACAACAGAATAAAGAAAATCTAGTGATTTTAATAAGTATCATGGTTGAGGTTAACTTGTTTTTACTCCAATTAATTGACTGAAGCATAAACTTAAGATGAAAGTCAAATTTTATGTAGTATTAAACTAATAAAAATAAAATATTGACATTTGTAACATCATTTTGAAATATTGAAATATATGAGATAGAAGAAAGTTTTGGGATTGAAACGTCCAACTATCTTTTCCTATAAACAAGTATTTTTTTTCCAAACGTAGAGGTGTTTCAAGTGCATATTATATCCTATTCATTAATTAAGGGGACAAGGGACCTTAAAATAATTTTTTTTATTTTTTGTAAATTTCACCTTAAATATTATTCAAGGGTACATTATATGCATTATAGCATGCATTAATCACAAAAAAATAATAAATAAAAAAAATTTATTTTTGAGAAAAAAAATGGAATTTTACGTGTCGTCTTAGAAATCTTCGAAATGTCGCTTGCGCATTCCATATCAATGAAAATCCCCAATATTTTTTATAAAAGTCTGTTTTGTATATATAAATAAAATAGAGCATCGAATTTTATACATTTGAATTTAAAGGTTAAAAAAAAAAAGGAAAGTTTTTAAAAAAATTTCGAAAAAATTTCCAAATTTCCAAATTTTTCAATTTTTTTTTTATTTTTTGTAAATTTCATCTTAAATATTATTCAAGGGGACATTATATGTATTATGGCATGCATTTATCACAAAAAAAATTTAAAAAAAAATTTATTTTTGTGAAAAAAATGGAATTTTACGCGTCGTCTTAGAAATCTTCGAAATGCCCCCTATGCATTCCATATCAATGAAAATCCCCAATATTTTTTTTAATTTGATTTATATATATAAATAAAATAGAGCATCGAATTTTATATATTTGAATTTAATGGTTAAAAAAAATTACAAATTTTGAAATTTTTTCGAAAAAATTTCAAAATTTTTCAATTTTTTTTTTTTTTTTTTTTTTTTTTTTTTTTTTTTTTTTTTTTTTTTTTTTTTTTGTACATTTTATCTTAAATATTACTCAAAGGTACATTATATGCATTATGGCATGCATTTATCACAAAAAAAAAATTAGTAAAAAAATTTATTTTTATGAAAAAATGGAATTTTACGCGTCGTCTTAGAAATCTTCGAAATGCCCCTGCGTGTTCCATATCAATAAAAATCCCCAATATTTTTAATAAAAGTTTGGTTTATATATATAAATAAAATAGAGCATCGAATTTTATATATTTGAATTTAAAGGTTAAAAAAAAGAAAAAAAAAATGAAAAATTTTGAAATTTTTAATTTTTTTTTTTTTTTTTTTTTTTACCTTTAAATTCAAATATATAAAATTCGATGCTCTATTTTATTTATATATATAAAATTCGATGCTCTATTTTATTTATATATATAAAATTCGATGCTCTATTTTATTTATATATATAAAACAGACTTTTATAAAAAATATTGGGGATTTTCATTGATATGGAATGCGCAAGCGACATTTCGAGGATTTCTAAGACGAAGCGTAAAATTACATTTTTTTCATAAAAATAATTTTTTTTTAATTTTTTTTTTGTGATAAATGCATGCTATAATGCATATAAAGTACCCTTGAATAATAATTAGGTGAAATTTACAAAAAATAAAAAAAAAATTATTTTTAAGGATTTTAAGGTCCCTTGTCCCCTTACTTTTGGCTCACTGTGACAATTCGGTTAAAAGCAATAATGCGTGATAAGTAAATAAGGTGAATTCATTTATTAAAAAAGCATTTAATTTCAAAGTAAATTGAAAAATTTAGCATATTCTTTTTTCAGAACATAAACTTTTAGAACTGTTACCGTTATATTAAGTATTTAAACTTGGAATGGAAGAATCACTCTGAGTCTTCCATTGGAATTATTGGAATTACTTTGACTCCTCCTTGATATGGCATTTTTCCAGTTACTAGCTCGTCTATAGATTGTTTCAATAAATTACTGGTATTTTAAAGATAAAATGCAGATCTGTAGGGTAATTTTCCCTTTGTTAAAAACCCCTTTTTCTCTGTTTGACTGGGCGAAAATTAGTCATCGCCAAGAATTATTGCAACCCTATTTTAATTTACTATTTTTCATTTTTGTTTTTAATGTAGATGTAATTAAATTCTGGAAGCGAGTGATCACCAGTATATGTGATCTGATCCAAGGCTTTTCTTGGTTATAATAAAATTTATTGGTATTCATTTATCCGCGTTTTTAATTATTATAGTTCTGATTTACTTTGAATGTATAAAAATCGTTCTGCATATTTTATTGAATGATGTGATAATTTCCCGATTCGAAGAATATATATTTTATCGTCTGTTCTCTGAAACTCATCACCCTTCAAACTTACTCCTTCAAGCAGACAAAATGACTCATTCTATTCACTGGTTAAATTCCCATATTTAAAAAGAAAATTATATGTGGAGTGTGGAGTTATAGAAATCCACTTTAAGGTCATTTTTACGTATAAAATGTCAAGTTTAAAGGCACTTGATTTCGGAAAGGGCCGTAGTAAAAACAAATATCTGTATCATTCAATAACGCAGCAAATATTTCCTGGAAACGAAGACTTAAAATAGCTATATCGAAAATCCTTAATGGACTACTTTTTAGATCGCTCAATAGAAAACGTTAACTAAAACAACCTCATAATGGGAAACGATTATGTTTCTAGTTATTGGATTATACTTTTAGGTTTGAAGCAGATATTATTCCAGTTTTAAGTGAAACTTATTCTTTCTTCACTCATTTAATAGCACTAATTTTGGCATCTATATAATCTATTATAGAAAGAAATGTGTTTTCTCAAATTTTTCAAACCTCACTGACGCTAATAATTAAACTTCCTTGGCTAACAAATAGTAATTTTTTAAAACTTATTAAATTGTACGTTTTACTTTGATATATATATATATATATATACAGGGTGATTCAGCTCGTCGGTGACAAACTTTAAGGATCGATAGAGCACACCTAGACGAACATTTTTGAATAGGGAATGTAGGGTCCCTGACGCGATGGTAAGGCGCTAGGCGCTTTCGAAAATTTGGGTGCCGAAATTCGAAACGTCATAAAAACTAGGGAAATGGTTAGATTTTCTTGCTTGTTGCGTCGAAATGATTCTGTTTGTTTAGACTTTCTTCAGTACCAATTTGATAAGCGTATCTCTTAAAACATGGATAGGGGGCGCTGCAGACTTTGGAGAGCTAGACAACAACTTTAAGCCCGTTATTTTGATAATTTAACACATGCTCGCCAAAGTTTATACTCTAACTTAAAGTTTGAACCCAAAAGTAGAGCCCTGCAAAAAGCGTAAGAGCCGGAATAAAATGTCAAAGTACAGGGTGGTCGAAACTCGAAGGCTCCTAGGAGATAAACAAACAGATTTCTTGACTTATGGCATGCATTTTCATGATTCTGTTTGCTGGGGCTCTCTGAAACTCAGTTGAACGGTACAAAAAGAAACATCGATAGGGGGCGCTTTGGGCAAAAAACATAATTCGTTGACATTTCGGACGCTAACTGGAAACGGGGCGCTACGATCAGTTAGAAACAAAACAAGAGAGTAATTTACTTATCATAAGAAGCTATTAAAACTGCAGTTTGTTTGTTTTTTTTAACAAACATAGCTGGTTTCAATCATGCACAATGCGCGCAATAAAATTTACATAAGGTGCTTTTTGCTGATTTATGCAAAAGATATCGTACCATATCGATATGCAAAAGATACGTAATGCGTAGACGACAACGCGAGATGACGTAGTTGTATGCGCAGACACGTCATTTGAACGTGCGGTACCTACTTAAGCTTCGGGTTACTTGTCTGCAGATCGGTAGTAGGATGGAACGGTACACAAACTCTGAATTGACTGACATGCATTTGGCGTATGGCGCTGCTGGTTGTAATGGACGAGCCGCTCAGCGGTTGTACGCCGAGCGTTACCCCAACAGGCAAATCCCCTGCCATGCCTTCTTCGCTCGAGTACACCAGAGGTTGTCCACAACGGGATCTTTCGACGGAGGCAGGCCTGAACGGGAGCGATCAGTGAGCACCCCCGACAACGAAGAGGCTGTGCTTAACCTGGTTGAGGACAACCCAGGTCTTAGCACGAGAGATATCGCCAGACATGTTGGCATTTCGCAAGCAACTGCGTGGCGCATCTTACGTTCCCGGAATCTGCACCCCTACCACATCCAGCGGGTGCAGTTGCTCAGAGAGCAGGATTTTGGCCCTCGAGTGGAATTCTCAAGATGGTACTTGGCGATGAGATCCAGGGATCCCCGTTTTGTAAACAGCATTTTGTTTACGGACGAGTCCACCTTCGGCCGGGAGGGAATGTGGAACGCCCACAACAGTCATGTGTGGTGTGATGAAAATCCACATGAAACCAGAAGCCGAGCAGCCCAGGAGCGTTTCTCAGTAAATGTGTGGGCCGGCATTCTGGGGGATTGCCTCATTGGCCCTTATTTGTTACCTGAACGGCTGACAGGTGGAAATTACCTGATTTTCCTGGATCAAGTGCTGCCGCAGCTTCTGGATGAGGCGCACGTACCCGAAGGTTCGCGTCGCCAGATGTGGTTCCAGCACGATGGAGCTCCGGCCCATTACACGAACGACGTGCGTCTCCATCTAAACGCAAGGTATGGCCAGCGGTGGATCGGGCGTGGGGGTCCAGTTCACTGGCCTGCCCGATCACCAGACCTCACCTGCTTGGATTTCTTCCTTTGGGGTTACCTGAAGGCCGAGGTATACCATACACCTGTCAGCAGTGCTGAAGAACTTGTGGCGCGCATTGTGGCAGCTGCAGGGCAGATCAGAGATACTCCTGGCATTGTTGGAAACACACACTCCTCAATGCGACGGAGGTGCGAAGCCTGCATCATGGCCCAAGGTCGAAATTTCGAGCATCTTCTGTAGTGTTATTTTTTGTAAATAAATTTCCAGTATCATTGATGTTTTTGGTCTAAATTTATTCAGAAGTGTTGAGCAGAGGTAGAAAATGTGTTTTCATTATTACTAACTGATCGTAGCGCCCCGTTTCCAGTTAGCGTCCGAAATGTCAACGAATTATGTTTTTTGCCCAAAGCGCCCCCTATCGATGTTTCTTTTTGTACCGTTCAACTGAGTTTCAGAGAGCCCCAGCAAACAGAATCATGAAAATGCATGCCATAAGTCAAGAAATCTGTTTGTTTATCTCTTAGGAGCCTTCGAGTTTCGACCACCCTGTACTTTGACATTTTATTCCGGCTCTTACGCTTTTTGCAGGGCTCTACTTTTGGGTTCAAACTTTAAGTTAGAGTATAAATTTTGGCGAGCATGTGTTAAATTATCAAAATAACGGGCTTAAAGTTGTTGTCTAGCTCTCCAAAGTCTGCAGCGCCCCCTATCCATGTTTTAAGAGATACGCTTATCAAATTGGTACTGAAGAAAGTCTAAACAAACAGAATCATTTTGACGCAACAAGCAAGAAAATCTAACCATTTCCCTAGTTTTTATGACGTTTCGAATTTCGGCACCCAAATTTTCGAAAGCGCCTAGCGCCTTACCATCGCGTCAGGGACCCTACATTCCCTATTCAAAAATGTTCGTCTAGGTGTGCTCTATCGATCCTTAAAGTTTGTCACCGACGAGCTGAATCACCCTGTATACATATATATATATATATATATGTCAAAGTAAAACGTACAATTTAATAAGTGATCGAATCTAAATAATACGATTAAATGCGGTACAGTATACCCTTACGGGTTAAATGTTATGTTCAATGGAACTAACCAGTGGTGGGATTCAAATAATTTAACAACCGGTTCGCTGCCCGAATGATTTTTTATGCGTAAATATGAAAGAAAAATGAAGTAACAGGCATTGATTATGAAACTCTTTCCAATATTATAAGACCACTGCTAAAAAATTTTGACCTTTTGGTATAGTGGAAAAAAATCCTAAAATATTCTTCCCTATAAAAAGATGTAATTTTATTTAATAAATATTTGGAAATCGTGAAACCTTGATCATAATTTCTACCAGAAAATCCATCAAAATAGTATATAATACAATAAGGATAATACAAATATAGCATAAATTTAAGCTAAAAAATTAATTCATGTCCATGACCTAAAGCTGTAATCAGATATTAAAAACACTAATTGCAGAAATTGCTCAGACATTGCTGAAGTCTGTACTCTCGTGAGAATACTCACAAAATGTCATGCATTCATTTCTTCAAAGTTAATCGGCTCTTGTGAGTGGTAGTTTTTTTTTTTTTTTTTTTTTTTTTTTTTTTTTTTTTTTTTAATGCATGCTTTATGTTAAGTTTTGTCCCCAAATTCTCAAAATTCACCGAAATATTCGTCAATTTCCTCTTCTATTATTAATATCAAGTGACTCAAATAGTATTTTTCTAATAACAATAGGGCGCACGTGAAGAAGATATATCTGGAAATTTTGTATTAATAATAAAATTTTGCTCAGTTTAAAAACATGTAACATCGTTTAAAAATTTTCATATAATAACTGCCGTGGATATTAATTATCCATGAAATGCAACAGCACACTACACATTTTCTGATTGAAACCAGCAAATATAAATTTCAAATTATTTTGGGTATCCTGTTCTCAAAACAACTTTATATTTATGACGTTGAAAAGTTTAAAAAGGTATTCGAAATTAATACTTAAATAAAACAATAAAGGATTTAGTAAAAACTAAATTATAGTATAGAAAAGAACTTTAAAATATTAAGTAGCTTGTGTCGGATGAGATACTTACATATAGTTTCTTGATAAGCGTCCTCACTTTCAATATTTTTTGTCTTTACTCTAACATTATCGGATTGTGCTTTTTCTTAACATGCAATCACTACGAAACATCGTTCATACACTTGAGAACAAATAAAATTCAAGCACTATTTTAGGACTGACTGTTTTGATGCACACAATAATACGTGCATTAAAATGTCTCTAGAATAACACATAACGGCAATAGTGACCACAATGGTTGTCTATTCCAAAATCATCTTATCAGATATTTAAAAAATTCTTATAAAAGGCATTTTGAAGACACATATTATTAGAAAATTTTGAAAGAATAAAGTTTTAAATTTAGTAAGGTACCATGGAAAGAAATTGCACATTTAATAAAAAGTTAAGAAAAGAGAGCTCGATTATTTTTTCTTTAAGCTCAAAAATGGTATGTTATCAGTAAAGTAGTTAATTTTCAGAAGCTTTGAATATACTTCAGGAGTCAAATATTAGCATTTCAGAAAATAACACAATTTTTTTCAAGTTTATATTTTTAACAAATATGATCTGAAGCCTCAAATATTACAGCATTTGCACTTATCCGTAAAAACAAAATTGAAATAAAGATTGCAAAATTTACTTTTATTTTTTTAAATATAAACGATTTTTTAAAAAGGAATTTATAAAAAGGAATTAAAATTTTGTTATCAGTACAGAGCGAAAAATTCAAGATTGATATAATTCTGTGAAGTATTTACTAAATGACAAAATTAGCGATTTTTATGAACGACCGATTGACGAGTTTCGCAACTTTTTTCTGCGACCGATTGACAAACTTTACAACTTTTTTTCAACGACAGGTTGACAAAATTCTAGATTTTTTTTCTGCAACCGATAGACGAAATCTCTGCATCAAAATGACGATTTTTTCCCTCTACAAATTGGTGAAATGACCGATGGACGAATTTCGCGATATTTTTTTTAATGGATTGACAAAATTGCAATTTTTTCAAAAGATTGACGACATTCACGATTTTTTTCTGCACAATTGGTGGAATTTGTGACTTTTTTTATGTCAGTTATGAATGAAAGTCGCGATTTCCCCTTTTCCGGCGATTAACTAACGTAATTTGCGATTTTTTACACGACAAATTTACAAAATTCATGAATTTTTTTCGCATTTGGTTGAAGAAATTTGCATTTTTTTTCAAATTTCGCGATATTTTTCCGCGAATGATTTACAAATTTCGAAATTATATTCAACGACAGATTAATGAAATTCGTGATTCTTTCTGCATGTAATTGATGGAATTTGCGATTTTTTTCTTCTTAGCGATAGACGGAATAAACGATTTTTTCTGCGACAGAAAAACTCAATTGCGAAAATTAACCCGTGAATTTTTTTCACAAGCGATTGGCGAAACCTCTAAAGGAATGGTTTATTACTTTTAAAAAGTACGAAACCATTCTTTTAGAGGTTTTTTAGGCATTTTAGACTAAATGTCATCATTATGTTTGATGTATAGTTAATCGACTTCTCTTCTCTTGCCATACTGGTACTATGTTTAACTTTGAAAACACCTTTTCCATTTCTGCTGAATTTAACAATTGTTCTGATAATATTTTTAACCTTTTGAATACTTTCAAAACTCCATAAATTTGATAAAATATTTAAAATATAGTCAAAGAAACCCTTGATAATCATTAATATTAATTATATGTATTATTGAATGCAAATAATAGTTCTTCAGCTGCTTTCCATGGGAGTATTACTTCTCCAATGTTCCAATCATCTGACAGAGAAAAAGCTGTAGTTTATTCCTATATTCAAATTGATTAAAAGTTGGTTTTAAATGTTCGGCATTTAGTAGTAATTTTTTTTTAGGTTGTTACGTTGTTTATAAAATCTTTTTTACCATTTCTCGGTACAAAAAATGGGTCAGATAACGCTGGAAATTCGGAAAATACAAAGTATTATGACGCGGCAAATTTAGACCATCCATTTTTTTTTTTTTTTTTACGATTGATAGAGCATTATTGAAAATATTTTTCTGAATATAACTTGTAGGACTTAGGGATCTTATAGAAATTTAGAGTTTGTTACATTTACGAAAATAACTACTTTGATTTAGATGAGTTCTAAGATATGAAGAACAGTATTTTTTTTTAAATGCAGTTGGAACTATACCACTAAATCTGACGATTTAACTACTTGCTAGATATCACCGATAACAAGGAACATTCTGTGCAAAAGGAAAGTACCATTTAATTCGAATATATTGTAATATTGAAAAAGCATGCCATATAGCTATGTTTAACCTAGACTGCCGGTTTGGATCCCAAAATTCTTCAAATCTACAAAATTGCATTTTTCTTTATAAAGTTGAATTTGCTTTTTACAGGACTAATGAAGAGAAAAATATATTCTATTGCAAATGAAATTTCATTTTATTAAATGAAATAAATCAGTACACGTCACAGTGTTATGTTTACAGTTAGACAGGGTAGCGGCAGCACAGACAACCATCTCATCGAGTTCACCGTTACAATTTCCGAATTAGTTAAAACTCGATTCGCATATTAAAACACAATCGGTCTGCCAAGTAATATCTTGGTGGAAAACACCTGAAAACCTGATTTTAGCTGATAACTCGTAGATTTACCATTGTGGTTTCCTGTTTCTAGTTATCCATGTTTTTATACTTTTGAGTGCAGGAAAAAACAATGGTAAATCTACGAGTCACGATCTGGTTTTCAGTGTTTTCCACCAAGATATGACTTTGCAGACCGATTGCGCTTTAATATGCTCTTGCGTTTTAAATAATTCTGGAATTTCAGCCGTAAACTCGATGAGGTGGTTGTCTGTTTTGCAGCCTCCCGTTCCATGTAGAAAGCGCTGTTGTACAGATAAACATTTAAAAAAAGTAAATTAATGTAAATGCGATTTTCGCAATTGAAGTATCATTTTAACAACCGGTTCGCCGAACTCAACACAAATTGACAACCGGTTCTACCGAACCGGTGCGAACCGGCTGAATCCCACCACTGGAACTAACGTTATGAAAAAATTAAGAAACAGTTTATTAGAAGTTTCAATATACGATCGTATTGAACATCATTTGAATTATAAATTCAATAAGGAGTTAGACCACAAGAAATTAGTAAAGAGTTATGATATCAATGAAATTAAAAGTTTAATTCTTAGGAGTGATTTTGAGGGATTAGTTAGAAATATAAAATTTATTATATTTAATGTGAAAAAACGTTTTATAGGTGATTTGTTAAACTTATTGTATTCACATAAGAGTAATTACAATATTGACTTGGCTTTGGACATTTTGAGGTACTAGGGGGCTCGGCCCCCTACGAGCTACGCTCGCCAACCCCCCGTTCAGACACTGCAGTCTCTAAAAGCACGCTAATTTGATCGGCTTTAATTGAATTTTTTTGGAAAATTGAATTATAATTAAAAAAACAAAGGCCCTATAAACGGGTTTCTATTCATTTCTCTTTGATTGGGGAATTTTACGGAAAAATCAGCTGCTGTTAAAAGATACAATGGCATTTCAAAATCATCTAATATAAAATGAATTAAGTAAACAGAGTCTTTGTCTCCCGGTATTTTTTAACAAAGCGAAAAGAAAGTCCTTTTAAATAAAACATTTTAAATATATCGTTTTTAATCTGACGTAATTTTCACCAAACTTTTCTTTCCCTTTTCAATATTCACGTGAAAATGCTTTTATTAGAAATGAAATATTATTTGCGCTGTCAAAAAAAAAAAAAAAAAAAAAAAAAAAATAGTTGAAAAGTTCATCTCAAAATATCAAGTAAATGTCTCGCGCTATTTTTAAATTTAAACTACTATTTTGCAATATTATTTTTTGTTCATTTTACGTAATAAGTGTAATGTGACGTAAATGTGATGTAATTTCTCCTATTTAAGACTTCTAACGCATGTTAATGAATTTATTACTTTACAATATCCTTTCTCTGTTAAAATTCACGTGTAATTATAGATGAAGTAATTTTCAATAAGTTCCTGCTTTTTATACGTAATTATTTAATTCTAATTTGAAAGTTTTTCTTTTCTGTTTATAATAGTCACGCGTAAATAAATTTTTAATTTGAAGCAAACATTATTGTTTCCGTTGTTTATACAGTTTGGCAACAGGTTAAATTAGTACAATTTTCTGAAATAAGTAAAAAAATATCTCTCGAAATGCTGAAAATTTGAATTTAAAATAGAAATGAAACCTCGAAAAATGAGTCAAATTAAAAAAATAAATTATTTCTGCACACCGGGAAATTATAACGTATAAAATGATCTAAAAAGTATTAAATTCCGATGTATAGTTTTTGCTCCTATAAAACTTTTTTAATGGAACGATTTTGTCCAACTTTAGCATTAAATATCTCTTAAAATAATTCTTCGATTTGAAAACTGTCTACATCAGCGTGTTTATCAAACATTTCTGTATAATACTACCAATTTTCATATTTTTTTATGCATTATTTTTCTTAATATTAACAAAGAAAGACCTCCGGTCACAAAAAATTCAAAACCGGCGGCGGCGGCGGCGGCGGTGACAGCGGGAGTTACTTTTTTTTAGAATAGAGAGATAGGATTAGATCACAACATTTGGAGGAATATCTGGGGAGAAGCAATGACAACAATAAATTAGTTAATAGAATGTATTTTGTAATGGATTACATAGAAATTTAAAAAACATGGCATAAATATGGGAAAGGTATTGAATAAATACAATGATTTGCTTCCAGATAAGGACATGGAAATTGTCAAGGTTTTTAGATATGATAAACCTTTAGGACGTATGCTTTTTAACTATAATAATTTTTCAAAAGAAATTGGTAGAAACAACGATAATAATTTATGTCATTGTTATGATCCAAGTTATCGTGATTTTGTGGATGTGGATCACGGTCATGTATTGACCGGAAATTTGGATATTGTCAAGGACAAGACATTGACGAATTATATGCAATTTGGTACAAAATTTCGTTTAAAAAGATTAAATACTAAGGATTTTATAAAAAAAACGATTAAAAATCAACGTTGATATGTTTATACATAAACTAATGAATAAATTTTGCTTACCAGAAATAGCTTCTCTGGAATGGAAACATAACATACTGAAGGAATTGTGTCCAATTTACAGCGGTAACAAACAGGGGGGATTTCGTTAGAGAATTATAAAGTATTAAAAGATTCTATTAAGGATTTGCAGAGTAGCTTTATTGTAACATATATTGATAAGGCAAATACAAACTTTGCAATTATTTGTAAAGAGCTATACCGTAATCAATTAAGACAATGTTATAATAATACACATAATTATAGGTTATTAAATACTAGTGTAAAAGAAACAGAAAGTAGAATTGATGCTTTTTACAAAAGGTTAAAATACAAACAACGTTGTAAGGAATTGCCTTATATGGTTTTGGTTCCTAAATTTCATAAGGACCCCATTGCCTTTCGTACAATTACACGTGGTTTCGGCACTTATTTGGAAGTTGCTAATAAAAAGTTTTTGGATATTTTGCAGAGTTTATTTGAAGTGGCATTAAAACAAGATTACACATGTATTATAAAAAATAGTTTTGAGTTACTTAATTGATTGAAGGGTTTGAGTAATGTTAAAGGTTTATATGTTTATGATTTTGAAGATTTATATAATAGTATTGATTTAACTGATCTTAAAAATAAAATGTTTCACTTTTTTAAGCGGTACACTATTTTGGGTAAAAATTTGGATCAATTAACAAATTGATTTAATTTTGTAGTTAATGAAAATTATTTACTCGATGGTAAACATGTGTTTCAACAAATAAGGGTTATGCCTATAGGGGGTAGTTGTAGTTCGGTACTTGCAGATATTTATTTATTTTTATACGAGGTTAATGAGACATTAAATAAGGATTTTTTAAGTTTTAGATATATTGATGATGTATTGATGGTTAGGATTAACGATTCCAATAGCGATTTAAATTTAGACTACTACCCACAAGGATTGACATTAAAGAAAACTTCATATGACGAAAAACATGTAAATTATTTGGATCTCACTATCGAAATTGAAAGGGGTGGTTTGAAGACCTGCATTTATGATAAGAGAAGGGATTACAACTTTGAAACAATAAAGATATTAAATTTTAATTCCAATGTGCATATTTCCATTTTCAGAAATATCATTATCAATAGTTTAATAAGGATTGCTAAGTTAAATTCTAATCATGATAGTATAATAAATGATATTAAAAATCTCTATCAGGATGCAATGGTCCAGAATTATCCTATTAGACTGTTAAATAGTTTGACAAACAATTTCGTCAAGGATAAAGATTACCGCGATGTTTTGCTTTTGGCGATTAAAAACATCTCCAAATATTCGTAGGCTTTATAAGGAGTGCAGTTTGGAAGTGTCGTTCTTTTCGAATTGGGTTACTGCTTTGTATGGCCAGTTTTAAAGTTTTCTTTGGTCAGTATGGTCTCGACAGATATGGGGAAAGTTGCATGTGTAATTACCGCTATAACCCAGCATGAAAGGCTTTAGCCTTGCAATCTCTCTTCAATGGATGTTTTCTGTTTGTTCATAGTTTTGTTAGTAAGAATTTTCCTTGGTTATTTTGTTAATTTTTCTCAGTAGTTCAGTAGTTTTGGGATTGGATGTATAGTATGTGTTTTTGGTACTATATATATACATGTATATATGGTATAAATATTTATGTATATATGGTATAAATATTTATGTATATATGATATATATAATATAGGGGAGACTAGGATCGGTTGACCATACGAGAGCCTTGACCCACACATCAATATTCATATTTAAAAAAATTTCAGAGTTTTATCAATAAGTGTCATCAAAAACTACTGGAGTGCTGAAACAACACTCTTTGTTTCATAGAGATAATCGAAATAGGTGTGGAAAAATCAATTGTGATGCGTTTTCAACCTAAAAGTTGTGCAAAAGCACAACTTTAGAAATATTTTTAAAGCTTTTTTCAAATAAATTATATCATATAAATTTAAGTAAGTAGGTTTAATGTAATGCAGAAATATCGAGCTTTCATTCCAAGCATAAAGACTGTACAGTAAGTTAGGCTTAACATAACAATGTGGTATTCAATAGAAAAGGTCTATGTAGGGAGGCTTGACCCATTCAATGTGAGGGAGGGTTGACCAGATGCTCAAGACTCCCTTAATTAAGCGGTTTTGGAAATCTTTTATTATACACTGTGCATAATGAAAAGTTAATGGTATATACATAAGAGAATCCAAGTTATTCAGTAAAGCTTCCGTAAAATGGTGTGATGGGAAAGAAAATGTTTAAAACTGACTATAGAAAAACGTGAAAATTTGCTGGAAAACCGAAAAATTTATACGAACTTTTTTTAAAATTTAAATATTGCTTACAATATGTAAATAAAAACAGTGGAAAAGACTGGAAAGGATAAAAGCAGCAGTTTCAACCCTTTGAGGGGCTGTGGTATGTTTATAAAACCACTTAATTTTAATTCCGAAACATCAGAATGACACCAGAATTTTGCTAAAATCTTTTCATTTAACATGTATGTGAAATATAGCCTTTTTCTTATTTCCAAATAAATTTGTTCATTAATTCCGGTGCCAGTCATTTATTTCAACATTTTAGTACTGAAAGTACTTTGCCCCTTAAAGGTTTAAAACATGTTAATGATAAGTTAAGTGCTCATGCGGTTGCAAAAGAACATTGCATCGATAGAAAAAAACTTTCGGAAGGTATGTAGAAAAAATTCATCAGGGTGAATACAGTGAGATGAAGCCAAACTATGTGACAACTAGATTTGTCAGATCGAGTATCACAAAAAATAGAACATGTAGATAAAAAAAAGCGGGACAGTGGCTCTTAAATCCGGACATAATAACATGAAACACTATGAAAACGGAACCTGTCTCTAACAGAATACTGTCTTAAAAGTTAATATTTCCTTTTCCCTGCTGTACAATTATACCTGCTCAGACAAAATCCTGTTTAAAACAAAATTTTCTCATCTGACTTGCGATCGCGTCTTAACAGATTTGTTTAAGCCTCATATTTAGGAAAAAATATTTTTTTATAACAACTAAAGGATGTAGAATAAAGTTATTTTGCTTTTTTTAAACTGATTTTATTTCTCTTTACAAATAGTGCAATATAAAACAAAGTGGGTCAAGCCTCCCTTATAATAGGTCAACCCTCCCATATGTAGGGAGTCTTGACCCATTATTTTTTCATGAATAAAATCAATCATTTTTCAAATTTCCTATATGTTACACTTATGTAGCAATTTTATTTTGATAACTGATTGTATATCGAATAAAATGATATGTAAAACTTTATTCTATGTTCAATATTTAAAAAAAAAAATCATTTTGTAAAAAGAGGTCCAACCATCCCTAGTCTCTCCTATATAACATATGTACCGATAAATATACGCTCCTCCTAAATGCATTTAAATAAATTTGCTAATAAAAGAAAATATTGTACAATATTATTTACTATTTGTTTCACCTATTTTATTTTTTATATGCACACATTTTAGAATTTATGAAGTTATGGAAAAAATCATTATTATACCAAATTTAAAAATAATATTTACTCTTGATCTACATTAAGTTTGCCAGCATCCGTACATTGTTATCTTTTTTAAAATCAGAAATAATATTATTAAAATGAAAATAATAATAAGAAGAAATTTAATGACATAATGCGAGTTGTTTAAAAAAATATCCTTTTTCAGAATCGATTACAAGTTATGCAGTGTATAAAATTAATTAGTTGCAACACGTTTTTAAAACCTTTAGTCTGATTTCTATTTTTAAGATAGTTAAATAGATTTCTCTTTATTATATTTCTTTTATACAATTAACTACGTTTAAATAAAAATTGTGACATTGGCATCGACATTAACATTGTCCAATTGCTTAATTTTACTAACTGAAAAGTATTTGGAAATTACTTTTTAATATTTTCTATTATTTGTTTCTTGTTCTTGTATACAATAATCTAATTAATAATGACACATTTTTAAGTGTGTTTTAAGCTACTTTTTTTTCTTATTCGTTGAACGTAATGTTTGATGCATTTATTCAAGCATTGTATGCATTGGAAATAAATTATGAAAAATTATATATATTGTTTTTACGAAAGTAATGAACGTTCGCTCGTATTCCAATTATTTCATGAAGTCTTGTGTATTATTATAGTTTTAATTTTTATTACCGTGAAATTACTTCAGGATTTCATATCGTATAAAAAATATCATTTGCTTATGCGGCTACCTGCCAAATTCCGCATCATAATATACATATTTTTTAATGGAAATATATTATTAGAGTTAAAATTCTGTAATAAAAATCAATAAAACATTCATTTTATTTTCCAACAGGAAGAAACACTAAAAAAAAATTATATAAAAAATATTTTTTTTCAATTTTTTTACGATGTCACAAATATTTGCTTTTCATTATTTTCATGTTGTTTTTTTTTCAGCCTTTTTGTTTCGTAAATGAACATTTTAATGTAGCCAGTGGTTAGGGGGTTGAATTTGGGATTAATTAGGCGCAACGTGGAAATTATTTTAAGCAATTCATTTTAGATCTAGAATGAACCTACTAAAATTTGCCCGTTGTACTAGGTGAAATTTAGCCAATATATACAGATTTTCAGTGGATTTGTTTTTATATAATTACCATAACAATCCTTCTATGTATAAAAAAATTAACTATTTGGAAACGGACCAATGAAAATCTGCGTAGATCTTCCCGCTACGCCGGCATCCAGATTTTTTGTGACCGGTGGTCTTTCTTTGTTAATATTAAGAAAACTGTTTCATACAAAAATATGAAAATTGGTCATGTTATAGAGAAACATTTAACAAATACGCTAATGCAGACATTTTTTAAATCGAATAATTGTTTTAGGACATATTTAATGCTAAAGTTGGTCAAAATCGTCCCATTAAAAAAGTTTTATAGGAGCAAAAAATATGCATCGGAATTTAAATTTTTTTAGATCATTTTATACACTAGAAGTTCCCGATGTGCAGACTGCAAATATTCTTTTTTAATTTGACTCATTTTTTCAAGATTTATTTCCATTTTAAATTCAAATTTCCAGCACTGAAAGATATTTTTTACATATTTTAGAAAAGGGTGTTATTTTGAACTGTTGCCAATTGCAAAAACAGCGCAAAGTATAATATTTCCTTCAAATTAAAAATTTATTTTCACGTGGATGTTATAAAGAGAAAAAAAAAACTTTCAAATTAGAATTAAGTGATTAGGAGGTAAAAATCAGGAAAATGTTGAAAATTACGTCATAAAAATTATAGTTATACGTGAATTTTAAAAGAGCAAGAAATTTTTTAAATAATAAATTCATTATTAAGCTTTAAAAGTCGCAATAGGGGGAAATTACGTTATATTAAATCCAAATAATTAACAGTTGGCAAAAGAGTTTAAATTTAAAAATATATTTCAACGAGACATTTATTTCACATTTTGAGATAATCTTTACAACTATTATCCTGAATTCTATGACAGCGTTAACAATATCCCCTTTCTGACAACAAAAGAATTTTCATGTGACTATTAATAAAAGAAAGGAAACTTTGGTGAAAATTGCGTTAGATTTAAAACGATACATTTCGAATGTCTTATTTAAAAGTACTTTCTTATAGCATTCTTTAAAAATACCGAGAAACAAAGACTCTGTTTACTTAATCATTTTACATTTGCTTATTTTATACATTTTAACTAATTTTATTTTATTCAAAGACAAAAAAGCCATTGTATCTCTTAGCAGAGGCTGATTTGAAATTAAATCTAAAATCAAAGAAAAATGAATGAAAGCCCGTTTACAGGGAGATCGTTACTGTTTTTTTACATTATAATTCAATCTTTTTAAAGCCGATGAAATTAGCGCGCTTTTAGATTCTGGGGAGTCTGAACGGGGATTGGCGAGCGTAGCTCGTAGGGGGCAGAGCCCCCTAGTATCCTAAAAAAAAAACTCTATTAAAAACATTGTTTATAGAAATATTGTTGAGCTTAAAAGTTTGAGTAAAATAAGTAGCTACACATAATACGTTTGCTGAATATTAAGCTCACAACTCTATTTCATAGTTTTCCCTAAATCGAAATTCAAGATCTTAAGGACAGAACAGACTAATTTAATCATCAAATTTTTCTATGACACATTTAAAAAGTGTAAATGTGTTAAATGTTACATTATGGATGCTAAATATTAATTATGCGATGTTTGAAATAAATACAATCGGTTTGAATTTTTTGTCAATAATATTATCTTACTCGCAGATCTCTATAATATTGTGTATACGTTAAAAAATTTTAAAACATCTTTCTTTATCAATTTTTGCAATTTTTAAACAATATTCACGTCTTTTTTTTTTTTTTTTTTTCATTTATTATCAGTTCCATTTGTATGTTTCACATTCTCTTCACATTTGGAAATATGTTTTTAAATGCAACTGCCGTTGTTTTGTCTTTGGTTATATATCGAAGTAACACAAGGAAAAAAATTCTTACTCTACGAAGATATTGTATAATCACCTAAGAGAATATACAATAACCTCTGTACTCACGATTCCTAAAATTGTTCTTTATCTTTAGAAACCTTAGAAACTAATGTATTTTCGATGTTTACAGAAACATTTAAAGAAATTTTCTTTCTATTCTAAAAATTCTATTGCTGCCACTGATTTTAGAAGTGATTTCTTCATTACTGTATTAACAAATTTTCTCATTCTGGAATATTGGATTTAGGATACTATAAATTTTCAATTAATTATTTGCAGCTGCGTAACTGATCTGCTAGTGTAACAAAATATTAATAAGTTTAATTTTAATGGAAATGGAAAATCAGTTCTTTGTTATTCAATGTATCTTATGTGTATGTAAAACATGGTTGTTGAACGTGAACTGTTTACTTAAGAATTGAAATATAATTGAAAAAAACCTGTAGTACAGGTTGATAAAACGTACTGATACACTATAAAAACCACTCTGAATAATTTATGAAGACTAAGAGCAACATAATAAACATTATTTTTATAAAGGACCCTTAAAATCTCCAAAAAATATTACTTTCTGATGTTTCATAATCACAAAAGAAAATATACAGTAACATCTTCCGATTTGCCCACGTATCTTAAAACTTTTCTCAAATAAACGAAAACATACAATAATAGGTTCCGATTTGTCCACGAATCTTAAAACTTTTCTTAAATTTAGTTAAGAAAATTTTTAGATCCGTGGGCAAATCGGAAGATGTTATTGTATATTTTCGTTTGTGGTTATGCAGGGTCTCCACTCTCAACTGTGTCTAATGGCTAACTCCTAACTCGTCAGTCCTAAACATATAGTTCCTATTAGAAAAGGTTTTAAATTAGACAAAGATCATGGAAGACGGTAGTAATCCGAGTGACGCAGCCTTAAGCCTAAAATCGTATCGTAGAATTCGTAGATGGCGGAACTCATATATATGGCTAACTCGACATCAAAGTAAACGAGAAAAGCCGGCATTTAATAACTCAGCAGATATAGGTCCTATTGTTCTGATTTTTTTAGAACAGTCTTATATCTGCAGTCTAATCCTATTCTGAAATTTTTACATTTCTACGTGCAGTAAATTTTGAGATCGAAATACCCATTTTTAAAGCGAAATCGATGGAACGCGATGGAACATTTTCCTAATGTCAAATTCTGGAAAACGGCTGGGGCGATTTTCATTAAATTGATATATTATATTAATCTGATTAAGATGAAGTGAATAACACATTTCTTTTTTCTAGGAAAACTCGTTTTATTTTTGACATTTTCGTTTCCCGTTAATACAACAGTCAACCATTCAGAAGTCAACCATCTCTCTGATACTTTTCTCGTCTGTGATTAGTGAGTAGGTTTGACGTCACTTCGTAAGTGTGAGGACTCTTAATCCATCTGACCAATTGGTGCAAAGTGCTGTTAGTTTGAATAAGTAGATAATCAGAAACAAAATTTGCAAAGTCATTTTAGGTATTTTAGGTTACAGTTAAAAATCTGAATATAGGCAGTAAATATTTTTTTAAATATTAAAATATTAATTATTATGTGTTTTAAAATATTAAATATATTAAATCAAATTTCGATTCAGATTAGCTTTCTTTTTTCTGATGAAGAAATTTCACAATTCTGCTTTTTGACAAAAAAAAAAAAAAAAAAAAAAAAAAAAAAAAAAAAAAAAAAAAAAAAAAAAAATTAGATTTATTTTTAAAAATGGGGAAAATTTTCTTTTAATTATTTATATTCTATATAATTTTTATTTATATATTTTTTAAATTATTATATTCGTTAATATCTGTAACCTAATATTCCCGATTGTTAAATAAAATTTAAATAATTACTTTTTCAGTAGAAACAACTCACATTTTGAATTTTATTTATTAATTGTAATTACCTGGAACTAAAGAATGAAACTTAAATCGACATATTAAACTAGTATTTCACAAGAATAATTATGTAAAGCACAAAAATAAAATTAAAAAAAAATGTTTATTATATTATCTTAATCAGAACTGAAGTATAATATTGAAATTGAGATACCGAAATAATATCTCCTGTAATGTTCATTTTCGCATGTAAATATATCTGCACTACAGGATGCATATGGGGCATTCTCACAATCTTTTGACTTTCATGTCCCTGAACAATATTTTTTATTTTAATACAGCTTTTTTGTGTTTTTATTTAAATTTCATATACTGGGGAACATTCTATTGCATTATTGTACAACAATATTAACGCAATAAATAAGTTTTGGACGATGTTGGGTGTCCAAAGACCTGGAAAACTACTATACCGTACCGTGTCCCTGATGCTGATTTTTAAGTTTGGAGCTGTCTGGATAAAATTGTTTTAATAAAAATAATTCGATGTAATTTTTTTCTGAAGCTGGAACTACTATTTTATATAAATATGTAGCTAAAAATTAACCTGCACACATTTTTAGGGTTGTTATTATTTTTTAAACTCTGTCCATGGGTTTTAGATTCCTTTCCATACCTCTTATAAAATTATACAGAAAATCTTTTCAGATGCAGCCCCATAATTTTTTTCAAGTTTTTTCTCATGCAGAAGTATGCTAGAGAAAAAATGTCTAAAATTGTTTGACAGGAAATTTACTGTAGAATTTAAATCAGCATTTAAATATCAATTTCAAGCACCGTGGCTTTATTGTTAATCTCACCGTCCCCAAAGTTTATTCCTGCACTTTTCGAGATAAATTTAATTTTTTTTTAATTTAATCCAATGTTAACAACTGTTTCTAATAATCAATAAACATTGTGGCTGTCACTTAGTCTTGACTTGATTTTCCCAAAAATAGGTTGTAATTTTCCTTATCGTTCCATCCTACCGTCCCGATTTTCCAATAACTTCCCCCTTTTTTACCTTACCGTCTCTTCTTTAACACCACTTTAAGACAATCGTATACAAAAATTCTGTATTAAAAGTACTACATTGTTATTATTTCTTATTTTAATGTCCTGTGGGTACTATGCAAATTCATTATAAGTGAAAATTAGATGAAAATAAAAAGTTAAAGTGGTAAAAATGGTAAGGAAAATTAAACTCGCAAGTTTAACTTAAACCTCAGTTAAATAAAAAAAATTTCGCTGCTCACCATTTTTTCTTTATTTTGAATAATGAATCATTCGTCTATCAGATTAAAGTGTTATTTTAGCAAGTTTAATTTTGTCAGATTTTTCTTCCCAAAAGTCAAAAGATTGTGAGAATGCCCAGAATTTTTTTTAATAAATATTAGAAAAAAATATGCAATATTTCATTTTTTAGACAGCGAAAGTTATTCCTTAAATCGGGATTATAAATTCTTTAAATTGATTTTTTTTTAATTTACCAAGCTGTTTATATCTTTTTTTACTGTTGCATAAATTGACATGCAAATAAATTGAAGTTTTATACTTTTATCTTTGTGGGAGGGATAGGAGGGATAAGAGCATAAAATACAAAATATGTCATGCAAATTTATTTTTTAAAATATATTTAAATTGTTTTTTAGTTTCACAACAACAACAAAAGAAAAATACCTTGCAAACTTCCCATGCGTTTACAGAAAAAAATAAACTAAATAAAACCTGAAATTAAATAATTCAGTTGGCTAAATAATTTATTAAACCATTGCCTAGCATTTAAAAAATGTCAAGGTACAAAATATAATTAAAATCTGTTTCTGAAATAATTTAAGTTCCTAGTTAATACATCAATAATTAAATGATTTTCTGCATGGTAACGTCATCTATTGGCTTAATGCAGCATTAACAATAAATGGGAAATGTATTACAGAAAGAATTAAGTGAAATAAAACCTCAAATTAAATAATTCAATTGGCTAAATAAATTATTAAACCGTTGCCTAGCAATAAAAAAAACTTCAATGTACAAAATATAATTAAAATATGTTTTTAAAGTAATTTAAATTGCTTGTTACATGAATAGTTAAATACATCAATAATTAAATGTTTCTCTGCATGGTATCGTCATCTATAGGTTAAATTCCGCATTAACAATAAATGGAGGGAACATATTACAATAAAACTTTCTTTTCAATAATGGGAGCAGTAATAATGTATTTTATGCATTTTATACAGTTGTATCCAGCAAATCTAATATCCTCCCACCACAATGCAACTAAAAATTGAACATATATTAAGAAAAAAAACATATTAAACTGGTTTTTAAGTTCAGTTGTTAATGAACTTTTTAAACCATGCATAATTATGATTTATAATAATCCTATAAAGATGCAATTCAATGAAAACTCAAATTAGTTGATAATATGCAGTGATTAAGAAATGCAGTGATTAAGATTCTTAATATTTCAGAACAGGACCTAATTTACGATTTAAAAAACGCAGTTAGAGTTTTGAAAGAAGTACCTAACAATTCAACAATAGCTTAACATTTTTTTTAACTCTATGTGTGTTAAATACATTTATATACTTTCTTTTTTTATAATTCTTGTCTGTAATACAGCAGTAAAATGATGCTTTCTTTATTTTATTTGTAGTTATTCATTTTTGAATCATTTAAATGTAATCATCTTTTATTGATGACTTAAAGTACAAAGGGGGGGGGGGGTGATTTTTCACATTTGGTAGATAGCGAGATTTTATTGACATTTTATCTCATATTGAAAATCTAAATCCCACATCTTTCAAATTTTTAATTCCATCACCCTTTGTCCTGCCTTCCCATTTCTCATTAGCTTTGCATATCTATTTTATGATACTGAAAACTGAAAATATTACTTTACATTAAAGTAGCAATAAATGCTTAGTGTTATGTCACATGTTGATAGATTAAAAACTTACATGATGGAAAATTATTTCTTAAAAAATAAAAAATCAGTAATTTCCCAAATAAATTTTATATGAAAGTATTTTTTTTTTTTTTTTTGCTTAATATGAGTAATATTTCTTGATATTTTTCATAAGAAAGTAAACTTTTTCCATAGTAAGTTTTAACAAAGCTTTCCAACAAGCTTCATTCCTTTTTGTGAAACAAACCATATCCCCCCTACTCACATTTTGTACATTACTTCCATATGTTACTAAAAAGTTCTTTAAAAAATCAAATAGCACAGCACTCTTTACAATTGAAGTATCAGGTATGCTTTTTTGAAAGGGGGTGGGGGGATTAAAGAAAAAAAATCAAATAGCGCAGCACTCTTTACAATTGAACTATGAGGTATGCTTTTTTGAGGTGTGTGTGTGGGGGGATTAAAGGTGAATGGAAATCACGATTATGAGTTCCTATTATTAGTCTTTAATTTTTTTTAAAATATTTTTATTATTAACTTAAAAAAAGTAATGATATCAATTGAAAAAACCCTTCACAGGTTAAAAGTTTGTGACGCAGCACTTTATCTTATTGCTATAAGAATTTTAAATGTGGAACTTAAAAATAATCATATCAAATTTTAAGTCACGCTATATTATTTATTTCATCATTTAATTTTTGTTTTATTTATAATTGCATGCGTAAGAATTATGATAAATTTTAAAAGGATGTATAAAAATTTATTCATTGATGCGTTATCATTTACATCTTTCCAAAAATTCAAACAATTAGTTTTAAAAGATATGATATCAAAATTTAAGTGACGTCTTGATGTAGCCTTAAACAATTTGTTTTAAAATTCAATTTTGATTGTTTTTGGCGAAATATATTTACACATCTAACCAAAACTTCTAATTTTCCAATACACTATTAAAAATATCACTTTCACTGAACCTATATAATGTACTGTAATGTATTTATATGAATAAATTGATTTATCTTTTGTGCCACACTATCCAAAATCAAAAGTAAAATTTATGTAAATAATTTCTTTGCGTCATTGTATCCAAACTAGGCGAAATCTATTCAAATGGATATTATGACGCAAAGAAATCATTTACATAAATTTTACTTTTGATTTTGGATAGCGTGGCACAAAATATAAATCAATTTATTCATATAAATACATTAAAGTGCATTGTATAGGTTCAGTGAAAGTGATATTTTTAACAGTGTATTGGAAAATTAAAAGTTTTGGTTAGATGTATATATATATTTCGCCAAATCGAAAACAATTAAAATTGAATTTTAAAACAAATTGTTCAAGGCGTCATTTAAATTTTGATATCATATATTTTAAAACTCAAAGTTTGAATTTATGAAAGATGTGAATGATAACGCATCAATGAATAAATTTTTATACATCCTTTTAAATTTAACATAATTCTTACGCATGCAATTATAAACAAAACAAAAATAAGATGATTAAATAAATAATACAGCGTAACATAAATTTGATATCATTATTTTTAAGTTCCACATTTAAAATTCTTATAGCGATAAGATAAACTGCTGCGTCACAAACGTTTAACCCGATTAAGGGTTTTTTTAATTGGCGTATTTTAAAAGAGATTTGTGACAATAAAAATAATTCTTAAAAAAATACGAAATTTAAATTTTATACGATGCCCCGGTCCTATATGTTATACTTAGTAATAATATCGTAGTACACTAAGAATTTAGACAAACGAAAGTCAAATTATTCTACTTTTAAAACTGATCGATTAATAGCTGTTTTGAATTGTGCATCTTTTTTCCTGCGAAACAGGGATCATTCACAAATTTACTAGAAATGTAAATAATCCTCAGATATATATAAAAAAAATTGTTGAAAGTAAAATTAACATTAGAATATAACTTTGCAATCTGTTTTCATTCTGACATATCAAAGAAAAATATACATCTTGTATTAAATATATAATTTAAACAAGAAAGAAAAATCATGCATAGACATAGATTATGAAACACTTTCCAAAACACTTTGAAAGCTTTAATAAAACTTCGTTATTTAGGGAAATAAAGTAAATAAGATAACTAAGTAAACATTTAAAAATTGATTTCAGCAGTTACCGTCCATAACCAAATATGTATTCCAATTCTTTTCAATAGCCCTGTATTTGATCTGTATGTTGATAGATATACTACATAATGGGAAAATTTATTTTGCACGAAAACGCATAACAGGTTGAAATTTCTCTTTTAACAATTTATACTAAGAGATGGAAACATACACACCATGTCGTATGCATAAATATAGGGAACATAAAAGCGCTTATCATAATTGAAAATGCATTTGAAGCAATTACCGATAATGTAGAGTACTTCTGATACAATATAGTATCTGAAATCTTTTGTATGTCCCAGTAAATGATATGCACATAGTTGATGCACATGGAATAACTTATAGTAAACCTCAGCGACGTATATCAATTTCATTATATAGGGTGCAATATGTTATCTATCGCCGACCTTTAATTTCTCAACCGTTGGTCGTAGACATATAGTTCCAATTACAAAAACGTTTCAAATGAGCTAAATATTCATGCTGTGGCATTATTTAAAGTAAAAAATCAATTTTATAAAAATTACGAAAACTAACTTTTTATACGGTCCCCAGTCCCTATAGTTATATTTAGTAAAAGTTTACTCATATCATAACATATATAACGCAAAAAGTTTGACATCTGTACTACAAAAATTGACCCAGTTATAACATTTCAAAATTTGAGATTTTTGCACATGATTTTGTCTTTCATTAAGGGATCAGTTAAAAGATGAATTAAAGTAATTCAAGATCAAAATCAGAGTGCAATGTCCTTTTTACGGCGAAAGCACCTTTAGCCGGTATCACCAATTCGGGGAATCACCAAATACGGTTATTTCATCTAAAATTTTGAGCTAACATTTATGGGTCGAACAACATTCAAAAGTACCGACGATACCGACTAAAAGTGGCTTCGCGGTAAAAAGGATATTGCACCCTGAGTTTGATCTCGAATTACTTTAATTCATGTTTTAACTGATCCCTCAATGAAAGACAAAATCATGTGCAAAAATCGCAAACTTTGAAATGTTATAACTGGGTCAATTTTTGTAGTACAGATGTCAAACTTTTTGTGTTATATATGTTATGACATCTGTAAACTTTTACTAAATATAACTATAGGGACTGTGGGACTTTATAAAAAGTTAGTTGTCGTAACTTTTATCAAATTCATTTTTGACTTTAGATAATGCCACAACATGAATATTTACCTCATTTGAAACGTTTTTGTAATTGGAACTATATGTCTACGATCAACGGTTGAGAAATTAAAGGTCGGCGATAGATAACATATTGCACCCTGCATATGAAATAGTGTAATATAATTAAAATACGAAGCAAACAATACCCCCCTTCCTCATATAGCACGTAACGGAATATTATGTATATATTATGTAACGGAATTCCTTTGTGTGACTCTGTAAATGAACAATAAATATACTTTGCACCGCATATTCAACAGAATGCATATTTTAGTGCACTTCATAAATGCATAAAATTTCTGTTATGTTTGGATGCTTATAACTTCATTAATACCAGAACCGAGGGACTTTCGGTATACCTAGAACCGCGGAGCGGGTCATTTTGACCCTCGATAGAAAAAAATATGGATATATGCACAAATGTTTAATTTAGTTAGCTAGGACATTATATTTTCATATAACAATCAATATTTATCACTCTTTACATGACATTTTATGTATAAGTCACCAGAAATTACCTAACACTTTCGAAATGATATAATTCATAATTGTATTTTCTTAAGTATAATAACATATATTTCAAACAAAAATAAACTTAGACTTCATACTTTTAATAGAAAATAGATTATCTCATTTGAATAAGTTTAGACATAATTTCTAAGAATAATTTAAAGAAATATATAAAACAAATACCAGTTAATTACTAGTTCTACATATTTGTTTATTCCATGCTATTGTATGCATCCAAAACGTGGTAATAAATTTCGTATATATACTGCAAATGTGTGAAAAAAAAATCCTGAGTTTTCTTTTCAAATTTTGAAGTGCGACATCGGTCTCGTTTATGTTTGTGGTTTTCCATCGTTTCAGTGGTTGATTCACAGCCAAATCACGCCTTTGTTTGCCTTGAGAAAACAAACTTTTCTCGTAATTGTTCCACTAACAAGGGCACCACCAAACATGATGCGCACAGATTTTGATGATTTCAAAGTATGTTGTAGGGGTCATACCACTAATTATTCAGATGAAAGGATTTCTTCAAATGGGCTTTAGTTTTTGAAAAAATTGAGGTTAAAGTTCAGCGCATATTTCAAATACCCATTAGTATGACTTGCTGTACGCGAATTCGTGGCTCAGCGGTAGCGTGCGAGCTTACGGACCAGGACTTTGCGGGTTCGATTCCACCCTGGGGCCCTTTTTTTTTCAATTTTATTATTTACTTTTATTTACTTTTTTACTTATTTATTACAGGCTTTAGCTAATGCAACAGCATTCATTCTTTTTGTACCACAATGGAATATAATCGCGTGGTTCAGGTGCAAATTCTTCAGGTACAAAATTCTCACGCTCTTCATGAAATCCCGGATACTATAAAAAAATATTTAAAATTCAATTGTTTGATTTCGATTTTTTTTAACAATGAAATATAACGAATATATATATATATATATATATATATATATATATATATATATATATATTTTTTTGCTGAAGTAAAAAATCATACCTTTGTAAATTCGTTAAATTCATCTTTTTCATTCAATATCAATTTATCGGCCTCAATAATTTGTCGATCTTCTAATATTTATAAAATTACACCATGAAATTCGCCAGGCATACCAATAGAAGCACATGATATTTCATCCGGAGGAGAACTTTTAAACAGATCATCATTTTGTAACAACGTCTCGCAATATTTTAATGCATTTGTAATGCATTTGTAATGCCTTTTTGTTTCTCTTCCAAACGAGAATTTTCCGCATCAGCTCTGGTTCTTTCCATAACACAATCTTTAGCATTCAATCTGTCACAATCTGTAGTCTTCTTTTAATTTTCATACCGAAATTTTCCCTATATATAACAATATTTCAAATATTCTAATTGTCTGCAAAAGAAGCTAAACGAGATCAATAAAAGAAATTTTTATTTATTCCAATATTACCGAGAAAAGGAAAGCAGACGATTAAAAAATATATGTATCGTAAATTTTATCTCATTAACAGACGATTTTTGCAATCCATTTGAATTTTTATGAATCACGTAGAGAGTGTTTCTATTTGCTATAATAATAAAAAAAATATTTTTAAATGTAATTTTTTATTTGTGCAAACGAAAAATGATGTTGAGGTTGAACTTTAAAGATAAATGTATTTTACAGAGTATAAAAAATTAGTACAACTGGTAAAAAACTTGTATTTAAGCATCACTGCATTAATATTTTATTACTCTTTCGGAGATATGCATTATTTGAATTATCTAATCCGAAATACGTTTGAGAAATTGCACCTGAAAATTATTTTGTATAATTTATACAAGAAAAGGATAAATTTTCCTTTTAAATTACATAAAGTTAAAAAAAAAAAAGATAGAAAAAAGAAAAATCATTTTATCAGAATTGTGCTTAAAATAAAAAAAATGTAAATAATAATTAATTTGAAAAAAAGTTTTAGGCATAAATTAGTTTTGGAGTTTTGTAAAAAATTTTTGCAGAAATTTTAGTAGAGTTTTGTACAAATATTAGTTTAAAAATTGAAGAGAAAAATAAATTGTCATGAAAAATTCGAAAATGAAAATGTAATTTATTAAGAAAATATCAAAGTTCAAAGCTGTAGAATGCCCAATTCTGCTTAAAAATTTTAACGTATAAAAAATATAAAAATAAGTAAAAAAGAAAAAAAAAGCCTCGAAGTGGAATCGAACCCGCAATGTCATGATCCGTAAGCTCGCACGCTACCACTGCACCACGAATTCACGTTCAAAGAGTCACACTAATGGGTATTTGAAATATACGCTGAACTTTAACCCCCAATTTCTCAAAAACTAAGGTCCATTTGAAGAAACCCTTTCATCAGAATAATTAGTGGTACGACCCATACAACATACTTTGAAATCATCAAAATCTGTGCGCATCATGTTTGGTGGTGCCCTTGTAAGTCTTGAATAAATTTCCATTTTCTATGAGGTTTTCCAGTAATGGCTTTGCAAAAAACTCAAGCATTGATAGCAGCAAGACCAAAAATAGTATAAAATACATACCCTTGACACTTACGGGAAGCATATTTGAGAATATACTTCCTTGTCTTATGGTCAATCAAATCTACACTGAATTTAGTTGCGTTGCAGTAAGAAAGTGCATCAGTGTTTTTAGAATTATGTAACACTTCAATAGCTGGATGTAGACTACTGAGCAACAAAACAGTTTTATATTTACTCCCCTGGTAAACAGCTAGACTTATGTCATTATGCGTTAGCACAGTAGTCGCATGCAATTCCGATTTTGACATTTTTATAGACATATTTTTCTTCTTGAACGTTTTACAATATCAGGGCTGGTGTTTTTTTATTTCAATGCTTTTGCCAGCTCCAGTGTTATAGTATTATTGTTGTAGTGTTATTGTTAGTAGTATACACATTATTGCGATGAGAAGGCCCAGAGAGTACTAGGGCTCTGGTAGAGTCGTCGTCACTATCATGTGCTTCATCAGAATTCAAATTTCCCTCATTTGCAGGCAGAGTTTCATCCACGCTATTAAAAATAGAAAAAAAATCATTGTTATCACTTTTTGAATCATTTTTACATTAATTGTTGCAATTATTTCAAGGCTTCTTTAACCCTAAGTTTACGACATCGCGACTTCTTGTCTATACTTACAAAAAATACAGAATAGAAGCAATTTCAAGAATTTTTATAAACATATATTGTAAATTTACACTACAATCGACCCATCTTCACAGCGAACATATATGGCTTTTAATCGAAAATCTCCACTATTCCCTCTCCTGGTTCTGACCATTAGAGTAATTTAGGGTGAGGCAGATATAATTTTCCCTTACTTCCAACAAAATGCTTCATTTTTTTGTCATCTATGCGTAAAAACATACAACGGGTCAATTGGACCAGCTTAGCGGTTCTAGGTATAAATGGTTATAACTGGAAATTTATTTAAGTTATTCGTTTTCAAATTAGATTAGTTGTTGTTTAAATTAAAATATTAAAAGTCACGGGGGAAAATATTTTTTTCAATTTATATTTTTCACGCAGTGGTAATTGAAACATCGATTTGGGTGAAATTGACCCGCTCCGTGGTTCTTGTGTTAAAGATCATTTGAAACGATTTTCTCCTATTAGCCGTAATGTAACGGAATACTTTTGACTGTTCCCAAAGAAACTAAACATGCTACAAACTTCAATTGAAATAGAGAGCGTGCTATGGTAAACGTCAATAACATCCAAAAATTTCAGGGCAAATCGAGTATATTTACGAGAGGTAGATCGCGTACAGACGGGCAGGTGGTCAGATAAACCGAAGTGTTAAACACTTTTCAATTTTGTTGGAAAGTGTTAAAAATAAAAGAATTTTTGCTAAACAAAATGCAAAACGCAATGCAAAAATGTATGCGCGAATTAATTTTTTCAAATACTTAAATCATTTTTTGTACGATCCATTGATGCAAAAACCAACTTACCTGTGTTCAGACGCAAAAAATTGACATAAATCATGCAAAATCTCATAACTCAGTGAATTTTTGTGCTAGATGAATCGGACAATTTTGTCTTACTTGATAGTTTAATAGGAGATTTTTACTAAATATCACTTATATGATCAAGGTACCGCATACAATTTAAATTTCGTAACTTTAACTAAGAAGTACGAGCCATAAAATTAAGATTTCCGATTTTCTTAATTTTAAGATTTTATTATTATTATTTTTTTTGCTCTTATTGTATCACATCAATTTGTTCAATATTTTAAGTTAAAAAAAAAAAAAATGTGATTTGCGAGTTTTGCGGAATTTTTTTCAACATTAATAAACGGATTCCGGTTTCAATCCTTCAGTCCAATACAGAATAATTTGTCGTTGGAGAATTTTGATATTTTTATGCAATTTTTTTTTTCTTCTTGAGTTCAGCGGTGCTTTTTCTGTATTCATACAAATGAACGCAGTTACTGTCTTTTAACGCAGTAATATTTATAAATATATAATTTTTCTTAATTTTTCTTCAATTTTTATGTAATTTTTTAAGTGTTTTAACGTTTTGCGGCGAACTTCTGTTATTTTAAAAGGTATCCGTTTACATTTTTTGAGGTCATTTTACTTTTGTTTTGTACGGTTTTTGAGTATTTTACGAATTGTTTTTCTCGAGATTTTTAGCGTTTTTAGGCATTTCGAGGTTCTGTTTCGCTCACATAGACTATCAAATACTGAAAGCTGATTGGCCCGCAGGTTCTGTGTGTGCGTATTTATGTATGTATATATGCATGTATGTATGTGCGTAACGCGATAACTATTGATAGAAATATCCGATTTGTTTTAAATTTCGTAATCTACAAAGGCGATTCCCGGATTAGATTTTGAGGTTCATTGATTAAGTATAAAGGGGGGGGGATGAGATGTTACTTAATTTAGCTAAATGGGTTTTTCATGCAGATTTATTCTATTTCGTTCAAATATGGTATACAGGTTTATTCTGATAAGGCGCTTCCGTGACTAGGATTTGGAGGTCATTGGTTAAGTATAAATGGGGAAAACGGAGTGGGGATAATCTCCCTTAATTTATTTTTCGAGTGGCATTATTATTTGAAATAAGAGTGTAATATACAATTAGTGTGAATATCCTGTGAGCTCATTGCTATCAGTTTAACTGGGCATTTTTCTTTTTCTTTTTTTTCTTTTTCTGAAAATAAAAGATCTCTTTGGCAAGTTTTGAAACTACCGTAGATAAATTCACATTAGAAAAAAGGGAAATCGTTTGCTATTGAGACACGGACGACGATGCTGGAAATTTCAGTTTAATCAGGGTCGAAATTAAAATCCCTGATAATACAAGGATTGGTTGAACCGACACCGGAGAGAGAGATCGTGGTATGGATATTAGGTACTAAGCCTGCAGACATTCGTGACTCTAAAGAACGCTTAAAATGTTTTAAAAAAACTGCTGAAAACTGCGATAAACAGATAAAATCGTAGAAGTCAAAATTTACTATATCCTACATAAGGATTGAAGTCGGATTATTTTCGCTAACGTGGAAACACATTGTTAACTATATATCTTAACAGTATAAATATTTTCCTCAAAGTATAAAGATTGTCCCACGACCCCAGATTTGTTTAACAGAGTTTCTTTTGGGAAAAAGCGATCAGCAAGCGGGGAAACGCTGCTAGTATAATTATATATACTTCTTTCTTTCATATTATGTAACATTAAATAATAAGCGCAAGAATTATAAGGAAATTATGTAACAACTTTCATTTATTTTATTCTTTTTACGTAACTTAATTCTACAAATACATGATTATACTGATGCCTTAATATTAGATCTTGGAAAACTTTTTAAATAAAACCGTTATGATTGCTCATTAATTTCAAATTAAACTGGAAATGCGAATTTAATGAGACATTTATCATTCTCTAGAGATTTAAAGTTTTTGAATGAAACTTGAAGCGTGATATAAATTTACTAAATTACGACTAATGTATAGAAGAAATATAATTTAAAATTTGCTTAACGACGTATTTCATTAATGTCATTTATTCACATAATTAAAAAATATTTTAGTGGATTGTTATATTTAAATTACAGCGCTCTTTAATTAAAACATTTTAGGCACTAATTTGCTAAATTTATATTTCAAATTGAATTGTGTAAATAAACTTATGCATGTAAACATGCAATTGAAGATTTTTTCGAATGTGTAAAGAAATAAATTCTTTATAATTTAGTATCATCACTCGGCTTCAGTTCTTCCTATACTTTTAGGAATTTGTATAAAAGTCTTTAAATTTATGAAAGAATGAGTAAACAATTTTCTAATAATCATATATCTCTTTCATTTTACTTTTAAAAGAATCATTTTTCTAAATTAAAATACGTGTTTATTGTGTACATCTGTAACCAAGATATTTTGCTTATTACTTATCCCCTTTTTAATATATATGGATGTATAAATAATTTCATATTTCTGCATCGACGATGGGTATATGTTTTTGTTAATACTTTCAGAAGCTTGTTGCTTATTAAATAATAAAAAATCAATAAGAATTAATGTGATTTAAATTTATATTCTTAATTACGGTACAAAATTGTGAATAAGGACATTTTTTCAGTCTGTGAAACCAGTAAAAAACAGCAATAAAAATTAAAAGCAATAATCCCTACCCAAAAGTTTCGTCTGAAACGTACATTTTGAAATCAAAACAACTAATGTTAAAAAATATTCATAAAATGTGATATTCCTATTCGCAGCAATAATAAAGATGAACGTATGTAGGGAGTTTCTGTTTTTTTGCATTTAACCCTTTCGGGACCAGTGATGACAAATGGTATCATGACTTTCACGAATTTATTTATATTTAAAAACTGAATCACGGAGATTATGTTTGGTGTCATTAAAAGGACACATTTTCTATCTTTTCAGTAGTATTTTTTTATTTCCTTAAGAAATGGTAACAGAGGTTCCAGAAACTGAAAAGTACTGCTTGATTTCCTTTTAAACGTGAAGTGAAAACATGTTTGTGAAAAAAAAATATATTATTCACACTTTTCCTTTTTTTTAAAATTACAATTTTTTAAAAATAAGTTTTAATATGCGTGAAGTACATATTTATGTATTTATAATTCAGCAATTGTATTTTTATTTCAGTAACAATGCATAGTAAATATACATGATTTCAATTTACATCACTGGGACTAGATAGATATTTTCAACTTAACAGTCTATTTTGATTTCTTATCTGATTTTATAGTTTTTTGAAAGGAAAAAAATCCTTTACTATTTATCATGATAAAGCGAAAAAAGGAGTTTGTATCATTAGAAAGAGCCATTTATTTACTAAGGAATGATGATCTTTCTGATGCAGAAATTGAAAAATCTGAAGAGAGGATACTGATAGTGCACCCATTTTATCAAATACAGATGATTGCGGGCACTATTGTGACAATTGATTGCATGGCTGACCAATTCAATTATCGCGCTCGTCGGCCAAACTGTTCGGAGTTTTCCGTGGTTGCCCAAATCAGTTGTCAATATTCTTTATCTGGATGCAAATGATTCAGTCGGTCAAGTTACCATTTCTGTAGGGAATAAGTATTAAGAGCTGAAGGTGAAAATGTAGATCAATTAGAAGATAAGAATATTGAACCATTTGACAAGACATTAAAAGAAACTTCTTCAATGCCTCCTGGGGAAAGTTTTGTCTTTATGAGTACTTTAAATTATTTTCTGATGAATAAATTACAGATAACTTAGTGTATCAATTAGCTGAGAGGTTCCGCTGGCAAAGCTCATAGACGGGAAGAGCTAGATCAGAAACAATCGCACTCGTCGACCTAATTGTAAAGAGTTTTCCGTGGTTTTCATCAAACCATGCGTATCCTTGGGTAAATACGTGTTAGGTTCCCTTAGAAAGACCTCCAATGAGGGCACTCATCCACCGGGCATATATCTCTCCTGTGATAATCGACCGTCATGAACAACACAAACACCACCTTAGTGCATCAAACAAATCTATGTCAAAAGACTGGAACTTCAGTAAATACAATTATATATGAATTGGGCATTAAAAATCAATACATATCAAAAATGGATTGTATATTTTCTTTCTTTCGATTGCAATGATGCCAAATAGTATCATGAACATTCCATGTACAATTGCTGTTTGGTCCCAATGATGCCAAATGGCATCGTTTAAAAAAACTATTAAAAATGTTAAATATATTTTTTTAATTATATTTATGTTTTTATTAGCTAAAAATAACCATAATTCCAGAAATTCAGATTTTTCATCTTTTAAATAAAAATGCACGTCTGAAAGGGTTAAGATCAAATAAAATAAACATCAAATCAGGGATGAAAAGGAACGAAAACTTTTTATTATACAAAGTAGTCACATAAAAAGTGTTTTTTGTTCAATAAATATCATGTATAAAATACCGTTCTTCATTAAAAAAAATAAATAAATAAATAAAATAAAATAAAATAAAATAAAATAATACTGATCTTTTTCCCGAAATTTATGATGCTCTAAAATGAATGGTTTAAATATATTTTGACCTCTTTAAATTCGATTTATTTTTTTCGTACTGCGTTTCAGAAAAGAATATTTCCTATTATTCCGTTTGGAAAATTTTGAGAATTTGGTAATTAAAATTATAAATAACTGATATCTGTTATCTTTAAAATATAGGGCTTTGCTACTATATAGCCTGACTACGTTCTATGCATGATGAGGATGAGGAAATTTGCAGGCGGTAAAAAAGCTCCAGGCGTATCAGAGCTAAATAAAAATACAAAGTCATGTTCCACATCAACCGTCGTTGAAAACGCAAACAATTTTATTACTTGCCTGTATGGACTAGTCCGAATAATGGGATGGAGATTATTCGTGGAATATTCGAGTCTTTTTTTGATGGGAGGGGGGTGAGCAGGGTTTAGTGTTTATAGTACCTGGGCCTGGATAGGAATACACAAATATACCTGTTTTCTATTAACCTCACACTTTACAATTATTCGTAAAACACAACAGGAAAGCAACTTTTACATGTACTGCGTAACAAAAATGGATAACATTGTGTACTATTATAAGATAATTTGGGGGAAGACGCAAGTTGGGGTAGGACGTGAGTTTGTTCCTAGTAATTTTATGTGTCAACAGAGGGCGTCAACAGATGGCAAAACCGGATTGTGTGAGGAGTATTGTCCCAGTGTGCACGTGATTTGTAAATTTATCTTAATTTGTCGACTTTAACAGCCGTTATTTTTGGATCTCGTGAGCATTTAACCGGGTGAATAAGGTCCTTGTAATATTCCTCTGCTCATTTTTTAAGTTTATAAACCGATGCTTCATTTTAAATGAGATATTAGCAATTTAAGTGAGTTTCATTTTCTGTTACACACACACAACGAAAGCAGAAGCGGTCATAATCTTGAGTTATACGGAAATAAGTCTGATTGACATCTTTTCCCTATACTCTGGGGAAGACGCAATATGGTTCAGAAATAAGCTAAAATGAAGACTAAAATTAATTAATTCTTTCCTGTCTTCCAAAACATATTACACATTTCTTACAAACACTTAATCACTAATTTTTCAATCCATTAAAAACATATTGGCGACAAGCCCTGAACGCATGGATCTTCAGCAAGCCATATCGTAAACTTTCGAGACTATAGTTTTGATCTCTTCTGAATACAACTTGGAGCAAGACAGACACAGTAGGAAAAGACACTTCTGGCTTTTCAGTTAGTGAGATTTATCCCTATAACACACAAGTAATGCCAGAACATGCATTTGATATCTCTGAGGGTTCAGTTGATGATAGAGCGACTACCGGCATATGTAGTAGTACAATAGACCTACACCAGCAGTTGATTCCATCAACATATCATGTGGGCCTACACAACCAGTTGCTTCCAACAGAAGATCTAGTGACAATGGATTGTCACCAGCAGCTGCCTCCACTAGCAAAGAAAAAGGGATTTCCTGTCTAAAAACTATCAGTCTCCTGATTGCTGAGATTCTGCCCTGATGGTCCTTGGGCCAGAAAAACTAAATCATCTCTGTGTAAATAAACAAGGAGAGGAGGTCTTAACTGCATAAGTTAGAAGAAAAACTATGCGGGAAAGTGTTATAAAAAATCGGGAAAAGTTAAAATAAACGGAAATCTTCGAAAAAACAGAAGTAAAAGAGACGTGTAGCGCGTCATCCTCAAGTAATGAAATTCCTCTGGATATCAGTTGTGATAGTTTTGATGAGGATAATGATGATGGTTTTTGTGCTGCATGTAAAGGATACTTTTACGCTAAAAAAGGTCTCAAGTGTGCTTGGATTCAGTGCATCAAATGCAAGAAATGGTTGCACGAAAATTGCAATGGTGATCATTTGCACTAAATGAAATGTTGTGCTGGTTCGTACCATTATTAGCTTTAGCAAAGTAAATTAAAAATATATATATATTTCAGTTTACAGATTTGTTTGTTTGACCATAGTTATTGTTAATTCACAGGTACTGTACCAAAATTAGTCTTATTTTTCTTATTTTCTGTGGTGTGGCATCTTCCCCGTATGTATGGGGCAACATGCCACAATTACACGAGTTTATTTAACATTAAATTTATCAATCATTTAAACACTAGGTTAGTGAGTGTGCAAACCAATTAAATATTAAAGTTCATGATGGTATATTTTTTCTTTATCTTATCATTTCCATTTTGGCACTAGTAAGCAAAACATCCTATTATGTGGCATCTTCCCCCGAATTACCTTATTATCTTATCTGTATGTAAAAAGTAGTGCTCTTAAATTTATATTAACAATTAAGCGTTTTAAGGAGGAGTTCTGAACAAGTCAAATATATCCTTATAATATTATAAATGTCAATGTGTGTCCGAAAGTCTGAATGAAGTCAACATCAAAACGGCTGAATTAATGCTTTTGTATCTATGCAAATAGAAAGGATTGTGAAAAGTAAAAAAAGAACATAGACTATGTTTTAATTATTTTTATCCGAATGTTTCTCTTAATAATTCAAAATTTCATACTTTTTCATACAGAATCGATTAACATTTTTCCGATAAAATTTGACCTTTTTTCTTTCCTGTTGCTAAGAAAATCAAAATATGGAATAATAATTTCTCCTCGGCTATTAATTTTTAATTGAACAATCTGTACTTGAAAAGTGAGAATAAAAAAAAATAAATATGACGTCATATTTGAAACGAAAAAAAAAGTTTTTATTATATATAAAACATGAATACAGTTAAATAGCGACATAATTACAAAGGAAAAAGAATGAACAAGAATTATATTATTAATAAAATATTTCACTTCGAAAAATATGACTTCATACTTGAAATAAAACATGTGTATTCAGGTATTCGTTAAAAATACAAGAAGCATGAATATCAGTAACTATGAAAATATATAAAAAATAGCGTAATATTTAAAAGGAACGAGAATTTTTTTACTAATATTGATTAATAAGTTTGAATATAAGTTAAATACAAATGAGAGTTTACGTTCAAATTTCACGTTATGATTATCAGTAGAAGACATTTTTTTGTGGACAAAAAAGGGGAAATACTAGAAAACATGAATTTTGCATTTTCAGAATTTAGTGTCACTCCCGATGAAAAGAAAAAGTTTATATAAATAATACAAAACATATTTCAATTATAAGATTTACAACACACGCTTTTATTTTATGTAAAATGGCGTCATTCGCATCAGCTTAACCACATTTACGATCCACTCTTAAACATCTACAGTAAAGTATGCATAGGACATCACTATATCGCGAAATAATACACAGATACAGCAAAAAAGATGCCGTTATTAAAGAAAGTAGGTACTTTATTATTTACTTAATTATTATGTACTAAATTATTTTTAACAGATGGAAGTTAAAAAATATCACAAAGGTGTTTTAGTAAAATGTTTTATCGGATAAAAAATATGTAATATTTTTTCATCTAAAGCATTCATTTTAATTAGAAAACATTAATATATAATCGTTTTAATTTCGTCAAAGTGGCGCAATATTCATTTCACAAGCTTCGAAATTAAAAAGCAAATCTTAAAATATCAATGTACATTTCAGAAATAATGTTTTGCATCAAAAGTCGCATTATTTCAAAATGTAACTTTAGCTTATATTTTTAATACATTTTTTTACTTCAATTTTAGCATTTAGTAAAAAACAAATTTCAATATTTTTTCTAAATGTATATGTAAAATAATATTAGACTTCATTAAGCGATTTCGTGTTTTAATTAAGTTACAATGTATAGTTTTGCATGAATTATGCAGTACAGGGATATATATATATATATATATATATATATATATATATATATATATATATATATATGTGTTTGGTTTTGCTGTTTATACAGTTATTTACATTCAAATGCTTACAATTATTTATACAGTTATTTACATTCAAATGCTTACAATTATTTATACAGTTATTTACATTCAAATGCTTACAAATATTTTTCTTGCGTTAGTTGTTTAATAGAAATAATACTAGATGGCAGCACTAAATTTGTCTCTTTAAGATAGCTCTAATTGTTAATTTTTCTAGCTCCATTTCAGTTATAATTTAATACACAAGGGGGTATTTTTAGCTAAATTTTGACGATATTGTTAATCTGTTATTAATTAATTTAATAGTGCATTTTAAATAATGTAATTAATATCTATTTATTTTATATAGATTAAATGTGTTTAACAAGGTATTTCAAATTTTATTTCAAAATGTATTAACTGCATCCTTTGGTATCATTTACTGTGATTTCTTAACTGTTTTATTCACCTTAATCTTTTTGATATACTGGCAGCCATGTGCGCGTGGATTTTTGTAAAATACTGAAATATTAATCGGTATGGTGTTTATTATTTATATTTTATATCCTATAAATATTTAAATACGTTTTATTGATTCTTCCATTTCATATTATTTGTTTCTATTCTGCTTTCATTTTTAATCAATTCACTTGATTTTATGGTTGTTTGGGCACAGGGGAAAATAACTTTTAGCTTTAGCTTATTTTTCCCACAGAAAACAACCATTTTGCTTATATCATTGAATTCTGTGCCCTTGATAACGTAATTCAATGTATAAGCTTTTCAATTTTTGTCGGTGTCCACTTTTTTCTTTTTCTTCCATAATAATTCTTATATTAATTTTTTTTTTTAATACTTACAGCTTTAATTCATAATATTTGACGGTGGAAGGTTATGTTTAATTAATGGTTATATATATATATATATATATATATATATATATTCTCGACAAGTATTATTCCGTACGAAAAAATAACCAGGTGACATCGTCATATTTTAAATCATTAACCAGTTTTTTTTTTTTAGAAAATATTAGCATTTTATAGCACTTCTACGAAATGGTTTGATTTTGATAGAGTTTACAATTCGTAGATTCATGTATAATATGCTTTTAGGGCGATTCCACAGAAAATCATAATTTTTCGGGTGGATAATTTTTATAATATGTTTAATTTAAGGGTATGGTTGAAATGCTTGATATTTTTATATTCTGTAATAAAATCCTAATTAAAAGTCATTGTAAATTACTGATTACAAACTAAGTTAAGTACCATTATTGTCTTTTTAAATTCATAATGTTACGTCAATTACACAATAAAAGTTACGTCAGTTACACGTGTAAATGCTTTTTTTTTCTTTTTTATTATTCAGAACAAATTACTGTTATAATTTGGCATTATTTAGTGTTGTTGAGAACATTAAATTACTTCTTTTAACGGGATAGTTTTGATAATTTTTGCAATTCAATGCAGGCAGAAAAAATGTTTGTATATTTTATGTTACGTCAGTTACATAATTTTAAATTGAAATTTTTGGGACTAAAAGAGAGATTGAAATAATCTGCAAGTATTTGGGTATTAAGTCCTTAGTAAGAAATACTTTAAATTGTAAAAATTTGTTCTATCTTTACTACTAAATTTTCTACATAGTTTTGAAAAAAAAATTCAATCATAAAATGTTACGTCAGTTAAAGTGGAATTGCACGTTGCCTTTAAATCTCCCAGAAATTCGATGTAGCAAAGTTTAGCCAGTAATTTTAATTAGATATTAGGCTTTACATATGACATCGTTTACATGTAAAGAATAGGTGAAATCACTAATTAAGCAATAAATTCGCCTTTCACCTCACATTCCTCTAATTTTTAAAGGCGCCATGATTATCGAAAACCGAAAGAGAAGAAGGAAAATTTTCTTTCGATTTTAAAATATTTAAATCTATAGTTTAAAGAAGTCTCTGAAACACAATCTGTGTGCCCCATCGGAGCATATTCCTACAAATAGCCAAACTTCCGTAATCCAAAATTACAACAGAACAATCGATATGAAAATATTTAGTCGTAACTGGACTGCTTTTTATATAAATAGAATTCTTCCGCAATTGAAAGAAATAAGCAACTCTATCGCTTAAATAATAAGTATTTAGGCTTCGAGAGTCTTCAGAGTGTGATAAAAATTTTGATATTATTGGTACATCTACAGCTATTAAAAATGTGGTACCATGAAATAAAAATGTCATAAATATTTGAAAATTAAAGATATTTCTCACTTTTATTATTTATTTTTGACTTTTGATGCTTCACCACGTCTGATTTTTTTTATAGCATTTATTTTATTTTTTTTTCTCTTTTCCAAGATGTGACGTTTTGGAATAGAAACATAATGTTGTATGTTGATTTTTCAGTTATTCTAATAAATTCAAAGACACGTCTGATCTATTAATAATCACTATTTACTAATATATCTCATTAAATAATATTCTTTGTCACAAAAATATAAATCAATGTCTATGAACGGTATAAGCTTAAAATAGAATAAATATAAATGATAAATTAGAATAACAGTGATGTAAATTTATTCTTCATTTAATCTAAAAAAACGAGTATGAAATTTTAGGCTTGCGAAAGAAATTTAAATGTTCCTATTTATATAAACATAAAAAGCAAATTGGGATCCTTAGAAGTGTTTCTACTATAAAATATGATAAAAGGTTAATTACATATGCTATTAGTTTTCGATTTTTTTTTTTTTTTTTTTTTTTTTTTTTTTTTTGCTTAATTGATGAAGTTATGCTTTTTTAAATGTTAAGTGAACGAAGTCACGGGTAACAGCTAGTATGATATATTTTGATGCCAATTACAATCAGGTATGTATGTTAGCAGTGATGCTGACAACAGAAAACTTAATTCCCAACCTGTTATCAAGTTAGCGAATGCACAAAAAATAATAATATTAATAAGAGCAGTTCATATTTTAAAGGCAATTAGGAGATACTAGTACGGTTGACCCATTTGTTACAAAATGATTTTTTTATTTTTAAATATTGAACTCAGGGTACAGTTTCATATATCATTTTATTCGTTATACAATCAGTTATCTAAATAAAATTTCGGTAAAAGTGTACAATATAAGATCTTAAAAAATGATTCATTTTAAACGTGAGAAAATAATGTGTCAAAGCTCTCCAAATGTGGTATATTTGACCAAGTATATGAGAGGCTTAACCAATTTTTTTTTTTTTTTTTTTTTTTTTTTTTTTTTTATATACTGAAATATTTGATAAGGCAAATAAAATCAGTTTTTAAAAAGTCAGAATAACTTTATGCTACAAACTTTAAGTATTATTAAAAAGTATTTTTGAAAATGTGATCTGTAAGCCAACCGCTTAGACGAAATTTCAGGCACAGAAGAAAAATTCCCTTTTAAGCACAAACTTTTTTTACACTCGTCCTGGCAACACTTTTTGCAAAATATTTTGGCTTTACCATCTCACTGTGTTTTTCCTGTATATCTTTGTATAAATTCCTTTCTAAAGTGTTTTGATCAATGTTATGTTCTTTTGCAGGAGAATGGACACCTAACATTTCTTAAGGCTGCTGCTTTCATTCTTTCTAATATCTTCCATTCTTTATATTTACCTACTATGGGTACTTTGTAAATGAAATAAAAGTTCCTATAAACTTTCCAATTTATATTTCATTAAATATTTTCTTGATTCTTATAGCAGTTTTTCTCATCTTTATTTAATCAGTTTAAAAAAATTTACATTTTATCACTCCATTTTACAGTAGCTTTATATATTAAATTTACATTATTTTATAAATATAACCATTAGCCCCTCGATATGTACGGTGTGTAATAAAAAAATTTCCAAGACACATAATTAAGAAGCTTTGACCATCTGGTCATTTATTTCCCCACACTGATTGGATCAAGCACCGCACATAGCCACTTTTTAAATTATAACACATGGTTATGTTTAGCCTGATTTACTGTACAATCTTTATGCCTGGAATGAAAACTCAATATTTCTACACTACTTAAAACCTACTTACTTAAATTTATATGATATATTTTGTCTGTGAAAATCTTACAGTTTTTTTTCTAAAAAATACGCTTTTTAAGCTGAAAACTCGTGATTTTTCCACCCCTGCTTCAATTATCTTCATGAAAAACTATTGTTTGAGCATTTCAGTAGGTTTGGTTGCCACCTATTCGCAAAACTCTGAAATCCTTTTAAATATGAAAACTGAAGGGTGGGTCAAACCTTCCCAATGCTCAACACTCCTCATTCTTCCCTATGTCTGTCGTAAAATGAAGTTTTATCTCATTTCATCCTGTAACAAATCCCTACCTTCATAATTAATATTAAATGGAGGAGCGTTTCATTAAACAGAATGCCTGATTTTCCCAATCCCTCAATGCGGATCAAGACCGACGGAAAACCTCAACAGTGATAACATAAATTGTTCATTAATTCTACTCGAAAGCAACATAGAACAGTAGATGCTATAAAAGCATAAAATCTTGGAAAAATTCTTGATTTGACGTTAGAGAAAAATTCCTTAGAAACTCGCTAATACTTATAATAGTTTTTTCAAGAACTTTATTAACCGAATCTATACGTGGATATATCTCAGTGATTCCGCAGTTCAGAATCGAAACAGACATATATCTTTGAGATAGCTGCGACAAGCAATGCGAAGGCGAAAGCAACTCCAAAGTTAACAATCTCAAACTATGGTTTGAACTGTAACATTTCCGCATAAGAAGAAGCTGTCATCTACGAACTTTACATTTAATTTGTAACAGTTCCTCGTTTCCGTACGCAGTTCGTTATTGTGTTTGCATGTGCAATAAAATATTATTTCGTCACACTGCCGTCATCATTTACTATTATGGCACAATCTAAACGCTCTTATTAACGCCATGTTCCAGTTTTAAAATTATAATATGCAATATATCTAAAAATTCACAGAAAGTAATCTCATATACAAGCTCATAAATGTGATACATTTAAGATTTCTGTAACGTAACAGAAATATACTACCAACAATTCAATATTTTCAAAAGTTTTTACTTCAAATAAATACTTTAATGATGTCGCATGTATTTTTTTCATGCATAAATTTGCTTTTATGAAAGCTTAAAAAATCTATATCTATAATATATTCATGTGTTTAGATTTAAAAACATAAAATATTTTTTTTAAATATGACTATTACGCTTGCAGCTTTATTAAGTAAGTTCAAAAAGCTGTAGAGATCAAGAAATGTTTTTCTATGCCAGGTACTTAATTCAACTGTAATGTGTTAAAATAATTTAAAGCTTGATGTTTATTTTGTATACTAAATCAGAGGTTCATAAAAAAAAGCGAAAGATGCATTATTAATGTTAACAATTTTAAGTTAAGTCTTTATTCCATTAACGAATTTCTGAGGATTATTTACCAAGTTTTCAACTATGTTTTAATTTTGAATCTTTTTCAGATATTTTGAGAGCGGAGTAATGATTTTAGATAACTAAAAAACATATTTCTTAACAACATATCATCACAGAAAATGGCTAGAAACAATAATCTATGCCGTGCACTGTTACACTATGTACTGTTTGAAGCTTTATTATCAAATAAGATTCCGTGTCATCTACAATCTTATACAAAAAAAAAAAAAAAAAAAAAAAAAAAAAAAACCTGAAAAGGAATGTACATTCTTGGATAAGATAAGTTACCAATTTTACGATATATATACGAAGACGTCCCGCGATATGCAAAGTGAAAAATCATTGTCAATTTTAGAATCAGTTCAAAAATTCAAACCATTTTTTAAGTTATAAAATACACTTCCAAGTGCTTAAAAAATTTCTGAAATATTGTGTTAACCTACAATTTGTTTGTTTTTCTTTTTTTTTTCATATAAATGAATAATTTTTTAAAAATATAATAACAAATTTCATCGGACACTGTCAAATAGATGCAGCTATGTTTGTATAAATCATCTATAAATTATGTTATTTTGTTTGTTCAATTTAAACATTCTAAGATATAGTTTTCTATGTGTTCGTTCAAATGCCTAAATATGATCTGTATCGTATGCAGAAAATGTGCAGGAAAAAATACTAACAACATCTTTAAAAATTGGAAATGATATTATTAACACCGATTTTCTCTGCAATTAGTATTTCTGTTATAGGTAGTAACCAACTTCATTACAAATACCTGAATGTAGAAAACATTAGGTAATATATAACATGCATAGAAACAGGAATAACATTTGATTTCATCAAAAAAACAATCTACAAAAATCTATACAGGATTTATCAGAATCTTAAACAATTCGAGGAAAACATATTCCTGAAAATATATGCGTACAACTGTTTAGCATCAAAGATATTTTTTACTTAATGTGCTATAATCGCTGTGTTGAATAAATTAATTTTAGTTTAAAAAATGCATGATAAAAGAAACGCCCTTTAACTTTATCTGTAATAATAAATAAATAAATAAATAAAAAATAGTAGGTTCATAAACTCAGGACCTAAACTGAATGGATTAAAACAATTTCCACCTTCCACCTAATTAATTTCAAATTCAACCATCTAACCACTGGGCTATATTGAAATGTCCATTTACGAAAGAAAAGGCTAAAAAATAACAACATGAAAATAAAGAAAAGCAAATATTTGTGATACCGTAAAAAAATTTAAGAATATTTTTATGCAACATTTTCGTTGTTATGTATGTGTCTCTTCTTGTTGGTAAATTAAAATGTGCCAATCGCAAGCGATCGAATCTCAAGCACATTTTACAGTAAAGTATGCATATGACGTCATTATCGCTGAATAATACACAAATCCAGCAAAAAGAAATGTCTCATTCGAGAAACTCAACAAAAGAAATGTAATGTAATTAAAGCAAAAAATCCATCTAATTATTCACATACATTCATTTGTTTGTAACATCAATAATAAAACTGCAGCAAAAAGATATAATTACTTTTAAAATGCATACTTCATTTGCCAACCTTAAACAAATGGAGCGAATAACTACAAAATAATTAATATCTCAAAAATAAATTGAGATGCAGTTTTCAAACAAATTGAATTTAAATGTATTTTTTGTCCCCTATACAACGCACAGTGGGACGTTTTGATGATCTAGGTAAACAAAATCCATTTTTTCGATTATCTCGGAATTTTACAAAACCGCGTGTACTGGTAGCTGAATGTCTGTATTTTCGAGATCAGTACTAGTTTTGGCGTAAAAATATCAGGGGTGTCGATTACCTGTGACCGAAAAGTAGTTTCAGGGAGTTTTAGAAGGTGCACTAGCTTCCTCTAAGTTTGAAAGCATATCGTGACTATTCTGTTTTATTTGAAAGCACGATTTTGCTGATCTAATATTACAGCTTTGACAGGTCAGATTTAAGGTCAGGCCATTTTGTTTGAAAATAAGGATATTAAACCCCCTTTACCGCTTTTTTCAAAGGCTGAAATTCTGAATTATCCTTGATGTTGATTACAAATTTCAACTTGACTTTGAACAAATTATGCAGCATTATTTAGCAATAAGCATTTTTTTAAAATTAAAGTGCCATTCCTAAAGTATTGAAAAAAAATCTCCTGCACATAGCTGCAGATCAGTGAGTTTTTATTAATAAACAAACATAATATTAACTGCCAATGCATGTATGTATGTTTAGTTCAAATCATGCAAGTCAAATTTAAGTCCCTTTTAATTATCTTATTGAGCCGAAACAATGAATACATGCATAATTTAAATGATAATACAATTTTATTATGATTTAAAGCACAGAGAAGTTTGTTTAGAATACTGTTTCTACAGGGCTTCACAAAAATTTAAGATTAAAACTTTCTAGTTAATTTTAAACCAATTTCAATAATGTGATTGAGCTGAAACTTTGCTCATGATATGTAATTCTGATGATAATGCAATATTATTATAATTTATGGAACATAGCAGTTACGCTTTTTTTTACAGGGCTACATAAAATATTAGTTCAAATCTTGTTAAACACTTTTAAACAACTTTCAATTATCTGATTAAGCTGAAACATTACTTACATGAGTTTTTACCATGACAAATCTATTAAATTATAATTTAACGACCGTAGAAATTATGCATTTTTTACAGGGCCACACAAATATCGCGGAAAGATTGTTGTTAAAAAGCAGAAACTTTAATTAAATTTCTACAAAATTACTATATGTTATTGAGATACACAATAGCATCTTTTAAAATTGAAAACCAAGTGCGTAGTAGTTTTATTTCTTTTAGAGGGACACATAAAAAATTAGAATGCATTACCATCTATATGCAGAAATTTTATTTCAAATTGAATACAATTTATATATGTTATTTATTCACACAATAGCCTTTTTTCAACCGAAAATAATTTTGGTAGCATTTATATGTTTTACAGAGTACAACAAAACATTAAAGTTTTTTTTATATGATTTTACTTTTAAAATTTTATTTTCAGGATACAATCTTCTCGAGAAATTCGGAGTAGAAAAAATACAAAAAAATAAATGAATGTTAACTTATATGTGTGCATTAAAATGTTTTTACTTAATTGTAAAATAAGTATGATTGATACATTATTTGTAATGCATTATAACGGATGTCCGCTAAAGTCCTTCTAACGCTTTTAATTGATGAACAAATTTCTTCGAAATCTGATGACGGAAAAGCCTTTTCCCGAACAGCCAATGAAATGCTTGGATAATACGCAAGTTTCAGGTAGATAATAACTAATGAAAACGAAAGAAAATGAATAACAGTTTCTGCCAAAGAGTTAATTTTAATTTGTAAGATTTTCACGTGCAAAAGAAAAATGGAATAAGCCAATTAAAAATAACAAAAAAGATAAAAAGGACAGGAATGAATACATATAAATATTTCACACCAAATACGAGTCGCAGGCGATTTCTGTCGCTTGGAATTTTTACGTGCAATAACACTATTAATGTTTAATTCATGGCGTACGCAATGTATGATAAACTCCGTGCGATTTTTTTAGGTCTTAAATTTTTGTCTTTGAAAAAATCATTTTCCAAATGGTCGTTGTAATTTGTTAAATTGCTTTTTTTTCTTTTTTTTTTTTTATTGCAATTTCTCACGGAATTATAATTTGACAAAATGCCGGTTGGCACTTGCCTAAGGCTCTAATCTAACATTTTAATCACTCGTTAAACAAGTTTAGACCAATGTGTGCATTAAAAATGAAAATGTATGGCAAGTGCATATCTTTACTCCTACCTACTATATATGTAATCACATTCACTCTAAAAATACTGTTCTTGCAACTACATTATTTTAAAATCTTAAAATATATAAATGTTTGACGATTATGTACTAAACTATAAAAAATAATCGGTCAAATGCGGATATTACTCGCGCACAGAGGGTTCCGTACAATAAATTTATTAAATAGTAGCTGTAATATTACAAAAAATCGTTGTTAAAATAATAATAAGTTGTTATCAAGGATTTAAAAGCCGATGGCCGTAGAATATGCCGCCCGGGACTTTACGCATGTCCAAACAAACCTTGTCTTTAAAGGTTAATATATCGACTAATTACTGACGCGTTTTTTTCTTCGAAAAGGATTATGAAAAGTCTGTTTATATTTCTGCGTCGATAGATCCCTCCATTGCCCCTGAATTCCTTTGCTTGCAAAGTGGAATGTGTGTGTAACGAAAAATTGCGATTTTCTCAAAAGCTATGTTACCTAGGGTAATCGCTGTAGTTTTCCAGCAAAGTTTAAATAAACTTCTACTACCTCTAAATTTTCATACTTTTAGTTTCAGCAGGTTCGAAAATAGAGGTGATGAACATATTTTTGCATTACACAAAAACAAAATCTTTGAAAATATAATACATAGCTGCCAACTTGTACGGTTTTTTCATACCACTAAAATTTAACAGAAGATATGGCCTTATTTAATTGCCGAAATCTTTGCCCATACCTGGCGAGAGCATCTTTGAACAGTGATAAATTTTACCTTTTTTCATCCCTTATAGTAGTTTTTCAGCTACAGTTCGACTATTATTTAACTTTTAGATTCTATTTTTCTTTCTTATTCCTCTTAAGTCTTAACTTAAATTGTAATTTTACTTCTCTTTCTTCTTAACTTTTAAATATTTTCTTTAATTATTAACTTTTTTTTTCACTAGTAGTTATCAACTACAGTTTAAACTTTTCCCAATGGCTCATTACAACATAAAATTCTTCAATTCATAGACTGGGTGTTAAGCTGTTATCAGCTAGGAAACACCTTAATGCTGCTCACCTGTTCAGCAAGGATTTTCAACTATTAAATAAAGAAAAAAAATTAGTGGTAACAAAAATCCGTACAAGTTGGCAGCTATGATAATACCTAAATTTAATGTATGTTTGAATTCGCAAGAATTTTCACACCGTACCCCCACACGATATATTGAAAAAAGTTTTTTTTATTTTCAAGTAACTTAATTAGACCCCTACATTTTTCCTAAATACATTTCTGAATGATTAATAATCGATATATATGTGAGTCATTATCCTTTATTATTTCTGCCAACTTTGAACTTTTCACGTTCCATAGTTTACGAGAAAAACGGCTGTGACAGACGGACTGAAAGACAGACACAAGTGTTATAATGGAGATTATACAGTTATAATCTTTTTATTTTTTAAGTTCGGATATCTAAAAGTGATTATTTTAAGAAGAAAAATTATTTTAACGGCTTAACTACCCCATACTTTGTTCTATTTCCTGTAACATAAACTTTATAATGCGCACAAAACAATGCAAAATCCAGATTAACATTTTCTTGAATGAGAAAAGATTACATGAGAATGAATTCTGTTATACATAAGTTGTATTTTTATGTTTTTTTTAATCCAATAAAAATATTAATAACTGTTGCCATTTATATTTAATTTTTATTTTAAATTTTGTATCCTGACAAACAGTAAAATATAATTTCTATTAAAAAAAAAGTATATTATACATAAGCACTAACATACGTTTTTAGAGGAAAGGATACTATGTACTTTTCATTAATATTATGTAAAACACAGAATAAATTTTATATAATCCCAGCTTTCAGAAAAGAGAATTATTTGAAAAAAAAATTGTGGTCATAATCTATTCAATATAACAATAATTCTTACAAGTATTCTCCATTTCATTATTAATGTAAGAAATAAAATAAATAAAAAATAAATAAAAGGTTTTTATATCCTTATAGTACATAATTAAGATAATTAATGGGATCATGTAATCTTCAGAGTCAATTTGTAAATCCATCTGTAAAAAGAAACTTATAAACTTGGATTTTTTTTTTCTCTTTAATTTAATCAGGTTCATAGCATATTTTTCGTTCATTGCGATACATCGACAAATAGATAAAATGTTTTTATAGCTTTAGATACGATAATTAATATATTTAATTAAATCATATCATATTCAGTATTAAGTTTTTAAAACATTTGTGAAAACAATGCTATAAACTTCAATTTTATAAATTATTTTAATCAGTCTTTATTAATTTAGCATATACTTTGTTTATCGCGATACTTTGCATTTCATCACAATTATTATATTTCTTGGGTTTTTTTAATTATCTAAATAAAAACAATTATAATTGGACGTAAAAATATTAATTGTAAATTAAATTATATTCGCTGTGAATATAATTGAGGTTTCTTGTATTATTTTATAACCACAGTTCAGTCGTATTTTTAATACAGTTAATTGAATGATTTTATATATATTTTTAATTCAGCAGCTAAAAATGATCTTTGTATTTTAACTTTGAGTATTTAAAAAAAAATTAAGTTAAATTAATTAATATTTGGTATTTAGTAAAATAAAACATAAAACTCGTTTTCAATTCTATGATTAATTTCTGTGTTAGGAAGTTTACAAATAATTTTTCTGGAGATATAAAGATAGAGAATTATTAATTACGTTTTTGAAATAGATAAGATTCGCTTGGGATTTGAACCTTATTTGAAACAGATATGTAATGGCTGGATGTCAGTTTTAATTAAAAACAGATAATATTACCTTACGGAATAAAATATATATTTAAATTAAAAAATACCATTAAAAAATCTTACATTATATATCACCTTGTGGGACTACAGTTTCTGTTATACTTGTCAAAATAACTTAGTAATTTCAAACCAAAAACCATTTTTTGACGTTACAACAGAAAACAAGATAATTAAAATGGCTGAATTTTTCTTCATTTCTCTTGTACATCTGAATGCATTTTTTAGCACATTCAGACAGAGCAGTGTCAGTAATCGCTGATATTTGGAATTAGCACTATCTCGATAATCGGTATACAGGGCAATTCGTAAAGATCGAAGTAGTAGGATATTTCCTTAAATATAGCCTCTAGACCAGCCATAATCAACCTGCGGCCCGCCAGCCCATTGTGCGTGGCCTGAGCCATACAAACATAAATTGCTATTTAAAAATTAATTGAAATTTGCATGCAAAGTATTTAAGCATTTAAATGTTGTTATATATATATGCATAAGGCAAAATGTGCCTACTTTTCATAATAAATTTTAAATTATATTAAAACTTCTGAAATGTCATTTGCTTAGTGAAAAGGTCTATTAAAATGTTATATGTACGGTAAAACCTCTATAACGGACACTCCCGAACAACGGACACCCTATTTAACGGACAGTTTTCCAATCCCCACTCTCAAAACCTAAATTTTTGTATGTTTAACCTCTGAATAACGAATAGTAATTTTGGCGATAAAGGATGAAAAATTATTTTTTAACGAGAAAAAATGGAAAAGAAATGTAAAAGGTCTCTAAATTTATCAGGGCAATATGGCACAAATTTCGTGATCACAGATAAATGTAAGGGGTGGTCTGGGGAAAATCCCCCCCCCTCCCCCACATCCAGTTTTGAATTGGGGCGGTTGCCCGGGCGGAACATTCTCCCCGGAGCATATAAATGTCCCCCGAGGAAGATTTGATATTTTATGCTTTGAATGGTCAAAAAGGCGAATTTCCCACACGTAGAAACATAAACTCCTACCGTAGAATAATGACTGAATTCAACACAGTCCGCGTCCAAGAAAGAAACGTCCCTCCTTGAAGGATTTAGGATTTTCTGCTGATTAATATCTAGAAGCACAAATTTCTTGATCCGCAGAATTCCATAATACATACATTATTTTCTCTTTCGTTTTAAGTGCGCGTAAGATAACCTCGTTCAAATTGGTATGAATCTTCAGGATAGATAATAACATTGACTTGTATTTTTGTTTCATTATACCGAAGCTTAAAAAAAAAATTTCAGATAATCTTATATATGAGAAGAAATAAAGATAAATAAAAACAAATTGTTTTAATAGGGTTCGTTCGTAAAATTCAAAAAGTAATTAACTGGATTGTTTCATTGCATTGAACAGAGAAATCAGAGACGTCACATGGCGTGATATAGTCTGAGCAAAAGATAAATAATCACTGAAAACCTAACATATGATTTTATTTTTTTAATATAAAACAAAGAAAAGTGTTTCTCTATTATATTGTTTTTATTGGGAAATTACGTGCTGGCAGCGAGAGTTAAAAGCGCCAAAAATGTGACGAGAGCAGGGGAAAAATCTATTTCGCCATGCAGATTATTGATTGATTCATGGTTGTGATTCAAAAATAAAATAATTAACTTTAAAAGAAAAAAAATGAAATTGTAAGAGTATCTCAGGAAGAAAAATTGTGTTTACGGATAATTGCTGTGAATGTTTTAAAATATGTAATACACAGGCGGGTGAGATTTTACGAAATAAAGAAGAAATAAGAAATTTGTGGATTACTAACTCTAACGAGAATACCAAAAATGTGAAAAGGGAGATTAATTCCATTGAGATTAATTTTATAATTCTGAATTGGTTTAATTCAGTTGTTCAAAAAACATTCCTATCAGTAGGCCCTTGTTTCAGGAAAGGGATTTAGAAATCGCGAAAGAACTCGGATTACACGATTTTAAGGCATACAGTGGGTGGCTATACAAGTTACGATCTCGGCACATCTCTTTCAAATCAAAGTGTGGAGAAGCAAAATCTGTAGATCTTTAAAATGTGGAGGAATGCCATGAACGACTACAATCCATTTGTGAAGGTTATGAGGAGAGGAACATTTTTAATTTCGATGAAACCGGACTCTTTTTCAGAATTTTTCCCGATAAGACTTTGTGTATTAAAAAGGATGACTGTATCGCTGAAATATGCCAATAGAGCAACTCACTATTTTATTATTTTGTAATCTTTTACGAAAATTTGAAATCTCTCTTATTATTGGAAAACCTCTAAAACCCACATGTTTTCCATAGAACATTCAGTTTAATATATTTGGTATTGTGTGGAGAGCGAATAAGAAAGCGGGGATGAGCAATACTTAAATGATCGAATGGATAACTCCCTTTGATGATAGGGTGAAAAAACAACAAAGGAAAGTTCTCTCGTTTTTCGATAATATAAGTTCTCATCCAAAAAATTTGAAATTCGACAACGTTAAAATTGTGTTTGTTTTTTTTTTTTCCCCTCAAACACAAATTCAGTATTAAAAAGCAGAAAAACCAACGTTTAAAAATGCACAAACAATACATGAAAAGCAGCAAACAGCTGCTTCGAATCTACTAGCGAGATTCTTCTTCAGTGCAAGATAGGGAAAAAGGAACAGCGTGCTAGAAAAAGCAACACTGAGCATGGAGATAAAGCAACGATATAAAAAGCAACGCTGAGCATGGATATAAAGAAACGCTATAAAAAGCAACGCTGAGCATGGAGATAAAGCAACGCTTATTATGGTGCAACGCTGGCGCATGGTTTGAATGATTCTCAGCCTTGCTTTTTCTAGCACGCTGTTCCTTTTTCCCTATCTTGCACTGAAGAAGAATCTCGCTAGTAGATTCGAAACAGCTGTTTGCTACTTTTCCTGTATTATTTCTGCATTTTTAAACATTGGTTTTTCTGTTTTTTAATATTGTTGCACAAAGGCTTTATTTGCTAATTTTACAACTTCAGTATGCCAGCCACTTGTTCTATGGCGTAATACACAATTTTAAAGCCTGGTACAGGAAGCTTGTATCACGCCACATTATTCCAAATTAAATTATATGAATACACTTGAGAACTACCTAAAATTAGTTAATGCTATCGATGCTATAATTTAGATTTTATAATTTAGCTGCAAAAAACATAAAATCGGATAGCGTACGGCAATGTTTCAGAAAAGCAGGCTTTATATTAAAAAAAAAAAAAAAAAAAAAAAATGAAACACATATTTCGAATACAAATGAAAAATAATCAAAATAAGTGAAATAATAAAATGTATCAGTAGTGAAGAAACTGCCAAAAATTTTATTAATATTTATTATGTCATATCTCCTGAAGAAGAATCAGTTGAGATATGCGATTATAAGCCTTCAGAATTTTCGACAAATCTGATTCTACACTGCTGAAAAAAATTAGGGGAGCAAGCAAAAAAGTAAAGAGTACACTGCGAGACAGCCATGCATGGGCCTAAAATTGAGAGTAACATATGTATCAAAACGCAATGCAGAAAAAAAAAAATATGCAAAAATTTTGCAAGAGAGCTTTAATTCTTTGGAACGAAGGATAGACGTGAAAAGATGATTTAAGGCAACTGTTATGTTACATTTAAATGAGAAAAAAGTACGGTTTAGGAATGATGCAAGGTATTTAGTATGGCGTGTGGTCTCTTCGAAGAGATAAATTTGTCGCATATCTGTTTTCCATGGATTCGATCAGTCTATTGATAAGTTTTCGGGGAGTACTGTTCATATGCTCAAAAATTAAAATCTCCAAGACCCGGACAATAAAAGGAGGCCTCAGTCTGGCTGCAATTCGTCGTCCAAGTGTATCCCACACATGCTCGATCGGATTCAAGGCAGGAGAGCATGCTGGCTATTCCATATTATGTATTGTTTAAACTTTAAGAATGTTCTCCACAAGACGAGCAGCTGTATGCGGTCTGGTATTACCATGCATCGAAAATGCACTTTCTTTGGGCCGCATAGTTGCTTGAGGTCAACGGAATACAGAGCATTGGCTTTCGTGCATAGAGACTACTCTGATGAAGCCTTTTTAGGTGCGTTCGTAATTATATAAATACGTAGCACCTATAGTCGTCGTTCAGTCCGTCTGTCTGTCCGTCCGTCCGCATATAATAGAGCAAAAACTACCCAACCGAATGGTCTGAAATTTTAAATATATGATTGTTGTAAAATTTTGTCGAGCCATTTCAAATTTTATGAAAATCGGATGTATAGTTAAATTACAGGGACAGTCAAAAGTTTTTCTTTACATTACGGGCAATGGGAAAAATTATTGCACGTGCATTTTAATGATGTTAAAGCTTTCAGAATGGTCACAAATTTTAAACATATAATTATTGCGATATTTTGTCGAGCCATTTCAAATTTTATGAAAATTGGATGTATAGTTTAATTACAGGGACAGTCAAAAGTTTTTCTTTACATTAAAGCCAATGGGAAAAATTATTGCAAGTGCATTTTAATGATGTTACAGCTTTCCGAATGGTCTGAAATTTTAAATATATAATTGCTGCAAAATTTTGTCGAGCCATTTCAAATTTCATGAAAATCGGATGTATAGCTTAATTACAGGGACAGTCAAAAGTTTTCCGTTACATTAAGGTAAATGGGAAAAAAATATTGCAAGTACATTTTAATGATGTTACAGACTATGCACTTATGAACTGCAAAAAATTCATGAAAATCGGATGTATAGCTTAATTACAGGGACAGTCAAAAGTTTTCCGTTACATTAAGGTAAATGGGAAAAAATTATTGAAAGTGCATTTTAGTGATGTTACAGACTATGCACTTATGAATTGCAAATAAATCCACATTCAATACAATATGGGGTGCAAAAAATAATTATAAAACTAGTTATAGTACGAACGCACCTCATTTGCCACGTTTGAGGAGCAATTTCCAACTTGTTCTTACTGTTTGGCTTGACAGGTCCTGTGGCCTTGGTGGACACATTCTGTGGCCTTGGTGGACACGTCCTGTGGCCTTGGTGGACACGTTCTGTGGCCTTGGTGGACACATTCTCTGGCCTTGGTGGACACGTCCTATAGCTGGACACGTCTACGGACCTTCGTCCTGCGGCCAAGAAAAACTGTGTTTGCAGCTGAGTAGCATTACCCGTTCCGTCAAAACGAGCTGTTAACAGGATATATCGTCATCGGTTTCTGTCATAGCACATGGCCGACGTTGCCCTTGTCGATGTCGACCATTCCACGAATCTTGGAATAGATTCTATAGCCTTGCATTGACACTTCACGCGACTGAATCAGCGTCCACTACACTTCGTTTTGTTTCCCCCGACTCAACTGTCCCGATAACACGTCAAAACACGGATTCCGATAAATCATATTGTTGTGACTTTTTCAAGTAACCTTTTCTCAAAACACGTTCAGCAATTTAAATTTACAACTGAGACAGTGATACAGACGTTTCTGCAAAATCCCCATTTCTGCACTTATCTGCTTTTTCTAGTTTTTGACGTCATACACTTTAATTTGCATGTGACATTTTCTTTATCTGTTTTTTACTAAGCTTTAAATTAGGGATAATTTATTTTTACGTTACTTATCGCTGTAAATATGTGCGTAATTTTGTTAAAACCATGTGCTCCCCTAATTGTTTTGAGCAGCGTATTAGTGATGATGAAACATATACTGAAACTGTAGATGATTCTTGCAATATCGAGAATTTCGAAGAAGCGGAGAAATACAGTGAGCAGTTACACAGTTATTTTGTAAAATATAGATGATTCAGAAGGATTAAAACTACTGACAGAGTTAAACATTCTCATTGGAAAACAAATTACGCGTAATTGCAAGCAAAACCAAACATTTGTAACATTTTTTTTTTTTTTTTTTTCATAAGAATATTAAAAACAGTGGATAGAGTTATGCACAACTTTATTTCAATTAAAAAAAATAATTTTAATTTCTTATTAATCATTTACTAGATTTTTTAGGACAAAATAAAAGTAAATTAATGAAACATTGAACATTTCTTAGCAATTTTTGAATATCTGAGTTTTTCCCAATAGCGGACACCTCCGAATTACTCTTTCTGAAGGTTCGTTCGGGCCGGACCTTACGTATTTTTTCATACCGAGCCGGGAATGGCTTCTTTCTTCCTACGTCTACAAGCGGTGAAATTTTCAGCCCCAGTATTGACACAATCCGTATTAAAATCACTGTCTTTGACTGACCTGATCCGTGCAAAAATCCGTAAAATTTCTCTAAGCCCATAACTTTTTGCAAAACATGCATATATATCCATGCATATATATACATGCATATATATGCACAATCCGTATTAAAATCACTGTCTTTGACTGACCTGATCCGTGCAAAAATCCGTAAAATTTCTCTAAGCCCATAACTTTTTGCAAAATATGCATATATATCCATGCATATATATACATGCATATATATGCACAATCCGTATTAAAATCACTGTCTTTGACTGACCTGATCCGTGCAAAAATCCGTAAAATTTCTCTAAGCCCATAACTTTTTGCAAAATATGCATATATATCCATGCATATATATACATGCATATATATGCACAATCCGTATTAAAATCACTGTCTTTGACTGACCTGATCCGTGCAAAAATTCGTAAAATTTCTCTAAGCCCATAACTTTTTGCAAAACATGCATATATATTTATATCAACATTATTTTTCAATTAAATTTTAAAATTAATTTTTTTAATCGATAGAAGATTTAAAGACAAACAAAACAAAATACAATACAACCAATGAAAAAGAACCTGCCTATTACAGAATCCTTTCTTAAACGGAAAAAAATGTGTTGATCCATGCAAAATTAATATAATAATACCTGAGAAAAGAATAGACTACATTCACAATTCCTATGATAGGAACTTGTATATAATACATTTTTTTATTTCCTATGTGATTCCTCTTAGAAGATTTTACTGTATAGCATTTTTCAAAGACTCCAAATCATGGGATATGGATTAACGATGCATACAAATCAAGATTCATTAAAAAAATGCCACAGCCTTTGCCGCTTCTTTAAAAATGAAGATTATAAAGATAAAAAAAGAAGAGCTGTAATGATTTTTTTTTTTTGGTCAGTACTTCCCCATACGAAACAATTTTTAACCATATCGACGTAAAAAACTTTGTTTTGAAGAAATTCAACCAAGCCGGTCCGGTGTCAAGATTTAAACATTTTTCCACGCCAGGCCGAACTTTTCTTTTCTATGGAACGGCTGGGGACCGGGACTGGATATTTTGACCCGTGCAGACATTTAGTGCAGATCTCCAGCATATTTTGATAGCAGGTTTAAGTTAAAATCTATACGCTGCTATTTTGTGTCCAAAGGAGAGGCACTCTGGATTAGGTCGACTTTTAATAACGTACAAGTTATACATGATCCTATCTTATTTTCAAAATGAGTCCATAACTCGTCACTCAGGGGCATGGAGAAATTGTGTAAGTCACGAATTTTGGATTTTAATACGTCAGCAAATTTTGCAGATACCGACAGACTTTTTTGTGTTTAATCCAGGAATGACTAAGGAGAAATTTCCTTTTTGGAAATTTTATCCTAATGGGCCGTACAAAAATTTTATTTTTTTATTTTCTCAAATGGACCCTCCCAAAGCGTTGCAATGTATGTCACTAAATTTTGAACCTTTTTTATGAAACTTTGCAATTAGAATAATGTGTCTAGGGTAATATTTAAGGAAATAGCCTATTATTTCTATCTGTACGAATCCCACTGCATATACGTGGCGTATAACGTCCAGAAAATCCATCGTTTTTTCTCCCACCAGTATTGATCGCACAATTCTTGAACACCAATATAGAACAAAATTAATTATAGAACAAAATTTTGACATTATTTATTCACAGTTTAGAGATTAAATAAGATAAAAGCTCCGGTATGTTTGTAGTGGTGTCCAAAGATAAAATAAAGGCATTTGACGAACGTCGTGAAAGGATTAAAACATGGAAGTGTAGTAAAAAAATCCCATGTCTCAGATTTTACTAATTTCGTGATTCTCTGATTTTAGAACACATTACATATATGCAGAAAACAGTTTAAAAAATTTATTACCTTATTTACTCATACATAATGCGGACATGTTTATAATGCTTACATTTTTTTAACGGAGAAAAAAGAAAAAAACATAATATGTCGGTGTATAACTCGCACAATATTTTATTAACGATACAAAATGAAAGAATTTTCAAAGTTCTATAAAATCTCTGTGTAAAAGAAGAGAAACTTAAACCTAAATTTACACATTTAATCTCTTATATTTATCATTTATTTTGCTTGTATAAAATAACATAAAATTAAGGTTCTGCACAATACACTTATATCATAACAGAAACTTTGTTTTAAAATATGTTACAACATATTAAAGGAAATATTTACAAATTGTGTAAGGCGTAGAAAGGACTTGCAAAATGCGTACTTGTTTTTGGTTTGTTTTCAGACAACTGAAAAGAAAACGTGAGAAAGGAGACATTTTGTTAAAAGGCTGACACAATGAGTTTAATGCCGGAAATATTTCAAACCCCGGGTGGAAAGAGAACAATTACAACCGTCGCCTACAAACTGTAAATTTACAACCTTCTAAAGCGCTATAATCACAGATATGCATCGGAAATTCAAAGTTGGATCGTCTTGAGTATAATTATACGGTAAAGGCAAAATCCCATGCTTGTGATTCAGTTTCTTTTTTTGACAGGTCTCTCCGCGTGACAACGTAAAGGCAGTGTCGAGCACCGTCAGATCGAAACCAGAAAAACAGGATCATTCTGATCCTTGTTCTAGTAAAAATGTACGAGTAAACGATTATTCTTTTATTCGTATTCAGTAGAATGCATGTTATATTCAAAGTTTAAATAGTATATAGTTTTTAAGATTTAGGGTTTTGGTATAAGAAAACCGACATTCGTCAAAGTTTGCTATCTCACAAGGAGAGGGCCAAACTTGATAATCACAGATTTTGATTATTTAAATATATGTTGTAGGGTAGAGATTCCTTAGTGTCAGGTTCAACGGATTTTATCCAACGCTATTTAGTTCTTGAGAAACCGGGAGGTCTAATAATAGTACGCAACATAAATACTTACTTTGCAACCGCAATGATAGGTTGGTCGTAGTTGAGTTGGCATGACGTTTGCCGGCTGATCTGCGGGCCCGGTTTCGATACCTGAATACGCTACGCTTGTTTTTCTCATTTTTTGTTTTATAAATATACTTGTAAGTATAATTAATAATTGCATTGTCAATTAAAATTTATAATATTGTATATCAATTATAATTTTATCCTATTTAATTTTTTACTTGTAACTAAATAGTTGTATAAAACATCATAAAACTGTTAATTTTTAAAAAATCACTTTTAAAATGTATTTCATATATTCTTTATCGATGCAATGATATTGAGCAATTGTGTCAATTCGTGATTTTATACAAACATCATTTACGCATTGCTTTAACAAAGGAAGTCAATGCGATAATACTATTATTCTGTTTTTAAAGCAACAAGCATAATTATATTAAAAATTAGCATCAGAAATTAATTGCAACAATTTTTTTGCATATTAAAGATTTTTAAATTTGTAACACGTATGCTTGCGCTTTCAATTATTTTGCTTTCACCTTTATCTTCTTTATGCTTTTATTTTTATTTTATTTGAATATTCTTTTATTTTATCATAACTATAGATGGCACCAGAACAGATTTTGTTACGATTTTGGAATTTTTATCATTCAATAATAGGTCGAACTTCTTTTTAAACCTCTTTAAAGGATGAGAAATAATAGTTTAAAAATAAAAAAAAAGATAAATTTAAATTTGTTAACATTATAATTAAAGTATGATATTAAAATTTGTAATTGAAATTATTAAATTATAATTACAAGTATATTTATAAAACAAAAAATGAAAAAAACAAATGTAGCGCGTTCGGATACCGAACCCGGGCCCGCAGACCAGCCAGCGAACGCCGTACCAACTAAGCTATGATCAACCTACCATTGCGGTTACAATGTAAGTATTTAAGTTGTGTACTATTATTAGACCCCCCCCCCCGGTTTCTCAAGAAAGCGTTGGATAAAATCCGCTGAACCTGACACTAAGGGGTCTCTACCCTACAACATATATTAAAATAATCAAAATCTGTGATTAACAAGGTTGGCCCTCTCCTTGTCAGTATTATGCAAGTCAAGTACAAGCGTGATTTGGTGATTAGTTTATTATGCTATTAAAAAAAAATATCCCCTCTCAAATCTAAGTTTCTTTCGATATCCAAAGTATTTATTCGAAGTTTTTGCCTGTCGTCAAATGAGAAGACAAGTACAAAGTGCAGAACTTAAAACCATAATACTGTTTGTTTTAACACATTAATGCCTAGCATCCCATTTTTGGGACGTTTCGAATTTTCGATTTTTTTTTTTAATTTTTTTTTTCTTTTCAACATGCAAATTGTAGGAAGTTATTGGCTATAAATGTCTTTATCTACTTCCGAGAGATGACAGCATAAGATTGGTATTTATTTCCTTAAATGAAGGCCTTTTTTCGATGTTTATAGAATTTTCATTTTTCAAGATAGCGAAATGTAAAAAATAAGTTCATTGATATTTTTTGTATGAAAGATCCAAATAAATAAGTCATAATCTTAGCTTTTAGACCTTTTTGAAATGTGTATTTTTTTAAATTGCGAAATTATATGTTCAAGTCTATATTTATGCATGTTTGTAACGTACAAAATATAGGGCGAATGGCGCAAATGGGTACATATTTATGTTAGACATTTAGGGGGCAGTTATTTATGTAAAGTCTTTTTCAAGATGATTTTGAAATAAATGCTTTTTTAGCCTCAAATACGATTATTCTTAATTTATTATTAATAATACTTGTAATGTTATTAGTCTATGTAAGGAAATAAACATATTTTTAATAGTTCATAAAAATACTAATTATAGTATATAATATAGAATTTAAAAGCTTAATTTGTATAAATATACACAAAATATATGATTATGCATTGTCCACATATGGATATTTCCATATTTATTACGTTTACTTTTTATCAAATAAATACAAAAATATTTTAGATTAATTTTTTTTAAATATTTTTCCAGTTCAGCTGTAACATTTTACAGTGATTTTAACAACGGATTTAAGGAAACAAAAATTCAGGCATAAATGGGTTAATGTTTTTTAATGAGGGTTACGTTAAATAAATTAAGTGTTCATCGTTTCAAGCACAAGTTATTTATGCCTCCCGTAGAGTCTTTTTCTGGTGGCCTGGAGTTAATGTACAACCATACATTCTGAATATTTATTGAAATTCCCATCTTTAATTAGACTCCTTATTTAATGGCGTTTTCCAAATCAGTTCATTTTACCGTTCCTTATTTAAACAATTCTCTAGTTTTCTAAACAAAGGATAGAACAATATACGAAAACAGAACAACTTATAAGTTGTATTTCAGTGAAAAAGTGAAAAAGCGTATCGTTTAATATGGTTTTCTTAAATATTCAATTTATAACAACATATTTAGGATTAATATATGAGTCATTCCTGGATAAATGGTAATTGTATGTCCTCATCTAAAAAATAGGAATTAATCAAGTCAACTGTGAATGTTTAAATTTTTATGAACATTTCTGTTAAATGACTGCATATTGCAAAGTTTAAATATGAAAAGAAATTAATATTTTCAATATTCAAAATTGTTGTAAATGTAATTCATTGTTGTAAATGTCATTACGAAGGTTTATACCAAACTGCACATTTTTTCATCTAAACATTTATTTTTTTAGGTTTGGAAATCTTTAGAACAAATGCAATGTTTACATTTGTTTCTCTCTATTTTTTATGCTTTGGAATATGTCGGGAAAATAGAAAAAAAAAACTTCCATTAAATATAATCTACATTAAATACCTTTTTAAATTTTGTCCGTTAGTTGACATTACCATGCTCCACAGTAATATTCCTGTCTGATCTCCACTAGCTGTCATTAGGTGCGTTCGTAATTATATAAATACGTAGCACCTATAGTCGTCGTTCAGTCCGTCTGTCCGTCCGCATATAATAGAGCAAAAACTACCCAACCGAATGGTCTGAAATTTTAAATATATGATTGTTGTAAAATTTTGTCGAGCCATTTCAAATTTTATGAAAATCGGATGTATAGTTAAATTACAGGGACAGTCAAAAGTTTTTCTTTACATTACGGCCAATGGGAAAAATTATTGCACGTGCATTTTAATGATGTTAAAGCTTTCCGAATGGTCTCAAATTTTAAACATATAATTATTGCGACATTTTGTCGAGCCATTTCAGATTTTATGAAAATCGGATGTATAGTTTAATTACAGGGACAGTCAAAAGTTTTTCTTTACATTAAAGCCAATGGGAAAAATTATTGCAAGTGCATTTTAATGATGTTACAGCTTTCCGAATGGTCTGAAATTTTAAATATATAATTGCTGCAAAATTTTGTCGAGCCATTTCAAATTTCATGAAAATCGGATGTATAGCTTAATTACAGGGACAGTCAAAATTTTCCGTTACATTAAGGGGAATGGGAAAAAATTATTGCAAGTGCATTTTAATGATGTTACAGACTATGTACTTATGAATTACAAATAAATACACATTCAATACAATATGGGGGCAAAAAATAATTATAAAACTAGTTATAGTACGAACGCACCTCATTTGCCACGTTTGACGAGCAATTTCCAACTTGTTTGATATGGAAACGTTCTTATATTGTCCAGTTTCACCAATTCTTACAAGCGGTATTATTATCTTTAATTAACTATACAAGAAACACATCAATTTGCACCTTTTGTACCAAAATTGCAGTCAGTGTATGAAATACGTGCGATTACTAAGTTACTTCTTACTGAAATACATATTTAATTTCTCAGAATTAGTTTTAAAGAATGTTTAGGTCTGCTTTAAGAATAAGTGCTCCCTGATGTTTAAATTCTTACACATTACCTCTAAAATAGCCTTAACGTTTAAACTGAAAATACCGTCGTCATTATTAAGAAGTATGGAATTTGTGATTTCAGAGATATAGAATTAAAAATTTTAGCTATAAAAAAATGATTGTTATTTGTTAATGAAAATTCCCATAATTTTACTATATAGCGTAATTTTAGCTAAAAATGAAAAATTAATGTAATAAAATTAAATCCTTTTTTCAAAGCCAAAATGTCGCTTTATCTAAAAATGAACGACGTATAAATGACATTACATATTAATTAAATACATATTTAATTTCTGAGAATTAGTTTTAAAGAATGTTTAGGTCTGCTTTAAGAATAAGTGCTCCCTGATGTTTAAATTCTTACACATTACCTCTAAAATAGCCTTAACGTTTAAACTGAAATTACCGTCGTCATTATCAAGAAGTATGGAATTTGTGATTTCAGAGATATAGAATTAAAAATTTTAGCTATAAAAAAATGATTGTTATTTGTTAATGAAAATTCCCATAATTTTACTATATAGCGTAATTTTAGCTAAAAATGAAAAATTAATGTAATAAAATTAAATCCTTTTTTCAAAGCCAAAATGTCGCTTTATCTAAAAATGAACGACGTATAAATGACATTACATATTAATTAAATACATATTTAATTTCTGAGAATTAGTTTTAAAGAATGTTTAGGTCTGCTTTAAGAATAAGTGCTCCCTGATGTTTAAATTCTTACACATTACCTCTAAAATAGCCTTAACGTTTAAACTTAAATTACCGTCGTCATTATCAAGAAGTATGGAATTTGTGATTTCAGAGATATAGAATTAAAAATTTTAGCTATAAAAAAATGATTGTTATTTGTTAATGAAAATTCCCATAATTTTACTATATAGCGTAATTTTAGCTAAAAATGAAAAATTAATGTAATAAAATTAAATCCTTTTTTCAAAGCCAAAATGTCGCTTTATCTAAAAATGAACGACGTATAAATGACATTACATATTAATTAAATACATATTTAATTTCTGAGAATTAGTTTTAAAGAATGTTTAGGTCTGCTTTAAGAATAAGTGCTCCCTGATGTTTAAATTCTTACACATTACCTCTAAAATAGCCTTAACGTTTAAACTGAAATTACCGTCGTCATTATCAAGAAGTATGGAATTTGTGATTTCAGAGATATAGAATTAAAAATTTTAGCTATAAAAAAATGATTGTTATTTGTTAATGAAAATTCCCATAATTTTACTATATAGCGTAATTTTAGCTAAAAATGAAAAATTAATGTAATAAAATTAAATCCTTTTTTCAAAGCCAAAATGTCGCTTTATCTAAAAATGAACGACGTATAAATGACATTACATATTAATTAAATACATATTTAATTTCTGAGAATTAGTTTTAAAGAATGTTTATGTCTGCTTTAAGAATAAGTGCTCCCTGATGTTTAAATTCTTACACATTACCTCTAAAATAGCCTTAACGTTTAAACTGAAATTACCGTCGTCATTATCAAGAAGTATGGAATTTGTGATTTCAGAGATATAGAATTGAAAATTTTAGCTATAAAAAAATGATTGTTATTTGTTAATGAAAATTCCCATAATTTTACTATATAGCGTAATTTTAGCTAAAAATGAAAAATTAATGTAATAAAATTAAATCCTTTTTTCAAAGCCAAAATGTCGCTTTATCTAAAAATGAACGACGTATAAATGACATTACATATTAATTAAATACATATTTAATTTCTGAGAATTAGTTTTAAAGAATGTTTAGGTCTGCTTTAAGAATAAGTGCTCCCTGATGTTTAAATTCTTACACATTACCTCTAAAATAGCCTTAACGTTTAAACTGAAATTACCGTCGTCATTATCAAGAAGTATGGAATTTGTGATTTCAGAGATATAGAATTAAAAATTTTAGCTATAAAAAAATGATTGTTATTTGTTAATGAAAATTCCCATAATTTTACTATATAGCGTAATTTTAGCTAAAAATGAAAAATTAATGTAATAAAATTAAATCCTTTTTTCAAAGCCAAAATGTCGCTTTATCTAAAAATGAACGACGTATAAATGACAATACATATTAATTAAATACATATTTAATTTCTGAGAATTAGTTTTAAAGAATGTTTAGGTCTGCTTTAAGAATAAGTGCTCCCTGATGTTTAAATTCTTACACATTACCTCTAAAATAGCCTTAACGTTTAAACTGAAATCACCGTCGTCATTATCAAGAAGTATGGAATTTGTGATTTCAGAGATATAGAATTCAAAATTTTAGCTATAAAAAAATGATTGTTATTCGTTAATGAAAATTCCCATAATTTTACTATATAGCGTAATTTTAGCTAAAAATGAAAAATTAATGTAATAAAATTAAATCCTTTTTTCAAAGCCAAAATGTCGCTTTATCTAAAAATGAACGACGTATAAATGACATTACATATTAATTAAATACATATTTAATTTCTGAGAATTAGTTTTAAAGAATGTTTAGGTCTGCTTTAAGAATAAGTGCTCCCTGATGTTTAAATTCTTACACATTACCTCTAAAATAGCCTTAACGTTTAAACTGAAATTACCGTCGTCATTATCAAGAAGTATGGAATTTGTGATTTCAGAGATATAGAATTAAAAATTTTAGCTATAAAAAAATGATTGTTATTTGTTAATGAAAATTCCCATAATTTTACTATATAGCGTACTTTTAGCTAAAAATGAAAAATTAATGTAATAAAATTAAATCCTTTTTTCAAAGCCAAAATGTCGCTTTATCTAAAAATGAACGACGTATAAATGACATTACATATTAATTAAATACATATGTAATTTCTGAGAATTAGTTTTAAAGAATGTTTAGGTCTGCTTTAAGAATAAGTGCTCCCTGATGTTTAAATTCTTACACATTACCTCTAAAATAGCCTTAACGTTTAAACTGAAATTACCGTCGTCATTATCAAGAAGTATGGAATTTGTGATTTCAGAGATATAGAATTAAAAATTTTAGCTATAAAAAAATGATTGTTATTTGTTAATGAAAATTCCCATAATTTTACTATATAGCGTAATTTTAGCTAAAAATGAAAAATTAATGTAATAAAATTAAATCCTTTTTTCAAAGCCAAAATGTCGCTTTATCTAAAAATGAACGACGTATAAATGACATTACATATTAATTAAATACATATTTAATTTCTGAGAATTATTTTTAAAGAATGTTTAGGTCTGCTTTAAGAATAAGTGCTCCCTGATGTTTAAATTCTTACACATTACCTCTAAAATAGCCTTAACGTTTAAACTGAAATTACCGTCGTCATTATCCAAAAGTATGGAATTTGTGATTTCAGAGATATAGAATTAAAAATTTTAGCTATAAAAAAATGATTGTTATTTGTTAATGAAAATTCCCATAATTTTACTATATAGCGTAATTTTAGCTAAAAATGAAAAATTAATGTAATAAAATTAAATCCTTTTTTCAAAGCCAAAATGTCGCTTTATCTAAAAATGAACGACGTATAAATGACATTACATATTAATTAAATACATATTTAATTTCTGAGAATTAGTTTTAAAGAATGTTTAGGTCTGCTTTAAGAATAAGTGCTCCCTGATGTTTAAATTCTTACACATTACCTCTAAAATAGCCTTAACGTTTAAACTGAAATTACCGTCGTCATTATCAAGAAGTATGGAATTTGTGATTTCAGAGATATAGAATTAAAAATTTTAGCTATAAAAAAATGATTGTTATTTGTTAATGAAAATTCCCATAATTTTACTATATAGCGTAATTTTAGCTAAAAATGAAAAATTAATGTAATAAAATTAAATCCTTTTTTCAAAGCCAAAATGTCGCTTTATCTAAAAATGAACGACGTATAAATGACATTACATATTAATTAAATACATATTTAATTTCTGAGAATTAGTTTTAAAGAACGTTTAGGTCTGCTTTAAGAATAAGTGCTCCCTGATGTTTAAATTCTTACACATTACCTCTAAAATAGCCTTAACGTTTAAACTGAAATCACCGTCGTCATTATCAAGAAGTATGGAATTTGTGATTTCAGAGATATAGAATTAAAAATTTTAGCTATAAAAAAATGATTGTTATTCGTTAATGAAAATTCCCATAATTTTACTATATAGCGTAATTTTAGCTAAAAATGAAAAATTAATGTAATAAAATTAAATCCTTTTTTCAAAGCCAAAATGTCGCTTTATCTAAAAATGAACGACGTATAAATGACATTACATATTAATTAAATACATATTTAATTTCTGAGAATTAGTTTTAAAGAATGTTTAGGTCTGCTTTAAGAATAAGTGCTCCCTGATGTTTAAATTTTTACACATTACCTCTAAAATAGCCTTAACGTTTAAACTGAAATTACCGTCGTCATTATCAAGAAGTATGGAATTTGTGATTTCAGAGATATAGAATTAAAAATTTTAGCTATAAAAAAATGATTGTTATTTGTTAATGAAAATTCCCATAATTTTACTATATAGCGTAATTTTAGCTAAAAATGAAAAATTAACGTAATAAAATTAAATCCTTTTTTCAAAGCCAAAATGTCGCTTTATCTAAAAATGAACGACGTATAAATGACATTACATATTAATTAAATACATATTTAATTTCTGAGAATTAGTTTTAAAGAATGTTTAGGTCTGCTTTAAGAATAAGTGCTCCCTGATGTTTAAATTCTTACACATTACCTCTAAAATAGCCTTAACGTTTAAACTGAAATTACCGTCGTCATTATCAAGAAGTATGGAATTTGTGATTTCAGAGATATAGAATTAAAAATTTTAGCTATAAAAAAATGATTGTTATTTGTTAATGAAAATTCCCATAATTTTACTATATAGCGTAATTTTAGCTAAAAATGAAAAATTAATGTAATAAAATTAAATCCTTTTTTCAAAGCCAAAATGTCGCTTTATCTAAAAATGAACGACGTATAAATGACATTACATATTAATTAAATACATATTTAATTTCTGAGAATTAGTTTTAAAGAATGTTTAGGTCTGCTTTAAGAATAAGTGCTCCCTGATGTTTAAATTCTTACACATTACCTCTAAAATAGCCTTAACGTTTAAACTGAAATTACCGTCGTCATTATCAAGAAGTATGGAATTTGTGATTTCAGAGATATAGAATTAAAAATTTTAGCTATAAAAAAATTATTGTTATTTGTTAATGAAAATTCCCATAATTTTACTATATAGCGTAATTTTAGCTAAAAATGAAAAATTAATGTAATAAAATTAAATCCTTTTTTCAAAGCCAAAATGTCGCTTTATCTAAAAATGAACGACGTATAAATGACATTACATATTAATTAAATACATATTTAATTTCTGAGAATTAGTTTTAAAGAATGTTTAGGTCTGCTTTAAGAATAAGTGCTCCCTGATGTTTAAATTCTTACACATTACCTCTAAAATAGCCTTAACGTTTAAACTGAAATCACCGTCGTCATTATCAAGAAGTATGGAATTTGTGATTTCAGAGATATAGAATTAAAAATTTTAGCTATAAAAAAATGATTGTTATTCGTTAATGAAAATTCCCATAATTTTACTATATAGCGTAATTTTAGCTAAAAATGAAAAATTAATGTAATAAAATTAAATCCTTTTTTCAAAGCCAAAATGTCGCTTTATCTAAAAATGAACGACGTATAAATGACATTACATATTAATTAAATACATATTTAATTTCTGAGAATTAGTTTTAAAGAATGTTTAGGTCTGCTTTAAGAATAAGTGCTCCCTGATGTTTAAATTCTTACACATTACCTCTAAAATAGCCTTAACGTTTAAACTGAAATTACCGTCGTCATTATCAAGAAGTATGGAATTTGTGATTTCAGAGATATAGAATTAAAAATTTTAGCTATAAAAAAATGATTGTTATTTGTTAATGAAAATTCCCATAATTTTACTATATAGCGTAATTTTAGCTAAAAATGAAAAATTAATGTAATAAAATTAAATCCTTTTTTCAAAGCCAAAATGTCGCTTTATCTAAAAATGAACGACGTATAAATGACATTACATATTAATTAAATACATATTTAATTTCTGAGAATTAGTTTTAAAGAATGTTTAGGTCTGCTTTAAGAATAAGTGCTCCCTGATGTTTAAATTCTTACACATTACCTCTAAACTAGCCTTAACGTTTAAACTGAAATTACCGTCGTCATTATCAAGAAGTATGGAATTTTTGATTTCAGAGATATAGAATTAAAAATTTTAGCTATAAAAAAATGATTGTTATTTGTTAATGTAAATTCCCATAATTTTACTATATAGCGTAATTTTAGCTAAAAATGAAAAATTAATGTAATAAAATTAAATCCTTTTTTCAAAGCCAAAATGTCGCTTTATCTAAAAATGAACGACGTATAAATGACATTACATATTAATTAAATACATATTTATTTTCTGAGAATTAGTTTTAAAGAATGTTTAGGTCTGCTTTAAGAATAAGTGCTCCCTGATGTTTAAATTCTTACACATTACCTCTAAAATAGCCTTAACGTTTAAACTGAAATTACCGTCGTCATTATCAAGAAGTATGGAATTTGTGATTTCAGAGATATAGAATTAAAAATTTTAGCTATAAAAAAATGATTGTTATTTGTTAATGAAAATTCCCATAATTTTACTATATAGCGTAATTTTAGCTAAAAATGAAAAATTAATGTAATAAAATTAAATCCTTTTTTCAAAGCCAAAATGTCGCTTTATCTAAAAATGAACGACGTATAAATGACATTACATATTAATTAAATACATATTTAATTTCTGAGAATTAGTTTTAAAGAATGTTTAGGTCTGCTTTAAGAATAAGTGCTCCCTGATGTTTAAATTCTTACACATTACCTCTAAAATAGCCTTAACGTTTAAACTGAAATCACCGTCGTCATTATCAAGAAGTATGGAATTTGTGATTTTAGAGAAATAGAATTAAAAATTTTAGCTATAAAAAAATGATTGTTATTCGTTAATGAAAATTCCCATAATTTTACTATATAGCGTAATTTTAGCTAAAAATGAAAAATTAATGTAATAAAATTAAATCCTTTTTTCAAAGCCAAAATGTCGCTTTATCTAAAAATGAACGACGTATAAATGACATTACATATTAATTAAATACATATTTAATTTCTGAGAATTAGTTTTAAAGAATGTTTAGGTCTGCTTTAAGAATAAGTGCTCCCTGATGTTTAAATTCTTACACATTACCTCTAAAATAGCCTTAACGTTTAAACTGAAATTACCGTCGTCATTATCAAGAAGTATGGAATTTGTGATTTCAGAGATATAGAATTAAAAATTTTAGCTATAAAAAAATGATTGTTATTTGTTAATGAAAATTCCCATAATTTTACTATATAGCGTAATTTTAGCTAAAAATGAAAAATTAATGTAATAAAATTAAATCCTTTTTTCAAAGCCAAAATGTCGCTTTATCTAAAAATGAACGACGTATAAATGACATTACATATTAATTAAATACATATTTAATTTCTGAGAATTAGTTTTAAAGAATGTTTAGGTCTGCTTTAAGAATAAGTGCTCCCTGATGTTTAAATTCTTACACATTACCTCTAAAATAGCCTTAACGTTTAAACTGAAATTACCGTCGTCATTATCAAGAAGTATGGAATTTGTGATTTCAGAGATATAGAATTAAAAATTTTAGCTATAAAAAAATGATTGTTATTTGTTAATGAAAATTCCCATAATTTTACTATATAGCGTAATTTTAGCTAAAAATGAAAAATTAATGTAATAAAATTAAATCCTTTTTTCAAAGCCAAAATGTCGCTTTATCTAAAAATGAACGACGTATAAATGACATTACATATTAATTAAATACATATTTAATTTCTGAGAATTAGTTTTAAAGAATGTTTAGGTCTGCTTTAAGAATAAGTGCTCCCTGATGTTTAAATTCTTACACATTACCTCTAAAATAGTCTTAACGTTTAAACTGAAATCACCGTCGTCATTATCAAGAAGTATGGAATTTGTGATTTCAGAGATATAGAATTAAAAATTTTAGCTATAAAAAAATGATTGTTATTTGTTAATGAAAATTCCCATAATTTTACTATATAGCGTATTTTTAGCTAAAAATGAAAAATTAATGTAATAAAATTAAATCCTTTTTTCAAAGCCAAAATGTCGCTTTATCTAAAAATGAACGACGTATAAATGACATTACATATTAATTAAATACATATTTAATTTCTGAGAATTAGTTTTAAAGAATGTTTAGGTCTGCTTTAAGAATAAGTGCTCCCTGATGTTTAAATTCTTACACATTACCTCTAAAATAGCCTTAACGTTTAAACTGAAATTACCGTCGTCATTATCAAGAAGTATGGAATTTGTGATTTCAGAGATATAGAATTAAAAATTTTAGCTATAAAAAAATGATTGTTATTCGTTAATGCAAAATTCCCATAATTTTACTATATAGCGTAATTTTAGCTAAAAATGAAAAATTAATGTAATAAAATTAAATCCTTTTTTCAAAGCCAAAATGTCGCTTTATCTAAAAATGAACGACGTATAAATGATGAACGATGTATATTTGCATGTATATTTAAATGAACGATGTATATTTTTAAGTGTGCAATACAAAAGAGTAAATGGGATAGTTTAAGAAAAACAGAATGCTTATATATCAGGGTTCCTACTGGCGCTTAATTTTGAATACCAGTACTTGCCAAAAGTTTTTTGACCTAATTAAATATCAGACTTTGTCAATTAAAAAGGAGAAAAAAAATCTTTGGAAATCAGCGGTATTCAAAGGAAGGCATCAGTATGAATCATAAATTTTTACAATGCAATGCACGTGGAAAAATCTTGTATAGGCAAATTGTTGTTTGAAATAAAAATATGTAACATAGAAATGTATTTTTAATGTTATATGAATAGTTACAAATCTTATTTTAAATAATTATAGAAGAAAATAAAAATATAATTCTAGCTTCCGTCAATCAATGAAAGTAGAAATAGTTCTAAAAATTGTTCATGAAAGTCGAATTTTTTTTATTTATGATAATTTTAAAGAGCAATGTGTTACTTGAAGTAATACCTTAAATCTAAAATGTTTTATCTATGATCTAAAATTATACTTGAAATGTCCTTTTACATATATCCTTTAAGTTATGCGGTTGCAATTTTAGCGAATGTGTATAAAAATTTTAATACAATTTATACGATAGAGAATTTTTCATTTAAAGACATCTTCTTCTTCAAAAGATCTTTCTGTTCTGAAATTAAATTTAGGAAAAAAAAAGTAACAATTTTTATGTTAAAATAACACTTTTTAATTGGGTGTGCAAAACCAGAAAAATATTTAAATTATAGAAATTTAAAAATAGAAAAATACTTATTTAAAAATATAAACATATTTATATTCATATTTTAATAATTCAAATAAAATAAAAAAAATTATTTTATTTAATGTCGTTAGTCTCGAGATCTCTTAATACAGAGCTTATTATTAGACCACCTCAGAATTCGCGGAGCGCAGCGTTCCGCGTGTCCGTCCAACATCCCTGCCTGCGTCCCTTTAGTCGAGACTCTTGCGAAAGTCAGGTTGAAAAGAAAAAAAATCAAAAATTAAAACCGGACAAATTTAAAAGGCAAATTACATAAAATAAAGACACCGAAGTGTGGTAACTGATGGCACTGAGTAAAACTGCATATATATTAAGCGTACAATGTCAATACTGGAATCTGGAGTTTATTGACACAGCTGCGCCATCTGGTGGACGGAGTGAATAATGCAAATACGCGAGTTTTCAGTATGACATCATATATGACAGAATACCTACCATCTTCGCATCTCTTGCGCATATTTTCTGAATCTTTACTCACTTATGGAAGATGTATCTTGTTTACAAGATTTATTGCAAAATATTTTTATTACAGTTTGTTTTGAAAAAATTATGTACATTTAAAAACAAAATAGTCGCAATATCATTTTAATTAATAAAGAAAAGCAGTAATGCTATGAACGCATTACTGCCTTTTACCTTTAAACTAAAACGACATTCGACTTTTTCTTTGAATACACATATTTTTATCAAAACAAGCTGTAAAAAAATAATTTGCAATAAATCTGGCAAACAAGATTCAACTTCTGTGATTAAGCAGGGCTCCCAAATGGTCCGCCAACTGAATATCAATAAATTTTTCCAGATATATTATGGTAGGTTTGCGCTAGAATTAACTTTCAAAGGTGATTTCGAGGCGGTTTGTCAGAAAAATCTAAAAAGAAAATTTTTCTAAAAAAACATTGGTATTCAGTTGGCGGACGATTTGGGAGCCCTGATTAAGTAACAATCTGAAATTCGTAATTGAATTTTTAACAGGGATTCTCTAAATGGCTTTGTCTGTCTAAAAAAAATCTAATATGGCGATTTTAGGGAAATTATTGAAGTTACTGCCTAGACTCGCAAAATATTTAAACAAATAAATGAACAACACATTTTCGTTTAATATTACAACATTTAATGCAAGTATTTTAAATTAAAGTGATTTGAAATATAAAATGAAATGAGTTTTAAATTAAATGAATGAAATATTTGTTAGTTAAGATGATTGCAATGCGATTTGTTTGTATGATGATTGCAATGCGATTAAGCGAATATTGGAAATTTATCGTTTGCGCCGGATAAGCAAACAAAAGGACTTAAAATTAAATATTTTATTTATAATTAAATTCCATACATATTATAAGCATTCATGAGCGTTGTATTCTCATCGGGAATACAACCGTGTAAACCATTTTTTATAAATTTAGCACATCAAAAGATGAGAAAAAAATAAGACTAAAAAATTCAATATTTACACACGAACTACTTACTAATTTTTAAGCGTCATTTTTCATTTCATTAAAAGAAAATAATTAAAATCGAGCGTATTTAAATCAACAACCTTTGATAATATACAGTGGCGGTCAAAAGTTTCCGGCCAGTTAGTTTTTTTGATTTGTTTGACAGAACGTTTTAGCGAAGAAGAAGTTCAATTGCTCCAAAAGTTACGAATAAGCAAATTACCTCTAACCACGTGATCATTTTGATTGGTTACTTAAGATACTTGATGCAAAGGGGAGGAATTCAAAATTCGCGCGTGCAAAAGTTTCCGGCCATTCGTCATTCATTAGTTTTTGATATCGCTAAAGCGTTTTTTTGGCCATATTTATTAATTAATCAAGGTGAATAAGGTATTTGAAATTCAAAAATGAAAAATTTAACAATTTATTGCTCTTAAATGAGTGATTTGTTTATCGCTAAAGGGACAATCCTCTCGTGAGATTGCGGCAAAGTTGTCGATCGGAAAATTTGCTGTAAACGATATTTTAAAAATATATAAAAATGGTCATGGCCTTCGGAACTTGTCACGGTCCAGGGGACCCCGGAAAACGACTATTCTTGCGGACAGGATTATCAGAAGTAAAGCAGTTGATGACCCGCGTAAAAATGCAGCTGCAATTCCACGCCATTTATGAAGTTAAAAGCGATTTATAGTGTTATGGTTATTGCTGAAACAAGTCTATCTACAGTGTCAAGACGCTTATGTGACGTAGAACTTTATGGAACATTCGATGTTAAAAAACCTTTCTTAAGTAAAAAAATTCAGAGGGCCCGACTGGCGTTTGCCAAGGAATAACAAGACTGGACAAGAGAAAACTGGGAAAAAAAGTACTATTTTCAGATGAATCGACGTTCAATCTTTTTGTGAGTGATAAAAAACATTACAACCGACGGCCTAAAAACAAAAAATAAGGTGCGAGATATATTATTCCCAAAATGAAGCACGGCGGAGGACACGTTATGCGGTGGGTAGCATTTTCTGGAAAATGCCCTTTTTCGTTATTTAAAATCCGCAGCAAGATGAATAGTGCAATGCATAAGGATATTTCGCAAGATCCTTTGCTGCCTTATTGGAGGAAAAATTGCGGTCGCAACTATTTGTTTCATCATGATAACGACCAAAACATACATCCAAGCTCGTCAAGCTGTGGCTTTCGCACAAAAAAAATTCGCTTTTGAAATGGACAGCCCAATCATCCGATCTGAATATAATAAAAAATCTTTGAAACTAACTTGAAAACGTGTGTGGAATTATAAATATTCCGATTTAGCAGCATTTTCACAAAAATTGCAAGAACCGTGGACAAAACTCAACATTGGTGATCTACAACTGTTCATTGAATCGATGCCACGTTGCTGCACCGCAGTACTTATTGCTAAATGTATGAATATAAAATATTAATTGTAAATGTTGTTGATCACTGTTATTTTCTTTTATAACACCATTTTTTTCCAAACTTGCCAAAGTGGCCGGAAACTTTTGAGAACATGCATTTTCTTTTGCAATTAGTTTTTTTCAATTAAATTTATTAATATTTAATTTTTATTCCAAAAATAAATTCTTAACTGTTATGTCAATAAAGTGTATAAGTATCACTTTGAGATTCCTCTTCATATGGGTATACTTAGAAATTAACCAAAAAAATTATGCTGGCCGGAAACTTTTGACCGCCACTGTATATTAAAGAATATTTTACCTTTTTTTAATAAATTAAAGTTAAAATATGTAACTAGCTTGTTTTACTCTTTGGAAAAGGAAAGATATGAATTCTATGAGAAAAAGAATTTTCTTACAATTTCGAAAACTACAGCTAGTCGATGGCCAACATTTTGCCATTTTAACAAATTAATACTGTGAACTCTGTGTGAGACGGAAATCTGTCTAATTCGGAAAGATTTTCAAGTCCCTGTGAATCCATAGACATAGAGTAAAATTTGTTTAAGGCAGAATATTGTCTACTACGGAAAATTTTCTCGGTCCCGATCGATTCCGGCTTAGACAGAGTTTACTGTATTAGTTCTAAAAAGAACTGTTTTTATTTAAATCATTAACTATAATAAAAAAGTCAAAAACACGAATAAAAATTAATAGAATATTCTATTATTGTCAGAATATAAATGCTGATGAAAACACGACGTTTGCGCTTGCGCAGTTATTTCATAGATGTGCAATTAATAGAGTATCTATAAAGAAGAAAACAGTTAGGCATCTTTTTGTAGACCACCCCGTCCGCTACGTATCGTGCGACCTTGATTGATGTGACCTCGCCTTTAATCTTGCGGTTACCTCTCCCATTTAATGTATGACGCTTACTTATATCTCTTTGGTTTAGAGCCCTGAAGTTATAGAACGACCGCTGCTGCGTCGAGCTCATTATTTAAGTCAAGGTGAATTGAGCACTAGAATTTAACTTTCTGTTAAGTTTGGTGTAATTTTTTTTTTCAACATTTAGATGATAGGAGTTTCATGTATTTACAGATAGTACATTTTTATTCTTTGAATTTCTTCTCTGTTTCTCTTCTTCATACTCTAAGAATTCTGTGTCTTCACTTTAACATAGCTGAATGTTTTTAACATGTCCCAACATAATCGAAAATAATTTGCGATGCACTTCATTCATGTCACTGTAGTGCACTTTCATTGATGTCAGTATTAACATAATTTTAGTGATTTTCCTCAGTCGAGTTGATATCGTAAAGATTTCTCAGGAGTGTAGAACAAGTAATTTATAGTTCGTTTACAGGTACTTACAAAATATTTTGCATTACATTATTTTCTATGGGGGAGAACTTTGGGGTAAATTTTAATAATAATTTGATTCTTCAAACAAGTTGAAATTAAAAAAAAAAAAAAAAAAAAAAAAAAAAAAAACATGGTACGTATTATAATATGTGGTCCATGTATTATGCAATGCGTGGCATCTGTCGTTCATTTACTTGTTTCTTTTAAAAGGACATTAATTAATGCCAAAATAAAAGACATCTGCCTGGAAATCTTCAAAATTATTGGAAATTTTTGTATTATATGTAATACAAAAGAACGATAACAAATTATTCTTTTTCTGTCATCTTAAGCAAATAATACAATAAAAAGGCAATGGGAAAATATACCTGCCTTCTGAAAATAATAGAAGTTTATAATTGAATGATTGCTTTTAAAATTACATAAGTACAAATTTTAAGATTTTCAGTAGTCAATAAAAACTGCGCTAATCATGGGTGATAGCTATTTTAATAACTTTATGTGTTCTCTATATTTTAAAATCTGTTTTCATATGTTTTTCGATATGTCTTATTTATTTAATAAGAATTAAATTAGTAAAAAACTATAGGATTTATGGGAAATATTTTTCACTGCGAGTAATAATTGGTTTCCTATAAATGGTTATCAAAAAGATAATTATGATATTTTAATAGGTATTTGAAAACATATGAATGCATAATTTACATATTCATCTGAAACCTTAAGTACTACTCGCTCTTATTAATATAGCAGTACTTACTGTGTTGTGTGTTTTCAAACCATACACTTCTAAATTTCTAGGAAAATAAAATACTTTTTTATGAGATTACGTTAAATACATTTACCATGTAATATAATATTAGTTTAAAAAAACTTAACATATGTATGCATTGAAATATTTATACGCATAAATAAATATGCAACCTTCATATTTAAATTTTTAATATCCAGTGTATACAAAATACACTAATTATTATCTTCTCACATTTTCTCCTTTTTTCTGTTGTCCATTATAATGTATCTTACTACAGCCATTAACTAATGATCTTTACACAATAAAGAACTTTTTTTTTAACGGCAAAGTATAAATAAAACTATATAACTGTTGTGGACATACGTTAAAACACATGGGACTATTTTGTATTTGATATTTAACAAAGTTTTCGACCGAATATTTATCAACAGCAATACTTATTCGTTTTCACTTTGTATTGTTCTGAAATATATATTTTACATATAAGTGTATGTAAATAAAATGATTTCATTATTTTTTTTCAAGAACTATATATTTTTATATGTTAACAAAATGTATGCTTTTAAGCTCAATATAACATAAAATAAACTTAGCTCTTTTAGACATAACTTAAAAAGAGAATGCTATATTTTTATCTGATATTTTTTGCAGTATGATGATTGTGATATCAACGTTTCTAACTTCTCTTTAACGACTCGAAATATCTTCTTTTCTTCTACTGGGGGGAAGCGCATTACTGAATATTTTCTTTTTCGAGCAAAAGATTATAACATCTGGCAAAGAGATAATTTCCTTCGATTCTGTTATTAACTTTAATCTTCTCATTCAGAAAAATATCAATTAAAATTAGGATTTTTTTTAAAATTCATATCTAATAAACGGTTTAAAAATTAAGTATTTTATTGGGAACTTTATGTATCGAATTCCTTTATATATATCATAAATACGCACATGAATATAAATGTGTACTGTATTCATTCACATACAATTTCCTATGCACATTCATGCTATCAGTCTGTCTATCCGAAATACTCCCAATAAAATATTACGCATGGCGTCGCTATCTCTCGCAACAGCAACTTCGATAAGGAGTATTGTGATCAAAAGAAGCATTCGGCATACATGTAGTTTTCATTTTGTCTCCAAATTATTAAAATGAACAAAATCAAATGCATTCTAGCACTTAAAATTTAGATTATGACACCTACTTTTTTATTGCAATAATGAGGTTTCTTAAAAACATTTAAGAATAATAAACAATAGCAATTAATTCAATATTCTTGATGTCAGAGCAAAAAAATAATCGTCAAGTAGAACTTCGAAAATATTTCTACCCTATATATATAAAATCCTAATGAAACGAATTTATGAAAGGGATATGTGAAACGACTGAAATGTAACGAATTTATGAAACGATTCTATGAAACGACTGATTAAACAACTGATTACGTTTCGCGGCGATTTCTCCTAAAATATGGGATAATTTGCGATGAAATTAACACCAAAAATCTGTATTGATCTGCAGATCTCAAAACTGGTATTAGAATTTTTAATTCGAATTAGTTTTCGAAATATAATTTTTTTTCTAATTTTAAATACTTTTTTCTAATGATGGCAACTCAAATTTTAATCATAATAGATGTTTTTTTTCATGTTTTATAGAAGGTTATCATTTTTAACTAATTTGGCGACCAGTTTGGCCTCCCTTAAATGTATGCTAAGAACAATGCTTTTTTTTTTCATTATCATTGTATTTAATACAAAACTTTCATTTAAAACTGAAATTTTTTACATCAATGGTTTTCACTTCTTTCTTTTTTAAACGAAACGAAGAGAAAAATATTAATTGCAGATGTCATTTACGCACCGGGGTACCTAAATTTTGCTTGACATGGTAACCCGGCATTTGCTGCTTATTTATTAATAAATGTTTATTTACCTTTACTTTCTTTTATTAAAAAAATGTTATAAATCGTTTTGTTATATAGTTATTAATTAATTTTTTTGTTTATTGTTATTTCATTAAAAAATATATATAAAATAATTTAAAAATACATATGTAACTGGGTATTCGAAAACGAGGTTTTCGCCAAATTGTCGTAAAAAAAAAAAAAAATAAAATAAAAAAAAAAAATAAAAAAAAAAAAATAAAATAAATAAATAAATAAAAAATCACGCCAAACCCGATTAAATAGTGCAAAAAATCCTGACATTTAATTTCAAAATCAAAGCAATGTTTTAATGGTACTACTTAGTTATCATGTCTACCAATTTCGCTAAATTATATAAATCGCCAAATTATACAAATTGACGTAATTTTTATTTTAAATATTCGAAAGAACAAATAAAGGCACAGATGTATCGCCCCATATTGGCGCGATTTTTTTTACGCCAATGTCGTATACGCAACGGGTACTTAACTGGCGTCAAAGTTCTTTTGCTTGAAATGGTAATCCGGATGTTGTTGTTTATGCTGTTGATGTTTTCGCCAAAATGGCGTTGGAAAAAAGTCGCGCCTTTCTTTTTTTTCACTTACTTAATAAAAGGAAAATTTTCATTCCAATATTCTGGTACCAATGTGGCATTTAAGAATTAAAATTAAGTGGTCCAAAAATGAACCACCGCCCTTGAAGAGATTAAAGGGGTAAATTGTTGAAAAATTGTAGTAAATTTTACTATGTCAATCGTTTTATAACGCTGTTAATAAATAACGGTAGGAGAAGACTCTGTTTACTTAGTTCATTTTATTTTAGATTCCTTTCAAATGTTTAACTGGCCTTCTTTAATCAAACACGAAAACAACCATAGGATGTTTTAACAGCAACTGATTCGGCGTTAAATTTTCGCAATCAAAGGGAATTGAATGGAAATCCGTTTACAGGGAGATCGCTATGGGTTTTTTCAATATAATTCACTCCTCTGTAATCTTTTTAAAAACGAACAAATTAGCGTGCATTTAGATTCTGCGGTGTCTGAACGGGGTTTGGCGAGCGTAGCTTGCAGGCGGCAGAGCCCCTATTATTTATATTAAATGATAATGAAAATATCTTGTAGCTTTTCTTAGGGGGCGAATTATACCATTTAAACGATTTGGCATCGATTTTACTATCTGCAAGTTAACAGTTTATATATTTTTTAAGTTTTTACCATTCTTCTATCAACGTGTTCTTCATATTAGTTTAAGAAGAAAAATGAAGCTCACTTAATTTATTTTCCAAATGACCACACATGTGTTCTATAAAGTTCAAACCTGGAGACTGAGCCAAAGTTTTAGTGAAAATTGGCAGTTGTATAGCAACCAAATTTCTCCATTTAAGGTGGTAGGTTTAGGATCATTATCCTCTTAAACGTATAAGTTTGCGTAAGACCTCGTTTCTCTGCAATTTGTCGAAAATTTTCTTTAAGGTTACAAACATATTACAAGATATTATAAGGTTGTTGCAAGTATTAGGTCATGGTACCTTCTAATACGACTAAATTTCCGGCATTCGCCGATTACATTCATCACGATAGCAGCACTTCCCAAAACTGTACACTGTTAAAAATTTTCCAGCATTCTGGCAAGTCATCCGACCGTTTTTTTGAAAAAACGGTTTCAGAACCATAATTTAACTATATTCTGACCATAAAACAGCCAATAATATGGTCAGAATAGTGTTAAATTCACGGTTGTGTAACCGTTTTCGAAAAAAGCGGTCAAATGACCTGCCAGAATGCTGCAAATTTTTAACAGTGTACTTTACCGTACGATAGCACCATATTATTTTTCTAGAACTCTTTATTTGACCTTCTATAGAGTATAATTTTGCTGTTACATATAAAAGATTAAACTTCGATTCGTCTGAAAATATAATGTCTATACAGAATTTTTCAGCCTTATTAAAGTGCGCTTTAGCAAACTCTTGTCTATCCAGCCTGTTTTTCTTCTTCCGGGAGGATCTTGCATGAAAATTGTATTTTTTCAAAGTGTTTCGAATTCTGTGACTAGCAACATTAACATTAATGTAGTCTGATACAATGTTTGCTAAATAGGTTACATTAACTCAACTGATCATTTTTAACTTTCCGCACAATCGATCTTTCATCAGCCTCAGATATTTCCTTAGGGAATCTTCTAGGCTTATTTTCAACGGTTCCATATCTTTTATAATTTTTAATTACATAGTGGAGAGTCGTTCTAATCTTTTGAACAATTTCAGTAATGTCATTTTCTGTTTTTTTTCTCGACGAAAATGAAATAATATAATATTTATGAGTTTGATTGGTGTCCCTTTGCTTTTTTTGCTCCATTTTTCATAATTTTTTTTTAAACAAAATTCATCAAGCACAAATTAATCTTCTGAAACTAAGTTTCGTAATTTCAAAATATTTTAAAGGCTAATTTTTGTCAAAAATCCAGGAATTTACAACTATATTTTCGCTGTGGAATAGTTTTCGATCTTATAATTTTGATTGTAAATTAATTGATTGTTGTTTTTCGTTATTTTTTTAATTTTTTAAGATAATATTGGTTGAAATAAAAAACAGTTATTATTAGCTGATGCACATCAACTGGAATATACAGTTTTTTCTGTTTTTTTTTTTTTAATTTATGACAAAACATTGGAAATTTCATTCATGTCGAATACTTATTTTGGCCTCCGCATATGATGAGTCACCTGAACTGAACAATTAAGCTAGTAAATTGACTTTGTGCGACTGCGCTCGTCTTGAGCAGAAAAAACCCCTATTCAAACCAGCCAACGACATTTTTTTAAACTGTACAATTGTTCAGTTATGCATTTCATTTATCACAATGTTTTAGCAATAGAAGTAAGAGAAATTAGCGGTTTTAAATACCTGCAATATTACAGTATGAGATCGGTTATAGCTCAGATTTAAATGGCCTCATTCGGCTCAATCAAAACAATGCGGTGGGAAAATATCTGAATTCTTTCGTTGCAGAACTTACGTTGCAGAACTCGTCAAAGCAAGCTAGAAGTGTTTGACCCCAATAGTAACTGCTTTTATGTTTCCGTTTTTGACATCAAGCCAAAGGAGCACGTTTGTTTTTAATCAATTTCGTATCTACTTCTATGGTTTTAGTGCGTTACTTTCTACAAAGATATGCAATATTTTTTGCAAATTACTTTTATGAAATATATTTTATATGCATATATCTATACTTTTTAAAATAAAATAATTTCATTTATTTTCCACCACAATTATAAACTTTTAGATATTTAAAATACAATATTATTTGAAGTTCAAGAAAACACAATAGCCTAAAATTCATTCACAAGCTTTTTTGTCTATACGCAACCAAATTTGGAGACCTCTACTTACGGTAGATTTCCCTAGCCACCGCCAAAAGCTAAACAGAGAGATAAAAAATGTATTTGGTTAATGCAGATAAATATTTATAAATCATTCTGTCAGCTATATTATCAAGAAAAGTTAAAAAATGCCTTAACTTCTGTTTACACATTTTTAAAATGTTCAGAAAAATTTAAAGTAAATACTTATTTAAATAATTTTATTCAATTATAGCAGTATCTTGACTTACGTCCACTCGATTTACATCACCCCGCATTAGGTCGTCGAGACAGGAAAAAATTATTTAATTAACACGCACTTTGAACATTTTTGAAGGATTTTGGAAGAAATTTAACATCTTAGATGCAGTCACTGTAATTGGTTTATCATGGGGTGAAGCTGAGCAAAAAACATTGGATGTGCTTGGAAAAGATGGTACTTCTTTTCCATCGCAGATACTAAAAAACATATGGAAATGTGATTCTGCATCTCTTAATTGATGAAATTGTCGAAAATGAAAGAGATCTCACATTAGAGATGGATGTTAAAGATGTTGTTGATCTTATAAATTCCCCTGATATAGAATTAAACATCCGCGAAATTATCGAATTAAAGATTCAAAGTACTGTCGAATAATTAGTTAAAGATTTTTGATCTAGGGAGAAAGCGGAAGATTATAGTGGTTGTAAAATTCACCGAAGGACTAAACCTTGTTAAAAATGGAGTGAACGTTCTTAAAAGTATTGATTTAGAAAGTTCCCGATCTAATCCATGGTCTACTGCATGGTCTAATTTCCCAGTCAGAAAGTGGCCGGTCTATTGTCCCAGTTAGAAAGTATCTGAAAAGAGCAGAATGGTGACAAAGCGAAGGAGAAGCCTTTCGAATGCCAGTGGACTGTGATTAAAAAAAAATATATAAAGACTCTCCAGACTCATACGCGGGTTGAATCTATAATGAGTGAGATTCATATTTTTTTTTTCAACTTAAATTTCCCTGCCTGTTTACAAAGAGTTTAATATAAATATTATACTAGTAATATAAAGTTTAAAATAATAAAATATAACTGATATTTTTAAAATTAATTTTTTGGCACAAAATGAGAGTGCGGCATATTTGACTTTGCATTAGATAAATAAAGAGCTGTGATATTTAGGAGCATTAAAATTAAAGCTGTATTTTAAAGAGATTCATTAATGAGTGAGTAAGAGATGTGAATTATATATACGATACTTTAATTATTTTTTATACATGAGTTTCAATTTAAATCCATACTCACTTAAGTCCTAAATCTATGCAACTAATGCATTTTTGAAATTCTCTTTTTTTCTTATTTTAATATTTTCTATTCAGAAAAGGTATTTTAAAGCGTTTGAATAAAAATTCCGTGTCACATAGAAAACACTGTTGAATCAAAAAATCCCTTGCATAAAAAGGAATATTTAGTCATCATAAGCATATTTTTGATAATATCATATAATCAGAAAGCGTGAATCTTACCAAAACATATCCAGCGATATAAAATCCCTTATTTAAATAAATAAAGTACTTTCAAGTGCTTTTGAAATTTATGAATAGTTAGTTCTCTTACAAAGTTTCACTGGACGGATTTTATTGTATTTCCGAACTTGCCTGAGGCATCACTTTTATTTAAACTGATGTACCGAAACAAATGAGTATCTTCTGTGGGCGTGCATTTAATACATGTGTGTGGGTGTGTAATGTAAAACTCAAGCATGTATCAAGGTTTAAACCAAATAATAATAAGAGTAATATTATTTCAACACGTTAAAATATATATTCAGCAGCTTAAGTCTTTTTATCATTCATTCTGTTAAACATCTTTAATCGCTATGTAATATCTAAGCAAATTCGTAGTTGGCTGTAGCATACTATTTTTTTAAATGTATTTATTTCCTTTATTATTTCTTTCAACGCCTGTAAATCACAATCGTTTTTTCCTAGTAATTATTTTTGTAACGTAACGTATTTTTTTGAATAGTTTAACGCCTCTGAGTGATTCATTATCATGTCAAATTACGGTAGAGGTAATACGCATAGTTTACTCATACAGAGATCAACAAAATATACTCAATTCGTTTAACAACATTAATGACAAACTGTCCTAAAATATTTAGTAATATATATACATATATATATATATATATATATATATATATATATATAAGTATATATATATATATATATAAGTATATATATATGTATATATATATATATATATATATATATACATATATATATTAGCTGGTACAACCGAGCTATGCTCGGTCAAAATTAGCCAGCCTTGTGTTCTATTCGATATTTCATTCTCACTGTATAATTCTTGCTGTTTAGGTAAAATTGGTATGATCCTAAGCCATAGAGACCCACTAACTGAAATTTTTCGAACACACCCTAAACCATGCTCTTCTGGATCCCGAAAACTATAGAATACAAAATTTAGTCAAAATCGCTAAAGTCATTTTATAGATAAAATTAGCTTTATCCACGGTTACCCAAAATGGACCTACTAATCTAAATTTATCGAACATCTGACCTATCCCAATAGTCTTCTAGTGCTAGGAAACGGTGTAATAAGAAATTTTGTCAAAATCGTTTGAGCCATTTTTTAGATAAAATTAGCTAATACTTGACCCAGAGTGACCCATAATGAAAGGTTAATCGAATTTTCTTGAGCATGCGACCTACACCAATGGTTTTCTCGAACCCGAAAACGATAGAAAACAAAATTTAATCAAAATCATTAAAGCTGTTTTCTAGATAAAATTAACTTGACCCACAGTGACCCCAAAATGACCCATTAATCGAATTTTCTCGAACACGTGACCTAACCGAATGATCTTCTCGTGCCCGAAAACAGTATAATACAAAATTTTGTCAAAATCGTTTGAGCCTTTTTTAAAAATACAATTACATTGAATGACCCACTAATCGAAGTTCCCCGAACATGTGACATAACTCAATGGTATTCTCATTCCCAAAAACTGTATAATAGAAATTTTTGACAAAATCGTTTGAGTCGTTTTTTTAGATACAAATAGCTTGGCCCACAGTGACCCAAAAATGACTCACTAATAGACTTTTCTTGAATTTGTGACTTTGCACAATGGTCGTCCCATGCCCGAAAACGGTATATTACAAAATTCTGTCAAAAGGTTTTGGCCCTTAGTTTTAGACTCAATTACCTTGACCCTGACCCATTGTGACCCAAAATGACACACTAATTAAATTTTCTTGAACATGCGACCAAGCCCAAGGGTATTCTAGCGCCTGAAAACGATAAAATACAAAATGTCGTCAAAATCGTTATAGCCGTTTTATAGATAAACTTTGCTTGGCCCGAAGGGCCCAAAAAATGATCCACTAATCGAAATTTCTCGAACATGTGACCTAGCCCAATAATTCTCTCGTCTCGAAAAACGGTTGGATATAAAATTTAGTAAAAATCGAATGAGCCGTTTTTTAAGTATAATTAGCTTGACCTTGACCCATTTGACCCAAAATAACCCACTAATCGATTTTTCTCCTACATGTGAAATAGCCCAATAGTCATCTCATGCCCGTAAATGGTATATTACAAAATTTTGTTGAAATGTTTTAGGTCTTTTTTGAATTCAGTTATCTTGACACTGACCCACTAATCGAATTTTCTTGAACATGCGATCAACCCCAATGGTATTCTCATGCCCGAAAACTATAGATTAGAAGACTTCGTCAAAATCGTTAGAGCCGTTTTCTAGATAAAATTGGCTTGACCCGTAGTGACCCAAAAATTACCCACTAATCGAATTTTTTCGAACATGTGACCTAGTCCAATAATTTTCACGTGCCGAAAAACGATTGAATGTAAAATTTAGTCAAAATCGATTGAGACGTTTATTAGATATAATTAGCTTGACCTTGACTCATTATGACCCAAAATGATCCACTAATCGAATTTTTTCTCGAACACTTGACCTAGCCCAATGGTATTTTCGTGCCCGAAAATGGTAAAATACAAAATTTCGTCAAAATCGTTAGAGCCATTTTCTAGATCAACTTTGCTTGACCCACAATGACCCAAAAATGACCCACTAATCAAATTTTCTCTAATATGTGACTTAGCCCATTGGTCTTCTCGTAATCGAAAACGACAAAATACAAAATTTATTCACAATCGTTAGAGCCGTTTTTTAGATAAAATTGGCTTGACCCATAGTGACCGTAAAATGACCCACTAATCGAAGTTTCTTGAACATGTGACCTAGCCCAATAGTTTTCTCGTGCCGAAAAACGGTTGAATATAAAATTTGGTCAAGGTCGATTGAGCCGTTTATTAGATATAATTAGCTTGACGTTGACCCATTATGACCCAAAATGACCCACTAATCGATTTTTCTCGAACGCGTTACCTAGCCCAATGGTATATTCGTGCCCGAAAATGGTAAAATACAATATTTCGTCAAAATCGTTAGAGCCATTTTCTAGATCAACTTTCCTTGAACCACAGTGACCCAAAAATGACCCAGTAATAGAATTTTCTCGAACATGTGACTTAGCCCAATGGTCTTCTCATGTTCAGAAACGATATAATACAAAATTTTGTCAAAATGTTTTGATCCTTTTCTTAGATACTATTAGTTGACCCATAGTGACCCAAAAATTATCCCCTAATCGATTTTTCTTGAACATGTGACTTAACCCAATCGTATCCCGATGCTCAGAAACAGTATAATACAAAATTTTGTCAAAATTATTTGAGTCGTTTTTTTAGATACAATTAGCTTGACCCACAGTGACCCAAAAATGACCCACCGACAAATTGACTTTTCTCGAACATGTGACTTAGCCCAATGGTCTTCTCATGCCCAGAAACGGTATAACACAATATTTTTTCAAAATCGTTTGATTCGTTTTTTAGATACAATTAGATAGACGCACATTGACCCAAAATGTTCCACTAATCGATTTTTCTCGAACATGTGACTTGGTCCAATGGTCATCTCACGCCCAGAAGCGGTATATTACAAAATTTTGGCAAAATGTTTGAGCTTTTTTTAGATGAAATTAGTTTGACACCTGAACTTTTGTGACCCAAAATGACCCACTAATCGAGTTTTCTTAAACCTGCAGCTTATCCCAATGGTATTCTCGAGCCCGAAAACGATAGAACACAAAATTTCATCAAAATCGTTAGAACCGTTTTCAAGATAAACTTAGCTTGGCCCACAATGAGGAAAAAATGACCCTTTAATCAAATTTTCTCTAATATGTGACTTAGCCCATTAGTCTTCTCGTAATCCAAAACAGTAGATTACAAACTTTAGTCAAAATCGTTAGAGCCGATTTTTATATAAAATTAGCTTTACTCGAAGTGACCCAAAAATTATCCACTAATCGAAATTTCTCGAACATGCGACGTAGCCCAATAGTTTACTCGTGCCCCAAGACGGCTGGATATAAAATTTAGTCAAAATCGATTGAGCCGTTTTTTAGATATAATTAGCTTGACTCTGAACCATTATGACCCAAAATGACCGACTAATCGAATTTCCTAGAACACGTGACCTAGCTCAATAGTCTTCTCGTGCCCGAAAATGGTAAAATACAAAATTTCGTCAAAATCGTTAGAGCCGTTTTTAAGATAACATTTACATACACATACACACACAATTTTTGCTCGCATTATAGTATAAGATATATATATATATTAATGGTTCTAAAACTTTTATATCTCGTGAATTGTTTAAAGAATTATATGTAACTTTTGTAATTATAATTTTCTTCATAATGACTAGAACACTTTTACTCCCATGATATGTGATCACCAATCCCTGGCTTCAAAAGCACATTAATTCGCTGTTTTAAAAATACTATCTGCGGCAGGCACTAAATGTTATCAGGACCAGTATTGATCGTCTGTAACCAGGTTGTCATTCTTTTCTCTTTGATTGTGGGGATAATTCGCCTCTTAAGGTGGCATCCACCGCTGTCGTGGTAGTTGATGTCTTATTTAGTGATTGATTATGTAAGATGCATTACAAATTTGAATGTCAGCTTGTATAAAATGAATAGTTAAATACCGCTGCTGAATAGACTTTTATGATAACATCTACAAAACCTTTTATTTTTAATTCCCTGAAAGAAATCATTTCAAATATAATATACATATATTTTTCAATTTAAAAGTATTTGGTAATGTTAATTGGGTTTTTATGAATTTTCTTTATTGGATTCTCGTAATTGATTATGTTAAAGTGCTTTTTATCTTTTTATTCGCACGGAAGTATATTTTTTAGTTGAAAGCATTTTGAGCATATTATTATTTGTATTTTTTTAAATGTAGCAATAAAAGGTATTAAAAAAGAAGACTGTTGCGAAATATAAAATAAAAAGGGAATTTTGAATTAAAATTGGAAAAAAAAATTGTAAACATTCAGACAAGCTTTAAATATGATTAGACATTGCAGATCTCAACCTAGTCCGGTTTGTGACCATTAAACATGGTCAAACTGCTATGCACAGCATTTCATCCCATAAAACTTTTTCACTGAATAATTTTAATTATTTTCACTTAAAACAATGCTTAAAATAGTCAATATAAATGTCGTCTATCAACATGTTTGTTTCTTCCGCGTGTTTATCATACATTATAAATTATAAATATAAAACGATGAGTTTTATATTTATAATTTACTTTTTTAAAGAATAGGCGAGAAAACAGGTAACAAATAAAACAAGGAAATTTATAAAAAGATTATAATTTATTTTAAATTTGTTCTAAAAAAGTATTGAAACGCTTTTTTTGAGCCAAAGTAAAAGTATTTTCTTTATAATAATTACATAAGTCTCATACATTCTATTATATAAATCGATTCTCGTACGTGAAATACTTTTTTGTTTAGTTTTGACATTTCTTAGAAATGTATTTTAAAGAGGTTTTAAGTCCATACGCACTATAAGTCCTAAATCTATAAAACTGATGCTTTTTTTTTTGTTGTTTAACATTTTCTATTAAGAAAAGATTTTATACAACTTTTAAATAAAAACTCCATGTCACAATGGAATCCATATGGAGTCAAAAAATCCTTTGCATAAAAAAGGATATAGTAGTCATCAGCACATTTTTCATTCAAAAGCATACAGTCGGAAAGTATGAATCCATCCAAAACATATCCAAAGAAATAAAATCCCTTATTTAAACACATAAAATACATTCAAGTGCTTTCGAAATTGACGGATAGTTCTCTCTCAAATTTATACTGGACGGAATTTATTCAATTTCTGAATTTGTCTAAGTCATCACTTTTATTTGAAACGATATAGTGTATCAACTGACTATCATTTGTGGGAGTGCATTTAATCCATGTGTACGGGTATGTGATGTAGAACTTAAGCATCTATGAAAGTTTAAAGAGAATAATGAAAATCAGAATAATTGGTTTTCAACATTTAAGAATATCTATTCTGCTCTTTAAGTCGTTTTCAACACTCCCTTTGCAAAATAATTGTAATTGCCATGAGTTCATATTTATTTTTTAAAATATATTAATTATTTTATGTCTCCTGGATAAAATATTTTTTAAACATTTTTACAAATATTATTTTTTTTTAAATTGTGTCAAACATTTTTGTTACAAATAATTTTTGTTCTTTCTAACCTATCATCATTAAACTATACTTATCGTTTTGAATACCGATCTCACAGCACAATGAAATCCACACTGCAAAAAAAAAAAAAAAAAAAAAAAATCCCCTAGAAAAAAAAAATAATAGTCATTAGAAACACATTTTGTATTTGCTAGAATTGACGTGCAATACAAGAATTTTTTTAGTAAATATAAGCATTTTTTTTTGTTAATGAAGAATTATTCCCATTGTATTGTAAATCAAAGATCAGCAAACAGGAAAGTGTATAGGAATTGAGAAATAAATATCGCAGAATGCTATATAAATGTATGGAATTTCTGATGCTATCATATTGGAATAATTTTACCATGTGACGACATTTTACCAAAAATCTACGAACAAATATAAACAGGATTATTCGTCAGTACGTTTTGTATCAAATTACTAGTGTGTCAAATACATAAACAGGGTGATCTTTTTTAAAGTGACAGTGTTTGGAGCGCCCTGTAGCGCGATCTAATAGCCGAAATGGCACCAAACTTGGTATTTTGACTAATCAAGACATGGGAAAAAGGATTCCGTGAAAAAAAATAGTTCCAAAAATCGCCGCTATGGCATTTTGTGGCGCTGCTGTAGCTTAGAATAACGAGAATTAGCATAAAACACGGGTATCAAAGAAAAATGCAAATGTTGTGCGATGACAGTGCTAGTAATAGGGGCTATAAAAGCAAGTAGTAGACAGCTCCGACAAATAATCTCAACTGAAGAATCCATTAATGTACTTGACGCTATTCGATGAATAAAATATATATGGGATAATAGAAAGACACAAACATTTGTCAATTGGCTCAGCAATTGTGGAATAAACAATATATCCATAGAAAAATACATTGATGAGATCAGTGCCTTAGAATAAGATGTGATCCAGCAATCGAAAGCAGCTAAAGTTGATTATGAGCACAAATCGCATGAATATGATGGAGCTCTTGAGTGTAACGATGATTTATCTGATGACTGGGATAAACGTATTATAGAAAATCTCGACAAATTTAAGACTTTAAAATTTTTATTAAAAAAATAAATTCTACAATCATTTATATAAATGAATGATACTACGATCAATATTTTAAAAATCTATTTTAAGAGCTCATTCTGATTCGGACGACGAGCTTCCACCAGTTAAAATTTCTATTTTATGTCAAGAAACACTTGTTGAAATTAAAAGATTGACAGAAAATTCAATACCTGTTAGAGATGATACTAATAATTTTAATAATTAATTTATTGGTAAATAATTTGGTTAAAGAGATCGAAAAATGTTTAGAAACAAAAATTGTTAATGAAAAATTGTTAAATTCAAGGCAAACTACAATTAATTGCTTCTGTAAAGCTGTATAGACATGAACTATAATAAACTACGTTTAATAATAAATTTTTGTAGTATGTATTTCATGAAACTGAGCTCTATTCAGAGACCACTTCTTTGAAAGACCGATTTTTCTTCTATTGGGGGGGAGGGGCCTTCGAGAGGTTTCACATTACAACAAAAAACACAAGGACGACTTCATACATAATCATTGACTTAGAAAGAAAATATACAACGCTGTGTACTCGACAACCACAGGATGATATTTGTATGAAAGAAACTATCTGAAGCTGATGCGAGACGCGTTATTTGTGAGAAACGAATTTTCTACCACATCCCAGCGTGAATTTTTAAACGTATATGTAGTGTATACATCATTGCATCTTCTATATGCATCACGTTAAAACAATACGAATATTAAGCAAAGAGCGAAGTGTCTATCATAACTAAAAAATATATCTATATACATATTTACACTTACACAAGCTTGAAATTACATGCGTACACACGCAATAGACAACTGCTAAGTTCTGAGTTAATGGGTGGATTATAGAGTGAAACCCCTCTTAAACAGCAACCCTATTAATCTAATACCCCCCATTAATACCACTTTTCAATTCCAGGAATTTTATAGTCCATACAGTTAATGTAGAATCCACCCCTGCTATGCGACCACGCAACCACTTTTGACGACCAGTATCCGCGCATCATTTTCCGTGAGTATCCGTACTTTTTCAATGATATTTACGCTAGCCAGAGATAAAGTAGAACATGCACACTACGAGACATTATTAAATATGGATGAGACGTGCCTATTTTTTTCGAGCGCTTCCTTCTAAGCAATAGAATTTGTGAAAAATACGTCAAGTTGGTTGGTTGGTTGTATTTATGTCTGCCAATTATCAGCACGAGGGATATAGGCCCTAAGGGGTGCAGTGCCTTCCGTGGAGGTCTTTCTAAGGGAACCTAACCCGTATTAACGCTTTATGAACCAAGGTTCGAAGAAAACCACGAAAACTCCGAACGATTAGCCCGACGGGCGCGGAAAAATACGTCCAAGGGTGGAAAATTAGGCAAAGAGATCTAACCATATCATTTTTGGGCGAACGCTGTACGGGAAAAAAAGAAACTCTTAAAAAATTTCAAATGCTAAAATGCCGCGATGTCTCAAAAGAACAATATCATCAAGTATCACGTGACACAGTCTAAAATCTTGGATGACATAACTTATTTATTAATAACTACTATTAAATATTTTATAACTAGGACTTCCCTCAGAGGGATTAGTCTGAGCGATATTACTGAGAATATAGATTTAATAATAACATGTGGAAGCAAAGAAAATGAGATGTTATCATTAATTGTCCATATACTGCGAAAAATTGAAATGATGAAAATAAACGAATTGTAAAATTACAAAATCTTATATGTAAATTCGTATACACTGTTTAAAAAAATGGGAAATCAAACCATTCAAGACAGCCATGCATGGATATAAAATTGAAAGTACGCAATATATTAAAAGTAAAATAGAAAATGATACACTAATTTACTTATATCGGAATTTTAACTGTATAAAATGATGTAAAGAGCATAATCAGACGCTCCGCACCAATTTGAGTAACATTAAATGAGAAATATATGATGTTTAAAAAGAATGGACTATACTTTATACAGTGTGTGCTCCCCCGGAATAGTTAATATTGTACAATATCTGTTTTCCACGGATGCAATGAGGTTGTCGATAACATTTAAGGAATTCTCTTCTCAAAATCTAATATAGTATCAAAGTACCGAATACATCAAAAGTGGCATGCAATGCTTCGTTAGAGTGTGTTTTAGATATGCTCGATCGGATTTAAATGATGAGTGTATGCTGGCCACTTCATACGCTGTATTGTTTTGTTTTCAAACATATTCTGCACAAGTTGAGCTGTATTTAGCATGTATTAAATAAAGGAAATCGGCAATGATTACAACATAAAGTATGACACAAGATCTGAATATATCGTCTGCATAACTTTTGAGCTGTCAAAGTGTCATTTGAAGTAATTTACAAATCCATACATATTTATTCAGCAAATCATGCAAGCTAACATACGCCAATATGAACCCGATTACAAAATTTCACCAGAATAAGTTAATATATAAAAAATCTACTAATGATAATTGAGAATATGACCTTATGATAAAATGTCTAGAAAAATGAATCGGATAAAAAATTCATATCACATTTAAAACGGCACTTCCCTATGTTAGTGGCCTTGGCGAGAGAGAGAAAAGCCTGGAGAAGGAACACTTTAACAAGTACTTTCGGGCAACCTACTCACTGTTTCATACAGGTCTTTATTCAATATTTACACAATTTATTTAATGCTAGGTGGGTATCTATCAGTTTTGTTGCATTTAAATCGCATGTTTGGAAATGCAGCATTATGAAATATTTAAAGTTGCTGTACCTAATAATTCCAAATTAATGGTAATTGAGATCGCTTTCCGTTAATTTCATCTTTTTAAATTTAAAATTTTTTAGAAACCATTCATAGAGACAATTGTATATTTTAAAACTAACCCGAAGCAAAATTTCAAGATTTTGGGCTCAGCAGTAACAGAGAAATAAAAAAATTTTGAAAGTTTTTTGTTTCTGCACTGTGTTATATAGGGACATTTTTAGAAATTGTTCTATTGCGAGAATTTACGTCATGATAAATACTGCCATGTGAATTTTCATGTTTATATTCCTAACAGTTCCATGTTCTTCGTTACTTGGATCATCTTTAGATCTTTTTCAGCTTTGTTTAGTCTTTCTATTTTTTAGAATTCGTTCTACAACGAGCATTTACATCTTATTAATTACTACCATGCCAAAGTTCTAGTTTCTAACCCCAACAGTATCAAAAAATTTCAGTATTCCAAATAAATCATAGTTTAGAACCTTTCTAGAAATTTTTACGTTTATCCGTCAAATTGAACCTTTTAGAGAGCGTTCATTACGAGTATTTACATCTTAAAAGTAACTACCGCACCAAGTTTAAAGTTTCTAACCCAATCAATATCGCAGGAATCACAATTTTAGAACTTTTTTGCTCCTGCAGCAATGTAGGTTCTTGCACTGACATAAAATAGTCTTTTTTTCGGAGCAGAGATGGCGACCAACATTTTTTTAAGTTGGCTATGTAGTTTCAGAGATAACACCTCACAAACGTACAAGCATTAATAATATTATATACTTTATAATATTATAACGCTTTATAATATTAGCATTAGATGTACAGATACAAAAGCCATTTATCTGTTACAAACTAAAGTGCCGGCGTTGTCCAGAATTTGAAGGATGTTTGTTCTGAAAAATCAATTCCAAAATTTAACATACAACACAAAACAAACATTAAAAAAAGCAGTCGAAATGTTGTTGAATGAATCATATGAAAACGCTATATAAAAATGTATAAATGTATATAACAGACGCAAAAAAATACAGCGATAAATGAACTTATTTCAATTTATAATTGGAGCAATAATGTTAAAATACGCCAATATTTCCCTAATCGCGTTTTTATCATGCTTCAATAAGTCTTTACATACTCATATCACGTTATACTATATTCACCACGCCCTTTATATTTCCAATATGACGTAATATTTTCATTTTTCAAGTGGAAACCTTGAAATAGAAAAGTTATGAAGTTATATTCACTTTCATTTAAATTCGTCAAACCATTTATTTCATTTTCATATTTCACGTGAATATCTTGCAATAGAAAAGTTATGGCGTAATATTCATCTTTTTTTTTAATTCGGCAAACTATTTATTTCATTTTCATTTTTCACGTGGAAATCTTGCAGTAGAACATTAATTGTTGTAGTAATAATTTTATTGTGTTTTTTAATTGTTGGCAACTGCTATAAAGAAAAATGTTTAAATTTGATCAGAAATTGCTGTTAAATTGGTAGGTTTTTATTAATAAAAAATTAACTATAAGTTATTTCGAATCCGGATTACTTTAGTTGTCTCGGCCATGTTTTAATACACATGTACGTATCTCTTCACAATTTTGGCTTCCAAATTGTGGATTTTTTTATAGAATTACAAGCAGACAGATAGACAAGTCTTCATTTTTATATATCTCTCTATTCTATAAAAAGTAACTAACGCTGTCACCACCGCCGCCGCCGGTTTTGAATTTTTTGTGACCGGAGATCTTTCTTCGTTAATATTAAGAAATCTATTGCATACAAACATAATAAAATCGGTGGTATTATAGCGAAATGTTTGATCAACACACTAATGCATACAGTTTTCAAATCGAAGAATTATTTTAAGAGATATTTAATGCTATAGTTAGACAAAATCGTTCCATTAAAAAGAATTTATAAGAGCAAAAGCTATACATGGGAATTTAATCATTTTTAGATCATTTTATTCAATAGAAGATCCCGGTCTGCAGATTTCATTAATTTTTTTAATTTGACTCATTTTTTGAGGTTTTATTTCTATTTTAAATTCAAATATTCAGCATTTTGGCAGATATTTTTTACATATTTTAGAAAATGGTATTAATTTAAACTGTTGCCAACTGTATAATCAGCGCAAACAATAATGTTTGCTTCAAATAAAAAAATTATTTACACGGTACTATTATAAACAGAAAAAAACCTTCAAATTAGAATTAAATAATTAGGCATAAAAAGCAGGCACTTATTGGAAATTACGCCATAAAAACTATATTTACGTGTGAATTTTAAAAGAGAAAGGATATTGTAAAATAAATTCATTAACATGCGTTAGAAATCTGAAATAGAACAAATTACGTCACATTACACTTACTATGCAAAATGAACAAAAAATAGTATTGCAAAACAGTTTAAATTTAAAAATTGCGCGAGACAAAATATTAGAGGTTAAATATTAGATTTTTTCAAAATTTTACTATTTGTCGTTTGATGTGAGGTGTTCAGCTATAAGTATGCAAAATTTTATGTTTCCAACATAATTAGGGGCTGAGTTAGAAAAATTGCTTAAAATACACAAGTTAGAGGCCAGAGGGTTAAATAATAGACTTTTTCAAAATTTTATTATTTGTCGTTTGATGTGAAGTGTTCAGCTATAAGTATGCAAATTTTTATGTTTCCGACATAATTAGGGCTGAGTTAGAAAAATTTCTTTAAATACACAAGTTAGAGTCCAGAGGGTTAAATATTAGACTTTTTCAAAATTTTATTATTTGTCGTTTGATTTGAGGTGTTCAGCTATAAGTATGAAAAATTTCATGTCTCCAACTTAATTAGGGGCTGAGTTAGAAAAATTGCTTAAAATACAGAAGTTAGAGAGTGGAGGGTTAAATATGACTTTTTCAAAATTTTTTGATTTATCGTGTTATCGCAAGTGTTCAGCTATAAGTATGCACACTTTCAAGTCTCCAACTTAGTTAGGGAATGAGTTAGAAAAATTGCTCAAAATACATAAGTTAGAGCCCAAAGGGTTAAATATTAAGCCTTTTTCAAAATTTTATTATTTGCCATTTGATATGTGGTGTTCAGCTATAAGTATGCAAAATTTCATGTCTCCGACTTAATTAGGGGCTGAGTTAGAAAAATTGCTTAAAATACACAAGTTAGGGCCCAGAGGGTTAAATATTAGACCTTTTTCAAAATTTTATTATTTGTCGTTTGATGTGAGGTGTTCAGCTATAAGTATGAAAAATTTCATGTCTCCAACTTAATTAGGGGCTGAGTTAGAAAAATTGCTTAAAATACAGAAGTTAGAGAGTGGAGGGTTAAATATGACTTTTTCAAAATTTTTTGATTTATCGTGTTATCGCAAGTGTTCAGCTATAAGTATGCAAACTTTCAAGTCTCCAACTTAGTTAGGGGATGAGTTAGAAAAATTGCTCAAAATACATAAGTTACAGCCCAAAGGGTTAAATATTAAGCCTTTTTCAAAATTTTATTATTTGCCATTTGATATGTGGTGTTCAGCTATAAGTATGCAAATTTTCAAGTCTCCGACATATATAGTTTCTGAGAACAGTCTCTGTGACAGACGGACAAACAGACAGACAAAGGAGTGAAACAGGTAGGGTTTCGTTAGATGAACGAAACTCTAAAAACATGCTGCGGATGACTGTAACAACATCCTAAAATTACATTACCATCAGCGATCTACCAATCCCGAATTTAGTTTATATTCGTTTCATATATTCTTATTCTTTTGTGCGGCCCTGTAAAATAATTATCAATATTATATACAGTAAAACCTCTGAATAGCGGACACCCCGAGAATGCAGAATTTGTCCTATATTTAGAGGTGACCGCTACTGAGAGTAAAACATGTACAGTTATTTAAGGGTTGGTAATCGAAAAAATGGCCGCTAAATAGAGGTGTCCACTAATCGGGTGTGTCCGTTATGGAGGTTTTACTGCATAATAATATCATCCTTTACAAGAAAATTGCATGCTGTATGATAGACAGACAGACATCCAGAGAAAGATAACCTCCCGGATCAATAAACACTCATGTATTTTGTTTTAATCATCCACAATTGTATGTCATACAACATGCCAGATTTTATACAACAGGCTAAAAACGGTCCCCGTGGTACGGAATACTGTATTATTATTTGCTTGCCCACCAAAACTGGTTGCCACGGGTTGTTGCAAGGTTTGTGATCACGTGGTTGAAACTGATCTATTCAATATTACTGCGTGCGTATTTTTTTTTTATTTGCTCCATGTGTTCAAACCAGTTGTCTACGAAAACATCAACCGGTGAAAGTGACGCACACCAAATTTCTGTGACGTATGCAGATAAATTGTGCTTTTTTAAGAGTTTTTTCTATATAATTTTTAAACGGCTTGGAACTTATTTTTCATAGTAGGTGCATTCAGTAGGCGACCCTCATAGGTACCTTCGGGTGCAATCAGAAATGAAATCCGACAAATATTTTTTGAGTTATGCTTGACGAAAGGTTTTTATTAGGCTTTTTTTTAAGTAGGACATGGCGTTAATATCCATCGTAGTAGTAAAGTGTCCGGACAGTAATATTTCGCTGAGTATTAGCCTTCGCTTCGCTCAGACAACTATTTATCATTAATATTAACTTGTTATTGGCTTGTTGATTTCAATACAAAAATGTAGGAACATATTCAAAAAGTGATTCTATATATTAACAATCATTTATTGTTGTTGAACAACTGAAAGAACTTCCAAATTTGGAAGTCTCTTATCTTTCACCAAATAAATAGTTCTATGAAATTACCGCCGTTAAATAAAATAATTTGAATTATACTATTGTAAACGAGTTCCTTGATATTTAATTGCAAAGATAAATTATGGCAGTTCTACCTTTACACTTGTAAAGCAAGTAACCAAATTGGATGAAGTAACCTGGCTAAAGTTTTCATGAAAAAATATAAAAATCGAGACCATTATAAAAATCATTAAGTCTTGGGGTCTCTCCTCACCTGGGGAAGAAACAGAAATATAGAAAGAACATCTTTCAAAAACTATGATAAGTATGATGCTGAAACAATTGACGATGAAATGGATAAATTAAATTTTTGATCAGAGCTTCAGGAGAATGAATTTGACTCCAATTTGAAAGTAATGGAAAACATCGAGTTCTAAGACCATTTGTCTGAAAACTAAGAAAAAATTTTGTTTATAAGTACCGAAAACAGGTAATTTATTTTTCGAAAATTATCATCAATATCTATAATCTTGATTACGCTGTACATATTTTAATTCTTATCCATCGCTTTATTAGGTAAATCTCGCTATAAACAACTATAAGAAACACAATATGAATCAGAATTTCTTATAATGCCAAACAAAGAGCCTTTAAAACAAGTGAAAAAACTAATTTTATGTTTGTATCATAATTTAGCTAACGGTGAAAAAATTCAAAACAAATTATGTAATTTAGAGGAGGCATTATTAACAAGTGTTTAACAGACCCAATTACAAAATGTAAGCGATCATGGATTGACGAATTTGTAAATGAAATAAAAATAAAAAAGTTTGCAAATAATTTTTTATTCAAATTTTTGTATCAAGCTTAGAAAGTCAATCACTCTCTATTACCCGTCCACACATCTTAACGACCATTTTCACATACAATAGACAGCTGTCGCGTTAAAGTGTAACTATTTAAGTCCTCTTAAATAAATAATATAAACGATGTTATAGCCGACAATATATCAAGTAAAATATTTAACGATAATTTATAAAAAAGTCCTTCCGGCCAGTGCCGGGAGGAAGAGGTAGCTTTCAAATTCCTTATTTTTAAAAAGCTAGCTGATGTTATTCAAACACGCGAAGCTCAATTTAGTGGAAACCGATTATAGAAGATTCAATACTAATTTTTATCAATACTAAATCCTTATGAATGAAAATTTCGCGAAATTAGTCAGCTTTATCAAAAGCTGATTTTATTTAAAGTTATATTTGGTTTCCAAATTCGGCGATATGTGAAGTGCCTGCCATTTTAAGAGAACATGGTGGATGAGGCTAACCAGTGAACTTGGTCGAGACCTCAGTAATTCCTGTGCACACGCTCGCTCACATCGGAATCGGGTGATATATATGAGTGCTGTCGCAAGCAAAAATCAGATTTTTCAAAATGTCACCCACATAATGAAATTCAAACTACTCTATCTGAGCCATTTTTTAAGATAAAGACAAAACAAAAAATGCTCCGGAATCCTTATATCAAAGTCAAATACTTAAGAAAGAAACCTTTTTCGATTTCTAAATTTTTTGCACTTCACTTTAAATATATATTTTTTTAATTTAATGGTCGCCATTTTGATTCAAGATGGCGGATGAAGCTGGCCAGTGAATTTAGTCGAGACATTGCTATATACTATCCAAATGCCTTCTTTCATCGAAATAGGCGACTACGTGTGTTATCACGACAAATACAAGATCGTTTCAAAATGTTAGCCATGCTAGAAATTTCAATGTGCTATAACTCAAACTTTTTTTAAGATGTAGACGAAAAAAAAACTGCCCTGAAATCTTTGTATCAAGGTCAAACACATAAAAAAAACCTTTTTCATTTTCCAATTTTTTCATACCTCATTTTAAATTTTAAATAATTATTTTTTAAATGTTCCCTTTTGAATCAAAATGCCTAATGAAGGTTGCCTACGAACTCGGTCGAGACATTGGTATGCACTATGTACACACCAAGTTACATCCAAATCGGTTCATAAATACGCCTGTTATCGCGTGACAAATATCAGGTCTTTTCAAAATGTCAGCCACGCCAGAAATTGAAAGTGCTATAACTCAGCCATTTTTTAAGATATAGACAAAACAAAAACTGCTCCGTAATCTTTTTATCAAGGTCAAATACATAAGAAAAAAATATTTTACAATTTTTAATTTTTTGGTACCACATTTAAAATTCAAATTTTTTTTTAAAATTTTAAATGGCCGCCATTTTGAAACAAGATGGCCGATGAAGCTGGCCAACAAACTCGGTCGAGACATTGGTGTCTACTATGTACACACCGAGTTTCATCCAAATCGGTTCATAAATACGAGAGTTACAGTATGACAAAGATCATATATATATATATATATATATATATATATGGAGATATATATATATATCGTCTTTTGAAAGGAGGGTGGTTTCGGGGTCTGGGGGTCATGATCGATGAAAATATACCAAATTTTTTTGAAATCGCTTTCCTCCGAACGGCTGCAATAGGTAGCTTTTTGTAATGAAAGCTTCCTAAAATATGGACCTCATTATTATATTATCCCAAGTAAAAGTTTGCTAACCCTATATTTATAGGTTTCACGTGCCCCAAATGCTGGGAAAAGAGCAGCCATCAGTTGAAAAATAATTCCTGCTGAAAAAAAAGTTTATTTCTAAATTCATATCTGAACTAATGTGTTAATAGTTCATTGAACGAGGAGATGGAAAAGAAACCTGATGTGATTTCAATTAGCTTTTTGAACATTTTGTAGATAACCATAGATTGAACTACATTTCTTAGACAGTGGACTTTGGAGGATTCGATCACTGAACATCCCGTTTAAAAACTGGAGATGTTGCATCTGAACCACTTGTACTTGGTTACGTCGAAGTCATATTTATTACTTACCAGCAGAACTACCCGGCTTCGCCTGTGTCAGTTATAAGAGACCTTCCATGTAAAATAATAAATAAAAATGAACTACTATAGTAAACACAATAACTGAGATTTGTGAAATTCCCGTCCACAAATCATTAAAATGACAATTAGAAAACATACGTTATTGCCTCGCCAGCATAACAAATAGCTGAGCTTTAATATCGCAATGCCCGTTTTCTTCGGCTGGTGTAACAGAAAAATTTGTAATTTTCTGACAATACGAAAATCAAATACACCAAATGGCATAACATATAGTGAAATTCTCGCTTGTATGGCGTATATCAACAGTATAAAGTAGAAATATGTTAGTGAGTAACGCTGACATCATACTGTTGATGGCAACGACCTAACAGACAAATTATTCCTTTACAGCAATTTTTCTTAATTTCTAAACAGCACACAATTTAATTTTTTAAGCTGTCGAATAGAACAAAAATTCCTTTTGAATGAAATTTATATCTCAGTTTTTTTATTTTAATGGGTTTGAAAGTAATTTTCAAACAAATATACCTTTAAATGTGCCTGCAGCCCAACGAAATCATTACTAAAGATGAACCTGTTTGCTCTTAATGCAATATTATGAAGAAAAGGCATGTCTATGTGTGACTTCGTCATCATATTATTGTGACAACAACCTAATCTATCCACAAATTTCGATTTTATTACAATTTAACTTCTAACCATCGCGCATTCGATTGTTCTAACGTCTAATAGAAAACAAAACAAAAAAAAAAAAAACCTTTCAATAATATTTGTTTGAAAAGTTTATGTCAATATATAGATTTTATATAGATTTTAAAGTGATTCTGAAGCATGAATATTTTTTTAATGTGCATCCAATTAGAAAAGATTAACTCAATTGCTCTAAAACGCTGCAAATAATTCAGTACTTGTTTGTTTTCGAGTAATATATGGTTTTTAAAGAAGATAGCGATCCTTTTCACATTTTAGAACGTATGCACCATGAAGTTTCGTGCAAATCGGTCAAAAACTGAAGATTTGTATAAAGGACATACACACAAAGAACGGCTTTTATATATACTAGGGGATCGTACCCGGGCTTCCCGGGTAAAAGAATATAGGTGAAATCATTTTTTTAAATTGAAAACTAATAATTTTTTTATATTCAATAATATTTTTAGATTGACAACTTACATTAAAAAATCATTTTTCATATGGAAAATACGAATTATACAATCAAATAAATTTTTGAAATTTATCAAAAGCGATATTTTCTTATTAGCCGCATGCTGAGAGTTATTTGCCAAGATTTTTCTACTTATGGCATCCTTTTATATTGTGATAATTTCAGAGCTTATACATATCTGGTAAATTTGAGTTTTATTTATATTATTTTATTTATTTATTAAAAGGGAATTTTTTTTAAATGGATATTAGCCGTAAGAAAATAATGAACTCTGTATTTTGTTTTAAGGGCAAACGGATTAATCTTTCGTAATCGAGCTCCGCGCGATATAGATAAATTAAAAAATATTTCATGCTTAAAAATTGTTTTTAAAACCACAGACAATCAGTAAACTGAGATGGACTTTGCAAAGTTATTCCATTAAAAAAAAATTCTGTTTGGTGATCTAAAAATTTAAATTGTATGATTATAAATATGTTAGATTTGTTGTTTTTTCAATATCATTCTTTTATTTGTTTATAAAAGAATTATTAATTTCGTTAATTTGTCTTTCACAAATATGTTAGATGTGAAACAAAGGCTGAAAAATGTTTGTTGCTTTATGTGCAAAATGTTTATTATTATTCTGTATTGAAACCGGCACGTGATAAGATAAACTTAAATAAAATCATCCTTAAAAATTATTTTAGAAAATATAATGGATCAGTCAATTAAGATAAGGTTTTTAACCAAATTGCAATTGAAAGTAAATTTTTTCTCTATGCGACGAAAATTGAAAATGTAACGATGGTCAGAAGATTGAAAAGTATACTTTATAAAGATACTCCAAATTTTTGTAAAACATTGCGTTTTATCAGTGTGTGATTTCGATTACATTATTTTTAAGTGTGAAGCATTTTCACCTGTGAAGAATTTCAAAGCAGCTGGGCTGTGAAAATGACGCACTTCTACAAAACATAATTCAGGTTTAAGAAATAAAATACACGCTTTTTTATAAAATGACGTCATTTGCATCCACTAAAGCAATCCACTTTTACAATCCTGTTTTAAACTTCGTCTATGGAAAAGTGTGAATATGACGTCATTATCACAGAATAACAGACAATATTCTTGACATAGCCCATATTTTAATTTCAACTTTTTTTTTGAGGTTTTATGAGAAAATGGCAACAAAAAGATACAGTATCTGCTATTTTCGACTATTTTCCGTTTACTTTCAATGACTTTCAATGAAATGAGGTACTTTTGTTGCCACGATAAGAAAAATTGTATTAAAAACTACAAAAAAAAATTAATATCTCAAAAATAAATTGAGATACAGTTTTCAAACAAATTACATTTAAAAGAGCATTTTTTTCCTTATACGACGGTGTAAAAACTTAAAATGTGCGATGTTTAGAAGTTTAAAAATTTGCAGTAGAGAAAATTGCAAAGCCAAAATTTTATTTCAAATTTCAAAGTGTTGCCATTCGCAAAATGACGTATGCGTTACGCACAGATACGTTTGTCCTTTATAATATAGATAGATAATCTGTCACATTTCTTTTGTGACTTTCCTTAAATTAAATGTCCCAAAATGATTGGAAAATGGTTAAAAAATGCATAAAAAATGTTTAAATACCTGAACCGCCGATCGATATATATATAAATCTAAATGTTTCTTGCTATATTGGTCTATGAATTATTCGACAATTATCAGCTCAATTTTAAACACAGTTTTGTCACACGGATAACCGTTGGAATTTGCAAAAACCGTTTATACACCGTTTGAAAAACCATCCCATTCTACACACACACACATCCATACATCATGACTGTAATACGTATCTTACAATAAGTATTCGGAAATTACAAAATACATTTATTTACATTACTGATGGCGATAATTAAACAAATTCGAAACGTTTAATGTTATAGACGACTTGCATTGACTGCAGGTTGCTATTAGCAATGAGTGATGGTATTGCATCTGGAGCACACACGGAACGCCAGAACTCGCTCGCTGCTTGCCGTTAAAAGCACGTTTTGTCTTTCTATTTAATTTAAATTTTTATTATTTTTATTATAGATCAGACAATAGGGAATTTTACCTGCAAAAATTAATGGTAGTTCTGGAAATTGGCTTACTTTATGTTTCTTGGGTCGCTGAATCCGAATTTATAACTTCCCACCAAAATTTACCCTGGCAACTACCCCAAAATTTTGGTAAAATGCCCCCCCCCCAAAAAAAAAGATTTTTTATAAAAAAAATCATTTTTGTTTTTTGTTTTTTGTTTTAGGGAAAAAGTATCTAGAAATGCATAAAGTAGACAAAATTTGCAACAAATAAGATATATGACATTATCACGTTTGATAAACGGGGAGAGGGGTGGCTGCTTCGGAACATCCCCTTGCGCTCTTCTCAAAAACCAAATTTTTTCAAAAAATCCTTTTTTTGGGGGGTGGGGGGTTGCCGGCTGAAATTTTGGTGGGAAGTTACAAATTGGGATTCAGTGACCCAAAAAACATAAAGTGAGTCGAAATCCAGAACTAGCATTAATTTTGCCCGGTAAAATCATTTATTGCCTGGATTGCATAACATAGTGCACGTAGCGCCGCAGTGCATGTTCAAAGGAAACCCTTCCCACCCCGTTCATCCTACGTCATAATGTCATGTATCTTATTTGTTTCAAATTTGATCTACTTTCTGAATTTCTACATACTTTTTTCCAAAAACAATAAAAAACTTAATTTAATAACAACTATTTTCGGTGGTGGGTAGAGGTCTGCAATTGACCGGGCTTGACCCGAGGCCGTACCCGGCCCGTCCCGCGGGCCGGTCCGCGGAACGACATTCGACATGAAAAAAACGACATTTACATAGCTTCTGAATAAGAATACCGGCCAATTTTACGCGTTTCCGAAAAGAAAAGAATTCATAAATGTGTCGAAATGTATCTCCTTTGGATTTGAGAAAAGCCTTAAAAACGAAAGAAATGTTTTCACAAATCTACTTTTTATAATACAGCTTCAAAAGTTATTATGTTTAATCCTTTATTCTGAAATACATTAATCTTTTAATGAATCCTTATTTCCATTTTGAAATGTCTGTAGACACGATGACTAAAACACTGTAAGTTATCGTTAATGTTTACTATTGTGTGTTTTCTGTTTTGCGAACATCATAGTAATGTAAAATGTACTGTAAAATGTTCCCATAAATAAGTATGTAGCATTCATTAAAAGAATCTTAATTGTATGTTGAGAAAAAACGGATTTTTTTTTTTTTTTTTTTTTTTTTGCAGATATTGTGTTGAGCCGGGCCGAGAACAATAAAAATGCAAAAGGGCCGGGCCGGGCCCGGGCCTGGAAATTCCGGCCCATACAGACATCTAGGGGGGTATTGTGGTGGGATGTTAAAAATTCGGATTCAGCGACCCAAAAAACTTAAAGTAGACCTTATAGGGAAAGTTCGGAGGGGAGACGGTAGGGCAAATGTAAATGATGTGAGTGGTTAAGTGGAATTGTGCAACTTAGTCACGCAGCACCGCGGCGCATGTTCCGAGGCAGATCCCGCCCTCCCCATTCATCCTACGTCATAATATCATATATCTTATTCGTTGCAAATTTTGTGTACTTTTCGATTTTCTAGATACTTTTTTCCTTAAAACAATTTTTTTAATGATGTTTTTAATAAAAACCTTTTTTTTTTTTGGGGGGGGGGGGGCATTTTACAAAATTGTGGGGTGTTGCCGGGGGAAATTTTGGTGGAAAGTGAAAAATCTGATTCAGCTACCCAAGCATATAGTAAGCCTTTTTCCAGAACCACCATAAATTTTGCTAGGTAGAGCCCCTATACTTTCTCTATTGCCTGCACTATATTATAGTGTTAATAATTCTAAAAAGTGAATGGAGAGCACAGCGCCATATGAAGCGATGCCAGATTTTTACGCCATGTGCAAGCCGACTGTATTTACAGATCTTTACGTGTTTTTAAAGTGTTGATTTCAATTTCCTGTATTTCTGTATTTGTTTTTAACTCTTCAACTATTTTGAAATTATTATTAACAATGTGATAGTATCCTACAAAACCACTAGATGACTATTTACAATAAATTATATAAAAAATCGTCTTCAATTTTTGATAAGTCACACATTTGAAAAAGTCTCAGATTTTTTGTATTGATTTTTTTCTGAATTTGGCCAACGGGATTAAAAGAAGAAATAGATGATCTATGATGATGAACTAGAAAATAGATTTAATATTGAATATGAGCTATATTTAGAAAATTGAAATGACTAATAATGAGATCTCGTACGGTAGCTTCAATAAACGTGTCAGCCCATAAGTAAACTTGAGTGAAAGTCAAACGAAAACATGGATACACCTACCTTACTTCACTTTCTATAACATGAAAATACATTAAACAAAAACTGCAAAAGAAAAGTTGAAAAACGTACATACTATTTCTGTAGAAAAATACTATAAATGTATATGGATTTAATCTCAAATTGAAATATCAAAAAGTATTGCATCAAGTATTGCATCAAGTATTGAAAAAAAAAAAAAACACTCTAATCTTCTATATGGAATTATCGATATGAAAAAGCTTTCTAAATTTGGCAAAATAAATGTATTGAGAAATCTATGAAATTAACTTTATTATTTTTTTTCCTATTATTTCTGTGACTCAGAAAAAATATATATAAAATCAAATCTATTTATTTTTCGTGTTATCTAGTATCAATAAAATTTCGAAGGAATTGTTGATACAGTGGATCGTTTTAAACATGAAGAAGGCTGTACCATGATCTGAGACGCTTATTGGATTATGTTTCTTTCAAACAATGCTACATATAGAAACTTTGTTGGAGAAAGAGTTTTCATTAAAAATAAATTAACACTTTCCTGATATCAGAAAAACATAATTTATTGGAGTAAATTGGTGCAAATTCATTACTTCATAAATACTAGAAAAGGAATTCATCTTTAATTTCTGTAGTACTATTACAGTACATGTACTGACGTTTTTCTTTTTAGTTAAGAATAATAAAACTTAAAATATATTAAAAAACAAAGGAAATAAATATTTTAATTAGTAATGTTATTAAAATTATTTCGTCAAAGGCACAAATAATAATGCAATTTTTTTTTAAACATGTAATTAATTAAGACACAGTTTTCAAAATATAGCTATAATATTTTAAATAAAAAAAAAATGTTAATCTGTCATTTTGAAAAATTAATTCTCGGAGTATGTTAACCTTGTGCACTCGTATGTGTAGTCTGACTAAACATCATCTTTCTTTGCAAAATTTGTTGCTGGCATAAGTAATAAAGGAAAACAAAATTTGTTTTATTTAATTAGAGCATTTTTGAAATTGTATTCATGAAGAAAACTTCTTTTTAAAAAATGATGTCAACCGAATAAAATTTGTGGAAGAGACGCCAGAGTCTAAAAGCTTAATAAAACGGTTATTTCAGCTTCATTATAAGTGGTTTGTACTGTATATTTCAGTTATAATGGAGCTCAAATTTAATAATTTAATTTAAAACAGTCTATACTGTAAATTTTAAATAATGTAATTACTTATGGCAGTTTTATCATATTTTATGAAATATCTACATAAAAGGATTTTATATTATTTTCTATCAAGAGAGAAATATTTACACAATAGAAAACTACCTCACATGTATATTTCATGCTCCTATTATAAGCTGTCTACAATATCACGAAACATAATTATAATAAATTAAACTTTAAGAAAAATATTCACACACATATAGTAATTCCTAACTTTCAGAATCTATTTAAACTACTAAAGTAGCTTCATTTAGAGAACATTTCCCTCTCTATTTGACCATTGAAGTACGTACTAAATGGGAAAATAATGTACTTTAAAGCTTCAATGACAGCCATTCTAAGTTCATTTCAAAATGTAACTTCAAATTTGCTAGCATTTTATTTTTAATGATGACCTTTTAATAATTTATTTTAAAAAGTTTCTACTTAAATTTTTAAAATAAGTCCTTATGATCTAGATGTCCTTTTCAATAATAATTTATTGAATTTAGTAAACCAGGAGAGTAGTTTTTAGCAAGAGTTGATGATAAATTATAAATATTTGTATTAAAAAAATTCTCAATACCATATATTCACATCTTTATTTATATTTTTTGTAGCAATTCACAACTCAAAATTTATAAAATCTTTGCATGATTAAACATAATATATGTGATATACATGGAGTAGAGCTCAGCTTATCGGAACTCCAAGTAACCGAAATTCTAAATAACCGATTTTACAATTATCCGAACAACCTATTTATCTCTCTCTCTTTTTTTTTTTTTTTTTTTTTTTTTTTTTTTTTCGATCTTCCAATTATCTGAACAGCCTGGTAAAGTTTCGGGTAAAGTTCTTACCACTTTCCAAGGATTTTATAATGTTAAGAATAGTCATTTTATCAGAAGAAACATAAGAGCTTGATTCTCAAGATACCATAAAAATTGATTCGAAAAAATGTTTTATAATGACGTCTGGTTCCTGGAATCTAAAAAAAAAAATTCTCAACATTAAATAAGGGTTGGAATAAAATTTTAAATAAACAAAAAAACTGATAGTGGATCAGAAAATGAGGAATGTAAAACAATAATGGAGCTGGGAAAAATCAAAAGCTATGAAGAAAATGAAATTAACGAATGGTTATATAGTGACGTGCATGAACCTGGATATAAGATTTTTGATGATGATGAGATTGTCGAAGATATTCAAGATGAAAAAGAAAATGAAGAAAATAAAAACAAATGCTCTGAAAATGACCATTTTATAGAATAAAATGGCTTGAACGACAGAAGAAGTCTGATCCTATAGTATTAATGTATTTAAGAAGAATTCGAGATATGGCAGTATTGAAGAGAATGTCTTCTTTGAAGCAAGAAAGCAACAACCGAAAGCTTTTTTGCTTAAATTATAATCCCTGAAGTTCAGAAAATAATAAAAAGAGAAAAAGTAAAATTTGGATGATAAAAAAGTAAAAAAAAAATAAAAAATAAATAAATAAAAAACAATTTTAAAATACGGCAGTACTAACTTTTGCTGGCAGTCCTAAACCTGTATAAAGTGTGTAAGTTTTAGTATAATCAGGAACATCCCTTAAATGAATTGTCCATTTATCCAAATTTTTGCTTATCTGAAGTAGGGTCGGTCCCGACTTGTTCGGATAATCGTCGCTCTACTATAATATATATCTCTGTGATGCAAAATGCGTTAATGGTTTAAGAAATGAATTACTTTAAAATACAAATTGTCATAAATTTTTCAATAATGAAAACGTTTAGTAAGTAAAAAAAAGCTTTTGATAGAAACGATTATTTACGACACACCATTTTAGTACAGCTATTTCTATAATATAATAATTTAGGTACATTCCTATTAGAAATATTTTAGAGACTGGAAATAAATTACAAATATATATATTTTTTTTATTACTGGTAGCCAAAGCTTCATTCTGAATTTGCGGTAATATATATATATATATATATCACAAAATAACCACTAATTGTACAATCTGGGCCCCAAGGAAAAATCCCTGCATCGACCACAGTAGTTTATATATTGAAAAATAATCAGTAGATGACAGCACTATAAATTGTTCACATTCCTTTTTTTGTATAAAAAAAATCTCGTGTTGCTTGTAGGCACACATTTCATTCCTACCATTCCTTTTTAATAACTGTATTTCTTCAATCCTATTTTATAATACCTAAGGACCTCTAAGGTCATTTAAATAGCATATAAAATATTATATTATGTTTAGTTTTATTACGATATTATACTTAATAATTATTATATTTAAATTATTAATATAAATATTAACCGTCATAATTCGATGTTAACTGTAACTCATCCATATAACATGTGTAAGGTTGTTTTCTGCGTTAGTAAGAATGCATGATTCTGTTTCAATTATGAATTTTAAGATATTATCTGTTTTTATTAATGAGTAAGTTTTTAATTCACACGTTTCTTTTTTATGTTTATTGTGCATGGCTTGATTCCGTCCATATTTTATATATTTATTTATTACTGTATATTTTTTTCTTTTGGTTACGGTTAATCGGGCAATGGTAGAAATATGCATTTAACCGTATATTACTTATGATATCGTAATATTGTCCTTGAAAATTAATTACGAATCATAAGTTCCAATTTTATTAACGATAGTTTCCCTTTCTGATTCATTTTGTGGTTTTTCTTAATCAGTTTATGTATTTTCATTCATGATATCATCCATTTCGTACAATGGATTTACTTGTATGTCAATGTTTAATTTTTTTCTGGTCTTTTTTCATTGGTTAAAACGCTTTAGTTAAAAATAGCTTGACAAAATACTTCAAATATTTATGTATTCCTTTATTCCTTTATTCTTTTATCCATTCTCCTTCCTGTTAACATTGACCTTTCGCCAATTTTAAATGTTTTAATTTGTTAGTACTTCATTTATAAGTGATTTGATCTAGTTTAAAAAAAAAATCATTAGTGATTAGTTAATTTAATGATTGTTGATCCAACTTTAATATGTATAATATTTGCATCATGTCTTGATACTCAATTTATAAGTTATATATATATATTCTCTGCTCAACGTCTCAAAACTTTCTGATAATATTCAGGGACAAATTTCTAAAAAGTATCACAGAGCGGCAAAAATCTGGAAAAGCTTGTCAAAACATGAAAAAAAATTACTAAATTTGCTTATCAAATTCATTTATGTTTATTATTATAAGACTTATTTCTAATGTAGCTCATAACAAACAATCTTTTAAAAAACTGAGTAATCGAAAACTGTTTTAAAAAATGCTTGTCGGCTAAATTAACATCTTCATACCCGAAGGAAAATGAGCGCTGTGAATACACATTCACTGATTTTACACAAACAAAAAGACTTCATAGATGGCAGAAGGAGCCCTTTTCTGAAAGGGATTCTTTAGGAGAGGAGGTAAATTAGTTGCACAAATACTGATCTAAAATTAGTAACATCTTTAACATATCGAGGTAATTGATTTAATAATTGATAACCTAAATTATGCAGTGACAAATTGAAGTCTTTTAATTAATTAAATGGTCTACAAATCCACATTTTTTTATTGAAAAGTGTTTAATTTAAATAATTATGAAAATTTCTTAGTTTCGTGGACAAAACGTCTGGAATGCAATTTGCAAACTCAGACTATAATAACACGTATTTTGTGAGGACATAAGTATCAGTGTCGCAAAACCATTCATTGGCTTTGATACAAGGCCAAAAACATACAGATACATAGAAGTGAAGTAAGAAGAAAACGAATAGTTTAGTTTATATCCTCCTCGGTTCTGAATTATCACAGTTCTGAATTATCACAACGCAGGAGGATATATTGAAAATTAGCAATTCGCAGTTTTTTAATCGGCTAAAACGTGACTTTCTAATTATTGAAAAAATCTCTACTAAATGTACAGTAGCAGATTGTAGCAGCAGTTTTTTGTATTAGTTAATAAGTTTATACACTATATGGCCAAAGGGGACCGACCACTTGCCATTTTAGACGTTTTCTTAAATGTCTAGAAAAATACATGAGGAATTATCTTGAAGCTCCAGGTGTTTAAATAAAATAATACAGGTCATATATTTCCGTGAAGATTTTTTTTCCCGAAATCCCATAAAGGATCGTCAAAAAATTGAAAAAGAACGAATATCTTTTGGATAACCCTGTAAAAACTAACATAGCAAAAGAGATCAAACAGTAGATTATGATTAAGTGCCTTATTGCAATAAACTGTGTTCATTTTTATGAGAATAGCTTGTATATACGTAGAGAAATTAAGTTTTTATAAAAAGAGTCCCAAATTTTACCAAGTTTTTTACCTATAATTTGTAGAGTTCTTAATGTAAAAAAAAAAGTTCTTTTCAGAAAATATGACTAACAACTTTGAACACAATACCCTGCAATCAGAGTGAAAAAAAAAATAAAAATTGGATGAAAAATGAGCAGGTTCACTAAAAAATGTTTCACTGAGCATACGCGAATGCAATCAAAATAAGGATTCATAAGGATGCGAGGCAGTATCCAAAAACAGTAGTACGTACAGTATTGTGTATGCTATATTGCCACAAATTAATGGATATATGACTACAACCGCTCATCTTTTTGCTTCCTTTTGGGAACAATGATTTCGAGCTTATTCTGTCAACGATAATTTTCAGAATTTTCAAGCTATGCTTTTGAGACTTTCGCAAAAGTTGCTCTATAAGCTTAGCTAATACATTAAATGCATTATGCACATTTTATTTTGATTAAATTCGCGCATGTGCAGTGAAACATTTTTTAGTAAACCTGCTCATTTTTAATCGAATTTTTACTATTTTTTAATTCTGATTGCAGGGTATTGTGCACAATGCTGTTTATCATATTTTCTAAAAAGAACTTTTTTTTTTATATTAAGAGCTCTATAAATTTTAAGCAAAAAACTTGGCAAATTTTGGGATTCTTTTTATAAAAACTTTACTTTCTCTACGAATATAAATGCTATTATCATAAAAATGAACACAGTTTATTGAAATAAGACACTTAATCATAATCTACTGTTTGAATGATTTTGCTACGTCAGTTTTTACAAGGTTATCCAAAATATATTCGATTTTTTTTCAATTTGTTGACGATCCCCTATGGGGTTTCGGGAAAAAATCTTCACGGAAATATATGACCTGTACTATTCTGTTTACACACCTTTAGTTTCAAGATAATTCTTCGTGTTTTTTTCTAGATATTTAAGAAAACGGCGAAAATCGCAAGTTGCCGGTCACCTTTGGCCATATAGTGTATATAAGTGTAAATATTTTGACTAATTTTCCCTATTTTCTGCTTTTAACACGTGATCATTTGATTCTTATTTAAAATTTTTTATTCTGTTTTTAATAGCTTCTCTTTTCAATTTCAATTTGACGACAAAAAAAAAAAAAATCTGGCCATATAGTGTAGTTCGGGCTATTATCTGTTTAAAGTTCGTTGCGGAACCTTGCGAGATTTATAAACTTTTCAATGCCTGAATGGAAAAAAAAAGTTATTAGATTTTATCAAAATAATTACGGAATTATTCATTTTTATGTTATTAATGTTATAAGTGTATGAAATTCTTGGAAACTGTTGAGTAGAAAATTTTGCACGCTTTGCATTCAATAATATTTCAAATTTTAATTGCCTAAAAAGCATACAGCCATCAGGGTGAAAAAGTGTCCAAGCCGGAACCCGAGTTATTGGTATAGCATACCGACGTTCTACCAACTGAACCAATTGGAATGATACCCAGTCTGGCACTAATCCCTAACATAAGTTCGAAAGGCTACAACCGCAGTACAAGATGGAATATTTTTCCGTGAACCACCGACTCCGGGGCAAAAACGAAACTAAAGAGAATTTCATTGAAATATTATTAAATGCAAGGCGTGAGTAATTTTCTATAGAAAATTTCCAATAATTATGTAGATTTATTCAATTTAATCGACGTTGAATTCTCATTAGTTTCGTGTTTGTCACAGAATCGATGGCACACGGGTAAATATTCCATCTTGAGCTGCGGTTGTAGTGTTGCCAATATATGATAGAGAGAAGTGGAAGGCTGTGTATCGCTTCAAGTGCTTCAGTTGGTAGAACTTTGGTTTGCTATACCGATAACCCGGGTACAGGTCCATTCTTGGACATTTTTTTACACTGTTGTCTGTACGCATTTTAAGCAATTAAAATTTAAAATATTATTGTTAATATAATTATTGTAATACATGTAAAATATCTAATAACTATGATCTTGTACATGTGTTGCAAAGCCGTAAAATTTGATTGTACGCAAAATTGCAGCACGTGTTTAAAGGAATTATTATTTTTCTCGCCCTCAAAGGCTTTCTCCGGAGCGTCACATTTGAAATGATCCAGGAAATCAAGGTAAAGAGAAACACTTTATCTAATTATAAATTCTGATCATCTAAACATTATTCTAGTTAACTATATAGTAAAATTTCCTAAATAGTATTTTTTAAAATAAATCTGTATAAGTCTTGGAAAGTTTTCTATAGAAAATTTCTCACGCTTTGCATTCAATTGTATTTAAAATTTTTAACTGTTTAAAAGGCGTACAACCAACAGAGTAAAGACGTGCCCAAGCCGGGACTCGAACCCAGGTCATCATTTAGCGTACGGATGTTCTGCCAACTAAACAACTTGGAACGATACTCAGCTTGGCACTTCTCACTATCATATATGAAGAAGTGCATATATCATATGCGTTTTATGCAATTAAAAATTTGAAATATTATTATTATTATTTTTTTTTTTTTTTTTTTTTGCCAGGTTGTTCGGTATTTCGCCACACTACGCGTATGAATCTGCAAGGAGAATATTGATGCTATTTGAAATCGGATCCGGCTTTTCAAGCAATATCTTTTAACACAAAATTTATTTTAACACAATTATTCTAATTGGTAAATAAATCATACAAGATGTACATTTCCAACTGGGCGAAAAATGTCCGGACCAGGATACGAACCAGGGATCACTTACCTGAAGCCGCCAATGTTTTACCATCTGAGCTATCCCGGACGAATATGGCGGTCTTTTTCACCCAGCTAACCTTATCGATCTGGTCTGAAATCTGGTTCAACTCAACAGAATAAATCGCAGGTAATGGAATTCCAGAAATCGCTGGATAAATAATTACCCTAAATTAATTTTAGCACAATTATTCTAATTGGTAATCATATCAGAAGTAATTTACATCTGATATGATATTTTTTACCAATTAGAATAATTGTGTTAAAATTAATTTAGTGTTTCTGATATGATTTATTTGTCAATCAGAATAACTGTGTTAAAATTAATTTAGTGTATCTGATATGATTTATTTGCCAATTAGAATAATTGTGTTAAAATTAATTTAGTGTAACTACGTATCCATCGATTTCTGGAGTTCCATTACCTGCGATTTATTCTGTTGAGCTGAACCAGATTTCAGATCAGATGCTATAATCAATAAGGTTAGCTGGGTGAAAGAGTTCCACCAGGTTCGTCCGGGATAGCTCAGATGGTAGAGCATTGGTGGCTTTAGCCAAGAGATCCCTGTTTGGAATCATGTTCCAGATTTTTTCACCCTGTTGAATATTTACGTGTGATAAAATATTTTAACTTATGTTGAAGGGAAGGAAATGCTATTCGAATTCATTGTTTCTGAATTTTAACAAAATTGCTTATTTTATGTGTGTTATGAATGATAAACGGTCAAGTGCGAGTGTTACTCGCGCACAGAGGGTTCCGTACAATAATATATGATTTAGTAAGTGTATCATTAAATAAATACCGTTGCTAAAAGAATAATAAGTCTTTCTAAAATTTATACAACGTAGGGTTGGGTATAGCTGTATAGTATACAGGGTGCAAAGGAAAGTCCCTTTAACCTGAAAACGCTTGCGAACGGAGAGAGCTACAGCTATACAAGTCAGGTAACGGTACAGTAAAGCGACTACGCCCGATCTAATGCAAATGACAGCAGCACCCCTAGTGGCGAAATTTAAAAAAATAGCCATTGCAAATTGAAAACGAAAAGAGGTAGAGCACATTTTCCAATTAGAAAGTTTTAGAGCATCAATTAATTAGTACGAAACGACATTTGGTTCACACGGATAAGATAAATCGTCGCCTGCATACCCAAAAATGTCCGAAATTGATGAGCGACGAATTTACTTTGCCTATTCACATTCCAAAAATGTAGGTGTTCACAATTACAGATTGTGACGTTGTAGTGTGCTGTAATGTCTGTAAAGATTGAATTTACAATGCATTTAAATTTTTAGAATAACCCTTTCAGGGCCAGAAGAATTCTGTTCGTAAACTGATGAAATTATTGACTGACACCAGAATATTCAAACGAATTTCTGAGATAATTAAAACCAGCTAATTTGCACTTTCATTACAAAAGCAAAATTTTATTAAAATATTCTTGGTGCCTTTTGTCAGTTTTGGAATTAAAATTAAGTGGCTAGGCCGTTTTGCCACCGCTCTTGAAAGGGTTAAATCTATGTCGTCGTATTGTAGAGGCTTGCAATAGACATTGCATGCTGAGAAATGTGCATGCATAATTAATCACACGAATACAAACGTGTATCGTAAGCAATGGCGAACTTTTCGAACATACTGAATATTAACTTTTTACCACTGTGATACAGTTTGTCTTTTTTTTGTTGTTGTTGTTGTTTGTGTGATGTTATCAAAATGTATTGAGATAAGTACGTATTTATAGCATACATTTTGCGTATTTCTTCATACTTCTGATTATTCCATTCAAACGTTTACACAAAATGGAGTGCAACGATTTCGGACATTTTTGGGTAAACAAGCGAAGATTTATCTTATCCATGTAAACCAAATGTCGTATTACATTAAATAATTGATGCTGTAAATCTTTCTATCTGAAAATTTTGCTCTGTCTCGTTTCGTTTTCGATTTGCAGTGGTTATCTTGCGAATTTTGCCACTAGGGGCGCTGCTGTCATTTTCATTTATCGGGTGTAGTCGCTTTACTATACCGTTCCCTCACTTGCATAGCTGTAGCTCTCTCCGTTCACAAGTATTTTCAGGTTAAAGAGACTTTCCTTTGCGACCTGTATACTAGAAAAGTGTAAATGGATATACCATCAAAGTTCAAAGATATATGAAACCTAAATAATAGCTAATATAACAATTGTGTATATTTGTTATTCCATATAGGTTTTTAGTTAACCTTTAAAGACATAGTAGGTGTATTGAGAGAACTACTTAGTGGAAACTAGTCTCGCGAATTCACATAGTATTTATGTGATTAATTCTCATTAATTTAGTCTTTTTTTTTTAACAATTTGACGTTTGTTGCATTTATACTGCTACTGGGCATTGCATTACATAAATATATCCTTAAAATTTGTTATCTAGGCTTTAAAAGCCGATGGAGCATAGAGTACGCCGTCCCTGTCATTATGTATGTCAAAACCGTCCGTGTCTTTAAGGGTTATTATCTCGGCTAATTACCGACGATTTTTTTTTTCGAAATTCATAATCAACTATGCTTTTATACGTCTGCTACGATAGGTATCTCCAGTTCTGCTCAACATTTTTGCTGAAGCCCGTAAATCGTAATTTGTGTGTAACGAAAAAATGCAATTTTCTCAAAAACTATGTGACATAGGGTAATCGCTATTGTTTTCCTGCAAGGTTTAGATTAATGTCTGCTACTTCTACTTTTTTCATAATTTTAGTTTCAATAGATTCGGAATTAATTGGGGAGGGGGCATATTTGTGCACTACATTTTCCACCATAACTTTGAAAATATAATACCTAAAATTAAATGAAATATATTTTTGATTTCAGCGTTACGAAAGCTTTTACACGATACCCCACACGATATACAAAGAAAAGATTTTCCTTTTCAAATAATTAAATTAGTCCCTCTACATTTTTCCTAAATATATTTATGAATATTTATTAATCTGTAAATATGTGGGTTAATAGTCTTTATAACTTCCCCGAATTTGAACTTTCCACGTTGCATAGTTTGCGAGTAAAAGGGCTGTGATAGACAGACAGACAGACACAGGAGTGATCTTGTAATGGTTCCGTTTTTACTTTTTAAGTACGGAACCATAAAAAATGAAATCAAAAATGTGCAAGCAAATAGCAAGTCTGAATTTTCCAAGATCTTTAAAAATGTCTTCCTTTGGAATATTAAACAAAATAAAGTAGCAGAGATATCTTGAAAAAATTTGCATTGAAATAATGAAAATTGCGAAATGAAAACTTAACTCATCCACGGAACATTTTTACGAAAACTGGAGACATTTAAAATTTCCATCCTCATTTCATTATGAAAGTTGCCGATTATCAGAATTTTAAACAGCAATATTTTAACTCAAGAGATTCATTATGATTTTAAGTGTTATTAGATTCCACTTACTCGAAGGTAATTTGAGACTCATTTGGATAGATTACGTGGTTTTAAAATAGATAGATTTTATTCTTTCTTAAAACATTTCAGGTAAGTAGTTTCTTGAAAGTGATATTTTCTAAGGCAAGAAGTCGACTTAAAATCAAATTTTATAGTCCCTCAATTAAAATTTTGGAATCATTAAATATCAATTTCACAAGAAATCCTTTTACCGATAATTATTTTCTTTAAGGTGACTTTTCTTGATTGTTGTGTGTAATTAAAATTCATGGCTGATTTTTATGTAGGATATTTACTTGCTGAAAAGATAACACTGAACGAGATGTTGAATTACGCTGGACAAGATGACAAATTTCGCCAATCGGTCGCTGAACAATGTAAAAAAAAAATCGTCAAAAGAATGCGGAAAATGGTTGTCAATTTCAACAGTTGTTAAAGGAAATAACTGTGATCTTCGCAAGCCATACCGAGAAAAAAATAATAAATTCCATCAATCTGTTTCATAAATAAATTGCGAATTTCGTCAATCGATCAGTCAAAAATGCAGGTGTGTGTGTGTGGGGGGGGGGCAGCAATATTGAGTGGGCGGAACATGTGTTACAGTTTCGAAGGACTCTAATGCAGATTATAAGAGAGTTATTAATGTTTATACAGTTTTGCACCCTATGTCAACATATTGTACCTCTGTGTAATGTTAAGATGTTTATAGGTATTTTTTTTCAAAATTTCAATAAATTAAAAATTTTTAAAGTACTTGTATTTCGGTGTATTGGTTAGTATGTGATGAAAATCTGTACTGAAATTGTCCGAAAAAGCAGAAAAATCAATATCCTGAAATTTCATTTAGCGCATATACGACCTCTTGGTTACTTTATATGTATATATATATATACGTATATATATATATATATATATATACGTTCAATTTTTCCTTCTTCAAAAGTGCAAATATGACATTAAAAAGAATTTAGACATATTTTCATGAAAAAAATGAAACAAATTCAAATTTGATAGCGTTTTATAGCAAACACGATTACTACATGGAGTTAAAAAATCTGGGACTCGCTATTAACTGTCAGAAAAAGTAAATTATCCATACTATTTCCATAAAATAGGATATCTCCTTTCAAAAGATTTTCATCAAGTTTAGTCATTTAGGCTATTTCTTTACGGATTATATTCATGTAATTGGTAATACTTTTGCCTTTGTGAAAATAATGGACGAAAGAGAATTTCCTATTTTGATTAAACATTACATTTTCGTGTACAAAGTATTGCCCAAACTTGAGAATGGCTTGTGAATCCTTATCGAATGACTCCACCATGGAAAATAACCATTTGTCTTTAGTCAACACATTGCCCGCTGGTATTGCGTTGACGCAACAGTGAAAATAATTGATCATGCTTAAATTAATTACTTTGCCGCCACGATTTTAGAAATTGAAAATTTTCCTTAGTTATTGGCAGAAAATTTGTTATTTTAATAAAGCGAAAATTTTCTTTCTGAATTTGTGGTGGCAAACGACTTTCGTCAAGAAATTTGAAAATTCTTCCAACTTTATAGCTTTGTCGGTTAATGGGTTAAGTACATTAAGTGCTGATGTATTAGTACAAAATGCTCTTCTCGTTCTGGACGTTGAAATGAGGCATCTACTCCATAAAACAAAAAAAGATCCTCCATACTCTTTTCATTGAATAAAAGGTGTAATGAAGGAATTAGATGATATCACATAGTACTGATAACAAAATAATGTGTGAAGGATATTTTGCATGAATAGTTGTATATGAAAAATCTTTGAGTAAGATGAGTAGCTCGTTTCCTAACTAAAGACTAACAAGAGCAACATGCCAATGATTCAAATAGAAATTTGACAATACCTGAAAGACTCTTGTGCGCCAATTTGCAAAAAAATAATAAAACGTAGATACTTCGTTACATACATGAGTCCACTAGGCAGTGATCTGACTTGGTAGAACTAGGTGAAAATCGTTCAAAGTGATCAAAGATGCAAAATTCTGCTAGAAAGCTCTTGAGCAGTATTTTTGGAGATGTAGTGGAATAACTTCCATCGATTAACTTGATAAAATGCAAAAAGGCACAGTAACGCATTCTGCAGCATTATTGGATTGTTTAAACAAAGAAAGGATGAAGTAGAGCCCACATATGTCGAAGAAAAAGTGATGTTTCACCAAGAGAAAGCACTGGTTTACATATTAATGAAACCGATTGGAAAATTGGACGAATTAAAGTAAGAATTGTTAGATATTCCGAAAATACTCCTAATTTGCCTCCCTACGACAATTATCTGTTTTCAAACTTGAACAGTTTCCGAAGACTTGAAGAATAAAATTAATTTTTGATTAAAAAATGCTTTTTCATTGCTACATCCGGGACTTTTGACTTCATGTCGGGACTTAATTTGTGCCGGAGCCCGGCTCCGGTACTCTTCATTTTTAGTAAATATTTAAATATTGGTCTGAATTCCCTGGAGCTCATAAATATAATATAGATCTTCGGAGCACAGTGCATTAGCGCTTCCGGAAAAACTGAAGTTTAATTATCCTTTACTTTCCCTTCCCTTTCCAAGCTATTGCATTCTTTTCTATCAAAACTTTTATATGAACGTAATATGTCTCACACGTAGGAGATGAAGATACAACGGGATCAATTTATCTAACAGTCTTCGGGGATTACTAGTTCAATCTGTCTTAAATTCAAAATTTTATATATTTATGTATAGAAAAAAAAGAACTAGTACTTTTCCTTCTTTTTAATGCTATTTTAATCAGAATGAAGAGGGGAAAATCATCTTTTTGTATTCTAATGATATTTACAGAGTTATGTCTGGCATGATTGGCGTTATGAGTTGATGTGGCCCCACTCAAGAGAGCTAACAATGAATTTGCTGTAGTTCGATTTTTTGCGACAGTAGGATATTTTTTAATTGGATCGTTTATTTATCTTTTTTTTATTTAAAAATCTAACCAGAAAATAATATTTTCTTCTATTTTTAGTCAACGAGCATCAGCTTGAGGATTTTTTGGTTGAGGTTTTCGATCTTCTCTTGGGTACGAGAATAAAAATAATGTCAATGATTTCTCTAATTATTTTTTATGATGAACACTCCCCATGCTAAGGCTCTGTTCTGCACATATACGAAATCACTTTCATTTGTAAGTAGATATACTTCCCATATATTGTTATTCTGATAGAAAGCAATCGAGCAGTGTTTCCTCTCATTCTATAAAAGCATAGAATCTTTCCAATAAATATGTCAAATTTTTAATTTAATCTGATTTTCATGGTCTCACCACAAAAGATTGCTATGCAGAAGAAATCGATTATAGTTTAAGATATGCACCTTTTATAGAAAATTGAAAAACATTGTTTCATTCTTCATGAAATACATATTAATTAATGTAAATTCCAATTATTTTTTCACAAAAATATATATCTGCGAACTATCCCTTGTTTATGTTAAAATTATTTCCGAATCATAATCCTTACCATGTTTAATCACAGAATTTTACAATTAATTAACATTACTATTCGGAAGGAGTAATAAGTAAAAAGTGGAATTGTAGACAGCCAAGTTTATACTGATAGATACATTATTTATTTATTTATTTATTTATTTAATTTTTTTGCTAATGAAAAAAATGCTTTAAATTTTACAATTAATGTACGAAATATAAATATACAGATTGGAGTGACGGTGTGTGGGAGGGGGAGGAGGAGAGGGTACAGTTTATAGTGCCGGTACTGCAGAATATTAAGGCTCCGGTACTTTTTTGTTAGAAATTAAGCCCTGCTTCATATAGTACTTAAGCAAACTTGGTTATTTTCATGTTTTAGTTAATTTAGGAATGAAAATGTCAATTAAATATGTTGAAATATAATACCACACTTTTAGTACAACGTGATCAATGTACTTATTTGTTTTTAAATAAAAACATACTTGAGCCAACAGTTTAATATCCGACAAAGTATGTTCATTTTTACTATATTTTCCTTTTGACTTTAATTTTTTGTAATATATTATGAAACGAATAACTTTTTAGAAATGTTATATAGCGAAAACTTTAAAAATCAAAAAGTGTTTTTCAATTTATAAACCAAACGAACCGCTTTTAACTCTTATTTCTTTTAAAATTGATTAAATAATTTATTAATACGGGAAAGTAAACTTTCACTCGCAAACAAAGAATAAAATGCAATTTGTCTGCGCTGTTTAGTTTTTTAATTCAACAATACAGAGTAAATTTATTACATGAAAATGAATTATATAGTCTTTATCCTAATGAAAACTGAAAATAATGTTTTGACTATCTTTTGCATTTATTTTTTGGTTGTATTAAACATTTTTTAAATAAAACTGCTGGTTTTAACAAAATAAAATGCATAATAATGTATCTCTTAAATTTGTTTGACTAAATAACAAATATTTAAATTTAAAAATCTGTAATATATTTTTCAAAAAGAATATAAATAAATTATGTATTTTAGAGCATTATGTAAAATTTCTTATGTTTTTATTTACAATACGAAAGTTAAAATTAGAAATTAGGTACAATTTTTTTTTTTTTTTTTTTTTTTAGTACAAGATATTATTTAAAAGAGGAAATTGCATGATAAATAGAATGAAAATTATTGTTAACTATTTTGGATATTTTGTTTCTGTAATTTATGTAATCGTTAAATAGAACTTAGTGGAAATTTATGAAAAAAAGCTAAAAATGCATTTATTATTTATTTAATTAATATATGCTTAAGGAAAATTAAAATTCCATTTTCATATTAAAAAAATTAAAAGTTAAATCTATTGTTTAATTGGTGTTCTGTTAAATACACGTTGTGTTATTCAGTATTTTTAGAGAATTTTTTGTTTTATAAGAAATTTTTCCACAAATTTCAATTTAGCTTAGCCTGCCCATTCGGGTCTTACATAATCGCTGTTAAGCACGCTGTTAAGACTATGTGTAAAAACCAAGATTAGTAAATGCATTATTTTATGCATTTATACAAAACACTTAGTGTTAAATTATATATGGCCGTAGTTATACCCTCTTCTAAATAATCTTCAGTAAATATACGTAAAAGTATCACACAAAGAAAACCGAATATTGTCCAGTAAACTTAATAATGAAAATCAAATTTACATTTTATACGAAAATAAAAACCACACAGTGTATTTATGCAAATAATCAACTATCGAAAGTATTACTTTTAAAAATTATAGCATCAAAAATTCACTGTCTTTATATCGGTTCTACAGATGAACGCTTAGATGTTGAGTGATTTTTGGTGCATTTTCTATAGCGCTAGATGAATGTAATATGAAATTTAGGTGGGTATAATAATGAGAGTTTGTTATTGATACTAAAGTGAATCAGATGCTTTATTTACACATATAATAACATACTTACCTTACCAGTGTACCTTATAATCTACTACTGTTTGTTTAGCTTGGATTTTCAAATGAACATACATATTTGTTGAAAATATTAATATAAACATATTTTATCCTTTAAAATAAAATAGTAAATATCACTGCAGAAAAATAATAAGAAACTTTATAAGGCAAAACATTAACATTAAAAGCACACTTTACTACTTACATTTAAGGAATGTTTCTTTAAAACCTAGTAATTTTAAAGATATTTGATGATACCAGTAAGAAATTTATCGATAACATTTTGACATTCGCTAGACAATAATAAAGAAGTTATGCGAGAGTTCAAGGATGCAATTTCTATTAACAGATTTGGTGACTTTTATAAGTAACATTTCAAGACACTCGTAAAACTAAACTTCTTTTCAAAAATGATATATAAAACTTCATATTCCAGAAATGTAATATATTCAGTTTATCATTCACATGAAGGAAAGATAAATTGAAAATTTTATAAAGACTGATTCGGTATGTTTCTCAGAAATAATATTAATTGGATATCTGTAAAAAATATATTATAGTTTTTTTTAATATGTATTATACAAATGGTATTTAATTTTATAATAGTTCCTCTTTCTTTACCATTGCAAAAATGAATGCTTTACCGGCAGCAGGTACAGATAAACAGTGCTTTTACCCCGACTTATCTCGGTCTAAACATTGAAGTGTTTCACTAGAACCGCAGTAAATTTTATTCAAGATTTATAAAAATATTTCACCTCAGAATTTTTATTTAAGACCATATACCTCATTTATTTAAATTATTTTTGTACAGTGTATGTTTAAATTCTTTCATAAAGACTTTTCTAGCTCGAATCGACAGCTATTCATTTAGTACGGGTTAAAATGGCCCGTCGCACAGATCTAGTGTTAGGTTAGGAACATTTTAGTGATAACTATAAATGTGTATTTTATTGGGCGAGTAAACCAGAATATATACTACAGAAATAAAATATATTTTTTTTCTATATTTCCAGCATGATTGAGGAATATTACATTTAATACTAAATTTGAAACCCTAATTTTTTTTTATTATTATTTATTCGGATTTCGTTTAGCATAGTACAGTGGTTCTAATTCTGAAAATATTTTTCGCTTGTAAAACATACCCGATTACGATAATAGAAAGCTACAATTTATTCAAAATTTCAAAATTATGTAAACAGAAGATATTTTATTTAAGAATTAAGAGGGAACATGAAATTTGATGATATTGCTAAGAAATGTTCTGTATAAAAGCAAGTAAAAAAAAAATAATAAAGTTTAATGAATTTATTTTCCTATGAATTTATTTTACTATGTTTTTATGGAATTTGTTTTTATATAAAAATACATGGCAGAAATTGTTTGCTATAAGCTATCCTTGCTTATATGAATTATTATAATACATACATTAATATACATTAACAACTAAAATACATAATGATGGACAAAAATTGCTATCCATATTATTTTTATCGGTTTATGTACGCTGTCGACAAAATGAATTATAGTTTATCAGAAATTCTGATATTTTAAATATTACTTTGAAGTTTTTAAACATCCTTAAAATGTAGAAATTTATTTGAAAGAACACTTAGCAATGCTTTACCTAGTTACATAGAAATTTAAAAATGACTACATAGAAATTTACAAAATACGTTCCAGAGTTTAATATTTTATCTAGTTTCAAAGAATACACCATGGTTTGTGTTTCTAAAGAAATATTTTCTTATTTTTGTTTTGATTGATACCAATTCTTTCTTATTTTGAAAGAAAAGAAAATGTTTATTTGGTCATGAGATACAGAAAGCGAAAAATAATTCTGTCACACTGATGGTGAAATAATGCATTCGTAAATTTTGATGGAACTAAAATACTTGAAATCGATAGATAGGCCTTTGTTTGAACAAAAATAAACATTTATTTCCGGATATTCACATTTAACAGTTTTTTTTCCTCCTAAGATGTTGTATTTACATTTTTAGTAAACTTCCGGAAACATTTGTTTAAAATAAAGTAAAAAAAAAAAAAAAAAACACCCAGTAAAAAATACAGTAAAAAACATTAAACAGTAAAAATATTTTTTTCATAACGTATACAACATAAACTTTATGCATTTATTTTATTTTGCGAATATATATCATTTAAAAACTGTTTTGCTTTTCAAAAAGTAGTAATAAAATCTGTATTAAGTTTGTTTAATTTTAGTAACAAAACTAATGGCGTTTTTCTGAAATGTTTACTGTTTTTTTTTGTTTTTTTTTGTTTTTTTTCACTATATGAAGTTTTGATGTTGAGAATAAAGTGTTTAGCACTTATAGTTCGTTTACAGACACACAAAATAATTTCGTTACATTAGGATCTACGAGGAAAAATTGTTTGCGCTATATGTAATATAAATGCTTATTTAGATATATAATTTCATTTTATAAAATGAAATCTTTTATATAATAGTATGTTAATGATAGAAGATGTTTCATAATCTATGCATGATTTTTCATTTTTGTTTAATTGCTGTATCGAATTTGTCTATGTTACTACTGTAACCTGTTTCATCATTCGAAATGTGACGATTATAAATTGCGATATAATTAAACATTTTTAATACTATATCGAAAAATTGTATATTTAGCAATTGTATATTTTCTTTGAATGATATTGTATATTTTTTAACGTTTCGATATAAAATAAACTTCATGTTATAATCGTGTTTCCTTCCTTAATTTCTAACATCCAGAATAATTTTTAAAAACCATGATACTTTTGTAGAAATAATAATGCTTAAAATGATGAAAAACATTATTGATTAATGATGCATATAAACTTATACCCTGATAAAAATGTTTAGAAAAAATTGCGTATTTATTAAATCAGAGATAAATCTTAAAGGTAATTGACCATGTTTTGGTTAGAAATATCTATCTAAAATAATACTTATGATTTATTTCAATATTTTGACGTATCTTTGACAATTCATTAACCTTTTATTTCATTTACTCTTTTTTACAGAATCGGCAGTTTCAGTAGATTGCATAAAATGCGCTTTTATTGCTTCTAAATATATAAATACATAAAATTCGTCCTATAATTAAAAAGTTTATATTTTGTTGCCATATAAAAAATTACTGTTTTTTATTGGTGATATTTAAAAAGGTATTTTATTGAATATTTTCTTCTTTATGAGTTTTTATTTATGATACGAGTTTATGTTTTGTTCGCTTACAAAATTAGATTTCATTACATAGTTTTATAATTTAGTAGAGTTTAATCATTTTTACTTTTTAAAAGATAATATTACTTTTTTTTCAACAAGAATTAGTATGCATCATATATGTTTAATATGATGGATTAAACTCTTTTAAAAATGTGCATGCATTTTAATTATACTGGCAGGGATGACCGAACTGAGCTCGATCAAAATTAGCCTTGTGTTCAATTCGATATTTCATACTCACTGCATCAGTCTTGCTATTTAGATACGGTTGACATGATCCTGAGACATAGTGACTCAAAATGACCAATTAACCAATTTTTTTCGAACATGCGATCTAACCAATGCTCTTCTCAAATCCGAACACGATCGAATACAAAATTTAGTTAAAATCGTTAAAGTTGTTTTATAGATAAAAATAGCTTGACCCACGGTAATCCAAAAGGGACACATTAATCAAAATTTATCGAACATGTGATCTATCCCGATGGCCTTCTCGTGCTGGGAAACAATGTAATAATTTTTTTTTAATCAAAATCGTTTGAGCCGTTTTTTAGATACAATTAGATTAACCCACAGTGACCTAAAAATGATCAACTAATAGTCTTCTGATGCTCAGAAACGATATAATACAAAATTTTGTCAAAAGGTTTTGATCTGTTTTTTCAGGTACAATTAGCTAGACTCACAGTGACGCCAAATTTGACACAATAATCGAATTTTCTCGAACATGCGAAGTAGCCAAATGGTCTTCCCATTCCCAGAAACGGTATAATACAAAATGTAGTCGCAATCGTTTGAATCGTTCTTTAGATACAATTATTTTGACCAACAGTGACCGAAAAATGACCCAGTAATCGAATTTTCTCGAACATGTGACTTAGCCCACACGTCGTCTCATGCCCAGAAGCGGTATAATACAAAATTTTGTCAAAATTGTTTCAGTCGTTTTTCAGATACAATTTGCTTGACCCACAGTGACCCCAAAATGACCCACAAATCGAATTTTCGAAGATGTGACTTAACCCAATGGTCGCCTCACGCCCAGAAACCGTATATCACAAAATTTTGTCAAACTCTTTTTAAAATTATTTTAGATTCCATTAGTTTGACACCTGACCCATCGTGACCCACATGACCCACTAATACACTTTTATTGAATATGCGACCTAGCCCAATGGTATTCTCGTGCCCCAAAACGATAGAAAGCAAAATTTCGTTAAAATCGTTAGAGTCGTTTTCTAGATAAAATCTTTCCCCACAGTGACCCAAAAATGACACACTAATCAAATTTTGTCTAACATGTGACTTAGCCCATTGGTCCTCTCGTAATCCAAAACAGTAGATTACAAAATTTAGTCAAAATCGTTAGAGCCATTTTTAGAAAAATGAGCTTGAGCCGAAGTGACCCAAAAATGACCAACTAATCGGAATTTCTCGAATATGTGACCCAGTTTAATAATTTTCTCGTGCCCCAAAACGGTTGGATATAAATTTAGTCAAAATCGATTGAGCCGTTGTTTAGATATAATTAGCTTGATCCTGACCCATTATGACCCAAAATGACACACAAACCGAATTCTCTCGAACACACAACCTAGCCCAACGGTCTTCTCGTGCCAGAAAATGGTAAAATACAAAATTTAGTCAAAATCGTTAGAGCTGTTTTTAAGATAAAATTTACATACAAACACACATACACAAAATTTTTTTGCTCGTATTATAATATCAGATAAAATGAGTTCTAATATAGTTCGGGAAACAGTAATAATTGGATTAGTATAATGAATACGGTGCTTGTGAAATAATAGAATCCTAGTTTCGTAGCCCTTACAAACATGATATACGAAAAAACAAATTGAATGCGATTTCAGAATATTTAAAAACAAAATTGCCAGCAAAATTTATTAGTGGTAACCATCACAAAATTGCTACATTTGTGCTGTGATGATTACTATTTATTGCATTACGTATTTTGATATTTAAATTTTCCAACATACTCGGAATCGTTTATGATTTTGGTTTGTATCCTACCGTCTGTCCGAGTTGTAACTCTCGCCAATACAGAAGAATTGTAGTTAATTGATAGATGTAATGATGTTTACTGTAACATGATCTCTATTGAAAATTAACGGCCCAGCATTTATAATTATTTGCAGGGCATTTAAAAATATTCCGTTACATTATGGTTTATGGGAAAAATCGTTTCGGTGTGTTTATTCGTGTATGTTATTTGCTTAATAGTATAATGAAATATATTTAAATTTCGAAGGTGAGTTAAAACGTGCTTTCTTAGCATGTGAAACGTACACCATTTATAATTCGTTTACAAAAACACTCGAATGTATTCTATTGCATTATGATTTATGGTGGTAAATGATTAGTAGCGCATTTTAATGATGTTACTATTTTATAAACGTAAATGAATGTATATGAATTTTTGGGGTGCAGTGAAACCTGCATTCATGAAATTAATGGATTATATTGATTAATTGATTATATGATATTGATTGAAATTAATAATCTGAAATTGAATTAAAGCAATTAGTATTCATTTACAGGGTCACACAAAAGAATTTGGTTACATAATGGTCTACACGGAAAAACTGTTTGAAGCGTCTTATGATTATATTATCCTATTTAAATTATAATGGAATATATATATGTTACGGCCAGAACCCGAAACTACCAAATTCGTGAACTGGCCACTAACCATTTAAACTAACTGGCGAATTACCGAACGGACTATGTGCGATCGGCCAGTTCACGAAATGGGTATATAGAAACCAATTTTTACTTTTTATCATTTTCTAAGGTAGTTGAACGTGTTTATGAATTCAATTTATCTGGCCGTCTGTCTGCCCGTTCTCTAACTCTAGTAAAGACTCGGATTGACTTGCAATTGTGATATTGTTTTATAAAGTAATTGCGGGGTTGAAAGTGAAGTGTGTACTATTGTAGGTTACTTTTCACGGACAAACAAAAATATTTCTTTACAATATCATCAATGGGATAAGTTCTTCCTGTGCACTTTAATGGTGTTATATTATCTCAATTATAATAAGATTGGTGTGCAACAAACAGTCTTTTATCTGAAGTATATGAAATAAGTAGCAGTTATAGTTTGTTTGCAGAGACACTCAAAAGTATTTCGCTACTTTGCAGTGATGGTGAAAGATCATTTTTAGCGCACTGAAATGATATTACGCTATTTCAAACATAATGAAATTCACATGCGTCACTCATGTGTGGAGAAATATGTTTTTTGTAGAATATTGATTAAGTAGCCATTATAGTTAGTTTATAGGAACGCCCAAAAGAATTCCGATAAATAATGATGATATATGTGAAAAACACGTTTATAGGGTATTTTTTTATGAAGTTACACTACTTCAAACATAATGAAACTTTATACATTACTAGTATGATTTACAACATGTTTTCTATAGATTAATTATTTAGAATTTATCGTTTATTTACAGAGTCACTCAAACAATTTGGCTGCTGGATTGGCTATGAGCCATTATTGCGTGATGCGTGTTTTCAGCAGTGATACGCTTTTAAAATTTAATTTATTTGGAGTATATTAACAGGTTTGTAGATCATGTACAGGGCTGCGTGAAAGCTAAAATAAAACACATTACGGGATGAGGATACTCGCTGCTGAAATTGTACTACTTGTTTATGTTTATTTGGATATTTCATTCAATTAAAAGAACATGAGTGAATTTGTTTTCAAAAGTATGTGCTTATGCTAATGTAATTATACATTATTTATACAATATAAAGTACAACATATCAGAACATTATCTTCACAGCATGGAACATTCTTTCCTATCACATCATTCTGAGTGGCAAATCCTTGGATAGGTCTTTCAAAATAAAGACGATATTTCATTGACTATTTTACAGTCAGAAGCTCCGTTTAAATATTACACAACCTGGAAGTTTTGTAGGTAGGATCTCTAGCTTTACTGCAAATCCAAGACATCTAATAGGCCTCATCAAAACAGTGTTTATAGATAGGAACAAGCAATTAAACACAACTTAAAAGTCATCAATACAAGTAAATAAAAAAATAGGTAAGTAATATAAAATATAGTTTCGCATTGATGATGATGATAATTCGCTTTTTACGCAGTCGTTTTTTTTTTTTTAAATTTAATTTTTACTTGTTTAAAACTACCTTCAAATGTTGTTTTTGAGAAAATAATTGTTTTGTTTTAACTTTGTCCTAGAGGATATATTTTGTTACCTTTGAATCTATCAAACCAGATACCCAAATAATTTTATTATATTCTAACTTCAGTGTAAATGGAATTAAAAAATGTTCATGTTTTTGGTGGAATATTTTATCGCCCATTTAATAATAATGATAATAATAAAATATTTATTTTATAAGAGATGTGTACTTGTTATTACTTTTAAAGCATGTAACATCATAAGTTAATTAATAATATTATGAATATAAAAATATGACGCAGAAAAAGAATATTTACAGCAATTTTTTCAAACACATTAAACTTTTGGGAAAATAAGTGTTGTACAAACAATGCTAGGCACCCTGCGGCATTTGGAATCGATCAGCTGGTTTTAAAACATATAAGTTAACACAACACATGTCTAAATATAACAGTATTAATTGAAGACTTTTCTTTTCAAGGAGCACAATTCTTATTACAATATAAACTGTAAAAAAAAAATCATTTCATTTTCACTATTAATTTTTAATCATTTGTTTTGTTTTATGTGATGTGAATCTACATTATTTAGTGTTCATATTTTTAATTCAGCATCCACTTCAGAATATCTTATACATAACATGTTACCGCCAGGAACAGAGTTATATTACTGTCGTAATCATTTTGGGGATTTATTATTATGCCTATAAAAATACTTGAAAGAAAATTGTGTTTATTTATTTTTTAATGCCAGTAAATTTTGTGTGAAATGATACTTAATGAATATTAAGACATCTAATTAATGTTATCACTTCCCACTTAAAGAAAATGTATTATTAAATTAACTGACTGTTCATGAACAACTAAATAATAAAACTTTGTATGAATTACCGTAAAACAAAAGAACACACAAGACTTGTTTAATGATGAAAATTTTTAAAGCCCGTAATCATCCAATTTAAATGCGTGCCTGTAACGGGACAAGATCATTAATAACCAATAACGCCAGAGAAGACAGCTTACAAATAATTCAACACGTGCTTTGTAAGCTCTCATCTCTGCCTTTACTGTTTACTTCCGTAAATTATGGACATCAACTGCAAACCTATTTTTGCAAAATAAACAGCAAAATATTAGCAAAATTTGAGATTTTTACATATAAACGTGTCCCTCCTCCGCTAAATGAATGGAATTCGAATAACGACACGCCGCTACAACAACTAAATCATCCACAGAAACATCCACAGAAAATCATCATATCAAAATATTATAATCACAAGTGACACTTTTTTGACAGGAAAAACCAAAACAAGTAACAAAGCTGTCTAAAGTTAGGTTTAGCAATTTTGAGTTTCTAAACAAACACAAGTCACTCGTTGTCATCGGCAAAACAGAAATAACCTCTTTTTCACCGATAGATATCTTATCATTACATCTATATAAACTATGTGAAGCACACGGCGGTGCAAAGAATTTAAAGAGTGCTTGTTTAGAAAAATCATTTTCAACATTTATAAAGATACGGACTAATACAGAGTGGTTATAATTAAACTGACGGTACTCAGATGCTCATATCTACGGTTCTAGTGTACGGATACAAATGAAACTTCAAATATATATCATGTAAATAATGCGTCAGGGGTTTTTGGAAAAAAAAGTTTGAAATTTTGAAACGAGATGGCGCTTTAATGACGTAAAAATAAGATTACAGTTCAAAATCAAAAAATAATGCAACATTAAATGTAAATTTCCAACTTGGCCTTTTTCGGTCAGTTGGAAATTTACATCTAATATGATTTATTTACCAATTACAATAATTGTGTTAAAATTAATCTAGAATAGTATAATATTTTATTTTTTTACACACCTGTGTGCTAAATATGCATACCTTGACGGACAACAATATGCTGAATGAGTACCATCTCTGCTATCTACACCCGCAAGCAACACATTAGTAGAAATGAGGAATTATGGCGTAGGATAAAAATTTTCATGTCCCATTCATTAGTTACACGTCCTTGATAAACTCGATTTTTCAGAAAAACCCATAACCAGAAGTCAGAAGGATTCAGATCTGGTGACCTTGCTGGCCAGGCAATCGGATACGTATTCGAAATGATACGTTCATCAGGGGAGTTAGATTGAATAATATTCTTTTCACGTATCATCATATGAGCTGTTGCTCCATCTTGCATGAACATTTTATTGGCCAAACAGCATCTTTGCCTTAACGCCTGTACAAGATGATGATCCAGAAGTCAGCTGTACCGGTTTGCAACTGTACACCTAACAAACTTGCTCATTGTGACTTCATTGAAGAGAACAACGGTCCCAAAATATAATTCGCCGTGAATCCACCCAATGCCTTGACGTTTGGGGATTATAGCCGCTGTTGTTGCACGCCATGACGACTTTTGGAACACCATATGCGGCAGGTCTGTTTGTTCACCACACCATCTAAGTGGAAATGAGCCTCGTTTGTCCATAAGATATGCTATGGCCTGTACTTATCTACTTGCATCCTCCCCAGAAAAGCCAAAACAAAATCAAGGCGTGCAGAGAGATCTTGCGGCTTCAACAGTTCCACGAAATGAATCTTGTAAGGATTGCGTAAAATCATACACTCGCTGCCCACAGAATGTCCAGTTCTCGTGTTACTGAGCGGCCACTTACAGCAGCTTTGGAAGAATTTGCAGATGTTTCAGATTTTGCAATTGCAACTTCCTCTACAATCGTTGGCTCAGATGCACGTCGTCTTCTTGATGCAGAGGACCGGTTTCTTCAAATGTACGAATCATGCTTTTAACTGCATTCACGGGCATGGGTCCTCCCCTTAAGTTTTAAATCCGCCGTTAAGCACGGAGTGCTTCCTAAGAGACGCTTTCATTCTTATAAAAAATTTTTATGATCAATGAACGTCCTTCTTGATCAGGGGCGTGTTCAATGCAGCTGAATTACTTATTTGAACCATACGTTTCGCTGTTGTAGCAAAATTACATTAACTACTCATTTGCATATAATTTTAGCAGTACATAGCTATCTAATGACAAAATTTCAAACTTTTCTTTTTACGAAAAGACTCATCCATGTTTCGTTTCTTCCTCCGAATTTTCATTTATCACTGTCAGTTTTTTTGCAAAAATGAAGAAAATTAGATACGGATAATTTTTTCACCTCTATGTACTTTTGCGTTTTATATATATATATAGATTGTGTTTTTTTTCCTAGGATAGTAAATATTTTTTTTTCGTAAACTTTTCTGGTTCCCACGCCAATTTAATATGCTGTAACAATGCGTTTTGAGGAAAACATTTTTACGAAATCTACATAACACATATTTGAAGTTTCATTCGGATCCGTCCAGTAGAATCGGAGTAAAGAGTCTCTGAGTACTGTAACTTTAATTTTAACCACTCTGTACTTGTCCTTCAGTACATGAATTTTTTGCAAATATGCTTTAAAAAATGTTGAAAGCCTTACCAAATTTTCATTTTTTATAGCTATATTTTTTAAGTGTTTCCTAAGTTTAAATAAACATAGTCTTAGTTCTTGAGAAAAGATTGAAAGAGAAATGTAACTTCATGTTTTAGAATTGAAGAGCCATTAATAACATGACTTTCTTTTGTAAAACCTTATATTAACCATATATTCGTTTTAATTGCGACGTCCTATTTAACTACTTTGTTCACTTTACTCATATTGATGTGCCTTGTGTTATTTACAAATATTTGAAAGTGCTCGTTTTCTTTCAAATATGATGTGTTTTTTGTACTTACTCATATTTATTCTCCTTATATTGTTTCTAATTATTTGAAAATGTTAGTTATACTACCCGCATGATGACAGATTCAATTTCTTTTTAAATCGTATAATTATGTTATATTCACCTGCTTTCTTTGTTTACTTATATTCATACCCTTATTTCATTGTCAAATATCTGAAAATGAAGACTCATCCATGTCTCGTTTCTTCCTCCGAATTTTCATTTATCACTGTCAGTTTTTTTGCAAAAATGAAGAAAATTAGATACGGATAAATTTTTCACGTCTATGTACTTTTGCGTTTTATATATATATAGATTGTGCTTTTTTCCTAGGATAGTAAATATTTTTTTTTTCGTAAACTGTTCTGGTTCCCACGCCAATTTAATATGCTGTAACAATGCGTTTTGAGGAAAACATGTATTGCAGACATTATATTAAGCAGGATTTTCAAGGTAACATTGAAAGCTTATAAAAGAATATTTTTTAAAACTTGTTTTGCTTTTATAGATATTTAGCTTTAAAATATTTTTAATTGATGAACAAAAAATAGCAGTAAAGCACTGAAAGAAAGAAAGAAAAAAAACGTATAAGATCTTTTGTATCAATATGTCACGATAAATTAAGATGTTATATATATCACATTAGATTTAAAGATATTAGCTCTAAATTTGTATTTTGACATCAACTGAATTAAAAACTATTTACTTAATTACTTGTCAGAATTAGATTGATCATTAAGTAAATTTCAAATTACTTAATTTACGAAATCAACTATTATAGATTGCAAGTAATTTATTTTTAAATAATTGTTTAAAATTGCTTCCAGCAAGTGAATGACTAACATGTATTTAGAAGCATAAATATAATCATATTTTTTATCACCATTACGTAAAGCATAGATGCCAACCTCTCTTAATTATTCCGGAGTCTGATGCAAGACGAAAATGGTTTCAACTGGAAATTTTATTTAATCAATAATTTCAAAATTGAAACATACAATGTACGTTATAGAAAGAAGACACATTTCTCTATATATTTTTTTCAGGTTTAAAACATGCTTGTGTTGGATCAGACTCCGGAGTAATTAAGTGATGTTGGGGTCTATGCTTAAAGTCCCAAAAAATAACTTGTTTAACTCAAGAGCAAAGGAGCTTAACTCTTCCCATTACAGAAAAATTTAGTTCGTAAAATGATGAAAGGACTGACTGATACCAGAATTTACAAACGATCTTCTGAGAAATTAAAAATTTGTTGTTTTAATCTTTCATTGCGAAACAAATTTTTATAAAAATATTCTTGGTGGAGTTTGTAAATTTTAAATTAAAATTAGATGGTATCGCAGTGGGGCAACTGTTCCGGAAAGAATTAAAGTGCTTACATTTATTGTGCAGCTAATAACTATCTCCATATTTTACAAATACTATTTTGTTATAAAAGTACTTCTTTTATTCAGTGAAAGCAAGTCTGCAATTAAATAAGCGAAATATTTTGATTTTATGCTGAGAAATATCTGATACATCTTTGTGTTTGTAATTATACTTCTAAAACTATCTGATTAGGAATTAGCAATTGCAGAATGAAAGATGGGACACTCTATGCACTTATATTAATGTTACACTTATACTCTTGTACTAATTAAAAAATTACAATTACACTGTATTTTGTACACAAAATAAATTATTTGCAAAAACACTATACTAACTTTGCAATAAAAAAAATATCGATATTTATTTTTTGACTTAAACTCTTAGATTTTTCGAAAATGTTTACAAAGGACCTTTGCTGAGTTCCCTTGATCGCTATATCAGATCCCACAGACCTGGAGAAAATATTAAGGGGCAAAATTAATCACAACTTTACATTTATATTAAAAGTAACTACACCTCTAGTATAAATTAATAATTCCGTGGTTTGACTACGATTGCTTGCCATTCACAAAACATGTTAAAACTTCTAATAATAATTCATGTTAACACATATATGTTACTACTTACTGAAAAATACAGCATTACAGCGCCACCGTTTAGATGATTTACACCGAAATCTAATCAGCAACAACTTATGCAAACTTCTAACTGAATTTGATGTTTTGTGAAAATCCGTGCATTATTTTTTTAGTAGAGCTATAGCGAAAATCGTAAAAAATTCTCCATAGGGGCGTCACCAGTTGGGCGATATATACCTAAACCTCATAAGCAAAAACTTAAGTCAACTTGGTAACTGAATCTGAAGTTTGATTAAAACCGCGCATTACTTCTTGAGATAAAACAATTTCGGGAATCAGGAAAAATGCAGCATAGCAGCACGACATTTTAGGTGATTTACATCAAAACTTTGTCAGCGCCAACTCATATCAAGGTCTAACTGAATCTGAAGTATCATAAAAATCAGCGCATTAGTTCTTCAGATAGGACCATTGTGGAAATCGTAAAAAATGCAGCAGAGCAGCGCCACCTGCTGGGCGATTTACACCAAAACGTAGTAGCGTTAACTCATATCAAGGACTAACTGAATCTCCAGTTTTATGAAAATCCTCGAATTAGTTCTTGAAATAGAGCCCTTGCTGGAATCGTGAAAAATCTGCATTGCAGCGCCACCTGTTGGGAGATTTACACCAAATTGCAGTAACTACCAATTCATATCAAGTACTAATTGAATCTGAAGTTTCATAAAACTCTGTGCATTAGTTTCTCATATAGAGCCATTGCGGTAATCGTAAAAAAATGCAGCATAACAGAGCCACCTGTTGAGCGACTTGCCCCAAAAAGTAATCAGCACCAATTTATATCAGGTACTAATTGAATATAAATTTTCATTAAATTCCGTGCATTAGTTCTTGAGATAGAGCCCCCACAAAATTTATGTCACACACAGACTCACAGACAGACCAACAGACAGATAGACTCACAGACAGACATTTTGTAAAAACATGTTTTTCGGGATCTCTTACCTGTAAAACGTGTAACTTCATCGAAAACCGGAATCCGAATATTTTCATGAATCCAATTTTTTCTTCTTGTAAAGATAGAAGAAAGTAAAAATTCATTTATTTAATTTTATCTTTTAGATCGTTTCATAAATGTGTCATTCCACACGAAATGAGCAAAAAATTTAAAAAGTCGTGGCTGCATAGTAACCGATTTTAATAAAATTTGATACACAGATTCAATTCATATTCAAATAGAGCATTGCAAAATATTTCGACAAAAAAATAAAAAAAATTAGAAGTACTGGACATTTAAAAAACTTGTGACATAGAATGGCATGTGTACAATCGTTCAAAGTTGCAAGTTTGAAGTTCCGTATCTTAAAAACTATTTAACATAAATTTAATCTACCCTATATATATAAAATCCTAATGAAACGAATTTATGAAACGAATATATGAAACGCCTGAAATGTAACGATTATTTGAATCGACTGATTAAACAACTGATTACGTTTCACTGTGATTTCTTCTAAAAAAAGGAATACTTTGCGATGAAATTAACACCAAAAATCAATATTGATCCGCAGATTTGAAGACTGGTATTAGAATTTTTAAATTCGAATTAGTTTTCGAAATATTAATTTTTTTTCTAATTTTATATACATTTTTCTAATGATGGCAACTCAAATTTTAATCAAACAGATATTTTTTTTTCAGATTTTGTAAAAAGTTACTATTTTAAACTAATTTGGCGAGAAGTCTGGCCTCCCATAAATGGATGCTAAGAAATCATGTTACTTTTGTTCATAATTCAATTTGTATTTCATTATCATTTTATTTAATACAAGCAGAAACATTTAAAATAAATGGCTTTCACTTCATTTTTTTAAAACGAAATGAAAAGAAAAATATTAGGCACAGATGTCATATACGCACCAGGACACCTAATTGGCGCCAAAATGGCATTATTTTGGTTGACATGGTAACCCGGCTATTGTTGTTTATTTAATAATAAATGTATATTTACTTTTTTAAATTTATATAAATTATTTTGTTCTATAGTTATTAATTATTTTTTTGCTATTTCCTTTTGAAAATAATAGAAAATAATTAAAAAATACGGTACAATGTAGTAGTTATCCCGTCAACCAATTTCGCAAATTATATAAATCGCCAAACAACTCGCCAAATTGTACAGATTGACAAAATTTTTATTTTAAATAACGAAAGAACAAATAAATTAGTATAACATTAATAAATATAAAAATAAAACGTAGAAATAAAAATCACTTGATGACGTAAACACGTGTAACTTGCTAAAAGTCAAGTGAATGTGACATTTAAGATCAAACATTATTGGCATTTAGTCTTATAGTTCGCGATAGATTTTTTGTCGACGGGATAACTAAGTAGTACCAAAAATACATATGTAACTGGTATTCGAAAACGACGTTTTCGCCAAATTTTCGTAAAAAAAAAAAAAAAAAAAAAAAAATCATGGCAAATATGTGGTGCGTATATGACATCTGGCGAAATATTAAATTATGTAACAAACCATGACATTTAATTTCAACTTCAAATCAATGTTTTAATTTACCACTCGAACAATAAAAAATGCTAACTGGCGAGTTGAAAAAAAGATACTGGCGAGATTTGGACCCGACTTTTTTTCTTTCGGCACAGATGTTATATACGGCCCCATATTGGCGCGATTTTTTTCTGACACCAATGTCATATACGCAACGGGTACTTAACTAGCGCCAAAATATCGTTATTTTGCTTGATATGGTAAGCCGGATGGTGTTGTTTATGCTGTTGATGCGTTCCCCAAATTGGCGTTCGAAAAAAATCGCGCCATTATGGGGTATATGACATTTATTCCAAATATTCATATGGAAGGCGAAGGGATCAGATAGTATTTGTTTATGGCATTTGATTACTTGAACTATTATAATATAGATGAAATGATGGGGATAGAATAATATTTGGTGACATATCACCTGTGCCTGGATAACATTAAAGTATCAAAATGGCACCTAGAGTATAAAAAGCAAAGTGTTCCGCCCGGAACTGTTGATGATAGTCACATGATTTAAGCTATTCTTATAGAGATTGTTTTAAAATATCGGTTGACAAAGACTGAATACTTAATTCATTTTACTTTAGCTTCTTTTCAAATGTTTAACTGACCCTCTTTAATCAAAAACGAAAACAAACATTGTATGTCTTAACAGCAACTGATTCTCCGTTAAATTTTTGCAATCAAAGGGAATTGAATGGAAACCCGTTTACAGGGAAATCTGCACAGTTTTTTCAGTATAATTTAATCTTCTCTAATATTTTTAAAACCCATGCATGTTTTACCATGTTTTTAGATTTTTAGATTCTGCGGTGTCTGAACGGGGGTTGGCGAGCGTAGCTTGCAGGGGGCAGAGCCCCCTAGTATTTTTATAATATTGTAATCTCTCGAAAATTTTCTTCATATTTATTTAATAATAATAATTTGGTAACGTCATGATTAATCTTAAATTTGTTGTAAAAATTGAAAATTTGTCAATTATGAAAATATTAAAAACGTTATGAAAATTAATATTTGTTGCATTCCAAGAGATTTATTCTTTGAATAAGCGCGCGTTTTTTTTTTTTTTTTTTTTTACAATATTGCACGATTTCTAAGGGAAAACAGATGTAGTGCTGCCATCTATGGATTTAGAGGATAAATATATAATTTTTTTGTTCAAAGTATTTTTATTTTTATTTTTATTTATTTATTTTTTTTTTACTGTAGTTTAAAATAAATATATTAATAGCTAAAAATAAACTGAAAGCAAAAATTAAAGTTTCTATATTTAAACTATATACTTTTATCTATAATATGAAATAATTTAAAAGTTTAATAAAGCTTTTTTTTTTACTTAAAAATAAGTGATAGAAATATTGTATTTTACCCTCAACATTTTTTATTGTTTATTTTTTTTCTCATTAAGGAATAAAAAGGCAAGAATGAAAGTTTCGACATTTAAAATATATGCATTTAGCTATAACGCCAAAAAAGAGTAAAATTGTCAAAGCTGTCCTTCATGCTTAAGTGAGTAGTAGAAATATTGCATTTTTACTTCAAAATGTTTGAAAAATATTTTTTTTTTCTCATTACGAAATAAAAATACAATTACTAACTTACGCCAATCTGTTACTTATTATTCATTCCTAATTATAAATAATTTTTAATATAGTCTTTCCATTCCTAAGTCTAATAATCAGATTTGAAATTTTTGTATGTAGACAATACCTCGATTTTGCATTCACTTTTAATGTATATTTTAATACTTAAATAAACAATCCTGAAATCTATTATTTTACATTTACTCATAAATAGATATGATCTACATATAGACTGATTTTCATTAAAATCTGTGACATGTCTGCCAATGCTGACTTGATAATTTTGCATGGAATGACCCAAATATTGGAAAATTTATACACGGATTTGTTTCAATTTAATATGAAACTAGAAATTACACTTAACAAAAATGAAATGAAACTGTAGCGAACTTTTACTATTTAAATAACATTTTGATGAACATAACCAAAGTACAGTTTGTCTTTAATATTTAATATTAAATATAACTAAATATTTTAATAATAAGTATTTATCGACATGTCCATTAGTAATATGAGAATTATGTTTTATTTTGAACTAGCATTATACACGATATTTTAAGAATTTTATGAGTTGGATTTCATTACACTCTTAAAACAAAACTTATTTTCCTGACAACACGTAAAACATTTAGTGCTAAAGCTGGACTATTTTCAAAATAATCTCTTAGGTGAACGGGAGATAAATCAAAGTTTTTATGAAGATCGATCATGTATAGTCTTTAGAAAGTGTAATGCCCTTTTTCGGAAAAGAAGTATTAAGGGTGATATATCAGAGAGAATTATAAGTGTTATCATACTTTAGATTCTTATATAATGTATTAAGATTGAATATAACTATTGTAATAGAACTTACGTTTTACATTAGGAAGATAATATTTTATTAATAAGGTAACGAATTTATGAAGATATGAACATCACTAAAAGGTATGCTGCATTTTATTTTTAGTCTAAGTAGTGACACATGTAGTTTGTATAAAATAGTCCATGAATTCAGGGTTAATATATATATTGCATTTGAAATTTATTTTATCAAGTACACTTAAATTATTAACATTATGTTAATATGTCTCAAAATTTCGTTTGTCTTTAAATTTTAAATATGTATTCTATCAAAAACATATACATTCATAATAATTTTGTAAAATATGTTTAAAATGCCACAGTCTTTAAGAAATCTTAAGATCATATTTTTGAAGGAATTAAATAAAAAAGGTTTCAACTTATGATTAAAAAATTAAAAATATCATGCTAGAACACATGTATTTCAACTAAATTTCATTAAAATTTCCGTGTCATCTGCTTTTCTTTAACCGTTTGAGGGCAGAGCAGTGTAACGGAGTTGTCCAGTTTTTGTAAAATAGTTATTTGTTGTTGCACAGGTGGTTCATTTTGCTAAGCTTCAATACCGACTCTAAGGTAAAAAAATCAATTGTTAATTATTTTAAGAAGAAGGCAGGGAAATGCTGAGATAATAAAAGGCAGGAATTTTCTGAAGGTCTTTATTGTGCACCGGGATCGTTTCCACCACCGCCGAGAGTTACACGGCCAATGTTGGAGAAGGGAGCGAAAGTTACATTTCCTTTTATTCACATCATGCGAGTTCAGAAGCTAGTCTGATTCAAAATACACTTTTTCGAAATCTGGAGTGTTGGCAAGCTTACATACACAATTTCGCCAAATATATACAGTATATGGCGAGATTAAAGAGAGGAAGACATGTGGTCAAAGTACAATAATTGAAATTGAATGGAGAATGTAAAAGATTAATAAGAAATATTTAACGCCAATGGCTGTGAAGGAATTCTAGCTCATAAACCACATTCTATAGGGGTTGCTAAAGTTCTCATGGGATTGAAGCGGCCGAAAGAGCACGTTAAAAAAACAAAAACAAAATAAAGACAGGGTTAATAACTGAAATGACACATCTATCTAACATCTGGACCAACGGCTAAAAATGTAGAAGTAATATGTCTGACTAATTTCTGCATATCATCAAACTAAGGCAGAAGGATGAAAATTAGAATCCAGTTATTAGGCGAGAAAAGGAAATGATTTCTTTTCTTTTAACTGTAGTGCGCTGCGGTTAAAATATTAAAGAGACTGAGAATTGAATGCTTAATTTATGAAGGGAAAAGAGCGCTAAAAACAGATTGAATCCGAATGCAGACAGATAATTAAATTTAAGAATTTAAAAAAATGTAATTTTAAAGGGGGGAAAGAGGAAAGGTCTTAATATTAATATGTGAAGGTAGGCGCCTTCACATATATCTCCCCAACAGCCGAAAAAGAACGAAGTGAACCGCGAGAGAAAAAAAAAGTTACCCCATGTCTTCCCTCAAATACATTACACATAAAGAAAATATGTAAAAATGTAATATTTTGTAGAGGGAACCCGGTGACCAACAGTTTATAAACATATACAGAAATACTAAATATGTAAAGAACAAATAAATCATGTCTCATATAAAAAGCATGCCTATAAGCATGACAAAGCAAGTTGGTACCAAAGACTTGCCAAAATAAAATATATTGAAAATTTTTTTGAACTGCAGTTAATACTTCTGGACAGCTGTTTTCTTATTTTCTTATTATTTTTTTTCAACGTGTGCACACAGTTATTATCTTTTTTTTAAAATTATTTCCAGAAGATTTTAATATATAAAATTGCTTGAAAATTCACTTCAAGCAAGAGCAATTTCCACAATTGCTACAACAGTTGGTCATACTCCAACTTATAAAATTATTTTGAGACATAAACTGTATATAAAGACAAAAGATTCCATAATATAGTAAATATAAAAATTGTTCATTTTCAGCACTATTTGTGACATTTCAAGTTTTTTTAAAAGTCGTATGACTGGTAAAAGGAGAGGAAGATGGAGGTAAATTATTTGTTAAAAGTTGAAAGTTGCCATCCTTTTATCTTGTAACCAAAGACTGAATGTGTTTTACTGAGAGCCTAATTTAACTAAAGTGTATTTTAAAACATATTGCACTCCTATAAGGTATAAACAAGAGGTAATAAGAACTTTCCAGAGAAAGTACCCCTTACAAAAATGGCAAAAAAAATGTACAGTAAATTTAATGAAATTTAATAAGCATTATACAACAGGTGACACAAAAGTATGTGTGTGTGTGTGTGAATGTAGTCATAAATAACACCGTTTGGTGTTACGACTGGTATATATCAGTAATAAACCACATGTGTCAATGAGCATAACAAAAACCAAAAAAAAATAATGCACACCTGTGTACTGAGTGATTGGAAAATCGTGCATAAGAAAAGTATCTTATCACGTGAAATACCTTGAATAGCCAAGAAAGGTACCGAAAGAAAAAATAAAAGTAAAGTGTAATCCTGTAAAGTTACCAAAAAAGGAAACCCCTTTTTTTTAAATATCTAGCATAAAAAAATCACAAACGTGTGCTAGTATACAAATGAACACTAGAAGTGTATCACAGTGACCTTAATTGGAAAAAATATATAACACTGAACCAAAGAAATGTATCAATGAACTAAAATGCCTAAGTGTTTTGAAAATCAGTTGTAAAAACAGTGACAATTAGTCCCTGATGCACGCAAAGAATTGACAAAGCAATGAACTCGTGTAAGGGTTTTTTTTTATGAACTAAGATAAACTATGAACTACTGTGTGTGTTAACTATGAACAAAACTTCTCTACATGCACCAAGCACCAAACAGCAAAATGTAACTGAAGCGAAAAAAAGTGTACCGTATTTAAAAAAAATCGTTACCAAAGGGTTAAATTTATTTATTTATTTATTTTTTTTTTTTTTTTTTTTTTTTTTTTTACAGTGAATTTCATAAGATATTGCTGCATTCGTTGAAAAAAAATATCTATATCTACACCAAACGCATCAGTGTAAAATTGATAGGATCCATACCTTTAAGTTAAATAAACAAAAAAAAAAAGGAAATAGAGTGTTACCGCAAAAGATAAACTATCTCTTGCAAAATATCGAAAAAGAAGTGTTGTTTACCAAAAGAAAAAAACTTCCTTAGAATCATGACACATGCGTGCGAAAAAAAATTCTCACCCGACACCCAGTGAGACTCAAATTCAGTAAATAAATTTACGAGGAGAAGAAAAATGAGAATAATGCGAAGGTTTTAGTTTGGCTGAATTTTTATGTATAGACCTTCTGTGTATTTATTAAAATTTAACACCTGGTAAAAATAATAAAAACATTTACTAAGAAATTGCATACGATTTAATATAGTGTAACCAGATACCTTACTCGATCTGCCACCTTCAAGTAAGAAGTATCTTATGAAAATGTAAAAAAATGTTACATGTTAAAAGTAAACAGATTCGAAATGTGTGTGTAATTTAATATGTCATGTGACGGATAACTCCTAGTAACCTTAAAATCTTTGTACATAGACAAAGTGATGTGTCATTGATATGTTATGACATTATGCAAACACATAAAATAAGCAAAAACAACTCTGTTAAAATTTAAAAAAAATAAAAAAAAAAAACTGATAGAACATTTTAATATCGAAACATGGTGTAAAGTTTAAAAGATAAAAGTAACAGGAAAAAGAACTGTATGTGTGTGTAGGGAGGGGAAAAAGAAACCTCAAACTCATGAACTACATGAAAAAACACATGAACAAGTGTGTACGCAAGCATACACAACGTGTAAGTAAACACATGAACAAATTGTATAATTCCACATGAACTACCTGTAATAATGTCTCAATGAACTAACGTTTTTTTATGCATTTGCTAACAAAATATACAGACAGTATGTGTGTGATAACCCAAAACACTAACATACGAGTGAGATTCAATTACATACTTAATGAGTTAATCACCAAAATGTAATGAATAAGGGTTAATAAAAGCAAAGAACTCCGTGTAATGTGTGAAACTCTGGTTATACTCTAAACCAGCCAGTGTGTATTACTCAATGAACTACTTGTGAGAAACAAAAAAACAAAAAGGAATACTGTCGAATAGATCGTAAGCAAAGTACAATGTGTAAAAAAACAAATGAACAAAATATGTAAATCAACTCATGAACTAGTGTAATGTATGTGTATGAATGACCAAAATTGTATTCTAAATGAGCAAATTTTGTGTAACTTAAATAAATATCCAACACATGAACTACTTGTGAAAAGAAAAAAAAGTTGCATAAATGGTTAACAAAGGGTTAAAATTAAAATAAAGTTGTATATGCGAGAGTTATTACTGTATGAAGTTAAAAGAAGCGTGCATACAATGTACGAGTGCACGACAGATTGCATAACTCTACGCTAAAATGTAGCAGTTATGCCAAGCCAAACATGTTCCAAGTAAAGGGTTGGAAAAGAGAAAATAAACGAATAGCAAAATACCACGCGTTATACCTTATGATATATGAGTGTATGTATCCGTCACAAGACACCTGTGAGACTATAACTCACTAACTGAAAAAATTTAAATCTGAGAAATTGCCAAATATTTAGTTTAATGACTGTATGTGAATAGCCTTTTTTTAAAAAAAATAAAGTGTACATAACAGCTCACATTATGCATTTAAATAAATTTTATAAAAACAACATTTTAAACGATATCAAATATCATCTCAGTTATAATAAAATACCTTATGTTATAAAGAAAATAGCAACGAGTCACCAGCCGCGCGTAAACAAACAAAATTAACAAATGTGTAAAAAATACCAGCTAGAAATTAACTCATGCATGTACATTTAAGATGCATGTGCAAATATTGTATTGAATTACATTATGTAAAAAATTCAGTAACATTCCGAAAATAAAAAAAATGACAAGGCAACAAAAATACGCAAACTTTAAAATAGTGTAAAACTATGTATTTGTGAAAATGTACACTAATGTTGAGAAAGTATGTAAAAAAATGTACAAGCACACAGAATCATGACCATGTTTAACCAAGGTGAGTGTCATAAAATTATTACAAAACAAGACCATATGAAGTGAAATGTAAATATCTGTGTGTGTGTAGTACCAGGTTAAACTTGAAATCATAAAAATGTGTACATGAGATAAAAAAAATTGATGCAGACAAACATCTAACTTCACTATCTGCCCATAGTAAGCTAGAGTGAGAAAAAAAAACAACATGTACGGAGTATCAAATAGTACGAGAGATACGTCATTATGCATTTAAAAAAAATAAAAGAGAGCGCGAACGCCTTGTAAATTAATGTGAGGTATTGAACATTTGTATCATGTAAGTAATATATTCCACTTTTGAGAAAGTGGACGGCCGATCCACTTAGCCAAAACTGAAACATACACCTTTAATCATTGGGCTATTTCCGGATCATAGCGCAATGAAAAAAAAGCACTTACAGAACACAGGAAACAATAATTAAAAATTTACCTCAAGTAACATAATCACATGTAAAATGTAGTGTGCGTGTAAATTGTGTGTGTATGCAGTAACAAGCATACTGATATCTAACACATGCATAAAATGTTTACGACTCATGTTATAAAAATTTTATAAAGTAGAAATAGAAATCAAAAGGAAAAAGAGACTTTTTTTTTATGAAAAAAAAATTAAGATATGATGACTCGCGCTATATTTTAAAACGAAGGAGCCTAACCTATGCTATAGAAATAAATTAATGAGATGTGAATAAAAATGTATAAAATCCGTGTAAATTGGAATATGAGAGATCTATCTAAACAGAAAAGTGTACTGTATAGATGCCAAATCTAATTTTCTTAAATTGGTAGCAACCAACTGGAAAGGATTGAAAATGAGCAAATTTAAACATCATTACTGGTTCCGTCCAGTTTTTGTAAAATAGTTATTTGTTGTTGCACAGGTGGTTCATTTTGCTAAGCTTCAATACCGACTCTAAGGTAAAAAAATCAATTGTTAATTATTTTAAGAAGAAGGCAGGGAAATGCTGAGATAATAAAAGGCAGGAATTTTCTGAAGGTCTTTATTGTGCACCGGGATCGTTTCCACCACCGCCGAGAGTTACACGGCCAATGTTGGAGAAGGGAGCGAAAGTTACATTTCCTTTTATTCACATCATGCGAGTTCAGAAGCTAGTCTGATTCAAAATACACTTTTTCGAAATCTGGAGTGTTGGCAAGCTTACATACACAATTTCGCCAAATATATACAGTATATGGCGAGATTAAAGAGAGGAAGACATGTGGTCAAAGTACAATAATTGAAATTGAATGGAGAATGTAAAAGATTAATAAGAAATATTTAACGCCAATGGCTGTGAAGGAATTCTAGCTCATAAACCACATTCTATAGGGGTTGCTAAAGTTCTCATGGGATTGAAGCGGCCGAAAGAGCACGTTAAAAAAACAAAAACAAAATAAAGACAGGGTTAATAACTGAAATGACACATCTATCTAACATCTGGACCAACGGCTAAAAATGTAGAAGTAATATGTCTGACTAATTTCTGCATATCATCAAACTAAGGCAGAAGGATGAAAATTAGAATCCAGTTATTAGGCGAGAAAAGGAAATGATTTCTTTTCTTTTAACTGTAGTGCGCTGCGGTTAAAATATTAAAGAGACTGAGAATTGAATGCTTAATTTATGAAGGGAAAAGAGCGCTAAAAACAGATTGAATCCGAATGCAGACAGATAATTAAATTTAAGAATTCAAAAAAATGTAATTTTAAAGGGGGGAAAGAGGAAAGGTCTTAATATTAATATGTGAAGGTAGGCGCCTTCACAAGCAGTGTTATCAGTGGGCTACTTTTTTAAAATTCAGATTCTTTATTGGCACCACTTTTTTGAAATGGTAAAATGAGCTTTATTTAATGACATATTAATTGAGGTGAAAACAAAGGTAATTTCACCGTTTCAAAAAAGTGGTGGCAATCAAGAAATTTGAATTTAAAAAAAGTAGCCTGCTGGTAACCTCCGCACTCAAACGGTTAAAATACGCGGGAATTTTGTCACAGGGAAAACCTTAGTCTCCCATTAATATTAAACTCTCACAATTTTTATATTTTTTAGTGTTACCAGAATTAGGGATATTGTATATATAAGGACATACTTTCGTATGATATATTCTTTTTAAGTCACATTGAGTAATTGAAAAAAAAATAACTTGACTGAAAATCTGTGCATGATTTAAAATATGACGTACGATATAATCCTTATATGCATGAAGAAAAAGTTCTTTCGCTTCATGATTCATGAACAAATATGCATTTTTAACTATTTGAAACATGAGAACGTTTAAAAATTTAGCTTTATGGCAGTATTTTTTTTAAAAAGACTAATCTTAACACTAGAAAGACGGCGAGCGGTCATTTTCACCGCTACCAAATGAATACATCTCGGTTCGAACCAGAATTTCTTTTATAAAAACGAGTTGGAACCCGTCGAAATTCGACGAACTAAAATGTTAGAAAGGAACTTCAGATCGAATTTATAATAAACCTACAAAAATAATTACAATAAAAAATTCCTCTAACATTGGTTGTCTCACTCCTAAAACAAATAATATTTTCAAAATATTATTTCCACAAACTTCAGCTGCTTAATTTATTGAAAAATTAACCTCTATTAGAATACGTAATCAAGATGAATAATCATGATGAATTTATCGATTGAGGCTCTTATGTTTGTTTACGGGATGAAAAATCAGTAAAAAGTATTTCGCTTTGTCACATCATAATATTTCCCCCCATAAAATCTAAACTGTACGTTATTTTCACATTCTCATAATTTACATACGCACCACTCAAATTCACAATTTGAAAGCATTTTAACGCGCAATAGATTATTAATGAATGTATTTCCAAACTTAAAGTCACGTTTGTCCGATAAAACTTTCCATGTGAACTTTAAGTTCTAATCTCAATACCCACGAAAAAAAAAAAAAAAAAAAAAAAAATATATATATATATATATATTCAGAAATTTGCCTTTAGTTGTCATATTGACCATTTAGTATCGGCCAAATATTTAGTTTTATCAAAATAAATGATCGTATTGTTTTAAGTACGACATAGTTTTTACACACTGAATCATTTTTCATAGCGTCTCAAACTCAGTATCAGCGTAATGTAAAAATATTGAAATGTAACTGATTTATGAAGAAAAATGCGTGTTCTTTTTGAATGTCTGACATCATTTTCTGTTCAAAAATTATTAAAAAGTTACTTTTATTTGTAATGTGAAAATGGCATCAATAAGGATATAAACAATAAAAATAATAAACCATGACTATTTTCCCTTTACTTTGAATATAAATGGAGTACTTCAGTTGCCACGATTACAAAATTTGTATTAAAAACTACAAAAAAATTAATATCTCAAAAATATATTGAGATACAGCTTTCAAGCAAAATGCATTTAAAAGAGCATTTTTTTCCTAATACGACGGTGTTAAAATTTAAAATGGGCGATGTTTAGAAGTTTAAAAATTTGCCGTAGATATAATTGCAAAACCGAAATTTTATTTCAAATTTCAAAGTGTTGCCATTCACAAAATGACGTATGCGTTACGCACAGATATGTTTGTCCTTTATAATATAGATAGTTTAAAAGGTACAAAGAAAAAAAAACTAGTTAAATAAATAAGTTAATGATTTAAAATAAAAATTCTGGTGGGAAATATTTTTATAAAATTTGAGTAAAATTCCCCGTCTTTCTAGTGTTAAATAAATATACTTTTAATTAAAAAAAAAATAGTTTCTATTTTAAATGTAAATGGAATTACGGCTTCAAGTTCACGTATAAAAACCGTTTAAGTTAATTAACGGTTATCGGAATTTCAGTTTGGTCTAAAATCGTCGTAAAGAAAAGAAAAGATAGAAGTTCTTTGACATTTGTTTGTGTGTTTATGTTTTGTGTTTTTATGGTGTCTGTTTACGATTAAAATTTTACGTTCTTGGTTTTCATAAACTCAATTTACTCAAATTCAAAAAGTCTCAGCAGCAATGGATGTAATTCGATTGCAATATATTTGTGAAAACTCCGTTAACAACATATACCGTATTTACCCGCGTATACGTCGATCCCGCGTATAAGTCGACCCCCTACTTTCCCGATCAAGAAATTCGATTTTTTAAAAGTCTCCGCGTATAAGTCGACCCCCCCAATTTTCCGATCAAGAAATTTGATTTTTTTTTAAATACATTATTCAAAATCACCTGGAAAAAGAAAGAAAGTACTAAATATACAATAATAAAGAAACTTTAATTTTTTCTTCATTTATTCGAAATCATATGAAAAAAAAGTATAAAATATACAATAATGAAGATAATAATATACTAAAATAATATACAAATTTAAACTGATTCAAGGTCCGATTCAGTATCGGACTCGCCAAACACTTCACAAGAATTCTCCGTCGTTATCGGCTCATCATGATACACGTTTACAATCTCTGTATTTCTACATTCTTCCTCGTCGTTATCACTTCCGAAAATGACATCATCTTCTGTGCTGTCTAATTCGTTGCTTATGCAGCATTTCTTAAAAGATTTTATAATCATTTCGGAAAGAATTTGATTCCACGGTTCTTTAACCTACTGGGCAATCAATGCAATGTCGAGCTTCCTAACATTACCGTCCATCGTAAATGTTGGACAACCGGATGAAATCCCCTCTGCCCAATATTTTCTAACATTTGCTTTGAGGCAAACGTCTAGGGGGTCGAAGGACGAATGTCAACCCTCTCGGGATTACAGCTACAGTCGTTTTCAGTTTTTTCGTCACTTTATTCACGTTTTCAGAAAAGTCGCCACGAAACGAGTCGTAAAATAAAAGGGAAGTTTTTTTAAAAACAGTTCCCGGTGTTTTACCCAACACATTTTTAAGAAAGTCGACTGTTCCGGCAGTATCCATCCACCCCTTTTCATGCGCTTGAATCAGCAAACCAGATGGGAATGTAACGTTTTTTGGCAACATTTTTCTTTTAAAAATAATCAATGGATGAAGTTTACTATCGTCGGCCAAACAGGAAAGAACGACAGTGAAACGGGTGTTTTCGTGCCCAGTCGTTTTTTCCAAAATGCTTTTTCCTCCTTGCAGTTCACGTTTTTATTTTCTGCTAGGTCGAAATACATAGGTGTTTCGTCCATATTTCCTATATGGCAAAGTTCAAAAGACTTCATTTTTCATTGATCGATGTTGTATTTCTGAAATTTCATAATCTTTGCTTCCAAATCAGCTGGTAATTTTTGTGCCAGTTTAGTGCGCTGGCGTAAATCAAACCATGGCGATTCATAAATCTAGTGCATCAATGTTCTGATGCACGAAACGTGTTTGGAATACCAAACTTTTGACTTTTCTTCTTTTGCAAATTTTATTGCTCATAAACGTATTGCAGTTCTAGTGACAAGAACACCATTCCGCCGGCACTCTACAACCCAATCATGCAATACATTTTCGAGTCCTGGAAAGGGCGATTTTCCATGCGCAAATCCTTTTTTGATTTTGGGATGTTTTCTAGCTTTGCCTTATTCTTGCGCCAATCACGATTCAATTTTCCGTGAACCCCAAACTGACGAGTAGCAGCACAGTTGTTAGACTCTTCCGCAAAAGAAATAACTTTAAGTTTAAATTTAGCTGCGTATGAATTCGTTTCTGCTTTCTAATAACTAAATCAGCCATATCAGTAGAAACAAAGAGAAAAAGTGCAGTTAGATAAACGAAGAAATAATGAATAAGTGTACTATCAAGAACAAGCAAGATATAACGCTTTTCACGTCTCCTGGTATGGAAATCGACAGTAAACTAGGGCATTTTTGACTTCTGGGGGAAAAAAAATTAAGGACCCTCGTATAAGTCGACCCTCCCAAATTTAGTGTCTTTTTTTGTCCAAAATTTCTCGACTTATACGCGGGTAAATACGGTAAAATGACAAAACGTATCCATAAAAGGGAAATAGATTAGAAAATAGATACTAAAAGCTCATTAAACAAACTGATATATTTCAATTAAAACAATCTATATATTTAAAACACAACTCTGTTTTTATAGCCATTTAGATTAAATCACATTAAACTCGGCATCATATACTCTCGAATTTATATAGTTTTAAAATTTTAAACGAAAATATCTCTAAATGTTGAAATTTTAAAATTAATATAGCCATTTAGATTAAGCCACATTAAACTCGGCATCATATACTCTCGAATGTATATAGTTTTAAAATTTTAAACGAAATTATCTCTAAATCTTGCAATTTTAAAATTAATATAGCCATTTAGATTAAGCCACATTAAACTCGGCATCATGTACTCTCGAATTTATATAGTTTTAAAAATTTAAACGAAATTATCTCTAAATGTTGAAATTTTAAAATTAATATAGCCATTTAGATTAAGCCACATTAAACTCGGCATCATATACTCTCGAATTTATGTAGTTTGAAAATTTTAAACGAAATTATCTCTAAATGTTGAAATTTTAAAATTATGTCTATGTATGGTGCGGTTTTACAAACGAATCTCCAATTTGCTCAATTTTCTATTTATGAAACGAAAATCTTGCAACACAAACAGAGCAGCTTTCGTTATATTGATAGTAGGTTTAATTTGGACTTTCTAATGTTTTTCTGTGCTGTGAACATGTGTTGAAAATGCAGAGGTCTTTAAGAACATGTGCAGAAGCGGAAATCTTTTAAAAATTTTCAAAACAGAATTCTCGTAAAACGTGAAAGATGTTTTGAATTGAATGCTATCTTAACTAGTATGTTGTAGTCATCACAAAACTTTTTTATATATAAATCATATCAATTAAATCATTTAAATAGTACAAGAAATTACATCAATTTAGCTCCAATTCATATCAAACTACATCTGAATTTGGAGTTTGATGAAAATTCGTGCATTAGTTATTGAGATAGAGCTGTAGGGGAAAATTCTGAAAAATGCACCATAGAAACGCCACCTGCTGGGCAATTTGCACCTAACAATAAACAGCTCTAATTCATATCAAGGTAATCTGAATCTGAAGTTTGTTGAATCTGAAGAATCTGAAGTTTGTTGAAAATCCAAGCATTAGTTCTTGAGATAGAGCTAAAAAAATGTAGCATAGCAGCGCCACATGTCGAGCTACTTACATCAAAAGGAACAAAACGTCAACTCATGTCAAGGACAAACTGAATCTGAAGTTTGATGAAAATCCGTGCAATATTTCTTGAAATGCAGCTATTACTATAATCGTGTAAAGACTGCAAAATGCAGCATAGCAGCGCCACCTGTTGGGCGATTAACACCAAATCGTTACCAGCACCAATTCATATCAACGATTAACTGAATATGAAGTTTGATGAAAATCCGTGAATTATTTCTTGAGATAGAGCTATTGAAGAAATCGCGAAAAATGCAGTATAGCAGCGACACCTTTCGGGCGATTTACACCAAAAACTAATAAGCAATAATTCATATTAAGGACTATTTGAATATAATTTTTTATTGAATCCCGTGCATTAGTTCTTGAGATGGAGTGCCCACAAAATTTGTGTCACATACATGCAGACAGACAGACAGACATTTAGTAAAAACATGTTTTTCAGAATATCTGACCTTTAAAACGTGTAAATCCGTCGAAAATCGGAAGTCGAAAATTTTTACGAATCCAATTCTTTCTTCTTGTAAAGATAGAAGAAAGTAAAAATATCTTGTGAATCCGTTCAAAGACTGCCATCAAAAACATATTTTTCTGAATTAGCAAATATTGATATTTATATTTATTTAGAACCGGAAAACTAGCAGAAATAAATGAACATATTTTTTATATTTTAGTATAAATATATTTTTATATAATAAACATTAATATTTTTCGAAACGTACGGTAACTCCAGTGCCGCAAACAGATTCAAAAAAAATTATTCATTTTTCTCCTTTATTTGTGTTATTTCCTTCCGATATGCGGCAGTCTCAAAAGTAAAATAAAAAAAAGATCACTTAAAAAGTAACCAGTGAAAACTGAAATAAACATTTAATGGAACGCTAGAAAAAAATTTTTTTTTTCTACAAATAGAAAATATTAACAATTAAAAAATACACCGTTAGAAAAAGAAATAAACTGTAAATAAAAGTGTATCATTTTTGTATGTCCGCCCGGAAGATAGTACACCAGATTCAAAATGAAGAATGTAAGTGCTTGAGACGTTTCTTTTTCTCAAATAGAGATGTTTTTTTTTTTTTTTTTTTTTTTTTTTTTTTTCAATCTCTGATTAACTAAAATTTTCACTTTCAATCCGAGCGTTGGGAACGCGTCGGGATCGGGCTGTGCCGGTCGCTATCTCAGTTGTACACATAAATTAACAATTATTAACTTCGTAACTAGTATTAAGTGTACAAAAATTATGGTTTTATAAAATTAAAGTATTAATTTCTTGAGCCAAATATTCTACATTTTTGTAATTTCCCTGTTATATTTTTTACTTTATAATAAGTAGTACGTATTCTGCCAAATATGCTAATCTTTAATGATTAATATATTCAAGAAAATGTGGAGAAATTTACCGCTATATTTAATACCATTTATGTTACCCTTATCTTTAAAGCAAAGTCATCTTCTTACTCGAGAGTATCAACTGGGCAATAGTAAAACAATAAAGCACGCAATTGCTCCACTTGGTACTCTTAAATACTAATATTTGTTTTTTCTACAAAGAAAAAAAAAATAGACACCAAAAAAAATTAAAAAGTATTTCGATAAAATAATCTAAAAGTTCTTGTTTGTTTCAAGACGTTTGATAAGATGCTTTACATCTGGATAGCTAACTGTCATTTGGAAATGGTTAGTTTGGTCATAAATCAATATCATCCTTATATAACAGTATAAATGCGATAGAGTGTGGTATATTAAGAATTATCAACTTCGCTGCTATTGTTGTGTGCACAAAATTATGAATTTAGCCAGTTAAAGTATTAATTTCTTGATCAAAATATTATGCATTTTTTAACTTCATTATTACCTTTGTACGTTATGAGGAGTAGTAGGACTTCTGTCAAATATACTAAACTTTATCGTCCACTATATACACGGAAGAATTACCGCTATATTTTATCTTCAATGCAAAGTCAACTTCTTACTCAACACGATTACTTGGACAAAAGTAAAATAATAATGCATACAATTGTTCGACATAATGCTTTTAATCCCTTCAAGAGCGGTGGTTCATTTTTGAACCACATAATTTTAATCCCTGTATGCCACATTGGCACCAGAATATTGGATTGAAAAATGAAACATATTGAACACATTAACTAACACTTACTCCTGACCAAAGCCTGGCATTTAAGATATCTCCCTTCTCCCCCAAAATCCTGGCTTCTTAAAATACTTCTCGTCCAGCAAACTAAACAAAAATTTTTGAATATCTCATGGAAATTTCCACACTCACATCCTAGCGGTCTGGTGTTACGAGCATACTGCTGCAAGAACGCCAAGCAGGCTCTAAACGCCACTACCAACAACGAAAAAAATTCTGGATTTTTGGTGTGTTCCAGCACACATTCTTCCCAGCATAAATCATTTGCACCATGCTTCATTCTCCTCTCCCGCTTCTTGTCTCGAAGGGACTCTTTGTGCCCCAGCGGGCAGAACCTGTTGTGTTACATTGATCTTTTCTTCTTGAGTCCTGCCCTCTGTCGCGTGCGGCCCAGGCATAGCGGACTGGGCTTCGGAAAAGTATTGGCTGGAAACTGTATTTTAGGTAGCTTTCATTACAAAAAGCTACCTATTGCAGCCGTTCGGAGGAAAGCGATTTCAAAAAATTTTGGTATATTTTCATCGATCATGACCCCCAGACCCCGAAACCACCCTCCGTTCAAAATTGATATATATATATATATATATATATATATATATCCATATATATATATATATATATATATATATATATCTGACCTTTGTCATACTGTAACTCTCGAATTTATGAACCGATTTGGATGTAATTCGGTATGTACATAGTACATACTAATGTCTCGACCGAGTTCGTTGGCCAGCTTCATCCGCCATTTTGTTTCAAAATGGCGGCCATTTAAAATTTTTAAAAAAATTTTAAATTTGAAATGTGGTACCAAAAAATTGAAAATGGAAAACTATTTTTTTCTTATGTATTTGATCTTTATACAAAGATTCCGGAGCAGTTTTTGTTTCGTCTATATCTTAAAAAATGGCTGAGTTATAGCATTTTAGGTAGCTTTCTTTACAAAAAAGCTACCTATTGCAGCCGTTCGGAGGAAAGCGATTTCAAAAAATTTTGGTATATTTTCATCGATCATGACCCCCAGACCCCGAAACCACCCTCCGTTCAAAATTGATATATATATATATATATATATATATATATATATATATATATCTGACCTATGTCACACTGTAACTCCCGTAATTATGAACCGATTTCGATGTAATTCAGTGTGTACATAGTACATACCAATGCCTCGACCGAGTTCGTTGGCCAGCTTCATCCGCCGTTTTGTTTCAAAATGGCGGCCATTTAAAATTTAAAAAAAAATTTAAAACTTGAAATGTGGTACCAAAAAATTAAAAATGGAAAAATATTTTTTTCTTATGTATTTGACCTTTATACAAAGATTCCGGAGCAGTTTTTGTTTCGTCTATATCTTAAAAAATGGCTGAGTTATAGCATTTTGAATTTCTAGCGTGGATGACATTTTGAAACGTCCTGAATTTTGTCACGCGATAAAAGGCGTATTTATGAACCGATTTGGATGTAATTCGGTGTGTACATAGTACATATCAATCTCTCGACCGAGTTCGTTGGCCAGCTTCATCCGCCATTTTGTTTCAAAATGGCGGCCATTTAAAAAATTTTTAAAAATTTAAAATTTGAAATGTGGTACCAAAAAATTGAAAATGGAAAAATATTTTTTTCTTATGTATTTGACCTTTATACAAAGATTTAGGAGCAGTTTTTGTTTCGTCTATATCTTAAAAAATGGCTGAGTTATAGCATTTTGAATTTCTAGCGTGGCTGACATTTTGAAGCGTCCTGAATTTTGTCACGCGATAAAAGGCGTATTTATGAACCGATTTGGATGTAACTTCGTTTATACATAGTACATACCAATGTCTCGACCGGGTTCGTTGGCCAGCTTCACCCGCCATCTTGTTTAAAAATGGCAGCCATTTAAATTTTTAAGAAAAATTTAAATTTGAAATGTGGTACCAAAAATTGAAAATTGAAAAAATATTTTCTTCTTATGTGTTTGACCTTGATAAAAAGATTCGGGAGCAGTTTTTGTTTCGTCTATATCTTAAGAAATGGCTGAGTTATAGCATTTTGAATTTCTAGCGTGGCTGACATTTTGAAACGTCCTGATTTTTCTCACGTAATAACAGGCGTATTTATGGACCGACTTGGATGTACCTTGGTGTGTACATAGTACATACAAATATCTCGACCGGGTTCGTTGGCCAGCTTCACCCGCCATCTTGTTTAAAAATGGCAGCCATTTAAATTTTTAAGAAAAATTTAAATTTGAAATGTGGTACCAAAAATTGAAAATTGAAAAAATATTTTCTTCTTATGTGTTTGACCTTGATAAAAAGATTCGGGAGCAGTTTTTGTTTCGTCTATATCTTAAGAAATGGCTGAGTTATAGCATTTTGAATTTCTAGCGTGGCTGACATTTTGAAACGTCCTGATTTTTCTCACGTAATAACAGGCGTATTTATGAACCGACTTGGATGTACCTTGGTGTGTACATAGTACATACAAATATCTCGACCGAGTTCGTTGGCCAGCTTCATCCGCCATCTTGTTTCAAAATGGCGGCCATTTAAAAAAATAAAAAAATAAAAAAATTTAAATGAGATACCAAAAAATTGGAAAATGAAAAAGATTTTTTTTGTATGTGTTTGACCTTAATACAAACATTCCGGAACAGTTTTTCTTTCGTCTATATCTAAAAAAAAAAATGGCTGAGTAATAGCATTTTGAATTTCTCTTGTGGCTGACATTTTAAAACGACCTGATTTTTGTCACGCGATAACAGGCGTATGAACCTATTTGGATGTAACTTGGTCTGTACATAGTACATACCAATGTCTCGACCGAGTTCGTTGGCCAGCTTCATTCGCCATCTTGTTTCAAAAGGGTTACCATTTAAAAAAAATTAAATTTAAAATTCAAAATGAGGTATTAAAAAATTGGAAAATGAAAAAGATTTTTTTTATGTGTTTCGCCTTGATACAAAGATTCCGGAGCAGTTTTTGTTTCTGAAAATTTGTTCTTTTGTTGATATCTTAAAAAATGGTTGATTTATAGCACTTTGAATTTCTAGTATGGCTAACATTTTGAAACGATCTTGTATTTGTCACGCGATAACACACGTATTCGCCTATTTCGATGTAAGAAGGCATGTGGATAGTATACATCAACACCTCGACCAAGTTCGCTGGCCAGATTCATCAGCCATCTTGCTTCAAAATGGCGGCCATTAAATTAAAAAATATATATTTTTTTAAAGTGAGGTTCAAAAAAATTAGAAATTGAAAAAGGTTTCTTTCTTAAGTATTTGATCTTGATATAAGGATTCAGGAGCATTTTTTGTTTGTCTTTACCTTAAAAAATGGCTCAGATATAGCAGTTTCAATTTCTATTGTGGATGACATTTTGAAAAATCTGATTTTTTGCATGTGACAGCACTCCTATACATTAACCGATTCCGATGTGAGTGAGCATGTGCACAGCAATTACTAAGGTCTCGATCAAGTTCACTGGTTAGCCTCATCCACCATGTTGTTTTAAAATGACAGGTACTTTAAGAAATTGCCGAATTTGGCAGCCAAATATAAGTTACTTTAAAGAAAAGCAGCTTGGATAAAGCTGACTAATTTCGCGAAATTGTCATTCATTATATTGATAAAAATTAGTATTGAATCTCCTATATCCGGTTTCCACTAAATTGAGCTTCGTGTGTTTGCATGATATAAGTTGGCTTTTTTAAAATAAGGATTATGAAAGCTACCTCTTCCTCCCGGCACTGGCCGGAAGGACTTTTTTACTTTAATAAAGGAGTCCGGGAGGGACAATATGCTGTACAGACTTGGGTCCTTGTCTGAGTAGTCCCTCTTAGGCAATCAAACGGTTAGTTTCGTGATAAATCATTACTATCTTTATATAATATTACAAATGCGATAGAGTGCGGTAAATTAACAATTATCAATTTCGCAGCTCTTTTGTGCGCACAAAATGTACGAATTTAGCAAGTTAAAGTATTAATTTCTTGAGCCAAATATTATGCATTTTTGTAACTTTATTGTTACCTTTACTACGTTATAAAGACTATCAGGACTTCTGTCAAATATACTAAAATTTAATGACCAATATAAATAGGGCAAAATGACCGATATATTTTTTAATCTTCGATGCAAAGTCAACTTCTTACTCGAGACGATTAACTACACAATATAAAATAATTGTGAATACAATTGTTCTACATAGTACTTTGAACCCCTTCAACAGCGGTGATTCATTTTTGGACCACCTAGTTTTAATCCCTGAATGCCACATTCGCACCAGAGTATTGGAATGAAAAATTTCCGTTTATTAAGTACATGAAAAAATATTTTGATTACTTTGAAATAAATTTACTTGTAAATACGGGTTTCATTTACTCATTTCAGCATTTTTTCAATAGAAGTACCTTGACCCTGAAAGGGTTAAATGCAATCATTTGTTTTTTCTGAAAAAATAATAGAAAAAAAGGGACAACGGAAAATATGTAAAATGATATTGAAAAAGGAACTAAAAATTCCTAGTTACTATTATGTACATACAGTCGAACCCGGTTAAGACGCGTTTCAGAGGAGTGGACAAAAGTCGCGTATTAAGCGGGATCGCGTATTAAACGTGATTTGTGTAATGTTGCAGGAAAGGAGCTTATTTATACATCTAATCGTCTGATTGAACTTTAGAGCTTTCATTTGTATGTTATTGGCAAAACTTATGTCATTTAGGTTAAAATTTAATTGTATTTCACTTTAACTCATTGTTTCTTTTTATAGGACAGACTGGAATAATAACGGAAAATAAATGTGGATTCCAACATGGTTTTATTGTCGATTTGTACGTTACAACCAAAAATGAAACAACAGAAATAATTTTCCTACTAGACTCATATTTTTTAACATAAATAAAAAAAAAAAAAAAAATTAAACCTTTGACGCACAACCGAGTTTTTAATGTCATATTTAGTACTTGTTTTATTGTTTACCATTATAATCAATCCTTCTTTTTAATATAAGAAAAAAACTGTCTTTTTTAATTTTTGTGTGAATAATATTGTTATGTTACCATAACAAAAAGCAAACAAGGAAACCAAAAGAGTTATCCAACCGCAGTTGTTTAATCTTTACGAGTTTCATTTTTTGTTGCCTATAATATGCATTATAAAACGTAGTAATGATATAACGTACATATAAAACTTCACTAACAACAGGTATGATCATCTCCTATCATATAATTTTTATGACGTATAACCTGACGTTATAACCTGAATTTGTCTATATCTCTCTACTACAGTAAAAACGTACACGAAGCGAGACACAAAGAATGCTAGGAAGCGGAATCAAAGAATTGCAGTTTTACCAATTTAGCTGGGTTTTGTTTTATTCAATTATCTACCACTATTTCCCATTAGTAATTTTCACGTTAATTAATCTGTTATTAAATAAACTGAATAATACTATTAGAAAACAATGGTTTTTATCGGAATAGAAATAATCGGCAAAATTGGCAATACTTGAGAAGAGAGAAATAATTCGCATCTTGATCAATGAATTCGCGTTTAAGCGTGATTTGTTTTCCCTCAAAGGACCGAAAATTTATCGAGTATTAAGCGGGATCGAGTAATAACCGTTCGCGTATTAAGCGTGATATTTTGGCATTAGCCTTAGGAACGATGTTCAAGGGATCTGAAAAAATCCGCGTATTAAGCGAGATCGCGTATTAACCGTGAGCGTCTTAACCGGTTTCCTCTGTATTTACAATTATATTTTACATCAGGCTACCTAACTGTCAATTTGAATCAATTAGTTTAGTCATAATCCATTATCATACTTATAATATTATAAATGCGAATGTGCACATGAAAGTTTGAATGAAGACAACGTGTAAAATAGGGGTGCACAACCTGTGTCCGGCGGGCCACCAAATGTACCACTATTTTTATCCAGAAATTTTTCCTAATTAATTGACAGAAACTTTGCTATTAAATAGTTCAAAAGTTACTTTTAAATTTTTTGTGGTGGCAAAGACTTTTCTGGCAAAAAGGTTATGCAGCACTAGTCTACACGGATGAAGTAATGCTTTTGTAGATTTGCATGAATAAACAGGAAAAGAAAGAAGGCTATGTATTATTTATTTTATTTAAATATTTTTTTTAATAATTGAAAATTTTATTATTTTTCATACAGAATCAGTTCACATTTTCTCGATTAAACTTAACGACTTTTCTATGTCGTTGCAAAAATAAAATAAAATAAAACGCGCAATATTAATTTCTCCTGATTAATTAATTTTCATTTGAAAGATTTTCACGTTAAAAAGAAGAATTAAAAAAAAATAAGAATAAAAAAAAATGTGGGAAATGGCGCAATGATTAGCAGGAAAAAGTTACTATTTCATTCCTAAAAACTAAACTTGTTGGATGCGCCAATCCCAAAACTTTCTTCTATCTCATATATTTTAAATTTCAAACTGTTGTTACAAATGTCAATATTTTAATTATATTAGTTCAATAATATATCAACTTTGAATTTCATCTTAAATTTATGAGTGAGTCAATTAATGGAAAAAAAACAAGTTAATCTCGATCATGATATTTATTAAACGCAATACTTTTTCATTTTTCTGTTGTGTATCAGCTGTTCGCGAATAGTCGACTTATCAGGATGGGACGTTCCCGACAATTCCCGAACAGTCGGTGTACAAGAAAAGTACACAAAAATAGCTATTATAATGCCCCCTTTTTGCGGAACATTTCCAAATTTAGGGAGGACCTTCATGTCATGCCTAAAAATATACACAAAAAAATTTGGTTCAATTCTATGCATAACTTCATACGCCTTTCGATAGTACTATATTCAAAATGCCCAAAAATCGCTATTATAGTGCCCCCTATCGGCGGTTTTTTTCCAAATACAGGGAGTACCTTCTTGCCATGTCCAAAAACATGCACAACAAATTTGGTTCACTTCTATGCATAACTTCATACACTTTTCGATGGTTAAAAATTGCTATTACAGCGCCCCCTGCCGGCGGATTTTTTCAAAATTAAGGGGGAACCTACTTCCCACAGCCAAGAAATAAAAAGAAAAAAAATTCGTTCAATTCTATGCCCCCCCCCCCCAAAAAAAAAAAAAAATGCTCTACTCAGAGATCATACATAACTATTTTAAACTTATATGAGTGCTTTAAATATGGCAGAATCACAAATAGATTTTTTTTAAATAACAAAACAGGAAAAAACAGACAGAAGTATAAGTTTAAGTGAAGGATGAGGTAATCTAAGCCTTCTACATTAAGAAAAAGCATAAAATAAGGGTTATAAGTTTATAAGGGCATAAGGGCATAAGATTAGTTAATGCAGTCGGATACCACGTAGCCGGGTAATTCCGCAGTGGAAAAGTAAGCGAAAAAAAAAGACTGGATATGATCGGGGGTGGAAATATGTTTTGCCAAGTTTTCGAATTCTTGACTAATAACTAACATCTTTTCCATGGGATTAGAGTAATTTTTAGTTAGGGTAGATATATTTTTTTTATAGATTTAAGCGGTCAGGTAACCTTTGAACCAATAAAGTACATGGAAAAGTGACCTCTGTAAGAATTGCAGTAATTCTTTAACTAATTAACTTTTAATTATAAAATTGAAAACACATGTTAGGAACGACGTATTTTATCAATCAAAGTTGTTAGAAAAGGTATACACATATATAGTTTTTTTTTTAATTTATTTTTAAAGATAATACAATTTTTACGAAAGAATTATTCTTGCATGCAGTGCGCGCATGATTTTTCCCATTTCAATGGCTGAAACAAGCCAAGATTTTTTTAATTAGTACAGATATAAAGTGTTTTCAAAATGACCTACAATGAAAAAAAAAAAAAAAACTTGTAGATCTCGAGAAAAAAAAATAGAGTAATTCGAAAAATCGAGATTTTTTTTATACAAAAGTAGCCGTGAATTCTGAACTTCTTACTTGAGAAACATAATAATAGGTCATTTTGTGCTTCTGTGCGTTTAATACATCCACCAAAAATTTCGTGAAATTCTAGGCAACCGTTTTTCAGAAATTGTGCGCGCAAAGATCAAAATCGCTGTTTTGAGAAAATTGGCTTTAAAGATTGAAAAACCCGTTGATCATATAGCAAAAGCTCAAAGTGTTTTAGACATAACTTCTCTTCTAATGCTAATTTTTGTACGAGGTTTGATTTTAAATGTTCCAAGATAATCATATTTAATTATAAGCTATTTAAAAAAAAATCGATTTTTGGACGCTTCAAAGGTTATTATAAAGGTCCCTTAAGAAATTTAGTGATCTGGAGGATTTCCTTAATATCTTGGAAAGTATTGAATATACACTATATGTCCAAATGTGACCGGCCACTTGCGATTTTAGACGTTTTGTTAAATATCTAGAAAAGTACATGAATAATTAAAATGAAACTCCAGGGGTGTGAACAGTATAGAATATGTCATATATTTCCACGAAGATTTTTTCCTGAAACACCATAGGGGACCGACAACAAATTGAAAAAGAACGAAAATCTTTTGAATAATCCTGTAAAAACTAATATATTAAAACATTCGAACTCGAGATTATTAATTAGTGGCTTATTGTGATATACTGTGTTCATTTTTATGAGGATAGAATGTATACTCGTAGAGAAATTAAAGTTAATATAAAAAGAGTCCCAAATTTTGCCAAGTTTTTTGCTTGTAATTCGCAGAGTTCAAATATATAAAAAAGTTCTTTCCAGTAAATATGACAAACAACATTGTACACGACACCTTGAAATCAGAATTAAAAAATAATGAAAATTGGATGAAAAATGATTAGGATAACTAAAAAATGTTTCAGTGAGTAAGCGCGAACGCAGTCAAATTATAACGTGCATAATGTATTAGCTAAGTATATAGAGCAACTTTTGTGAAAGTCACAAAATCATAGCTTGAAAATTCTGAAAATTATTGTCAATAGAATGAGCTCGAAATCCGCTGTTCCCCCCAAAAAGCAAAAGATGAGGGGTTGTATCCAAATATAGTAGTACGTGCAGTATTGTGTAGGCTAGCTTAGCACTAATCAACAGATATTGAATATATTTATATTTACACATGAATTTTAAAAGATGAATAAAATTGAAAAAAAAAATAAATTCATTAATATGAGTTGTAAATGGAGGAAATTACGTCATATTTAAAATGTCTAAACAATAATACTGCCAAACAATTTAAATTAAAAAATATATTTGCGCGAGAGATTTATTTCATATTTTGAGATAATCTATAACCTATTGTTGTGAATTCTAAGATGGCGCAAATAATATTTCCTTTCTAACAACAAAAGATCTTTCACGTGAATATTGAAAAAAAAACGAAAACTTTGATGAAAATTACCTCAGATTTAAAACGATTCATTTAAAATGTCTTATTTAAAGGAACTTTCTTATAGCATTCCGGGAGACAAAGACTTAATTAATACTTATTGTTTACTTAATTAATTTTATATTATCTCATTTTAAAATTTTTCACTGATCTGATTTAATCAAAGACGAAATCAGCCCATTAACAGGGAAATCGCCACTTAAATATATATATATATATATATATATATATATATATATATATATATATATATATATATATATATATATATATATATATATATATATATTCAGGCTTTCGAAAAATTTTTAGTCGATCAAATTAATTGGCGTGCTTTAGAGTTTGCGGTGTCTGAACAGGTGTCGACTAGCGTAGCTCGTAGTGGGCAGAGCCCCTAGTTATTTTAAATTAAACTAGTAAATGTTTCTGGGATGAAAATTTCCGACATTTTTCAATATTTTCTAAAAAATATATCGTTATTCCCTATTATGTTATTATTATTCAGATATTTATATTAGTTAAAAGTTAAACAATTATATCATTTAACATAATTCTAAAAATAAAGGTTATTTAAATATAATTATATTTATAAAAACTTTTAAAAATAACAGACATTACATTACACTACAAGATAAAAACAATATAAAAGGACGTTTCGGATTCATTCTGAATCCCTCATCAGCTAATTCCTAACGCAAATGAATCCGAAACGTCTTTTTATAATGTTTTTATCTTGTAATGTAATGTAATGTCTGTTATTTTGAAAAGTTTTTATAATATGAATGAACTCAGACCACTACCCCCTACATACTACATGCCTCTCGCATTTGACTCAAAAATGGAAGTCAGCAAGGTTGATAGATGGCGCTACTGTTTGGGGTATGTTATTGCTGTATTTACATGGATCGCCTCATAGACCTGCCTTTGAAAGCTATTATTTTTTTTATTTTTTGCAGTAATTTGTGATTTTTTTAAACAGAATGTTTACTTTTAATGAAGTTAATATATTCTCTATAAATTGCCATATTGCTGTGTGTCTTACTGCTGTTCATCCAGCAAAATAAAGGAAAATATTTCTTTTCACCATTCCTGTAGAAGACAGTCAACGAGTCTTTTTAACTTTTTTTCATTGTATTTTTAAAAATACAAATAGATATTTTTACTACTATTATTTGCATGTTTCTAATAACATTCCGTTGTATAATAATAAATTAAATTAATGTACAGTTGCTATTAATAAGATGTATTTTTATTAATTTACAATGTCTTAAAAGGAAAAGAGTACCTTAATCTGAAAGAATCTGAAATAATAATGCTATTATTAATAATAAAAATGATAGATCAAAGTATTTTTTTTATCAAATAATTATGCTAAGCCTTTTCTGTATGAAAATGAAAATACAATAACATTCAAAATTATTTAAATTTCTTCCAGCAAAATTATAATGATAATAATAATAAATGATACACGATGAAATCGAATACGAATTAGTAATGTGATCAAAATAAATATGTATTCATAGCATTGTGTTTTGAAGCAATATAAATATTATGTAATTGAAATATATCAATAATTTCATTCCTGAAAGTATTTGATTATTACTTGTAATAATTAATAATACAAATATAAAAGAAATGAAACTAAATTAAATGTTAAAAAGAAAAAAAATACTGCAGAATTGACGTTTTGAGGCCTTGACCGGAAGACTTGCTAGTTTCATTATCATAATAAATGTAATTAATATATATAGTATTAATATCACAATATCAATAAATTAAGTTTTTTACATAGAAAATATAAAATAGGGAATAAAACAAAATACTATTGTCAATTTATTGAGGCAACGTGTGTGTGTATCGGGGGGGGGGGGGGGGATAGTTAAAAAGATGAAAAAAGTGTCTTGGAACATCAGTGCACAGAATCGTATTTCCAACTTATTAAATTTCTTGAAAGTACTTGATCTGTACTTGATGGCAAAAAAAATTATGCCCATTTTTTTCCCATTCTGACCAGAAAATCAGAGTTCTCGAAAAAAAAATGGCCATAATTTTTTTTTCAAAAAAAAAAAATTGCCCATATTTTTCCCATTCTGACCAGAAAATCAGAGTTCTAACATTTTACGACTGCTCTTTCATCTTCACCTAACACTTCATTTATAATGGCTGTTTTATAATAATGGAAGCCATCAGTCCATCAGAATAAAATAACTCGGTGAAAGCGGAAACTCGGTTAGGCAGGACTCGGATAATCGGGACTCTACTGTATATTTCATTTTAAAAATGATCTTTAGAATATTTTTGCTGATGTTCAGAGGGACCTCCCCCTTGCATCCGCCACTGTAGATTACGCAGTTCAGTATTACAACATATTTTAAATTTTGAAATAAGTCGTCTATTATAAAATTAGTAAAATTCTCTTTGTAAATATACTTTGTGGAAGAGGGAGGGGGGTGGTGCCAAAATCCATGTTTGCCGCGGGTGCAAAAAAGGCTAGTTTCGGCCCTGGTGTGTGTGGGGGTGGCAGGGGGGGGTAGTCAAAAAGATGAAAAAAAAAGTGCCTTGGAGCATCATTGAACAGAATCATATTTCCAACTATTTAAATTTCCTGAAAGTACTTGATGATTACTTATAATAATTAATAATTCAAATATAAAAGAAATGAAACTGTGAGTTAAATGTTTTTTAAACACTTAAAAAAAAAAGACTTGCTAGTTTCATTATTATGATAAAGGTAATTAATATTTATAGTATTATTATCACAATATCAATGATTTAATTATTTTAGATAGAAAATATTAAATAGGGAAGTTCAAAAAAATATTGCAATCTATTTATTGAGGCAACTGTATGGTACTAGTACTGGAGTGTCAAGTAATTATGTTATTATTAGAATTAAATTTTAATACACAATGGGAATTTCAACTATGAAGTTAGTTAAACATTGTTGATAGATTAATATAATGTAAAAAAACAGGAATATAATAATTATAATTATTAATTAAAAATTATTTTTAAAGCAATTCCTTAAGATTGTCCTTCACTGACACATTCACCTCACATTAACCTTGTTTATTATTAATATTTTGCCTGAAAGAAATACATGTCTTACTATTTAGTAAAATTTAATTTAATCAAATACTTTTATGTTTTGCAATAACCTTTTTAAACTTGCTCATAGTTTTTGATCCATTGATTAAAATTCATGTACCATTTTATAATGTTAATAAATATTTTCACTTCATAAACCTTGTTTATTTTATTTTTGATGGAAATCTATTTACAAGTAAATGTAAGTGCTATTAATTTATATATTATAATTAATTTTAAAAAAGAACATATAATTTAAAATGCATATAATAAAATAAAGTATGTGCGTTATTTTATCATTCATCATTTGAAATTGAAGAGAAATTATGAAATAATTTCTCTTTTCAAATATTTTATAGAAAAAATATCATTTAATACAACAATTAAAATAAATACGAAAAGAGAAAAAAAAAAAAGTGAAATTCTAGGAACAAATAACAAAAATTTTTTAACAAATTTTGCTTTTTAAGCTAATTTATTTTAAAATTTTCTATTTAAATATTCTCAAAACAACTTTTGTTTACGTTATTTATCTACAGGTTTTTAAAAATCATGTCAATTGTCACCGATAGATGGCAGAGCATTTTGGGGCTAAACTGACTTCCAGTTCTTATATGGGGAAAACAGTGAATGCGAGAGGCATTTAGTATGTAGGGGGTAGTGCTCAGACGTAGTCCTTTTGTTTATACAAAAACATTATTATATTTAGTTAAACTCCTCACTCCATATGATTTTAAAATATTGATTAAAGGTGGTCATCTCTCCTCGATTTGATATGACCATCTATCCTCAAATGGAAGGATAGATTGTCACCCAAATTAAAGCATCACTCCGCCATTGTACACCTTTAATTTAGGGTTAAAAGAATTTAGGCTTAAAAGAAATGATTGGATTTACATGCCTTAAAAATCCCTATAGAAAAAAACTGTAACACACGTACTGCAAAAACATTCAGTTACCTAACTCAACAAAAATATTCAACAACTAAATTAAATATTAAAATTACACTTACTTTTTATATTCGAAAAACACATCTGCACGTCACAATGAACTCGTGGAACTATTTCTTACGAACAGAGATTATGCTGCAATCTCTGATGAAGTTTCGGAAATATTTAGACTGACCATCTCTCTTTTATCGCCATCTATCCTAGAGCTACCCTATGTGTTATGAAATTAATCATTCTTTTCATTACATGCAATATTGTTCTAATATTATTATTATTGCAGTTACGCATTACTGGTTGGTACAGACTCCTCGACTAACGAATGAATTTACAGAGAAACTTTAATCGAGATCCTGCGTTCAATTCCGGAACAGATAGTCATGTTTCAAATAGTAAGTTTTGAAAAATATTCGCTGTATTTGTTCAAAATGCTTTATTAGAGAAACGTACTTTTAATACTATTGCATAGGTGCCAACATCAAACTAATTTTCCGTAATACTTATGTTATTTTGACACTGGTTTAATACGTTTCGTACCAGAATTTCTTTAATAAATGAAATTAAACATGTTCCACGTAGAAATATAGAATTAAATAAGTGAGCATTCATGAAATAAATTTTCTGGATCGAAATGTGGTTAACCTGGGTTAAATTAATCCAGACATTACGGAAGATAAGAGGAAGATTGGCAGTTATGCTATTGTGTAATTGTGAAATTGTTTACGAAGTTTAAAGTGTAATATTAATGCTATGGATTAATTAACCCACATTTAATCAACGTCCGGAAAATAGAACAGTATACATAAGTGTACTCTATATAAATTCTTTTGAATATTTTCATTCAAATTAATATTATTCAAGAGTCATTTAAAGATATATTTGTCTTTATCTCAAGTTTAAATTAACTTTGGATATATCTTTATTTATTTTTTGAGCTGCAAGAAAAAAAACTTTATTGGGGTGTTAATCCATACACTTATGCCAGTTAAAATAATGTAAAAAAATATCTAGCAGATAAAATTTCCTATCATTTTCGACTATCCTGAAAATAGGACGTTGTACAATCCGTTACTGCATAACCGGCATCAGTTAGTGATGTCGATGGCCTTTCTTTGTCTGTTACGTTTCAAACATACAACTAATGCAGGTGCCTAACTATCTGACATATGCACAGTATTCCAGTTTGTATTTTGAAATTCATCGAAGAAAACAATTTTTTATCTCTTTTCTTGTATACTTGAATTTTGTTTTCTTTCGAAAATTTATTTCATGCTTATATTATAAATTGTCACGTATATTTTTAACCATACAGGAAACCTCCTCTTTTTTATGGATTTTAGATTACATTGATGACAGTGATTTAGCGAACATAGTTTATGAAATAGTAAATTTACCCCCATATCCCGATGCACTGAGTGACACTGGGGAGATTCATGACTCATCTACAAGGAAAACAGAATAAATGACGTGTGATAAAGTACGATCAAAAGGGGTTGCAGGCATGAATGGAATTTTAGTTTCTAATAGCGATGGAGAATATGATAAAAAAAATCCCGGTCGGCCCGGCCTACAAGCGAAGGTGGATTTTGAAGTTAAGTATACTAATTTCACCAACAAAAACTAAATCATGATTAGAGATAAACGCACTTTATCACTTGGTTTTTTTTTCATAAAAACCCTCCCTATTTCCATCCCCTTGGTCCGAATTTTGCACATTAACGAACTTGACCAAGATTTTATGCCCTTTGATTTTATGTATCAATTTGGAAGAGATTTGCGCAGAATTAAGGAAATTATCGTGTCCAGAAGAAATTTATATATATATATATATATATATATATATATATATATATATAGATAGATAGATAGATAGATAGATAGATAGATAGATTTATAAAGTTTTTTACTGAGGTTGGTTTTGGGTTCTAGGGGTCATGATCGATGTAGATATGCAAAAATATTTCAGAAATTCCAAGAGAGGGGAGAATGTAATAGGTAGTATTTCATACGAAATCTAACTAAAATCCCAAATGGAAATAATGCGAATCAGCAGCATCATATTTTACTTCAATTCAAAGAAAAATATATTATTGGCCTTAATTTTTAATGCGTTTGGAACAGCATTTTTTGCTTTATAGAAGCGCAATCAACTATTTTGTGAAGATAGTCTGAGCCTGCTTGATTTTCGAAGACATATAACAGATGCTAAATTGGGAATTTCTATTTCATTCAAACCATATTGCAGAAAAGTAAGTGTCCAGTAGGTTACTGAATATATTCCAAAGCTTAAAAATGAACATGTTATTGTAAAAAACCCAGAAAACTGACAAAGAAAATGCCAGCTAAAAACTATGCAGCAAAATCAACAACTATTTATCAACAGGTAACGCTGGACTACGTCATAGGGCTTTCTCCCATACTACCTAAATAACAACGAATAGCATTAAATTGTACTATTGTCTCATTTTTAGTATAACCTGTACCGATGAAACTAATAAAAGTTTGTTAAGTTTTTGATTTTATGTGTATACATAGGGTTAGAGAAACACATATTTAAGATTTAAAAAAAATAATAATAATAGTTTTTACAATGCATGGTACGATATGGGTTAAGATGTAGGTTTTGCTTTATGTCATACTAAGTTTCTTGTAATGTATTGTTAAACTTTGTATGCAGATGTGTCATGTTTGTACGTATAAGACAACATTGCAAAATAATTTACTTACAGCTTATTTTTTTTTATGCAAAGTGTAAAAGAAAACGGGATTCTTTCAAAGCAACGAAAAATGGTGTATTTTTATTTAAATCAATTTTTAACTTCTTATATCTCAAGCAATAATGAAATACATAAACACAATAATAATGTATTACATCTTAAATTAATAACAAAAACGATGTGGGGACAAAAATAAAAACAGTGCAATAAAAATAACGTTTTATTGGTTTTTATTTTAAATATAAATTTGAGAGAGAAAAAGTAAGTGTTTTTTTCTCAGATCTAATTGTCATGGTCTTGCAGCTTAACTACACAGCTTACATTTTTTTTTCATGTTTTTGCCTTTCTATTACAAGTCATTACGTTCACATAAATCACTCTCTGTCAGCATTTAATATTGGTAGTATGTTATTTCTAGACAACGGTGATTTAAGAATAAGGAGATAAGTTAAGTGTATTTATTTTAAAAAAAGACAAATATCTGATAGAACAAGAAAAAGGTTATGCTTTACAGTTAGATTTTGTTATTAATAAAAGTTTAGTGTAACAATTTTATCTTGGATTTTTCTACGGATTTTTTATTATAAAATATATATTTCAGAAAATAATTTTATGACAATATCATTGTTTTATAGGGTACTATATAGCTTAAAAAAATAACAATATTATTTAATTACCTTCCAATAAAAACCGGATGCAGAAATGTTTCTTCTTTTTTTTAAATACTCTTTTATCATTTTGTGATTATTTCAAGTGCAAAAATTGTTAGAAATTTGCTAATATAGTAGTAATGCAAAATAGCATTCGTTAAAAAAAATATGTGCATTAAAATTAGCAAAACATTTTATGCATCCCTTAGTTCATGTTTTGAATTTGTTTGGAAAAAATATAGCAATGTATAGCGTATGCATATTCATAATTAACAAATGTTTGTATAATTCTTAGTTATTTCTTAGAGAATCAAATGTTGAACAAATACGCAATATGTATCTGTTTCTTTAAAAAATCCATTTTTTGACCTGTGTTAAAATGTACAATTGGAGGAAAGTGAGCAAATAATAACTATTGTGAAATACACTGGTGGACAAAACTTAAGGACTAAGAAGAAATATGCACGTAAATGGGAATCTCCTTGAGATTGTGGGTAAAGAAGCAAACTATAGTATTTACAGAATGTTACACAGGATTTGATATAAAAATTTTGTTGAAAGGAGATATACAGGGTATTGCCAGTGATTCTTATTCTGAAAGATGAATATTTTCGGAAAAGTGCCTATAAAAAGAAAGCAAAATACTCACAATTAACAATCATCAGTGCTATATCAATAAGGGATTTGGCCACAGTGTAATGCGAGACAACTTTCAACAGGGTGTGGCATACTTAGAACAACATGATTCAGTAGCTATTGAGGCAAGTCGCCTCATTTCTTCTTCACTGCACGGATGAGGGTTTCCTTGTTTGTGAAATGAAATTGTCGAGCAGCAATACGTCTCCCCAAGGCATCCCATACATTTTCAATGGGATTCAGGTCAGGGGGACATGCTGTCCAGTCTATGCGAAGGATATCTTCGGCATCAAGACAATCTTGTATAGACTGTGTGCGATGACAAGTTGCGTTGTCGTCCATAACACGAAACTTTTCGCCGATAGCACCTCTAAAAAGTCGAACATGTGGAATCAGCACGTCTTCAATGTACCGTCTACCAGTGATGGACCCTTGGTTTAGCACATAAAGATCCATGTGCCCGTTGAACATGATGCCTGACCACACCATGGTACTTGAAGTCGCATATAGATCTATTTCTAGAATGTTTTCGCGACAGTAAGCACTACCGACCTCGCGCCATATCAGTTTACGTCTACAATCAGACGATAGACTGAATCTACTCTCATCTGAGAAGAGCACCGCAGACCAGTCGTCATCCGTCCAATTGCGATGCATATGGCACCACTGTAAACGGGCGATACGTTGGCGTCTCGAGAGTGGGACACACATAACAAGTTTTCAGGCATACTTTTTCAAACTTCTTGCAATAGTTTTCCGGGACATTTTAGTTGCTGTGGCAGCATAAAGTTAATTTGCTGATTGACCAGCTTTGCTGAATAGACACATTTTTACCGCAATAACAATATAGCAATCTTCTTGGGACATCGTACTACTAGGATAACCTCTCGCCTAGTACATTCTCCACTCTTTTGGAATGCCGCCCATAGCCTAGAAACAATATTGTGCGCGATGTTAAATTCACGGGCAGCATCTCTCATTTTGTGTCCTTCTTCCAACTTTCCGATTATTCTACCACGAGTAATATAATCTAAATAATACATCGAAGACATGTTCAAAATTTCAGTGCTCAACCTTCACTCCATCTCCTTCAAATTTTGCATCTAAGTACAACTAACAGCACCCGGCAATTGCCTAAAATGTTTTATCTCTGTTGTGACAGGATCGATATAATTGGAAGTACAAAATTTCGTAAGTTTCACAAAACAGAGTACATCCCGCATTCATGCAAATTTACACGTGCTTCTGCGGATCTATTTCTAACTGCAATCGTTGAAAATAACAGTGGTCCTTAATTTTTGTCCACCAGTGTAGCATATGGAATTACTCACAGAATCCTTTGACCATTATTATCCAAAAACAGAAGATTTCAGACAAGGCAAAATGTGGATAATTGATTAACTTACAGCAAACATTGGAGAGAGAAATTTAAGTACAATATAAAAAATATCGGTGTAACTTTACACCAAAAATGCTGGCAACTCAGTTGTTATCGAAAGTGGTTTAAGTGAACTGCACAACTAAATAGGTATAATGAAACACAAATATTTAATTCGTTTAAAGACAACCCACTTTTGGTGGCATCTTAGTTGCCACCATTTTTGGAGTAAAGTTACATCACCTCTCATTTGATGTACTTTTGACGTACTAATTTTTCAGTTTTTTGAGGAAAAAAATATCTTATGGAAAATGTTTTAGATGAAATATTATTTTTGAAATGTCACTCTTAAAGGAATAAAATAACATTTAGTACAAAATCAAATAAAGTAATGAACAACATTTTCCATATTATCCAATCATTTCCTATATTTATCTTATTATTATACGCATTTAGTTTACGATTATATTTACTAACACTGACATACAGCTATAATTCATAAAAGGGTTAATATGTTTAATTAGCTATTCAAACAACACAAAATTATTGTATTTTTTTTTTATGTTTTTGTAGGTTTTTAATCTTTGTCCCATCTGTTAAACTGCAGCACTTTCCCAAAGCTTCAAATTTAACTTTTAAAGTTCAAAATAAATACAATTTGAGGAAAAATGAACAGGATTGTATCAGCGTTATATGTTGATAACTGATTTCCCTCCTATTACCCGTATACTTCAAATGTTAATCCTTTCCAATTGCAATATGTTCAAGCGAATATATTCTTGTCTGTGATAAAGAAGAAGAGATTTTCCATTCAAACAGAAAAATTTTTGGAGAACAACACTTCCTTATATATTTTAAAACTTGAATCTTTTGAACGGACCTAAACTCGAAAAGGACTATTTGAAAAACATTTTTATCATAGATATGACAGTGAAATCGAAAGTAAAGAATACCGTGATATACTTTCCTGTGCTGGCATAACATTTTATACGATATGACCGTGTTTTTGAATTGAATTATTGCTATTGAAGAATTAGCTATGCAATCGCATGATTTTTTTTGTGGGGGGGGGGGTAAGGGGTAAATAAATTTGCTGGTGGAACCTTAAAAAAATTAGACCAAATGACACAGGCATGAACCATATAAATTAAACAAAGGAATATAGCTGACATTGAGAGTTCTAAGAAAAAGTGAAATCATTGGAACTGCAGACATAAACAAACTGCCAAAATACGGCACCGTCTCGGACATAAGGGTTTTAGAATTTATTAAATAAATTTAAAAAATTCGAAATACACTAGGGGAGATGGGGGATGAATGGGACATTTTTACTAAACTATTTTTTAATACATTTGTTAAGTTATTATCAGTATTATGTATCACATTTCATACATTAGGTATTTGACTACATCTGCGCACAATATTTAGTCTAGGTTATTATCATACTGTAAAACATTATAAAATTAAAAAACATGGCTCTGTTCGAATCATCCGTATAGCAGGGATGAATGGAACACTAATAGGGATGGATTGCAAAGACATATTTTTCTCCCTGTATTCAATGTTACGTAAATAAAATTTATAATTATAAACTTATATGGAATTATATTTGTAATATATGATCTTATAAGATATCTATTATTTTTCAGCGTTGCTAATTACTTATTTTACTGCAGTTTTAACTTTTAATGCAAACTTCGACTGTCTATCTGTTCCCTTTTCCAACGTACGAGAAATTGTAGGTATGAAATGAAAGTTAAAAATGTCTTTGAAATATGGCATAGCTAATATACTTCATTCGCAACTTATTAATTAATATTAATTAAATTTATCTTAGACATCATACACAAATGAAAATTTGTTAGGGGAAGCACGAGTGGGGATTTATTTCTGCACAAGTTCCAAATTCAATATAATTTACCACATGTGATCAGTAAACATATACTACTTTTAACAATTTTATCTGTTTTGACAAAGTTTCAATAGCAGTTTTTTGATAAAATATTTCACATTTATTACAGTATAATAATTAAGATTCAATATAATTTTTAATAATTGATTTATAAACCTATATAATATTGTTACTTAATAAATAAATGTTTTAACAGCTCTAGGGATAAATTAAACTGTCTCATTCATCCCCATTTGAAATTGTCCCAGTCATCCCTATGATACATAGATTCAATTGTCTACTATTTTGCCACAAAATTATTTTGTCACATTGATTAATATTCATTCATTTTGATTACCAATATTGAACCTTCCAATAAATAACTACAACATATCTTGTTTATATTTTTTAAAATATTGACAACTTCAAATGTAAAAAAAAAGTTACATTTTATGATGAATTTCAGAAAATGCAACTTTTCAATAAAATGAAAACAGCCATGTGGTTTTCCTTTGCTTCTAAAGCACACTATGGTAGGCACTACCATCACAGTACCTACAGAGTATTCTTTTTTAAAAGTGAACAGATATTTATCATTGCATATTATTAAAACGTATATGAGAATAGAAAGCAATATATATGAGAATAGAAAGCAACTAAAAAAAAAACGTTCATTGCCTGAAATATTGAGAATGTTTCATCCACCCTTTGTCCCATACATCCCCCAGCTCCCCTATATTACTCTATAAAACATATTAATTCTCAAGATTATAGTCATATTAATAACCTATGTGAAAATCAGAGAAATTCCATAGTAAAATTTTATTAAAAGCATGCCTAGAGCCCAGGATTAAAATAAAAGAATGTGTAAAAAAAAGATAAATCCTAGTAAAAGGAATAATTCTAAAGGGAATATATTGGTATACATTAACAAATAAAGTTTCAAAATGAAACTTAGAGTACACTTTTTGAAAAGTGAACAGATATTTATCATCGCATATTATTAAAAATTTGAAGCAAATCGGATATTTCTATCAAACGCGATAACTCTTGATAGAAATATCCGATTTAGTTCAAATTTTTAATAATATGCGATGATAAATATCTGTTCACTTTTCAAAAAGAGTACTCTAAGATTCATTTTGAAACTTTATTTGTTAATAAATCCTAGTAAAATGAATAATTCTAAAGGGAATATATTGGTATATATTAACAAATAAAGTTTCAAAATGAATCTTAGAGTACTCTTTTTGAAAAGTGAACAGATATTTATCATCGCATATTATTAAAAATTTGAAGCAAATCGGATATTTCTATCAAGAGTTATCGCGTTACGTACATATGTACATACGTACGTACATACAGAACCGGCGGGCAAATAAGCTCTCAGGCTTTGATAGCCTGTGAGCTAAAAAGTATTAAAATTGGCAGTAATGCTGAGACATTATTACTCGAAAATCCTGAATTATGGAAGGAAAGCGAAACATAAAAAATGTTCCTGGGCTGTCTATATCTTATATACGCAAAACGATATATGCTTTAAATGCAAACACTTTATTAAAAACACTGTTTAGTCCCGTCTCGTACATCATTGAAGAATAATTACATTGCTTACCTTATGTTTTCCAATAGATATTCGCATTCGAAAAGGTAAACATTCTTATAAAAATAAATGGCTGCTGTCGTCGGCTGACAATGCGAAAACTTGGCACAGCTCTGGTTCGCCAAGTGAAGAAATACTCCAAATTCAGTGTTTGTCTTCCAGACTTTGTTTGAAATAGCAGCGATAAATCATTCTCATATTATGATAGCACTTATTTCTGTGTTTAGTCCAAAAGAAGTGAATATTTATCCCTCATTTGGGATTTCATAAACCCAAATTCAGAGTATCATTACTCCCGTTTTTTTTTTTTTTTTTTTTTTTTTTTTTTCCCTTACAGTGGCTGAATGAAAATAAACGCCTCATAGACCTACTTCCTGAAGGTAACCTCAAAGCCAAATTTCAGCAATCCATATCAAGATTACATTTTGGGCTTTCTGTAAAAAATTAATGTCAATTTCTCAGTGAAAGAGCAATAAAATTATTGATTAAATATGCATATTAAGTAACATATTTTTTCAAAAAGACATTTTCATATATACATATATTTCATGTTAATTAAATCTCGATACCGGTTTCAACTTGAAGTGAAAACTACTGTACATGTTGCTTTAATGACATTGGAGCAAAAAAATCTCTGACTTTATTTAAAACAAGCAGTAACAAATTTCACTCTAATAATGTGTAATAAATAATTTTCACGTGTAATATAAAAGTTTCATGTATATAAATAAGTATCCCTAACTAATGTAAATAATAAGTAATGTAAGGACTAAGTAATGCAAGTTTCTCTAATAAATGCACTTTTTCGTGTGTATTAAATAACTAATGTGCAATAAATATCTCATGCGTAATAAATAAGAAATATAATTAGGTGTAACATCTGTCGTGTGTAATAAATAAGAAATAATAGGAAGTGTAAGTATGCGTAATAAAGAATTAAAAATAATAAGTACGAAATTAGAATATTTCAATTATTCTGTAATAAATAAATTAAGCTCTGTAATAAGTATGCAGGTATTAAATAATAAAAGTATCTGCACTAACTGTCTGTCGTGTTTATTAAGTAAGTAATTTAAATATGTGTAATGAATATTTCATTTGTAATAAATAAGAAATGTAATTAGTTGTGTAAATAGTTGTGTAATGCTGTGTAATATCTGTGGTTGTAATAAATAATTAATAATAAGATATATGAAATGAGAAAGTTCCAATTATCTTTTAATATTTAAACTAATTTGAAAATTTTTGTACTTCTTAAACAGTTTTAGCAGATTTTTGTTATGATTAAATATACGTCTTTACAATATTTTTTAACTAAATAATAAATTATTATTATTATTGAGTTTTCAGTATGGTATTTATGGTTTTAAAAAATAATATTAGTTGTTAGTGAGATTTAAAATTGTCCAGGATTGTACATGAGATCCGAAAGATTCTGAGCTCCTGAACTATATAGTATGACCGATATATCGAATTCATGTGTGTTCCATAATAATCTTGTATGATGGCGAAGTTTTTTCTAATAAACTACTTGAAAATGTTACGAAAGTGTGAAGTTACGTGAAAGCGAAGTATATATATAAAATACTACTATGTGTTCTATTTAATTTGTGATTCAAACTCAAGGAATTGTCATAAATCTTGAAAGCAATGAATATTGTACTTTAAAGAAAAACATTTGCTAATTTGAAATCAATTTTTTTTTTTTTTTTTTTTTTTTTTTTTTTTTTTTTTTTAATGCCCATTTTTAACAGTTTAGTATATTAATGCAGGCGATAAATTTAAAATTGAATTTTTGAACCTCCTGTTAAAGATCTGCACGTGTCGAAATATCCAGTCCCGGGCCCGACTCGTACAAAAAAATGGCCCGGCTCGATAAAAAAGCTGAAATTTCGGCCCGAGCGCTGCATGTCCCATAGAAAATTTTATTAGTCGTGCCGGCCCGGAATAACAGTTAAAAGTTCGACATGAGATCTGTCCGGCCCGAGTGTGAATGTCTACAGAACATTGATTTTTATGTCAATTTCGTTAAAAAATTGTCTCATACGAGGAGTTCTGACCAAAAATAATATTTATAATCTTCATTTTTATGGAATGGCATAGGCTTTGATATTTATTTTTATTAACCCTCCGACTGTCTTGGAAAGGGGCAAAATTGTAATGTTGTTTTCTCTGCATTTTGTTTTAAATGCTAAAAAAAAAAAAAAAAGATTCTTTGAACGTCTCTCTATTCTAAAAAAAAGTAACTACCGCTGTCACCGCCGCCGCCGGTTTTGAACTTTTTGTGACCGGAGGTCTTTCTTCGTTAATATTAAAAAAACTGTTGCATACAAAAATATGAAAATCGGTAGTATTATAGAAACATGTTTGATAAACACGCTGATGCAGGCAGTTTTCAAATCGAAGAATTATTTTAAGAGATATTTAATGCCAAAGTTGGACAAAATCGTCCCATTAAAAAAGTTTTATAGGAGCAAAAACTGTACATAGGAATTTAATCATTTTTAGATCATTTTATGCGTCAGAATTTCCCGGTGTGCAGATTGCAGTTAGTTTTTTAATTTGAATAATTTTTCGAGGTTTTATTTCTATTTTAAATTCAAATTTTCAGCATTTCGAGAGATATTTTTTACAAATTTTAGAAAATTGTATTAATTTAAACTGTTGCCAACTGTATAAAAAGCGCAACAAATAATGTTTGCTTCAAATTAAAAATTTATTTTACACGTGACTATTATAAACAAAAAATATAAAAAGCAGGAACTCATTGCAAATTACGTCATAAAAACTATAATTACACGTGAATTTTAAATGAGAAAGAATATTGTAAAATAATAAATTCAGTAACATGCGTTAGAAGTCCTAAATAGGAGAATTTACGTCATATTACACTTATTACGTAAAATGAACAAAAAATAATATTGCAAAACAGTTTTAATTTAAAAATTGCGCGAGACCTTTACTTGACATTTTAATATGATCATAATATTTCATTTCTAACAAAAGTATTTTGACGTGAATATTAAAAAGAGAAAGAAAAGTTTGGTGAAAATTACGTCAGATTATAATTGTCAGATTCAAATTATAATTCAATCTTCCGAAATCTTTTTAAAGGCGGTCAGATTAGCGTGCTGTTAGAGTCTGCGGTGTCTGAACGGGGGTTGACGAGCGTAGCTCGTAGGGGGCAGAGCCCCCTAGTTTTATAAAAAAAAACTTAATAACGAATATGAATGCAATCCTTGGAAGTATTAATCATTGTTCAATGTATTAAAAATACATTAAATCAATAGAATAATATTACTTTAAATATTGCTTGTATTGCAGTGAAACCTGGAGCTTAGTGAACGTATTAACACGGGCTTGTCTGTGAGGGGGTGAATGAATCTCTATTTCTTGTATGTAAATGTTTCAGTTATCATATATATTGTTAATCCATATTCCATGTATTGAAGTGTTAAAAATCTGAAAAATGCTTACAGTAAAATCTTCTAAGATGGAATTGCATAGGAAGGAAAAAAATATGCGTTATAGACAAGTTCCCGTCTTAGCAAGTATTATATATTCTTTTCTTACATATTAGTATATTAATTTTGCATGGATCAATACGTTTTTCAGTTTAATACAGGATTCCGTCATAGGCATGTTCTTTTTCACAAATTTTACTATATTTTATTTTAGTACTTCTATCAGTCTTCAGTACTTTAGTACTTCAGCAGTCTTCTACTATTCTTCAAAAAGATTAAATGTTAATGTTTAATTGTAGAATAAGGCCGATTTAAAAATGTATGCATATTTTGCAAAAAATTTTGGGGCAGGCCTAATTTTACTGACCTTTTTACAGACCAGGCTATGCCGAGACAATAATTTTCATATGAGCTGGGTCAAAAAAAAGACTGAAAATTTTGGGCTGTGAAGACTAGGAATGACACACCAGTCCTGGTTCTGTACAGTAAAAATGTTAGGCCCGGCCCGATTCAGAAAAAAGTTCGGTTCAAACCCGCCCCCTGCCCGTAAAGAGTAGTCACTAGGCCCGCCCCGGCCCGAGCATTCAGAAAAGTGTATGGCCCGAGACCGGTCAGTGTGTCGGGCCCGGCTCGGTCTTCGCACCACGGGTCGGCCCGTGCAGATCTATGTTTCCTGTATCTACTATTTACAAAATTTTTAGATATTTACAGTTTATGTTTTATTAAAAATACCTATTCTCTCAAGTTATATGCGTGAAGGCGGGAAAAGGGGACAAGTTAAAGATTCTATGATTTTTCCTAGCCACTGTGAATGGTTTTATGAACTGGTATTTGCTTGAGACCTTTGCCGTTATCTTGTCTGTTATAATGAATATGTTCAAATGCCTCTTTTAAATTTAAAGAAGCAAAACACAGGATTATCCAAAAAGGTAAACTTCGTTATCTCCCCTCAGTCATGGGCTAAGGTCACGATGAATGTTTTTGATTTAAGAAATTCACAAAAACTTTAACTGACTACATTGAAACATCAAACTGCAATAAAACTTTATGAAAACAAAACAAAAAAATATCAATTATAAGTTAAGATTACCAATAAAATACTTTGACGTTAAACTGAAAATCGTGAAAAAGAGACAGATTTTCTGATTCTGTTGAAAATAAAATTAACATTAAGTTGCATTTATTGAAATATGTATTTCATCAAAATATGCTAGGAATTGTATTTTAATTACAAAATATATATTTGATATTTTATTTTATAGGAAGAAAATGAATCTCGTTGTGGAAAAGGGTAAATGATTCCGATTAAGGAAAGAGGATGAAGAAACTACGCAGAGAAATTATTCTGTAAAAACATTGATAATCTGTCGCATCAGCAAATAAAACGTGATTATTGTAAAATAATTTCTCCATTTTTACATAAAAATTGATTAGAATAAAATAATGATGCGTTTTAGAGAATACGAATTTGAAACGAACATTGATTGAAGAGCAGAGTTGAAAACATTTTTTTTTTTTTTTTTTTTTTTTTTTTTTTTTTTTTTTTTTTTTACACTAGGGGGCTCGGCCCCCTACGAGCTACGCTCGCCAACCCCCGTCCAGACACCGCAGACTCTAAATGCACGCTAATTTGATCGGCTTTAAAAAGATTTCGAAAGATTGAATTTTAATTTAAAAAGCAGTGGCGATCTCCCTATAAACGAATTTCTATTCATTTCTCTTTGATTGGGGAATTTTAACGCCAAATCCGCTGCGGTACTACTTGATTATCCTGTCGACCAATTTCGCCAAATTATATAAATCGTCAAACCACTCGCCAAATTATACAAATTGATATAATTATTATTTTAAATAACGAAAGAACAAATAAATTCGTACAACATTAATAAAAACACAAATAAAACGTCGAAATAAAAATAACTTGATGACGTATACACGTGTAACAACATTTCAAAATAAGCTAATATAAAAGGAATCTCTCTATTCTAAAAAAAAGTAACTACCGCTGTCACCGCCGCCGCCGCCGGTTTTGAATTTTTTGTGACCGGAGGTCTTTCTTCGCTAATATTAAGCAAAATATTGCATACAAAAATATGAAAATCGGTGGAATTATAGAGAAATGTTTGATAAACACGCTGATGTAGACAGTTTTCAAATCGAAGAAATATTTAAAGAGATATTTAATGCTAAAGTTGGACAAATTCGTTCCATTAAAAAAAGTTTTATAGGAGCAAAAACTGTACATCGGAATTTAATCATTTTTAGATCATTTTATACGTTGTAATTTCCCGGTGTGCAGACTGCACTCAGTTTATTAATTTGACTCATTTTTTGAGGTTTTATTTCTATTTTAAATTCAAATTTTCAGCATTTCGAGAGATATTTTTTACTTATTTTAGAAAATTGTATTAATTTAAACTGTTGCAACTGTATAAAAAGCGAAACAATAATGCTTGCTTCATATTAAAAATTTATTTTACACGTGACTATTATAAACAAGAAAATATAAAAAGCAGGAACTCATTGAGAATTATCATAAAAACCATATTACACGTGAATTTTAAAAGTGAAAGAATGTTGTAAAATAATAAAGTCATTAACATGCGTTAAAAGTCTTAAATAGGAGAAATTACGTCACATTTACGTCACATTACACATTATGTAAAATGAACAAAAAATAATATTGCAAAATAGTTTAAATTTAAAAATTGCGCGAGACATTTATGTAATATTTTAAGATGATATTTTCAACTATTTTTATTAGGATAGCGCAAATAATATTTCATTTCTAACAAAATAATTTTCACGTGAATAGTAAAAGGAGAAAGAAAAGTTTAGTGAAAATTACGTCAGATTAAAAACGATACATTTAAAGTGTCATTAAAAAAACTTTCTTTTCGCTTTGCTAAAAAATACCGAAAGGCAAAGACTCTGTTTATTTAATTCATTTTATATTAGCTTATTTTGAAATGTCAACTGATTTTATTTAATCAAAGACGGAAACAGCCATTGTATCATTTAACAGCCGCTGATTTGGCTTTAAAATTCCCCATCCCCCCAAAGAGAAATGAATAGAAACCCGTTTATAGGGAGATCGCCACTGTTTTTAAATTTATAATTCAATCTTCCGAAATATTTTTTAAGCCGATCAAATTAGCGTGTTTTTAGAGTCTGCGGTGTCTGAACGGGGGTTGACGAGCGTAGCTCGTAGGGGGCAGCGCCCCCTAGTTAAGTAAAGAGAGTCTTTGTCTCCTGGTATTTTTTAACAAAGCGAAAAGAAAGTTCTTTTAAATGAGACATTTTAAATTAATTATCAAATAAATGTCTAGCGCAATTTCTAAATTTAAACTTTTTTGCAATATTATTTTGTGTTCATTTTATGTAATAACTATAATGTGATGTAAATAGGATGTAATTTCTCCTAAGGCTTCTAACGCATGTTAATGAATTTATTATTTTACAATATCCTTTCTCTTTTAAAATTTACGCGTATACTTTTTATGACGTAATTTTTAATAAGTTCCTGCTTTTTATACGTAATTATTTAATTCTAATTTGAAAGTTTTTTCCTGTTTATAATAGTCACGTGTAAATAATTTTTTAATTTGAAGCAAACATTATTGCTTGCCCTTTTTATACAGTTGGCAACAGTTTAAATTAGTACAATTTTCTGAAATCTGTAAAAAATATCTCTCGAAATGCTGAAAATTTGAATTTAAAATAGATATAAAACCTCGAAAAATGAGTCAAATTAAAAAAATAAATCAATTCTGCACACCGGGAAATTATAACGTATAAAATGAACTGAAAATTATTAAATTCCGATGTATAGTTTTTGCTACTATAAAACTTTTTTAGGGGAACGATTTCGTCCAACTTTAGCATTAAATATCTCTTAAAATAATTCTTCGATCTAAAAACTGCCTGCATCAGCGTGTTTATCAAACATTTCTGTATAATACTACCAGGGTTCGTTGATATATATCAGTGGATATATATCATGATATATATCTTGATATATATCCGATATTTATTTTTAAAATATCAAGATTTTTGATATTTTCGATATTTTCAAATTCTTGATATTTATTTTCAAAATACTAAGATGTTTGATATTTTGCATAGTTAATATTTATTTTCAAAATATTACCATGCAAGATACTTTTGATATTTTCTACACAGTCAAAGCAAATGTAAATGAAATTCCATCTGTTATTGACCACATATTGTCATTCTGTAGATAATGAACTTTTGCCCCTGGCAGTAACTTTTTTAAGAAAAGAAGAAAACAGATATTTTCCAAGCTTTATGTTTGAAACTTTTATTTTGAAATGTAGAACTAATAATTATGTGAGACAGTTAATTCAGAACAACCTTTGAAAGATAAAATGTAATTTAGATAATCATTTATATACAGCAAGGTTCGTTGATATATATCAATGGATATATATATATATCCGATATTTATTTTCAAAATATCAAGATTTTTGATATTTTCATATATACTTGATATTTATTTTCAATTTATCAAGACGTTTCATATTTTCCGCACTTGATATTTATTTTCAAAATATGAATGTGTGCAAGGTATTTTTCATATTTTCAGTCGTAACTCGTAATATTTCAGTGTAAATTAAATAAATTTTCAACTGTTATTGACTGTGTGAATCTGTAGATAACAAAATTTTGTCTCTCTTTATGTGACTTTTTAGACAAAAAAGTCAACAAATATATTTTTCAAGCTTTTATTTTTAAATGTTGTACTAATAATTATGTGGGACGTAATTAATTCAGAACAACCATTAAGTGTATAAAGCAAATTGTTACTGTTTTCAATTAGTTCATATTCAATTTTGTTCTAAGTAAAAAAAAAACAGAAAAAAATGCATTTTTAGAATATTGTTTAAGTTTTCATGTTAAGTACAATATATTTTAGTTTTTAATCTATATTATGTTCGAAAACATTTATTATCAGAGGTAAGTTGGCTGCTTTGAAAATATCGGATATATATCGAAAATATCGGATATATATCAAAATATCGGATATTTTTTATATTTTCGAAAATATCATGATGTTTACGAACCCTGAATACTACCGATTTTCATATTTTTGTATGCATTATTTTTCTTAATATTAACGAAGAAAGACCTCCGGTCACAAAAAATTCAAAACCGGCGGCGGCGGCGGCGGTGACAGCGGTAGTTACTTTTTTTTAGAATAGAGAGATTTAGAATTTAATGAAATTTTGTTAACGGCGAAATTCATTTCGTCGAATTTTCGTCGGCTAAATCGTTTTTAATTAAAATAAAAGAATCAATAGTAGTACTACTAATTAATGATTTTTTTTTTTTTTTATATTTTGTTAGCGTTGGCTGACGTAAATTGTATTTTAATGCTTCAGCATTCAGAGTCGAGACCTTACGTGCGACATCTTCTGTAGCAGCCTCATGTTTTTATTTTACTAACTTTCCCTATCACCTATTGAATGGTAATTTCGAGGCAGTTGCGCCTGAAGTACCTTCTCATGAATGGGATCAAAAACAACCATGCATTAGGGACGGAGAAAAATTTATGAACGTAACTGAACTATTAAAAAAAAAAAAAAAAAAAAAAAAAAAAAAAAAAAAAACATGTCAATTAAGTTGACAAACTCAGAATTATTCGGCCTATTTCTCCATCACCTTATTTACATCAAACCTACATTTATCAATAAAGAAGATAATCTCAAAATAAATAGATCTCCTACGAATGTGTAGGCCATGAGTTCTGCTTTCGAACTAGTATTTTAGTGAAGAAGTTGAAAATTTTACCTTTGAATGTTGATTCCTTACGTTGTGAAGAACAAATATTTTAAGGCTCCCATCCCTGCCAGCGAAGATACTCACGAGCTAATGCTATTCCTATGTGGAGGGATTTATCTAATATCTCGTTTGCATTTCGACATTTTTAAATATATTTTTTTTTCTGTATTGTATAGCCGAGTTCCGTCTCTACATCGCACTTTTTTTTACGTTTTCGATTTTGGTCGCAGATATTTTTTATAAAGTTACTTTCACTTTGTTAAACCGGTTTTGAAAATGAAAATGTCATTCTAAAAAATATCTGCGACCAAAGTCGAAAAAGTAAAAAAGGTGCGAAGTAGAGACGGATCTCGGCTATACAATGAAAAAAAAAAACTATTTAAAAATGTCAAAATGCTAACAAAATATTAGACAATTCCCTCCCCATAACATTAGCATTAGCTCGTGAGTGCCTTCGCTGGCAGGGACAGGAGCCTTAAGGGTTTCGCCTGCAGGAGACTCTTTTGGTAACCGCGAAGTGCTACCATCTGTGATTAACTGTGAGGAAAAAGGAATTCGTCATCTTACTCCGTCTTCCCCCATCGAAAAATAAACATATTACTTTTCTGTTTGTGAAACGGGAAAGTTTGTCCTTTAATGAAAATAATTTGATTATTTGAAAACATGTTTCTTTCTTAAATGCGCATTTTCAACAGGCTATTTAAAATAACAGAGAAAACAATTAAAAAACTAAATTTGAGCGTCCTGTATCTAATTCTTATAATTTTTTACATATATATGGGAATATGTTTTGTTACAAATACCTATTCCACCAATTCGTTAATCTAAAAATAAAAATATTATTTTTGCGCCTGTACTTTTTCTTTCAAAGTACTTTAAAGTGTTACTGAGTAGAATAATCTCTAAGTACTATTCTACTACTCAAGTAGAATAATCTCTAAACAAAACCTTTATAAACGCATGTACCGAAAGAAATTATAATTGCCCATTCATAACTTCTTTAACGTTATTTAAGATAAATGGCCGGAAGAAGGTATATTTTTAAGTTAATTAGAGCATAAGTTATTTCTTTTTAATTACTTGTCAAATCAAGATAAATTATTAATGTAAATTTAAGGTTATTTAACATATCCTATCACTTCTGACGGATTGCAAATAATTTATTTTTTTAACAAAGTTATATTTAAAAAAGCTAATTATCGACGGTGTTTTTGTAAACAAAAGTTAAAATTTTGTGACAAAAATATTGTTCTTTTTAGCTTTGCTTAAAAAGTGTTTTTTTAAATTTGTAAATAAGGACTAAGAAGAGCTTTTTCTTTTTTTTTTTTTTTTTCAGAGATCAAGGAAAGGCAAGAAACGGTTCTCTTAAACAACCATTTTGAGGGTTACATAAAAAAAAATAATAATAACCAATTTAGAACGTCATTTCTAAAACTTTGCATTATACCTGATTATTACATATTACGTTTATGAAGTTATTAAGATATTTCTGTTGTTATGTATTAAGAATAAAAACATGTTAGAGGTATACCTTTTTTTTTAAATTTTCGGCATAAATAGTCTCTAAAACTATCACCTGTTGATAAGTGTTAATAAGTATTAGTAGTTAAATATAAACAGCAGAAATCAGACAGTAATTTCTGTGTTATACTACTTCTATGATTAAAACAATCATATATAAAATGGTTCACTTACATAATAACCACTGCTTAAGTCTGTCCTTAAGTTTCAAATCCAAACTGACATTTTCAACACATTTTTCAATTCATATATGCACGCAATTGTATCACGTTGGCATGTGCGATTTATTAGAAACTATGTAAACTTTTGTTTCAGTACAAAATAGAAGATGTGGTAGAAAAATCTGTCAAAATACGAATTTTGAACCAAATTTCTGAATGCTAATGAGTCGTAAATTAATAGGAAAGCCCTCCTAAGTCAGCATTTGCTTATAACATAAGATACTATTCATTTATTGGAAATTAAAAACTCTGTTCGATTACAAATCAAACGAAGAATCATGTCTGAAAATTTCATGGTTATATGTTTAATAAAGATTAACAAAATATATCAGTAAGATTTGTTATGCTGAGCATGGAGATATATGGGTGATTTTTAAAATATGTCGTGTTTTACTGTCCTTTCACATTTCCACTGAAAAGTAGTTAAGTATCATAATTTTAATTATTGCATTTTAATTAGCATGTTTTTAAGGATAATTTAGAGATATATTATTACTTATAAAAAATTTTAAAATAAGAAATGTTTTCTTTTGTAGTCAAAATGTCATTCCCATAGGTTGTCCCAACAAGCAATTTATTAGGTAAAGATTTGACTATATCCTATTTAAAACAGATAGTTATAATTTTTAATACATTTTTATTTCTTAAGATGCTACTAATTTAAAAAATATTTATTTTCATTAATTAAACTTATCTATAACTCTGAAACCGTGTCCCAAGAAAGAGTGTCATTACCATGCTTCTGACAAAAAGTTCCTCAGGATTTTTTAAAGGGCTGTACGTGCCTTTTTCTCAGAGCAAAAACACTCCTTAAAAGTCAGCGTGATACCAGGTTTAGGTGAACAGAGTAAATAGTTTTATACTTTCAATAAAACAAGCAAAGACATTGATTGTTTTGTGAGTACATTTTTGTACGTCATTACCGTACGCAATTCTAATTGATAATTAAATAAACTTTTATTTATTAATCTGCTTTTATTATATAAGAAATCAAAAATCATTGTATGGGCCTGAAGATATAATAGCTGCCATTTATACCTGAGGAGAAGTAAAAGTATTTTGCGTAATTTGTCATTACCGTATATGTCATTACCGTGCTCACTTATCTCATTAACCAAGTTAATTAAAATTAAAAAATTAGCTTGCAAATGTTAAATTAGTAAATTGGTCTCTGCTGATGCTTGTATACAGGATGGGTTCACAAAGTTTCAAGAATGGTCTGTTAACTAAACATTTATTAAACATTTTCGTACCGCGAACTAAAATTCTTCGAAATATGACCCTCGGGCATCAACACACCGCTGCCAGAGTTTTATCCATTGTTCACAGGCCCCATAGAAGTCTTTGAAAGAAAGGCTGTTAAGGGACCTCGTCGAAACTGCCTGCATCGCTGGAATCGTGTCGAATCGCTTCCCTTCCAGGTTTTTCTTGAACCGGGGGGAGAAAAAAAAGTTGCTGGGACCAAGGGTGGGGCTGTAAGGGGCTTGCAGCAGTATTTCCACGTTAAATATAGCCAAAGTTGATGGAGCACTCCAGAGAAAAACTGACCTCACTCGTCGCGTCTGCCAAGACAACGGGAATGATTGGATTGTTCCCCACGACAATGTACCCTCTTACACGTCGCCCGCCGCCAAAGTTTTGGCTATCTTTAACGTGGCAATACTGACGCAAACCACCAACAGGCCCGACCTCGCTCCCACGACTTTTTTTGTCCCCCGGAAAAAAAAAGAAAAAAAAAAGAAAAAAAAAATGAAGGGGAAGCGATTTGTCAGGATTCCAGGGATCCAGGCAGCGAGGTCCTTTAACAGCCTTGCGCGTGAAGACTTCCAGGGATCGTATGAACAATTGAAAAAACGCTGGCAGCGGTGTGTTGATGCCCAAGAGTCATATTTCGAAGAATTTTAGTTCGCGGTACAAAAATGTTTAATAAATTTTGAATTATCAGACCAGTCTTGAAACTCTGTGAACACAGCATGTATTAATGTTTTTGAGGTAAGATAATTATTTACAAAATATTAAAACTTTCTGATTATTTCTAAAAATTTGAAAATGACACATATCTATTTTGAACCACCTAAGTTATTCAATATTTAATTACCGTTAAATTGTTATACCTAACTTCAAGGTCGTAAAAAACATGTATTTTTAGGAATATGTTTCATAAAAATAAAACAAGATATTTGATTTTTCTTTGTTTTGCTTATTTTACTTTATGGGAAAGAATCCGAAATAACTAATGCAGCTAAAATATGCAAAACTATCGTAAGCTAAGTTGAATGAACATATATCCGTTGAAATTTAGCCCATATAAACCGAGAAAAGTATGTGCCGTTAATATTCGCCAACAGTAGTAACAGAAGTCTAAAAGAAACTTTAATATAGCAGAAAGTAGCAGAATCGTAATCGAAGTTGAATTAAAGAATTCCCGTTGAAATCGAGCCCATAGAACCCGAACAAAGAATGCGCCCCTGAGAGGTGCAAGGTGCTCCCCTATAAATTTAACGAATTATCTTTAACACGCGATATTTAATTTACAGATGCAATCCATCCCCTCAAAAGTTAACTACTTTGCTTTAACAGTAACCCGATTTATAATGTATGGCTGTAGTGAGTAAACGTAAGTTAATGCCAGAAAGAAGATTAATATTTAAAAAAAAATGTGGTACCAGGGGTATAAGGAAATTGTTTAATAGTTTACAAAGTAGCCGGGAGACTCTAGAACTACGCTAAAGAAAATTTCTAGAGAATCGGATCATTTTTTAAAAAGCTGCACCAAGAGCTTTAAGCAGGCTATTGATATTCAAAATTGTTCGTAATTGAAGTATAAGAAAGTTTTTGGTCGTTCATGTAGTAGCTGGAGAACCTAAGAACTTGTTAGAAAAAAAAATATATCGAATTAGACAATTTTAAGGGAGATATAATAGTGGGGTCCAAAAACGGCGAACTGATAGTTGAGAACAGGGCATTAAGATGAAAACATGTTAAAAGATCCTAGTACTTAGAGCTATAGATCTTCAATTAGGCGAAATTAAGCATAAGGTAGGAATTAATCAAAAGATTAAAATTTATAAGAAATATGCAAAAAATGGGAAGAAATGCTTAAAATGGAGGAGGGGGTGCTATATCCTCAATAAAAATTTCAGGGTGTTGGCCCGAGTAGAAGAGCCTAAAACTTAACTTTAAAGATATGCATTGAGAGAGTGACACAGTTAGGGGAGGAAAATTAATAGCACACAAAAGTTTAAGGTGACCCAGACAGGCCCCTAAGGTTTTAACTGGAATGCTAAAAAGTGGTAATAATTAAATGGAAAAAGGAACCCAAATGCGAACGTCGTATTAAAGGGGGGGGGGAGCTATTATCAGTTTAGTACACAGAAAATTCAAGTGACTCTGTATTAGGCTTCGGTGAGCCATGGTCTAAACTGGAATGTAGAAATGGAAGAATGACTAAATTGAGAAACGGCCCGCAAAACGCAGAAAATCGGATAAAACGGGTGCAAGTTATTAACAATTTAGGGCAAAAAAATTAAAGGGACCCGGCCCCTGCAAATTAAAAATCTGAGCCTGGGGAGGCATCATGTTTGGGCAATCTTCACCCTATTTTTTATACTTCTACTTGCGGTAAATTTCACTAGCCATCGCAGGCAGACGAACACACGACGAACGAAACTATTTTTTGTTAGTATAGACTATATTACTCATCAATTCAACAATTTATGTGTAAAGAAATTCTTGTTTATACCTTTTCTTTTATAAATTATATTTCCATAACTTGTTTGTACATTAAAAACTAATATTGTTACTAATATTACTAACATATTGTTTAAATTTTATTGTTTCAAATAGAATTCTTGCTTACACCGCATATAAGGTCACTGCGCTAATAAGGTCACATTTTTCAGGAACGCATGGGTGACTTTAAACGATACTGACTGTATATAATAATGAAATATTAATGGAAATTTCATGGCGATATAATTTAAACCTGTTATCTACACACCACATTAGCATTTCAAATATCAGCTTTTTGTGTTTATATTTTCAAAATTGACTTCAATTAATTTTTTGTCAGGAATGCTTAATACAGTTGTATTACTTGCTGGGATAAGTATTCAATGCAGAGCGTTTTGAATAACGTGGAGAAGTAATTGTGAAAAAAACATGTGTGATTTGTCTGTTTCAATTTGTATTAACAAATTTCACAATTTTTATAATCTCCGAGGACTTTATTACATTTATCAAAGGAAATTAATATACGTAGTTTTCAACGTATTGTATTAAGTGTGAAAAATGTATTATCTTTAAATGGACTTTTTGATTATAGGGAAGATAAATCGAACATTTTAGAAAGATGGATTATCTGTATGTCTTTAGAAAGAGTAATAAGCTCCTCCTTGAAGACATTAGCCCCACCAGTGGCGGAGAGGTTCTGCTCTCGAAGCTGGTAGACGGGAGGTGCTGGGTTCGAACCCAATCGCGCCCGTCGGCCTAACCGTTTCGGAGTTTTCGTGGTTTTCTTCGAAACCGTGGATTCCCATGCGTAAATACGGGTTAGGTTCCCTTAGAAAGACCCCCACGAAGGGCACTCCCCCCAGGGCCTATATCCCACGTGTTGATAATCGGCCGTCATAAACACAAAACCAAAACCAAAAAACCTTGAAGACATTTTAAGGGTGATATATCAGTAGGAAAATATTACTGTAGTCATAGATCATTATATATTATATTAAAGATCGATGTAATATGTTCTTATATGTATTACATAACGGAGATAAATATGATATTGATAAGATAAGCACTTTCTAGAGATAGTAATAATTAATAGTTTGCGAGAATAAAATAATAGTATTGCCACGTAAATGAATATTGTAATATGTCTAAAATTTCAGCATAATTAAATACAACTGTATTTTGTGTAACCTAACCCTAGTTTAAGTCATTGTTAAAAAAAAAAAAAAAAAAAAAAAAAAAAAAAAAAAAAAAAAAAAAAAAAAAAACGTTAGATTTGAAAAATGTTTAGAAAAATGATTTTTTTTTTTTTTTTTTTTTTTTTTTAATAATTGATACATTTTTAATAATTGATGTGAATTATAATTTTGTACACAATAAATTTTACTGAACATTTTCTTATTGGTGAAAGGGTTTTGTTGGCAATCTTAGTTGCATTATTTATATAATCTATTATCCTTATTTGGAATGGCTAAATAAATAATATAAAACATTATTTTTTTTTTGTTTATCTCTTCATATCGAACAAAATCACCAATGTACAATAGTTCAATGATTATATAAGCAGTATCCGAAAACAAATTTCTTGTTGATTTATTATTATTATTTAATTTTAGGTAATTTATCATTCTGCCCGTGGTAGTATGTAGGTGTTATTTTGATAATACATCAACAGACACGGGACAACAACAAGAAAGTTTGGATTTTTTATGAGGTCATTTTATAGATACGTATATGTAATACTTTATGATTTTCCGAGTTTAGAATTTCTGGTAAAAATCGAAACACTCTTTACAGTTTAAATAGTTAATTATTGCATGGAAGGAAAATTATAAAATAATTTACTATACTTTATAATAAATCCAAAGAAACTACGATTGCTTTTAAAATGTGTCGTTTAAAAAATATTGGTCGTAACATCGCATTATAGGCAAAATAATGTATTTCTTTCGAAATTAACCAGTTTAAATTTCACCGCAGTAAGTTATAATAATTTAATATGTATGGTAGTGGAAACTTAAAAATTCCATTACAGGATAATAATTATTCTTATAAACAAATAACAAGACTTTTAAATACCGGCTAAATAAACGGGTCTAATAGCAGATTCGATTATTTAGCAAAAATATATATATATATATATATAAGATTTGGAAATAAACTCAATTATTAAATATGAAATAATCTTTCTTTTTTATTACTTAACATAATTTTTTTTAAACTTAGATGATTGTAAGATGATTGTGGTGCAAATTGAAAACTTTACTTCTGAATAAGGACTGAAACCAAACATTTTCAATTAAACGTTGAGAGCAATTATGCTGTGAAAATACTTTACTTTTTATAATAATAGAAACATAGCACGAATTTAAAACAAAATTGTATGCCAAAAGTCAATTGTATGTGCAAAATTGTATGCCAATCGTGTCAAATGATATGTAGTTCGTAATATAACTAGTTTTATAAATGTTCAGAGTTTGATGCAAGAGCTGTTGGGTAGTTTTTGCGCTGTTATATGCGGACAGAAGGAAAGAGAGACGGACGGACCAGGCGACGACTATAGGTACTACGTATTTGCATAATTGCGACATTTCCTATACACCATATTGTAATGGAATGCTTTTGAGTATCTTATAGCGAGGCTAGATGAGTGTCAGTCGACGACTATAGGTGCTACGTATTTGCATAATTACGACATTTTCTATAGACCATATTGTAACGGAATGCTTTTGAGTTTCTTATAGCGAGGCTAGATGAGTGTCAGTCGCCGACTGTAGGTGCTAAGTATTTGCATAATTACGACATTTCCTATTGACCATATTGTAAAGGAATGCTTTTGAGTGTCTTGGTAAAAAAATTATGAACGCTACCTACTTTGTTTTCAATACCGAACATGGCTTAGTAACATATATCAATTACAGATCAATTGTATGTCAAATACAAAATTGTATGTCAATCGTGTCAAATACAAAATTGTATGTCAATCGTGTCAAATGATATGTAGTTCGTAATATAACTAGTTTTATAAATGTTCAGAGTTTGATGCAAGAGCTGTTGGGTAGGTTTTGCGCTGTTATATGCGGACAGACGGAAAGAGAGACGGACGGACCAGGCGACGACTATAGGTGCTACGTATTTGCATAATTACGACATTTCCTATAGACCATATTGTAATGGAATGCTTTTGAGTGTCTTATAGCGAGGCTAGATGAGTGTCAGTCGACGACTATAGGTGCTACGTATTTGCATAATTACGACATTTTCTATAGACCATATTGTAACGGAATGCTTTTGAGTGTCTTATAGTGAGGCTAGATGAGTGTCAGTCGCCGACTGTAGGTGCTAAGTATTTGCATAATTGCGATATTTCCTATTGACCATATTGTAAAGGAATGCTTTTGAGTGTCTTGGTAAAAAAATTATGATCGCTACGTACTTTGTTTTCAATACCGAACATGGCTTAGTAACATATATCAATTACAGATCAATTGTATGTCAATACAAAATTGTATGTCAATCGTGTCAAATGATATGTAGTTCGTAATATAACTAGTTTTATAAATGTTCAGAGTTTGATGCAAGAGCTGTTGGGTAGGTTTTGCGCTGTTATATGCGGACAGACGGAAAGAGAAACGGACGGACCAGGCGACGACTATAGGTGCTGCGTATTTGCATAATTACGACATTTCCAATAGACCATATTGTAATGGAATGCTTTTGAGTGTCTTGGTAAATAAATTATGAACGCTACCTACTTTGCTTTCAATACCGAACATGGCTTAGTAAAAACATGAATTAATAACATATATCAATTACAGATCAATCCAACTGTATTAAAGCAAGTTAAGAGTTTGGCCAGACAGACAGACAAACCGAATTCATAAACACATTTCAACTATGTTGGAAAAGGCTAAAAACGCATAATTTGGTGAAATTTCACTTTCAGCAATTTATACATTAGACGGAAGGATACTTGAATTCTTTTGTACAGCCCTGTATTTTGCCTACTATATTGGTATACAGAAGCAAAGAGAGGCGGACGAACCATACAACGACTATAGGTGCTACGTATTTTCATAATTAAGATATTTCCTATAGACCATAACGTAATGGAATACTTTTGAGTGTCTCGGTAAATAAATTATGAACGCGACCTACTTTGTTTTCAATACCGAACATGGCTCTTTGCCGGATAATGATAATTGATCTTGAGGGACTTCCCTAAAGTAACCCCCTCGTAGGAATCCTCGGCATTGGCTCATGGGTTCGGATCCTTTGTAGGATTCCGCACTCTGTGGGTCGTCGGGGTGTTCTGCGGGGGTGACGCAGAGAAGGAACCATCAGCTCTTCTAGCTCGGTGGGAGGTTCTGTCGCATCGAACGGATGTCTAACTCTTGGGTGCAGGGCTTCGTGGCGTGCGCTGGGCAGCGCGAAGTCCTTGAGCGACCGCGCACTGGCGGCGGGTGCATGGAGAGGAATCTTCTCAAAGGAGGGTTCGCTGCGTGTCAGTTTTGCGCAAGTCTGGGCCCTGAGTGGCCTATGTCGCCGGAAGAAGGATTGCAGCTTTGCTGCAAAAGCTAGTTTTTATAACGAACGTGGCTTAATAAGTCTGAATAACATATATCAATTACAGAGAAATCCAACTGTATTAAAGCAAGTTAAGAGTTCGGCAAGACACACAGAAAAACCGAATTCATAAACACTTTTCAACTATGTTGGAAAGTGCTAAAAACGCTTAATATGGTGAAATTTCGCTTTCAGCAATTTATACATTACATAATAAGGATACGTGAATACTTTTGTGCAGCCCTGTATTTTACCTACTATATTTGTATACATTCCTGTACTTAGCTAAAATTTAATTAAGACTAAAACTAGTTTAAATCTACTGAAATGACCTTCCAGATAATATAATACATAGACGGCCATGTACCCAATTTTGTGAAAGACTCTGTATATCATTTTATGTATAGTCACAAAGATATCTTAGTATATTAATGTAGTTCAGCGCAAAAATGCATAGCTCATTCAAAAACCGTTGTAAGCTATTTTCGTTCTTACAGAGTAACCGTTACATATTCATTTATTTAGAACTGTATATGATCTGAAACATTTATACACACAATGTAATATGCAAACAATTAGTTAAACTTAAAAACTCATATCACAACGATAAATGCATTTTCAGAAATCATCGCTAATATACAGTACATCAGATACAGTATAGTCTCCGAAATCTGTTGTATGTCCCTGTAAATACTATGTACTGCATATTATGCAGGGAGTAACTCGAAGTAAGCATCAGCAACGTATATCAATTTCCTTATATGTGAAATAGTTTAACATAATAAAGTACGCCGCAAATAATGTTTCCCCCTATACCACACTGTAAAAAAAAATGGTAACTTTCCATGTAAAATCCAGGAACGTTTCGCCTTTTATCAGGTTTTCAGAATAATTTAGCTCTTTCCTGTGAAATTCTGGTTTTCTTATCTGAAACGTTCCTGAACAAAAGTTGGAAACAGCAAAACGCTGCGGCCGCCATTTATTATTTTTTTTTTCCTATAATCCGTTCCTCGCGCGCGAGTGTCGAAAACGAATTCCTTAAATGAATGTAAAAAAATCAATATGGAATGCAAATAAATCAATAGACGACATAATCCTTTACGTCTCTATTGTCAAGATAATTCAGATGAAAATACAATACCTCTGTGACATCACTAAGAGATTATCTCTCGTACTTGTCTGTGAAATCTTTAACGAGCAGACTGTGTAAAAAAAAATACACCTATTATTTGGATCTGCATTAACCAGGGGACAATCAAATATGATTCTCACCTATTTTGATTAATTTAAAATATGTTTTAGAGTTCTTATCTCTAATTATTCTTGTGAAAGGATTTCTTCAAATGGGCCTTAGATTTTCAGAAATTAGATGCCGAGTTTTAGCATACGTTTCAAATACCCATTAGTTTGCAGCTCTCAATGTGTCTTTCGTGGTGTAAACGCAGAAAGCTTGCACGCCACCCGTACGGCCCGGGTTCGATGCTACCTCTTGACTTTTTTTTTTCTTTTTTAATTAATTTTATATTTTAACACTTTATTACAATTTGATTTAAATTTGACATATATTTGACACTTTGAATTGCTGCAAATTTGAATTTTTTTTTTTTTTTCGGAAAAAATATACAATTACGTTTAGGTTTTTTTTTTCATGAAAATTTATATGTATTTTATCTAACTTGTAAACTAACATAATCACTGACGAAAATCCAAAATATTTTATGTCTAGATTTTTTTTCTAATTATTATTTACATTTATATATTTTAAGCTAAGTTCAGAAACAATATATCACATATATATTTACTTTATTGAATTTTAACTGAAAATTTATTTTTTCGTGTAAATTATAAATAATAATTTTGATGTCAATTTCAAAATATTTTTTCATTCTAACAAATAATGATAATAAAGCGAAAATTGTCAACTGGAAATGTAAAAATCGTCTGCGGATCCCGCATGCTGTGAAATGTCAGTAATGTCATAATGAAGGGAACGAACATCCAGAGTGAATTATGTCAGCCAGGTATCGGTCCGGATAGCCTAACAGGTAAGGCATTGGCACGGCACGCCAAGTATCCAGGTTCGATCCCTGGTCTGGACATTTTTCGCTCTTGTGCTACTCCAGCCTTGAATATGTCAGTAATGTTTTGCTGTCAACAGAAATATTCCTGGTATTTCGCAGGAAACTTACTGGCATTTCTGTAGAAAGTTTTTAACATATACAGTAAAGTACCAGTCATTTTCAAGAAATGTTTCTTGGAAATAATGGGCAACTCAGCTGCCCATTTTTTCCCAGGAACGTTGCGGAATTTTTTTTACAGTGCATTATGTAACGGGATTTATTTTTGTCGCCCTTAAATTGAGTAATAAATATTCTTTCAGCGTATATTCTACAGAATGTATATTTTAGTGCACTTCATAAATGAATATCAATTTCATTATGTTCGCAAGAGTGTAACGTCATTGAAATACACATGAAACAATTTTCTCGATTGGCCGTAATGTAACTGAACAACTGTCCTTGTAATTGAATGATATATCCAATTTTCTTAAAATTCGAAATGTTTCGACACAATTCTACAACGAATATATATTTAAAGTTCCAAACCCTTAGGTAAGCTAGTTTTTGCGCTGTTGCAAACGTACGGACGGACAGACAGACGGACCAGCGAAGACTATACATGCTATATAATTACCTATAATATAGGTATTTATATAATTACGTACGCACCTAAAAAGGGGTTATTTGTTTCTTAATTTTGATTTTTTTTAAAATTACTATCTTAAATTTATACTGCTTATTTAAAATAAAGTTTTTAGATTATTTTTTAAAGAAAATATGTAAAAAGTTAAGAAATAAAAGCTTATCTGTTTATATATATATATACTTTCATAATGTGTTTTCTTTTCTGACAACAAATAAAGTATCGTCCCCCCAAAATAACGTATAAGACAGCCGTAAAAGAAAGCAGATGTATCATTGTCGAGTTAAATACTGGTAATCTATACTGAAATTTTTTTCTTCTAAGTACCGCACATTTTCAATTTTTGCGCCGATGTTTAGAAAAAAAAGCACTTTTAAATGCAATTTACTGGAAAACTACATCTCAGTTTATTTTTCAGATATTAGTTTTTTCATTTATTATAACGCCATTTCTGTAATTGTGGTAACTTAAGTACTCCAATGGAAAATAGCAGATTACTATATCTGTTTGTTGCCTTATTCTCATAAAAACTGAATTTTTTTTATTATTATTATTTTTATAATACGTGTTATTTAAAAAAATATATTTGAATGATTTCTGATAAAACATGGAGCTATCACAAACTATATTTAATTTTAATACCTATATTAAACCCCATTATTCCTCCAAATAAATGAAGGCATATGAATCATTATATAACATTTTTCTTGTTGAGTTTCTTGAACGACGGCATAGCTTTTTGCTGGTTAATGCATTATTCAGCAATAGTGAAATCCTATGCATACTTTTATGTAGGTGTTGTTTAAGACAGGATCGTAAATGAGGAATTTTTCAGCAGATGCGAATGGCGTCCTTTTATATAAAACAAAAGCGCGCACTTTATGTCCTAAAACTTAAATGTGTTTCCTACTTTCTATTTTTATGTAATCAGTCTATTCCAAAATTCGACCGACAAATTAAGAGAGTTGATAGAAGAAATTCACGAGGATGAAAAACTTACTATAGAACATGGTATCGCAAACTACATATTTATTACAAATACAGGGTCTCCCATCCCAACTGAACTCACGTTGACAGTGATAATTTTGAAAATTCAAAACATTGCAATGAAAATGGAACGTTATGTACCTTATTTTGTGTGAAATGTATTAACATCATGAAAGGTTCTGCACTGTAAAAAAGAAAAAAAAAAGAAAAAAAAAACTACGATGTTATTAAGAATTTTCTAGTAAACTGGGATTGCTAGAACTTTTTATGTATCTGCAACCCGGGTTACAGATAAAATTTTAGTAAGATTATTGTAATTTTAGTCGATTCTTTTGTATTGCTACAGATTTCTGTAGCGTTACAAAAAATAGTTTTGTAGATTTACACTTTTTCTTTTTTTTTGTACAGTGTAGAGATAAAATTTATTAAGCATACAGATTTACGTAAATTTACATTTCTAGAGTTACAGACTTTTTTTTTTTACAGTGTGGAAAACAGGATTCTCAAGCAATCGACGATACCGTATGAACTGGCAATCGCTGTCCAAAATGTGGAGCGTATAGTTCATACAGCTGGTGGGTATAATGGAAATTTCTACCCTTTTTTCGCTATTATCACATTTAAAAAAAAGGTGAGAATGTCTGTTAAAAGTGTTATTATAATATACTTTAGTTTTATGAAACTTTTTTCTATTAACACAAATTGTATTACTTCAGAATACCCTGCACTTTTGATTAAATACTTGGTTAGCGAGCGCATGTTATACGATAATTTCTCATCCTCTTGATGTCTTCTATCACTTCGCTTAATTTGTCAGTCGCATTTTTTAGCACTCTGTATATATTTTATTTATTTTCATCGGTTTCAACACTAAATTCTGAAAAAGAAGAATTCCTGTTTCTAGTTTTCCACATTTTAGTGTTCAAAATATTTCCTTCTTGCAGATTCACAGCAAATTCGCATAGTGTAGCGAAAATGATTACGGACATAGTTCATTCCATTAAAGTTGTAACTCGTACATAGTTAAATAATATTGCATATTTCTCATCTGCGTCAGGCTAAAGGTAAAAGGCCCTAAAGCCGAATTATTAATTTATAATAACATTGTAAAAATATTAATACCGTATTGTCATCGGTAACACACATGTGTACATAATTTTTTCAAAAATAATTCTAGCATATAGGGAAGTTAGGCTAAGTCGTTACAATAAATAAAAGATTGTAATATTGATATATTTTTTTGAATAAAATTGCTTAAATCTGAATACTTTATTAGAAAACATTATACAAAAATAATAAAAAAAAAAAAACCCCGCTATTTAGAAAACGAAACATTTATCTGAAATGTATTGATCAAAGAAAATAAATGCAACTTCTTTTCAAACAAACATGTATAGTTGAATTACATTTTTTCATTCTGTCAACATCTACCGAAGTATTATTTTGCCATAAACGTGACAGAAAATATTACGATTTCTGTGTGCTGATTACAAAATAAATATTTCTTTTTCCTGAAAAACAAGAATTATTTAGCATCAATCAAAAGAAATATATATATATATATATATATATTATTTTCCACCACTATAAAAATGTAGTATTTCACATTTTGAACGCAACTGACGAGTAAATAACCCTATATATATATATATAATCCTAATGAAATGAATTATATGAAACGGATATATGAAGCGGCTGAAATGAAACTAATTTATGTAACGATTATTTGATACAACTGATTAAACAGCTGATTATGTTTCACGGCGATTTCTCCTAAAATATGGAATACTTTGCGATGAAATTAACACCAAAAATCAGTATTGATCCGCAAATCTCAAAACTTGTATTATAATTTTTAAATTCGAATTAGTTTTCGAAATATTATTTTTTTTTCTAATTTTAAATACATATTTCTAATAATAGCAATCAAATTTTAATCATAACAGATATTTTCTTTTCATATTTCAGAAAAGGTTATTATTTTAAACTAATTTGGCGACCAGTTTGGCCTCCCTTAAATGCATGCTAAGAAATGTATCATGCTACTTTTATTCATAATTCAATTTACTTGAACAACCTTTCGCCAAATCGAAATATTCTGATAGAGAAATCAATTCTGACGGTATTTTTATGTTAGCGAGACGCAGGTGATAATTCTCTAAACATTTTTTTCCGTCGCATTTTTTCATATTTCATTAAATTCACTTAAAATATAATCCCTTCATTCATTTTATTTAAAATACGCATTTTTTATATTTCATTAAATTCATTTAAAATATAATCATTTCATTAATTTTATTTAAAATAAACAACTTTAAAATTGATGGCTTTCGTTTCTTTCTTAAAAAAAAAAAAAAAAAAATAGGCACACATGTTATCTACGCACCGAGGAACCTAACTGCCGCCAAAATACCATTATTGTGATTGACATGTTAACCCGGCTATTGGTTGTTTATTTAATAATAAATGTTTATATACTTTTATTTCTTTTATAAAAATATATACGTTATTTTGTTCTATAGTTATTAATTATTATTTTTATATTTCCTTTAGAAAATAATAGAAAATGATTAAAAAATATGGTACTACTTAGTTATCCCGTCGACCAATTTCGCCAAATTATATAAATTGCCAAACCACTCGCCAATTTATACAAATTGACATAATTTTAATTTTAAATAACGAAAGAACAAATAAATTAGTATAACATTAATAAATATAAAAATAAAACGTCGAAATAAAAATCACTTGATGACGTAAACACGTGTAACTTGTTTAAAGTGAAGTGAACGTGATGTTTACGATCAACCATTATTGGCATTTAATCTTATAGTTTGGCGATAGATTTTTGGTCGACGGGATAACTAAGTAATACCTAAAATGCATATGTAACTGGTATTTGAAAACGAGATTTTTGCCAAATCTTCGAAAAAAAAAAAATCACGCCGAACCTGCGGTGCGTCTATGACATCCAGCCAAATATTACCACTCGGAAAAGAAAATGCAAACTGGCGAGTTGAAAAAAAAAAAGCTATTGGCGAGGTTTGCATCCGGCTAGCGTTACAGTACCAAAAAGTCTTTGAGACCATGGCAACTTTTATGTAGTTTTATTTGAAAAAAAAATGATTTTTTAATCAAAATGGAAAACTTACGGCCCCATATTGGAGCGATTATTTTCTGACGCCACTGCCATATAAGGAACGGGAACTTAACTGGCGCCAAAGTATTGTTTTTTCCTTGATATGGTAAGCCGGATGTTGCTGTTTATGCTGTTGATGAGTTCCCCAAATTTGCGCCGGAAAAAAATCTCGCCAATATACGGAATGACATCTGTGCCAAACTTTCCTATGAAAGGCGAGGGTACCGAATTTGTGCCTGTCTAACCTGTCTGCCACCTGTGCCTGTCTAACATTAAAGTACCAAAATGCCACTTAGAGTATAAAAAGCGGAGTGGTGTGCCCGGAACTGTTACCCGGATAGTCACATGACTTAGGCTATTGTTAAATGGATTGTTTTAAAATATCGGGAGACAAAGACTCTGTATACTTAATTCATTTAATTTTAGCTTCTTTTCAGATGTTTAACTGATCATCTTTAATCGAAAACGAAAACAACAATTGAATGTCATAAAAGCAACTGATTCGCACTTAAATTTTTGCAATCAAAGGCAATTGCATTGAAACCCGTTTACAGGGAGATCTGCAGAGATTTTTTCAGTGTAATTGAATCAATTCTAATATTTTTAAAACCCATCAGATTAGCGTATTCTTAGATTCTGCGGTATGTGAACGGGGGTTGGCGAGAATAACTTGAGGGGGCAGAGCCCCCTAGTTAAATATGTTAAATATGCCTTTGACGATTTGTTAAATATGCATTGGCTAGTTAAATATGCATTTCATGTGAAAATGTGCAATTCAGGATGGCTTAACGCTTAAATACGCGATTTTTAGGGTTCCGCACTTAAAAGGTAAAAACTGAACCGTTATAAGATCACTCCTGTGTGTGTCTGTCACAGGCCTTTTACTCGTAAACTATGCAACGTGGAAATTTCAAATTCGGGGAAGTAATATAGATTATTGACCCACATATTTACAGATTAATAAATATTCATACACATATTTAGGAAAAATGTTGAGGGACTAATTAAGTTACTTGGAGAAAAAATCTTTTCTTTGTGTATCGTGTGGTGTATCGTGTGAAAGTTTTCGTAACGGTGGAATCAAAAATGTATTTCATTTAATTTTAGGTATTATATTGGGTATTATGGTGGAAAATGTGTGTATCGTCCCTTGCCGTCCTTTGGGCGATCAGTAATTTCAGACCGTACATTTTTGGAAAACCCTTTACTGTAGTGACGGACCACCATTCTTTATGCTGGCTGGCTAATGTTAAAGATCCATCTGGAAGACTTGCACGTTGGGCTCTGAGGTTACAGGAGTACGACATCAACGTCATCTATAAGAGTGATCGAAAACATTCCGACGCTGACTCACTGTCAAGAAAACCCCTTGCCGAGACAGCAGTCGACGACAATGGAGAAATCCCCTTCTTTGCTGTCATAGCAGACTACGGAAAAGAGCAGCTAAAAGATAAGCAGTTGAAATCCATAATTAAAACTACCCAAAAAGCCGACGGATGCCGAGGATACCAAATGAGAAGCGGGGTACTCTATAAAAGAAATTATGACCCTATGGGACAGCAATGGCTCTTGGTAGTCCCAAAACAACTCCGTCGCGATATACTAACGAATCTTCATGATGCTCCAACTGCCGGTCATCTCGGATTCGCCAAAACGTATGATCGGGTAAGGAGGAAGTATTATTGGCCAGGGCTATATGGCAGCATACGCCGTTATGTGACACACTGTCGAGAGTGCCAAAGACGGAAATCTCCACCTGGACTTCCACCTGGACAACTTCATCCAATAAAGCCCCCTGACGCACCATTCGCTAAAATCAGAATAGATATACTTGGACGCTTCCTAATTACTCGGAACGGGAACCGATGGATTATTGTATGCACGGATTACCTGACGAGATTCACAATTACAAAGGCATTACCAACTGCTGAGGATACTGAAATTGCCCAATTTATAGTTGAAGAAATCATACTAAAGCACGGTGCTCCCAAAGAGATGATAAGTGATCGAGGACGTTCCTTCCTATCGAATATTGTGAAAGACATTAATCAACTATGCCAAACATTTCATCTTCTAACGACAGCCTATCATCCACAAACCAATGGACTGACTGAAAGATTTAACAAAACATTTGCCGACATGCTCTCTATGTATGTTGACGTTGAGTGAAGAAATTGGGATACAGTCTTGCCTTTTGTGACTTTCGCTTACAATTCAGCAAAACAAGATACCATCGGGTTCAGTCCTTTCTTTCTTGTACACGGTAGAGATATACAGACTCCTCTGGATGTGATCTTTCCTCACTTCGCAGAACCCTATAACGAAAATTATGCATAACATCTAGTCACCAGGGCAGAGGAAGCTAGACAGCTGGCTAGACTTCACATCCTCGAGTCTCAAGCAAGTGACAAACGAAGATATGACGAAAGACATCGACCAATCAGCTATAATATCGGAGACTTAGTCTGGGTTTTTACTCCCATACGAAAAGTTGGGCTTTCGGAAAAACTTCTAAGGCGTTATTTCGGACCGTACCGAATCACACGACGACTATCTGATGTATCATACGAAGTAGAGAGCATGGAAGAGGATAAAAGGCGACGAAGTTTAAAGGACGTAGTCCATATTCTGAGGCTGAAACCCTATTTTGATCCAAAAGAACAAATAGCAGATGAAGAAACGCACAGGAATTCTAGGGTACCTGTCACGAGAAGCCAGACTAGATTGCAGCGGGACGCTGCTTCCTCCTAAGGAAGGGGAACTGTAACGAAACTAGCATTATGTACTCGGGAGAGCCTTCTGGTTGATCAAGGCCCACCTCACTAAATATAGCGATAATGGAATTATCTGTTGTGTGAACCTATGGCCCCGAGGTAAAGCGCCGGACTACAGACCAGCAGGTAGTGAGGTGGATCCCCTTTGAAGGCAAGTGTCCTAAAATTCGTTTTGGTTTAAAGATTGCTTTGTGTTTATTTCTAGTTCCTTCGGAAATATGATAATTGTAATTATGTTAATCGTTATTTATTTTCTAGAACTTTCCAAGCTTAGAATGTTCCATTCGAGAAAGCACCCCTCGAGTGTATTTTAATCTGGTGTAACCTTGAGTTGGAGGAATAAAGCTTTGAGTTGGTTCATGCTTGTTGTATTCACTCGTTTTCAGTTAACACCTACGCGACAATATGTCCCCCCCATCTTATTCTGAATCTATAGAAACTAAAATTATGAAAAAATTAGAGGTAGTAGACATTAATTTAAACGTTGTAGGAAAATTATAGGGATTACCCTAGGTCACATAGTTTTTGAGAAAATCGCATTTTTCCGTTACACACAAATTTCGATTTAAGGGCTTCAGCAAAAGTGTTGAGCAGAGCTGGAGGTACCTATCGTAGTAGAAATATAAAAGCATTGTTGGTCATGAATTTCGGAAAAAATCGTCGGTAATTAGCCGAGATATTAACCCTTAAAGACACGGACGGTTTGGACATACATAATGACAAGACGGCGTACTCTATGCTCCATCGGCTTTTAAAGCTTAGGTAACAAATTTTAAAGATATATTTATGTAATGTAATGCCCAACAGCGGTATAAAAGCAATAAACGTCAAATTGTTAAAAACAGATTAATTTAATGAGAATTAATCGCATAAATACTATGGGTTTCGCGACTACTTTACATTGAGTGGGTTTTGGGGGGGTACAATTGAGAGTACATTAGTTTACTCTCAATACACCTACTATGTCTTTAAAGGTTAACTAAAAACCTATATGGAATAACAAATATACAGAATACCTATCTGTGCTATTATTTTGGTTCCTTTGAACTTTCCTGATATATCCATTTATACTTTTCTAGTATACAGAGTGCAAAGGATAGGGTGCAGGGTGTTCTTTAACCTGAAAATACTTCTGAAAGGAGAGAGCTACAGCTATGCAAGTGAGATAACGGTATAATAAAGCGACTACGCTTGATTTAATGAAAACGACAGCAGCGCCCCTTAGTGGTGTAATTTAGAACACAGCCATTGCAAATCAAAAAGGAAAAGAGATAGTACAAGTTTTCCAGTTAGAAAGTTTTAATGCATCAATTAATTGGTAGAAAACGACATTTGGTTTACATGGATAAGATAAATCTTTGCCCGTTTACCCAAAAATGTCCGAAATCGATGCACTCCATTTTGTGTAAACGTTTGAATGGAATAGTCAGAAGTATGAAGAAATACGCACAATTTATGCTATAAATACGTACTTATCTCAATACCTTTTTATAACATCACGCAAAAAAGACAAATTGCCTCACAGTGTTAAAAATTTAATATTCAGTATGTTCGAAAAGTTCGCCATTGCTCACGATACACGTTTGTATTCGTGAGAGTAATTCTGCATGCACATTTCTCAGCATGGAACGTCTATTGCAAGCCTCTTCAATACGACGACATAGATTTAACCATTTCAATAGCGGTGGCTAGACGGTCTAGCCACCTAATTTTAATACCAAAACTGACAAGTGGCACCAACAATATTTTAATAAAATTTTGCTATTGTAATGAAAGTGCAAATTAGAGGGGTTTTGTTTTCTGAGCAATTCGTTTGAATATCCTCGTGTCAGTCAATTATTTTATCAGTTTACGAACTGAATTCTTCTGGCTCTGGAAGGGTTATTCTAAAATTTTAAATGCATTGGAAATTAAATCTTTAGGGACATTACAGCACAGTATGCGTCACAGTCTGCAATTGTGCGTTGCTACATTTCCGGAATTTCAATAGTCAAAGTAGAATCGTCGCTCATCAATTTCGTGAATTGTTGGGTATGCAGGCGACGATTTATCTTATCCGTGTGAACCAAATGTCGTTTCGTACTAATTAATTGATGCTCTTAAACTTTCTAATTGGAAAATTTGGTCTACCTCTTTTCGCTTTCGATTTGCAATGGCTATCTTCCAAATTTCCCCACGAGGAATGCTGCTTTCGTTTGCATTAGGTCGGGCGTAGTCGCTTTACTGTACCGTTATCTCACTTGTATAGCTGTAGCTCTCTCCGTTCGCAAGTATTTTCAGGTTAAAAGGACTTTCCTTTGCACTCAGCATACTATATAAGCTATACCCAACCCTATGTTGTATAGTTTTTACAAAGTCTTAGTATTCTTTTAGCAACGGTATTTTTTTAATAATACACTTACTAATTCATATATTATTGTACGGAACCCTGTGTTCGCGAGTAATACTCGCACTTGAACGTTTATTTATTTTGTTTCCAGAAAAATTGTATACGATTCTTTGAAAGATTTATTACACAGGACAAATAATGAAAACAAATCAGAGATACATTTTATATATAATCCGATTCTTTTGTTCCACATCTGCAATATAAGTGAAAACTACTGTCGTGTGGTGTTTTACGCTGAAATATTGCAAATTAGTACATATTTTAATAAGTATGCCCCCAGATACCTTATTTTACTTAAGTATTTATTTTATAAAACTTAACTTTTAACCCTTTAATTCCCATTATATAATCCGTTCTAGAATTTATGTAATTCAGAGAATATGACTTTACACCAGAACGTTTCAACGGTTAATTTTAATTTATTTAAATACGGAATGTATTTTATTAATTAAAACAAATATTGCTATTTTAATTTTCCGGTGTGAATTATGCATATACGAATAAAAAAAAAGTTAAATTCAAAACTGTGTTGTTTGCATATATGCAAAGCTGCGCACTAAAGGTTTAAATTGTATTGATACAAATATTATTATCTGCGAATGGGGACTAAATAAGGATATATCTAATAAAAGCCGCTGGTAAGGATTGAAATCTACTATAATGTTCTGCATTAGAATTGGAATTGAGAATTTTCATTATAATATTAACCCGTTCAGGACCGGCATCTTTTACAAGAATTTTATTCGTTGGTACCACTTTTTTTTTTAAATTATTTGTCTTCAGTGTATAAATCAGGATAATGTCGTAGTTAAATAAAATCAGTTTTAGTTTTCTTTTTTACTAGTATCAAACTCAAGTATTTTAAGCACTTTTTGTGGATGCATGTATGATCCCATGGTCCCGAATGGGTTAAAGGAGCGAGCGATTCCACCGTTACGTGTGGGATAATTCGACTAAATTTCTATGAAGACTTTTACAATTTTGAAAATCAATTATTTTATTTATTTATTTATTTTTTTAATTTCTGTATTCAGTGTAAGTTTATTTTTATATGATATTATAAGCAAGAAAAAAAATCTCGTTTTTAAATGAAAAAAAATAAATTACATTAGAGCTGTCACGTGCAAAACACAATATTGGACCCGACATTTCAAATGCTTTACTTCTAACAAGAAATCCTGTGATTCTGCTGTGTTTATACAGGTGTACTTTTTTTTACTAAATTCTCAAACACCTTACAAACAATTTATTGCACTACTTGTTTGAAAAAGCAAAATTTAGTATAAGTAATATTTTTTCTAATAAATAACACGAGCAGGATATTCTTATCACGTGTGTGGCAAAGTGCGATATCCTAATTTTAGGAAAAAAGACATAAATTATTTATTATTTGAAAAAGTGAATTTAACATTCATTTGAGAAAGTTTATACATTAATGGTGAAGAAACAGTTATAAAATACAAAAAACATACTTTTTTAAAATAAAATTTACAAGAATATATATTTTATGAAAAAAACCAACAAAATAATAAAAGCAAAGCATTAACCACAAAACAAGTTTTATTGTTTTGTTTCAGAAGTTTGAATGCATCGTTCAAATGCACGATTTCCATTTATAGGAGCAGACACTATTTTAGCAACAATAGTCGCATTGACGTGTCAATACGATATCTGATGAAAAACTGTTTAATTATCTTTTACTATTTCTTCAAGTTTTTCTTCAAAATTGTGTTTTCAGGTGCTTTTCACCAGGATATGAGATGACAGACCGATTTCGTTTTAATATCGAATCTAGCTTTAACTAATTCTGGAATTTCAGACTGGAACTGGATTAGGTGATTGTTTGTGCTGTCGCCTCCCAGTCTAATAGCATGTTGACAGATAGATAAACGCTCTTATAATAAGCAGACAGAAATCACAGACATTTAGATCTACTAAAATGATATATATTTAGAGTTTTGAGATATAATTTATTACAGTATTACTGCATCTTTTTGTGTATATGCATCTTTTATTCAAGGAAATTAAAGAATATGATAAAAATAACGTAAAGATTAAAATAAAATTTTTATTTTCAAACATTAACTTTAAATAATCTTTTAAAGAAAAACGACTTATACGCTTAAAATAATTTATTTTAATCTATTAAAATCAACATTTATTTTGTCAAATTCTTTAATGAATATCAACATTTGAATTGACCCTAGTAATTTTATACATATTTTGCTCTGATCGCTCCTATATCTGTAATCCTGAGTATTGAATATCTTTATGAACTGATTTAGATAAATTCCGTCTTATTTGAAGATTATTAGCTTAAGTTTGAGCAGGTATTAATTAAAATGATCCGCTTAGTTGATATGTGAATCTTATTTCACATATATCTAATTTTACAGCGAATAGGAATTTGATATAAGTCATTTATTACAAATCTACTGTATGTTGTTCGCAAACAGTTAAACACACTTGTAAAAATAGTAAAAGAAATCAATAAGAATGCTAGCGTTATAAAATTATGTACATTTATAATATTGATCTGCAATTTGTTACTATCAATTTTATTATATTACGATTCATTTGCTCGTAATTCGAATAACTGTCCGAATTTTCTGAATGATTAATTAAAAATAATTAAATTTAGATTAAATTCAGAATGTTATTAAAAAAAGTATTTGAGAAAAGCACACTGAAATCGCATTTTTGTATTGATTTATTTCTATTTCAGAGATTTTGAAATAGATTTTTCGGTTGTAATAAATACATTCGAAACAAATAGAGAAGTAAAAAATCACCAAAATAAACACATACGTAATTAAAAATTTTACATTACATCATACTTTTCATTTACAGAGGCAATGCATTTAAATATTTCGGATAATTTAAAAAATAATTCTGTTTCAGCAACATATTTTAGTAAAGTACTTAAGCACACGTTCTTCTAGGGTTCAAGTACATACCTGATAATCACTTTGATTAAAAATACAATTAATGTATTTTCAAATGGGTTAAGACGAAAAAGCATTTTTATCGGAGAAATATGAACTATGTGTTCAAAGAAACATTTGAAATTTGTTAAAATTTTAATCACTTGATAGCGATGATGGAAAAAAGTACCCCAAAGATTTCACTATTTATACAAACATTGTATATTCTGATCATTTCAGTGTTTAATCACAGAGTTACACTAATATCTCATATACTTGTGTTTCAGTTATTTATGCTTTCGCGAAGTTTATATATTGTTATCAAACGTTAGCTTGAAATAAATGCTGACCTATTTACATTGTTTCATATGTAAAGGTGTTAATCTTGCGAAATGGGTTAATCAATTTAAACGTTGAAAAAAAAAAAAAAAAACATGCTTGGAAATTACTTTAAAAACTATTGAGAAAGCAGCAAATTGAGATAGAGTTCTTAACAAAATTGCGTCTAGCAGTAATTTTTCCCTATTCGACGGTGTAATAATTCAAATCGTGAGATGTTTAGAAGTTTAAAACATTGCAATAAAATCTTAATTTATTAGTGAAACGTCACATCTTCCAATATGTTGTCAGCGTTAATCACAGACATGCTTGTTTATTATAATATGGGCGCATAAAAACAGAATTACAAGTCTCTTTTAGCAGTCATTATAAAGAAACGAACTCCCACATATCGCTCACCCACAAGGAAAATGAATAATAATTAAAAAAGTGTCATAGGTGTAGTTATCCGGTAAATCACTAGATTGTGCTTAATGTTACTTTGCCAGCAAAGAAAGAAATCAAATTGTGTAGGGTGATAAATTTGCTCAATACAAACTATTCCTTCTAATTTTTTATGGTTAAGAGATTCACACTTTTATGTATGTTCTACGTGTTCAGAACTATGTGTTATAACTAGAGAAAGAAATGTGCATTTCTCTTTCTCTTCCCTGTGAAGTGTAGTATTTCTGAACTGTATCACATTTCTTGCTTGTGAGAGACATTTCCTTTTGAATTTCGATTAAATTTAAAATTAACCAATTACTTTTTTTAGCTAATATATTTTACTATTATGTTATAAATCTTAGCCCTTTGGACTCCGTCGTCTCTTACACAAATTTTATCCATTCGGCACCACTTTTTTAAAAGAAGTTTCCTTCAAGTACACAATTTCAAAAATGCTCTGATTAAATAAGGTAAATTTTATTTTCCTTTAATACTGGAGCCAAAAACAAATTTTGCAAAAAAAGATTATGTCTCGGCAGCGGAGACAACGGAGTGCTAAGGGTTAAAACTTCAAAAGAATACGCATACATACGCAATGAATCTATAGTAAAGTACTTATGGTATCACTGTAATTAAAAAAAAAACAATATGAATTGCTTAAATTTACAAAAAAAAAAAAAAATAAATAGCGAATATAAAAAAAACTGTATATTTCCTCAAGCTGAATTGAATATTTTTGTGTTTACTTCAAATAATCTAAAAATATAGTTAAAAACGACAATTTTGTCTCTAAATATCTAAACATTTATCACATAAATTTGACGCAATTAAAATAACAATACGTTTACGCTGGCTGACTTTTATTCTCCTAGTCTATAAAAAGTTTCATTCTTGCAGTCGCCAGTTGAATTACATTTTGAAAGGTTCAACATCGTAAAATAAAATGCATTTCATTACTGTTTCTTTGTTGTATTGTGAAGACAGTGACTTTTGCATTAAATGCCTTGACAGTCACTTTGTTCCACTTTGTTCAAATGTCGTGAAAAGAATTGGAATGAAAAGGAAATTTCTAAGCTTTGAACTTTATGTTCATACAGGGAAAAAGTATTTTATATTTTGGTATTTTATACACAATACATTTTTAAATAAATGTTACTCTAAACATTAATCATAATGTTTAAACGTTTTAAAAAAGATATATTGATTAGTAAAAGTTTTATAAAACTAAAATCAATAAATTGTATTTTTTTTTTTCAAAAAACTATTATAGTTGGGAGAGTTCAAGTCATTTAATTGTAATTTATCCTTTTCCCAAGAGATGTATTTTCCCGCGAAAATTTTGGTAGTTTCACGGCACTTGTCATATTTTTGTAAGTTTGCTATTCTTCCCAAATTACATTCAAACCATTGAGGAAAAAAAAATTCCTATTTTGATACGTTTTTCTCAGATATATTCCTCAGGCAAGGGGTGAATTAAATAAATATTTTGATCATGGGAAACGTGTGATATATTGAAACAATTTCCTCCAAATTGTTTTATAAATATCATTTTTGAAGTTCGTTAATCAATATGTACCTCTTATAGTTCACTTACATGGATATGCAACATTTTTGAGAACATTCATTCAATGTTATTGTATTGAAGCTCGTTTACGCCTCGGGAATATATTACACGCTATGTGCGATTTTTAGACTGTAAATTAAAAATATGTTTAAGAGTTTCAAAATAATTGCATTTTATCTGTTCAATTGCATTTGTTAAGTCATGTTCCAAATTTCCTTGGAATCATTCATTCTCCTGAAAGTATCGAGCTTCATAAATAATAATTATAGTTAAGACGGAATTTTGTATTAGATTTTAGTCGTTATTTTTTTATATTATGACTTATCATTTTTTTTTTAAATTTTTGTTTAAAAAATAAATGTATATATTCACGAAAATAAAATTAACAACCTTTATTGTAGAAACAAGAAATATTTAGGAATGCTTTGCAACTGTCAAAAAGCAAAAACATCGCAAACGAAGACATGTTTACAAATCTATTTTTCTTTATATCAAACCGTGTGAATGCATTATTTCACCATTATCAAGAAAGAAAATGTTATACGTTTTCGGTCTGATGACAAAATAATAATTTTATTTTTCCTTCAATTGAAAATGAATTACGATCAATCAACGCCAGAAGAAGACACATTTTATTAGAACGAACATATGGAAAGAACTGCCGAACTAAATGTGCAAATACATTAAATATAATTTTAAATATACATTTATATTTAAAGGAAAAAGAAGTTATTAAAGAATAAAACAAGAAAAAGAAAAAAGAAGTTATTAAAGAATAAAACAAGAAATAGGAAAAAAGAAGTTATTTAATAATAAAACAAGAAATTTGTTCATGAAATGTAAATATATATAATACAAACGACCGAAACTTTTGCAATAATAATTTGCTTATTATTACTTTTTTTATTACTTGCTTCATATTAATAATATATTTATTAGCTTCTATATAAAGAGCAGGCAAAAAACGTATTACAGCCTCTGCTTTTATGAATGTTTTGTTTGTCATTTTATATTGCGCAAGTTTCGGGAGATTTTATTAGAAAATGAAGTTGGACATGGATGAATTTTGTTTCAGAAAATTTCGAAGTATTGCATAATATTTTTTAAAACAGAAAATGTGTTTATGTGGTATTAAAATTTATATTTTTCCAATTTATTCACATCATAAGAATAAGAAACATTTACGCTAAAATATAAATTTGCGGGCTGTTCAGAAGTTAAAACTGCGATTACCCAACGTTTTTTATAATGGGATTTTTTAATTAAGAAAAACAGATTTTCCTGACATAATTACTCAAGTAACACTTTTGGTAATGTTCTTTATTCCTAACAGATTTATGCTCAGAGACACGTCCATGAATAAATTTTCTAAGAGTTCCTATTTTTGTGTTTATAGATTTAATAAAGACAAAATTAAATTAAAGAAAATTAAATAAAATAATAAGATTTTATTATATTTTAAGTAGAGATAAATTTTAAAGGAAGACAATTTGTTTGGTTTTGTTCGTTCACATTATTAGCTAAAAAATTTTAAATGCTGATACATTCATAATATGCTCATTTAAAAAAGGTGCTTTAGAGTAAATCTCTTAAATGCCAATAGCTCGATAAGGAAAATATTTTTTTTTGTCTTTAATCTAACATATTTACAAAGAATTTTCAGATCAGGTTAGCGTTCGAAAGTAGAACGTTTATTTATTTATTTATTTTAATGACTTAAATATATTCTCATATGTTTATTTCTAATATCTATATTTTTTATTTACCTAAAGTAACTGCTTACAGATTCAATTAAAATATTTAGAATAAAATTGCGTGCGCAGTAGCTAAAATTGCGAGACGAGAGGCGTCATTATTGTTAATAATTCATGTGTAGATTATTATAGAAGATTTTTTAAGCGCGTTTTTTTAAATATATATAATTTTAGAAGAGGGTATAATAAATTTCGAACGTCGTGCAAAACCTTTCAAGAAGTGTTCTAAAAAATGTCGTACATAGTCCAAAAAATTGATAATGGTATATTATAGTTTAGCAGATTATAATGTATCTATTGTAAATGAATCACCACACATACGAAGTACATCAACAAAAATTGATGATGACAAATATGAAGGGATGTGTAAGCTGAAATGGAAGAAGTTTTTCGTTTGATTAATATTTAAAAAAAAAACACAAAAAGGAAAAGATTTAAACCTTAAGGGATATTTTGAAGTAGATACTGCAAATTTCGGACTGTAAGACGAATTTTCCATCCGCACGTTGAAAGCTTTTATACGAATTGATCGGAAATGAAGAAAGAATAAAATATATTTCTGTGTTATTTTGTCATTATTTATTAACTAACATCGTCCAAAATACTTAATAACGTTAAAAAAGGAAGTAATGCTCTAAAAGCTCGTACCCTTACGTCTCAAATGCCGCAATCAATAAAAAAATATATATCGCAATTAACTATTTGAAAAAAAAATTCATAAAGGCTCGTTTTTCCAAAAAACATTTTTCTCCTTTATTGCAACACCTCTCCAGGATGCAATTTTAAAGCTACCGACAAATAAAAAATATACTTATAAAGCTGAAACAGTCTCCAAACTGATGATGAAATTGGTTTTTAAAAGTATGAATTTTAACCTTTACAAATACGCCGTTATACGCAGGTCACTTTTCTTTGCACCTCATGTAGAGAGAATATTTTTTCTACGCTAAAAGTAACTAATCGTCCGTATTTTAACACAATATTTTTAGAGCTTCTCCATACATCAGATTTACATCATCTGCAAAAAATTCGAAACAATCGGACTTATTATTCTATATCTAATTATTATTCGGTATATTGTATTTTAATTGATCATAACAAGTATTTAAACTCTTACAATGGACTACCTACTATCTTTACATCTATGTAATCTAATTTTAACCAAAATCATGAAACATCGTATCATTACTACTAAGTAAAATTTAATTTGTTGTTTAAAATACATTTGTTATCAATAATAGCATATGTTTATTTAACTTAAATTGAACTTGTTTACACTGAATAAAAATCTAATTATATAACATTAGGTTTTACTTTATATAAATTCCAACGTATTCGATTAAAGAAAGTAATTGCTACACATAAAAACATAAATGCAAAGGCAAATATGTATGCTCAATAATATAAATATATCAGCTGATTGAATTTATAACGAACTAGTACAGAAAAGTGATAAAAGAGCCGTCAGATAAATATGTAAAACACCATTAAATTTAATGAAGAGTGATAAATTCTCTTTAAATTTTATGACTTTATAATGCTTCTACTTGAGCGTAATAAAAATAAAAATGTAATTCGATTTATCTCAAGAAATGGCTTGAATAATGTTCTGGAAAAATTGAGAACTTGTGGAATGTTTTGGATTCTGTCATTTTAAAAACAATATAATTAAAAGAACATTTTGTTAAATGCATATTTCCTTGCAGTGATGTAATAAAATTTTCCCATTTATGTCGTATTATTCCAATAATTCATTCATAATTTTCGCAAGAAATAAAATAATTTATTCCTTCATGTTATAATATTTTCTTTATTTTAAGATCTTTAAACATTTTATAAGTATCACGATTAGAATTCCCAATATAAGATAATTAAAATATATGATATCCATTATGGAGTGTTCAGTTTCGATTAGTGATTAATTTAAAGTTCAATTAATTGTTGAATTAATCAGCTTGTTAGTACCAGAAAAAACATAAAAAAATTATTATAAGCATATTATAGTATAAAAAATACCTGAACTATTAATATTATGAATTTTATTAAATAGGAATATGTTCGAAATACCACTGTCATTCAAAAGATCATATTCAAACATTTGTTTATTTAAATTTAAAAAAAAGAAATCATAAAACAATTAATAAATTGTATGCTTCCGTTGATGTTTAAATTCAATATTATATTCAATAAAAAGGTAAAATTTAATATATGATGAAAATAATCACAGTAAGTCGACCAATGGAAATAAATTATGTTAATAAATGTAATTAGATGTCTGTCTCATGTACTCTTTAGAATTGCGCATCGTTAATTATATAAATAACATACATGTTGTCGCTGAACTCGTGGCATAAACTATAAAAGGAGATAGAGCAGGCATAAACACGAAATTTTGATATAGCGATGTCTTGTCGGAAACGAAAAGTGTTTCGGCGAAAAACAAGAAATGTGAAGGAAATGAAAACAAGAGCTTTACTGACATACAAATTACAGTAAATACTCAAATGTGACACCATCAATGTTGATTGAAGCGTCTAATAAGTAATTTTAAAACTCATTTGACGATTCCTGGAGTTTCATGAAGAGTTGCAGTAGTGACTGAAAGTCTTGCAATTAGGACGATACAAAAGTCTATTTCTTTCTCGTAGATGATATACCTGGAGTCTGTGAAAGGGTACTCAGATGACTTGCTAGACACTGCTACGCCTGTATTAATGCTTGTGGTTACACATTTGAGAACTTACTGTACTTGTTATATTAAACAAGTAAAAATTAAATAAAAAAAAAAACGACTGCGTAAAAAGCGAACTAATTAATTATTTCTCATCAAATGTGAAACTATTTTTTACATTACTTACCTATGTTTTTATTTACTTATATTTATGACTTTTAAGTTGTGTTTAATTGTTAGTTCCTATCTATAAACACTGTTTTGATGAGGCCTATAGATGTGTATGAAGATTAGAGTTGCAGTAAAGCTAGAGATCCTACCTATACAACTTCCAAGATGTGTAATATTTAAACGGAGCTTCTGACTGTAAAACAGTGAATGAAATATCGTCTTCATTTTGTAAGACCTACCCAATTATATGCCACTCAATAAGGTGCGTCATTTTTTTCATCTCTACCGTCCTATTGTATTTTACGGCCGCCATTTTGAATTTATAAAAACAGAACCTAGTTTATAACCATCGTACGGTTAAGACGAATCGATAGAGACCTCATTCATTAAAATTCGTCCATCCGTTGGGATGTTTTGAGGATATAAAGAAATCCGCATGCCCAGATACGCATGAAACACATAACCTTTCTTTGCAGTCGGGTAAAAAACACGCTTGTTTTAATTTCATTCATTTTTTTTATTTTACACTTTACGTTTCCGGCACCAGATTTCTAAGCCAAAAATACTTCTTTATGTGTACTTTACCTTCTGTTGCAATTGGACCCGTGAGTTCAGGGACACCCTGTATACATTATTTTGTGAAGAAAATGGCTGCTCAAATGGTCGACAAACATTCAATGAAGTTTTCTTTCAAAAGAGTATACACAGATATTGCCAGTATTTTAAGCAACCTGCGCCATGGGATTATTATTACTGCTTTTCCAAAAATAGAATGACTCGACAAGCTTTTAGATTCAATTGAATTACATTAGAATAACATGCCTTATTGCCGGCTAGGGACGGGGTTCCCCCTTCGTCCGCTATTTGTTTTTTGTAAACAAAAGTGTCTGCAATGCTTATTAGTGTGCTTTCACGGTATGATCTGAATATATTTTAATATATTTGTATTGAATGTAATTAATTAACCGATGAAAACGCTACGAAACTATCTCGAATTTATGTAATGGAACTATTTATCCAATATTAATATGTACCCAATATAGATTAGTACGTAACTTATAAAATTTAAATATTCTTTGTGTTTCGATGGGTCCTGGCCAAAGAGATTATGTAGTTGACCTTAAATAATTGTTCACTGCTGTGTAGGCGTGGGATTAACTGTGCTCATCTATTTATTTATGCCAATAAGCCCTGTGTGACCTTTTTTCTATCCATACGACAGACTAATTTGATAAGAAGTAAAGAATCTTAAAAATTAATAAAGATAAATGAAATTAAAAAGCGACAAAATTTAATTCTGGGGTATTTTTAGGGGTTTTTTAAACATCAAAATGAAATAGGTTGTTAAAATTGCAAAGTATTTAGCTTTTAACAATGTAATTAAAATAATAAAAAAATTCTAAAAATAAACAACATATATCAGTTTAAATTTCAATTAAAAAAAAAAACAACTCAGTCAATATAGTTTCTAATAAAACAAATGCTGCTAATATTTACGAATTTGCAAAAAGATGATTTTAATGAAAATCGATATTTAAAAAAAGAATGAGCAATGGAGCGTAAAGAAAGTATCGAAATTTTTAAGTAAAGTATTCTATGATATATTCTCTAAAATTTGATATACTATCTATCTATCTATCTATCAAATCTATCTATCTATCTATCTATCTATCTATATGTATATATATATATATATATATATATATATATGTTAACAGATGAGATCTTTTATTAACGGATAGGTAAACCCCATTTGTTTGTAATTTTGCGGATTTATATTTTATACAAATCTGCATAAACATTCTTTGTAAACAGAATAACTCGCAGAAAACTCAATTTCGTTCCGTACATTTTCCCCACTTTCTATATTAAAATAGGGAAAATTCCTTAAAGAGAACTACAGAATAAAATATGATAAAAGTGAAAAAATATATTTTATCGATAATTATTAAATGTAATTTTAGGAATGCTTCTTAAAATAAGTAAATTTAGTTTAGAATTTTTGTTAGACATTCAGGCATTTTGCAGTTATATTCAATATAACTTGAAACAAACTTTTTATTTTTCTCTATTTTCAAGATGTATAGCTGCATTTCATTATTATTAACACTTGAATTACACTATCATTTGGGTATGTAATGCAAATATATTTCAGTGTTTAATATCTGATTATTTCGCTTGCTTTGAGTACTTAGCATATAATAATTAAAATATGTCTTGGTATTTAGAAACAATGTAGTTGCCCAAAATCAAATTGTCTTTACTACATAGGATCTTTACTACGTACAAATCTATCTGTGACATTAAATCATGTGTATGATAAACACGCCAGATATGTTTCACAGATGAACTAAAGAATCATGAAAAGTAATAAACATAGGTGAAATTCATAAGCGGTAACATTACATTATTTCATAACTTTACTTCTTTTGAAAACATCAAAATGAAACGGTATGTGAAAACGGCACATACACTGTAAAAAAATTTCGTAAAATTTCAGTAGATGTACCGTAAATTTTACGGTACTTGTACCGTCTTCACTCTTTACGGTATGAGTACCGTATTTCTAAGGTATATTAGGCGCAAAAAAACAGTATATGTGCCATTTCGATTATAGACGGTATTTATACCGTAAAATGGTTGTTTTTCAATAAAAACTCGGTATTTATACCGTAAAATAATTATTTTGCAGTAAGGAAAAAGCTTGTAGCCCGTCCTCGGTGTACGGCAACCCCTAAAGTGATGCACTTGCTCTTGTTCCTTAATGTGTGTAGACCTGAGGAGAGGGGAGGTGAAGCCGGTACATTGTTTCGAGGTCCAAGGAGCTCAAAGGGGCGCAGCTCTTACAATTATATATTATATTTTTTTAGCTTTTAGGCTATCAAAGCCTGAGAGCTAATGTGCCCGCAAGTTATCTATGTATGTATGTACGTAACGAGACAACTCGATAGAAATATCAGATTTGCTTCAATTTTTTTTCTAGGTTCATTCTGATAAGGCGCTTCTCTGGGTTCTGGAGGGTTCATTAGTTAAGTATAAATGAGGGAACGGGAGCTTATCCCCCCTTAATTCAGATAAATGGGGTTTTCATGCAGAATTACACGATTTGATTCAAATTTGGTATACCGGTTTATTTTGATAAGGCGCTTCGCTGATTAGATTTGGAGGTTCATTGGTTAAATATAAAAGGGCAGGACCGGGGGCTAATCCCCCCCTTTAATATAGATAAATTGGTTTTTCATGCAGAATTATCCGATTTGCTTCAAATTTGCATACTGGTTTAATCTGATAAGGCGCTTCCCTGATTAGATTTGGAGGTTCATCGGTTAAGTATAAAAGGGGAGGAAGGGGGTAATAACGCCTCTTAAATGGGTTTTACATGCAGAATAATCAGATTTGCTTCAAATTTGGTATACCGGTTTACTCTGATAAGGCACTTCCCTGATTAGATTTGGAGGTTCATTGCTTAAGTTTGAAGGGGAGCAACGGTGGGTGTAATCCCCCCTCCATAATATAGATAAATGGGTTTTTCATGCAGAATTATCCGTTTGAATTCAAATTTTCTTTACCGGTTTATTCTGATAAGGCGCTTCCCTGATTAGATTCGGAGGTCCATTGTTTAAGCATAAGAGGGGAGGAACGGAGGGCTAATCCCACCCTCTTAAATGGGTTTTTCATGCAGAATTATCCGATTTGCTTCAAATTTGCATATCGGTTTAATCCGATAAGGCGCTTCCCTGATTAGATTTGGAGGTTCATTGGTTAAGTATAAAAGGGGAAGAACGGGGGTAATCTCCCCCCCTTAATTTGATACTTGCGTTTTTCATGCAGAATTATCCGATTTTCTTTCAAATTTGGTATACCAGTTTATTCTCATAAGGAGCTTCCATGATTAGATTTGGGAGATTCATTGATTAAGTATAAAAGGGGAGGAACGGTGTGCTCCCCCCCCCTCCCTTAATTTAGAAAAGTGGATTTTTCATGCAGAACTATCCGTTTGAATTCAAATTTGGTATACCGGTTTATTCTGATAAGGCGCTTTTCTGATTAGATTTGGAGGTTCATTGGTTAAGCATAAAAGGGGAGGAACGGAGGGCTAATCCCACCCTCTAAATGGGTTTTTCATGCAGAATTATCCGATTTGCTTCCAATTTGCTATACCGATTTACTCTGATAAGGCACTTCCCTGTAGAGTCCTGCGCGGGTCGGGCTGTACCCGACCCTAACCAGCAAACTCCATTTTAAGTCAAACCGCAACCCTACCCGAGCCCGCAAAAATAATTTTCGGCAACCCGCAACCCGACCCGCACCCGCAGAAATAGTTTCAGGCAACAACCCGACCCGAACCCGCAAACTCTATTTTAAGTCAAACCGCAACCCGACCTGAGCCCGCAAAAATAATTTTCGTCAACCCGCAACCCGACCCGAACTCGACGTATATCAACCAGCACCCGACCCGAACCCGGAATGTAAGGAAGGAAGGCAAATAATGTTTTAATACCATTATGAAAAATAATCTACAATTATATCTCTAATAGAGGTCTGCATCCGGTCCAGCCCGCGGGCCGCGGCGGGTTGGCGAAATTTCAAACTGGACAGGCCGCTTTATTAGGACACTTTTTTTAACGGGCCGGGCGGTAAAAAAATTGAACGGCCCTGCCACGCCCGGCCGATAACTACAATTAAGCCGGTCTACCGGCGCGATATAAATATTTAGACGAAGCCGATAAAATCATAAACGGGCCGTGCCGGGCTAGGGTCGAACTTTTAAGTTTTACACGGGACGAGACGTGGCGGGTCGGGCCGTTCTCAGGCCTGGAAATTCCGGCCCGTGCAGACCTCTAATTCTCTAATACCATTTTTTTTGTTTTACATAGAAGAATGAACAAATCTATATTCTTTAATATTGAACCATAGTAAAACCTCTGACCTGACCCGATGCAAGACTCTAAATGGTACAAAACTAAAAATCTAATCTTTAAATATCCTTTCAAATTAGTTGCAGTTTCAAAAGTCCCACTTATAACGATACACCTTGTTTTACACAAGTGGCCATCTGCCTTTAGTTTACCAGCAGTTATTATTTTGAAAAATTTCCCGTCTATAACATAGTGCATCGCGTTATCGCGTATGACCACAATTAAATTATTCGCTTGATACATTAGACAGGAAGTACCATTTACCGTTTTGCTGCGTATTGTATTTTTAAAATACGATAAAAATATAATGCAGTTTCTTATTTCGAAGACTCGTGAAAGGATGACTAAAGACAAAACAGACAGGCGCACATTTTGCTTTTGTGAAACTTTGATCTGCGGTTTATATAGGCTTTTAACGGGAAAAAATATTTTCCACATTCTTTTAAAAAAACGGGTCAACCCGAACCCGACTCGCAAGAGTTTAAAAGCCAACCCGAACCCGAAACAATAACAGCCAACTTGACCGAACCCGATACGCACACAAAAAATTAAAATCAACCTGACCCGACCCGACCCGCAACTGGAAAATATAGCGCCAACCCTACCCGACCCGAACCGCGGGTCTGGTCGGGTTCGGGTAAAAGCGGGTAACACGACCCGATGCAGGACTCTACTTCCCTGATTAAAAATGGAGGTTCATTGTTTAAGTATGAAGGGGAGGAACGGGGGGCTAATTCCCTCCCCCCCCTCTTAACCCTTTCAGGGGCAAGATACTTCAGCTGCTAAAATCTTAAAATGATTGAATGACACCAGGATATAAAGAAAATTTATATGAAATTAAGTTAATTAAAAGCGTTTCTTTGACTATGTGTAAGGGCCTATGTAAAAGAAGAATTTAGTTTTAGAATTCTGGTGCCAATATGGCATTTGGGAATTAAAATTAAGTGGTATATATAATATACCGGCGCCCTTCAAGGGGTTAAATGGGTTTTTCAGGCAGAATTATCTGATTTACTTTCAAATTTGGTATACCAGTTTAGTCTGATATAAGGCGCTTCCCTGATTAGATTTGAAGGTTCATTGATTAAGTCCAAAAGGGGAGGAACGGGGTGCTAACCGCCCCCCCCCCCTTAATTTAGATAAATGGGTTTTTCAGGCAGAATTATCCGACTTTCTTTCAAATTTGGTATACCAGTTTAGTCTGATAAGGCGCTTCCCTGATTAGATTTGGAGGTTCATTGATTAAGTATAAAAGGGGAGGAACCGGGTGCTAACCCTCCACCCCCCCCCCCTCCTTAATTTAGATAAATGGGTTTTTAATACAGAATTATCCGATTTTGTTCAAATTTGCATACCCGTTTATTTTTATAAGGATCTTCCCTGATTAGATTTGGAGGTTCATTGGTTAAGTATAAAGGAGAGAAACGGGAGTTAATTCCCCCTTAATTTAGATAAATGGATTTTTCATGCAGAATTATCCGACTTTATTCAAATTTGGTATACCGATTCTTATATGGCGCTTCCCTGATTAGATTTGAAGGTTCATTGATTAAGTCTAAAAGGGGAGGAACGGGTTGCCAACCTCCCCCCCCCCTCTTAATTTAGATAAATGGGTTTTTCAGGCAGAATTATCCGATTTTCTTTCAAATTTGGTATACCAATTTAGTCTGATAAGGCGCTTCCCAGATTAGATTTGGAGGTTCATTGATTAAGCATAAAAGGGGAGGAACAGGGGGCTAATTCCCCTTAATTTAGATAAATGGGTTTTTCATGCAGAATTATGCGATTTGCTTCAAATTTGGTATACCGGTATATTCTGATAAGAGGCTTCCCTGATTAGATTTGGAGGTTCATTGGTTAAGTATAAAGGAGAGGAACGGGAGTTAATTCCCCCTTAATTTAGATAACTGGATTTTTCATGCAGAATTAGCCGACTTTATTCAAATTTGGTATACCGATTTATTCTTATATGAAGCTTCCCTGATTAAATTTGGAGGTTCATTGATTAAGTCTAAAAGGGGAGGAACGGGTTGCCATCCTCCCTCCCCCCTCTTAATTTAGATAAATGTGTTTTTCAGGCAGAATTATCCAATTTTCTTTAAAATTTGGTATACCAATTTAGTCTGATAAGGCGCTTCCCAGATTAGATTTGGAGGTTCATTGGTTAAGCATAAAAGGGGAGGAACAGGGGGCTAATCCCCCTTAATTTAGATAAATGGGTTTTTCATGCAGAATTATCCGATTTGCTTCAAATTTGGTATACCGGTATATTCTGATAAGACGCTTCCCTGATTAGATTTGGAGGTTCATTGGTAAAGTATAAAGGGGAGGAACGGGCTAATTCCCAGCGGTTTATTCTGATAAGGCGCTTCTCTGATTATTTAGCGTTTTTCTCAAAAAGAGAGTTCTATTTTATGATTAATAGACATAAATAAAAGTATAATATACAAACAGTATGAATAGCCTGAGAGCTCAAAGCTATCAGTTTAACTGGGCACTTTTATTTTTTATTTTTTCTATATTTATTTTCTATGTATACCATAATTTAAAAGAAAGAAAATAAATGTCTGTAATTTATTTTACTCTTGTAAAACAGTATAAATGTATAATTATTAGCCTTAAGTACTGGAAAATAAATATAATCAAGAGAGACAAACCAAGTGGTCGCCGAAGTCGGCTAGGTATTATTAAAGATTCACATGCTTTTTATGATTCTCGAGAGAGTGTGTGTGTGTGGGGGGGGGGGGGGGGGGGGGAGGATGTGTGGTTGACCCTGGGCCCGTCACGACTCTCGTCATCCTTAAATACATGCTGTCTTTCTAGACGGAACTTCCAGTCTAACATGTTGAATTATGTCAAAGCGATCTTTAATCTTTATTAAAAAATTATGACATTCGTAGAATATTGAAACTCTAAGACTTTAAATTAGTTTAATTAATCAGTTATACAAAGTCATGTAATCGGCATTGTAATATTGTGTACCATTAAATATAAACCTGTGTTGAAAGGATTTGCTCGCCTTTGTGTTTTATTTAGTTGGATATTCATACCGGAAGTGCGGGACAAAGAGGTACGTAACATTTTAATTATTTTTAAGTGAAAACAATTATTATGCATCTATTTTTCATACATTTTTAACTTGCATTAGTTCTTAATAAAGTTTTTCTTTAATGTTACATATTTGCCTTGTTAATTTATTTTAGGTTTAAAAAGCATTTTTTTTTTTTTTTTTTACGTTTGACAAATAAGAAAATTTTTTTTATCCAGCTAAAAATTACTTGAATTTAAAAATTCATTCAAAAAAAAAGTTAATAATACAATGTTAAAAATTTCCGTTCAAGGTTGAATTAATCCATGGAGTAAAATAAAGAAAAGCACCAAAATATGGTACTTTTTATTTTTCGAAAACTCCAGGCTGGGCACACACGATGCGTTCTACCGTTTCTTTTTAGGGTTTCGTTCATCTGACGAAACCCTATTCGTCTCACTCCTCTGTTTGTCTGTCTGTCACAAAGCCCGTTCTCAGAAACTACATACGTTGGAGACTTGAAATTTTGCATACTTATAGCTAAACACCACACATCAAATGACAAATAATAAAATTTTGAAAAAGTCTTATATTTACCCCTCTGGGCTCTAACTTGTGTATTTTAAGAATTTTTTTTTTTAACTGAGCCCCTACTTAAGTTGGAGACTTGAAATTTTGCATACTTATAGCTGAATACTTGCGATCACACGATAATTCATAAAATTTTCAAAAAGTCTTTTATTTACCCCTCTGAGCTCTAACTTGTGTATTTTAAGCAATTTTTCTAACCTCACTCCTTTTCACCCGGAGGCACTTTTCTAACTTTTGCCGACACCCCTTTGACCACTTTTTCATATTATGCACCATAGCCGTACATATTTTAGCTCCACTTTTTACCGCCAGAGGGCGCCTACCTATCTCGGGTGCTATCCCAGACCATAGATTAACATCCAAGATCGGACACTTCCATAGAGCGTAATGGTAATGCGATCGTAGCGCCTTTAGTGACAATGGGGAAGAAACTCCCCATCCTTGTAGTATGCTTATTTTTGAGTATCTACCTTATTGTAATCTTTCTTTTTTTAATGTTGCATGTTTACGTTTTTAATAGAATCTTACGCCGATACATGAACATAGAATAGATATTCTATTTTATATATCTAATATCTATTCTATGTTCATGCACGGATATATTCTTTTTTTTTTTTTTTTTTTTTTTTTTAAATGATGAGTGAACGGTTTAAGTGCAACGAAAAACAAGGTTAAAATTTCGTCTTGAATGCTATATATCAAAAGCAATGGTGTAATATAAAAATATACGAAATATTGCCTCTACAAGTCCCAGAAAATTTCAGAATTATTCCCCTTTGATAGGAAAATTTTTATATCCTATATTTTATTAATCTATGAAGTTTAACGTATTAAACAATCGTTACGATAATCTTTTAAAATTAACGAATTTTCACTTCCTTAGAGATAAAATAAAAATATTGTTTTTAATGTAAATAACGTACAATCAATTCAATAAAATTTATAATATTAACATATAAGGAATAATAATAATTATTACAGATAGGGGAAAATTCTTTTAGACAAATTTTTAGAATTGTATAAATCTAAAAGTTAAAAATAATTAGAGGTACTGACATTACACTCAATAAAATTTTATTCAATGTGGATAAATTGACATACCTGAATTTGATTTTTTACAATTTAATTTTATGAACTTACATATTTGCATTTTTAACAGAATTTCTAGCGTTTTGTTTTATATTATTACTCTAATTATCATTTTGTAAGTTAAAGATGAATGATGCAGGTACGATAACAAAAAAAAAAAAAAAAAAAAAAGCAGCTAAATAAATAACACATAAATATATCGTCTGCCTCTCTCGTTGTCTCTGCTGCTTCGTTTTAGGAAAGAATAGATGTTCAAAACATAGAGTGTAAACATATTTCTTCAACATAGGTAAATTTCGGAGGCTCGTTAATTCTTCCCCCTTGTCGGTAGTGACGCTAGTACTGTTGCCGTTACAGATTTTGCTGTAAATGTCCCATCTTGTATGTTAATCTATGTCACAGACAACCACAATCATCTTTCGGACGCTCTACAATGATCCTAAAGATCCTGTAGTTGTCATATCCTATAAAACTATCTTCTGAATGTCCCCAGAATACTGAAAATCTGACCCTCCGGCTGGCTAATTTACAAACCCTCAAGCTTTGAACACCCTTGGCGAAAGGGAAATGTAGCCAAATAATTTGGCGAGAGAAGATCAGTGCGCGCTGGAATAGAGTGAGAATTTGAGAATGAATCAATGAATTGACGAGAGTTTTGAATCGCGAATGTGAAAGGGAACGGTGATTTTGTTGCAATGTGGTATTTTCCACAATAAATACTTCTCGGAATGGTATGTATTTTATTTATGTTAAACATATTATTGAATATAACTTTTCCTAATTTATGCCGATTTTTTTTTAAAATAATGTACTACTTTTTAAAGTTATTTTATTTTTACGATACTTGCTGCGAGTTGATTTAAGCCTAACATGTCATGCTAAAAAATTATTTGAATTGTAAAATCCAGTTCGAATTTTTCTGTAATCAAATATTACAAAATATACATCAAGCTGTTAAAATTTTTAAACATACAAATACAATTTTTATTTTAGTTTATAATTTAAAAAGATTGCATTCGAATTACAATTCGTTACATCTTTTATATGTAGTAGTTATGTAATTAGCATTTAAAATGAAAAAACTATCTACAGCCTTCTCCGATTCCCTCTCCTTTAAAACAAAATCTGTTGCACATCTGCATACTAAAAAGATTGATGCAAAGTATCCCTAGACTGTATTTTTATAAATTGTCCAGTTTGTGTATGCATGACTTGTTTATATAAATTGTAAGTCTTCAATTTGTGTATGATGATTTGTTTGGAACAGATGTCTTATTATCCCGGGGTCTGCCATCTTGGATTTTTTTCTTGGCGTGAATTAAAAATTGTTTTTCAATTAATAGTTATAATTATTATATTCTAATTTTTTCAATATTATATTAATCTATCAACAATATTTAACCATTGGTGACGTTTAATACTTGGCGAAAAAGGAGTTTTCATGCAAGAAAAAAATCCAAGATGGCAGAACCCGGGTTGATAAGACATCTAAGCCATTTGTTTTTATTATTTTCTTAATTTTAAAACCAATTTTTTTTTCAGATCAAAATTATGGACTTTAGACGAGTTGTTGTTGACTCTGATATTCAGCCAGTTGAAAGCATTCAAATGGCTTGAAATGCAATTGCTTTTCTTGCCTTTAAATGTCTTTTTGCTAGCTCTTAGGCGACCATATGGATGTGTTAGTTGACCATTCTACAGAAAGCTGTTTTGAGGATGATGCAAACTGTTAAGTCAAAGTTTTCTTTAAGTAAATCAGGTCCAGCTAAATATTTTTTCGTACGTATCCTGTCATTGTAAACTTTGTGGTAAGTACTCAATTGTTATAATTAAATATAAAAAATAACCTTAAACTTTTACATCTTAATCTTTTATGATTTGAGTACATTGCATTGACTGTTTTTGTTTTCTTCATTTAATACTGCACATTATGTATTTACAGTTCCTAAAATTATGAAATTTAATCCCTAAGTGTGAATGAATTTTGAAATGCATAATCTAATACATTGCATTCAAGCTAATTATCTTAAGATCGAATTTTATAACATTCTAGTTTGTTAAAATTAAAATAATAAAACTTTGTAAAAAAATCACCATAAAATAAAAACAATACATAGAACGCGTTTTGAGCTAAAAATATTAACAGCTCGTCATAAACTAAAGTAAAACACGTGTCTGTAAGGGGACAAGAACTTTAGCTGATGACGAGCTGTTAATATTTTTAACTTGAAACGCGTCCTATGTATTTTTTTTATTTTATGGTGATTTTTTACAAAGTTTTATTATTTTAATTGTTACATATCGCCAGTTTTCGGTGTTGTTTCACTATATTCTATTTTGTTCTGGTAAAAATTCCTTTTTTATTGGTCTTTGATTATCTATCTCAGGTATTGTTACTTATCTGAATTTTTGGTGTTTTTCAAGATGGCCACCGGTTTGTTGTCTTAATCTTTGAATCAGTGTTTTATATATATTTAAAAAAAAAAAAAAACTTTTGATATTGGTAGGATAGTCTATTATTTTATAATTAATAAAGTATATTTTAAAATGATTATATGTTTTCAAATATTTGATTATTTCAGTTTTAAAACTGCAGGTATTAGTGTGCCAAATGAAAAACAATATCTTCTTCAAAGCTGTTAACTTGACTAGTCTTTGTATATGAATTTAAAAGTACATCAGTGTGTTATTATAGTCTATGAAAATATATTATAAGCATTCCTTCTAAAATAGTTTAATAATTGTTTTGATATTTGTTTCCTCTGCACCTCAAGAATATTACTATAGTTATTTTAAATAGGTTTTCACAGCTGCAGTTTTAACAACTAAACTAAAGGAAGCCATATTTGTTTTTTCTTAGTGTAAACAAAAATTTAAATATCTTGTATTGAAAAGCTCTTATAATTAACATAAGTATTTTTATTATTTCTCATGAATATTATTTGTATATTCTATTCAGTTATAAATATTTTTGGCTTAAGAATTGTTTTTATTTAAGCTTTATTAGATCTTTACTATAGCTATTTTAAATAGGTTTTCACAGCTGCAGTTAACAAGTAAACTAAAGGAAGCCATATTTGTTTTTTCTTAGTGCAAACAAAATTTTTGAACAGGAAATTTAAATATCTTGTGTATATTGTAATGAAAAATTCATATAATTAACAAGTATTTTTGTTATTTCTCAAGAATGTTATTTGTATATTTTATTCAGTTTTAAAAATTTTTGGCTTAAGTATTGTTTTTATTTAAGCATTATTAGGCCTAACTTTATCTTCATAAAGATAAGTTTTCATCATATTCTTTTGAGAAACTCATTTTAATGTTACTTCTCATTGTTAAATTTTTTAAGTAACATAAATCTTCATTCACTGTTTGTTTTCCTGAAATATTGAAAATGCATAAATGGTCTCCTCTTACTGTTTATCCTACTATAAACAATAAATATAGCCCTTTTTTACATTACATCATACAGAAAATATATTTTATTTTTTAAATTATATGTTGCAGTTCACTTGAAAGAAATCTTTTTATTTTTGACAAGTTTATATATATATATATAAAGTTTAAAATAATTTAATCGATAAAATGATTTCTGCTTAATCCTTTATTGTTTCCTTTTTTATTTTGCTTGCTTTCCATATCAAATATAGAAAATTATGTTTGCTTGTATGACAGACAACTTATTTAGAAATATATTATTAAATTTTATTTTTAATATTTTAATTATTTGAAATAATTAAAGTACGTATGTACAATCCTTCTCCCTCCTTCCAATAAATTGATCTTATAGCTTTTAAATGTATGGTGCAATGCAACAAATTACAAGAATTTAAGCTCATACTCAATAAATAATTCTTAAGAAAAGTATTGGGACAATTTATTTATTGTAAATTACTCGAAATAGGCTAAACAATTCCTTTAATGCTGGTTCATTAAACTTAGTTTTTTTGTTGTTTTTCTACATGCAGTTTAAAAACAGATTAGACCATTACATATAACACCTGCTTTAAGCTATATTAGTTCTTCAATGTCTTTTTCCTAATTATATTATGTACAAATTTGCCATTCATTTCTACTATTAAAAAATACCACGTTGCAGAAAAATTTTGCTGTTTTTGAGGCTTGTCGTAGCAGAAAGTTTACAAAACTTTTGCCACAGGGCTTTGTAAGGTATGTGTAAGGATCGACTGAAACTGAATTTCGGTAAGCTTCCTATTTTTGGCCAAAAACGAAAACATAATTTTTTTAAAGGTATTAATACATACATAAATATATGAAAATATGAATTAATTATATGTGTGGTCCAATTTGGCTCTGTGTGCCTTTGACCGAAACTTTTTATTTTCATATAAAATAAAATGTAATTCATCTACATTACACATATGATTTTCTAATGATATGAATTTCAAGTAATTAAAAAATGTTTTAGATATGCATACCTCAATGTATCTTTTATTATGTAAATGATCATTTGTTATACTAGAACTTTCTCAAAGAGTATTGGAAAAACTTCTGTGGTTTCAAACTGAAAATGTTCTGTTACTGTTAAGTCTGCAGCTTTTAATGAGCACATGAAAAGCACCTTCAAAGTTTAGTCATATATGCATTGCTTGCTTTGTAATTTGTATTCATGTCTCGAGTCAGTCATAACTGATAAACAGTGAAGTTTATAGTAATTAATAAAAAGTGTCTCATTTGAGCCATTACAGCTCAAATCATTAAATAATGTTGAAAATTTCTGAAGGAAGAAATGAGATTTTTGGAATACTAATAGTTTCGATCCAGCAGCATTTTCGGAGAAAGTCCGATTTTTGAATGAAAATTAATTTTCAGTTGATCTCTAATTATGTGTTTACAGTTCCTTAAATAAGAAAACTTTTTCCTATAATGTAATTCAACTTTGAAATGTATATTCTTATAAATTTAATTAAAGTAGACTAATTATGTTAATATCTAATTTTGCAATCTTTTTTTTTTTTTTTTCTACTGGTATAAATTTCTTTTCTCATGATTTTTGTCTCAAATTATCTGAGCTATTATTGTTATTTATTTGAATTTTTGGTGTTTCTGAAAATGATTATCGGTTGTCTTAATCTTTAAATTGGTGTTTACATTTGACATTTTTCAAAGGGCACTGCATGCTGCTCTTTTTAGATATGGAGAAGGCACCCGACCCTTTTCCCAGTATCTGCTTTGCACTATTTTTTCCCTTCCCATGTGGACTTTAGAAACCAGAGTTACCACTTTCTATTTGAAAACTGCCCCTGTCCAGAATAGCATGCATTTCCTAAATTCATCAGGATTTCTCTCTTTAAGGCTATGCTTTCATTACAACACAAATTTAAATTAATAGAAGATGTTAATATTTTGGTCCTGCCGTTTTCCTATTGTATTTAATGCTAAACTATCCTTTTATAGCGAATTTTCGCAATGTTAAAGGGCCGCTGCACTGAAACTCCCAGAACTTGAAATCCCATGTTAACCTATGGGAAAACTTTCAAGCGCAATGACTCATTACCTAATATAATTATTAAAATACCGTTTACACCATCAGAAAGTAGACGTCAGATGCAGATGATGTGCGTTTTTAAAAATTGTCTACGTAAATTTTAAGTATCTTTAAGAAGATGATAAAATTTAATCAAATGGAAATTGCAAAGTTTATAGGAATTTTTTACGTACTTAAAATTTACGGAGATAATTTTTTAAAACACACATCATCAGCATCTGACGTCTACTTACAGTTGGTGAAAACGGTATTATAATAATTACTAGCTGACCCGCCCGGCGTTGCCTGGGCCCATAATAATATTCTTAAATGAATCTGAAATCTTTTATCGCAGATCCGTACAGAGGGGGCGGGTGGAGACGGTGCAAATTACCAGGGCCCGACTCTTGTTCAGTTCAAAAGTTGTGTAAAGTCAAAGGTTAAGATTTTTAATTTTTATATGTCTCATACTTTAAACTTTTTTATTCTAAATTAACGGATGAATTTAATTAAAATGTAATTATATTTTCAAAAATTTAATTTTTTATTTAAAATCTTTATATGAAAAAGCAATTACAAATACAGCATAAAGTGTAATGCTGAAAAAGAAATAATAAAATTGTAAGCAAATATTACTATATAGATTTTTAAGAAAAGTACCATCCAGCAAATTTATTTTCTAATAGAATAAAGCCTGTTTATAACGGAATACTGCAATAAACGAAAAAAAAGTTCCAGCTCTCTCCCCCCCCCCCCCTTGAAAAAAAAAGCTATTATGCGTTGTTCAATTTAATAACCTGCATAAAACGGAATTTATCACTGGTCGTTTTCGTTTACGTCTAAGCAGGTTTTATTGTATCTTACTTTTGGGGGGGGGGCGTAATAATATTCTTAAATGAACCTGAAATTCGTATCGCAGGTCCGTACAAAATTACTTTTTACGTCATGACAACATTTTGTAAACTTCTTCCTGCTGTTTAATTCGCATTTCCAATACAGTGCTTTGCATAAATTGCACGTTTCACCCACAGTTATGCATGCCTCGGAACGTTTAAATTAGTAATTTGGATTTCAGTAGCAACTCGTGCATGCTACAGTTATTAAGCCTATTTTGCCGATCGCTTAACGGCGTTCTCGACAATTCTATTTGGATTTCGAATCTATTTCGATTCGACTCGAATTCGGCTTCTTCTTCACTTTCAAGCATTCACCGAGATTTTTTACGGGCATTTCAAATGATATTTTGAAGCTACATAATTGCAGCGAACATTTTTTGACATTTGGAGTCCACCGAAGTGGAATGCTTTGGGGCCTATAGCTACTATGGCTGTCGCCTCGAATGATCCTTATTATACAGAAACCACAACAATTCACAACAATTTTTTTATTTTTCCATTACATATATTACAACAATGGAACATTCACAATTACATCCATGTTTTACCCGAGGATTCGAACCTGGGCCCCCGCCGTGGCAGTAGCTGTCGCTACCGACCACGCCACTGGGCGACTGCAGCGAAAGATATTGCACCGAAAACGCAAAACGTAAACAACAACAAACCCGATCGCCCTAAATCCTACCAAAGACTCTTACACAATAACCAATCAGATGCGTTTCTCGGGCGTTGCCATTAAACAATAACAAATAATCACGATTTCTGTGCCACGTACGTTAGCGTAATATATATATAGATATTAAGTAATGAGTAATCACGCTTGAAAGTTTTCCCATAGGCTAACATGGGATTTCGCGATCGGGGAGTTTCAGTGCAGAGGAGCCTTAAGAAACAGCTATAGCAAAATTTTCTCCAGTTGACCACTGAATTTTTTTTTTCTAACTTTTCTGCAGTTGTGAAAATAAGACTTTGACTCTAATTTAATAAAAAAAAAAATGCATGCCAGCCAGTGAAACATGGTGCAAATCAGTGATAAGTCTGATTATTAAAGGGTAGAAACAACTGCATTCTTTCCGTTTAACGATACAGTTTGCAGGTGTGATCCAGTCCACTCATCAGTCAATTCCCTCATAAAGTGAATATCCTTTATTTGTTTGCCTATATATTATTATTTTCATTCTGTTTTATAAGTAAAAATGTTCACAGATAATTTTAAAATGAGTATAATTTACGTATAATTTTTTTTTAAGTTTAGCCAATTGATATTTTTAATGTTCCTTATTTAAAACCAGATACAGAAGATATTTTCGGGATCCTGTCCTTTCACTTTTTTTTTTTTTTTTAATGAACAGGGAGGCTGTGCATGTAATCTCTGTGGATATATCTTAATACATTGGTTATAATTATGTCCCAGACACTGAAAAAAATCTTGATAGCTTTATAAATGACATTTATTCATTTAGAGGTCTACACAGGCCAGATTTCTAGACCCAGCCCGGCCCAAGCGAAAGCTTCCCCGGTATGATGTAAAAATTAAAAGTTCAGCCCGGTCCTGGCCCATGCAAAAAAAAAAAAAAAAATTAAATCAGACACGGCTCAATTTCTACAAAAAATTCCATTTTTTCTTAACATACAATCAGGGTTGGGTTTTTGACATGACAAGCATCAAAAACTGGTTTAAACTGTCAAAAACCGCCAAATACATGTAACACACTAAAACATTTTAACAACAATAGGTAAACATTAAATAAGTCAAGGATTTATGCGATCTTTTATTTAAATTTATTGTAATTTAATAATCAAAAAAAATTATTAATTGCAATAAAATATTTTTATTTTTTGGAATTTTCAATCAGAAGAAAATCATTTTGTACAATTAAATAATCTGGGTCAATTTTACCACGCAGCATGCTGCAGCACACAACGTGTTTAGCACATTTATTTACACCCAGATGATTTCTGAGTTTAGAGTGTATGAAGCATTAGAAAATAGCCTGTCTCTTAATTGATGCTGAGCTAGTAGGACTTGATAGCAAAAGCATTGCTAGATGAGCAAGTTTTGCAGCAGGCTCAAAAAGCTATTGCATTTAATGATACCTTTCCACCAAGAAATGGGGTCCCTCCTATAGCACTGAAATAAGAAGACAGGAAAGGGGATTCTTTAGCTTCATACACAATAATATGGGTAAGCATCCATGAATTCTCTCTGTAGCTCAAGCGCGAGCTGAATCAACTGTTAAATCAGTCAACCCTTGCCCCTGATGGTTGGGATACAAAATATAAGCCAAACAATGATATGGTTTCTATTGTGTACTTTTTCAATATGGGGCTTAAAGGAATTTTCTTTTAGAAGACCGAGCCAATTTTGTTCAGCTTTAAAATCAAAAACATTTTTATATATTTAAAGAAAGCATGTTTTAAAAAGATTTTGACTTCAGGCTTTTTTTTTTAATTACTTCTCTTATTTTGTAAATGTTTAAGCTTAAGAATCCAATTTCAATTTTCAATGAAATGGTTATTGCCTAGACTAGAATAACATTGATGCACATTATCTTGTTATATATACAAAAAAATCTGCATTTTTCAAAGTTTTTTTTTGTATAAAAAAAAAGTCTAGCTAATGCTTTAAGCTCTCAAAAGTAAGAGAAATTAAAACGATTTTAAGTAAGAGAAAAAATGTACAGCTCAGGTGAGCTTAATGTCTATTTTTTAAAAAAATAAAGTTTTACAAAAAATAAAAATTTTAGCCTGTTAAAAAGTTGTACTTAACAATAATACTTTACTATGTACTAATTATTGATATACAGTAATAGTGAATTTAAAATATTACATGTAATGTTGTCATGTGTGACATTTAATGTGAATTTTTACAAATCAATTTTGTATTTGAGGTTTTTGACATGATGGTTTACACCCGACATGAACTGACACACGTCAAAAACCTGCCAACCCTGCATACAATTAAGATTGAGATTTTTTTAAAGAATACTGTATACATATTTATAGGAAAATTTTACAGCATATTTTAGATTATATGTGTTCACAAGACAGAAAATACACAATAGCAACAGCAATGTTAGACGCTTAGACATTCATGAGAAAATTAACGTAATTTAGAATAAAATAAAAAAAGAGGGTTAAAAACATCACAACTTTTGAAGCCGTATAGTAAAAAGTAGATTCTTGAAAATATTTCTCTGTAATTAAGGCTCAAATACAAAGAAGCAACTTTCTGACACATTACTGAATTCATTTTTGTTCGCTGTTCAGAAACACGTAAAATTGACAGGTGTTCTTATTCAGGAACTATGTAATCAAATGGCGTTTTCTATTTTTAGCCAAAATATTGTCAAAGTTGGAGTTTTGAATGGAATTTCTGTATGTGATAGCATGGGAAAGGAGAAAAACCTGTTGTTATGTGACAAAAATCTCATTTTACTTGATAAGCAATTTATTTATTTAAAAAATGGAAATTGCTATTTGATTCCAAATCGCCTGAGTAGTCAGGCCTGTCAATTTTATAACTTTTATAGTTAAAAATGCTGCCACTGAGCCCTGCAAAGTTAAGTTTGTGTTTAACGGAAAATGCGACTTTCTCCAAAATTATGTCACCCAGGATAATCACCATAACATTCCAGCAAAGTTTGAATAAACTGCTACTGCCCCTTTTAGTTTCACTTGATTTGGAAATAGGCTGTGGGGGGAACATACTTTTGCATTACATTTTTGACAATATCTAAAATTAAAACAAATATTTTTGAATACGGTGTTACAAGATCTTTCCAACAATACCCAACATGATACACACATGCCGAAAAAAAATAAAGTAACTTAGTTAGTCACCCTATTTTTTTTTTAATTTAATATATATATTTTTAAATATTTGTGGATAGCTAAAAATCTATAAATATGTGAACACGATTAACTTGTAATGGCTCCATTTTCTTTTTTTAAGTATGGTACCCTAAAAAAATCAATGAAAAATAGATCTAAGAATTTAAAATGTTGTGATTGGGGAAGGGTGGCACAAAGAAGAGGAAACTGAAATTTCGAGAGGGAATTTAAATGACATTTTTATCACAAGCGGTAATTACCGAAAGGAGGATTTAGGAAATTTTGAAGAATTCTTGCCCTTGTTGGGAATAAATTTCACTTACTAACCGTAATTTCTGGAAGAAATGCCACATGTGAAATTTCCGCAATAATCGCGAATGACATGCTAAACAGAAACATATTAATAAGCTGAATTAAGAAATTATAAAAATGAAATTATTAATTAGAAGTAAATAATTTAAATACAAAATTCGAAATTATTAATATGATTTAAATAATATAAATACGAAAAACTACACTGAAATTGCACAAAATCTGCTGCTTAAATTCTGGCATATGGCACGGATGATAAATTGCATCATTACCTTGGTATATCACGAATGATTCTGCAACAAAAAAAATTAATTAAACTGAATTTTAGAAACCACAAGTACCAAAATATGAAATTATTAATTTGATATAAATAATATAAGTATGATATTCAAAATTGATAATTCATTATAAATAATATTTAAAAGAAAAAAAATCCCGTTGAAATTGAGTAAACTTTTCTATACACTGAAGAGACACATGAGAACTATTGGGTGTTAGCAGTCTCAACTTTATCTGAAGTATCTTAAATAGCGTGTTCGAACGGGATAAAATGACATTTATTTTCACCGTGCCATATATTAAAATTATTTACAAATAGATAATAAACATATTAATTTTAATATTTAGTGCTATGTACAAATAAAATAACATTATCACATCCCATTTCGTCAATTGAATAAGATATGAAAATTCTCATTTTAATCATTTCTAAAAGAATCTGTAGATCGGAAATACAGACTTTCTTTAAAGGGGGGGGGGGGAGATTAAAAAGAAACCTCGTGCAATAATTCATCGAGATCCAGTAATTTTAAACGGAAAAGCATAGAATTTGCTGGCATATCTATCAAAGTGATTTGAAATCGGATACGTTTTTCCATTTTCGATAAATGTATTATATCTTAAGTTATAAACGATGGCTATTTGATGATGACCTTCCCTGAGCTGTCTTATCTGGAAATTCAGTTCAAAAAATCAACTTTCAGCATTTTCTAAATGTTTTTTCCCTTATCAAAAACTGAAAAATGCTATTAGATTTTGTTAAGTATTAATAAATGCACCAATAGTTTTTATACGATTAAAATTAAAAATGACTTATAGTGAATACAACCGTTATTTATGTGTGTATGCGTGTTTTATAATAAAGTTCTCAAAAACAAATCAAAACTTTTTATTTAATTCCAATCAATCTGCAAGAAATTTCATGATTTTCTCTTTTTTCTCCCTTCTTCTACCACTCTGTTTGGAACAGTTTAGCTGTCACAATCTCAAAGAAATAAATATAGATTTCAATTAGAAGATTTTGCTTTAAAAGCATTTATACATGAAATGATTACCAAGGGAAAAAAAAAAATACTAACCATCACTGTGCTGTTTCTTAAATACAAGATATTTTAACAATGCAATTGAATCTGTTTTATTTTATGGTCGTTTCTAAGAATATTTGGCGTTATTGTAGATATTTTTAAAATACTTCTTGCATGAACATTTCAAAGTTGTATTTTATATTTATTTCAATCACTTGGTACAGAATTGAATCCTGCATTGGGTCGCATAATCGGATAGTACACAAACTCGACTAAAGTTCGGGTTGGGTTGGCACGTTTTTTTTTTTTTTTTTCCCGTTGTGAGTCTGGTTGGTTTTAAATGTTCAGTTCGGGTTGGAATTTGATTCGTTCGAGTTAACTTTTTTTTTTTTTTTTTTAAAAGAAGATGCTAAGTATTTGTTTAAATGGTAAAAGCCAAAATAACTTGATACAAGAAATATAATTGTAGACTACTTTTTCGTAAATGCATTAAAATATGATTAATTTTCCTTCATTTTAGATTTGGGTTTTAATATTTCTGTTGAAAAAATTTGTTCTTGTCGGGTTTCAAGTTGACTTTCAGCAGAGATTTTGGATTCGGATAGGATACAATCCGGACCTTGCAGATCAGAGTAAAGTCCAACATTTGATCTTGTAACCTGATTTTACCTGCTATTGTTTTCTTATGGATAGAGGGGGGAAAAAATGGGATTTTTTCTAGAAAATACATTTTTCACAAATAGAATATTTTCTTAGAAAATATGGAATATTAAACATTTTAAAAATTTATATCCACTAATTTGTTTTATGTAACCTATGAATATTGTTTTAAATCATTTTCATAGGATTTTTACTTAAAATGTACACATTAAGATCTGCACGGACCTTTTTAATCTCTTTTTATTAGACTCGGGCTGGACCATGCTCAAGCTTAATTTTTATCTGCAGACTCTTGCCGGACCAGGACTGGAGTACTACTTATTTTTTTGGGAGGGCCGTGTTAGACCGGCAGGTTTTTGCGAAAATAACAGTGAAATTTTCCTTTGTTCGACGAAATCTTTAGAAGTTTATTTCATTTTATTAAATTATAGAGAAATATATTTAAAAAAATCTTTATAGAGCTTCAAAATTATTTTTTCTTAAATGTTTTTCTTCCATTTTAAACTACATTATTTTTCCTAATGAGTCATGGTGACTCATTAGAAAAAAAAATGTAGTAATGTCCATTTAAATGAATTTCTCCGAGTAATCAATAATGTTGTCATTCCATATTTCATAGCTTGTGGACATACTAGTTTAAGCTGCAACTGCAAAATTTTTACATGAGTATGTATAAAATATATCTTAAATAATTTTATTTATAGGATAATGTTGATTAAGAAGTTATCTGATTTTCTATCAAAAATGGAGTCTGGTTAAGACTCTGGGCTTGATTTAGTTGATTTTTCTTGGCTGGGTGGGTCAAATTTTTAGCATAAATGCTAAAAGTTTAGCCCAGGCAGGACCAATATATTTTGATCGTCTGGGTCTGAAAATTTCTGCTCGCCTACATTTATTTAAAAATCTCATCTTTGGTATCTGAATTTTTGGGAGTGAAAAAACCGGGAATGGGTTCATTCTTCAAAGGTTTGCAGGGGCCAAAATTTTAAGTGCTGGTCTCAGCCCAGCAAGTATGAAGATTATTGCCTCAGCATGGCCTGTTCCATGCAAAAATCAGTAAAATTTGGCCCTTCATGAAAATTTTTGCAAAAAATGCATAAATTTTTAAATCGCCATAATTCTATAATTAAACTTTTAAAAATATTATTTTTAAAGAATAGCAATTTCTAGGCAATAAAACATGTGAAAAACAGCCTTCCCAGGAATGTAAAAATCTAGGCGCCAGCGGAGAGTCTCTCACCACTAAATTTTATTTGCTATTTTTTGTCTAATTTTTTTGTAAGAATGGTAATAAAATTTAAGCGACAAAACCTATTAAAATTTAGTGGTGAGAAACTATCCGCTGGCACCTAGATTTTTACACCCCTGAACCTACCTATGACGGAATCCTGCCTTAAACAGAAAAATGTGTTGATTCAAGCAAAATGAGTATATAATAATATGTGAGAAAAGAATATAATACATTTAAACTTGCTAAGAAAAGAACGTGTCTATAACGCATATTTTTTCTTTCCTAATTAATTTCGTCTTATAGAAGATTTTACTGTATAGCATTTTTCAGAATGTTAAGTCTCCAATACATAGAATATGGATCAGAGCTGCCCTTAGCAAAAGCGAGGCTGTGTGCAAGAATTGTTGCAAGGCCCCCTTCTACCGATGTTTTCAATTTAGCATATTTTTTATTTATTTGCCTGAAATTTTGAATAGTAATTTTTGCTTTATTTAATGATAGACATTCCGTAATTAATGAAGTGAAGGTAACTATTCAGAAATTCTGCTAGCTATTTTGAATTAAAAAAGCAACTAAATTGGCCACACAACACAATCACCTTTTGAAAATGTTCACATGACATATACACGACAGCACAAACAGGATTATGCTTTTATTTTTGCTTAATAAATGAAGGTGAAATATATATATAGAGAGAGCTACTTTTTTAGGTGCATTCATAATAATATAAATACATAGCACCTATAATCATTTTCTGGTCAGATCGTCTGTAAGCATATAACAACGCAAAAATTATCCAACCAAATGGTTTAAAATTGAATATATAGAATCGTTGCACAATTTTGTCGAGTCATTTCAAGTTTTTATGAAAATTGAATCAAAACTGAAAAAGATATTAATAAAAGTTTTCTTCATTCTTGAATTAAATACTATCCTAAGTCATTAATTCAATGATATCCCATGATAGGTCATGATATTCTAGGTTGCCATGGTGATGACATCCTATTTAAGATCGAGTCCTATTATTTCCGTACTGACGAACTTAATATATATAATCGTAATAAATTTTGTATTTGTGCCTTTTTTCATAAGAGTGCAACAGCTATTGCACCAAAATCTGAATATTTATGAAACAGTTATCATACGAACGCACCTCATTTGCCACATTTGACGTACAATTTCAGACTTGTTTAATTTGTTACTGAAATGATAGAAATGTAGATAGATCTGAATAATATAAGGAATTTTCGTTTAATTTCAGATTAATTTCATGTTAACTATCAAGTTTATTGGAAGTATAATGTTAAAATAAATTAGTTTATAGCAATGTTGATAAAATTGAGTGCAATTACAAGTTTTAAATTCAGGTTCCCTTATAAATTATGTAAATTAAACTTGCATTTAGAAATTTTTTATTTAAATTTTGCAAATTATGCTTTTATCAAATTTTTCATTATTTAATACATTAAATAATGAAAGAATATGCTTCTGTTTCCATTAATTTGGTTTCTGAGATCGTAAATGTGGCAATAAAATAACGTGAATAATAACTTTTGATTGGCTAAGACCGGGACTGAGCTTTTAGCTGTTACACTGGGTCAAGATAGCATATCTCTGGCAAGGTCTGAACCAGGGTCAGAAAATTTCGGCCGCTTCAGTCCTCTAGTATATTTATGTGATATTGGTAAACAGGCGATCAGTGTGTGAAAATATTTTCCTTTAAAAATATAAAATCATACAAATTCGAGGGTTTACACTACTGGAGACAGTCGGGCCCCCAACACTACGTTCATTTGGAAAAATTTTCATTTAAATCATTCAGCATTGATTTTAGGTATATGTAAAGTTATCTCGAGTTATGCCGGTCTTTTATTTAAAAATACATTTAAAAAGAGACCGGGCGTACGTAATAGGCTTAGTGCAAGCTGCCGAAGGCAGCGGGGCCAACAACTCTAGGTTTGTTTGGATAGATTTTCATTTAAAAATATAAAATCATACACATTCGAGAGTTTACACTGCCAAAGGCAGTGCAACCTCCATCATTCGGCTTGTTTAGACAGATTGTCATGTGAAAATATAAAATCCTTCAACGCTGATGAGATATTTTAAGCTTATGATTACAAGACTGGACAACGCTGGGGGATCAGGATGTTCATATAATAAAAATAAAAAAAACTAGTTGGACGTGCCAATCCCAAAACTTTCTTTGATCTCATACATCTTATTATTTCAAAAAGTAGTACAGATATTAATACAGTATAGGACCCCAAATGCAGAATGCTCGGAATATTCTATTCTATCTGAGTACACTAATAAAAGTGTGCTTATTTTTTTTTTTATATTTTATTTATGCTTATTTTAAGCATGGTACTTCCTCAAACAATAATCTTAGTATATTAAAGTCTTTATTTTAATCTACGCGATTGTTCTGATTATACACAATTGATAATTATTAATTTCCTTAAAAATTAATGTCTTAAATCAAAAAATATTAAATAAATTTACTCTTATATGAACAGTACATAAAAGCACTAAAAATTTCTAAAAAGCAATAAGTTACTTACTTCTCATAAAGATAGGCAATAAAACAAAAAGAAGTAGCTTCCATGCAGCATATAAAATGTGATTTAGCCTGCAAGTTTGAATCTAAAAGACTAAAGATTATTCTTTCTAATCTATAGCCTCCCAGACGCATTCCAACGGGCCAACACAAAAATAAGCAACCAGCGATGCTGCAACTGTACTAGATATTAGTTGAATTTTGCACCTTCTGCACTGACCGTTGTCATGTTAGTGGCAATAACTGATGTTGCTGATGAACAGATCACCCAGCTTAACACCTACTCGCACTATCCTTGTTGCCTTTCCATCATCAACTGTTGTAGCTAAAGCATGTAGCAAACTAAAAAAAAAAAAAAAAAAAAACTAATGGGTACATGCATACATATACAGAAATTAGTTTTTGAAAAGCAAATATTATTTACTAATGAATAACTATTTATTAGCTAAGAAATGTAAGTATGCTTGTTTGAAACCATTAGACAAAAAAAGAAATAATTATGCTCCTGTAGCATGTAAATATTTATCACATAATGCTAATTATGAAAAAATACTTTTAAAGTGATATAAATATTACAATAAATTTTTGCTATTTAAAAAAAAGGATACGATACGGCAAAACAGTTCTTTTGTTTACATTACATTTTTATCAAATTTGAAGATAAAAGTTATAAGAATTCACAAAATGAGAGCCTCAACATCTTAAGAATTTTAAATCAAAACATCTTAAGCACAATTATATATATTTAAAAAATAAAAGCACCTTAAACATATTAATATTTAAAAAATGAAAACCAAAATATAATACAAGAATAAATGTTTGATTCAAAAGATAAACGCCGATTTTTTAAAGTACTCTAAAGTAGGGACAGAGAAACGGAAAATAGCTAATTATACATGTTTACTAAAACAGTATCATTTGTAACATTAATAAAAACCTTAAAAAAAATAATAATTTTGCCTCAAAGCAATAATTTATAAAAATACGCATGCTACCACTTAAATTCCTTCAACTATTACGAAACTTTAATAAAACTACATTTAAATACAAAATGTATAATTATATATATGTATAAAAAACATCATTACATACCAAATAGAAGTCTTTTGGTTTAAAATTGCCACGTTTATTCGCTAATTTAACAATATTTCCAAAGGATAATACGCTAAAAGAAAATTCTATCTAATCCAATATCAAAATATTAGCTTCTTCCTAATTTACAAAACCTCAAGCTTCTACCTACACCGACGATGATACACGCATGCGCACGCTAATTTACAAACCCTCTAACTTTGGACACCTACCAAACGCGCATGCGTGTACTGATCTTTTCTCGCCAAATTATTTGGCTACATTTCCCTTTCGCCAAGGGTGTTCAAAGCTTGAGGGTTTGTAAATTAGCCTCCGGCTGCCCAAAACGACGGTAAGATATTCCTTGACGGACGTACATGCGCAGTTTGACTCCATGGTTCTTCTTCCTGTACTCGAATGTGCAGCAACCGACCAACCGACTGACGAGAAATCCGTTCATTTTGATTTCCAACGGCCTTGCAATGGTTGTTTGTTGTGGTGATCTCGTTCCGATTTCGAATAAGAAAAAAGTGAATACGGATATTATAAGGTAAGAATTTTCTTTCATTTTTATTTGTAATGCTTTCTTTTATAACTATTCCACCAATATATTTGTATAATGTCGGAAAACTTTTTTTTTTTACATAAAAAATAGGCATAGTCATCGCACGAGTAAGAATGTAATGTGTTATGTTCCTAAAAATTAATTTATATATTCAAAGTAAATACATTTTTGCTTTATTAAATATTTTTGTTGAAATGGTTTATTGCGATCTTCATTCAAAATGCACATAACTAGCTCTAATATTTTATTGATTTATAAGTTTTACACGTAAAATTTACGATTATGATGTAAGGTAGATGTGCCAGTAATGGACACCCCTTGATGTTTTTGGTTCATAAAAAAATAACTAATAAATATTTAGCTTTAATTATTTTTTTAATAATTCCCTCTTGCATGTTATATAAAACTGGGTTATTGTTGACACTTTTATTCAAATCAATCAGGAAGCAGAAAATAATGTTTCAAAGTTTCGCTGTTTTTCTCTGAAAATCTTAACGAACAGGCTAAGAGCTGGCTTTGTTTACTTAATTTATATATCATTTATTTTCTTGCAAAATTTTAATGTTTTTGTTTGAGTAGCAATAGAAAGCTTAGAATTTTATATACTAACAGCCATTTACAAAATTTCATTTATTTTTAAGGTTTTAAGAGGGGATGTCCATTACTGGGATGGTTAATTAGTCATTTTCCAGTGATGGACACCCCATGTAGACATTGCTAAAAATGCAATTTCAGTAATGTTTATAGTGCATATAATATTTTGAATTAACTGCAAACGTAAATAATCAAATTTAATTTTTAAATTATGTTTACCAAAATGTAATAACATCAAAACCTTTATAAATGGCTGCTTTTAAGTTATATGATTAATAAAATTTCAGTATTTTATTTATTTATCTTTTTTATGTATATCTTGCATATTTTATAATCTGGCTATCAAACCAGCCAGGAATCAGAAAATATTGTTTAAGGGCACAGTCAAAGAGAGGCTCATAGCAGGGTTGCCGGCTTTTAGCCAGGCCAAAAAAAGCTTTTTTTGGTTTTAACCACTTTAAAAAAGCCGGTTTTTATTTTTAAAAGTTGTTTTACAGCTAATTCGTTTTAAACTTAGATCAATTAATTTTTAATACACTTATAAATATTTTCTACTAAAAAAATTATAAATTTCTATTAAATTTTGTCAAATAAATAACTTTTTATAACTTCTAGAAGACAACTGTGAAGGCAATTATGTTTGGAAAAAAAATTATATACATTGAAAAGAATATAAGTTATACTCCAAATTGGTGTTTTGAAATTACATATTACATAGCTCCACATATACTACACATTTTAAAGATTATATTTAATTAAACAATGACAAAATGTAGCACATCAAAATGGAAACATTCTTATGTGTCCATATGGAGAGATTAAGTTATAAATGTTAAAAGAGAAATTAGAAAGGATATAATATTTGAGGAGAGTTTGGTACAATAAGTGTATATAAAAAAAGGTCATTTAAACAAAAGAAAAGAATTACAAATTCTCTAAATAAAATTTTGAAAAGCTGTTTGCTAAGCATATTCATGCATATGTTATTCATAATGTTTAATAGTGAGAAATGGTGTTTTTATTATATGACTACGTATAATTTTAAATGTTTACTACAAATAAAATAATGACTTGTATATTAATAGCTCTGAAAATTAATTAAGTAATAAAACATGTAACTAAGTAACCATTGTCCTTCTTTAATTTTATAAAGCAGTAAAAATGGAAAAAAAGGGGGGGGGTTAAAAGGTCAGTGTAAACCAGATAAAGCAGTTGGTATGGCCCATTTAAAGTTTAGCTGACATATTTGCAAATCACTAGCAAAACCATCTAAATTTTATTCCAGTATTAATGTCTCCATTATTAAGAAATTGGGTTACTTATTAAACTCTAAATCAGTTAAATGTCATTAAAACTAATTAAAACCACTTTAAAATGTGTAGTTTATAATTACAATGCTTCATTGTATAAAAGCCAATTATGGCCAAAAAAGGTCGGTTAAAACCAATAAAAGTCGCCGGCGTGGCTTTTTTAAAAATTTTAGCCGGCTTTTTTGCAACCCTGGCTCATAGGGCTTAATCCCTCTCCGTTTAAATAAAAAAATATTAAGTTACAGAAGCTATTAAGAATCTATTTTCTGTCTTAAATGTTTCCTTATTCACCTCTGACAAAATAATAATAATGAAAGTTATTGGTAATATTCATGAAACTAGTAAATCTGCAGATCAGTGGCCTCAAACATCAGTTCAACAGTTTTATTTTATTTTGAAAGTATTTTATTTAGTATTTAAAATGTTCAACTCACGATATCATTTCTTTCATATTTGTAATATTAATTATTATAAATGATATATCAAGTAGTCTCTGGAAGATTAATTGTTAAAAATAGTGAGACAAAACTAAACACTAATATTCCAAAACTTTTTTTTTTTTAATTACCTTTTAAATCCCCCCACTGTTTCAATAATTTGATAGCTGTAATTGCCTGATATTTAGTATTTTAAACTATCCATCTAAAATAATTAAAACATCGATTTTCTGATAATTACAATAATTGATGCAAACAGTAAATGATTATCACAAATATTTTATTAATTACTGGTATCCTGATTGTTAAATTTATTTGAAAATAACCATTTTGTTTTGATTAGTATGTATTCATTAAATTCTGGTTCTAAATACAGTCATGAAAACAATTATATTTATTACTTTTTATGGGGTGTCCATTACTGGGTGTTTTGATATATTTCTGTTATTTAAAATTAAATTTCGATTCATATTGGGAAATGAGACTATAAGAATGGTTAGGTTAATATAATATTGAAAAAACTGGAATATAATAATTATAACTATTAATTAAAAAAAATACGGTACATTTCGGTTGGCCAGGTGCCAGTGTTATATATACACATTTATATACATGCATAAACGTAAATATACATATACAGTACAGGACCCATTATCCGGAATTCTGAAATCCGGAAGGACCCAAAATCCAGAAGAAAAAAAAATTGAAAATTTTCTATAAATTTGTAAATTTTTACTAAAATTTTGCAATTTCTAAAATTTGTCGAAAATTTTACAGATTCCTAATTTTCTTTTTGGTCTATTGTGTTGCAATGTGTAACCACTAAAATATGTTACATCAGTGATGAGGGAACACAATACCCCCCCCCATGCCCCCCTAAAAAAAAAAAAAAAAAAATTAGAAAAAAATTATTTTTCTGTCAAATTTTAGTTTAAAATGAATTTATATTATGATTCGTTTTTAAAAAAGATATTTCATACCCTCCCTCTCACTTCGATAAAATATTATGACTACACAATTATGTTACTTGAATGAGGGGAGAGTAAAAAAAAAAAATATATTCTGAAATTCACAGCAAATTTTTTGAAAGTTTACAGAAGAGGGAAGGGGGCCTCTCGGCACTAATTATGTTTTTTCCACGATCCTTTAATGAAATTCTCGCTTTTATGCGATCTTTTGACGAAATTAGGAGAGTGTTTTGCGATCCTTTGAAGAATTTTTTTTTTTTTTTTTTGCTATCTTTTGACAAAATTTGCGTTCCTTTTCTGCGAGATTTTGACGAAATTTGCGTTTTTCTTCCGCAATCCTTTAACTAAATTTGCATGTTTTTCGCGATCCTTTTACGAAATTTCGTTTGTTTGCGATCTTTTTGCGAAATTTGTGGTTTTTTTCGCGATCTTTTGACGAAATTTGTTTTTTTTTTTTTGCGATTTTTGGACGAAATTTGCGGATTTTTTCGTGATCTTTTGACGAAATTGCAGGAGGCTTTTTCGATCCTTTGAAGAAATTTGTTTTTTTCACTATATTTTGACGCAATTTGTGGGGGTTTTTTTGCGGTGCTTATTAGAATTTTTTTTTTTTCGCGATTCTTTGATGAAATTTGCGTTTTTCCTGGGATTTTTTTGACGGAATTCGGGGGGACCCGAAATCCGGAAAGCCTTCGGTCCCGAGGATTCCGGATAATAGGTCCTGTACTGTATATACATATACACATATTGTATATATATATATGTATATATACATACATTTATGTATATAAATATGTATATATAACACTGGCGCACGGCTAACCTAAAAGTACCAGAAATACATTTATAAGAAATTACTTAAGGGTGTCCATTACTAGCACATCTACCCTATATTGTAAATTTTATTGTTTAAGTTACTGATAGTTGCCGTTTTATTCAGACAGGCATCTCTTTTTTTTTTTTTTTTTTTTTTTTTTTTTTTTTTTTTTTTTTTTTTTCCTGAAATTCTAATGGGAACATTTTTCCATTTATTTATTGGCATTATAATTTTATGGAAAGCAGTTGACGGGATAAAGGAGAGGTACCGAGTGCATTTTAAAGTAATTGCATACTCAGAATAGTAGTGCAGAATTTTTGCATTTAGCAATATGTGTGGAATCGGTTATGCAAAAAATTATTTTACTGATCTTTCTTGTAACATATGGGCATTTCCATGAAAAAGTAGACATGAGGGTTGATATTTCAAACTTTTATTATTACTAGTAATGTATCAAATTAAAGGTAAAAATATGATACATATGAAATTACAGAGAACTAAGCTGCAAAAATTATTCTTTTATAATTTATCTAGGCTCAAAGTTAGAAAAATTTCAAGAACTTACTAGTATGTAAAATAAGGTATTTTTATTCTGCCAGATGCAATATTTAAAACAGCAGCATTTTCGCTGTATGTGCATACTTACTATTTGTGACCTTTCTTTACCTTAAGAAGCACTTAATTTTTCAAAATAATTTAAAAGACCCGATTTTTAATACAAATATATTTATATTGTATCTCTTTCACATCCGTCACAAAAAAAGATGATTAACTTATTATACCAAATTCATTTTTTCACAAAAATACATGAAACTTTCTGAAAGTCTAATTATTGCAATTCTGAATAAATATGAAATATTAAAAATTCATTAAATTTTTATTTTGTGTGGAATTTTAGTGTGACGGGTGTGACAACATTTTAAATTATTTAGAAATATATTTAAATGTTTCTTAAATGAAGTGTAAGGTTGAATCCTTATTGTTTCTAAACATATTAAGACAAATGTGCCTTAAAAAAAGATAAATCATAAAATAGATATACAGTAGAACCTCTTTTATCTGAAACTCTTTTAACCAAAACTCTGGGTTAACCGAAATCCATTTTTAAAGATTTAAAAAAAAAAAAATCGATTAGGAATTAGAATTTAATAAAATACCTGGTTGTGATGGCTGTAATATTTCAGGAATAAACGATTGGCTAAAATGTGACTGAAATGATCACGGATTTCATATATTGAGCGATGAAGAAATCATTGGCAATATCATCAAGGAACATTTGCTGGTCAAAGCGAAGAAGAGGACAATGATGAGGGCGAAGAAAACGAACAAATTAGCAGATCTGAAGCTTTTGAATTCGTTGCAAAAGGTTTGGCATGGCTGAGCAGCAGAAAGACTGTAATACTGGTAAACTCATAGTAGTAAAAAAACTTTGTGATCGAGCTACAAAACAAAGGCAATAGAAACTGCGGCAAACAAAACTTTGTTTCAAACCCTTGTGAAACATGTAAAAGGTACTTAATTTTAAAATTAAAATTTAGGTAAGGGGCTGCGCATATATAACGTTATCATTTTAGGGGGGAGGGGGGTCTGACATATGATATCGCTAGGAGATGGGGGGATTTGTCTTTTCATATCGTTATCATTTTTCACACAACCAACATTTTCTTTTTTTATTTGTAACTTGGTCTTTACATCAAAATTGTATGTTATCTTTTTTTTTAGCCTGTTATCTATTTTTATGAGAATACAAAGTTATTATTAAAATCTTTGAATGATTATAAAATTATTTAATTACAAAATATGTAACGTTTGCCATTCCTATTCTTCTGTCATATGCATATATAATCCACTGTTCGAGAAACCATATGCGAAGTATGTTTCAAATGATACTTTGTGTTTACTGTTAAATAAAGGAGAAAGAATTTTGTCCATCTGTTTTGTTCATAAGAAGTTCTGTTTGCCCCTCCCCTCCCCCACTCCCCCTGTGTGATTAAGTGCAAGAAGACATTATTACTGTTGAACGCATTATGTAAAAAAAAAGCTATTAAATTCTTTTAAATAGTAATCATTTCTAAGTATTATTTGGTATAAAGTTATTTCATATGTAATGTGATATATTTTATTGACTTCTCTTGAATCAATAAAGTATGCGAATAATAATGGAACCATATTTATATATCACTCCAAACAAAAGAAGAAAAAAATCAAATTTTTAGACATTGATAACGATATTATTACCGGGGGGGAGGAGGTTCGAGGAATGATAATGTATGATATTGTAAGGGGGGGAAGGGGGTCCGAAATTACCAAAAAGTTGATAACGTTATATTTGCACAGCCCCTAATTTATTCTTGTTTCTCTTTTTCTGTTGCTTTATTTTTATTAAGCACTTGTTACCATTATAAGAAACAGCGCATATATTTGTCCTTAATCTAAAAACTGAAGCATTCTCAATTGTCCGAAAATTTCAATTTTCCAAAAGAGGGTCGGTTCCAATTACTTCGGATAATCAAGGTTCTACTGTATTTGAATTATTTTAGTAAATTGTGAGTTGGTGGCAATTTACTTTAACTTTTGATAGATTATCAAGAAAATGAAAATTTATTATTAATATTCTTTATACATAACTGCCAAAAATAATGTGGGAGACACTAAGCAATTAAAGGTTAAAATTCAATATTTGCTTTAGTAGCCAGTGGCCGGTAGAGGCTGTATGTTTAGTAGCCACTACTGTCAAGTTAGTGGCCACTTATCGTAGTTTGTAGATTTAAATAGTTTTACAAGTAATGTTTTTAAAATATTTATGTTACGAAGACATCTTTTAAAATATATAAAAATAAAACTATCCACAGTGTCAGTTTACTTACCCCAACAAAAACAATTAACAGTTATTTTACATAAAAAAAGAGAGAATTTATCGAACAATGTCGTACAAGACCTAGGTCAAAGATTGGTTCACATCTCCAATACGTCACTGTGTAGCCCGAGATCAGAATTCTTTCTGAAAATAGGCCTAAAATATTTCCCGTTTGACAAAATTCGCAATTAATTTTTGAAATTGTTTTAAGAAATTTGCAATTATTTTACGCAACCTCTTGCTAAAATTCACAATTTTTTCGCCGATCGTTCAACAGAATTCACGATTTTTTTTCGCGATCATTCCACGAAAGTGACGATTTTATTATGCGATCTCTTGATGAAATTCGCGATTTTTTCTACGATCAATTGACGAAATTCGCAACTTTATTTCCTCGATCTTTCGCAAAATTCGCGATTTTATTCCGCGGTCGTTTGACGAAATTTACTTTTTTGCGATCTTTAGACGAAATTTGCGTTTTTTTCGCGATCTTTTGACGAATTTTGCGTTTTTTACACGATCTTTTGACGAAGTTTGCGTTTTTTTCGCGATCTTTTGAAGAAGTTTGCGTTTTTTTTCGCGATCTTTTGACGAAGTTTGCGTTTTTTTCGCGATCTTTTGACGAAGTTTGCGTTTTTTTCGCGATCTTTTGACGAAGTTTGCGTTTATTTCCGATCTTTTGACAAAGTTGGCATTTATTTCCGATCTTTTGACGAAATTTGCGTTTTTCGCGATCTTTTGATAAAATTTGCGGATTTTTCGCGATTTTTGGATGAAATTTGCGGTTTTTACGCGATCCTTTCACGAAATTTGCGGTTTTTCAGCATTTTTTTGATGGAAATCGCGGGTTTTTTTTCGCGATTCTGAAATTCTCAGCAAATTTTCTGAAAGGTTACAGAAGGGTGGAGCTGTGTTTTTTCTGCACCTGATTAACGAAATTCCCGTTTTTTCAAGATCCTTTGACGAAATTTACTTTTTTTCGCGATATCTTGACAAAAATTGCACTTTTTTCGCGAACTTTTGACAAAATTTGCGGTTTTTCGAGATCCTTTGACGAAATTTGCAGTTTTTTCGCGATTTTTTGACGAAATTTGCGATCTTTTGACGAAATTTACGGCTTTTTTCGCGTTCTTTTAACGAAATTTGTGTGGGTTTTCGCGATCTTTTGACGAAATTTACCGTTTTTTCGCGATCTTTTGACGAAATTTGCGGTTTTCCCCCTATCTATTTGCGAAATTTAAGGGGTTTTCGCGATCTTTTGACAAAATTTGCGGTTTTTCGTGATTTTTTGACGAAATTTGCGATTTTTTGACGAAATTTGGGATTTTTTTTCGCGGTCTTTTGACGAAATTTACGGTTTTTCGTGTTCTTTTAACGAAATTTGTGGGTTTTTTCGCGATCTTTTGACAAAATTTGCGGTTTTTCGTGATTTTTTGATGAAATTTGAGATTTTTTTGCGATCTTTTGACGAAATTTACGGTTTTTCGTGTTCGTTTAACGAAATTTAAAGGTTTTTTCGCGATCTTTTGACAAAATTTGCGGTTTTTCGTGATTTTCTGACGAAATTTATGGTTTTTTGCGATCTTTTGACGAAATTTACCGTTTTTTCGCGATCTTTTGACGAAATTTGCGATTTTCCCTCTATCTATTGGCGAAATTTAAGGGGTTTTCGCGATCTTTTGACGAAAATTGCGGGTTTTTGCGATACTTTGTGAAATTTGCGATTTTTACGCATTCCTTTCACGAAATTTGCGTTTTTTACGCGATTCTTTGACGGAAATCTCGTCTTTTTTCGAGATTCTTATGAAATTCTCGTTTTTCCCGTGATTCTTTGACGATTTTTTTGCGAACGATTGACGAAATTGATATCTTTCGGCGACCATTTGTCGAAATTCGCGATACTTTTATGCCGATTTTTTTTTAATTTTCGGAACCAAATGCCTTCAATGTTGAAGGCAACGCGATTTTCAACGGATCAACGCGATTTTCTTTTCCTTTTACGATTCCGCGGAAATCGCTGATCGATTAAAAAAAATAAAAAAAACGGAAAAGTGGCATTTCTGACATGTACTATTACATGAAAAATAAAGATCGCCACTTTGGCGATCAGATGCCCATCATAAAGTCGCCAATTTTTTACATTTAGTCGCCCTGTGGCCGGTGGCGACCGGGAATTTTAACCTTTATAAGCAATAATACAAGTGGGCTTTGCCGAGAACTATAGTGCTGCCTCTCAAAATGAGATCCAGAGTGCTCACTGGACTCATCCTCAAATAACCATTTTTACATGCTTTGCATCGTTGAAAGGTAATGTGATTTGCTCTTTTGTAATAATCAATAACGAATTGCAGCGTGTTAAATAAGTAATGCTGTATGGGCATTTTTAAATGCCATTATATGCTAGTCTGAACCCCCCCCCCCCCCCCATTTCAAAAAGGTGAAAAAAAATTCTGATGGCTGTGCAGCCATGTTTAAAAACAAATACAAAATTTCAAACACTTGTGCTTCTTTATCAAAGATTTTAAGCTAACATGTGAATGGAACTTTTTGGCCACTTCTTATGGTAAAGGAGCGGTTGACAGGATTTGGAAATGAAAAGTCAAGAGTGTGGGGTTTGCTTAAATCCAGAAAAGCAATAGTTAAATCTGCTTTGGATTTTTTAAAATGTGCACAGGAGACTGGTGCAATAAAGACATTGTATGTGTCAGCAGAGAAAATACTGGAAACTAAACAAATGTTGACAGAAGGATGGAAGGCATCAAATCATATCACCACTTTAAGGTAAGTGCTGATAGTACCAACTTTTTGATTGGAAAAACTACGGAATCAATACTAAAAGAGGTAAGTCACTGCTATTTGCGAATCTTCCCCCCAGCAAGATTTTGAAAGCATCAGATTTAAATATCGGAGACTATGGTGTGGTTTCCCTGGCCTGTAACAAAAGGCGCAATAGCTTGTATTTTGTACTACGGTAATGGCTTGAATATCAACTTCCATGAGGAAGAAATAAAGCTTGAAATACATGCAAGGCAGTGGACCACACTGGATTTGGCCAGAGAAAGGTGACATCTCAATTGAAAACTTTTTTGCCATTGTAAAAAAAGTAGCTACCCCATCACTTATAACAAGTAGGGGGCACTACAAATTTTAAACTAACTGCATAAAGATGTTAGTTTTATTAAATTTTGTTTGTATATTAGCTATTGTCAAGTTTTCTGTCAATACCGATCGCTGTTTTTTTTTTTGGTAAATAACTTTAAAATTCTATACTTTGCATAATGTCACACCCGTCACAATAGAAAAAAATTTCTTATACATTAAAATAATTAAAATTTATTATGAAAATTATGCATTAAGTTTAATCTGAATCTCTTTTATTAGAAAAAAATTGTTTTAATAATGAAACATTAAAATATTCACAGGAATTTCAACGAATGTGTATGCTAGTGAAAACTCATGTCCGGAGAAAGTCACACCTGCCACAAGATTTTATTTTATTTATTTTTTTAAATTGAAAGCTATTGAAGTTTCGTGTTTGCACAATTATTCAAGCAAATGCATGGAAAAACATTTTTTAAACACTTTTCAGGGATTTATTAGCTAATTTATTGCCCAAAATATAGATATAACATCTTAAAATTATGTCTGGATGTCACACCCGTCACAATGGAAAGGCCCAGTATCCTATTGAAGTTAACCTGTATTATTAATGAAAATATTTCTGGTAGATTCTGAAATATTACTAATTTTAGATGTAACATAAAACAAATTTGGAATCAAAACTTTATGGTTATTTATCTGTTTATATCAGTGTTATCATAAAATCGCCCTCAGCTCGCTCAGACCCAAAAGTATTTCAGAAAATTTCAGGCTCATATGTATTTAGGATTTTAATGTGCAAAGCCTTTATTTTATTTAATAACTTCACTTTATTTGGAATTTTTCCTGTATCGTAATCTTATTAAAAATGTGTAATTTTTTTTAAATAACTTTTCCGTTTTGTTTGAAAATGTTACTTGCAAATTTGCATTATTATCTATGTTATTTTGGAGGTAGGTAAAGGAAAAATAAAGAGGAATTAGATTAATAAAAAATAAATTGATATTTGTATTTCAAATAATACTTAGTATCCCGCTTCTGGGGCATGGTTCACTTTATGAACATAAATATATACAGTAGCCTCCCTTTTAACCGGCCGACTTTTTTTCCCAACATCAGGCAAAATTCAGGGATGACGACCTCGGGAACCCAGCTTACGCTTTCCAGTTGAAGTGCAATCTTGAGAGAAAGGATGCAAAATTCAGAAAGAAGAACGTCATTTCTAAGTGGATATGTGTTGGCCTTCACCGATGTGGCCCTGGGGTGCAGGCATTCCCCCAGGAACAAGGAGAAATGAGATGTCCTCCCCGGAAGATTTGAGATTTTGCGTTTTTAATAGGCAAAAGTGCAATCCCTCCTCCCCATGGAGCTCTGTAATGTCTGATCTATCTTCAAACTGTTTAGTACAAACATTTAAAAAGCTTGAGGGATGCGAACAGATCACCGTAAAAGATGTATAAAATTCGTTTAAGTCTGATAAAGATATCAAGCATGAAACATTATTTGATGAGAATATAATTAAGACTGTGACTGATGTTGTTCAATACGAAGACGAATCTGATGATGATCCAGATGAAGTTGATACTGCTAAAATTCCACATACTGGAAGGGGTAAAAGCATTGGAGTTGGTGTTATGCTAGTTGAGCAGCAGCTAACAGCTTCCTCGGTTGAACTTATGATGTTAAAGAAATGGAGAGATTAAGCTGCAAAATATCTGCCATTTTGCCTTCAACATTAGAAGGTCACTCATTTCTTTATTGTTGATTAACTTAAATATACATTATGTAGAACAATTTTAGCTTCTTATAAAGGTGTGTGGCACAATTTTCAACAATTTAATTTGTGTTAAATATTTTTCATTATTTGTTATAAGTGATAATTTTCCTTGCAATTCAATTAATTATAACTATAGTGTTGACTCTAGAACAAAAGGGCCGCCGGGCGGGAATTTTTCAAAAAGGGAACACTATTCTAAAAAAAGGGTATATTTTTCAAAAAGGGGACAAACACTATTCTAAAAAAGGGTGCATTTTTTCAAAAAGGGTACACTTGTACCTTGTTCACAGAAAATATTTTGAACTGGTTTGTTTAGAGTCCCTAGAGTTTGCGATATTTACCCGGGATCAACTAAATTGCCACAGGGATCATAGGAAGTGTTAAAAGGGTAGCGGGGCGCAAAAAAGAAATAAAAAAGGCCGCCGGGCACAAAAAAGGAAATAAAAGGGCCGCCGGGTGCAAAAAAGAAAAAAAAGGGCCGCCAGGCGCTGCGCCCTGCTAAAGCGGCTTAGAGTCAACACTATAACTAGTATTCATTTAACAAAATATAGAAAATATGTACTTTTTTAAAAATTTACAAATTGAAAAACTAAATGCATCGTATGGGCTTAATTAATTAAATTACACAGATACTTATTTAATTTTTTTTTTTTTACTTCTCTGCTTTAACCGGTTTTCTTCTTAACCGACCAACCCTCAGTCCCGTTTAGGCCGGTTAAGCGGGAGGCTACTGTATTTTTTTTTATGTATTTGAAATTATGTTCTGAAAAAATTCTGAGGCATATCTAAAAATATTTAAGAAAGGTTTTTCATATGAGTATATGGAAAATATTTTAAGTCTTGACCAGAGCCGATTAATGAAGGGGCGAAGTCCGACCGGTATTTTAAAAGTACTTTTACCCTTTTAAAACAAAAATTATGCATTTAAAAAAGGTGAAATGTTTTATACTAAATAATGCTCCGAGGTAACTGGGTCCTGGCCTTGACAACCTATCACAGCTTGCACCCATTTGTCAACCAAAAAATGAAACGAAAAAAAAAAAAAAAACAGTGGATATGCACATTAATTACTTGTTTCAAGGTCAAACAGGAATGTATCAGTAGGTTGCAGTGTTGCCAGTTGCATATTTTTTAAAATTCAGATTGCTTGATTGTTACCACATATTTTAAATTGTAATATTTGATTTATTTAATTACAAACTTAATAAATAGACTATTTCAAAACACATGGTACCGATGAAGCAATCTGAATAATAGGAACCCTACTAATTCTAGTAGATTAGCCACCCCAGAATCAGTTGGTTTCTTTAAAATTTCAGCAGTCTGAGTTGGTCATTTTCCCACCGACTCCACAACCCTAAGGGCAGCGGGTATATTTACATCTCAGGATCTGTTAGGCTCCAGAATCTTATTTTAGCCAAATTTGATTGTACTGAAAACTTCCTCAAAACCACATATCATTGCAGTTGCAAACAGCAAAATTTACAGTTAAGTTGAAAAAACAAAATTCAAAATAGCACTGAAATCAGTGACGATAGCATTTTTTTTTCCTTTACTGAATTTTTTGTTAATTGTGTTGTTTTGGCTATTATTGCTGATTAATTACTAAATAAAATTTCATTACTTATGATTTTAATGTAAATTAGTGCATGTAAAGCAAAAATTCGCCATATCGTATGTCGTATCCTGCACAATATGTATACTGTAAAAACACTTATTTTTGCGAGCCGAATTTTTCGAGAAAATGAAGATATTGGAGATTTTGCAAGCTAAAATTTTCGTGAATTTTATATGAACATAACCGAAAGTCGAAAAATCCCGAAATTACCTAAATAGAACCCCTTTTGCTTAAGACATTTTAAGAAACTTCCTTTTGTCCCAAAAGTTCGTCCCCCTGCCCTTCTCTCGAGGGCTGAAACTAGCCTTTTTTGCACTCGGGGCAAACGTGGATTTTGGCCTTCCCCCCCCCCCCCCCCCCTCCTCTTCCACAAAGTATATTTACAAAGAGAATGTTACTAATTTTTTAATAGCCGACTTATTTTAAAATTAAAAATATGTAATAACTGAACTACATAATCTGCAATGGTGATCCAAGAGGGTGGTCACAGGGTTCATGACCCCCCCCCCCACACACACACACACACCTCTGAACACCAACAAAAATATTCTAAAGATTATTTTTAAAATGACATATACAGTAGAGTTCGGATTATCCGAGTCCTGCTTAACCGAGTTTCAGCTTTAGCCAAGTTATTTTCTTCTGATGGACTTTGGTTTCCATTATTATGAAACAGCCGTTATAAATGAAGTGTTAGGTGAAGATGAAAGAGCAGCCGTAAAAAGTTAGAACTTTGATTTTCTGGTCAAAAAATGGCCATAATTAAAAAAAAAAAAGGCATTTTTTTTTTTATTTTTTATTCTGACCAGAAAATCAGAGTTCTAACTTATTACGACTGCTCTTTCATCTTCACCTAACACTTCATTTATAATGGCTACTTCCTAATAATGGAAGCCATAAGTCCATCAGAAGAAAATGATCCATTCCAAAAGTATAATCCTGCATTTGGCGCCCCTTCGTTCTGGCACATGGGGCACATCCCCCCTCTGCCCTGCCTCTCCCCATCGCTCTAAAAACACACGCAGTACTTATCAACTTTGATCTTGGCTTAACATTTAAGTAATCATTAAATTTTGGATAAGTGAAAATTTTCTGATTTTTTATTATTATTTGAGATGAAAAAAAATATATATATTTCGCGAGGCTTAAATTTTTGCGATTACGACGGGCTCGCGAAAATAAATGCTTTTACAGTATATTTTTTTAATGGAATGTGATTTCAGAAAGTAAACAATACTGCCAAAATTGAATATGTGATTTCTACTTGTGATTCTTTCAGAAAACGAATGGTAATCCAAGAGGTGATTAAACGATGTAACTACTTAGCAAAATATTGAGACCTTCATCATATGAGTATGAAGAAAGTAATGGAGCTAAAAGCAGCTATTGTTTTTGCCCACCCACAAAGCATCAAAAGATAGGTAATTATATTCTTTACACATTTAAGTTGCATAGTGTAAATTACACTAGTATTCCAAACAATAAGGCTAATGTCAGACGAACGTCTTTTTACACGCTTTTTCCCTACGTATCATCTCTACACACCCTACACAATGCTGCTAGTATTGTGTAGAGATGATACTTAGGGGGGAAAAAAGCATGCAAAAAGACGTTCGTCTGACATTGCTTTTTTCCCTACGTATCATCCCTACACAATGCTAATGCTACTAGCATTGTGTAGGGATGATACGTAGGTAAAAAAGCACGCTAAAAGACGTTTGTCTGACATTAGTCTAAAACTTCATGGCATATTTTTGTAACATTTGCAATATAAATCTACTAAGAAGATTATTGTTTGGAAAAAATTGTGTTCAAAATGTATTCTAAGAGATTCTATAAACTATATACAGTGAACTCTGTGAAATCTGCACACTGAGGAACCGAGAATTTTGTAGATTATACATTTTTGCAGATTATAGATCATCCTTTTTGTTTACATTTTATTTTTTAAAGTCTGACTATAAATTAGGAACAACTGCACAAAAATTACAATTAAAATTGAAAAGAAAAACATATAATGGTTTAATATATTTAATAACTAAGATTAAAGAAAAATTAAATTATATTACAATACAAATTTTACTGATTATTCATTATTTTAAACATTGACACAACACAATAGCAGTTTTGGTATGGTGTCAATATATATTTTTTTTTTCTGTAGTCTATGAACATTCATTACTTCTTGCTCCAAGATAAAATTATGTTACTCAAGGAAATTTAAATGTTTATATCCAATTTATATTTAAATATTTATCCATTGGAGCATTGATAACTGAAAAAAAAAAAATTAGCTTTATGAGTTTAACTGTTAATGACAATTTCCGTTGTTTACATGCCAACGTGTAGTGTGGATTATACATCAGCAAATTCCACAGAGTTGACTGTAATTTGAACTGGTTTGTTTACAGTCCTCATTTATCAGTAAAATTTCATTATATTTTCCTGTGACCAATTGAAAAATGTTGCCTCCCACCCCCCTACCCCCACGTCTGGCCAGATTTCATAATTTTTTAGAACCGAATGATGAATTTTGCAATATTTTTGTGATTTTTCCCTTGGTTGACTAACAACTTTCCTGATTTTTTTTTTCCGGGTAAATCAAAGAATTTTGCATTTTTATCCTGCAACTGATTAAAGAATTTTGTGATTTTCTCCTGATCGATGATTTTCGCAATTTTACCCCGATCGAATAATGAATTTCTCAATTTTTCCCATAATTGACTATTTAGCAATATTTTTTTAGATATTTACCTCGATCTACTGATGAATTTCGTGCAACTGATCGACGAACTCGTACCATGACTGACTGAAGAATTTCGTCCATTTTTTTTCTTTCTTTTTTCAGATGATCCACCGACGAATTTGATATTTTTTTTATCCACGACTGTTCGAATTTTGTGACATTTTCTTTCTACTGATTAGTAAATTTTTCGGCTTTTCCTTGCGACTAATGGGCGATGATTTTTTTTTTTCTCTCCATGTCTGATCGACGAATTTCAATATTTTTTCCGACGATTCAGTGACTCACTTTTTTTTTTTTTTTTTTTTTTTTTTTTTTTTTTTTTACAGCGATCAACTGGCGAATTTTGCGATATTTTCTTTCTATTGCTTTGCAAAAAGTGCGAGTTTTTTTCCTTGCGACAAATCGACGAATTTTGCATTTCTTTCAGAAAATCCAGACTAATTTCTCATTCTTTTATTCGCGATATTTTCCTTCTACTGATTGGGAAATTTTGTAGCTTTTTCTATTGACCGATTAGAGAAAATCGTAGATTATTTTCCACAACTGATAGACGATTTTCATGTTTTTTCTATAATCCACTGACAAATTTCCCCTTTTTTACGACCTATTGCTGAATTTTGAGATTTTTTTTTCCGACTTCCATTCACGAATTTTGCGATTTTAAAATCCGTGATAAATTCAAATTTATCTTCTTTCTATGAATTGCCAAATTTTGACTGTTTTTTGAGACCGATTGGGAGGGAAATTAGGGTTGGATTTTTTTTTTGGGGGGTGGGGGGACTGATCAACGAATTTTGTGATATTTTTTTCCCGACGATCCAGTGACAAATTTATTTCAGATATTTTACTCGCGACCAATTGGCACATTTTACAATATTTTCTTTCTACTGAAACTGATCAGCAAATTTTGCCTCTATCCCTTGCATTGGCAAAATTCACAGGTATTTTTCGTGATTTTTCTGATGATCCACTTACAAATTTCATTTTTTTTAAATACCTGCGACCAATTGATGATTTTCGTATTTTCCATATACCAAATGACAAATTTTGCTGCTGTATTCTTGCGACCGATTGGTAAAAATCGTGCATTTTTCCCTCGACTTGTTCAACGAATTTCTTATTTTCCACAACCAGCTGAAGAATTTTTTTTTTTTTTTTTTTTTTTTTTTTTTTTTTTTTTTTTTACACGATCAACTTACGAATTGCATGAGATTTCCTCCGACCAATTGATGAATTTTGAAATCTTTTTAAGTGAACAATTTTTTTTCTCCCGATGATTGACTGACAAATTTCAAGATTCTTCCAATGACTGAATTGCGAATTTCACTGAAAATGAGAATTTGAATCTTCTGCAGAGAAATCTGTTGTTTTGCGACATACGGCATATTTTGCTTTGAAGGATGGGGGGGGGGGGGGTTGTGATGGTTATTCTTAGGGGGTGGGAAGTTTTCAGAAAATCTTATCAGCCAGCAAGAAAGAATGTACATTTGAAAATTGTTATGGCAGAATGTACGCAACTGCAAAAATAATTCATGCTTTAAAGAAAAAACAGGATACAAAATGTTAAAAAAAAAGTGTGTTACAAAAATTCATCTAGAAGGTACTGCAAAAGTGCCCCTCCATCTTTGCAAAAAACTACTTAGTAAGGGGCTGTACTTATATAACATTATCAATTTTCTGGTATTTTTGGATTCCCTCGCCCGTTTATGATATCATACATTATCATACCTCACCCCCCCCCCCCCCCCTTCAAATGAATAGAAATCAATAAAATATCACTTTGTATATGAAAATAACTTTATATCAAATAATACTTAAAAGAAATATTTGTCATTTAAAAGTATTTAATAATAGCTTTTTGTTATATAATGCATTCAACAGTAATAATGATTTCTTGCACTTGCTTCAGCACGGGGTTGGGAGGGGGAGAGAGACAGAACTTCTTATCAACAAAACAGATGGACAACATTCTTTCTCATTCATTTACTACTAATAAACATAACAGGTATCATCAATTGGTTTCTCGAACCACAGATGTAACCAATTATGTAACATATGACAGAAGAATAGGAATGCTAAACGGTGGGGTATTCCATATTTTGGAATTAAATATTTTTAACATTTAAGATTTTAATCATAAGTTTGTATTTCCATAAAAAGCAGATAAGGCTATTTTGATGTAAAAAAACAAGTTACAAATAAAAAGAGAAAATTTTGGTTGGATCAAAACTGATAACGATATCAAAAGACAGCCCCCCCCCTCCCCCTAGCGATATCTTACAAGATCATGTGCCAGGGCCCTCCTTCCCCCCTAAACTGATAACGTTATATATGCACATCCCCTAAGGGAAGTTTGAACATTGATGATCATGAACGTAGTAGAGTTGAGATGTTACTTGGTATATTTTAAAAAGTTGAGCAGCATTCTGGAGAAAATCTGACACATTTTAAAAATTGCATGGTATACTTAAAATATCATAAAGTCATACTTAAAAGTGGGAGAGGCTGAGAACTGAAAAACGATGTTTTTTTTTTTTTTTTTTTTTTTTTTTTTTTTTTTTTAACTTGAATCAAATATAAGGTGTTAATGGTTTTAATTAGTTTAATCAGCGATTAAATCGTGATTTTTATCAATTGATTTAAAAAAATTATTGATTAAAATCATAATTTTTCTAAATGTTTAAAATCTGAGGTGAACATAATTTGGAAAGTTTCTACAGGTATTTTGACTCATGATTCATGAATACACAAAAAAACTTTAAATAATTGTTTTTAAGCTTAATTCCTGACTATTGTAAAAAGTTCAAGTACAGCAAGCTTGTAAAAAGCTTAGTTTTTATAAATTTCCTTTTAGTAATCAAAATATTCATTTTTTAATATAAAATAAACGCAGCAAATATAATAAATTTCTGCAAGTAAAAGAATAAAATAGCAAGAATTTTATTTTCTCATTCTACTTTTGCAATAATAAATTTATATCAAATACTGGAGCTAAAGATGAATGAAAGAGTGACATCGGCTAAGCCGCTATTGTAAAAGAATGTATAAGAGAAAAGGAACCAATTGGTATAAAATGTTAAGCAGAGAAAGATCTTAAGTAAATGTTGATATATATATATTTTTTTAATGTATACACTAAATAAAAATTGTTAGGGATTAAAAACTCGGCAAAACTGTTTAAAACACAAAATGCTGGGATTTTGCACTGAGTGTTAATAATACTGCTGTTTAATGTTTTGAGGATTACAGATATAACTGGCTATTCCTTATATTTATTCTGTATGTGTGTATGAATAGGTTAAAACATTTTCATATATATATATATATATATATATATATATTATTTTTGCCCAGGGGGGGGGGATAGCATATGCATACATGTGTGTAAGTTTAGATTTAGGTGATTAACAGTACAAATGCAAACTGAGTTGCAAATAATGTTTGATAGCTTTGTTGTTTGTGCTATTAACTAATGAAATAACTTTTTTGCAATTTTTATAAATTCTATAATTACTGTTTCCTCTAGGTCATTTTTTAAGGGCACCACAACCTGCCCCATTTGAAATTGACAAAAAGTACCCTTAATTTTTGAAAAATAATGAAATTCATCTGTAGCTGTAGACTGAGATTTCATGTAAAAAATTTCAGAATTCCACAGTAGTATTTCTAAATATATGTGCATAAGACCTTGCAAAAATGATAGAACTTTATTTCTTTAGAAAAAAAATAAAACATGTTATTTAATTGTATTTTTCAATTTGTAATTCATAAAATAAATGACATTTTATTTATTATACTAAGAAGTTATATATATATATTTTTTTTTTCTTGTATTACTACTAATGTGTTTAGTAATTATATATTTCCTCATGAAATAGTACTCTTTCTTGCAACTAGCATCCTGCCCTTTTTACTTTCTACCATGAATTGTAAATTATTAATTATCATATTATGAATTAATTCATAAAGATGTATGTTATGTCCCTAATTACAGAGTTAATTGTTTAATAATTATTAATTTTAAATAGTGTTAAACAATTTAAGATTAAATGTAGTTATTAATAATTTTAATAAATGTAAATCACTAGTATTTAATTTAGTTTTACATAATTATTACAAAATATCAATGTATGTAACATTATTGTATGCTACTAACTAATAAAACTACTAATTTGCAGTTTATAATTTATGTTAATTACTAATAATTATAATTTTATTAAAGTGTAAAAACACAGGTTACATTTGCCAGAGTTTCCCCCAGGTTTAAAAAAGGGCAGGGTGCTTCTTGTAGGAAAAGGGCACTTTTGGATTCTGAAAGGCACTTTTTAAAAAAATTTTAAAGGTATTCTTTTGATTTTTAAAACTACTTTTAATATTTAATAGACAGGACGCTATTTAAAAGACAGCAATGAGTCAATTTTTAAATGCAAGTAATTTTTTTAATAAACAAAGGAGTAAAGGCATTTTTTTCAGCTGGGGGCAACAAGGGTGCTAATGTTTTTCATCAGGGGCAAGAGGGGTACTATATTGTAAACGTAAGGGCAGGTAGGGTGCAGCACTCTCCTGAAACTGTCTAGGGGAATCTCTGCATTTGCAATTAGAGGTTTGTTTTGGAAACCTAAAACTGTTAGTAGCTATTCTGTATTTGAACGATGGGAAAAAATCATAAAAATATGATTTAAATTTAAAAAAATATGATTTAAATAAAAAACATCAATTAAAAGAAAAAATGATTTTTTTACACCTTAATCAAATATCACATTTAAAGATTAAAAATTCTAAATTAAAAATAAAGAATGTCAGCTTACACATCACATTGTTACATTGTACACACTGAATACATTGTGAAACATATCAAGTGATTAATGCATATATTTACAAATTAGAAAATATTTAAATCTTATTTGATTTTTAGGTACTTTTCAGTTAGCCGGGCACCAGTGTTATATATAGATGTATGTATACACATATGTATATAGACATATATTGTATATATTTATATACACACATATATGTATATCATATATTGTATATATATAACACTGGCAGCCGTCTAACTGAAAAGTACTGATTTTTCTTAATGCAAAAAAATGGAGATTTTCTGCAAGGATATGGGAAACTTTTAAATAATTAAGTGTAGGTCATTCAAAAGTATTTTTATTCATATTATGTAGAGATCTCATTATGTCTTTGTGAACATGTAAATAACAAATTATTAATATAATTTATTTATGGACAGACTTGGAAAATAAGAGTTTTCAAAAGTTTCCTTAAATGTTAAAATATGTAGTTTTAAAACCCTGTAAACTTGAAATTTTTTTCAAATTGTATAATTTTTTTAAAATCACTGAGGTATTAATCATTATTTGCTTCTGTTCTGTTTTTGTCCAATTAAATGTATATAATGACTAGCAATTAGTTCAGTAAAATTTGTTAATATTATTATTACAGGATAATACTGCTGTAGGCAACGTCATTCCAGTTAAAAGCAACCCTCCTTGTCGCAATTGGAATGTGAAAAAGGATATGATGCTGTCCTTGTATATTAATGAGGTAGCAGTTGTTTTCAGAGAAATGCATTACAAAGCTAGTTTCGTTGTTGCTAGCAACATGTATGTGCTTGTTAAAACAATTTGGCTTGTAGTTTTGTTTTAAATAAATGTTTTTTTACTGTATAGTTGTTAGTTTTTTTTTTCATTATTTTTAAACAGAACAAAAATACACAACTAAGTATTTATTATTTATATTTATTGTCACATTAGTTATGCTTAAATTTTTTAATTTCATATATGATGGTGAATATTATTAACATCATAAACTGATTTTTAAAACTTAAAACCATTGATATTAAAAACATATGTAAAGAAAAGAGAGGTCTTACATTAACTCAGAGATCTTTTGAAAGGATAGCTGTCACAAAAAAAATCACATGAAAATTATCATATTTGTGATCGTTAGATCTCAGGGTTAATGAACATGTCATCTTTCTTTTCTTTAAATATGTTTTTAATATCAATGATTTTGAGTTTTTAAGACCAGTTCATTTGTAATGGAATAGTAAATAAATTTTAAGCACCTTTATTTAGAAAATTGATGTTTATTTTAGTTATATTAATGCAGGATCAATGTGGCATTCCGCTCTAAACTCTTTTCGAGTTTTTCTATTCTATTATTAACGTCTTCAGTCAGTATTTGAGATCGGGTTGTTTTTGCTAACTTAAAAAAAAAAAAAAAAAAAAAAAATGCACATACGTATTTACCAACTCTGATTTTTTTTTTTATTGCTTACTCTTATTTTTTAATTAAGTGACACAGCACTGAGGAATGAAAAAAAAACTGCCAAAGATTACTTTCTTTGTGATAGATCATGGAAAAATTTTGATTTTTAAATATTATTATTTTTTTTTACCTGCAACTGGGTTCCAATTGTAACAAAGTGCTTATATTTCCTTATTTTGCTTTTCATTTTTAAGAATCTTTACAAGTACTCTTCACAAGTTCATATTTTCCTTTCAGATTAGAATGCAGTTTTCAAATAGTAAAATTTGCTTCTGATTGTTTAACTGATCCAGTGGTGTTAAAACTGCTTACTTGATATTTTCATTAATGCAAGTAGATTTTGGGGAGAAAAAAATTACTTTTTTCAGTAGTTAATAAATTTTACATTGTTTAAAATCTAAACAGTTTCATTGACAGTATCTGGTCATATAGTCTGGAAATACATTTAAATATTTAAATCAATAATTAAAATTACCTTTCAACTTTAATCTCAATTTAAATTGAATAATTGCTAAGTGAAACCTATTTTTATAGCCTGGAAAATTTTAATAAGGATTTTCATTTAATTTCTGATAAAATAAAAATGCATTTTTAAAGGTTTTTTGTTACTTCATGTGCTGTCTATCAGTGTTTTATCTGGGTTATAAAAAATTCTTGTAAATTTTCAAATTGTTTGGTTTGTAAAAGTTTGTTTTATCAAGCTATTTATTATGATTAAGTTTGTTAAGAAAAGAAATGAGTAAAGAAGGTATGATGAACATATTTTTTTTTTTTTTTTAACATGTAGATGTTCAGAAGTATTTTTTATCCAATTATGGTAGTAGTTTTGTTTTAAAAAATGTGTAGATATGGTGTATTGTTTCTATATCAACCAGTACTATAAATATTCATTTACTTATTTTACTAAACTTAAAGGAAAATTTTATTTTCCCTTATTTCTCATGTTAAAAACAAATTTTGCAAAGAAAGATCATGTCGAGTCTGACTTGAAATAGCAGTGCATAAATTTATATTGCAGAAGTTATGGGCACTTCCATTAAAGAATATCAATGTTTCATTCTCACCAAAAATGCAGAAACAAAAATTAAATACATTTCTAAAACTATTAATTCTTTAAATGATTATTTAAAGTTGAAGTATCCGTACAGAAATCCAAATTATTTATGATATACTCATTATACCTTTCATTTTCCTATAGATTAAATATTATCCAATACATTTTTGACAGTTTTTCTTACAAACTACTTTTTCTAAATATAAAGTAATAATATAAAACAAAAAGGATTGCAGAGAGAAACTTGTTTGTTTTAAAATATACAATGGGTATAACAAGAGTTTAAAATGACTGTTTTAGAAATGATGTTTGGTTAGCGTTGTCCATTGCAAGCAATATACATTTTAAGACAAATCTGAAATCTATCATCCAGTGACACATCGTGTATTCTGGAAGGTGCTACCTCTGCTTGAATTACTCTTGAGACATAAGACCTACGCTTATTCTGACCCCAAGAGGTTCCCCATTCAGGGGAAAGTAGCAGCTATTTCACAAGACGAGGCGTCGGTGTTGATAGTTTTCAGACATCGTCTTGAATTGTATATTTCTCGCAATGGACAACGCTTACCAGCCATCATTTCTGAAAGATAGTCATTTTAAACTCTTGTCATACCTATTGTATATTTTTGAACAAACAAGTTTCTCTCTACAGTCCTTTTTGTTTTTTATCCTGTCAAATGTGAAGGCTTTTTGGGGGTCATCCTGTACTTTTATGGTATATATACCATATATATATCATTTACGGTACATATACTGATTACGATACTTTTACGGTATATGTACCACACATTTAATTTACGGTATATATGCTGTATGAATATTTTTTACAGTACATATACTGTATATTTAACCCACGGTGTATATACTGTATAATTGTTTTTTACGGTACATATACTGTATATTTAACCTACGGTATATGTGCTGTATAAATGTTTTTTATGGTATATATACTGTATATTTAACATACGGTATGTATACTGTACGAATATTTTTTTTACAGTACATATACTTTAAATATTTTACGGTACATATGCCGTCCAGTTAAATTACGGTACATATACTGGTCACAAAGTTGCCAGTATATGTACCGTATTTTTTGACCAAAATTTTTTACAGTGTATCTTGCTTTCATTAATGCAATTATAATAATAAAGCTTTGTGATACACAAAATCTGTAGGACAAAATTCAACAAGGGGTCTCAGGACTCTTAAAATAGGAAAAAAAATAAAAAAAAGAACCTTTTTCAACATTTAATATCTTAAAATGTATATGATTTTAAGACACAACTTTATTTGGGATGAAAGATATAAGTATGTTCTTTCATTTCATGTATTTAAAAATTCCAAGATACGGAACTAGCATTTACAGTGGGCCGCAAACTGTCAGGCATTTGACGGGTTGAAAATCGGCATAACAGATTACGCGCAGGATTACAAAATAAATTTTACAACTAGAAAAAAAATGTTGGTGCCTACTTATACTTCATATTGTAATAATTACCCCGAACCTAAATAAATTTGTAATTAAAGCATTTTAATATTTTTAATACAAAGTTGTATTTAGCTAATGCAAAATTTAGAAAAAATTCAACATTATAATTATCTAAAAAATTTCTTTTCAATGAAAAAAAGGAAATTTTAGGTTAAGTTTATACAGACTAACATGAACGTATGTTTTGAAAATTTCATGAAAAAATATTCAGAAGATTTTGAGATACCGTGCTCGTTATGCCCAAAAACATCATTTGGAGAAAAGTGACTTCAAAGTTCCAGAAATGTCGCATCAGCTATTGAGCGGGTATAATTCTAAAAGACATAACTTCTGTTATAATAGGAATTTCAAGGAAAAAAAATTATCAAAATGTTCAGAAAAAAAAGAGTTTAACATCTAAAAAAATTTAAATTTCGAAAATTTTAAACCTTTAAGAGTCTTGAGACCCCTTCAAAGAACAATTCATTAAATTAAGTTTCTAGAAAGGTGAATGTTGCTAATATTTACGATCTAGACGAGAATTATTTTTTATGACCATCCTATATAAGAGATTAAAAAAAAAAAAAAAAAAAAAAAAAAAAAAAAAAAAAAAAAAAAACGCATTGAAAATTGAACAGCAGTGCAAATAATTAATAGATATTTTAAATAAAATACATTCAAAGTACTCAATAAATGTTGTAAGTGATAAAAATAAATTTTAAAAAGGCAAAAAATATCTTTATTTATTTACATTTCGGCATGTTTCATTACATCAGACGGCAACGGGGCTCTGCGGCTGAGTGGTCAAAGCACCAGTCAGCTAATCGCTTGTGCGTAAGAGTTTGTGGGTTCGATTCCCGCTGGTTCCATTGCACACACAATTTGTGTGGAACTTCCAGGGTGTATTTCTCTTGAGTTGTAATATTTCCTTGTGATATCTTGTCTCCGACTTATAAGCGGGCTTTATGTCAAGCACACAAGTCGTATGTTTGTTATTCAGTTAAATAAATAAATCCGACAGCAACATTCTAAAAAAAATAAAATAATAATAAACAATTAAATTTAAAAAAAAAAGCCGACTGCATAATAAGCGAACTAATTAATTATTTCTCATCAATGTGAAACCATTTTATTTTTCAATTCCTACTATTAGCTCTCACTCTCGCTATATATATCTTGTTCAAATTTTTAATCGTTAATAAAATACTTATTATTCATCCAATCAAGCTGAAATGATTTTTTTTAACTTGTAGCGGATGACACTTGATGTTAATCCAGTTTTTTTTCAAATATTGAATCATTAATTAAATTAAATTAATTAATTTTCAATAATCGAGAGAACCCTCTTCTTGATCAAGACATTTTAAGTGCTACTCAAGAGGAAAGAAGAATGGGAGAAAAAAAATTTCTTATTGACCTAAGTAGGAATTGACATAAAATATTTTTTTTATATTACTTGTTTATATTACTTACCTTTTTTTTATTATTTACCTGTATTGATGACTTTTAAATTGTGTTTAATTGTTAGTTCCTATCTATAAACACTGTTTTTATGAGGTCTATAGATGTCTATGATGGCTAGAGTTGCAGTAAAGATAGAGATCCACAATACATACACAACTTCCAGGTTGTATAATATTTTAACGGAGCTTCGAACTGTAAAATAGTCAATGAATCATCGTCTTTATTTTGAAAGACCTATCCAATGATATGCCACTCAATAGGGTGCTTAAATTTGTTTTTTCTACTCTACCGCCAATTTGTATTTTACGACCGCCATTTTAAATTTATAAAACAAAACATAGCCAATAACCATCGGACCGTTAAGACGAATCGATAGAGAACACATTCATTAAAATCCATCCAGCCGTAGGGATGTTTCGAGGGTATAAAGAAATCCACATGCACAGATACGCGTGAAACACATAACCCTTCTTTTCAGTCGGGTAAAAATACTGTTGCAACAAAATTCAAATTGAAAAACTAGTAAACAAAAACAAAAAATACTCAAACACAAGGATAGTGAAATTAACTGCAACATTAAAAATGAAAATTTGTGAACGTGAATAATTTATTTTTACATTATTGTTTGATTATTCCGTGTATTATTTCTTTCCAAATTTAAGAAGCTCCATGAATGCTGAATCATTGTTTTTCGATCAAAAAGGATCAAATAATATATAGCACACATCAAATACAACAAGAAAGCTGCAGCTTTGGCCAAACTATATAACAGGGAACCTTTACAAATATATTTTTAAAATAGTAGAATATTTTATCCATCAAGATCTTATTTGCCATCCATCATCAGAGAATCAATAGAGATCTTCTTACGCAATTATTTGAAATGATTAGCCATGAACCTTACTAAAATTTTGAAAGAAACACAATACAGAATAATGAAACAATAATATAAACTAGGAAACAGGAATTCTCCTTTTTCAGAATTTAGTGTCGCGCCCGATGAAAAAAAAAATATATATATGTATATAATTAGTACAAAGCATATTTAATTTTAAGACTTAAAGCACAAACTTTTATTTATTGTGATATGACGTCATTCGCATTCGCTTAAGAATTCCACATTTAAGATCCACTCTTAAACATCTACAGTAGGGTGTATCGATTTTTAACTTTTTTTTTTGTTTTCAAATTCCAAGTTGATAAAAAGTTGCTACTAGACACCACAACTTACCACAAAAAATTTTGGATTTTTAAAAAAAATGTTTAAGTCTCCCGCACAAAGCCTAAAGTTTAGAAATTTTACTTAAAAAGTAAATTTTTACAAAAATTTAAAAAAAAAACCTAAAACACTTTTTTTCTAAATTGCAAGTTAAAATTCTACTAACAATAAGCACAAAAAGCGATAGAAAATGTATTTCAAAAACTTAGCACAACATTTAGGTCTCCCGCACAAGGCCTAAAAGTCGTAAATTTCAGCCAATTTTTGAACATTTTTCAGTGCTTTGATATTTGTGTTGTTGCTGGTTTAAAAATTAAATGTAACTAAAGCCTCGTTAGGCTTGATTGGAATTGTTGAAATAAGTGAAATAATAAATCACATTTCAATACGTCAAGCGTCAACTTGAAGCAATGGGGTGGGGGAAGGGCAGACTGTTGCGCCACGGGGACGCGACACCTATGAATCACGCGCAGACTTGTCAGTAGTCGTCTGCCTGCGATCGAGCATTACGGTTGTATTTTAGTGCGATAGTCTTGTTGTAAGAATCAATTGAGTGAGTGTTGTTGTTGTTCATTATGAGTAAAAAACCGCATCTAACTAGACAAACTACCGAGAGGCCGGTTATCGGGCAACCTATTGATCTGAGTGAGTTTAATGTTCTGCCAACCAAGATGGATGTTTTGAAGTATTTTGAGTGGGTGCGCATTGAAATGAAACAAGAGGGAATACATCAGCCTGCAAAGAAGGTAATTGCGTTAAGAGTTGCTTTAAAACTTGAGGAAATATGGAAAAGAGCTTCAAACCCTGTTTGTGGCACCAAAAACACAATATTTATGGTTTTAAAACTGCATGAGCAGCTTGAGAAAATTAAAAAGTGTTCAGGGCCTAAAAGGAAGTATCCTAACTTCTACAAAGATGTAGTAACTAGCTTTCAGTCAAAAACTGAAACTGCATTTTTTGATATTTGTACTTGCAAATGTGACCTCAGCAACTGTATTTGCTCTATTGACAAAAAAGTCCCGGCACTAGAACACGAGTTTTTGCTCGACCAACGTGGTCCTAGATTGATGTCGATTGCAGAGTATGACAAAAACGAGACTAAAAAGCTTAAAAAGCGATTAGAAAGAAAATCTAGGTCACAAGCTTTAATGCAGGTAGTTGCAAAAAAGACTGAGGATGAAAACTTAAAATCTGTTGATAACATTGATTCTGGTGATAGTACAGATGATTCAATGTCTCACACATCATGTCAAGATAGTGATTTTGAAATAAATGTACTTGATACGAGTCAAAAAAGTGGTTCAAGTGTGGAAGTAAAACAAGAACTGCCACAACGCTTGTCTTTGTTTTCACGAGCTTGTGACCGCAGGGGCATTTCTAGTAGAGCTGGAGCTCAGTTAGCTACTGCCCTTTTGCGAGACTTAAATGTCGTTACTGCGGAGAACCAAGAAGCAGTAATCGACAAATCAAAAGTAGCACGTGAAAGACTTAAATCTCGTAAAGAAGTAAGCTCAACTCGAACCTCCGATCTGTTGGCCATTTACTTTGATGGTCGTAAAGATGAAACCATAACAAAAGAAATTGTAGCTGGTAAAAGTGTCTTTAATGGAAGAACACATATCTATTGTTGAAGAACCTGGATCCAAGTATTTCGGTCATGTAACTCCCATAAATGGAACAGGAAAGGAAATAGTTACATCACTTGTAAAGTATTGTGAAGAAAAAACTGTCGATCTTAAAAAACTAAAAGCTATTGGTTGTGATGGTACGGCAGCAAACACAGGCACTTCAAATGGAGTTATCACCTTATTTGAAAATAAAATACAACAGCCACTGCAGGCAGTTGTGTGTCTACTACATTTGAATGAATTACCATTTAGAAAAATTATGGTTGCTCTTGATGGGCCAACTTCTGGACCAAACACATTTAGCAGGCCTATTGGTAAACAACTTCTAAGCTGCCAAAATCTGCATGTTGTCAATTTTGTTGCAATTGAAAGCGATATACCAGAAGTTCATCTTAAAGAATTGAGCACAGACGAAAAGTTTTTGTACGAAATATCCAAACTCGTATCAATAGGTACATGTACAGAAGAGCTGGCCAGATGAAACCCCGGAAACATCTCGCACGCCAGGTGGCTTACCCTGGCAAATCGAATCCTTCGTTTGTATGTAGCCATGGATGATCCGACCCCTGAGCTGAGAATGCTTGGAGAGTTCATAATGAAAGTCTACATACCATCATGGTTCTCAATTAGGTGCAATCCCAAAATCCCGCAGGGTTCCATTATTTTTTTTAAATGATTCATTTCAGAAATTACTTGGAAGACGAGCTAAAACATGTCGTCCATGCAACGTTACAGAGAAACGCATTTATAGCTCACCCAGAGCATGTTTTAATAGCTATGTTGTTTGATGAACGAAAACATATTAGAGTCTTGGCTTATAAGAGAATCCAGAAAGCTCGTGAAACAGAAAAGAAAGGGGTAAGGATATTTAAACCCCCTCAGATCAATTTTAATGCTGACTATATAGATATGATTGACTGGCAAACCTCTTCAGTAGAACCCCCTCTTGTTACCGATATGAGCCTAGAAGAGTTACAGTTAATTGCGGAAACGGGAAAAAGTGGAAGGGTTGAATTTACAATTCCTTCTCACACTCAAGCTGTGGAACGAATTGTGAATAAGTGACAGAAGCTTCAAAGCGACTGTGTGGGATGATCGAAAGAGATGGTTTCATTCGTGCCAGACTGGAAGACCGTAACGAGCTACCTACGTTCGAGACCAAGACCAGTACAAAATCTCAGTGAAGGATTAAAATGTAAGTAAGTGTTTTTTGTACTACTTTGATTTTTAATGTTTTTAAATAACATCTTTATCTTACTGTCTTCCATATAATATTTGAAATTCATTGGGGATCATTTCTATAATTTTGTAAAAATCTGTAGGCCTACGTAAATACTGTATATAACTTTCTTTTCAGGTTTTAAAGCAAGATGAAAGGACGAATATTTAAAACAAGTCAGTTAATTTGAAACAGAACAAGAAAACCGCGCTCATGTTCTATGAAAATACATCAGCAACATTTTGTACTTATATACTACATTTTATTCAACGTTATAATATTTTATACATTTGTAATTTAACAATAGTAATCACAAATAACGATAGAGTTTATTTGAACACCTTTATCAAACAATTTACATCGTTAAACTATCTTTTTAAAGGTATTTTTATGTAGTATTTTTATGTATTATTTATGTAGTATGTATATATATATATATATGTATATATATATATGTATATATATATATATATATATATATATAGATAGATATATATATATATATTTATATTGTGTCATTTTATGCCTCCTGTAACAAAAGTACACTTGAGTCTGGTGTTTTTAACGAAAAAAAGAATGGTTCACTTACACTAAAAATTACGAAAGTTTCGTCAAAATTAACAAACATTAGGCCTTGTGCGGGAGACCTAAATGTTGTGCTAAGTTTTTGAAATACATTTTCTATCGTTTTTTGTGCTTATTGTTAGTGGAATTTTAACTTGCAATTTAGAAAAAAAGTGTTTTAGGTTTTTTTTAAATTTTTTTGTAAAAATTTACTTTTTAAGTAAAATTTCTAAACTTTAGGCCTTGTGCGGGAGACCTAAACATTTTTTTAAAAATCCAAAATTTTTTGTGGTAAGTTGTGGTGTCTAGTAGCAACTTTTTATCAACTTGGAATTTGGAAACAAAAAAAAAAGTTAAAAATCGATACACCCTAATCTACAGTACAGCATGCATACGATGTCACTATCGCAAAATAATACACAAATGCAGCAAAAAGATAACAAAAAAACCGGTTATCTAATGATTAATTGGCCTGCATTTGTTTGTAACATTAATATAAATTACTTAAAATTAAATATAATTTATAATAGCTCCGTGTTTTAACAGAAATTATTCGTTTATATATTTTTTTCAAAACAGCTCGTATTTTAATTACATTTACTTTCGGTTGTTATGAGAAAATGGCAAAAAAAAATATATAATTGCTATTTGTGAACTATTTTCCCTTTACTTTCTACAGAATTGCAGTACTTGAGTTGCCAAAATTAAAACAAAAATGTTGCTAAAAACTAGAAAAAAAATATTTCAAAAATCAATGGAGATACAGTTTTCAAACAAATTGCATTTAAAAGTACTTTTTTTTCCAGTACGGCGGTATAAAAATTAAAAATGTGCGATGCTTAGAAATTTTTTAAAATGCTATATAGTATTTAATCGTAGAATGATACATCTGCTTTGTTTATTACTGGCTTCACTAAGGTAATGTTATTTTTTAGACAGAAAATAAGCTGGAAGAAAAAAATAGCATACCGTACCGGGGGCTAATAAATAATTCACGATTACAAGTTTCCATTTTCAATATTGCAGTTAACTTCATTGTGCTTGTGTTCGCATGATTTTTGTTTTTGTTTACTAGATTTTCAATTTGAATTTTTTTGCGAAAATTTGTTTATCATTTTATTTTCTTGAGAATGTTGCCGTCGAATGCAATAAAACATGTCGAAATGTATATAAATAAAGGTATTTATTGCCTTTAAAAAATTTATTTTTTATCACTTACAGAAATTATTGAGTACTTTGATGGTTTAAAGTGATTTTTACATATAGTAGTTTATAAAATACATTCTTTAAAATTTCAGATTTTTATTTTTTTTTATAATAACTCATGAGTCAGCCAAATAGCTAAACTTTCTCCGTTAGAATTTAGAAAAATGATAACATGTAGAGAACGACCTTTAGTTCAGTATATTATGTTAGCTTTGCATAATCAAATCAAAAAATTCACGGAAGATAATTACAGTATAAAATATTGTAAAAACGAAAAAAATATTTTAACGATAATTAAAAAATGTCACTTTAGAATTTTTCGAAAAATAACTAAACTTTATTTAGACCATTTTTATTCAGATATTTAAACATTTCCTAGTAACATTCATAATCACTTGATACAAACATTTTTTTTTTCTATTTTCTTGAAAAATAGAAAATGATAACAATAATGAAGATGATTTCATTATTATTAACTTTAAATACTTTGCGGCATGTATGCAGATATATTTGAGTGTTTATTATTTTATCGTTTTAATTGCCTGGATTACAGAAACAGTTTTTTGAACAAAAGTGTTGTTCAAACAGAAATGCTGTTGAAATCATCGGCAAACAACGATATGATTAATGTGAAAGTGATAAGATAAAATGGAATTTCTTGGTTTTAATATTTTTGAGATAATCTAAATTAATTCAACTGCAAATAATTTTTCTTTAATAAAGATTATTATTATTTTGTATAATCCTTAGGAGTAGATTATGTAATCAGTTTTCTCGGGTTACAGAATGTAGATGAAAACCTATTTTATTTAAATATTATTTGGATTTAAGACATATGTTTTAGATTACCCTTTAGAAAATATATATGTATGTTACATTATTAGATCTAATTCCGCGATTTCCTTATCTTATTCTAAATTACTACTTTATATTCACTAAATCCTTATTCTTAAATAATCTATATCGTTAATTCTGTTAAATCCCCTATAATTTAATGTCTCACGTGCCTAAATTACTTAAATATTACGCTTTTAGTATTATTAAATTAATTGTTCCACTTCCGTTTTTTTTTCTTTTAGAATATTATTTTAGCAACCATTTTATTTTCCCGCGAATATTCCGGGGTTATCCTTTTTACCTTCAAATTCATCCTCTCTCTCTGTCAGCATTCTTTCCATGGCGTGGTTTTCTTAATTATTAATTGGTTGAGAGCGCGACATACATCATATTTGCATTCGTACACTTGACGCACAAAAAGCCGATGCTCGCTGTGTTTCAGCAGATTTTTGTCGTATTTCCATTTTTCATACCACCCCCTGGTCACCGTCCACGTATTCGATTATCTACAACTTTGTTCATCCCTAAATTACTACTATGAAGCGATGGCTAAGATTCTTGGTGGAAACTGCGCCGCCAAAAAATGTTTAAATAAAATTCTGAACTGAATTTAAGTTTTGTCTCAGTTATTTCTGGGGAAACTTTCACGGAAAAATGTATTCCATAGCCTTCACTCGTCGACTGATACAACTTCCAATTCATCATATAACGTCAATGTCGTAGTCTTTGGCACGACACGTTTCCAGTATTCGTTATACTAGTACAACAGGATCGATTTTACCTGTTCTGACAACTTATACAACTCTATTACTGCTGAACGTGATCCACTACTGATATCGTGACGGCCAGTTACTTCATTTCACCAAATAATCTTCAAATGTTGCAATAATGCAACGCACACACACACACACACACATATATATATATATATACATTTAAAATGGCATATATGCATTCAAATAAACTTCTGAAATTTATTAAAAGCGACATCTTCGCACTAGTCGCATCAAATCGCCACAAGATTTTGCTACTTACAGTAGCTTTTATGGTTCTGATTATTTAAGTAGTTTAACCATTGAATTCATTTACAAATCTGATTAATTTGTGTTTTACTTATTTAATTTATATAATTTTTCATGAAGTTTTTATTTCGATATGAAATATAAACCGGATACAAATTCTGAAGGCTTATATTGTTTTAAATGCAAGTGGGTGAATGTATCGTTATCAACTTGCACGTACTAGCTATCACGCATAGCTACAGATAAAAGAAATCATGTTTCAAAATTGTTTTTAAAACATGAAAAATCAGTAAATCTAGATTCACTCATTAAAACAAATTACTTTTAAGAGAAAATTTTTGCTATTCGACATTATAAATTTGGAATTGTGAGATGTTTAGAAGTTAACAAAATACAGTGAAACTAAAATTTACTGGCCAAATTTTGCCGTTGTCAGTACGACGTCAGTGTACTCACGATCATGTTTTTACTTTATCATCAATCTGTCAAATGTTTCTGTAAATATTATTTCGATACGATAACAAAATAATTTAGAAAATACATCAGGATATATTGGCTATAATGAAAATTACATAAATTTTCTAAATAAAATTGGTTGCGTTTTTTTATTTGAAAAAAAAAAAAAAAAAAAAAAAAAAAAAAAAAAAAAAAAAAAAAAAACTAAATTTCGCTCAGGATTACTTTCAGCAGAAATGGCTACACTAAACTAATTTCACAGAGAAAGGAAAATCAGGGAAAAAAAAATTACAAACAAAATATTTTGTGCAAACTATCTGTTTTTTTAAATAATTTTATAAAAGAGCTGTTTACGGTTTAAAATATTGATCTTCATTTAATTGTAAGTCACATATTTTAACTAAACTACTCTTTTTTAACAAATATAAGGGGTACAGTTGTTTACGTACGACACAGCTGACAGTTTTTCACGTAAAATTTAAGCTTTTTTCGTCGTTGTTTTTTTAGTGCAAATTTCTGTCTCTATCGTTATTATTTTGTTTATTGGCTGTTTCTTATTATCTTTCAAAATAAAATATACTACTGGCCCTTAAAATTGCTACACCAGGAAGAAATGCAGATACCAAAATGATATTTATTTGACATATATATTATACTAGAATTAACAAGTGATTAATTTTTCAAGAAACTTGGGTATATAGATCGTGAGAAATTAGAACCCAGAACAACCATCTCTGGCAGTAATAAGAGCACTTTTGTGACTGGGCATTGAGTCAAACAGAGATTGGATGACATGTACAGGTACAAATGCCCATGCAGCTTCAACACGATGCCACAGTTCATGAACTGTACTGACTGGCGTATGGTGACGGACCAGTCGCTCGGGAAACATTGACCAGGCGCTTTCTATTGGTGAGAGATCTGGAGAACGTTCTGGCCAGGCCAACGGCCGAACATTTTCATTATCAAGGGAGTTCTGTACAATACCTGCTACATGTGGCCGGGCATTATCCTGCTGAAACGTAAGGTTTTGCAGGGCTCGAATAAAGGGTCGTAACTTACCAGAAATGTAACGTGCACTGTTCAAAGTACCGTCGATACGAACGAGACGTGTATTGGCCGAGACGTGTATTCAATGGCACCCCATGCCATCACGCCAGGTGATGGGGCAGTATGAAGATGACGAATGCACCTTGCTAATATGCGTTCACCACGATGCCGCCAAATACGAATGCGACCATCATGATGCTGTAAACAGAACCTGGATTCTTCTGAAAAAAATACGTCTCACCATTCGTGGCTCAAGTTCGTCGATGATCACACCATTGAAGGCGTTCCTGTCTATGGCACAACGTCAAGGGAAGTTGCAGCCATGGTCTCCGAGATGAGACATTGCATGAGTCCATGCTGATGTAAACGTCGTCGAACTGTTCGTGCAGATACTTGTTATCTTGCAAACGAACCCATTTCTTGACTCAGGGCTCGTGACCAGGCTGCACGATCCATTACGGCCAAGCGGCTAACATACCTTTCTGTGAGAATGCTATGGAAATCAGGATGCATATAACTTAAATATTGTAAAAAGCATTTCCCGTCTAAGTACATCACGAAAACTCTGGTTTGAAGCTTCTTATAATCAGGTCTTTATGAATGAAATCACACATTTTTACTTGAACTTTAAAAGGAGCTACGACAGGAGTAGTAGCTACGTCCTTTGGTATCCCTTTTTATGTTTCACCAAAAAATATTATGTTTGTAGTAACCAAGTTATGTGCATGCCGAACGAGCAATAAATTCAGCCTTTATGTAATGAATTATGAATTCACAAAAATTCTAAAGCCTTTTTCGTGAATTGTTTAAACCACATTAGAAGATTTGCATAATCATTTAATACATTTTAGAAGGATTTTAGAAAGGTTGAACGATTTAGAAGGAGTAATTAAATTTGAATTTATAGGAATTTTCTGCAATATTTATAACCCCCTTTCAAATATTTCATTTCAAATATTTTTTTAGTATTTTGTAGAATTAGGAAATGTACAAATATATAGTCCTTACAATAGAAATATTTCCGAATTGAAAAATGCCCCCCTCCCTCGCAGAACGCTAAAAAAGCTGAAAAGATGCAAATGCCAAAAAAAAAAAAATCACACTTTTAAAAATATTGTTGTTTTGTGTAACCAATAATACTTTGTTTAGAAGATAAAGTAATGCACCTATAACTCATTCTAAACTGTATTACAAGTAATCGATGTATTAAAGGAATTTTATTAAAAAAAAGTTATTTTAATGGTACTTATAAATACCATTAGTAGACAAAGAGTTATTTGGCGAATATTCGTTTTATGTCGTCAAGCTATGATTGATTTTTATTTATGTTTAAATGAACATCAATATATTAACAGCAACTTTGTATCTGCAATATTTGTGGTAAGTTCTTGGCTGTCAAAACTTATGAAGGTGTAATTCACGTTAAAACAATAATTTATTTTACAATTTTCTCAATTTTGAAGCGGTAACTTGTAACGTCAATATTTATTATTTTATTTTATTTATACAAATTTTACCTTTCACGTTGAATAAAATTCCAAAATCCACAAGTTTCTTTGAATTATAGATAATTTTTTATTGTGTTTTAATTCAATTCAAGATTTCTAAAACCTTTGATGTGTACATACTAATAGTAATCGTCATTCCTAAACCGGCATATTTAATTTTCCTATTTTTAAACGGAATGCTAAAAAGAGGATATGCAGTTAAATTGCGTAGCTTTCCCGGTATTTCCATGCATAGCACTGCGATATTTTTTTTTGTTGTTGTTGCATGGGATAATTCTTTTGGTGTTCGGTTATTCTTTGGTGTTCTGTTGTTTTATTATGATCCAGAATCTTATGCTTATTTGCATATCCGATTTCTTGTCTTTAATTCTATTTCTGTATTGTAATTTTCATAAATGTGGCCAATCGCCGCAAACTTTCAATCACGTTTTTTGTTAAAAAGTACTACTTGCAGAGCTGAAAGGTAGTTAGTGACAAAAAAAAAAAAAAAAGAGTTAGTCACATGATTAAAGGTCGTTAATGCTCTTTTGCCATCTGTTAAATAACTATTTGAAAAAAAACTAATACTCACAGAGATTTTAATTGATAAAAGAAGCATTTGGCAATAAACGCAAATAGATGTTTCGATCTGTACAGGTCATTTTTTTCAAAATGATGATTTTGCCACTTACAAGCTTTATCATCCGAGTCCTTCACTTTATTTTATCAAATATTCTGGGTCAAAATGAGCGATGATGGAAACAACTGATAGAACAGTGGAATAAAAGTAAATATGAATTTAACATATATATATCGCAAAAAAACCCGTAATACACTGAATAATTTCAATTATGATATAAAGACCTTAGGTGATAAAGGCGGTTTGTGATAAAACCGGAAAAAGGGTTCATGATATGATTCTAGATAATTAATGGCCCTTTGCCATTCGTCCCATTGCTATTTGAAAAAATCTAATATTCGCAGAGATTTTAATTTATAAAGGATTCATTTGAAAATAAACGTAAATAGATATTTGGAACTTTACACCTCATTTTCTCAAAATGATGATTAAATGACATCACTTTTATCATTTAAGCTTTCCATATACCAAATGGCAAGAGATAAATAGTTACTCGTGAAGTGAGGTATAATTAAAGCTCTTGAAGGTGGTTTTATTTTTTTAAACAACTTAATTGCCCATTTATATTGATATATGTAGTAAAGTAAAATCGTCATTCCTAAAAATATAATATTTTCTTCAAATTTATGGGATTAGATTTTGAAATTTGTGAAACATTAAAATCTTTAAAAAGAATATTATTTTCTAAAAAAAAAAAAAAGCAACTTTTGGCAACACAATTTAAAGTATTAAATATATTTGTCACATTCTCAAGCTTATATCATACACAAAAATTTTCAGTTTCAATTTTATTTATGTCTGCCTTATATTTTACTTCAAGATCGCAATATATATATATATATATATATATATATATATATATATATATATGTTATTTACTTTGTTCATAAGAGATATTCCGAATTAAAATACTAACCACTTATCTAGCACGTTATATTTGTAGCATCTGCCGGAAACTGCTGTTAGTATAACAATTATACTGCTGGAAGAGATATCCAAAGATAAAAGATTTTACCTTAACATCTATAAATTTAGAAAAATAGCCTATAAATTTTATCCTATTACAAAAATATTTTTATGAGTAATGCAATATTATTTTTTAAAAATGTGATTATATGTGTTTATAATTTATTAGATAAAATTTCAATAAAGTTTTACTAAAAGTATTACTAAATTAAACATTTTAGTTGATACGGGAGTTATTTGTTTTCAAAAAGACAATAAGAGATAAGCTAGAATGTTTATTAATGATAACCAATGAGAAAACAGTAAAATGCCTTTATGGGAAAAAATAGCTTGAATTTTTTTATTATAAAGCTTCACAAAAAGGACCCAAACATTGATTACTATTTCTTACATATTCAAATACTGATGTAGATCCCTGAGCAGTGTTGAAAAATTCTTAATGTACAAAAAAGGTGTGTCATAATCGCTCATTTACAGGGACACACAATAAAATTTATTACTGCCTATCAGCAATAAGATCAAATACTACCCATTCTCAGAAAATATTTCAAAAGCATTACTTTCTGTGGACACGTATTGTCTAAGATGGTTTTTAATTACGTTATGTAACTGCCATCTGAACTATATATTTAATTCATTTTTATAAGATTTAACTTAATATTTTATTAAACCTTCTTATAATATTAATAAATTCATTTACAGGGCAGTTTTTGAGTTGGACATTTTGAGTTATCTTCGCAGATAACTCAAAATATTGTCGTCTATGGATAGTTATTGATTTAAGTAAGTTTTAATCCTGAATTAAAATATAGCTTAATATGTGGTGGTATAAAAATCGAAATATAATTAACAGGACTGAGCGAAAGAGATTCATTTTTAGACTGAAATTGCTGAAGGCGGGATTTCAACTGGACTTGTGTTTTCTTACTGAGATAAATTTTAGAGTACTATGAAACGTCTATTCAAATATATATATACTATAAAGGTGGGTAAAAATAATTAGGATTATTTTACGACTATAAATGGTAATTACTTAAATTGGTTTTTTAATATTTTGCACTCCGGTGACATCATCTTTCTTTGCAAACCTTATCTTTGGCACCAGTAATAAAGGAAATTAAAATGTCCCTTATTTAATTAGAGTACTTTTGAAATTGTGTACTTGAAGTAAACTTCTTTTGAAAAAGTGGTATAGACTGAATAAAATTTGCGTAAGAGACGCCGGAGTGCAAAGTGTAAAATGTGTTTTCCAGCTTGATTACCGTGATATTCCCTTTCACGGAAGTTCCGTTACAGAATCAGTGTTGACAGTAGGCTACTTGTTTTAAATTCAGATTTCTTGAATCGATCCAACTTTTTTGAAACGGTAAAATTCACTTTCTTTTTGCCTTAATTAATATGTCATTAGATAAGGCACATTTTACCATTTCAAAAAAGTGGTGTCAATCAAGAATATGATTTTTAAAAAAGTAGCCCATCTGGCAGCACTGTACAGAATGATGAATTTGTTTCGCAAAATACGCTGTCCAAATAACGTTTCTTTTAAGTTTTAATCATTTACGTTTGCTAATTTCCTTCTTTATCGTCCCTCCCATTGATTGCACCCACTTCAAAATTATTCCTGAATGTATCGGTTCAAAGATTAGGGGTATAATAAAGAAAAAAACTATTTCTTAAATTATCTGGTATGAATTTGCCTGAATAAATTACGAATCGCGAACTTCATCTGCATATTCATTCAGAAAAACGTGTTCAATAGTTATAACTGCATTACCCGGTAAAGACCCAATGCATTTTTTTTCTGGCCAAAGTATTTGTTAAGACGATCAAGTTGTAAATTTAGAAACTCGTAATAAAGTAAGTTCGTAATTTATTATATAACCGTTCGAGTTATTAAAAAAATAAATCACTACAAAATCCTTTAATTTTATAATTTACTTAGTGATTATAAATAAGTAATAAGAACTAATATTTACTGATAAGTTTTATGTTTAAAAAACAGAGTTATCTTTACAGCAATCTCTGAAAGAAAATCTAATTTTGTACTTAAGACATTCAGTAAGAAATAAGAGTAAATGTTTACTCATAGTTTTAAAGACTAAATATTTATAATGGAAACGAAAACACTTTAATATTTTTTACTATAACATCTCATAAACGATCAAAATTAATGCTTTTTATATTCCTATTGAGTCATGTGTATTTTAGGTTTTCAAGGTTATGTAGAAGTTTAAGACGTTTAAATTTGTTGCAATATCTTGCGCCAATTAACTTAGGTATTTTCAAAAATCACTGTAATATGTTGCATAAATAAATTGTACTAATAGATTTTTTTCGTGTTATCAGCATTTATATCTCACATATAAATAATATCTACCATTTTTATGCCAAAAAAAATATGAATTATAAAAAAATCCACAGCATGTAACTAATATTTACTTTACCCATAAAAACCAAAAACCCGGATTAAAATGTTAGCACCACATCTCATACATTATATTGATACTATCTGCCGGAAATTGCTGTCAGTACTAAAGTGTATCTATTATAGCTCTGCAGGCGTCATCCAGAGTAAAACGATTTTATGTTATCATCAATAAATTTCCTAGTAAGCCGCCTATAAATTTTATACTCTTAGCAAAATAATTTTTTATGGGTGCTGGCTTGTCATTTTATAAACTTCTGGTAATATGCCTCTATATGTAATAGATAAAATATTTAGTTATGTTTTGCGAAAGATATCACTGAAGAAACATTTTAGATTGCACATAAGTTAATATGGTTTTCAGTAAGAAATAAGGTTTAGTGATGAAAGGAAAAGGGAAAAACTAAGAATTTGTGATGGAAGAGAAATATCTTGGATACATTTTAATCTAAAATCCGAGAAAACAAACGGTTTATTTTTTTTTCCTTTTGGGACTTGTTGGATGTTTTTAACTTTTTGCGGTTATAAAATACAGCAGAGTAGAGAACATAACACTGCAATACTTTGCACCAATTAACTGAACTGTTTATAAATAAATATACTGATACGTTCTTACTATTCATTAGTTTACTTGAACTAGTTACAAATAAATATGCCACTATATTTCACTCATTTATTTTCCTTTTGGCAGTAATTGTATTTATGTATCCTGCTGTGTAATAATAGATTTTACATCGAAGAGAGATTTCAGTGTTTGAGAATATTTAGCATTCTATACAATTACCAAAATTTAAAAAAAAAATCATTACATTAAAAAGATTTTGCTAAGGTTTAACATACACCCATGTCCAAAATTAAGGTCACAAACTGTGAAAACCGATGAACTATTCACTGTATTGCCACGAAATTTGGCATAGAGGTATATTACAATGGGGGAAAGAATATAGAAACATAACAATATGCAAAAGATTTTAATTGTGAATTAAGGAACTCGGTATATCGAAAAGTATTACATTAGGAATCAATGATACAGCGTTTATCTCGAGAAAAGTCTGTCTAATATTGAGTGTGGCCACCGTGTTCTGCTATACAAGCCTCACAACGAGCTCTCATACTTTTTATGAGGGTGTAAATAAATGTTTGTGACAAAGAAGTCCATTCTTCCAAAAGCCCGGATTTTAACTCCTGTCGGGTCCTTGGAGGGAGAGAGGGGTTACGCTGTGCAATGGCTCTTTCAGGACCCTCCCAAACATGTTTAAATGGACTGGGACCCGGAGATCTAGAGGGTCAATTCATACGGTGAATATCTTCTTCTTCAAGAAAATCTTCAACAATGTGAGTTCTGTGTGGCTTCGTATTATCGCCAATAAATATGAAATCAGGGCCTACAGAACCAACCCCGGAACAGCCTCTCATAAGCTTCAAGGACCTGATACCTATAGCGATGTGCGTTACCAGTACCCGTATCGAAGACGTTCAAGGGTGTACGTCGGCCCAAAATAATGCCGCCCCAGACAAGGATTCCTTTGCCGCCAAATATCTCTACTTCTTTTATGTAAGAGGGATGATAGTGAGCTCCACGTTATCACCAGATGAAGATTGATTCAACTACAATCACTCTGCAGGGAGAATCTCTACTCATCACTGAAAAGAACACACCCCATTCTTGTTGTGTCCATGTCTTCAGTTCCACAACAACCGGGCTCTCCTATTGGACGCACTGAAAGGAACACACATGGCTGGACACAGGGTATTAAGGATGAGGTCCTTGAATCCTATGTGAGGTTGTTCGAGATACTGTAGGCTCGGAATTCATATTTATGGACGATAACGGGAAGCCACAAAGGGCCCACACTGTTGATTATTTTTTTGAAAAAGAGGATATTCGCCGTATGAATTGGCTCTTGAGTTCTCCGGACATCAACTCTATTGAACATGATTGGGATGGTCTAGGAAGAGCCATTGCACCGCGCAACCCCCCCCCCCCCCCACACGGGGCCCACTAGGAGTTTTAAGCCGCGCTTTTTGGAAGAATAGTCTTTATTGCCACGAATATTTATTGACACGCTCATAAACAGTATGAGAGCTAGATTTCAGGTTTGTATTGCATTGCACGGTGGTCACACTCCATATTTGACAGACTTTTCCCGAGATAAATGCTTTATCTCTGATTCGTGGTTTAACACTTTTTGATATACCCTCATTCTTAATTCACAATTAAAATCTTTTACATATTGTTATGTGCTATATTCCTTTTCCTATTGTAATATACCTATGTACCAAATTTCGTGGAAACTGTGAATATTTAATCAGTTTTCACAGATTTTATGTTTGTGACCTTAATTTTTCGCATGAGTGTATTTTTTTAATATTTTGAAGAAGAACAAGAAGAAATTATAACTTAAAAGTAAAATTTATGTTAAAAACAGTTAAATGAAATATAATTAACACATTCTTTGCTAGTGTAACATTAATGCACCCACTGTTGTTATAAAAGCGTAACATTAACACTTTGCGTTCGAGTGTCGGCCAATTACTGAACAAACTTTATATACGAGATTCATATCAGACTGCCAACTATATTTTAAAAGAACTTACACATGTTGTCAAAGTGGAAGTAAAAATGCTTTTTTTAAAATGTGGTGGCAACCGAATACATTCGTGTAAGAAATGCCTGTACCTGCGAGGAGTAATTTGAAAGCAAATAGTTAATGTTACATAAGCAGTTTTGGAAACAGAATTTCACTTTTTTTTTTTTTTTTTTTTTTTTTTCAGAGCAAAGAAGGAGAAATCACATGAGAAGTTCTCTATATTCATACCTTTTTTATAACAAGGGTGTTTTTAAATGTTAAAACGTTACCTTAAGTACACAATTTATTGTTCAACAAACATGTTTTATAGACAAACATATTAACAACACAAACATTAAAATTCTTATATATATATATATAAGTTACCTGACGGGATTGGTATCCTAATCCCCTTCAAGTTAAGCCCTTTGGGCCTCCACTCACTTAGCCCATCATTTCTTTCACTGCCGAAAATACATCTGGAATGTTTTTGTTGGAATTGTGTTAACTCCACCGTCAAAATCGGCATATTTTATCCATACCCTGAAAAAGGGAGTATTTGAATGACACCTTCAATTTCGGAAACAACCAGAAGTCGCAAGGATCCATGTCTGAAGAGTATGGAAGTTGGCGAACGACTGGAATTCCATGTTTTGTCAAGAGAGTCTAAATCAGGTGCGATGAATGAGCTGGAAAATTGATGAATCTTACAATACCTCATGAATTTTACAAATTGTTTCACTTTGAGAATCACCAAGGTTTGAAAAAATTTATGCCGTATCTTTGTTCATTGTTCAACACTTTCAGTCATCTTCATAGAAATCAAAATCCGACGAACATGTATGACAGCACATCACTCGGAGGTCAGCAAGCAATTACTGACTCACGTGACTTCGTAGAAAAAATTCAAGCACGCGCATTTTGCTGTCTCCTTCCAACGTGGACAGTGGTGCTTCCTTACACTCAATAGTGCGCGCGGAAAAATTAAAAGTCGGATACTTTTCAGACAAACCTCGCATGTATAAATTATATATTATGCATATAATATTATATATGTATTATATGCTAATATACTATATATATATATGTGGGGCATTCTCACAATCTTTTGAATTTTGGGGGGAAAATTCTGGCGAAATTAAACTTGCTAAAATAACATTTTAATCTGCTAGACGAATGCCCGAATGCCTTAATGATTCAAAATAAAGAAAAAATGGTCAGCAGCGAAAATTTTTTTATTTAACTGAGGTTTAGGTTAAACTTGCGAGTTTATTTTCCCTTACCATTTTACGCCTATAACTTTTTATTTTCTTCTAAATTTTTACTTATAATGAATTTGCATAGTACCCACAGGGCATTCAAATAAGAAATAATACAAATGCAGTACTTTTAATGCAGAATTTTTGCATAACATTGTCTTAAAGGGGTGTTAAAAAAGGGACGGTAGGGTAAAAAAAAAGGGACGAAATGGTAACAAAAGACGGTAAGGATGGAACGGTAAGGAAAATTGCCACCTATTTTTAGGAAAATTATGTTAAGACTAAGTCATAGCCACAATGTTCATTAATTTTTCGAAACAGCTATTAAGATTGGATTAAATTAATTATTTTTTTAATTTACCTCGAAAAGTGCAGGAATAAACCTTGGGGAAGGCAAGACTACCAATAAAGTCACGGTGCTTGAAATTGATATTTAAATTCTGATTTATATTATTCAGTAAAATTCCTGTCAAAGAATTTTAGATATTCTTTCTCTAGCATACTTCTGCATGAGCAAAAGCTTGAAAAAAATTCTTTCGCTGCATCTGAAGTGATTTTCTGTATAATTTTAGAAGAGAGATGGTAAAAAATCTAAAACCCAGGGACAGAGTTAAAAAAATAATACTAACCCTAGAAATGTGTGCAGGTTCATTTTTAGCTACATATTTATATAAAACAATAGTTCTAGTTTCAGAAAAAAATTAAATTGAATTATTTTTATTGAAACAATTTTATCCAGACAGCTCCAAACTTCAAAATCAGGATCAGGGACACGGGACGGTACATGAGTTTTCCATGTGTTTGGACTGCCCAACATCGTCCAAAACTTATTTATCTCGTTAATATTGTTGTGCAATCATGCAATGGGATGTTCCCAAGTATATGAAATAAAAAAAAAACGCAAAAAAGTGTATTAAATAAAAAATTATTATTCAGGGATGTGAAAGTTAAAAGATTGTGAGTATACCTTATATATATAATCATTATAAACCACTACAAATTTCCTACAAAAATTGTGAAATTATAAATAATAAAGGAATTTTATTAAATTAAAAATGAAAATATGTGGAACCAAGGAAGAAATATCCGGTCATAATTACATGGATTAACACAAATAATGTGTGTATATATATATTTGTACCTCTTGCTTGCGTATATCGAATTTCACAACCGAATGTGTTCAATTGAGAATAAATAGCGCACTAAAATAAAATATTCCGTATATATGTCGAGAAAGAAGGCTAATACACTTTTAAAAATATTTAGAAGGGTCTGCGAGAATCAGGTGCAGGATAATAAACTTTTGCTTGCCTTCATAACTGATTCCTTTTTTCTCGAAAATAACTTTCTGTTTGAGGTTTCTAGTAATAAAAGATGCTTTCCGCCATCGTGAGTAACTCGGAGCGGAAAGAGTGATTGTATATTTTTGTTTGTGGCAATATTGTATTTTCGTAAAATAATAAAACCTCTGACTTTCTGCTAATCTAAGAAAATAGAGTGTTATTATGATACTAAATATTTGAAGCTTCGTTTCATATGCATATCATAATGAATTCTAATGTAATATCAAGCTCTCAATATCAGGTATTTACTAAATGAAATATAGTTAAATGTCCAAGTATACTTAAATGTAAATTGTTAAAATTATTTCTGATCCAACTACTTATGTATGAATATTGATTATGTGTTAAATGTTATCATTTATCACGACATGAAAATATTTATATTGTACTTAATGAGTAAATATTTGGAAAATAGAAATTTATTTTGTATTTTTCATTTCCTTTTATGAACGGTGACCTTTTCAGAAAGCAGACGATTTTGAGAAGAGAGCTTTAGGTGAAAATATTATCAGAAGGTAAAAATACTTTAAATTAATAATATATTTCATTTGTTAAAAAGGGGAGATCTTGATCATTATTTATTAATAAATATCTACACTATATATATATAATCCTAATGAAACGAATTTATGAAACGAATATATGAAACGCCTGAAATGTATCCATTCTTTGAATCGACTGATTAAACAACTGATTTTGTTTCACGGCGGTTTCTCCTAAAATATGGAATACTTTGCGATGAAGTTAACACCAAAAGTCTGTGTTGATCCACAGATCTCAAAACTGGTATTAGAATTTTTAAATTCGAATTAGTTTTCGAAATATTATTTTTTTTTCTAATTTTAAATGCATTTTTTCTAATGACGGCAACTCAAATTTTAATCATAACAGAATTTTTTTTTTCATAATCCAGAAAAGGTTACTATTTTAAATTAATTTTGCAACAGTTGGGCCTCCTTTAAATCTATGCTAAGAACAATGCTTTTTTGTATTTCGTTATCATTTTATTAAACACAAAACTTTCATTTAAAAATGAAACATTTAAATTGATGGCATTCACTTAAAAAAAAAAAAAAACCGAAAAGAAAAATATTAGACACAGATGTCATATACGCACCGGGGTACCTAATTGGCGCACAAATGGCGTTATTTTGATAGACATGGTAACCAGGCTATTGTTGTTTATTTATTAATAAATGTATATTTACTTTTATTTCTTTTTTTAATTTATATAAATTATTTTGTTCTATAGTAATTAATTATTTTTTTGCTATTTCCTTTTGAAAATAATAGAAAATAATTAAAAAAATATGGTACAATGTAGTAGTTATTCCGTCACCCAATTTCGCAAATTATATAAATCGCCAAACCACTCGCCAAATTGTACAGATTGACAAAATTTTTATTTTAAATAACGAAAGAACAAATAAATTAGTATCTCTCATATCAAACATGCGGTGCGTATATGACATCTAGCGAAAAATTAAATTATGTAACAAACCATGACATTTAATTTCAACTTCAAATCAATGTTTTAATTTACCACTCGAACAATAAAAAAACGCTAACTGGCGAGTTGAAAAAAAGATATTGGCGAGATTTGCACCCGGCTTTTTTTTCTTTCGGCACAGATGTCATATACGGCCCCATATTGGCGCAATTTTTTTCTGACGCCAATGTCATATACGCAACGGGTACTTTACTGGCGCCAAAGTATCGTTATTTTGATTGATATGGTAAGCCGGATGTTGTTGTTTATGCTGTTGATGCGTTCCCCAAATTGGCGTTGGAAAAAAATCGCGCCATTATTGGGTATATGACATTTGTTTCAAACTTTCATATGAAAGGCGAAGGGATCAGATCGTATTTGTTTATGTCATTAGATGACTTGAACTATTATAATATAGATGAAATGGTGGGGATTGAATAATATTTGGCGACTTATCACCTGTGCCTGGGTAACATTAAAGTATCAAAATGGCATCTAGAGTATAAAAAACAAAGTGTTCCGCCGGGAACTGCAGATGATAGTCACATGATTTAGGCTATTGTTATAGAGATTGTTTTAAAATATCGGTTGAAAAAGACTCTGAATGCTTAATTCATTTTATTTTAGCTTCTTTTCAAATGTTTAACTGATCCTCTTTAATCAAAAACGAAAACAACCATTGGATGTCTTAACAGCAACTAATTCTCCATTAAATTTTTGCAATCAAAGGGAATTGAATGGAAACCCGTTTACAGGGAGATCTGCACAGCTTTTTCAGTATAATTTAATCTTCTCTAATATTTAAAAAACCCATTAGATTTTTAGATTTTCAGATTCTGCGGTGTCTCAACGGGTGTTGGCGAGTGTAGCTTGCAGCGGGCAGAGCCCCCTAGTACATATATAAATATACTAGTAAAAACCATGCTTTGTTAAGATTCGTGAAGCAGAATATAATATGATAAGTATTGAAAGTAACAATATTTTTCGAATTATTTCTTCATTTTTATTAAGCAAAAACTTTTTTTTTTATGTTTTGGTGAATTTTAATTTGATAAATGTTAATTCAGCCAAATAGCTAAGAAATTCCTTGGAATTTTTTATTTATGATATAACGAATTTAACAATTAATTTTATTCGTTTACAATTCTCATTTTGCCACTTTACAAAAAAAAAAAAAAAAAAAAAAAAAAAAAAAAAAAATCCTGATATAACTCTTTTAAAATGCGTAAGCACTGTCTGCGTAAATGATTTCACATAATAAGAATAATTGTATATTTGAATTCTTAACACTGAACAATACTTTTATAATTGAATGTAAATAATTGAATTTTCACAAATTTTAATTCATTAAAATTAGGCTATAATTTTCATAAAAAAAGGTATTTTAAAAATTTCTGTAAAAGAAATCCGGAAACTATTTAATCAATCATGATTCTATCGATAATGACTAACTCCATGATTTATTTTTATTTTTTCTGAAAATATACATGTTTCATTTTTTATTTGCAAAAATGCGTCCGTAATTGAAAAAACATGTAAAATAAATTAATTAAAATAATAATTTTTTTAAGGTTATTCTGTTTAAAAAATAATATTCTGCAAATCTACATATCATAGTTTATTTTTATGTTTAATTTCAAGTCAAAATACTGAATAGTTTTCTTGTAAAGTGTACGACAAAATAAAATTTGTGTAGCCTAGTAGAGGATTCGCTTCGCTCATCCTAATAAACTAGCGAAAGCCATGCTTTGTTTGGATTCGCGAAGCATTCTTTAATAAGATTAATATTTGAGGTAACAATATTTTTGTACATTATATTTGCATCTTTATTAAGCAAGAACGTTATTTTATGTTTTGGCGCATTTTTATTTTAGAAATGTAAATTCAGCCACATACCCTCATAGCATGCATGGTCACAGTGACGTCACTGTAAGTCACTGTGGTCACGTCACATCTGTGACCAAAATGCCACCACTCAGTGATGTCACATTGTGACTGAGATGTGAACTTCTTAGAAATATTTAAACAATTATAAAATTTCTTCAAAACATGTTACTTATTGTAAAATTTTATTTTTCCGGTAATTAAAAAAATATTGTAACATCACTGTTATGTCACTGCATGTAACGTACGTCACGTCATATATGTGACAAAAAAACCACCATATTGTAAATCACAGTGTGACAAAAATATTAACTCCAAAAATTTTTGAAAATGAAGAGAAATATTTAAAACATGCACTATTTACAGCGGCATAAGGAATGAATATTAGTGGACAGCAAATAGTAAATTCGGACACGAAAAGAAGGGGGAGGGGAGAACAAGAAAAATGCACGGTACAAGTATCAACGAACTAGATTTCCATGCTATATTTTATCAATTTGATATCTAAGAAGTGAAAGTATACTTTTTTCATGATTTCAATTTTATCTAGCATTGCAATTTAATATAATAATACATCACGGATTGTTATTATTATAAAAGTATTTCTCAGAAAAATGCTATGTGCTGGAGCAATTTGAAACATATTTAGAATTAGAAATATTAAATCTATACACTTTACATATTTCGTTTGCAGGGAGGAAATTTTTTAACTTTTTTGTCGACCACTGGTCGAAACACTTCTGTGGTTTCAAACTAAACATTTTCTATTACAGTTAAGTCTGCAGATTTTAATGAGCACGCAGAAAGAATCTTCAGAGTTTAGTCATATATGCATTTATTGCTTTATAATTTGCATTCAAGTCATATTTTTTTCGTGTTAATCTATTTTTAGTAACTGTTTTTTTTTTTTTTTTTTTTTTTTTTTTTTTTTTTTTTTATTTACTTCTTTCAGCCTTTTTAAATAAAATTAGCCTTTTCCAAAAAAAATATATATATATATATACAAAATTTATGCAAAACACATGATATAATTAATTTTTCGCATTTCCAATTTGTGTTTTAGAGGTATGACTTTTAAAAAAGTTATTTTACAAATTGTTTTATTATGCAGAAAATTAACATGAAAAGATTGACAGATTGACAAAGAAAAAATTTTTATCCTCGAAAACATTTTTTTTTTTTTTTTATTAAGAAGATATTTTTTATTTATTACGCATGAAACAAACTTTACTTAAAAAAGGGGGGTTGTATTATTACCATTAAATTTATTTTTACACATTTTAAAAATTTAAGCAGTGTTTTATCTAATAAACTTCCGTTTTCAAATGAATTTTTTTGAAACTGATAAAAAAGAAATGGTAAAATGCATTGGAAAATTCTTCAAATAGAAAATTTTAATTACAGACTAACTCATAAAACTATTCCGCCTGAAAGTTAGGACTGCAAATAAACAGTAAAATCAGCTGCTGAAGATCGTCTGCGTCGGATATGACCGCAACCGCGGGGTAAACAGAGAACTTTTTGTAATACACGCGGGAAAAGAACATACCAAGTCTACAATGTCAGCTTTTGTTTTTGCTTTTTTTAATGTAAGAGAAAGACGTCTGTCATTTTCGGGCAAAAATACTTGGATATTATTAATTTACAGCAAAAAAAGGTAAGTCTTATTTAATTTAAATTTTTTATTTCTGTTTGTATATTACGATTATGAATTAAATAGTTTTATGTTATACATATAGAAAGTGACTGATCTGGAATTGTTTTGAAGCGAAATTTTCCTAATCAACACTATTTTGTAAAATGTGTTAATCGGCCATCGCTCAAAAACAAAACAAAACAAAACAAAACAAAAAAAAAAAAAAAAAAAAAAAAAAAAAAAAAAAGAGAAATTCATGTCTACATTCATAGTGGGATGAATATAAACATTAATTTGCAGTTACTTGAGATTGAGACAGTGATGTGGAATTTTTTTCGGCTTCTTATTTTTTTTTTTCTGATTACTAACACTCATATAACAGTATTTATCGTCATTATTGTTTTGGAGTTAAATATTATATTTGAATAGTATGATATTACGAAACTGTTTCAGTTTAGAAATTAACATTGTAGTGGGAAAATGTCTTTTTACATATTATAATAGCGTAACTTTTGAAAGATTTTTTTTTTTTTTTTTTTTTTTGCTAATAATATTTTAAATTATTATTTAAAATCCTGAATCTTCATACCAATGTTTTCAGATTTAACATTTGCCAAAATTATAAAATAATCGGAATTCCTTATAACATATGGAAAGATTTTTGAGAAATTGCTAAATCTAATAATGCATTTAATTCATCTATTGTAGTTAGTTGTTGTTTAATAGTGCAATTAAAAATACTAATTATTATTTTTAGTGTTTTTCAAATTGGTATATTTATTTATTTATTTTTAATTGTATGTAAGCATTTTTTATCTATTTGCGATTTTAATCAAACATTTAATTATAGACATTCAGAATCAGTTATTAAATTGTCTTCGATTGTAAACTCATTTTCTACGTTTTCGATACACATAAATATTGGCATTAAAGGTGTATTCGAAAAAATATTTTTCCACCTTCAACAGCTCGATATTTTCTGAGACATTTTCAGACTCATTTTTAAAAGTAAAAACATGAAACTTGCTGAGGTGATTTTTGAAGAGATGTTTAAGAGGCCGTGTGATTTCCTTTTCCCCTCAATTCATTAGAATTTAAGTTTTAAATAATTATTTTCTCAGCAAGACTTTTTTTTTTTTTCATTCCCAGATCTTCCGCTGTGAAAAATTCGGCTCAAAACGCCTACTTTGACAGCATTGTTTTGTAATATTTTCTGCATTTATCAAAAAATCGAGAAGCACGGCATATTAGGTAGTTTCTAAATAAGACAATTTTTCAGTTTGATGAGTTTGAGAACAAAAAGGAATTTAAAAATGAATCAGAAAATAAGCAGTTTGGATTGAAATACACTCTTAAAAAATAAAATATTATATTTAAGCATTGGAATAAAGTGTTTTTCATGCCTGATAGGAAGCTTATAGATTAAACTGCTTTAGTATATATTTTTTATTTCAGCTGTGTGTTAGTTAATGTGTTTTAGTTTGAATTAAAATTTAACTAAACGGTGGCGTGTAATGAAGGTTCTAGGTCATCTACAGGGTTGTATAAAAGTATTAAAGTATGTTTCCATATATTAGTATAAATTGCTGAAAGAGAGTTTCAACCTGTTATGCGTTTTCTTGTTAAACTAAATTATCCCATTATATAATATATATATCAACCTACAGATCAAATACAGGGCTGTTCAAAAGAATTGGAAAACCTATTTAGCTATGGACAGTAACTGCGGAAATGAGTTTTTCAAATGTTTTATGCGTTTTCTAAAATGTTTACTTAGTTCTCTTATTTACCGTATTTCCCTAAATAACGAAGTTTTTTTTAAAGCATTCGGGAAGCGTTGGAAAGTGTTTTATAATCTATGCTTAACGCATGATTTTTCTTACTTGTTTTTTCTATTTCCCATATCAGTCTTTTCCTATAGAACATACCAAATCTATTTAAGCTCATATTCACAAAATACAATTTACACGGAAATAAAAAAAATAAATAAATATGGCTTACGTCGTATTTAATAAAGCAAAGATTAATCACAGCCACAACACCTTAAAATCTTATGCATTCTTAATATCAAGCTTGAACTCAAGATCAAGCTTAGAACTTAATAAAAAAAGATGTCAGTTGACAAACATTGTTTTTTAAGTGGAAAAATTAAAACTATTTTAGAAGAATAGGACTCCAAAATAGCTATATTTTGCTAAAAAGTACGGTAAAAAGATACGATTTTATATCTCAAACAAAACTTTATTTTAAAATTGTCCATTTTAAAATTCATCACAATATTAATACTTGGAAATTTTTCCGCAAAGAAATATTCGGTTTGCATACAATATTTCAAATGAAAATCAAATTTCGAATTAATTGCTTAAAAGGCGCAAAGGCCAACCTAGTGAAAAGAGTCCATGCCGGGACTCGAACCCGTGCCTTCAGCATAGCGCACTAACATTCTACAGACTAAACCACATGGAACGACACTCAGCCTGGAAAATTTCTCGCTATTACATGCTGGCAAGGCTACAAAAGCAGCATAAGAGGGGATTTTATCGTGAGCCACCGACATGGGGCGAACACGAAACTTAATTAAATTCAGCATCGATTGAAACTATATTAAGACTTCGAAATTTTTCCAGAGAGAAACATTCGCCTTGCACACAATATTTCAAATGAAAATCAAATTTCAAATTAAAATTGACTTTTAAGCATGTAATTTGAAATTTGATTTTCATTTGAAATATTGTATGCAAGGCGAATGGTTCTCCCTGTAAAAATTTCCAAGTATTAATATAGATTCAATCGATGCTAGATTGAATTAAGTTTCCTGTTTATTCCATGTCGGTGGCTCACGATAAATATCCCATCTTGTGCTGCTTTTGTAGCCTTGCCAACATGTAATTGTGTGAAATTTTCCAGGCTGGGTATCGTTCCGTGTTGTTTAGTCGGTAGAATGTCAGTGCGTTATATTGATGGCCTGGGTTCGAGTCCCGGCATGGAATCATTTTCACTAGGTTGGCCTTTGCGCCTTTTAAGAAATTAATTTGAAATTTGATTTTCATTTGAAATCATCACAGTGTTTATGACAAGTTCGTCACAAATGACACATATTTCACAAATTGGTCACAATGCGACTTCAAAGCATTGTCGCTTTCGTCACATGTTCGTCACAAAATTAATTCCAAAGTAGTCACAAATGTCACACTTTTCACAAATTAGTCACACTGTGAATTCACAGAGTGGCCACAATATGACGTCACAAACGACCTCTAAAACGGCCATAACGACCTCGCATTCTAGTCACTATGACGTCACATCGACGGTCACAAAGTCACAGTGTGACTTCACAACGACGTTGCCGTGACGTCACCATGCCTTACGGGTAACTAAGAATTTCCTCGAAATTTTTTATTTATGATATAAGACTGGTATAAATAAAAATATTTTCGAAGCAAAATTTTGCAAAATATTTTTAAATTTTTAACTAAAATCTCTTTTAAAGATGTTTTTACTTTTTACAATAGCCTCTGGTGGTTTTTCAAATTGTTTGAAATAGGTATGTTTCCAATCTTTGTAATTCACATCAAATAATGTTTGGTAGCAATCTTAGAATAATATATTCCAAGAGAGGTTGAAGAAAGTTACTTCTTCAAAATCCTATTTTCTGGAAAAACATTTGAATTCTGCCCAGGTTGATACTAAGAATTATTAACTGTAAAACTTTTCATTCTAATTTCTTCTTTTTTTCTGCATGTTAGCATAAGAGAATTTTTGATATTGTAGAATCTCTCGTAAGGAAATTTACTGTTGAATGCTAAACCTTGAAAGGTTTTCACTCTCGACAACGCTACGTACGTTAAGCCAAATGATATCTCTTTGTCCCCAATATCTACGACTGCTTTATCTAATGTTAAACCTTGGGATTTATGAATTGTAACTGCAAAAGCTAACTGCAGAGGAAATTGTTTTCTTGAGCAATTTATATTTCCATTTTTCCAGAATTTAGTTATTGGTGGAATCGGAACGCAGTCATACTCATAAGTTGAATGACTGTAGTTTTCAAATTTAACCATGATTATTCGCGGCATCTGGTCTGGTGACCCGTGATTTTTTTTATAAATAATATCTGCAACATAGCCTAAAGCCCCGTTTACTAAACCTTTTTCGGTCCACAAATTAGAACGTAACATTACTTTAGACCCAATTGATAATGTAAGAAATGGTTCAAGTCTGTTTGTCCTTTCAAAATCGGCCAACTTTGCTTTAGTACAATTATGAAGAGCTTGAATCAAGGTAATAGGTTGACGCGGTTATTTTAATTTTTCATTATTATATTCTTTTACGTCTTTATTCGTTGAAAACAGCCTAATTGCATCTTTAAATAAATGCAGTTCGCTTTTTGAAAGAGACTGTATGCTTCTATTCATTAATATTTCATATTCTTCAGTAGTGCATTCTCCATTGCTAAATTGATCAAATATGCTACAAATTATTTGTTAAGTTTCATCATGCCGGAAGGATGATGATAAAAAAAAATATTTTTGAATAGTCGAAGAAAATAACAATTGTCCTTCCAAAAGAAACTCACTTCCTTGATTTTTGTCACTGTAAAGAGGCCTGTCATTTACTGGAGGTAATTGTTTGATATTTCCAAATAGATATAAGAACATTCCAACAAAAGGTTCATCTTGTTTCAATGGCACAACACTACGTAACCGTAAATCTATTTTTCGCAAAAGACTGCAACCAATCATACTAATTTCATCTATAATTAAGAATTTACAATTTTGAAACTCCTCCTGAAGATGACCAATCGAATATAGACTAAGATCTATTAGCTTTTGATTCAGTCCCAATAAAAGTTTTGAATGAATCGTTGATCCATTTATTTTGACTGCGGCAACACCAGTTGGTGTAAGCAATTGAAAAGAAGATGGACCAAATGTTTCATTTAATCGAGCAGTGAAGTAATGTATTAACCCGGGAGAACTCGCTGCATGAGATTTTCTCTCACAGTCGTACTTTTTTAAGACTCTTATTTAAATCATTTTTCATTTTAATTAAAATTTCAAAATGTTTTTCAATTATTTTACCTATTCTGCGAATAAAAGTACTAAGCCAACCAAAAAAAGTTGATATTATATGAATGTAAAGTAAAAGAAAAGCAATTGGGCATTCTCACTAGCGAGTTCTCCCGGGTTAAAGTACTTTTTCCAGAACCTGCTTTTCCTTGGACAACAATTCTTTTTATTGGCATTTCTCGCCTATGAACTTGCAAGAAATTGAGCTGTTCTTTAAACATATTTATTATTTTTTTCTCTTCATCGGAAAAGACGAAATCTGGCAAATTAGAAGGAACAGTGACACAACCACTTTTTTTACTCTCTTTCACCTTTTAATTTTCAATAAAATTCTGTAATTTATTAAGCAAATCTTGACTTTGAATGGTATGCCAGTTATGCATTATACCAATGTCCCTTCTGCCCAAATCTAATTCATCCTATGCATTATATTGTCTTGAAGCGACATTCATGCTGTCAAATGGTTGATCTATTTCAGTAGATTCAATTTCTTCAAATTCTTCCTCATCTTCTAAATTTTGCAACAGATATTCTAAATCCAATCTCTGAATTTCATTATTCTCAAAATGCTGTTCATATATAACTTTCCATGAAGTATTATTTGGATTCATAACTTGAAAATCACTCCAAGGAATATGCAACATAACTTGTTGCTTATAGAAATCTTCATTATTTACATTATTGGGATCATATTTCAATTTCGGTATAGTTCTGGGAATATTTTTTTTTTTTTTTTTTTTTTTTTTTTTTTTTTGATACTGAAATTTTTACCGCGTTTATAAACGTTCGTGAAATAATTCTGCAATAACATATTTTCATATCTCACTGGGCGTTCCTCGTACTTTTCTAAAATATTTGAAACGCATATGCTTCCATTCTCCTTATTCATATCTAATTGTTCCCATGCGTTCCTTGCTAAATTAAGGGTGACAAACTAACGAGATTACTTATACAAAGGCCATCCCATTAACACCCAAAAAATTTCTTGGGCAGAATAATCACGTTCAGCAAACATTGTTATTAAAATATTCTGAATTATCTGCTGAACATTGATATTATCGTGTGACTAAACGGTTTTCGTGATGAAATCTTTCATCCCTTCTGATCTGGGTTCACTTTTGCTAGCATATTTAGCAATATATTTTAAAACTGCGAGAATTGAAATGACTGCTTGGGAATCCATGTTTGCTCGCCAAATTTTTAAATTTTGTGTGCTATGACTGTTTAAATAAGGACTATTTCTTTTTGAAATGTATTCGGGTTCATTAGTAAGGAACTGAATTTTACTTTCGTGAGAACATTCTTTGAGAAATTTGAAACGGCATGTGACTTCAGAAGAATCGTTTTTCTTTCTCTTATAATAAGCTTTAGAACATTTATGCATTTGTACTGCACGTATTATGTGATTATAGTCAGCAGCTTCATCAGTCACATCCGTAAAATGAAATTTAGATGGATGTATATCATAAACTTGATTAGGCCAAGTCAATATGAATTCGTCAAAGTATTTTACAATTTTACGCATCTTTTCATCATTATTTGAACTAAGATTGCTTACATCAGGAGCATTTTCAAACCAGAAATGACCATGCATGTGAGGACTACATCTATGTTGAAGCGCAATACGAAACCAAAAGTCCTTGACTTTGAAATATCTCTTGAAACAATATTCCATAAAATAATCCAACCGTTTATGAAAAAATTAAGTTACGTTTAAAGGATTACAATTCAACAATTTTGATTTTCTGATGAATTCAGAATTTTGGTTGCAATTAGTGTAAACATAGTCTGCATCAATAATGCGATAAATTTCAGGCCAGTATAAATCAGCTGCACTAAGTGTAATGAAAACAGTAGGAGGTCCCAATTCCTCAACCATGTCTAACAACTCTCGTGATCTGATAAACCAATAAGAGCTCGATGATTTTAAATTAGCATTGAAAGATAAAATCGACTTGTACAATGCAGGATCTTTCTGCAACCGTTCAACCGTTCAAAGTTTTTCAACTTTTTCAACATCATGTAGGCGAGAATTTTTTTTAATACAAATAATTCCATTTTGTAATGCTGTCCAACGCGTTATGCTATTGAAAGCAAAAAATCTAAATCTAGGATGGCGTGCAAATCTTCCATCGTCATATATCACGAGAAATTTAAAGTATTCTTTTGGTGTAATTTTACGAACTCTAGCATCTCTAAAATCACCTCTTCCTGTTGGAAATAACGTAGGAAAAGCTCTACAACTATATCCATCACATGAAAATTCATTTATAGGCTTAGTATCTATCTGAGGCCAAGGAATGACACTGCATTCATCATTTTCTTCTTTAATACCTAACATACTATTTATTGCCTCTCGATTACATCTGAAAGTCACATTTGGGTCTCCAGATTCATATATATTATTTGTCCATGGACATTAATCATCAACAGAATTCAAAGTTTTTTCAACTGATGGTAAATAAATCTGCTGTTGCTCTTGACTGAGTATTATTCGCTGAAAAATATTTTCATTTTCGGGTAAACTTTGCAAATTATTTTCGTCAATAGTAATATAATGATACCAAGGATTATTTTCCTTTAGATATTCTAAAACAGACTTAACGTTTACACGATTTACTATAAAATCTTTGAATTCTTCAGCATCATGTCTTCTAACAAAAATGTACTGTGATATAGTATCTATGGAATGAGGTAATAAATTACAAAATTCTGTAATATCTTGATGAAAATTAATAACTTGCCCACTGTATCCAGCTGACCACCTTTAATGCGATAAACAGTAATAACTGGATGAACTTGGACAATTAATTGCTCCTCAACGAAAGTAATTTCTTCAATATGTCCGGTTGTGGACCTGGATCCATATTATTAGCTACAGAAAAAAAATATTTAGTTCATTATTTACTATACATTTATGGCAAGTCTTACAAGATCCGTCAGATTGAATATGCATGTCAAATCAACGTCGATGACAAATTTTACAAAAATATAATTTTTTTTTGTGCATCTTCGAAATTTAAAGCACATTTCCGAGCACATGCATTATCTGCCCGAAGAGATTCATCATGTCGTCGTTTTTTGCGCTAGTATCTAGTCTCTTGCCTTAAAGCCAAATCATGTTCGCGTTCTTTTCGACCAGTAAGCGTACGTTTTCTCGGCATTCTTTATAATAGAACTAACACATTCCATAAATTGTTTTTAAACGGCCAACATATAAAAATAATACTAATAGTAATTACTTCTTAATAGTAAATATATTTCATTTGGTTAAATTTTCAACCTTCGAATTCGAATAACACTTTATATAACGAATTTAACATTTAATTTTTTTTGTTTACAATGTTTTTGTTGCCACTTTACAAAAAAAAAAATCATAATATAATTCTTTTAAAATGCGTAAGTTTCTTCTGCGTAAATTATTTCACATAATAAGAATAAGTTGTGTATTTGAATTGTTAACACTAAAAAATAATTAATTTAATTAAATAATTAAATTTTCACAAATTTTGATTCATTGAAAACATGCTATAATTTTCCTAAAAAAAGTATTTTAAAAATTTCACAATAGAAATCGTGAAACTATTATATGATTAAAAGGACTGAGAGCCATAATATGCGCCATCTCCAATCAATCTTAATAATGTATTCTATTAAAATGTATATTTTCCTATCAAATAACATACATTTTTAATATAAGAAAGTTTAATGTAAGTAAAGTTTTATGCTGTAGCCGGTATTACGGTAATTCTTTTACATTACACATTACGTATGCCACGCTGCAATATTAAAAAGCTGTAGCCTGCATAACGATAATTATTTTGCTTCACATGCAAATAATTAGAGATATACATATTATGTATGCCAAGCTGCAATATTAAAAAGCTCCAGCGGGTATTAAGATATTTATTTTATCTCACATGCAAATAATTAGAGATTATTTAATTCCGCTTAATTTTTACAATTTTTTTTAGATAAACGCAAACATTTTATCACATACTCCAACAAAACTTTTTATTCTATTTATCCCTTATTCCAAAGATACAGCTTTATCGTCTGCTGCCATAGTAACATGAAAAATTATTTTTTATTAAAAAAATGAGCAGTAGTAGAAAAATATTTTACTAAATCAAATAGTTATTTTTAATTTTGGTTTTAGAATTCAATTCATGAACTCCCGTGCATAGAACGGGTTAAACAGATAGTTAAATTTAAAAAAACAGTTTTTGAGATATTTTGGCGGAATAATGAAAATATACTTTATTTATTTAATTAATCATGATTCTATCTATAAGTACTGACTCCATGATTTATTCATTTTTCTTCTGAAAATATACGTGTTTCATTTTTTTTTTTCAAAAATGCATCCGTAATGGAAAAACATGTAAAATAAATTAATTAAAATAATAATTTTTTTAAGGTTATTCTGTAAAAAAAAAAAAAAAAAAAAAAAAAAAAAAAAAAAAAAAAAACATTGTGCAAATCTACAGGTCATAATGCATTTTTAATTTTAATTTCAAGGCAAAATTCTGAATAGTTTTTTTTTGTAAAGTGTACGACAAAATGTAGTTTGAGTAGACTGGTAGAGGATTCGCTTCGCTCATCCTAATGATTACGTTTAAATGTTTTACACGTAAATCATTATACTTCTTAAACCATTTTTAAAATTTGTATAAATTTGGAATTATGTTGCGTGATTATTTGTTTAATTATGAATGCCGATTATAATTTGCATATTTTGAAAAATAATATTTTTTTTAGGCGAAAAAAACAGAACTACTACACTTTAAATATTTAAAGAACATTATTATTTTTTTACTTGTTTATTTTATTAAGTATCATTTATATTTTTCCATTATTGACTTTGGAAGATATAGAAGGTTTTGAGTCAAATTCGCTGAATAGCGCAAAATAAAAGATCGGAAAACTCAGATTAACAATCGAAATTTAAGTTATTAAAAAATTCTGTTCTCAATTTATTTAAAAAAATACTGCACTAATTCAGTTCACAATATTATAGGTGTACTTTTTACTTATTATTTTTATTTGATTTCATATAAGGAAGACTAACTGATAAACAATATTTTTAATTCATGCGCTTGACAAAGATGTTACTTACATTTAACCAATTAAGTTTTTGTTTACTTTTAAAAATATGTAACGTTAACTTTATTATAACAAATACAATATTTTTTTATGTTTGTTCAAAATTAATATTTTTTACTTGAATAATAAAATATACTGTTTTTAAAATTATGAAAATAATGAAACTTCAAAATGTATTACTAGTAAAAAAGATTTAATTTACAAATATTTTTTTACGTTAAATATAAGAAATGCTTTAATTTTATAGGATTCACCCATGAATTTATTTTAATAAAATGTTAGATCATGTATGTTAAAAGAAGCAAGACACCTGGAAAGTTTATATACAATAAATGTGTAAAATTTTAATGAAACGATTTTAGGGAAAAGCAATTATGAAATAATTGATGAAACAAACAGAATGACTGATTAAACAACTCTGGGGTTTATTAAACAGTGACGGAAATGTAGTTTTATTATGTTGCTGCAGTCATATACAGCTTGTTTTCTCTTTATAAGGGTGTATATAGCATTTATGTTTATTTTAGAGTGCCGCACAGGAGAATCAGAATAATTGAAAATAATATATGTAAAACACGGTATTTGTGTATCTCGAAGCGGTAATCTTATTTGTGTATGTTTTTGCAGCCACCTACAAAATGTATTTTCTTGAAGGGACTGTATAGCATTTATAGTTTATTTGTACAGAGAAATGAGTACAGAGAGATTTGTACACAAATGAAATCCGATTATACTACTGTCTATTGCGATAATTACGCAAAATGCAATTTAGTTTAATTATGTGATATGAAACTCTACATAAAGTGTATATTTTAAAAAGAATCACTGCTACATGCTTCAATTATATTAACATAGTTCGAAAAAATCTTCAAAATAAGCTTCCAACATTGACAAATATATGTATATTGACAAAATCGTTCTCATTTGTTTCTCGGGAAATCGCATAACTAAAAGTTAAAATTGAACATTTATTTTGTTTTCAAATATGGACCGTATGAGATTTAATCATACTCCTACTTAAAAGTAAGTGGAATAATGTAAACTCGACTTTATTTTTCACAGGTGATGCTCCTAGTGGAAAAATGCACAACTAAAACATTATTTTTATTTTTAATTTATCATATGGGAATAATACTCAAATTTAAAATTGGATGATACAGTAAAAAAAAAAAATCAACCTTGCGTTTGTAGCAAGTAGACATATGAAATGCGAACTTAAGTAAAATTGATTTTTTAAAGAGAACTGATTAGAATTGAATTAGTTATTCTTGAATGTCCTTCCTTTCCAAGGATGGTGACTTTTATTTGCCAGCTATAGAGTCCAAATCCCACAGGCACGTGGTGCACTATACTATTTTCATAAATCAAAAGCACTGATCTTCGTTTCCTGCTGAGCAGGTCCGGACCCAAGATTCGCGATACCGAATTACAATTCCACTTTTATGCTCTGCAGATTGACCAACATGCCCTGATTAACCGACACTATAGCGAAACCAAAAACAGAAGATTCGTAGGATAGTGGTCGCTTTCACGGACGCAGATAAATACGAGGAAACCCTCTTAATAAAAAACGCACAATAGCGAGCCTAATTACCACGGACACAATTTATTACATTTTATGTTTACTTTGCCTTCTTTCTCTCTCCAATATATAATACATTATACATACATTTGCACACTGTTTCTCTTTTAAGAAGAGAAAAATAATGAGTTAAAACATATTATGATTTTAGGAAAATAATGAGTAAATTAAGTGAAACAATGTAAATTTACACAATACCATTACATTAAATACACCCAAGTGACAGGACATTAAGATTCCATTAGAACCCTTCTTTTGGTGATATTTAACTTCTGTATAAATATTTTAATAAAACCTATTTAAGTTAAATTTGTCTCTTTTTTTCTAGGAGGTAAATACTAACAGTAATTGAAAGCTTCTTCTATATTTATAAATCTAGAATATGGATATATAGAGAGATTTAAAGTACATAGCAAATACTCCCAAAGACATGTAAATGTTTGTTATTATGAATGTAATTTGGAAGGTTCTACGCGTGATAAATTTTAATAGGGAAAGTTGAAACACGTGATTATTAAATATATTGTATAAAGAATAAAATAACTACACCAAGCCGGAATCCTTAATGTTGCTCTTTTCTCAAAGCCAGCACATTCTACGAAATACCACTGAAAGGTAACAGAGTAGAAATAAAATCAACTTCATCATATTGCTGATGCACAAAAATAGAAAAATATTTAAACAAGAACATGTAAATAATTACAAATCAGCAAGTAATTATAATTAAACACAAATCCACTAATCTAATACAAAAATATTTAAGCGCTTGTTATTGTTATATCTCATCTGACATCACGTATGTTAACATTTATAAAACATATTTAATATTTAATTATTAAAATTGTTATTAAGGTACAAAACATTGTGATGAACGAACGAATGACATTCGGTACACAATTTAGCTTCAGCTCGAAAGCGTATGACTGGCGATGTTGGAAATACAAAATATAAATGATACGCGGAGACAATTTTGAGCTAATATTTACATAATATTTAAAACTCTTACTATATTTATTTATTAAAATATAAAAACATGGAGGTACATTCATTATCTTTTTGGGGGAAGAAGAAAAAAGAACAAAATCTTACAGCCCAATTACCACAAATGCAATTTATTGCATTTTATGTCTACTTCGCTGTCTTTCTCTCTCCAATATATATATATATATATATATATATATATATATATATATTATATATATATATATATATTATATATATATATATATATATATACTTGCACTATGTTTCTCATTTAATAAACAAAAAATAATGAGTGAAAACATAATATGATTTTAGAAAAATAATGAGTTAATTAAGAGAAACAACATAAAATAACATAATAAAATTAAATTAAACGCAGCCAAATAAACAAACACTATTTTCGCTTTCTTTTCATTAAAAAAGTATTTTATGTCATAAATCTCTTTTTTTTTTTAACGAACCTGATTTAAGAGAATAAGATATTGGTTTGGTTACGGGATCATTTATTTCATTTATTTTTTCACCTTAAAATTTAAGCATAACAAAAAAACTATTCTCTTGCATAATTTTTCATGTTTATTAATGACTTAAGGATTAAATATAAAACATTATGTAAACATACAAAATAAAGAATTTGTGCAAGAATATTAAAATGCAAAAGAACTGTTTAAAAATGCAGAAATAATGCATAAAAAGCAGCAAACAGCTATTTCGAAGCTACAGGTGAGATTCTTCGCCAGTCAAGATAGATCAAGTCGCAGTGTTCTAGAAAAACCTTGCTTGCTAGGACCAGAGTGCTAGAAAGACCTCGCTCAGCCTTGCTTTTTCTAGTACCTTGCTCTATTTGTATTGAAGAAGAATCTCGCTTGTAGATTTGAAACAGTTGTTTGCTGCTTTTTGTGTATTATATGTGCATTTTTGCATTTTAATAAAATATTAGGATTGTTACTAATGTTCCCATTCGCTGACATTTCAAGGTGAAACTTTATGCACATTAAAATTCTATTATGCCAGTATTTAGTGAAACTTCATTTATGCATATACAGTATAACTTCAAAAATCCGGCACCATCGGGACCGATACCATGCCGAATTTTTGAAAAATCCGGATTCTTGAATGAATATTAAAAGTAGTAACTAGGAATATCAAAAGTAGTACTATTTTCTTAATGGTGCCTTTAGCCATAATTTAATTCATTATTAAGTGATAATTATATAAGAAAAAGGGAAAAACTTACTTTAACACTAGAACGCCCGATGGAGTCGTTTCGACTCCAAATGCTCCTAAAACACCCATATCTCTGAGAAATTTTGATTTTTTTCCTCACGCTTCCTTGACTTTTATTATTTTTATAATCTCTATTTATTCTGAAATTTATAAATTATTTGCACATTTAATAAATTGATAATGAGGCATTACCCCTAGAACGCCCAAAGGAGTTGAATCGACTCCAAAGTAAGATTTGTAAAATGCTTTCATTATTTTTGCGTAACATGACCTTGGGATTCATAATATTTTTATCTGTTATCAGGAAAGTAAATGTTTTTGCTCTTCTTTTCTCTACACCCCTTTTGTTGAGAAAAATGGTTAGTCCCATGCACCTGCTGAAATGATTGCGTACTGCTTGCGAAATTCTTTGTATCATTCGAATTGAATTTTTGTTTCAATTTTTATCAGTCTTGTGTCTCATCATAGCTAAGCAACTCCGATTTTCCTTTTTATTAGAAATAAAACATAATGTCACGGAAAAAATTTCTAACACCGGACGAAATAACTGCTCTATTACGAGAGCTTTCAGATAATGAATCTGAAGGTGGTGAGTTATCAGAAAATGAAAACGAAATTCAAGAAATTAGTATTGGAAATAATTCTTCATCAGATTCCGATACAAATGAAGATGCGCTAATTATTGCATCTGAAAGAGATGGAATTCATATCGCTCCAGATGGCACACAATGGAAAATTTGTGCAAATAAGAAAATTTCTGGAAGATATCCGAAACAAAATATCATGTGTCAGACTACTGGACCAACTATCTATGCTAAGAAATTCGTGAAATCTGAAAGCGTTTTGAGTGCATGGCTGTTATTTGTAGATAAAAAAATGCTGGAACAAATACAAAGATGCACAGAAACAGACGTGTTCTTGAAACCGATAACTGGACAGTTACGTTAGACGAGCTGTATGCCTTTATTGGAATTTTGTATGCCAGAGGTGCATGTGGTGCAAATGGAATTGATATTCATTCTTTGTGGTCAAACTTATGGGGTTTTAATTTTTGCACTGAAACTATGGGAAGAAATAGGTTTTGTGAAATTTTACGCTTTTTGAGATTCGATTTGAAATCTACCAGATCTATACGCTTAAAAACAGATAAATTTGGAATGATATCTGATATATGGAATAGAATCACTGAAAACTGTATTGCCTGTTTCAAGCCTGGTGAAAATATAACAATAGATGAACAGTTATTTCCAAGCAAAACGCGTTGTCCTTTCAAGCAATTCATACCTTCAAAACCGGATAAATACAGACAAAAATTTTGGCTTGCAGTAGACCTTCGAACAAAGTACTTACTGAATGTGTTCCCTTATTTAGGCAAATGTGAAGAACGGCCTTCAGATCAAACTTTATTAGAATATGTAGTTATGCGGTTGATGCAGCCATTTCTAAACAAAGGCATTAACGTCACGGTTGATAATTATTTCACGTCACTGCGTTTGGCTGAACAACTGAAAAAGAAAGGTAGTTTAGTAGGCACTATGAGAAAAACTAGGAGAGAAATTCCAAAAACTTTGAAAGATTCGAAAGATAAATTATACGAAACAAAATTTCTAAAACACGAAGAAACCGGTACTACTCTAACCGTGTATCAAGGAAAGAGAAAGGAAAATTTTATTATTCTTAGCACTCTCCACCCATTCATTGATATTGAAAACAACGAAAAGAAAACCCCAGAAACTGTTAGATTTTATAATGAAACTAAGTGTGGTGTTGACGTTATTGATCAAATGGATAGGAAATATTCAGTGAAGCCGCCCTCCAGAAGATGGCCTGTGCATACGTTTTACAATATCTTAGATTTAGCAGGAATAAATGCCTGGATCATTTATAAAGAAGTTACCAGAGAAACAAAAATAAGCAGACAAGCAATTATACAGTTATTAGCAGATGAATTGCGTCAAAATTATACATCTGCTAAAAATAAACCTACAAGAAAAAGACTCGCTGATATATCATCTGAAACAAAATCCCTAAAGAGAGGAAAATGCGAAGTAAAACTATGTAAAGGCAACAGGAATTTCAATGATTGCATAACATGCAAGAAAATGGTTTGTGGAAAATGCTTGGCCAAAACTGACTACACTTGCAAAAACTGTATTTCAGATTGAAAATTCGAGACGATTCTGTGAGTATTTCCTTTGAAAATATTTTTCCAATTTCTTAAAAATGCGTATATAAATATTGTTCTTTCAATTGTAAAATATATATATGAATCTTAAATTCAAATATAAATATTATATTCACAGTCTTCTATTCATTTCTATGCGTTTCGTTTATTTTTTCTCTTTGAAACAGACAGGAGTCGAAGCGACTCCTGCGGGCGTTCTAGGGGGGAAATGGTAGCGGGCGTTCTAGTGTTAATTGATATTTTTTATGTTACAGAAAAAAAAAATCTAATAAAGAGTGAAACTATTTCTTCTTTTGCAATTTCGGAAACATTCGTGTAAACTTTGCTTCAATTTTGTTAACCGCTCTTTAAGAAGTTTTTTTTTCTTTTTGTATTTTGTATAAATGAAGAATGTCTATTTCGGAAATATACAGTCTTGCTTCTTTAAAGCATATATCCATTCTCCAGTCAAATCTATGCATTATGTTAGTGACACCTTTTCTTCTGCCGGTTGTTCATTCTCGTCTTCTGAGCTGATACTAGCATTATCGGCGGTTCTCTTTAGCACAGCGTCAGAGTTTTCGCTGTCTGTTAAATTATTCGTTGTTTATGCATTTCCGTCAATGCTTATATCGCTTCTTTAGACATCTAATGCATTTTCAGATTTTGCGTGTTCAATCAGATCATAAATTGCGGTCTTTTCACGGGAAATGTGAAAGCCTCAAAATTTTTCCTCACCATTGATATCGCCGATGCCAAAAATTCATTTTAGCCATATATTGTTCCACGCATTTACCAAAGTTATTCCTGTTGCGAAGTAACGGTGCAGCTACCAGAAAATAATCGCCTCCGAAAAAAAAAAAAAAAAAAAAAGTCAAATATTCCTTTTTTGCATTTTTACTTTCGATCTCGAAGTTTTTAATTCATAGAGAATTGCTATTTTTCTTCTCCCATAACGTGCGAAAGAAATAGGAAGGGAAAAGCTGGTTTTGATGCCGGATTTTTGAAGTCACACTGTACACTATATCGCCAAAGGTGAACGGCCACTTGCGATTTTAGACATTTTGTTAAATATCTAGAAAAATGTATGAGGAATTAACTTGAAAATCCAGGTGTGTAAACAGTATACTATAGGTCACATATTTCCTGCAAGATTTTTTCCCGAAACTCCACGACCGTCCACAAACTGAAAAAGAACGAATATATTTTGGATAACCCTGTCAAAACTAATGTATCAAAAGCGTTCAATTTGTAGACTATGATTAAGTGGCTTATTGTAATAATATCGGTTCTTTTTTATGAGGATAGCATATGGCTGTATCCATATATCCATTGATTAGTGCCAATATAGCATACACAATATTGCACGCATTACTGTATTTGCATACAACCCCTTATTCTTTTTGCTTCCTATTGGGGATAATGGATTTTGAGCTTATTCTATCAACGATAATTTTCAGACATTTCATACTATATTTTTTAGGCTTTCACAATAGTTGCTCTATACATTTAGCTAACACGTTACGCAAATTACATTTGATTACATTCGAGCATACGCAGGGAAACATTATTTAGTAAACCTGCTCATTTGTCACACAATTTTTAATATCTTTTTTTAAAATTCTGATAGCAGGGTATTGTGTACAATGTTGTTTGTCATATTTTCTGAAAAGAACTTTTTTTATATTAAGAACTCTACAAATTATAAGCAAAAAAACTTCAATTTCTCTACGAGTATACATGCTCTCCTCATACAAATGAACACAGTTTATTACAATAAGCTTATTAATCATGATCTACAGATTGAACGCTTTTGCTACATTAGTTTTACAGGGTTATCCAAAAGATAATTGTTCTTTTTCAATTTGTTGACGGTCCCCTATGAAGTTTCGGGAAAAATGCTAACGTAAATGTATGACCTTTACTATTCTGTTCACACACCTGGATTTAAAGGATAATTCCTCATTTAGTTTTCTAGATATTTAACAAAACATCTAAAATCGCAAGCGGCTGGTCACCTTTGGTCATATAGCGTATGCATTAGTGAAATCTATTTAAATTTATTTTGATTATATATTATGGATGGTAAATATTTCCGGTAATTTAAAGCTTCTGTTATACCTAAAAAAATAAGAATTTAAATATATAGAGAGACGTGAAGTAAGTAGCATATTGTTTCAAAATCTTATAATTATTTGATATTATTCAACGCCTTTTGGCATGTTCTACGCATGTTACATTTTAATAATGTAGAGGCTAGCAGAGTCTGCGCAAATATCAAAAGAAAAATAATAAAAAATCTAAATATTAATTTTTTGCTAAACTACACATGAATAATATTGAGTTCATTTGTTTTTATGTATTTCCATTATTATTTTATTTTTAAGCTTTAATTTAGTGGAACAGCAGTAATAAAACCAAGAAAACTATTTTGCGCAATCTTTCCTTGCGGGGTTGGTATGATTGCGCACATGGGTAGGAGAGATTGCGCACTTGGGTAAAAGAGATTGTTATTAATAATAGCTGCAATTAAATTGTTAACTTTTATAATTACACTTAAATGATATTGTTGTAAGGCTTTTGAGAATAAATATCATTGTATTATAAGTGAAAATTTCAATCTTATGTTAAAAAAATAAAGAATTGTAACAAGAATTATATAATTGTAATTTAACCCTTAAGTGGTGAGGTGATTTTTTTAATAACGTGTGAGGTGGGGTGTATGTAACCCTATAATTAGATTTTTTGTGTATTCCTTAAAACTTAGCGAATGAAAATAAGAAAATTTCCTGTGAATTTTGCATTATTTAACTGCATAAAAACAAATGAAAAAGTATTGTAAATCTACATACATACACATAAAAATTCATGTATTTAAATACCACAAAAATTTTGTCTACTCACGTACAATTTCCCTGGGGTGTAAAACACCCCGCCGCACCAGTTAAGGGTTAAGAAGAAGATTATCAGAAAAAGCAAGCCTTGCTAGGGTTACAAAATAACATTAATCTACTTGATAACATGTTTAACTTGAAAATTACTCCATGTTCAATTTCAAGGTTTCTATGTCTTTTGTTTGCCAACCGAAATTGTCTTCATCCACAATCAATGAATTTATTGTTCTAAATCATGCAGATTTCGTACAAACATCTGCCACAAACAATGCTTTGAATCCAGTCACTGGTCGAAGTTGTCTCCTTGTACATTTCCAGACATTCAATGCACTCAATCTCATTGACCTTCGTTTTTTTCCTTTAGTTTTTTTATCTCACTTTTCTGCAAGCATCTTATATTCAGCTGATTTTGTTCAGCCTACCTCTCAAGGTAGATTATGGAACAGTAAATTCCCTGCCAGGTGTACGCATCTTAAGTGATCTATTTTTTATTGCCTCTAAGGTGGACTTAAGATTTTCTTCGGAATATGATCTTTCCTTCTTCGATTTCTCCTGTAAATATTTGACATTATGACCAGAAAAATGTATTAAAAATTCCAACACGCGTTACTTATTAGCAAAATAAATAAATAAATAAAATAAATCATTTATTAGAAAATTTATTTTAGTTTACAAAAATGATTTATTCGAAAATTAATTATTCATAAATTAAAAATGTATATATATAAATATTTAGTTAATTTATTAACAAAACTAATTATATAAAATAAATTTAATAAGAGCTGTATTATTTATTTATTAACAAAATCTTTATCTGTAATATTATTTTTTTGCAAAATAATTTGTTGCTTAATTTAGTTTCGATAATTATGTGTTTTTCCAACATTATTTCGAAACTGATACATTCAAATGTTTATACGTAATTTGCGATTCATCCAAATTTGCCAATAATCTGCGTAATCTCTTCTTAGTACTGAAACTTTTGGGTAAATGCGCCATCTCTCCTAAGTGGCAGATGCGCAAACACTCCTATTTCGGTAGGAGAGATTACGCGGCATTTTATTTACATGTGGCCACTTCTAAAATGAATTGTTGGTGTTCGAATCCTTAGTCTAGGTTAGTAGCTTATAAGAAATCGTTTAAGTTCAATATATTTTGTACTACGGACATTCTATAAAAATTCTGACGAACAATTATAAAAATTGAAGCACTTACTCTGTAAAAACAAAACGAAATAGCAATGCTCTATCCAAGACGCTCGGAACAATCAATGTGCACATCCATGGAGACACTGTGCTTATGCTGTTGTACAACAACCTGGAGTCACTACGGGGGCACTCTACACCCTCCCGTCGAATCTCTTTGACAAGATCTCTTCTTCCGCGCGATCTCTCCTTGTTTTAGTTTAGTGAAAATTAAAAAGGTGATTATTAAATGTATTGTATAATGCCTAAAATCATTACAGCAGTTCATAATTCTTAATGTTGCCTTCTCTCAAAGTTAGCACAATCCATGAAATGCAATTGAAAGATAAGAGAGCAAGAATAAATTTAACTTAAACTTATTTTTGATGTACAAAAATATAAAAATATTTATGTAAAAACATGTAAATAATTACACGTTTTTAAAGGTTTAACTTCAGTATACTTCAGATGCACAACATTATAAAACACCTAAAGAAAAACATGTAAATAATTACAAATTAGCAATTAATTATAATTAGACACAAAAACAAATAATCTTAATACTTAAAGAATTATACGCCTGTTTATTGTTGTGTTCCACCTGATCCCATCAAGTTAGCATTTATAAAATATCTCTTAAAGACTTAAATGTTAAATTTGTTATCAGGATACAAAACAGTGTGATTCTATCAACGAATGAATGGCATTTTATACAGATTTTAGCTGCAGCTATAAAGCTTAATGTCGAAGGCGGCAACGCTAAATGTAAAGGATACGCGGGGATAACGTTTCGTTAATATTTACTTTACACTTAAAAGTCTACTATCTAAGTCAGCAATCTACTAAGGTACCAATCATCATTTAACATGCAAGATATTAGCAGAATTTCCAGGCAACTCCATAAAATTGCTTTTATTGCTACATCAGGATGCACATCGCCCGTATCTAGTTCATCATCATCACCATCGTCGTTAAAAATGGCATTATTCTCAGTTCCAACATTCGCATTATTGATACAACATATTCTTGAAAGATCGGATGATAATTTCTTATGGTAATTCAAGCCAAGCGTCTTTCTCCATTCAAAGCTAGCAACGATATCAACTTTTTTTTTATTACTGCCATTTGTAATCGGTGCCTCCGCACATGACAAACATTCTGTCCATTTCGAATGGAGCCTATATTTAAATGACTGGTGTAGAAAAACGTTCGATTGTGGAAGAATAGAAGTAAGACCACCGGGGATCTACCGAAGTGCTCCAAAGATACCAATAATTTCAGAGAGCGCATTTTCCGAAACTAGCTATCCAAAAAAATGCTAAGTTTTCGTTTGCTGAATTTTTCCTCATCTCTGTTTAACATCGGCTTATATACGGGTTTCCGATTTTGGACGATTTTTCACTGAAAAACCATATACTCCGCTTATATACGAAAATATACGGTAAGTGGAAATATATAGTGATTTTAGGAAAATAGTGACTTAATTAAAGAAACAACGTGAAATTACATTATTACATAAACACGGCCAAATAAAGAAACGTTATATTGGCTTTATTTTCTTTAAAAATATATTTTAGGTCATAAATCTCTTTTTTTAACAAGCTTTATTTAAGAAAATTAGAAATTGTTTTGTTACTAGATCATTTGTTTAATATTTTTTTTTTTTTTTTTTTTTTTTTTTTTTTACTTTAAAGTTTATATATAACCAGTATAAACTATTCACATACATAATTGTTCTAGTTTATTAATGGCTTAAGAAATGAAATATAAAATATTATCTTTGTTACGAATGTTCACATTTCACGCCATTTAACGGTGAAAATTTACACGCATTAAACTTCTATAACACCCATTTATTTTTCTGCATATATGCTTTATTAAAACCTATTTAAATTAATTTTTTTATTATACATGTATGTGAAATATTTACAGAAATTCAATTTTCTATTATATAATAAAACGAAGAATTTGAATATAGAAAGAAATGTGAATTATATAGAAATTTGGATTTTTAATTATATTTCTTGAAAATAAAATGTAGTATTATGAACTCAAATTTTGGAATTTTTTTCTCTTACACATATTCGAATTGATATTAAAATGGAACTTAACAATTAAAATTTTAATATTTACTTTACTTAAATCATAATTTTATCTTAACTAGATATTATATTTATTTTATTTCAATCTAAAAAAATTTGAAATATTGAGAATCTCTTTGGATATATACAGCGAAAAATTTTTAGAAACCATATATTTTTATGCAAATAGCGATACTATATTTATATAGAGATATATTTTTCTGTGTCTAAGAATATCTTTAAATAATATCAGGCAATCATCGCGAAAGCGAAAAAAAAATGCTAAAAATCGCAAAACAAATTAATAAAAAAATCATAAAAGACAAAAATCATAAAAGACAAAAATCATAAAAGACAAAAACAAAATCGCTGAATGATTTCAGAATACATATTATTGAGAAAACAACTAAATTTATTATACTACAGAAGATTGAAACCGGATGTAATTTATAATTGTGGAAATTTGCAACGGAAAAGGAAAATAAATAATTAAATATAGCAAATAAAAAAAACCCGAATGCGTAAAAAGCGAACTAATTAATTATTTCTCACCAATGTGAAACTATTTTTTTTCAATTCCTAATATTAGTTCACACTCTCACTATATATATCTTGTTCAAATTCTCAATCGTTAATAAGATACTTATTATTCATCCTATCAAGCTCAAATATTTTTTTAAACATGTAGTGGATGTCACTTGATGTTAATCCAGTTTTTTTTCAAATAATTATTCATTAATTAAATTAAATTAATTAATTTAAATTAATTAATTTAAATTAATTAATTTTCAATAATCGTGAGAGTCATCTTCTTGTTCAAGGCATTTTAAGCGCCACTCAAGAGGAAATAAGAATAGGAGAAAAAAATTATCTTATTGACCTAAGTAGGAATTGACTTAAAATATTTTTTCATATTACTTGTTTATATTACTTACCTATTTTTTTATTTACTTGTATTGATGACTTTTAAGTTCTGTTTAATTGTTAGTTCCTATCTATAGACACTCTTTTATGAGGTCTATAGATGTCCATGATGGTTAAAGTTGCAATAAAGCTAGAGATCTTACATACACAAATTCCAGGTTGTATAATATTTTAACGGAACTTCTGACGGTAAAATAGCCAATGAAGCATCGTCTTAATTTTGAAGGACCTATCCAATGATATGCCACTCAATAGGGTGCGTAAATTTTGTTTTCGTCTCTACCGCCATTTTGTATTTTACGGCCGCAATTTTGAATTTATAAAAACAAAACCTAGCCTATAAGCACCTGGCCGTTAAGACGAATTGATAGAAACCTCATTCATTAAAATCGATCCAGCCGTTTGGATGTTTCGAGGGTATAAAGAAATTCACATACAGAGATACTCGTTAAACATATAACTCTTCTTTTCAGCCGGGTAAAAAAAGAAGCAAATTGTATAACAATTTAATGGGAGCATATAATAAAAAAAATAAGACTTAATCTGATGTCCTTTAAAAATATAAAAAAACCAAAAACGCACAAACACTCTCAGAAATAAAACTATCAATTTTGACGATTCAGCAGTCCTCGAGCTATATTTCGTTGTTTTTGACAATCATTTCGTATCAAAATCACGTGACTTTTAACGACACGTAAACTCTCAAATATTTGACGAAGGTGTTTCTTCACTCACGGCCAGACTCAATGCATTTTAAGGAAACCGTACCTCCTCAAATCCTGCGACTTTAGCAAGCAAATATTTGCTTGTTTATGTTATTCCTGTCATAATTTATTTAAAAAAAAATATGTTATTCCTGTCATAATTTATTTAAAAAATTGCACTTTTTAGCGCTTTTCAGAAATTGCTGAAACACAGGTAGTTATTGTTTTTGCATTAGTTATTTTTTTAGCTGTTAAAGTTTTTAAGAATGTTTATTATTATTTATATTATTATTATTATTATTATTATTTTACTTTGCTCGCTATGGTTTAATTCGAAAAGAATAAATTTCCTGTGTTTTACAAAATCGTTCAAAAAGAAAATTTGGTCAATAAAGTTTCAAAATTCCAAGATCTCTTTTTCATTTAAGAAATATATTCATATAACTATCAAATTAAATATGCACAATTGATCCCTCTCCCTTCTCGTCTGTAAACAGTAAAGTGTTAAAATCTTAACCAACTACTCAAATTGATAAAATCTCCCCCATATGTACTTTAAAATTCGTTATTTCTGAGCAACAAATTAACCAGACCATATTTTAATCATTCATCGAGCAAAGAAAATTTTCCTAATAAATTATATTAATCAAGACATATTATAATTATTCGTATTATAATTATTTATATTAACCATAGGAAATAATAATAATAAATTAGTCTTACTAATTAAAACTTGCAAGAATTATAACACCGTCCATTAAATTACAACCAACCTTATAAAAATATAAATATACAGTAGAATCCATTATATGCATGTAAAATCGTATCTGTTCGAGGACTCAATAGCGTAATAGCTAGAGTGACCGTCTCCCACACCGGAGGTCGTGAGTTCGAATCAACTCGAAGACCGAATCTATTATTTTTTCTCCTGTCGATACAAGAGCTTCCAAACTGTTCAATAGGTGGCACCACTAGCCCTCTGATTGCACTTTTCAAATAAGCACTTTTGACGAAATTGTTATCCTCAAACAAACGAAGAAAGTATTTTTCTCAATATGACGAAATATTCGCTCGGAGCATATCCCAGGAAATTGTTTCGTCAAAAATGAAGAAAATTTCGTGAAATCTGAGTATGCATTTCTGAGAGTGAAATTGCTAAAAATCTAAATAAATAAATAAAACATTTTCAAAAATAAAATAAAAATCCGATGTACGTATACCGAACAATATATATTAAAAAGAAGAGACATTTTAATAATTGCAATTCAATGATGACATTGAATCAATGAATATAAAATATATAATATTTCAATATGATAACTAATTATAATCCGTCAATCAAAATAAAGTTAATCGTAATTTCTACTAATTCAGTATACTATATTAATATAGGTAACAACAATCAATTAGTAATAAAACAATGAAACTTATTCTATAATCATAAGAATGTTATCCTCTAAAAAAATTGATATAAATTTAAATTTCATACGGCCAAATCTACAGTTGAACGAAATCTCACTTTTTACAAAATCTGAGTCAATAATTTAAAAATGACGTTTGTTTGTAGGACAGGAAGATTTATGTACACATATTATGTAGTTTACAAAGATAAGACGTCCACATTGAAGACCGTTTACTATAAACAAAATGGACCAAAAGAATTCTAGGAAAATGTTTATCCAGTATACAAGTGATTGACAATTCGCATCAAGTGGGAGAAACATAAAACTACAAACTACAAAAATAAAATCATATTTTAATTATACCATAATTTTTATATAAAATAACTAATGTAAGTTAATTGGCTGTAAATAAATAATATATAAAAAAAAAAAAACACTGAATTCGAAAATCGGAATTTCCATTTCCCATGTTTATATGGCTATAAATTTTATTAACAATGCCATTTAACATTATATAATATTTTTTATAAATGAAAACTGATTATCTGTTTATTCCAAGTACTTATAAGTATATGAATAGTAAACATTTTCGGAATTCTGCACTTAATAAACAACTCGTTCTAAAATTTTTGACATAGAAATTTTGCTCTTATCGTAAATTTTTATATATTTTCTATCTGTTTTGAAAAATAAAAATAAAATGCCTTGCCAATAAAATTATATTTTTAAAAATTCAATGTTTCTAAACATAGCAAATCTAAGCAAAGAAAGATAAAAAGTATCTCGAAATAAGAATTTACTCAAACTATTAATTTCAGAGGGTTATCTTTTATACACGATAAAGTAAAAATCTCAGGTAATCTCCGAGGAAAAATATTTCAACAGTTATCGCACAAATTACGGACACTAGTCATATAAATTCAAATTTTAAGCTTTAGTTTACAGTCCATAAACACGTTTTTATAAGGTTACAAAAACACATTTGTTACATGAAACGGTCCTGTGATTCACTTCTTTAAAGCAACCAAAAGAGTATCTTTTCCGTATCATCATCACACAGTAGAAATTTACGAGTATTTCCTACCATTAAACCTTATGGAGTGTTTTATGGTATTGTACGTTACCGTTCACAATGAAATGTTTTTCCGAGAATACTTATCATTTTCCAAGTCTTTTGCTTTGAGGCAGTTTTCTTGAATAAATTAGAATATAATGTACATACAATGTTAATATATACTTATTTTGTTTCGAGAAAAATTTTTAAATAATAAAAAGGAAAATTAAAATTCCTGTATTATTATTTGTTAAAATAATTATTACAATTAAAAATTGTTTCTGTGATGAAAAAAAAATAACCATTGACGAAACATGTAAGATTGAATAATAAGTATTTTATTTAAATATTTACTTAGTATATAAATTGTATTGGTTATTTTACAGATATAATTATAAATGATCTACATATACCATTACCGATACTATATTATAAATTTATACTAGTATTTGAAGGTTATTTAAAAAATTCCATTTTTACTAATTACACTCTTATACATACTTTTTTTTTATCTTTTTATTTTTTTTAAACATACATATATTTTATGATTTTACATTTTTTTCTTATTTACAGTTAAATTGCTGAATTTGAAGTTATAAAAATGCAACTTACTAAAATAAAATATTCTTAATAAAAAAGCATATAAAAAATGCAAAAATAAAGAAAAACTACTTTTAAATATGTTATTACAAATGCTTTTATATAAAAAATAATATGTCTTCGCTTTAATAATCTTTGCTTTTCTAAATAAGGTTACGTGGGGCAACTAGGTCATGATTTTATAATGTGACTTTGAAGATTCTGGAAATTCAGTTTTAAATGTCTAATATTCATTTGAATTAAAGTCAGAACTTTTCACAATGTGTTCAGTTAGGTTCCCTCTATGAGACAGAAATGTTCAAAATTACGTTTTAATATCTAAAAATAATATATATATATATATTGGGGTGGTCCTTAAAAAATTAACTTTTAAAATTTCTATGGGCACCCTCCTATTTTGTTCTATGTATAAAATAAAGACTTCCACAAAAATTTCAAAATTTTAAAACATTTTTTAAAAGTCGCTACCAAGGTTTGAATATTTAGAAAAAAAATTAAAAATTGACATATTTTGTAATTTAATAGTATATTATTAATACAAATCCATAGTCATTGCCAAATTGAATCGTGGTATGATATTAGGTTATAAAGACTGTCATTTGTTTCAAGTTCCAACATATTTACGCGGTCTATTGTCCAAACACAGACAGGAGTATTTCATGTCTACACTCTATTTCACCTCAACTTGGCAGCATTGTGAAAGGTAGAGAATCTAACATTCTGCCTTGAAAAATAGTTCTCCGTTATTTTTTAATCTTAAATAGCTAAAATACGTTGGAATTTATAAGATAATGTTAATAATTTATAGAATTCGATTTTTCTATATTCGTAAAAAGTAGTACTAAATGGCCATATTCGTATCAAAAGCAGAGCACAAAACTTAAAAAAAAAGAAGTTTTCGGCAAGAGTTCCTTTGACTGTTCACTGGGATTGCAAAATTTTAGAAGACATTTCAGGATCTGAAAATGTAGACAGATTACCCATTGTTATTTCAGGTAAAGGTATTGAGCATTTACTTGCTGTTCCAAAATTTCAATCAGGAACAGTTGAGGCAATAGCTTCTTTTGTTAACGAAACATTGGAGTTGTCGGGATTACAAGCAAGTAAAATGTATGATTTTTATATAACCTTTGTTAATACCCGATTATCAGGAGAAGCTTGTGCTCATCTGGATTAGAATATGAACAAAGAAATGATTTGGCTTACCATCATCACATCCTTGAAATTATACTTGAGGAAGTTTTTGTTAAGTCTCTTGGAGTTCCGAGCGGACCAGACATGCTGTTATTCAAACAATTTAAAATTTAACGTGTGTCTATCGATTATGGCATATTTCAAACTCCCATAACTGACAATTTAATCAATGAAAAAAGTAACACATAATGGGTCAGAAATTACTGAATTTGCTCAAAATCATCTTAATGATTTTACAACAAAGGGACGATTACAAGGAAATTATTGTGCTTGCCATCATTTTCTTAGGAGGAGTACCCGAAAGAGATTTTACATTAGAGCCCCAGGTGGATTGCATCGGGTTCCATGGATGGTGAAGGCCATATACTCGCTCAAGGTTTATTTATTTAGAGATCAGTTTAAACTCTCTAAGTAGGAAGAATCTGGAGTTCGTCAAGTTTGCTCGTTTGTAGTGAAAATCTACATTCACAGCTGGTAACAGGCCCAATGATTTATTGCTCCTGAAGAACTTGAAAAAAGACGATAATGTAAATTAAATTTTTCTTTTTGTACTTTGAAAAAGTTCCTAGGTTATTTCTGTACTTCACAGAAGAACTAGTTGCTTTTGAATTTTTCGATGATAATGTTTTTTTGGAAAGTAAAAGAAAAATGGTCCATGCTTTGAAAAATGAAGGAAGTTATGAACCCTTGAAACGTACACGTGCTGATCCTGATCTCATTCTCCATAATCACTGCCAAGATTTTCTAACAAGCAGCGCTCTGAGGTTTTTTTTTTTAAATTATGGATTTACCTTCAGACTTTCTTGAAACAGATGTGATTAATTGGAATGAAAATGAATCCTACAAAACATGTAAGGCACTACCGACGTTAGTCAAAGTTGTTAATGATGTAGCCGAAAGTGGGGTAACACTCATGGACTTATACAATAAACTTCATACAAAAGAAAAAAACAAAAACAATATTTCAAGGATGTGATGATGGCAATAAAATCATTTCTTTGTTAATATTCTGTTCCTGAAGAATACAAGCTTCTCTTGATAATCAACAAATTATATTAACATATTGATATTAACAAAGTTTATATCAAAACTCACACATTTTACTTGCTAGGTACTCCACACGACTACAATATTTCGTTAACAGCAGCAGCTATTGCCTCACCTGTTCCTGATTAAAGTTTTGGAACAGATAGTTAAATGGTCAGAACCTTTACCTGAAACAATAATGGGTAATTTGTCTACAGTTTCAGATCCTGAAATGCCTTCTAAAATTTTGTAATCCCAGTGAACAGTCAAAGGAACGTTTACCGAAAACCCTTTTTTTAAGTTTTGTGCTCTGCTTTTGATACGAATATGGCCATTTAGTACGACATTTTACGAATATAAAAGAATCAAATTCTATAATTTATAAACATTATCTTATAAATTTCTGCGCATTTTAGCTATTTAAGATTAAAAAATAACGGAGAACTACTTTTCAAGACGCAATGCTATGCCCTTTCACAATGCTGCCAAGTACAGGTGAAATAGGGTGTAGACATGAAATACTCCTGTCTGTGTTTGGACAATAGACCGCGTAAATATGTTGAAACTTGAAACAAATGACAGTCTTTAAAACCTAATATTATACCATGATTCAATTTGGCAATGGCTATGGATTTGTATTAATAATATATTACTAAATTACAAAATATGTCAAGTTATTTTTTTCTTAATATTCAAACCTTGGTAGCGACCCTTAAAAAATGTTTTAAAAATTTGAAATTTTTGTGGAAGTCTTTATTTTAGACATAGAACAAAATAGGAGGGTGCCCCATAGAAATTTTAAAAGTTAATTTTTTAAGGACCACCCTAATATATATATATATATATATTTCATCTTTCTTTCCTCATGGGTCCAGTTGCGCCGCGGATGATGTATATTATATGTCAAATAAAGGGAGTTATGAGGGAAATCTTTAATACCAATGTGTCTAAAAAAAGCACTAAAAGCGAAAATGTTAGATCTGTTTATACAAAAAACATAAAAATTAAGTAAGTACTTATGAACTTTTTATGGGTAATAAGTAAAAAAGCTACATGGGTATTTTAAGGGGGGAAATAACAAGATAAATATATGAACAAACGGCTACGTAAGTACTTAAGTATCTCATTCTCATTTTTATTTATCACAATGGAAGTTCGATATGTCCAATAAACCTGTGGAGAATGTAACCATAATTTTATATCGAAGCCAACTATTTTTTATTCGTTTCGATATTTTTTTAAAAAGTCCTTCCGGCCAGTGCCGGGAGGAAGAGCTAGCTTTCATAATCCTTATTTAAAAAAAGCCAAATTATATCATTCAAACACACGAAGCTCAATTTAGTGGAAACCGAATATAGGAGATTCAATACTAATTTTTATCAATATAATGAATGAGAATTTCGCGAAATTAGTCAGCTTTATCCAAGCTGCTTTTCTTTGAAGTAACATATATTTGGCTGCCAAATTCGGCAATTTCTTAAAGTGCCTGTCATTTTAAGACAACATGGTGGATGAGGCTAAGCAGTGAACTCGGTCGAGACCTTAGTAATTGCTGTGCACATGCTCACTCACATCGGAATCGGTTAATATATAGCAGTGCTGTCGCATGCAAAAAATCAGATTTTTCAAAATGTCACCCACAATAGAAATTGAAACTGCTATATCTGAGCCATTTTTTAAGGTAAAGACAAACAAAAAATGCTCCTGAAACCTTATATCAAGGTCAAATACTTAAGAAAAAAACCCTTTTCAATTTCTAATTTTTTTGCACCTCACTTTAAATATATATATATATATATTAATTTAATGGTCGCCATTTTGAAGCAAGATGGCTGATGAATCTGGCCAGCGAACTTGGTCGAGGTGTTGATGTATACTATCCACATGCCTTCTTACATCGAAATAGGCGAATACGTGTGTTATCGCGTGACAAATACAAGATCGTTTCAAAATGTTAGCCATGCTAGAAATTCAAAGTGCTATAAATCAACCATTTTTTAAGATATAAACAAAAGAACAAATTTTCAGAAACAAAAACTGCTCCGGAATCTTTGTATCAAGGTCAAACACATAAAAAAATCTTTTTCATTTTCCAATTGTTTAATACCTCATTTTGAATTTTAAATTTAATTTTTTTTAAATGGCAACCCTTTTGAAACAAGATGGCGAATGAAGCTGGCCAACGAACTCGGTCGAGACATTGGTATGTACTATGTACAGACCAAGTTACATCCAAATAGATTCATAATTACGCCTGTTGTCGCGTGACAAAAATCAGGTCGTTTTAAAATGTCAGCCACAAGATAAATTCAAAATGCCATTACTCAGCCATTTTTATTAGATATAGACGAAAGAAAAACTGTTCCGGAATCTTTGTATTAAGGTAAAACACATACAAAAAAAATCTTTTTCACTTTCCAATTTTTTTGGTATCTCATTTAAATTTTTTAATTTTTTAATTTTTTTAATGGCCGCCATTTTGAAACAAGATGGCGGATGAAGCCGGCCGACGAACTCGGTCGAGATATTTGTATGTACTATGTACACACCAAGGTACATCCAAGTCGGTTCATAAATACGCCTGTTATTACGTGAGAAAAATCAGGACGTTTCAAAATGTCAGCCACGCTAGAAATTCAAAATGCTATAACTCAGCCGTTTCTTAAGATATAGACGAAACAAAAACTGCTCCCGAATCTTTTTATCAAGGTCAAACACATAAAAAGAAAATATTTTTTCAATTTTTAATTTTTCGGTACCACATTTCAAATTTAAATTTTTCTTAAAAATTTAAATGGCCACCATTTTTAAACAAGATGGCAGATGAAGCTGACCAACGAACCCGGTCGAGACATTGGTATGTACTATGTATAAACGAAGTTACATCCAAATCGGTTCATAAATACGCCTTTTATCGCGTGACAAAATTCAGGACGTTTCAAAATGTCAGCCACGCTAGAAATTCAAAATGCTATAACTCAGCCATTTTTTAAGATATAGACGAAACAAAAACTGCTCCGAAATCTTTGTATAAAGGTCAAATACATAAGAAAAAATATTTTTCCATTTTCAATTTTTTGGTACCACATTTCAATTTTTAAATTTTTAAAAAAATTTTAAATGGCCGCCAATTTGAAACAAAATGGCGGATGAAGCTGGCCAACGAACTCGGTCGAGAGATTGGTATGTACTATGTGCACACTGAATTACATCCAAATCGGTTCATAAATACGCCTTTTATCGCGTGACAAAATTCAGGACGTTTCAAAATGTCAGCCACGCTAGAAATTCAAAAGTCCTTCCGGCCAGTGCCGGGAGGAAGAGGTAGCTTTCATATTCCTTATTTTAAAAAAGCCAACTTATATTATTCAAACACACGAAGCTCAATTTAGTGGAAACTGAATGTAGGAGATTCAATACCAATTTTTATCAATACTAAATCATTATGAATGAGAATTTCGCGAAATTATTCAGCTTTATCCAAGCTGCTTTTAATTAAAGTAACTTATATCTGGCTGCCAAATTTGGCGATTTCTTAAAGTGCTTGCCATTTTAAGACAACATGGTGGATGAGGCTAACCAGTGAACTTGGTCGAGACCTTAGTAATTGCTGTGCACATGCTCACTCACATCGGAATCGGTTGATATATACGAGTGCTGTCGCAGGCAAAAAATCAGATTTTTCAAAATATCACCCACGTTAGGAATTGAAACTACTATATCTGAGCCATTTTTTAAGATAAAGGCAAACAAAAAATGCTCCTGAATCCTTATATCAAGGTCAAATACTTAAGAAAGAAACCTTTTTCAATTTCTAATTTTTTTGCACCTCACTTTAAATATAATTTTTTTTAATTTAATGGCCGCCATTTTGAAACAAGATTGCTGATGAAGCTGGCCAGCGAACTTGGTCGAGATATTGATGTATACTATCCACATGCCTTCTTCCATCGAAATAGGTGAATACGTGTGGTATCGCGTGACAAATACAAGATCGTTTCAAAGTGTTAGCCATGATAGAAATTCAAAGTGCTATAATCCAACCACTTTTTAAGATATAAACAAAAGAACAAATTTTCAGAAACAAAAACTGCTCCGAATCTTTGTATAAAGGCCAAACACATAAAAAAAATCTTTTTCATTTTCCCATTTTTTAATACCTCATTTTAAATTTTAAAATACATTTAAAAAAAAATCGCAACCTTTTTGAAACAAGATGGCGAATGAAGCTGGCCAACGAACTCGGTCGAGATATTGGTATGCTCTATGTACAGACCAAGTAATATCCAAATCGGTTCATAAATACGCCTGTTATCGAAAGACAAAAATCAGGTCGTTTTAAAATGTCAGCCACAATAGAAATTCAAAATATTACAACTCAGCCATTTTTTTAGATATAGACGAAACAAAAATTGTTCCAGAATCTTTGTGTTAAGGTCAAACACATACGAAAAAATCTTTTTCATTTTCCAAATTTTTAGCATCTCATTTTAAATTTAATTTTTTTTTTTATTTTTTTAAATGGCCACCATTTTGAAACAAGATGGCGGATGAAGATGGCCAACGAACTCGGTTGAGTTATTTGCATGTACTACGTACACACCAAGGTACATCCAAATTGGTTCATAAATACGTCTGTTATCACGTGGCAAAAATCAGGGCGTTTCAAAATGTCAGCCACGCTAGAAATTCAAAATGCTATAACTCAGCCATTTTTTAAGATATAAACGAAACAAAAACTGCTCCCGAATCTTTTTATCAAGGTCAAACACATAAGAAAAAAATATTTTTTCAATTTTCAATTTTTTGGTACCACATTTCCAATTTAAATTTTTCTTAAAATTTTAAATGGCCGCCATTTTTAAACAAAATGGCGGATGAAGCTGGACAATGAACTCGGTCGAAACATTGGTCTATGTATAAACGAAGTTACATCCAAATCGGTTCATAAATACGCCTTTTATGGCGTGACAAAATTCAGGACGTTTCAAAATGTCAGCTTCGCTAGAAATTCAAAATGCTATAACTCAGCCATTTTTTAAGATATAGACAAAACAAAAACTGCTACGGAGTCTTTGTATAAAGGTCAAATACATAAGAAAAAAATATTTTTCCATTTTCAATTTTTTGGTACCACATTTCAAATTTTAAATTTTTTAAAAAATTTTAAATGGCCGCCATTTTGAAACAAAATGGCGGATGAAGCTGGCCAACGAACTCGGTCGAGACATTGGTATGTACTATGTACACACTGAATTACATCCAAATCGGTTCATAAATACGAGAGTTACAGTATGACATATGTCAGATATATATATATATATATATATATATATATATTGATATATATATATATATATCAATTTTGAACGGAGGGTGGTTTCGGGGTCTGGGGGTCATGATCGATGAAAATATACCAAAATTTTTTGAAATCGCTTTCCTCCGAACGGCTGCAATAGGTAGCTTTTTTGTAAAGAAAGCTACCTAAAATGCTATAACTCAGCCATTTTTTAAGATATAGACGAAACAAAAACTGCTTCGGAATCTTTGTATAAAGGTCAAATACATAAGAAAAAAATATTTTTCCATTTTTAATTTTTTGGTACCACATTTCAAGTTTTAAAATTTTTTAAAAATTTTAAATGGCCGCCATTTTGAAACAAAATGGCGGATGAAGCTGGCCAACGAACTCGGTCGAGACATTGGTATGTACTATGTACACACCAAATTTCATCGAAATCGGTTCATAATTACGGGAGTTACAGTGTGACATAGGTCAGATATATATATATATATATATATATATATATATATCAATTTTGAACGGAGGGTGGTTTCGGGGTCTGGGGGTCATGATCGATGAAAATATACCAAAATTTTTTGAAATCGCTTTCCTCCGAACGGCTGCAATAGGTAGCTTTTTTGTAAAGAAAGCTACCTAAAATCTCACTTTGCCTGTATCGTAAAATTACGAGCTATAGCTATCACACTTAAGAAATTTCGTTTGATACCCCCAACATGCTATTTTTTAATTATATTATGTAATTGTAATAAGTTATTATGTAATTTTCTTCATTGCAAGCAAAAAAAAAAAAAAAAAAAAAAGGAGAATTTCTTTCTCGTAGTAAGATATTTCAATAAGATATTTAAAACTATTGGGTAACTGGATCCCTTACAGTCCAGTTACCCCTGATACATGTCCCAGTTACCCCATTCTTGAAAATATATGGGATAATTTAAACACCGGCCTTACATTTGAATCATTAAGTAAATATGTATAGATATTTAATAATATTAATATATTTATGCACCTAATATTTAAATAAAAAGACTGTATAATAAAAGTACTTACCGTATTTTAATAAAAAGTCAAGGAGGTTCAACCAAATGGACGTTGTTTTTTCAAAAAAGAAACCTAAATTTTCGGCAATCTATCACAGCAAAGGTAGATTTATGATTGAGTTGAAACACGTTGTTTTAAGAAATAGAGACGGTGGTGCAACGATGAAAAAAGCTAAAACTTAAAAAACATCAACGTTTTTTTACAAAATAGCCTATGGCCTAGTTACCTCGTGGATCCAATTACCCCAACTTACTTTCATACCTTTGCACTTCACATGCTAGGCATCAAATTTCTCATTCGAGACCATCTGTAAGTAAGTATAGTAATAAAATTACTGTAATTTCCGGCGTATAATCCGCGGATGAAACAATCATTTTTCGACCCAGAAATTTAAAAAAATAAAATGTAACCTTTTAGATCGTTGTAAGTATTTGGCTTCAATTACTAAATAAAATTTCTGGGTCCAAACAGAATTGTTTGATCCGCGGATTATACGTCGGAAATTACGGTAATAGTGTCGTAGGGGAATGCCGGGTAAAGTGGTCAGTGATGGTAAAACGCCAATTTCAGCTTTTTCCCTCTGTACAGTGCCCCAGCTATGTAGAAACTGAGCGAAACAGTCGTCACAGACACTGATAGTATTATCTGCTACTTTAAATTGGATAGCTACATTTTTCTAGTTCTGAACTGATTTTTTTAGCATTTTTTTTATTTTAGGAAAGTGATAATATTTCTTGATTAAATAATATGATAAATCTTGATAAATAATATGAATTTTCATAATTAATTGCTCTTATGCTGTTTTATCTGCGTGAAATAATTTTTTCAATGATGTCTATATGATCTATATATATCTTGGTCAAGATGATCTATATATATCTTGGATTTTTTTTTTCTTGTAGAAAATTTACCCCGCCTTGCATTCAAGTAACCTTTCAAATTTTAGTTGTTTAAAAGGCATGTATAGCCAACACAGTGAAAAAGTAAACTTTAAGTACAGAGTAAAAGTACTTTTTCACTCTTTTGCCTTTACGCCTTTACGCCTCTATTCGCCTTTTAAGCAACTAAAATTTGGAATGTTATTGAATGAAAAGACGTGATAAATGTTCTATAAGAAAATTTCTAAGATATATATATAGGTTTATTCAAATTTATCGATGCTGGTTCTCTATAGTTTCGTGTTTGCCCCAGAGTTGGTGGCTCAAGGAAAGATATTCCATGTTGTGCTGCGGTTGTAAACTTGCCAACATATGATAGTGAGAAGTACCAGGCTGGGTATCGTTCCGAGTGGTTCAGTTGGTAGAACAACGGTGTGCTATACGGAGGATTCGGGTTTGATTCCCACCTTGGATACTTTTTCTCTCTGTTGGCTATACGCCTTTTAAACAACTAAAATTTGAAATATTATTAAATGATGTTTGGTTTAAAACACGATGAGTCATGTAGGTTTGATGCTGCATAAAATTTATGTAATAGCTTCATTCCGGATAAAGTGGCCAGTAAGAGATCGGGAAAATGACCAGATTGCTCTTTTGCCCACAGAAACAATTTTTTTTCAGTGTTCCTAACAAGATTAGATGATGGGCTACAGTGTTTGTAATAGCGTCATTCTGAACAAGGTGGCTAGAAAGAGATCGGGAGAAAGACCAGATTGCTCTTTTGCCCACAGAAACAATTTTTTATTCAATGTTCCTAACAAGATCAGATGCTAAGCTAAAGTTTTTGTAATAGCGTCATTCCAAACAAAGTGGCCAGAAAGAGATCGGGAAATTGACCAGATTGCGCTTTTGGCCACAGAAACAATTTTTTTTTCAATGTTCCTAACAAGATTAGATGCTAGGCTACAGTTTTTGTAATAGAGTCATTCCGGACAAAGTGGAGTGAAAGAGATCGGGAAAATGATCAGATTGCTCTTTTGCCCACAGAAACAAATTTTTATTCAATGTTCCTAACAAAATACCACTCAAAATCATTTTCTTTGAAAGGAAGAAAACAGTTCGTAGCAATAAATTCCTCGGAGAAAAATCTTACTCTCGACATTTTCTGTCTACAGGGGCACTCGTATTCCCCCATATCGTCATATTTACTTGCATATTCACGAATGTTTTCTTTATCATATAATGATTTAATACTTAAAATATTACAAAACATAATACAATAGAGCGTCGGTTATCCGGACCGGTAAGGACAGAGGCCGATTTGGTTAATGAAAAATCCGGATAATTGGACAACTTTCAAAAACGGCTATGTCAATGTTTTTAAGGTAATTTCCCCTCACATTTTTTTTTATGTTTATGGCTGACAATTGTAGTAGTGCACTTCATAGCACATTACAAATAAAATGATTAGAAGTTTTTTTTTTTTTAACCTTTTTAAAATTTTATTTTCTATAAATTTGGTAGAAAGTTATACATTGAATTACACATAAAAAATTATTATATGTATATATATATACATACACTGTACAGTACCTACATTTTTAAAAGGTGTATTGTGATAGGGAAAAGAAATTCTTCATAGTCTTCTACTTCATAGAGTTCATTCTGTTTTGTGCAGCCATATGCGGGTTCCCTTCTTGTGAGCACACCAGTGAACAAAAGAAGCAATTTTTGACCGGCTTTAGAGAATCTGAACATAAAGAAGAATTTTCGTGGGAAAAAAAAAATATGCGTGTGATTCTCTCAAGTTAGAAGTCAAACTTCTTAGGTTCTAGAAACAGTTTATTTTAATAATTGCTCTATTTGCATTTGTTGGCGATTTTGTTATTTCAGGATTAGGAAATGTTCATTTAACGGTTAATTTTCGTAACATCCAGCCTAATTTACCCTACCGCGGCTAAAGAAGTTTTACTGCAAAAATGTTTAGAAGGCAGAGGAAAAATGTATGGGTCTTAATCGATTCGATTAATTGGACAATCCGGTTAATCAGAGCCCGGATAATCGGCGCTCTACAGTGCTTATTTCTAATGTGAGTTACATTATCTCATGTTGATTAAATATACATCCTGAATCAATGTGAGTTTTTCTTTTTTATTTAAAAATGCTACTCCTCTCCAATACTGGCCACTTTCTTTACCCAGCCTAGGTTGGCAACGTGGCCATTTTGTAGTTTTTATTTTAACCCAATAGGAGTGCACTTCAGTAACGTCAAGAAAGGAAAACGGTAATGTAAAGTCTATGGAGGAGTTATTTTCAAATTTCTCGCTTTAATTTTAATATTTTTGGGTGATTTTTTTCCTTGCATAGGATAGCTAAGTACGATCTACAACCGGGCTAGTTTTTACTTATTTGACTTTGGTTATAGTTAAACTTAAACTTACACTACGTGCAAAATTACTTAAAAGGTGACAAAGTATTTAAAAATGTTAAATTATTTTAATACCTTAGAACTTTCAACTATAAAAAACATAGTCTTCCGAAGAAGAATATAAGAAATACAACAGTTATTGACGCTTAATTTTCAAAATCCACTTAGATGGTGACGAAAGGAGTGAAAGTGGACGTTAATTTATAGATCCGGAAATATTGTGAAAATAAAACATGGATATAGGAAAGTGGAAAATTACTCGTTTTATCATTCTTTAAGCAAACTAAGCCGAATTCTGGGTATGTTGTAGGATAAAACGTCATTACAAACAGTATTTTCTTTAGTAATAATTTCTATTGATTCTCGGATAATTAAATCATGATAGTTCTTTGAGGGATATATAATTTTTGAGTCTTCGAAATTAACTTGTATGTTCTGCTTCTGGTTAAGTCTTGATAGGGCTGTTGTAGGTGGGTTATACTTTAAATCTCTGAAATGTTCTTTAATACGAACTTTAAGTTTCCGCGAAGTCATGCCTATGTATTCGAGATAAATATCTTCTGTTTTCAGTGGAATTGCATATACCCCAGAAACTTCGTCCCTCGGGATCGGGTCCACTTTGGCACTAATCAGATCTTTCAGTTTTGCAGAAGGAGTTTACGCTAAAGCGAAAAAGTGCATGTCCGAGTTTCTCAAAAAGTCCTGGTATGTACTTCATTTTGTAATCTCATATTACTTCGTGGAGTTTTTTGTATTTTCATATGGTTCTTCTGCGAGGTGATTAGCTTATCTATAATGCGTATTGGGAAACCATTCTCAACTGCAATTTTTCTAATGGTATTTAATTCATTTTCAAGGTGATTAATAGAGCAAACACTAAACGCTCGTCTTATATAAAAGTTGAACGGAGCAAGTTTGTAGTTAGATGGTGATGTACTTTCAAATGGAATGGTGCTGTTAGACTTATTTACTTTCCTGCAGACTGTGCGCTCAATTGTTAAGTTTGATAAATTTTTAATTAGCATTACGTCAAGAAATGACAGCTGGTTGTTATTTTCTACTTCTTTGGTAAATTTTATGTTAGGGTCCATATTATTTATTCTGTTAAGAAAAGCATACAGTTCAGATAAACCGTGATCCCATACCATGAAGATGTCGTCCACATAACGATACCATATTGAAGGAGTTAAAACGTTGTCTGTTAAAGTTCTTTCTTCAAATGGACGTAATTTGAATTCGGCTAAAATACTTGAGATAGGAAACCCATTGGTACTCCTTTAGTCTGCTTATAAATCTTCTTATTAAACATGAAAATATTATTTCCAGTTACTAGGTTAAGTCCAGATTTTACGGTGGTCTTCGTTTCTGAGATTAATGATGGCTTGTTATCAATAAAGTTATTAATGAGTAATTTTACTTCGTCAACGTTGATTGATGGGAAAATGGAAATTATGTAAAAAACTTGCTAAAACACTTTCTTTATTGAGCTTCAAATCCTTAATCCGGTTAATGAAATTAGTGGTCGACGATAAACAATAGTTAGACGGTGGTAGGAAAAGGTTCAGAAAAGGAACAAATGCTTTTTCAAGGAAATACGTTGGGCCTGCACATTTTTCAACTATCGGCCTTAAAGGACAATTATTTTTTTGGTCCTTTAGTCTCCCAAATATTCTTGGAGTGGTGGCGGTGTTATTTACTCTCAATTTGCTTTTCATTATTGGTGGCCAACATCCTCTATTGATTAAAGGCTTCAGTTTTACTCTGGATTTGGTAGTTCGGATCCCTGTTAAGTGGTGTGCATTCCATATGTGCGATGCACATTTCCATTTTTGCGATATAATCCATACAGTTCATTATTGCGATTTTATTTGTTTTGTGTGTCTGTATAATAATAATATCTTGATCTGCTTTGAGTCGATTAATTACCATTTTATTTTTATTTTTAATACTTGATTTGGTAAGAAAAGCTTGCACATTATTATACATAACACTTCTCACAACATCTCCTTAATCTGGTTCTATTGACAGGGTTTATTGACAACTTTTTCACAATCTGCGATTATTTTTTTGGTGTTTACATTTTTCTTAAACATAGATTTAGGACCTTTTACCAAAACTTCATTTTCCTTATTTGATATTTTTCTATTCGAAATATTAATATATGGCACAGGTTTGCACTCGTGATTTTCTGATTTCAAAATATTCAAATTATTGAATTTCTTTTGTATGGTTTTCGACTTACTTTTCCGTTGTATATCTCTGTAATGCTCTGTAATACGTAGTGCGCTGTCAAAATCTGGTGCTGGTAATGAACTCGTTAACATTATAGTTGGAAAACTTTCATTGTAATCTGGCCAATTAATTTATAATTTTGTCTAATGAATAGTTTTAGGCAGTTTAATTCAAATGCTTGCTATAGAGTTTCACAATGGTGACTTGCAAAATAACTTCGGTACTTTAAAAACCTCGGAACAAGATTTGTAGCTTTACAGAATTTTAAGTAACACAGGTTTAAATGTTCACGATCTAATCTAAGACGTTCATATTTGTATTTCTTAATTAAGTTTTCGCACTCCATTTTGACTCCCGTATCGATTTCATTACATCAGTAAATAAATAAATAGAAATGCCTAATTCATCTTAAAAGTTAAACTTAAACTTACACTACGTGCAAAATTACTTAAAAAATGACAAAGTATTTAAAAATGTTAAATTATTTTAATACCTTAGAACTTTCAACTATAAAAAACATATTACAGTATACTGGGTAAGCCCATAAAATTATTATAAGGTACTCATTTAAAATATAACCTAGAACATCAATTCTAACAAAAAAAAAATAATAATTGTAGTAGTCTTAGTTAAATCTCCTCTTCTATTAGTGGCAACTCTCGAGTGTTAAATAAGTCGAGCATGGTGGAAGCTGGTTTATTGTGACATTTTATATTGTGTTTATGCTGTAAATACTATGTTATTGAAATTATTTATACCTGTTAAAAATGAAATAAATGAAAATAAAAATGAAAACTATTATTGCTTATTTAGCAACAAGTGTAAATGGCAAGGCGGTGACAATGAGGTAATGAGCATTGAATTACAAAATTTTCTCTTCTGACCAGAATTTATCCCATTCTCTTCAAAATTCTCCCGTTCGTTTTTTGTTATTTGTTCAAAATTGTATATCTTTTTTTTTTTTTTTTTTTTTTTTTTTTTTTTTTTTTTTTTTTTTTTTTTTTACTCAATTGGGAAAACATTCCCCGCTATTCACCACACTATTTTTTTATCTTAGTCATTTCCAGTGATCTAGGTCACTGACTTTTACTATTATATGTCCTATAACCTCTTTTCTTCAATTTACATGGTTGGGCCACGGCGATGCCTGGGCTCTGTCTGGATCAAATCTCTATCTTAAAATAATAATAATAATAATAATAGAGAAGAAAAGGGAAAAAAAACTTGTTTTACTGTTAAAATACAGAAAAAGTTATCGCCGTACGGTGATACCTGAAAATTTACATAAATTCTAAAAAGATAGAAAATCTTCAGAAGAACACCAAGAACATCATAGATTTATCTGAACAAACAGGAACACATACACAGCTGTGCCACAAGAGGTCTTAGCGACACTAGTAGCGACCCAGAAGGTTGGCGGCCTGAAAAGGGAAAAGCTCAAATTTCGATCACAAACTCCAAACAGCAATCATGTCGCAAGAAAATAACTCGGAGCTGGACTTAAAAAATGTAGCTGTTCTTGAATACCGAAAAATCTGAAATAACTAAAATTAGTGAAGTTACTTAAAAGAAATTTTTAAAAATTCAGTAATAATTCCATTCAAACTACTAGAAGTAGAAAAACTGAAAATAACTGATGTATCTAAGAACAAATTCTGATAAAGTACTTGACTCCATACAAAGAAAAGTATTGGACAAAAGCACACAAAATGAGTTCTTCATCAGAAAAAGAGGAGGATACTCCAAGAACAACGAAATTAAAGACCAGAAGGAAAAAAATATGCAAGGTTATCAAAGTCATGCGACAACTCATCACTAGAAGATACAGAAATAATTAAAACTCCGTTACAATACTCAACCAAGAAAAAAAATAAACATTCAAGTCGTCTACCTCCTCCACTACAAGGTGAAAAATTAATGGATTTAAAAGAAGCAATAGTCGAAAATTTGAACATAATGGAACAATTAGAAATGATGTTCAGGTTGTTAAGAAAACATGAAGCAAAACACTACCAGGAAGAATCAAATTTCATGGATAATATCAAAGCAGAAATTCGAATTCTACAAGATTCAGAAAAAGAAAAAAGTCAATTAATACTGGCACTAAAGGAGCAAAATAAGAAGACTGAAGAAAAACTAGAAGAAAATGAACAAAACCATGAAGAAACAATAGAAGCAATAAATAAAGATATGGATAGGCTAATGGAAGAGAATAAAAAAAAAATGAAAGAACTGATTCAAGAGAAAGAACAAAAGTGAAGGCTATCATTACAATTTCCAGAAGAAAAGGATTTAAAAAGTACGAAATTGGGGCAAATGAAGGAAATCTACGAGAAATTGAAGGCCTCACACCAAAAATTACAACAAGAAATAGAAATCAAAAATGAACTACAAGAGCAAATCAATACAGCATTGAAAACAATGACAAAACTATATGGAAAGCTGGAAGAAAGGCTGAAAAACATAATAAAGCTCGCAGACCAAGTAAAATATTCAGAACAAAGTAATTCGTTAAAACAAACTGAATTAAATAAAGAATCCACATATGCCTCAGTAACGTCAGCCTCAGCACCGATCTACTCTAAATCTGCTGCTAACGAGAAAAATAAACACAAGGCTTTCAATGTTTAGCATAAGGGAAGCACTCAATACAGAAATGAACTTAAAGACAAACAAAATCAAAATATTCAGCACGCTCTCGAAGAAAAAAATACACTCATATTGAGGTCAGAAACAAATGAAGATGTGGACAAACTGTCAGATCTGATTCAGGAAAGTGATAAAATAAACTCACTGGTCTCATTAAAATACGCAGCAGAAAAGAGAAGGAAGATATAAATAATGGGAATTCCAAAAACTGTAACACCAGTAGAAATTAAACTTAAAATAAAAGAAGAATATGCGGAAGACATATTCGAAAACTTACATAAAGAAATTTCAAGGGAAAAAGCAAAATCATATCAATTAATGAAAGACTTGGATGACGCAATGGCAATTAGGCTGCTCAAAAAAGGAACAATCTTGGTTGGCTTTTTGTCATGTCAAATTACACCGTACTCACCAATCGTAAGATGCAGCCACGGTCAATACCATGGGCATACCTCCGGAAAATGTAGAAGAAACTCAACATGTGCGTATTGTTCTAAAACACGAATCTAAAATTTGTCAAATTAAAAAGAAACAAGAAAACATAAATACATAAACAGCACAAACACAACATTTCAAGATGGAAGAGCGTATGACTATAATCATGCAGCAAACTCATCAAGATGTCAAGTGTATCAAAATATAATGCAACAAACCTTATAATAAATGAAGTTCAAGTAAATTCCTATCGATAATCTATACTCATATTATAAAGAGGAAAAAATTCTTTGTCTGTAGGAGGTAAGCTCAGGAACTACCGAACCGATTCCAAAAGTAATGGTATCAAAATGATGGTGTTCGCCCAACTTAGAACATAGGCTATATCTTATGTCGGTGCCACTACCCCAAAGGGGGTGCAGGTGCAAAAAACGTTCTAAAAATGCGATTTTTGCGTTACTGAAGGGCCTAGAAATATGAAATTTGGAATATTAGTTACTTACAAGATATAAACGATGTCTAAGAACAGTTCATAAACAATTCGAAATTTAAAAGGGGTGAGACTGCACAAAAAGTGTTCTAAAAAACGTTCTGAATCGTAGTTTCTACATAATCTCAGGAAATACCGAACCGAATCCAAAAGTAATGGTATCAAAATGATGGTGTTAGTCCAACTTAGAACATAGGCTATATTTTATGTCGGTGCCACTACCCCAAAGGGGGTGCAGGAGCAAAAAACGTTCTAAAAATGCGATTTTTGCGTTACTGAAGGACCTAAACATATGAAATTTGGAATATTAGTTACTTATAAGATATAAATGATGTCTAAGAACAGTTCTTAAACAATTCGAAGTTTAAAAGGGGTGAAAATGCACAAAAAGCGTTCTAAAAAACGTTCTAAATGGTAGTTTCTACATAATCGCAGGAAATACCAAACCGATTTAAAAAATATTGGTGTCAAAATGATAGTGACAACGTTTGCTCCAAGATAGGCTATGTTTTATGTCGGTGCCACTACCCCAAATGGGGTGTAGGAGCAAAAAAACGTTCTAAAAATGCGATTTATGTGTTATTGAAGGGCCTAGAATATGAAATTTGAAGTATCAGCTACTTATTAAGTATAAAGGATTTCTAAGAACAATTCTTAAACAATTAGAAATTTAAAAGGGGTGAAAATGCGCAAAAAGCGTTGTAAAAAACGTTCTAAATTGCAATTCCTATGCAATCTCAGGAAATACTGAACCGATTTCAAATATAATGGTGTTAAAATGATGGTGACAGATCTTGCTCTAAGATAGGCTATATTTTATATCTGTTTCCACTACCCCAGAGGAGACGCAGGAGCAAAATGAGCGAAAAGCGTTCTAAAAACTTTCTAAATGCCGATTTGCCACCAATATCTCAGGAAAAATCAAACTGATTTCAAAAGTAATGGTAAGAAATTGATGCTGACAGCCTCTGCTCTAACATAGATGCTATTTCAAGTCGGTATCACTATCACCTAGACGTTGCAGGAGCAAAAAAGCATTCCAAATTTCGATTTTTGTGATCGGTAGGGGCTAGCAACTTAAAATTAGGCAAGGTACATATTTATTACATATAAATGATCTTTAAGAACAGTTTCGAAAAAATTGGAAATTTAAAAAGGGGTGAAAATGCGCGAAAAGCTTAAGCTCCTAAAAACGTTCTAAATTGCGATTTCTACTCAATCTCAAGAAATTCCAAAGCTATTTCAAAAGTAATGGTTGCAAATCAATGGTGACAGTCCCTGCTATAACATAGGTTATATTTTATGTTGCTGTCATTACCATCTGAGGGTTTCAAAAGCAAAACATGTTCTAATTTGCGTTTTTTGCATAACTGAAGGGTCTAACACTTTGAAGTATGGCATGTTATTTACTTACAATATGCAAGTGCTTTATATGAACTGTCGAAAGAAAATTTCAAATTTAAAAAGATGAAGTGAGCGAAAAGCGTTATAAATTACAATTTTTATGTAATCTTATCAAATACCAAACCGATTAAAAAAATAATGATAACAAATTTTTGGTAATAGAACCTGCTCAAACGTAAGCTATATTTTATGTCTGTGCCACTACCACCAGAGGGTTGCAGTAGCTAAAAGCTTTCTAAATTGCGATTTCTGTGATACTGAAAAGGCTAGAAACTTTAAATATGGCATGATAGTTACTTACAAAATATAAATGCTCTCGAAGGACTGTCGAAAATAAATTCGAATTAAAAAGGGGTGAAGTGAAGGGGAGGTGCGAAAAGCATTCTAAAAAAGTCCTAAATTACGATTTCTATTCAATTTCAGGGAATATAAACCAAATATAAAAGTAATAGTTGCGAGTCAATGGTAACAGTCTCTGATCCTACACAGGCTATATTTTATGCCGATTATTCTACCACCTGGGATTTACAGAAACAAGAAACGCTCTAAAAAAGGCTTTTAAAAGCTTTCTAAATTACGTTTCTGTGGAATATTAGGAAATAACAAACCAATTTCCAAATTAATGTTGGCAAATTAATGTTGACAGTTCCTATTTCAACATAGCCCTTTATGTTGAGAGAGGTAGTAGGACTTGGAATTTGACATGCTGATTAATTTTAAGATGTAAAAAGATGGTTTCTAGAAAATTCAAAACTTCAAATTAAAACTGAAATGAGCGTATTAATTGAGCATAAAATTTCAAAATAATTTCTAAATTATTACTTATTTAGTTTTATTTCTTTTTATTAATTTAAGTCTCATTTCTGCCTTATGCAGTGTAATAATGATGTTTATTCAAACTGTGTTTTAAATAGTAATTTTTTTAATTATTCCTAAAAGTAATAAGTACCTTTTAATAAAATAAAATATTACCTTTTAATAAAATAAAAATTTAGTTAGTACCTTTTAATAAAAATTAGACATATAAATATCACTTGGCATATTTCAAATATTACGCGAGGAAAGCCGTGGGGTTTGCCAGTCCTAAATAAAGATAACTCTTCAAATAGTTCAAAAACAACAACCTCTTCGCTAGAAATCACAAATAGTTTGAAAGGAATAATAATTGCTCGACTGAACCTACAAAAAATACGTTCTGCGACAGCTTCACTGTTCGCCTTTTTACTTAGAAATAATTACACAGCTGCATGTATACAGGACTGTGTCATAACAGATAATAGGCCACATGGGATTCCAAAAATAACTCCGTGCTACTCATCTCTGTCAAATAATTGTTTCATCGTAATACTAGACTCGAGAGTACAACATCTACAAGTTCAACAAAATGACCACTCAGTGTTTGTAAATATTTTAACAACAGAGGTCTATATAACATTGGGCACACAGTATACGACACCATCACAGGACATAAAAAAAGATTTACAGGACTGGTCAAGTAGAAGGGGAAAGTACAATAAATTCTTGTTGTTGGGTGATCTGAATGCCCATAGTCCGCTTTGGGGGCATGGAAATTATGATGATAGAGGCCATCATGTCATCAGACAAATGAGTACGCAGCGTCTACTGGTTGTGAATAACCCACACAGTACCCCGACCTTTGAAGTTAAACACTTGAAAGGATGTCTGGATTTAGCGCTATCATTTTTTCAACTCTTTCAATATACAGTGTGTCCACGTATAACCTGACCGACCTTTATTTTCGCAACCGTTGGCCCTAGATGCATACTTCCAATCACAAAAATGGTCAAAAGTAGGTGCAGAGTTAAGATAAAAAAAGTTCGAAGCGAAAAAACATTTTAGCGAAGAATTACGGAATCAAAATTTTTATACGGTCCCCCGGTCCTAAAAGTTGTATTTAGTAAAATTTTCCTGTTACACTGACAAGTAAGGCAAAAAAAGTCCCGTTATTCTATGATTAAAATTTACCGAGTAATAGCTGTTTAAAGTTGGAGCATATTTTTTGCTGCAAATTAGGGGTCATTCACAAATCTAGTAGAAATATAATTTCATCAGATATATTAAAGAAATGGTTGAGAGTACAATTAGCATTGCGATGTAAATGTGAAATCATTAATCATTGTGACATATTACTGCAAAATATACAATTTGTACTGAACATATAAGAGGATAAAAATAACAGAATTTTTGTTAAATAAAAGGATGAAAAACAACAGCTTCAATTCTTTACAAAAATGATACATATTTTAAAATGATGTTAGATTATACCGCCTTTCAAATTTTGGATTGTGCCATGTTTTTTAGGTTTTGAAAATTAATTCACATGTTTTTTTTTTTTTTTTTTTTTTGCGCTGAATCTGAAATTGACCTTCATTTTAAACCATCACGTCCGGATTTTTCTCAAATCACAAATTTCAAAGTTAAAAGCTCAAAGTTAAAATTGATCACCCCCTCTCCTCCCATCCTGAACGGACCCTTGAGCTGTTTAGCTGTAAGAAACCCAGTATTGACATTTGACAAAATTGAATAAATTTTTGAATTAAATAAAATTAAACCGAATGAGTCTTATATCTATTTTATAGTATCAGATTTTTCGCTATTTTTTAAGCTTGAAATTTACGATTTTCGAAAAATCTTGACATGACGGTTAAAAGTGAAGGTAATTTGTATATTTAGCGTTAAAAAATACATGAAACGTAATTATAAAAGTTAAAAAACAGAACTATCACAGGTTTTTGTTATCTAATCTAAAACCATTTTTTAAACTTGTTAACGGTAATCTATCCGAATTTTTTTTGTGTTATCCTCTAATATAAATATGTATAAGATGGTAAGCGTCAAAAATCATAATAATATCACTCTGTAATCGGATTTAAGTATGTATGTAAAATTTTAACTTCGATCGGACATTTGTAATTCAGTTAAAGTTCGAATACAAATTTTAAACTGGAAAGACGATCGTTGCAAGTTAAATAAAACTTTATGAAAATAACATAATTTTTGTTAAAAAAAATCATAGCCTCAAATCCTTAGAAAATACAACGTATGCTAAAATACAATTATTTTAACTAATCTGAAACTTAACTAATAAAATTAACTCAATCGTAATAGTTGAACGATTTCTTTCAAACCGCAGATACCTTTAAATAAGTTTAAGTACTTTATTTACGATCCCTGAATGCATGGTCGAAATCATCTGTTTTGATTTGCAAAAATGTGTTATAAGTCATGCATTTCAAAATTCCATAACTCGGTCAATTTTAATGTTAGGTGAATGAGACTTTTTCTGTCTTACTTGTTAGTGTCACAGTAAAGTTTCACTAAATATCACTTATAGGACCGGGGGACCGTATAAAAATTTAAATTTCGTAATTTTTAATAAATGTTTTTCTTGACCCAAATCGCTTTAAAATCAATTCTTTACCTTATTTAAGCCATTTTTGTAATTGGAAGTATGCATCTACGACCAACGGTTGTGAAAATAAGGTCGGTCAGGTTATACGTGGACACTCTGTATAAAAGGTTGGGAAGTTGAAGAAAGCATGGATTATGGAGATCATAGATTGGCAACAACAAGGCTTTCCCTACAAATACCAGATTTACCAAAACGTAGATATAGAACAAAAGGAATATCACAAACAAAATTTAATAATTCAATTAAGAAAAACATAGAAGAAATAAACTTAAATTTCAAAGGAATAAGTACACCGGAAGAGTTTGAAGAAAGATATCCATTGTTCATATCATTGATAAAAGAAAATTGTGAAACTCACTTCAAGAAAAGGAGAAGTTCGTTCAAACCATCAATCTCGTAGTGGAATGAAAATTTGAGAAAACAAAGGGACTATGTTAGAGCTCTGAAAAAAGTTACGAAAACTCCGGAAGCAATACCAGAAAACTACATAAAATTCAAAGCTGAAAGAGCGAAATACAGAAAATCGATTCAAGAAGCAAAATCTGAAGCTTGGAAAAGTTTTTGTCGAAACACAAAAGAGCCTTACGGCAAGTTGAAAAAGATTGCTTTTCAAGACTTCAATAGGCAGGAGACTTATTCACATTCAAACTCAACCCATCAAATTCAAACAAGACAAACATTTTTTTCAAGATATAACAAATGAAATATTTGGACCATCACAGGAAACCCAACCATATATATTCAAACCAAACTCCACAGCACCAAAAATTATATTACAGGAAATAAAACAAGCAATCTATGCCTTCAGCAAAAACAAAGCTCCTGTTCCAGATGAAACAGACCACGTAATATTCACAAATCTATTCAGAACGCAGCCAGAATTAATACAAGAAATGTACAACTCATTATTAACTCTGAATTATTTTCCTGAAGATTGGAAAGTCGGTGAACTTGTTTTCTTTCTAAAACCAGGCAAACCAGCAAATGAAGCGGCATCGTATAGACCGATAACCCTACTCTCAGTATTTGGAAAGGTCTACGAAAAAATACTTCTAAAAAGAATAAATTACTATCTGCATACAACAAATAAAACGTTTATTACCCAGCATGGCTTCCAGGAAATCAGATCAACGGAAACATCAATAAGAGAACTTAAGAATATATATCCCTCCTGTCAATAGACTTTAAGAATGCATTCGACAATTTGCCGTGGGATATTACAATACAACAATCAGAAGAGTTACAAATAGAAGAAGCATATGTCAGCACCATAAGGTCCTATTTATCGAAAAGAGGCATTTATCCAAATTGACTACCAGAAATCCTACATTGGCTCTCTAAGGGTTGCCCTAAGTTTCTCTAAGGGTTTTATATTGTTGGTGGCATATGGAAGAACAAGAAAAATACTAGAAGAGATGGCCAGAGAGGCTTTGCAAATAGTGAGTGACTTAAACCAAATGAACATCTCATATGGAAAATGCACGGCATTAAATCTCAGATAACCTAAATATCTAAAAAGAGCTCCAATCTTTAAAATAAATAATTACAGATTGAAATATGAAAATGCGCTCCCATACTTTGGTTTAATCCTAGATAAAACACTGTAATTTTTGCCTCACCTAAGAAATAAAAGAACATAGCTGAATTCAACAATCCAGAATCTACTAAAATTAACATCATAAAAAGGAGGAATAAATAAAAGCATCTTAAAAATATTGTATAAAACATTCTTAGAAAAAAGATAACGTATGGAGCAGCGGTTTGGTACGACCACGTACTGAAATCTCATGGGCTCCGTTTACTGCCCTCAATTCAGGCCCGGTGCCTTCTTCTTGTGTCGGGTGCATATAGAAAAACGGCCACCCTCGCACTTAGTGCCAACGACAACTAAAATTACAAATACAAGAGGAATGGCAGAGAATTTGGGACTCTGATCATAGAGATCATATACAGGGTAACGGAAAGAATTGTATGAATGACCGTCTATGGATGACCGTAAGGCATGGTAACGTCAAGGCGACGTCGTTGTAAAGTCACACTGTGAAGTAACATCGACGGTCACAAATGAACGTCGATGTGATTTCATAGAGAATAGAATGCGAAGTCATTATGGCCATTTTAGAGGTCGTTTGTGACGTTGCATTGTGACTACGCTGTGAAGTCAAAGTGCGACAAATTTGTGAAAAGTGTGTCATTTAATTGCTTAAAAGGCAATTTTGATTTGAAATTTGATTTTCATTTGAAATATTGTATGCAATGTGAATGTTTCTTTCTGGAAAAATTTCCAAGTATTAATATAATTTCAATTGATGCTGTATTTAATTAAGTTTCGTGTTTGCCCTATGCCAGTGGCTCATGATAAATACAGGGTGTGTTAAAAAAATTTCAAGACTGGTCTGATAATTAAAAATTTATTAAACATTTTTGTACCGCGAACTAAAATTCTTCGAAATACGACCCTAAGGCATCAACACACAGCTGCCTTTATTTTTTTTTCATTATTCATAGGCCCCATAGAAATCTTCGCACGAAAGGTTGTTAAGGGCCCTCGTCGAAGCTGCCTGGATCCCTGGAATCGTGTGGAATCGCTTCCCTTTCAGGTCTTTCTTGACCCGGGGGAACAAAATAAAAGGTTCAGGGAGAGAGGTCGCGGCTGAAAAGGAATTGCGGCAGTATTTCCACGTTAAATATAGCCAAAACGGATGGAGCACAGCATAGAAAAACTGACCTGACCCGTCGCGTCCGCACAGACATCAGAAATGATTGGATTATTCCCCACGACAATGCACCATCTCACACGTCACTCGCCGCCACCATAGTTTTGGCTATCTTTAACGTGGCAATACTGCCGCGAACCACACACAGGCCTGACCTCACTCCTAGGACTTTTTTTCCCGGATCAAAAAAGACCTGAAAGGGAAGCGATTTGTCGGGATTCCAGCGATCCAGGCAGCTTCGACGAGGTCCCTTAACAAGCTTTCGTGCGAAAACTTCTATGGGGCCTATGAACAATGCAAAAAACGCTGGCAGCGGTGTGTTGATGCCCAAGGGTCATATTTCGAAGAATTTTAGTTCGCGGTACAAAAATGTTTAATAAATTTTGAATTATCAGGCCAGTCTTGAAACTTTGTGAACACACCATGTATTCCAACTTGTGCTGCGTTTTTAGCCTTGCCAACATGTAATAGAGAGAAATTTTCCAGGCTGAGTATCGTTCCATGTGGTTTAGTCGGTAGAATGTCAGTGCGCTATACTGATGCCCCCGGTTCGAGTCTTGGCATGGAATATTTTTCACTATGGCCTTTGCTCCTTTTAAGTAATTAATTTGAAATTTGATTTTCATTTGAAATACCGTATGCAAGGCGAAAGTTTCTCCCTGGAAAAATTAATGTTTCTCTCTGGAAAGTATTAATACTATGATGATTTTTGTCATAAACACTGTGATGAATTTTAAAGTAAAGTTTTGTTTGAAATATAAAATCTTATGTTTTTGCCGTACCTTTTAGCAAAATATCGCTATTTTGGAGTCCTAATCTTCTAAAATATTTTTAATTTTCCCACTTTAAAGACAATGCTTATCAACTGACATCTTTTTTTATTAAGTTCTAAGCATGATCTTGAATTCAAGCTTGATATTAAGAATGTGTAAGTTTTTTAATGTGTTGTGATTTATCATTGCTTTATTAAATACGAACATGGAGACTAACGGATATTAAGACAACTCTTATTTATAGGACGACATGATAAGCCCTATTTATTTCTTTTTTTTTATTCCCGTGTGTATTGTATTTTGATAATATGAGTTAAACAGATTTGGTACGTTTCATAGGAAAATATAATTTTGGGAAATAGGAAAAACAAGCAAGAAAAATAATGCTTTAAGCATAGATTTTAAAACACTTCCTGAATGCTTTAACAAGATAGCGTAATTTATAGTAATAACAAAAATGAGATAACCAAGTAAACATTTTAGAAAACGCATAAAACATTTGAAAAACTGATTTCCGCAGTTACCATCCATAGCCAAATATGTTTTCCAATTCTTTTGAACAGTCGTGCATTTGATCTGTAGATTGATATATATATATTATATAATGGAAAAATTTAGTTTATCAAGAAAACACATAACAAGATGAAATTCTCTTTCAGCAATTTATACTAATATATGGAAACATACTCGAATACCTTTTGTACAACCCTGTTGTTTACCTAGAACCTTCATTAAACGGGACTATTTAGTTGAAGTTTAATTCAAATAAAACGCTTTTAAAACTTCTGAAATCACATTTCCAGAAATTATCATTTATAGACGACCATGTATCCAATTTAATTTTATACAACGTGTACATCTAATTCACTTTACAATCAAAGCTAAAACAAAAATTTAAATTATATGTTTAAAATTAATTTTTTGTAATAGTAAATGCTACATTTTTACAAATTACATATACTTAATTTTTAAGCATGTTCCTATATTCCGCAGCATTTTACAAGTATATTTTACATTTATCATTTTAAACTAGCATCTAGTTTAATACAGAATACGATATATACTTAGTAGTTTTGTTTACTTTATTATATATTTTATATTTAAAAAATACAATTTAATTTTTAAACGGCTTTTCCTCAAAATGGAAATTTTTACTCTTGCAAGTGGACCAATGAAAATCTGCATAGATACTGCGAAACGCATATTATTGTCAGAGCTTTCTGATGCTATTAGGGGGGTTCCCAAGGGGCGGGGACCCGGCTCTGTCGGCATGTTTGTCGCCAATTTGGCGATATAAGTTGGCGACCAAAATTAGTCGTCAAAAGTGTTTCTTACTTGGCGCTATTTAAAGTATTTCGCCAAGTTTCCATAGACTCCCCTAATAGGGTTTACTTGCTCGCAGAAAATCAAGAAATTGAGATTTTTCAATGCAACAAAAACTGATATTAGCTTATGAATAGAGCTTAATTGAACTATTTAAATAATTTTTAAGCACAAACACTAACTATTTACATATTCGTAATACTATATATGTAATTTTTATTTAATTTGTAATTATTCAAATAAATTATAAATTTTACCTTTTTTTAATGATTTTATATTGAATAATTCTTATACTTATGGAAATGATTATGTGCTTGTAGATAAGGAAATAAAATTGTCAGGTGTTGGGGAGGAGCGCGTTTTTACAAAGTGGATACCGAACGGAATCCGAAGAGATTACGCGGGGGCCGGACCCCCCCCCCCTAGTCTAAGTACATAATAATTTTGGATTTATTTTTCCCTCAAGAGAAAGTAAGATTTCATGCACTGTAAATACAACTACATGGTTTTCCCTCAACTATTAAAATTTTAAATTAAAATAGCTAAGAATTATAAGAATACTTTTGATACTTGTGGAGTTCAGCTGCTACGTATAGTATAATTGAGATTCACAACAAAATTCTATTAATTTCACTTATTGTTGCCTTTTTACGTGTAAAAAATCTATTTTCCTATCTTAAAATCTTATTAATAATTATGGCATAGAAAATTGTATTATATGTCACAGCAAAAACAAAAGCAAAATCTTGATACTCTGTACTAGAAAATATTTTCGGTGTAATAGAGGCGTACGTGTGTGTATGTATTATAAATACATGGTATAGTATAATTGAGATGCACAGCAGAATTTTATATATATTACTTTTTTTATTTCCTGTGTTTTAAAAGACTATTTTCCTATCTAAAAAACTTAAAATAATTAGGTATAGAATATTTTATTGTGTATTATATGTAAAAAATCATTATACTTTATATTACTTTAAACTTCCGGAGTAATGAGCATCTATGTGTGTGTATGTATTGGATGTGCATTGTATGTTACAACATCCATTAGTAATATGAAGTATCGTTATCTGTATCTTACACATCTATCCTCACAAAAATATGTGTAAAGCTATGAAAACGAAGATAGATATTCATTGTGTATACTTAAACCCCTTTAATGCATATTTGCATGTATATTTCACAATTTTTAAGTGCATATATAATGCAGGCTCTAGTCATAACTATTAGTAATTATTTCTGGAATAAATCTGTAAATAAATATGCTTCATTGTTTTTGGATTATTATTTTTAGTGCGGTAAGATTGTCAATATTCCTTTTAATAATAGATTATTAAAAAATTATTTACTTATAATAATAAATTAGAATACTTAGTTTAATGAAAATCAATAGTTTATAACTCTAAAGTCATACATGATAGTAATGACTTTCATTTATGTTTTGCGTTTCTGTAACACAATAAATACCCAATCGATTCATTTTAATTAAGTAAATATTATGACTCATTTTTGTATAGTTATGCATAAACGGCAAAAGCAATTACCGAATTATCTTTTGGAGCAAACTGGAAGAAAATATCTAGTATTTGAATAAATTAAAATGATATTTCTTTTAGGAAATACTTTCTTCACATTTAGTTATATTATAAAGGACAACTTGATAACAAATTTCGGAATTCTATATTTTCTCACAACAATTTAAACAAAAATTTTGTGAGTTAAATCTAATTACACATTTTTTTTGCTCTCGCTAATGAAGTTGCATTTATTATATAATAAGTTACTCATATAATGATCTGCTTATTATGAAGAGAATTGTTTTTAATCACAATTGTTGACGGCAAAGAAAATATTTCCTCTTGCTTTATTTAAAAATTTTCTACTTAATACTGAGTTCAGGCCATTCAATATATTTAAACACCAGTACTGATCACAGTCTCCAACCAAAAATTTATTATTCCGAACAAACAAAGAAATGATTAGACATTTAAAAAATATCCTAAACATATAACTATTTTAAGATACGTGATTTTAACCTATAAATATTTAAATCTATAATCAAATAGTAGAGCGTTTAAATTTTGCATCGTTCATAATGTGCTGCAAAAACTAATGTTCCAAAAGTTTAAAAAGACAGAAGCACATGTGAAAAATCATTTTTCGAGTTTCAACCAGCGAGAAAAGTGTTTATACAGCAACCTGTGAAATGCAGTTTAAACAGCCCTTAACATATTTTGCTAGTTTTTCACAGAATAAAATAATCCATTATTTCCATCAAAATATCATACTCTATATCAGCGGTTCCCAACTTATAGGTCGCGACACTCTGGTGGATAACCACGGGTGTTTTGGTGGGCCAATCGAAGCACAGTGGGGCAAAATCCCGAAAAGCTGGCCAAAAGTCGAAAAATAAAGTTACTATTTAGGGAATTTTGACTATACAGATGGCTAGAATAATGTTTGGAGGGTCGGAATCTATATTTATAAAAAGGTTTTCGTTTTGGCTTGACAACCTGTATCATTTCAAATGTGACGCTTAGAGAATCATCATCCGAGGTGAACAAAAGGAGCAAAACAATGGTTCATCTAAACACGTGATACATTTTCCCATATCATCCGATTTTAATGCTTTAAACAGGATTTACACGATGATAGAGTGTAAATTATTTGCGCGTCTTACAAAAATTTTTATTAAGCATAAGAAAATTAATAATTTCATGATTATTCTTTATAAAAATTTTGTAAAAATATCTTATTTTTTTGTTTATAAACATCAAAAAGTTTAAAAGTTCTTCACAGTGTTCCGCAACGACTTATAATGGAAATTGTAGCCTGAACTATTATCTAATTTGTATTGAAAAACCAGCTGTCATAAACTGCCATTCTGTATTCTGTGCAGGTTTCTGTAACCACAAGTAAAAATGTCACTATTTTAGTCGTTTCAAAAACTCTGAAATTTATTACTTGTCACAGTAATGTATCTGGCAAACATTTTTGAAATTTTCAGATTAATCAGTTTTGTGATAGATTATTATGTATTATATTACAAATAAGTATTATAATCATAAGCATAAATGATTTTCATAAGCAAAATTAGTAAAAAAAAAATTGAAATAATTCTCTATCTTCGATCCGATATAAATACATTATGTTATCTTTATAGCTAATAATTCTGTTTATTCTAATGTAATTAGAATAAATATCTTTTTAATTTCAACCTTTGCTAGATCATACTGCTAAACGTGTTTTATTAATGAAAACGGAAATTATTAAGAATCTGACTTCGGAGAACATTAGCAATCTGAATTTGATTTGCAAGTGGGGATGTGATGGCACATCTATGGTCAAAGTACCTTTAAACAAAAATTTAGCGATGATGATGGTAGAAAGCAGGTTCAAGTACCCTTTTCACTTCTCTAGTGCCACTATAACTTTCAAGTGTTGAGAATAATTCAGAAATCTTTATCTGGAAAAAATCGAGACTTTCATCTCCTAGATTTTTTTAGGCCCAATAGAATCAATTTTTTCTCGAAAATACGAAAGCTACTGTCAGTGAAATGGATTATGTTGCAGATCAGGAGAGTAAACTTATTCCTTTTAAAGCAATCATTGATAGAAAATAAGTAGGCGTTAATTACAAACTAGATTTAAGGATAATTGATTGAAAAATTTTTAATGCCTTTACTAGTAATTTGTCAACTTAACGTTGGTAACTATGTCAGGCAATTTCAAGACAGTTTAATAACCTTGATGACATTTTCAAACTAAAAGTGAATGAAGGTCATTTCCGATTCGGGATGACCACGTTACGTGCTTATATAAGATGTTTTGTGTGTACCTTGCATTTGGCATACAAACGGGATATAAAGGAATGGCAAGCGCGCACTCCTGGCAAAAAGAAAAATAAATAAATTGCAAAACAAAATTTACAAAAAGGATTTCGTTTACAATTAGGAGTTCTTGTCGATAAACCAAAGGCCGAATTTAGAAGCACAAATGATGACAGTTCAGCTCGTCGATTCTTTGAAAACGTAACTATTTCTGCTTTCGTAAAGAGAGTAGACGAAGATTTGATCAAGCGATTCCACGTCATGTCATATTAAAAGTGATTTCCTAACATTCATTTGATCAATTTCGTGGATTATTGCTCACAAACAGCTTGTAAATTCGTTGAATTGTATTCTTAGTTCTATATGCCAACTTCAGTGCCAAGAATACTTATTCATGGCAAAGAAATAATAGCTTCCTCAATATTACCAATTGGGAAAATGTCGGAAGACTCTCAAGAATCGTGCAACAAATTGATCAAATGGTACCAAGAAGGTTTCTCGCTAAAATGCAGTAGGACGAAAACGATGGAAGTTGGGGCTTTTATCGGATTTGAATGTCATCAGATCCCATCATTCAAAGATTACATAAATTACCGCAGAAGAAATTACGATCCTTGTCCTTAGAGGAATAACAAGTGCTGTAAAATATTTCGACAACTCCCGTTCTGAAAAATCTACTTATTATACTACAGATGATTCAGAAAACGAATTTCAGAATATCCTTTCGTTTTATTTTAATAATATAAAAATTAAACCTTTTAACATTTTACTTTCGATTAATGTACTTAATTGTGTTTCATGAATAAAGATTCAACGTGTAATTTCGATTAAACATATCTTAGTTCCTTGAAAATTCTTTGCTACGTTTAGTTTCGAAACTTCACATTTTATTTAAATCTAAATATTTTTAGAATTAATACGCCATTTTTTAAATTTTAACTTTTGAATCGTACTTAGCATCCTCAAACGCACCTGTATACGAATTTTTTTAGAAATTGAGTAACTTTCAAAGCATTTTAATTTTTAGTCCGCCATATTGGATTTGCAATATTGAATCCGCCATTTTTTTGTTTTTTAATTTTAACTTTAGAATCGTAATCAGCATCCTGAAAAACACCCGTTTACGAAGTTTCGTGCAATTTGAATAACATTTTCATATTTTGGCCAGCTTTTCGGTATTTTGCCCCACTGTGCGACGTTTGCCACAAAAAATATCTTTTATTTAATCTGTTTAAACCTTTATCTACTGACGGTACTTATAAGTACAACTCAATTTAAATGTTTATCCCACAGTGAATATTACCAATATTCTGATGGCACTTCGGCGGAAAAACTATCTCTTTTAAGGATACATGGCAAACTTTTCCATGTACCTTTTTCAGGATACATAGCAGCAATAGTTGTAGGATCGTTATTTTAGCAAGGAAGGCGTCTATCTTTGAAACAACCGATGTGTTTTGTTCGACATTTTGTACAGATTGTCACGTTTGTCTTTTTATAGCTGCAAACATAGTATAAGACGTAAGATAAGTATTCATTTTTTGCGTTCATTATGATCTTAGAATATAATTTGACTATATAGTTTAAGTTAACGGTGTATATAGTTAATTTAACAGTTGAATTACTTGGCGGAAAGTATAAGTACCGCCAGTAAAATGGGAGTTGAAGAAAAACGTCTTGTTTACTTTTCGTCTGTTTAGTTTTCCATCGCGTTTATCTGCTTTATAATGTAATTATTAAATTGTAGTGCAGTAATGTTTTTCTTGGTATTTCTTTTCTGTTTCATTATTATTTTTCATAGGAAATTGAAAAAGTTGTGTCACCGGTTAATTTTTGCTATGTTATAAATGACAGGGATGACAGGGATGACCGCCCCGGGAACCCAGCTTTCGCTTTAGAGTATAAGTGCTATCCCAAGGGGAGGCTAGAAATGACATGTGTAAATTCATATATTGCATATGTGGAGATACGAGAGAACATGTTGCCCATGAATATAGGCGTAGCATAACTAAAGGACCTGGCCCACCGTGGCTGAGTGGTTAAGGCACCAGACGGCTAATCACTTGAGAACGTAGGTGGGCTGCATGTTCAGCTCCTGCTGGCTCTGTTGCACACTTTTTGTGGTACTCCAGGATGTTATTCATCGGTGTTGTAAATTTCATTCTGCTATCTCGTCCTTGTATATTGACAAATATTTATAAGCGGGCCCCTGATGTCAGCACACAAGTTAGATGTATGTGTGCAATACATAAATGTACTAAAGGACAAATAATAAGTTCGAAACCTTAAAAAATGTTTTTTTTAATGCCATGAAATTTTATTTTTTATGTAAATTTAATATTTTTTCGTTAACTTTATAGTGCCTTCTTGTTATTTATCATTTTTAAGATTTAAAATTAATTTTGAACTATCGTGCTTTCTGTTATGGTAATATTTGAGGCATAGTGCACTGACGATATTTTAAAGTAAAACTTTAATTAAATACTTCTAACGAATTGAATTTCGCACGAGTGAGTATTTTTTATGTATATCCTCTAATGTTCATTGTAGTAACTGAGAAAAAATTACATGAAAAAAATGCAGTAGTTCATAATGCAGGGTTAAAAACTATAACAATTATAAAAATATAAATCATATAACATCAAATAATATTTCAAATGAAAACTATTGCTTAAAGTTTGCTAATTACGAATTGCTTATAGTTACTAATTGCTTAAGAGGCGCAAAGGCCAACATAGTGAAAAAGATTCCATACCTGGACTCGAACCCGGGCCATCAGTATAGCGCACTTACGTTCTACCGACTAAACCACATGGAACGATACCCAGCCTGGAAAATTTCGCACTCCGGGCCATAAGTATAGCCCACTTACGTTATACCGACTAAACCACATGGACCGATACCTAGCCTGCAAAATGTCTCACTATATAGTGAGAAATTTCATTCGAGCACATTCGACTGTGGCCGAGTTTGAGCGCGAGATGAACAGTACTTTGTACTGTAAAAATGTCGTTTTTTTCAGTGTATTTGAATGTAAAAGATGTGTGTTTGTAACTAATTACGTATAAATAAATGATTATATTGATAAGTATTTATTATCCAGTTTTATTTATCTTCTAATTTAGCGTTTATGCTACAAATGTTCATCAAAGAGTAGGATATCTGTTTCGTATTCACTCACATTGATAACTCAAAATAGCTGTATATAGTATATAATTCATTTATTTTTTTAGTTTTGCCATTAAAAGTAAGTAGGTTAAAAATATTTTTTAAATGTTGTTTCCTATTGGTAACATATACTTATTTAGAAAAAAAAAACGTAAATTTCATATACACATCTACTATAAGATTCTACTGCAAAACCAAAATCCTTCATTATTTTATTTCTGTTTGACAGTGATCAATTTGTATTTCCCATAGATTAAGCAATATATTACTTTATAGTGCAAAGGGTAAATAGAAAAAAAATTAGCATTATGTTTAATTATTAAAAAAGAGATTGTTTGGATGTGATTACAGTGCCGATACCTCAATAGCGTTTATATTATAACCAATAATATAGCATCAATGCTTTTATACACAAGGTAGAATAGATTTTCACATTTCCGTTGAATTCAGTTACTTCCGACAATTTTAGTTTTACATAAGTATGCATTACATAACATAGTACACAATCTAGTTTTATTTTTCAAATTTTAGTACATAAAAATATGTATTTACATATTTCAATATATTTATGAAAACAATTATTTTAAATTGAGAGGGCAACTATTTATCGAATATATTTAGAATGCCTTATATAATTTATTTTTTGTTAATATTTTAAATTAATTTTTCTTTATAGTCTTAAACAATACATAAATGATTCGACTAATCATTATATATGACAAAAGTCTTTTAATAAATCCTGACGGACGTGGATGCCTTTTAAATTTTACACCGAGAAAGATTTCTACTCGAGAAATTTTGTTTCATTTCATATGAGAGATAATCTAGAAAATTAACTCTACTTGAAAGGCAAAATATAATTAGAAAGTCTAAAGTATTTTGTAAACTAAACGAAATTACTCTCAATTATTCGTTTAGAATTGTGATTATATATTTAAATTTAGTTAGGTGCATTAGCAACATTTATTACAAAATCAATAAACTAAATTTTAAAACATGCTCATACTTGAAGAAAATTACGTAAATATTTAGGAAAGAAGTTGATAATGATATCTAAACTTTTCATAATTTATTTTAATATTTTAGTTGAGTGTTTATTACATTTTGTTTATTTCAATTTACAAATGATTTACAAGCATTACGTATGTAAAATAAATACAAAAACAAATCGCCGCCCAGTTTTGACCCTTTAAGACCGGGAGTGTTTTTGGTAGAAATTTAAAGTTTGGGTGGTTTCCGCTTATCGATAGGACCGTATTTGATTGAAAAGAAAATATTAAAAAAAATACCCGATGTCAGGTTATGCCAAGGTAGGACCCGCACAATTGTGCGTGTTCGGTCTTAATGCAGCCGTTTTGGGGCTAAATCTACACAATTGTGTAGTGTGGGATTATGTGTGCAAATATCTAAAGATAAAATTTTAAGCAAAAAAAGTTGTTGTTTATTGATATAATTTTCATCAGCCACGATGAAAATGTGTGAAACAATTTTTGTTTTGGACAAACCACTACAATTTCATTTTCTGAGACGTGCTCAATGCTCGCACCTCTCTTAAGAGCCGTTGACAAGTAGTACGCCCTTCACTCCGTTTGGATTGTGCCTGATCCTTCATTTTTTTTTTTTAGTTTTTTTTTTATAGTTTTTTTTTTTTTTTTAGTTTTTTCAGCAGCGGTAATTTGTTGAAATACCGATCGAAATACATAAACCTATGTCTGAACCAGAGTAATGGCTACAGCAGGTCCTAAGCCCAGATCCTTGTGGACGAGGTCTGTATTTTCCCACTGGTATACCACAAAATTTAAAACTACCCCAGTTGATACTGTTACAACAGAGTATGGTTTGTTTTTAGGTAGATTTCGTAAGAAATACTACCTATTGCAGTCGTTACCATGGTGCGACTTTTGAAAAATTCCTTCATAACTTTTCATTATGGGACCTCAGGAACCCAAAACCACCCCCACCTAAAAAGTTTATATATATATATATATATATATATATATATATATATATATATATATATATATATATATATATATATATATATATATATATATGTATGTATGTACTAAATTTTGTCCGCACTATAAAAGTCGCAATTATGCACGGATCGTCTTCAAACTCGCCAACAACTTTGAGATGGTTAATATCTCGGCGGGGATTGAAAATGGGCAAAATCGGCCCACGGGAATGGAAATGGGGAGGGTTCAAAATTTTGAATACCGTCTTAACATGATTGTGACAAAACCAGCTCTTACACAACAATGACAGGAAAAAAGAAATATTTTTCGTTATAGCAGTTGCCAACAATGAAAAAAAGCAATAAAATTCTCACCACAACAATTGCTTTTTAATTGCAAGGTTTCACGTGAAAAATTAAATTAAATTAATAGTTTGAATAATTGAAATAAATTGAATATTACGTCATATGTTTTCTAGAGCAGGATTTCCGCATGAAAACCCAAAATGAAATAAATAGTTTGACGAATTAAAAAAATATATATATTGCATCAAATTGGAAATAAAACGGACCTCAGCAGGTGAATATGTAACGTCATGTGAGTTTGAAGAAACGTATTAAAACATGATGAAAACCCGACAATGGAAATATTATCTTATTTTAACACTCTGAGGTTCTCTGAATTTGTTTTAGCTATTTTTTAAACTTATTCCATATACATACGTGTCTGTATTCTTGTATATTAGAATTTTCACAAAATGTTTAGCTCTCTAGAGCTCATTCTTAGTGAAGATCATGATTTAAGTTTTGTTGGTGAATTTAGTACTTAACTTCGAAATCTGCCTTCGCCTGTAGGCCCGAGCCGGCAGGGATTTTTTATATACTGCTTTACTGAAGCTCGTCCTAAAAAAAGGGATCGTCTGCTCATGTATGGAAAATTTCCCTGATCTCCTGGTAAATTCAACCAGACACTACGGAATCTGTCGAGAATTTGCTGAGCTTTCCATAATTTATTATTTATTTCTGGTGGTTACTTGCTGTGTCGAAAAAATGGATGAATGGATAAATGAATTTATCAAACTTAAAAATCTATCTCGTGATATGCATATAACTCATATAAAACATATAAATCATATATGACATCAATAACTCAGAGCAGAAACATACAGTTCGTTACATGTGCAGTGCATATTATGTATCTAATACTATCAATTTTAAATAGAAATCATGAATAGTACAAACCTATTAATTTAAAATTAAACGGAATTAAACATGTTATTAATAAAAAATAAATTCATAAAAACATAAGTTAAAAAAAATCACTTAAAAATAAAATTTTTATATATTAGGAATTCTGTCCATTTTGGAAGTGGTAAACGCTGGACCTGCACAATTGTGCTTGTCATTTGTTTTCAACATTTGTAAAGCCTAATTAAATTTATCAAAGACAAAATCAATTAAAATCAGGAATAAAGAATATGAAAAAAAAATTAAATCTAAGCAAACATAAAAAATCATATTTAAAAGAAATTACGATAGTAAATAATTTTTGTCTATTGCAGTCAGATGATATAGTCTTTTTAAAAGCAGAAAATCTAGCCTTGTATTGTAGTTGGTGCCCCATAGTTGTGTTTTATCAAAACATCTGAAGCCAATTAACTCATATAAATGTGCAGATTTGGTTTTAAATCTCACAAAAACAGGAAATGGTCGTTCTCTTTTACTTTAGTATCACCAGCACAATTGTGCGGGTCAGGGCTTAAAGGGTTAATAGTAACTTTAAAATACCTCTAAAAGGACTAAATTAAAGTTATTTTATTATTCTATTATTATTATGCGTTACAAATATGCATTGTCTTTAGAACAATGAATAATTTTTTATTACTTAATGCCAAATGCCAACTTTTACCCTCACATTCTGGAAGTTTAAAGGTGTATCAGATCACTTATTATTACTGATATCATTACGTATGAGATGACTTCATTCGAGTAACTTTAAATACTATTATTAGATATTTATATATATTATTTAAAAAATTCAAACTTCTATGAAAGTTCTCATATATTTGAACCGACAGAAATTATCGAGTTCTATTAAAATCATTTTTAAGACGATCAAATACCTTTTACTATATAGTTAAAAAATTGTGTATGTAAAAACTAAATATATATATAAAAATTATGAATATAAAAACTAAAAATTTATATGAAAATTGTGTATGTAAAAAATAAAAAAATATATAAACATTATTGTATGTTATTGTTTACTGCTTTGAATATTTGTTTCCGGAGACAAATTTAACCCTTAAACTGCCCAGATTAAGTCAATGTGCTGGACATCCCTGAATTATCCGATAAATTTACGACCTAACGCACATTAAATTATGGTTGTTCCTAATAACATGAAATAGACGTTATGATCCAGTATTTTGTTATATTTTGCTAGCGTAAATGCGCAGTAAAGCAGCTTTGTTGAAGTACTACAATACACCGTAATTGCACGTTAAGTATACATATTCTTTATACATTATTCTTGCTGTATTTTTTTCATTACGTATATTTATTATATTGTTCAATAGAAAAAAAATTATTTGATGTGCGTTTTAAATTTTCGTTTTTCGTGTAATCAACCCACAGTGATTCACAGAGTTAATAACAGATCGTAGTTTACATTTACAATTTCTTAAAACTAACTATATCATGGTTTATTCAATTACTAATTTACTCTTAATTATGTTACCAATCGGAAACAATGTAGACATCATGAACATCACTTATACAATGCCGTAAATATATTTAAATAAATAAAAATAAATTTAAGTTCTTTGTAAAGTTATTCATGAAATAAATTCTTTTGTACAGGCGTTGTATAGTTAAATACATGTATGCACATGTATGAGCACATATATGTCGTGTTTCTATATCTATCTTCTATTTGTTGTTATGTTGTAGTTAGTCACATGCAGGTTGAGTCTAAATAATATTGCATATCAGTAACAATGTAGACATTCATGCACATTCACGCATACTCTGCCATAAATATATTTATCAAAATATTAATAAGTTAAATCATTTTGTATTTTTAATAATGAAATAAATTTTTTGTACACGCGTTCTATGGTTTCGTACATGTATGTACACGTTTGAGTACAGTCGTGGGAAAAAAAAAAAAAGTTAACACCCCCTACTAACTCCTCAACAAATTATCGCAGACGAAAGTTACTGGTACCGGACGATTGGGAATAAAGTCTACTTTTAAATGGTGTGTATAAAATTTGCTTAGGGGGCCATATACATATTAAAACGAATCCAAACTTTATTTTTTTCAGTAGCAGTACCCAAATTTAACGAGATATTTCAAATATTCGGTTCAAAATATGCCTAGAAACCAAATTTCAAGTCATTTGAATTATAAGTTTTTGAATTATAGACATTCAAAATTTAGTACTTCTAATGTTAAATTACATTTTCATATTTTTATTTATATCTCCTAAAATTATGCTCCTAATGAGCTAATTTTTTGTGTAGCAATAATACTAATATACCCATACATAAATACGTTGAATTTGCAATTTTTATAATTTTATGATATGAATTATGAATTATGAAATTAATAATCGAAAAAATTATGAATTGCAACCTACAATTTTTTTGATGGATTTAGATTAAGTCCTGCTTTATGGAAATCCAAAATTTCACATTTTTCTTCCAAGTAGTTTTCAAATTATGCTTAAAAAACGGCAAAAGGTGGTTTAAGGGGCCGTCTATGATAGAAGTGAGTAAATTTTTGGAATTTATTCTGCTATTCTGTAATCAAACAGATTTAATTGACACTTAAAAGTGCCTTGATCAAGAAGGCTGCTCTCTCGGTGGACAATCGAGTTCGGAACTTCAAATTGGATACAGCCCTTAAAATACGCTCGTTTTAAAATAATTAATTTCTCGGAATCTTATGGCACGAATTGCATAAAAATTTGTTTCTAAGCTAATTGAAAGGTGTAGAGTTCATTTATGCTGTCAGAATTTTAATGTCATTAAAATACTCTGCAAACGATTTTTCCCCATATACCATTATGTAATGGAATTATTTTGAGTGCCCCTGTAAATGAACTATTAATCCGACATCATATACAATACCAAAATGCTTCAGTGGCCCTAAATAACTTTCATCAATCGCATGAAAATCCGAGTATATTTACGGGAGTTAGAGCGTGGACAGACGGACAGACGGACAAACAAACCGAATGCATAAACACTTTTCAACTTTGTTGGAAATTGTTAATAAAAAATAAATAATAAATATAAATGAACATGAAATAGGACATTTCTGAAAATTTTAAACACTTTTTAATTTTGTGTGATGCAATTTATTTCATGTAATCTTCGGTAAAAAAGTGTTGTAACAGTTATTGGATAATTTTTAAAACTATTCGTATAAATTCAAATTTTAAGAAATAGTTTTGCTGACCATAAACGCATTTGTTTTATGAAAGTGTCATGTGATTCATAACTTTAGCAAACAAAAGAGACGTAAGTTGTATCATGATCACACAGTAGAGATTTATGAGTATTTCCCTCCATTAAACTTTATGGAGTAATTTATGGTATGTTACACTACCAAACACAATAGAATGTTTATAGAGTATACTTATTATTTTACGGGTGTTTTGCTTTGATGTATTTTTTCTTTGCATAACAAGCAAATTTAGTATAAAAGATTGTACATAACGTTATGATTTTTTTCTTTAAGCATTATTACATACATAAGTTAGAGATTAACACGCGTACTATTAGCTTAAAACGTGGTATAGTTTTTTGGAAACAAACAAAAAAAACAAAAAAAAAAACAACAAAAAAAAGACTGATTTATAAAAATACACTGCTATTAGAAATTTCCAGTTAATTATCCGATCGTTTTTATAAAAATCACTTAAATATACGTATCGTATCTGTAATCTAGCAGTGATATGCTTATTATCATGGCTAGATGCACTTCAATAATAATACAAATTTAGGCTTCTATAAAGCGTTGTAAATAACCTTAATGTGTTTTAGGTAGCTTTCATTACAAAAAGCTACCTATTGCAGCCGTTCGGAGGAAAGCGATTTCAAAACATTTTGGTATATTTTCATCGATCATGACCCCCAGACCCCGAAACCACCCTCCGTTCAAAATTGAAATATATATATCTGACATTTGTCACACTGTAACTCTCGTATTTTTGAAGCGATTTGGATGTAATTCAGTGTGTACATAGTACATACCAATGTCTTGACCGAGTTTGTTGGCCAGCTTCATCCACCATTTTGTTTCAAAATGGCGGCAATTTAAATTAAAAAAAAAAATAAAATTTGATATGTGGTACCAAAAAATTGAAAATGGGAAAATATTTTTTTCTTATGTATTTGTCCTTTATACAAAGATTCCGGAGTAGTTTTTGTTTTGTCTATATCTTAAAAAATGGTTATAGCATTTTGAATTTGTAGCATGGCTGACATTTTGAAACGTCCTGAATTTTGTCACGCGATAAAAGGCGTATTTATGAACCGATTTGGATGTAACTTCGTTTATGTATAGTACATACCAATGTCTCGATCGAGTTCGTTGGCCAGCTTCATCCGCCATCTTGTTTAAAAATGGCGGCCATTTAAATTTTTAAGAAAAATTTAAATTTGAAATGTTGTACCAAAAATTTGAAAATTGAAAAAATGTTTTTTCTTATGTGTTTGACCTTGAGAAAAAAATTCGGGAGCAGTTTTTGTTTCGCCTATATCTTAAAAAATGGCTGAGTTATAGCATTTTGAATTTCTAGCGTGGCTGACATTTTGAAATGTCCTGATTTTTGTCACGTGATAACGGAAGTATTTATGAACCGATTTGGAAGTACCTTGGTGTGTACATAGTACATACAAATATCTCGACCGAGTTCGTTGTCCAGCTTCATCCGCCATCTTGTTTCAAAATGGCGGCCATTTAAAAATTTTAAAAATTTTTAAATTTAAAATGAGATACCAAAAAATTGGAAAATGAAAAAGATTTTTTTGTATGTGTTTGACCTCAATATAAAGATTCCGGAACAGTTTTTGTTTCGTCTATATCTAAAAAAATGGCTGAGTTATAGCATTTTGAATTTCTATTGTGGCTGACATTTTAAAACGACCTGATATTTGTCACGCAATACCAGGTGCATTTATGAACCGATTTGGATGTAACTTGGTCTGTACATAGTACATACCAATGTCTCGACCGAGTTTGTTGGCCAGCTTCATTCGCCATCTTGTTTCAAAAGGGTTGCCATTTAAAAAAGAAATTAAATTTAGAATGAGGTATTAAAAAAATTGGAAAATGAAAAAGATTTTTTTTTATGTGACCTTGATACAAAGATTCCGGAGCAGTTTTTGTTTCTGAAAATTTTTCTTTTGTTTATATCTTAAAAAATGGTTGAATTATAGCACTTTGAATTTCTAGCATGGCTAACATTTTGAAACGATCTTGTATTTGCCACGTGATAACACACGTATTCGCCTATTTCGATGTAAGAAGGCATCTGGATAGTATACAACAATATCTCGACCAAGTTCGCTGGCCAGCTTCATCAGCCATCTTGTTTCAAAATGGCGGCCATTAAATTAAAGAATATATAAGTTTAAAGTGAGGTGCAAAAAATTTAGAAATTGAAAAGGTTTCTTTCTTAAGTGTTTGACCTTGATATAAGGATTCAGGAGCATTTTTTGTTTGTCTTTATCTTAAAAAAATGGCTCAGATATAGCAATTTCAATATCTAATGTGGGTGACATTTTGAAAAATCTGATTTTTTGCCTGCGAAAGCACTCGTATATATCAATCGATTCCGATGCGAGTGAGCATGTGCACAGCAATTACTAAGGTCTCGACCAAGTTCGCTGGTTAGCCTCATCCACCATGTTGTCCTAAAATGGCAGGCACTTTAATAAATCGCCGAATTTGGCAGCCAAATATAAGTTACTTTAAATAAATAAAAGCAGCTTGGATAAAGCTGACTAATTTCGAGAAATTCTCATTCATAATGATTTAGTATTGACAAAAATTAGTGTTTAATCTTCTATAATCGGGTTCCACTAATTTGAGCTCCGTGTGTTTGAATAATATAAGTTGGCTTTTTTAAAATAAGGAATATGAAAGCTACCTCTTCCTCCCGGCACTGGCCGGAAGGACTTTTTAGGTAGCTTTCATTACAAAAAGCTACATATTGCGACCGTTCGGACGAAAAGGATTCCAAAAAAATTTCGTATATTTTCACCGATCAGGATCCCCGAATCCGGAAACCACCCTCCGTTCAAGCGTGATATATATATATATATACATATATATACCAGCTGTCCCGCCCGGCGTTGCCCGGGTCCGTGGTAATATTTATAAAGAAACCTTTAATTTATATGATTTTATATGTAACTCGATTTTGTCTGAAATACATGCCCAATCACAGTGTGAAAATGGGGGAGAAGCAGTTGCAAATTGTTGAGACGTTGTGCAAATTTTATTCATAAATTTTTGTAAAATTGTATGCCATAGTCATGAACAAATTAAAATTTTAAAACACCCTCTACTGATGAAAAAATTAGATGAGAGGAGTGAGTGCTTAGTAATGTACAGGCCAAAAGCTTTAAAACGACCTCAGTCAGAAAACAACATATAAAGGATAATCATCGTAGAAAACGCTACAGTTGAAAGGACAATTATTGTCACCTGCCTTCCAAACTCGAAATTCAACTATCTCACCTTTAAAATTTTTAAGTGTTATCATTCACGTAAGTTAATTTAAATTGTATTCGTTCTTCGTGTTAATGGCAATTTACATATACATAGTCGCCCAAGCATGGAACGTATTTCTTGAACTTTCTATGAAGTAAATAATTTCCGTTCTTGAGCGATAAGAGTCCATTGACGTGCGATTCTTATAAAACTCATAATATATCACAAAATGCACACCATATTAAGTATTTAATGAACTCAAGGATTTTTCACTCAGTTCTTATTCTTTTGTTAATATTCTCTCATCCAAATGAAAACATATGTTATACTTTATTGAATGTTTTCACATTGAAAGGGCAGTGCAAAGTTTAGGCATAATTCAATAAAGCAAAAATGTTGAGTGTTTATTATTCATAATCTATCTTCCCGTTAATGTTGTTGATTACATTTTTAGACACCCATGAACAGTGAACATATAACATGCGATAAATTGTCACAAATTTTAAAAAAATCACAAATTCTGTCATAGATCGTTGAAAAAAAAATGTGAAATGATCATAAAAAAAAAAAAAAAAAAAAAAAAAACGAATTTCATTCAACGATCTTGGAAAAATAATCATGAATTTTGTAAAACAATCGAAGAAAAAAATTGCAAATTTCATCAAAAGGTCGCAGAAGCACATGTTGAATTTTGCCAATCTGTCACTCAGGAATATCAGGAACTTCGACAAATAGTCGCAGAAAAAAAAAATTAAATTCATCACAGATAATTGAAAAAAAGAATGCAAATTTCGCCAATCTTGGGGAAAAATTGTGCATTTCGTGAAACAATCGCTGAAAACAGCCCTTGAATTTCAGTAAACAATGGAAGAAAAATATTGCAAATTTCAGCAAAAGATCGCGGAAATGCATAGCAAATTTTGTCAAAAAAATGCAGAAGCATATGCCAAATTTTGCCAATTTGTCGCTGAAAAATATCAAGAACTTTGGCAAATGGGCGCAAAAAAATAAATAAATAAATAAAATCGCAAATTTCGTCATAGATCGTTGAAAAAAAAATGGACGCGGAAAAGAAAAACAAATTTTGTTACTGATCCTTGAAAAAAAAATCGCTAAAAAAATGCAAATTTCGTGAAACGATTTGGGAGCGGAGGATCGTGCCTTTTGTGAAACGATCGATGAAAAAAAAAACGTACATTTCAGTAAACAAAGAAAAATGTTGCAAATTTTATCAAAAGATCGCAGAAACGCATAGCAAAGTTTGTCTAAAGAGTGCACATTACGTCGCTGAGAAATATCGGGAACTTCGACAAATAGTCGTGGAAAAAAAAATCATCACAAACTTCGTCACAGATCATTTTTTTAAAAAATGCGAATTTCGTCAAATAATCTTGAAAATAACAATCACTTTAAAGAAAAAACAAATTTCGGTAAACAATCGAAGGAAAATATTGCAAATTTAACCAAAGATTGCGGAAATGCACAGCAAAGTTTGTCCAAAGTGTACAGATGCATATGCCGAATTTGCCAATCTCTCGCTGAGAAATTTTGGGAACTTTGTCAAATGGGTGCATAAAAAAAAAAAAAAATCACAAATTTTGTCAGATTGTTGAAAAAGTAAAAAACACTAATTTCGTGAAACGATCTTGTAAAAACAATCACTATAAAAATAAAACAAAAATTCGATAAACAGTCGAGGAAACTGCAAATTTCATCAAAAGATCGCGGAAATGTATAGCAAATTTTGACAAAAGAGTGCAGAAGCGCACACTGAATTTTGCCAATCTGTCGCTGAGAAATATCGGGAACTTTGGCAAATAGCTGCCAAAAAAAATAAAATTACAAATTTCGTCATAGATCGTTGAAAAAAAAAACGTGAATTTCGACAAACGATTGCTGAAAAAAACTCCGCGAATTTCAGTAAACAATCGAAGAAAAATATTGCAAATTTCATCAAAAGATCGTGCAAATGCATGGCAAATTTCGTCAAAAAAGTGCAGAAGCATATGCCAATTTTGCCAATCTGTCGTTGAGAAATATCGGGAACTTCGACAAATGGCCGCGGAAAAGAAAAACACAAATTTTGTCACTGATCGTTGAAAAAAAAAAAACGATTTGGGGGGGGGAGGGAAATCGTGCATTTTGTGAAACGATAGCTGAAAAAAAAGCGCAAATTTCAGTAAACTAAGAAAAATATTGCAAATTTCATCAAAAGATCATAGAAAAGCATAGCAAAGTTTGTCTAAAGAGTGCAGATTACAAATTTTGGCAATATGTTGCTGAGAAATATCGGAAACTTCGACAAATGGCCACGGAAAAGAAAAAAAAATTGTTACTGATCGTTTAAAAAGAATCATGAAAAAAAAAAAAACTGCAAATTTCGTGAAACGTTTGGGAGGGAGGGGAGATCGTGCATTTTGTGAAACGATCGCTGAAAAAAACGTGAATTTCAGTAAATGAAGAAAAATACTGCACATTTCATCAAAGATAGCAGAAATGCATAGCAAAGTTTGGCTAATGGTTGAAAAAAAAGAAAAAAAAAAAAAGACATGAATTTTGTCACAGATCGTTGAAAAAGAAAAACTCGAATTTCATGAAACGATCTTGTAAAAACAATCACTGTAAAAATAAAACACAAAATTCGATAAACAGTCGAGGGAATAACTTGCAAATTTCATCAAAAGATCGCAGAAATGTACAGCAAATTTTGACAAAAGAGTGCAGAGGCGCACACTGAATTTTGCCAATCTGTCGCTGAGAAATATCGGGAACTTTGGCAAGTAGTTGCCAAAAAAAAATAATAATAATATAAAATCACAAATTTTGTCATAGATTGTTGAAAAAAAATTCACAAATTTAGTCAAACGATTGCTGAAAAAAAAAAAAAAAACCCAGCGAATATCAGTAAACAATCGAAGTAAAATATTGCAAATGCATGGAAAATGCATGGCAAATTTCGACAAAAAAGTGCAGAAGCATATGCCAAATTTGCCAATCTGTCGCTGAGAAATATCGTAAACTTCGAAAAATGGCTGCGGAAAAGAAAAACACGTATTTTGTCACTGATTGTTGAAAAAAAAAGAAAAATGCACAATTCATGAAATGATTTGGGGGGGGGGGGGAGAGAATCGTGCATTTTGTGAAACGATCGCTGAAAAAAAAAATTGAATTTCAGTAAACAAAGAAAAATATTGCAAATTTCAGCAAAAGATCGCAGAAACGCATAGCAAAGTTTGTCTAAAGAGTGCACACTACGAATTTTGCCAATCTGTCTCTGAGAAATATCGGAAAATTCGACAAATGGCCGCGGAAAAGATAACACAAATTTTGTCACTAATCGTAAAAAAAAAAAAAAAAAAAAAAAAAAAAAAAGACCCGCAAATTTTATGAAACAATTTTGGGGGGAGGGGGGGGGGAAATCGTGCGTTTTGTGAAACGATCGCTGAAAAAAAAAAAGCGTGAATTTCAGTAAACGAAGAAAAATATTGCAAATTTCATCAAAAGATCGCAGGAAAGCATAGCAAAGCTGTGAGTGCAGATTACAAATTTTGCCAATATGTCGCTGAGAAATATCAGAAACTTCGACAAATGGCCACGGAAAAGAAAAACAAAATTTTATCACTGCTCGTTTAAAAAAAAATCGTGAAAAAAAAAACTGCAAATTTCGTGAAACGGTTTCGGGGAGGAGATAGTGTATTTTGTGAAACGATTGCTGAAAAAAACGTGAATTTCAGTAAACGAAGAAAAATATTGTACATTTCATCAAAAGATCGCAGAAACGCATAGCAAAGTTTGTCTAATCTTTGGCTAATGGTCGCAAAAAAAAAAAAAAAAAAAAACGCGAATTTCATGAAAAATCTTGTTAAAACAATCACTATAAAAATAAAACACAAAATTCGATAAACAGTAGAGGGAATAAATTGCAAATTTCATCAAAAGATCGCGGAAATGTATAGCAAATTTTGACAAAAGAGTGCAGAAGCACACGCTGAATTTTTCCAATCTGTTGCTGAGAAATATCGGAAACTTTGACAAATGGCGACAGAAAAAAAAAAATCACAATTTCTCTTCATTGAATTACGCCTAAACTTTAAACTGCTATGCCTGCCACCACAGTTGCAGAAAATTCTCCAAGTGTCTGTGACAGATAATAATGGTAAAATATTTTACAATTGAAGCATTAATTAATCAAACCACCACTTACCTGCAATGTCTTTAAGCATTAATTAATCAAACCACCACTTACCTGCAATGTCTTTAAGCATTTTATTAATTTTTATAGATAATAATCTTAGTTTTGTATTTAAGTAACTAGCAGGCTATGCCCGCTGCGCTGGTCAATATTTCCAAATGAACCTTGGATTAAACTAAATGGTGAATTTGAACTTGTATTTTAAACAATATGGATCTTCAGCTTGACCTTGCACATTACTGAAAACGATGCGAACGCCATTGCGATATAATGTTATCTTAAGCGTTGGACAAAATTTAGCAATTAAGAAGTAATTGTTTTAGTTGATTATAAACAGCGCACTTATGGTCGGGTAATGAGACCGTTATGACAACAGGAATTAATACCTCTGTAACTAATCAACATATAATGAAATCGTATATACTAACACCATCCCTAAAAGTCATGCAACAGGGCCACTTGTAACAAAATATGTTCTGTAGATTTCTTTAAAAAGGCTAAACTTTCATAATCAGGTTCACTTAATTGTTGAACTTTTACTGTTGCTCTATAACTATGTACCCTTGAACAATATGTATGCACTAAAACCTTTCCAAAATTATTACCTAACTAATTGTGGTATATCCTACGAAAGTATTATAAACAATCGGAATGAAATACAAATTTCCGTTGTAAATATATAGTAGATGATGATGATGCGATTTTGTGTAATAGAATTCATAGTAAAACTTTCGCTTCAAACAAAAACGATGCTTTCAACATTAAAGCTAATACAGCAATATGTGAAGTATCCGATTACGGAAGGTTAACTTGAATTCTCATGAGCAACTACTCAAAGAAAAGTGAACACGTGGCTTTTGTGATACTTTTATGTCAGCCGGGCGCAGGTAATAAATCAATAAAGATTGTTTTCATAGCATATTCTTATTTTATTATTTTCATTTAAAACACAAACCTTTCACTCATTTCATTTAAAATGCATGCCTTATACTAATTTCATTTAAAAAACTGAAAAGATAAACAATAACAGGAAATGATGCCATAATTAAAGCAAAAAAATATTTTTAATTTACATACGCAAAATGTAACTACTGCTACTGGGAATTTTAAAAATGCTATCAGCGAGATGTGCGCACGGTTGTTATAAATGTACCCATTTTTTCTTCTTATCGAGGAGCAATTTATAAATCGCACAATATTATTTCAATTCCAATTTCTTTCATTGAGGAACCTATGACGGGAAAAAATGGAAAAAGACTCTTGTAGATTCTTCGGATGACGGCATCTGACGCCATAAACCGAGTTTATATATATGAAAATAATTTTTAAGTCGTTACAAACATTGCTTTCATACTTAAATATTTTCATTGGTACTACTTGTTATCCCGTCGACCAATTTCGCCAAATTATATAAATCGCCAAACCATTCGCCAAATTATATAAATTGACATAATCTTTATTTTAAATAACGAAATAACAAATAAATTAGAATAACATTAATAAAAATACAAATAAAACGTCGAAATTAAAATCACTTGATGACGTAAACACGTGTAGTTTGTTTAAATTCAAGTGAATTTGATATTTACGATCAACCATTATTGGCATTTAATCTTATAGTTTGACGATAGATTTTTGGTGGACGGAATATCTAAGTAGTACCTTTTCCATTTTTGTTTTATAACGCTAAATTCTCAGTAATTTTTTCCCTTTTATTTTACATAAAATCCCTATTTTTTTAAAAAATTAAGATGCTTGCATTTTTATTTCAAACTCATTTTTATTTTTTAGCCAAAAGGGTTGATTTGAATTTTTTCCGTTGCTAGAGTAACGGATGTAATGATAGATATTTTGAGGTTTAGATGCCAAAGACACCGCCAAATGAGAAAAATATGAAATGTGTCATGAACTGTTGGACTTATAAAAATTTATTTGGTAGCATTCGATTCAGCATACAAAACTACACTAGTAAATCTGCAGATCAGGAGCCTCAACGTCAGCACTACAATTCATTGTGTTTAGCACCCTTTGAGTAATATTAATCTTTCTACAAAAAAAGAAATTTAAAGTTTTGAAATTACATAAACATTTATAAAACGAAAAAATATTTCGAAGGTTTCTGACATTAGAAGCGTTAAATTAAACCACTTGTTATGTAATGGTATTCTGAAAATCTCATGAGCTACTTATTCTGGTAATTTTTAGATAATAAAGTAGATTTCTTCAGGGGGGCTCTGCCCCCCTGAACCCCTTTGTAGTGTAATTTAATTTACATTTGTAATTATCAATTAATTGTGTTAATGTCCTTTAGTAAATTCTACCAATAGACGGAAACGTACATGAATTCTTTTCTACAGCCCTGTATATTACGTGAAGATTTTTACGCGTCGTCTATAACATTTAAATTTAATGCAGACAAAAAACCCTCTTAAAACTGCTCATATCACATTTCCGGGGATTAGTATGCATAGTGTTCACCATATATCCAGTTTCTGCGGAGTCCTGTATATGGTTCTATTTAAATTCTGCAAACATTTGTTAGTATACTAAATGTAATTGGGCTGGGAAATACATAACTCAAAAAAAACAAAAAAAAAACAAACAAACACTGAAGCAATTCGCGCTCATTTTCATTTATACTTACGAACTCATTTGTGTATCCCTGAACATGGTCTATACAATATTTAAGCACTACTTATTAAGCACAAATTTACTTAACGTTAAAACGCACACCATAATCGAAAATGCTCTTCAGCAATCATCCCTAATAGACCAGAACTGTATCCGAAATTTTATTATGTGACCCTATAAATGAACGATAAATACGATACAAATCATATTCAAGCTTCTTGTAGTCAACCACAGTAATTTAATTTCATAATGTTTGAATTAGTGCAACACAATTAACACACTGACGACAGGCAATTTAATTAAATCTGGGTTTAAAAACAGTAGAAGCTCCTCCCTCTTCTGAAAGTGCCACGGAAATTGGTTTCTGAGATATGTTTTTCATGTTTATGTAGCAGTAAATATCTTTCAATGTACGGATGTAATATATAATGTCTTACAATCTATAAAAAATATGGACAACACAATATAAATGTCTTTTCTGTAAGGTAGAAGTCTTTCCCTTAGCCAATGATGTATTCTGAATAAAAACGAGAATTCTCATTTCCCGTCGCTAATGTGTTAAAATAAGCTGTGAAGAGTTTTTTTTCCCCCGTAGACTACATTTTAATCGATCACTTTTGTGTGACCCTGAAAAAAACATATGCTTTGCACCCCATATACTTCAAAAATACATATCAATTTTATTATTTTGTAACAGAGTAACATAATTAAAAAACGCCACAAAAGGATTTTCTTCAAAGATTGTAATATTATGAATACTTTTGAGTTCCCTGTACGCATGCTGTAAGTGCTACACATAACATATTTTATAGTAACCAGGTTCTAGTGCACCTTAATAAAGTATATAAATTTCATTACGTTTAAAATTGTGTAACATTATTAAAATACACCGCAGACGATTTTTCCCAAAGACTATAATGTAACGGAATAGTTTTGAGTGCCCCTGTAATTAAGCTATGAATGCTACACTCTTCATTTTTAATACCAAACATACTTTGGCAAACCTCAATAACGTATATCAATTACATGTAATCCCGATTATATTTACGCGAGTTAGAGCACGTAGAGAAACACGGCAGGCGACAGATTGTAAAACTGAAGTCATAAATACTTTTCATCCATGTTGGAAAGTGTTAAAAAGGATTTGCATGCCTTTAACTGTACTTTTTTTTCACTTATAGCATGGTTAAACATTAGTTTAAACATCCTAATCCATGCGATAGCAATAACATATTAAAAGCCCCCCCCCCCAAAATATGCATATCTGGAGATCTATAAATCTACTGAAAAATAATTCATTATCGTGCCCACTGTTAATTGCATAAATTGCATCGATTTGGCGCGATAAAATATTTTTTGTGATAGCCTTTTAATAGTACCTGCAACAAGATTAACGTAATTTACTAACTTCATTCATATTTGACGCAATGATAGGCTACGAATAACAGTCGCTAGGCAACGAAGAAAAGGAAAAAAAAAAGAAATATGTATCATGTAAAACACGAAAATTAATTTAAAAATTCTTTATATTATTGGAATACATGTATAAATGTCCTCAAAACATTATACACGTAAATAAAAAAATCTGATAGATATATTGATAAAACTTCAATATAATAGGAATAATTTAAAACCCTTATTTGGAATTTTAGTATCCATAATTTGACATTTAAATCCATTAATCAAGCGTGCCATTTTCTTTCAACAAATCGAAATTTGAAAATCGTCTGACTTGCCGTAGAAAAGCATTATAAAGAAAAATAAAATCTTCCATATTTTCCGAACGAATGAACCAAATTTAACCAAAAACTATACAGCTACGTCCGGGTATCTCACGAATATGCCCAATTAATTTCAAGCTGATCGGGTGCTTTTTGCGGCAGTTATCGCGGAACAGACAGACAGACAGACAGACAAACGGAAATCAAAACTTTTCGTGTCTCCACAGTAAGCCTTCACTGACGTTTCGGCAATTAAAATATGCTATCATTTGACGCATAATTTTGATATTCGATTTTTTTCCCCTCCCCGTGCAAAAACCATTAGGGGTGACACTTTAGAAAATCCTTTCTTAGCAGAAGTTTATGTCATAAGATGTATTTTTACCACGATTTTCAAGATTTTAGGTTCAGTAGTTTGCGCTGCGCGTTAATTAGTCCCCTAATCCAGACTTTATTTTATATACTATATTAGATATGCGATTTTGCGGTGAATCGATGATCGAAAATTAGTCCAATATCATTTGAAATATTACATAACAGAGGAGAAAGTACGAAGAAAGACGAAGAAGAAATGACGAATTACAAACGACTTGTATTTTTTTTTTTCAAAATGTTGAATTTTTCCATAGTAATAACGTATTAAAACATAAATTTCCTTAAAAATTATCTTTATTTCCTAGATTTCGAATCTGTGAATTTTCCTATAAATGAAATTGGCGATATGACTTGAGAAAATAGATAATATTTGCTTAAATAAAATGGGTAATATTCGTTGATCTGAGTTCGAGTTTATAAATATCACATGCTTTCGGAATTACGGCGAAAAACATTTTAAAAAGTATGAAATTATTTTACAATATGTATGTGTGGCAGAAATTCACACTGAAATTTAAGTATTCGATTCCATTTTTAAAATATTAACGGATATCTATATAAGTTACAATTCAATATGAAAATGTACTCAAAAAGTGATCTCTTTCACCTAAAAAAACACCATTTGTGAGAACATCCTCAAGCTAATGTCACGCTTATGCATTTTTGGCTTAAAATCACATTGTTTGGCGACAAAAGAAAAATAAAAAATTGTAAAGAAACAAATAGTAATTACACATGTGACTCACAATTACATCTGCTTGTTTCTTCTATAAGTCACGTGATGGGACAATTAGATATAAAAAAAAAAAAAGAACAGAACAGAAAGAAAATGTCGTTAAAATTTCGTCTAATCAAATTTTCAGATCCGTTTCCATATCTAACGCAAGCGATAAAGAGCCAAATATTGCGTATCAAGTGTAATATTTCTTATTAAATTAATTTTTAAGCATTACAAATATTTCTTTCAGGTTTTGATTAAATGTTTCCGTTTTTTAATATTATCACTCATTAAAACGGATTTTCTTCTTCTTTTTTTCTTTTTTTTTCATTTAAATAAAATTAGTAACAGTTTTCTTTTATTTTTCGAGGTTTAATAGCCGTTTCAATTTTTTTTTTATGAACGATGAATTTCGCCAAGAAATAAAATGGTAACCTTATCGCCCAAAATAACAGAAGTTTCCGTCATAATTCTAAAACTAATATAGGTAGAACGATGTGTTATAGCTTAAAACCTTCCGTAAAAATCCCTGCAGTAGAACTCGAAATCTAGGCGTTCGGAACGAAATTTCCGTTTGGATTTTATATATATAAGAGATAATAGCATAGATAATAGATTTTATATGTATATAATAGAATAGATAATAGATTATGTGTTATGAACTATCTCAAAGTTTAAAACAGATCGCATTGTTATATTTCCTAATTTTAATAATATCGCGTTATGTTAGTTCCACATTCCACCACCAGGGAGCGCACTCTATTCTTAACGAAACTCCTTCATGCAACCTTTCCGTAGATACATGAATCGGGAGGGTGGCGGTCTTAACCAATAATTTAAGATAATTGCTGAAATTACTACGAAAAATATTTTAAAGGGGCCCTACGCGGGCCCCTAATAGAGTTAGAGGAAATCGGAAGACGGCAAAATAATCACGGGGAAAAGTTTGCTTGGGTGCTTCGGAGCTACTTTTGGCGCGAGATCTAAGCTCTACGACGAATAGGAGCCCAGATATTTAAGGAAATATGAAGTAACAAAGTCCAAAATAACAGAATTTTCCGTAATATTTCTATAACTAATCTAGGTAGAATGATGTGTTATAGCTTAAAACCTTCCCTGGAACGATACCTATCGAAAGGTATAAGTTCCGTAAAAATCCATGCGGTAGAACTCGAAATCTCGGCGTTCGGAACGAAATTTCCGTTTGGATTTTATATATATATATATAATAGATAAAGAGATAAACATAATTGTAAAGCGAAAGTTTAGTTTTCAGGTGAAAAAGTTTGTAAAAAGCCTACTTTTATGACAAAGAATTTTGTGAAGGGTCCTTTATTTAAGGTGAAAAGTTTTGTGAAGGATCCTGCTTTGATTTGAAAAAAATTGTGCAGGGACCAGTTTTGACATGAAAAATGTTGTGAAGGGTCCTGTTTTGAAATGAAAAATTTTGTGAGAGGTCCTTTAAAGAACCCAATTTTTCCTAAACAGATCACTGTGCTTGTTACATATCATGACTTTGATAAGAAATTAAAACGTTCAGTAAAGTGTAAAAAATATGTTTTCATAGGGATTTGTTATGAAACTCATAATATATGGGGAAGTGGAAAAAAAAAGAAAAAAGAAAAACCCAAATAACTTCATTCATTTCATTCTGAAAAGAAATATTTGTTTTATTCCTATTCTTGGGCGATGACAACATACATCTCTTAATCACCCAAAAACGGGAATTATTTACTGAATGCTTCCATTTCATAGAAAGTACAGTTTTCATCTTACACTAAAATGCACAGTTATATTTTTACTAAGAAATGAAAACATTTAGTGAAGCGTTGATTCAGCAAATTTGAAAAAAAAATAATTACTTTAAGATCCCAGAAAGTTCAAGAAACATTATACTACTTCATTCTTGGGCGACTACGCGTATGTAAATATATATTTACATGAAGAACGAATACAATTTAAAGTAACTTACGTGAATCGTATTAGTTTCTTATATAAACAATGTAAAAAACATTATAAAATAATGTCAATAAGATAAAATCTTATAGTAACAAAAAAAAAAAAAAATAATAAATAAAAATAAAAAAAATAAAGCATGGGAAGGGAAATAAACAGTGCAATTTCCCGCTACGGTTAGGATAGGAAATGCAGCCGCTATATCTCATATTTACCACCTGCTCTCATTGGCTAGCTTCTTCATTGCCGCGGATTGGCTTAGAGCTGTAAATAGCCTCTAACACATAACGTTTTAATTACGTTTTAATGTTTTTTTTTTTTAAATATCTAAATTGAAATTTTAAAATCCGGCTGCGAAGTACACTTTCTGAGGACAGCATCAACACATGACAAAAATTTCAGAGGCCTAGGTGCTATAATTTCGGTGCTTGCCTCAGTCAGGCAGGCAGGCAGACATATCTTGTTTTATATATATATAGATATATATCTGATCTTTGTCATACTGTAACTCTCGTATTTATGAACCGATTTGGATATAATTTACTGTGTACATGTTGCATACCAATGTCTCGACCGAGCTCGTTGGCCAGCTTCATCCGCCATCTTGTTTCAAATTGGCGGCCATTTAAATATTTTTATGAAATTTAAAATTTATATGAGTCACAAAAAAATTAGACATTGAAAAAGTTTTTTTCTTATGTATTTGAGATTAATACAAAGATTCTGGAGCATTTTTGTTTCGTCTATATATTAAAAGATGGCTGATTTATAGCCCTTTGAATTTCTAGCATGGCTGACATTTTGAAACGATCAGATCATTGTCACGCGATAATATGCGTATTTATGAACCGATTTGGATGTGACAAGGCATGTGCATAGTACATAGCAATGTCTAGACCGAGTTAGTTGGCCAGCTTCATCCGCCATCGTGTTTCAAAATGGCGGCCATTAAAAAAAAAAAAAAAAAAAAAAAAAAAAAAAAACATTTAATTTAAAATGAGGTACAAAAAATTAGAAATTGAAAAAGATTTTTTCCTTATTTGTTTGAACTAAATACAAAGATTTCGGAGCATTTGTTTTTCGCCAATATCTTAACAAATGGCTGAGTTATAATACTTTGAATTTCTAGCATGTCTGATATTTTGAAACGATCTAATTTTTGTCACGCGATAATGCGCGGTTTTATAAACCGATTTGGATGTGACAAGGCATATGTATAGTACATAGCAATGTCTCGACCGAGTTTGTTGGCCAGCTTCATACGTCATCTTGTTTCGAAATGGTGGGCATTTAAAAATTTAAAAAAAATTAAAATGAAGTAAAAAAAAAAATAGAAATTTTAAAAAGATACTTTTCTTATGTGTTTGAGTTTGATAAGAAAGATTCCGCAGCATTTTTTGTTTCGTCTATATCCTAAAAAGTTTTGAGTAATAACGCTTTGAAATTCTTGTGTGGCTGACATTTTGAAACGACTTGATTTTTGTCACGCGATAACATGCACATTTATGAAGCGATTAGGATTTGACAAGGTATGTGCACAGTACATAGCAATCTCTCGGACGAGTTCGTTTGCTAAATTCTTCCGCCATCTTGTTTCAAAATGGCGGCCATTTAAAAATTAAAAAATATAATTTAAAATGCGGTACAAAAAATTAGAAATTGAAAAAGGTTTTTCTTATGTGTTTCAGCTTGTTACAAAGATTCCGGAGCATTTTTTGTTTTGTCTTTATTTAATAAAAAGGCTGAGATATAGCAGTTTGAATTTCTTATGTGAGTGACATTTTGAAAAATCTGATTTTTTGCCTGCAACAGCACTCGTATATATCAACCGATTTAGATGTGAGTGAGCATGTGCACACGAATTACTAAGGTCTCGACCAAGTACATTGGTTAGCTTTGTTGCACCCATTATCTTTTTTTTAAATGGCGGGCACTTCAAGATAAAGGAGAGCAGCCATTTTTCGAGCGCCGCTTTAATTGGACCGTTGCCATTCTGCCTATAATTACAGGAAGAGACTCCATCTATCGCTGAAATCCTACTCATCAGAATGACGTCTTACATGCTTAGAAGAAGCAGATGCCTACCACGTGCTGTTTTCTGACAATTTAAAAAAACCTAAAGTTAGCTGTTTTGATCTAATTTTTTCCTCCTAAACGTAAGTGAATATTTTAAAACTAAGGTAAGTTGTTATGTTTTCATATACATATATGAATTCATCTCTTTATTGCGCATATTTTTCAAGCGGATTGTTTGATTTCGTTTTTGTTCTTAGTCTTGATTTTTTTTTTTTTTTTTTTTTTTTTTTTTTTTTTTTTTTTTTTTTTAAATGGCGCAGTTTCCGTAATTGGGCCAATTTAAGTTGCTTGAATTGGACTAGATAGGCGATCATAAATTTGAAAAGTAAGTAATGAATTTCGAGGACGGTAAGTAAATTATTTATTTTATATTTTATATTGAATTACTATCTCCATTAAGGATACTATCTCCAGGGTTTATTTTCATATATATATATATATATATATATATATATATATATATATATATTACTTCAGTTATGAGTTTATATTTGCAACGTGATAACTAAGAAAGATTGAAAAGCCAAAAAAAAAAAAATAATAATAATTTATTTTTTGTACATAAAATTTGATATATCATATATGACACATGGGACTCAATAAGCACATTTTTTGAAAATTTGTTAGGATATTTTCTTTTGTTTTGCACGGACAAAATAATGAAAAAAAATTAAATATTTATGCATTTAATAATTTTTTATTTTTTATGGACTATTCATATGTTATTTTAACGTATAAAAAATTATTTACTTTTCGTTTTTGTATGTTTCAATCATTTTTGCTGCAAGTCATTTTCAAATCCCATTTTATGGCCGGAAAAATCACTATAAGAAACAAATTGATAGTTTGCTTTATTTTTGCTATCTTTTAAGATTCCATTTACACCAATTTCACTTTTTAATCATTATTTATGTAGAGGAAAAAGTTTTGTAAAGATGTGTATCCTATAGGATACTCCACGTCCAAAGAGGTTAAGCCTATATAAACATAAAAATATTTTTACATATCTATGCAATAAATTTTGTTTGCAATGTCTTCTATCTTGAATGTAATTGTATTTATTTTCTTTCAATTCTTTATTTCTACGTCATATTTGATTTACAGAGTTGAATTCAAACATTTTCTTCCTGCAGGATATTTGTGATGGAAAACTTTTTACAGTTCTGAAGGGTGGAATTGTACTTTTTTACCATTAAAACGCATAAAATCTCAAACTTTTATGAAAATGTTGAAAAAGACATAGCTAAACTGTCTGGAAGAAAACAACCGTGGCAGCAAAAGCTGTTAAAGATATAGGAAACAAAAAGCAGACAATAAATTGTGAAGAAATTGACTTGCAACAAGGCTGCAGCTATAAATCCTCCACAAAAACAAAACAAAATCATTAGAAATGTTACTTCCTTTGCTAAATTCAGTTAAATCAAAATATAGAGTGAGCCAAAAAAGAGTTCTGTTAACATCATCGCCATATAAACTAAACATTGAAATGAAAAAAAAAAAGGCACAACTTTCACATCGCAAAAGCAAATGGACTATCGACTTTTAAAAAATAGGCGTAATCAATTAGCAAGAAAATGATGGAAGAGAAGAACTACAAACATAATGTACGAAAACTTCTGTTGCAAAAAAAAATCTGATAATTCAGAGTCTAAAAAGAAAAATCTAAGCAGTGATGATTGGTTTTGTAAGAAAAATAAAATAGCAGACATGATTCAGTGTTCAGATTGCCATATACGGTTCCATGTTGTGTGCGCTGCAAAACAAAAACTATAAACAAAATTCATATATAAGCTTTGCATCACTCCTTACATGATATCCAAGTAACTGAGAATTAGTTCCATAATTTCTATTCTTAATTACTGATAACTTTGATTTATATTTTGAATACATTTTGATTTAAAACATTTTCTCTTATTTTCCGATATTTGATTTCATTATATTTCATTGCTGTTATTTTGTTTGATTGTTTCATTGATCGCAAACTTTGCTTTTAATAAAATTAGTTATATTCACTAGTCATTAAACAACCTGATATTATTCGGTCTAATTTAGGAGACTGGGGGTCCAACTTAGGCGACCAGTTGCTGAATTTGGACCACTTTTGACAATTTTTTCAAATTAAAATAAAATTTAAGATTTAAAAAAAAAGATCTTATTTATATAGTTAGTAGATGAATACATTGATCCTGTATAATGATCTTTTGCAGATATTCCAAAAATTAAGTGAGTTACACCTGAAAATAAGTGAAGTGGTCCAAATTTGGCTACTCTCCCATATCACCGAATTTGGCGACGAAATATAAATCACTTTAAATAAAACCAACTTTGATAACGCTGACTAATTTCGCGCAATTCTCCTCCATATTCAGTATTGACAAATATTAGTATTTCATCTTCTATAATCGGGTTCCAATAGTTTGAGCTCCGTGTGTTTGCATAATATAAGCTGGCTTTTAAAAAATAAGGAATATGAAAGCTACATCTTCCTTCCGGCACTGGCCGGAATTACTTTTTTCTTCTTTAGATGTAATCAGATGTATAAGTTAAAAAAAAAAAAAACAAAAAAAAACCTCTTCCATACTAATTTATCGAAGTATTTAAAAACGTATTTTATAATAAATTGTGCTATTAAACAAAATTAATTGAATGGGATTTTGGACACAATTTATCACGATACGTTTCATATATGACAGTAGGATAATTAACAAGAAACAGTTGTAAAATAATATAAAATTAAATAAATATCTAAAGATTTACCCAAATGTTAAAAAAGGTCATGGAAGATTTATTAATTTGTTAACACATTTTTAATACTTACTAATAATGTGTTAAAATAAAACTGAAAAAAAAATTATATGTGAAACACTTATAAAAATGTCTAGTACTACTGTATTAGTAATTTAAATACATTACGGGACATTACATATTTCGATTATCGATTGTGTTTGCTACCTAAAAACGCATTTACTTAGACATAATTTCATAAAATTTGATTTAACTTTCATTCATGTTCAAAAATGACCAAAGTAAAAACATTATTATTATATTATGCAAATTTATAATATGAAATATTAAAAAATATATAGAATAAATAATTTTTGCCATTATTTTTTCGTACCGTTCAAATGAATCATTTCTATTTTTTTGTTATATGCTTACATTGCTACAAAAAACTATATAAAAGATATATAAAGATTTTTCATTTTGATATTGCTATAAAAAATATTTAAAAGAAAAATGAAGCGTTTCCATTTTGATTTCAGTGTGGTTAAATAATATCCATGTAAACATTTTAAGGCATAATTTAGAGACATGAAAAAATACCTGTAATTTATAAAAGTGTGTTTAAGAGAAAAACAATACAAAGTGGTAATGTTTATTTTAGTGCATAAAATATAAATCACGCTGCTTATTTAATGCTTTCACCGGAAAACAAGTATTGAATAAGGATGTTTATGATGAAAAAGCGATGAAAGAAGATTTTTCTGTCTCTTATAATCAATAATATATCAAATAGACGAAACTGGGCCTTCTACGTGCTACATGATGCTTGACCGTTATATTTTGGCCGGAAACTTACGTTAGAGGTTTCTAAGCACAGAAATGTAGTAATTTTTACCTTGCTCGCCCGTTATCACTTTTACAGTGGCTATCAGTAAATAATACTGTAGTAGCGGCGCATCAGTTAATAATACAACTGTGGCTGGATAACAAATTTAAAAAAATCAAAAAAACCCACTGCGCAAAATGCGAACTTATTAATTATTTTTCATCTATTTTAAACTATTCTTTATGTTACTTACCTATTTTTTTTATTATTTACTTATCTTGAAGACTTTTAAGTTGTGTTTAATTGTTAGTTCCTATCTTTTATATGAAATATGTTATTACATATTATACAGTCGGACCTCTATGTAACGAACCTCTATATTGCGAACTTCTCTATTTTGCTAACTTTTACTTCGAACCAAGAACATTTGGCAAATTTCATCGCAAAATAACCTCCAAATAGCGAAGTGCATTCTCTATTTAACGAACTTTCCCTTGGGATCTAATTTTTTTTCTCCCTATTTCTTGAAATATTACTGGACATTTCAAATTTATCCTTTCTTTTAACACATTTTAAGGTAACTAATGACCATGAACAGTTATTAACAGGCACCCAACTCACCGAGAGCAGTAAAATCACTGTGATTCTTTGCTTTCCATTCAAGAAGTGCAAACTTTCAATATCCCCTTTTAACCCTCAATGAAGCTGCCCAATGTGAAACTATAGTTTCCCTTTTTCTAGATTGTTGATCATGATCAATCGTGTTGGTAATTTCGGTTTTTGTAGCTCGAAAATGTCAAAGCGAAAGTGCTTGAGCATCAAAGAAAAAAAAAATATTCTTGATGAGGTGGTGGATAAAAGCGTGAAGAAAAAGAATACTGCTTTAAAATTTGTATTGCTGTATTTCTCCAAACAGCTTATCAACCATAGTAAAAAATCTTGATTTTAATGTAAAATTCTTTTTTAAACTGAAAATACAATGTATTTCCAGGCAATGTTTTATTTCATTCTTATTTCCCTTGCAGATTTCTTTTTGGTGGATAAAATAAATAAAACAAGTAGATATAATTTATAAACAACATGTGACTAATTACTTTTTTTAATTATATTTAGTGTGTATAGACTTGAAATATGTTTTATGTAGTTTATACTATTTTAAAAGGTGACTCTCTATTTAATGAATTTTCCATATAATGAACTTTTTTTTCAGGGTTTAGTGACTTCGTTAAATAGAGGTCCGACTATACCTTTTAAAAACTTAAAAAGCGTTCACAATGAACTCTTTTAAAATTTTTAAAAAGTATAATATGTAATAACATCTTTTATATTGTGACATCTTTTATATAAAATGCACCTTTTAAGCAATTTTTTTATTTATTTCGCTATTTTTCCAGGTGAATATGACGTTTTTAACGATATATGTTTATTCATATACAGCAGCCTTTCTCTTAACTGGTCTCCTCTTAACCGAAACTTCGCTTTAACCGGCCGACATTTTTTTCCCCAACATCAAGCAAAATTCAGAAAGGAAAATTTCGATTCTCATTCCTTTCTGGATAATTACTTAAATTTACATAATCTAGAATAATTTCAACTTCTTTTAAAGGCATGTGACAAGATTTTTCAACAATTTAATTTGTATTAAATAATGCTCATTACTTTTTATTTCAATTCCGTTAATTACAACTAATATTCATTTCACAAAATATGAAAAATATATAAATAATTTTTAAACTACACAAATTAAAAAACTAAACGTATCCTACTTATTTAATTAATTAAACGTATTTGAATTTTTTACTCCTCCGGTTTAACCGATTTTTCGCTTAACCGGCTAATCCTCGGTCCCGTTTAGGTCGGTTATGAGGGAGGCTACTGTATATACTTTGTAGTTCCTATCTATTAACACAGTTTTGATGAGTGATATAGATGATTATGATGGTTGGAGTTACAGTAAAGCAAGAAATCCTACCTACAAAACATCCAGGTTGTGTAATATTTAAACGGAGCTTCTGACAGTAAATAGTCAATGAAACATCTTCATTTTGAAAGACCTATCCAATGATATGCCATTTAACAGGGTGCGTAATTTTTTTTCGTGTCTACCGCCATTTTGAATTTATAAAAACAAAACCGCCTATAATCATCGGGCCATTAAGAAGAATCGAGAGAGACCATACAGCCGTTGGTATGTTTCGATGGTATAAAGAAATCCGCATACCCAGATACGCGTGAAACACATACCCTTCATGGCAGTCGGGTAAAAATGGGGGCAAGTTTTTTTTTCTACCATAATGCTACCCGCACGTGGCCTCGGATCTCGTGTTTGTTGGGCTCATTCGTTTAATCAGTCGTCAGAAAATTGTTTCAAAATTTCTTTTCATTAGGATTTTATAGATATTGGGTAGATGTAGTGCAGGAAAAATGTTTATTTTCAGAGACACCGGCATTACATTCAACAAAATTTGAGAAAGTATTTCTTTGTCGTGCCAGTAGGAATGAAGATCCGATGAATGTACCCAAAATAAAGTTGTTTTACAATGTTTGAAGGCAAAAGGGGGACTTTTAATCAGGGAGGAGTACTCAGTTTTTTTTTAAGTAGATCAGGTGGTATATCTTTCATTATAAATATTTTAATAATGAAAGAGCTGGACATTTACACCGTAAAAAGTTACATATAAAAGTGAAAATAAACATCACAAGTTTACTAAACGGTGTATAAACTGATGCAAAGTCTAAAAACTATACAAATATTATATTTTTCAACAGAATATTTTAACTGTATTTTAATGCTTGTATACTTTTTAGACTTTGCAACAGTTTATAAACCGTTTAGTAAACTTGTGATGTTTATTTTCACGTTTATATATAAATATTTTAATTCTAAACCAAAAAAACAACATCCGCAAATCAATACAAATATTTTTTACAAAGTTACGGCAAGTTTTAAAAACACAAATTTAAACATTATACTTTATCGAAGGTAAAATAGGTCTTTTCAGGAGCAAGAGATTGCCTTTGTCAAACATTTTTGAAGACACTCGTTTCGGTACTAGAAATGAAAATCTGATGAGTCCCCCCAAAATAAATTGGTTTACATTTTTTTTTTTTGTGTGGGGGGTGGGGATGTGGCTAATGGATGCTTTTTAAGTCGAAGGGGAGAGAACACAACATTTTCTTAAACAGGTCGGATGAGGCGTTTATTATGAATTTCTTAATTATGAATGGAATAACACCGTACGCAAGTCAATACGATCAATCGTTACAAAGTTACGGCAAATTTTCAAAAATTGTTGTTTAATATTAAATATAGCTTTGTTACATTTATTCTACGCTCAAAGCACGGTTTTTTCAATCTTATTAAATAATCTCTATGTTATTAAATGTCCAAAATATAGCAATAATCAAAATCAAGGTCATCTGAATGTACTTAAAGATCCTCAAAATTATCATACGAATTAAATATTTTCCCAACAGAACAAAAAAAATGCCCAGGATGGGAATCGAACACAGGTCCTTGTCTTACAATGACAATGCTTTACCGTTTAAACTAACTGGGCCGACAACCAGACAGCATATTTCGCTCAAATAACGTTATTGGAAGTAACATCTGGTTTGTCATGTAGAAAGCTCAACAGAATAAGCCGCAGGCAAAGGCACTCCATATAATTAATCATCAAAGTTGTCAAAATACACGCATTCTTAAAATGTGTCTTAATGTTGTAACGGATGATCGTATCAACTTTCCGATAATGTCGTCTCATTCGGAATTAATGTATACATAATAAGTAGTACCCCGCTTGGCTTATTTGAGAAAAGTTGAGTTTCCACCCGATTTAAAATTGTATTAAATTTTTAAATTATAAATTCTCTTACGGCGACTTTTTCGCTCATCTCACTTATAGGACAAGAGCAATAACGTAAATTAAATTTTGACTAAACTCTTTTTTTTTTCGAAAAACATTGGCACTTTGCAACTTTTATAGTCTATACTCCTATTATAAAGAGGAAAAAATTATTTATTTGTAGGAGGTAAGCTCAGGAACTACCGAACCGATTCCAAAAGTAATGGTATCAAAATGATGGTGTTAGTCCAACTTAGAACATGGGCTATATCTTATGTCGGTGCCACTACCATAAAGGGGGTGCAGGAGCAAAAAACGTTCTAAAAATGCGAATTTTGCGTTACTGAAGGGCCTAGAAATATGAAATTTGGAATATTAGTTACTTATAAGATATAAATGATGTCTAAGAACAGTTCTTAAACAATTCGAAATTTAAAAGGGGTGAAAATGCACAAAAAGCGTTCTAAAAAACGTTCTAAATGGTAGTTTCTACATAATCTCAGGAAATACCAAACCGATTTCAAAAGTAATGGTATCAAAATGATGATGTTAGTCCAACTTAGAACATAGGCTATATTTTATGTCGGTGCCGCTACCTCAAAGGGGGTGCAGGAGCAAAAAACGCTCTAAAAAAACGATTTTTGCGTTACTGAAGGGCCTAGAAATATGAAATTTGGAAAATTAGTTACTTATAAAATGTAAATGATGTCTGAGAACAGTTCTTAAACAATTCGAAATTTAAAAGGGATGAAAATGCACAAAAAGCGTTCTAAAAATGTTCTAAATGGTAGTTTCTACATAATCTCAGGAAATACCAAACCGATTTAAAAAATATTGGTGTCAAAATTATAGTGATAACGTTTGCTCCAAGATAGGCTATGTTTTATGTCGGTGCCACGACCCCAAAGGGGGTATAGGAGCAAAAAACCTTTCTAAAAATGCGATTTATGTGTTACTGAAGGGCCTAGAAATAGGAAATTTGAAGTATCAGCTACTTATTAGATATAAAGGATTTCTAAGAACAGTTCTTAAACAATTCGAAATTTAAAAGGGGTGAAAACGCGCGAAAAGTGTTCTAAAAAACGTTCTAAATGGTGATTTCTACACATTCTCAGGATATACCAAACCGATTAAAAAAATAATGGCGTCAAAATGATGGTGAAAAACCTTGCTCCAACATAGGATATGTTTTATGTCGGAGCCACTACCCCAAAGGGGGTGCAGGAGAAAAACGTTCTTAATTGCGATTTTTGCGTGACGGAAGGGATTTGAATCGTGAAATTTAGAATGTTAGTTAGTTATAAGATATCAATGATCTCTAAGGATATTTCCTAAAAAAGTCGAAATTTAAAAGAGGAGTCAAAATGCGCAAAAAGCGTTGTAAAAACGTTCTAAATTGCGATTTCTAGCAATCTCAGGAAATACTGAACTGATTTCAAATATAATGGTGTAAAAATGATGGGGACAGATCTTGCTCCAAGATAGGCTGTATTTTATATCTGTTTCCACTATCCCAGAGGAGATGCAGGAGCAAAATGAGCGAAAAGCGTTCTAAAAACGTTCTAAATGCCGATTTGTCACCAATATCTAAGGAAGAATCAAACTTATTTCAAAAGTAATGGTATGAAATTGATGCTGACAGCCTCTGCTCTAACATAGACGCTATTTTAAGTCGGTATCACTATCACCTAGAGTTGCAGGAGCAAAAATCTTTTCAAATTTCGATTTTTTGATCGGTAGGTGCTAGCAACTTAAAATTAGGCAAGGTACATATTTATTACATAAAAAGGATCTTTAAGAACAGTTTCGAAAAAATTGGAAATTTAAAAAGGAGTGAAAATGCGCGAAAAGCGTTCTAAAAACGTTCTAAATTGAGATTTCTACTCAATCTCAGGAAATTTCAAAGCTATTTCAAAAGTAATGGTTGCAAATCAATGGTGACAGTCCCTGCTATAACATAGGTTATATTTTATGTTGCTGTCACTACTATCTGAGGGTTGTAAAATCAAAACATTTTCTAATTTGCGTTTTTTGCACAACTGAATGGTCTAACACTTTGAAGTATGGCATGGTATTTACTTACAAGATACAACTGCTTTCTAAGAACTGTCGAAAGAAAATTTCAAATTTAAAAAGATGAAGTGAGCGAAAAGCGTTATAGATTACAATTTTTATGTAATCTTATCAAATACCAAACCGATTAAAAAAATAATGATGTCAAATTGTTGGTGATAGAACCTGCTCAAACCTAAGCTATATTTTATGTCTGTGCCACTACCACCAGAGGGTTGCAGTAGCTAAAAACTTTCTAAATTGCGATTTCTGTGATACTTAAAAGGCTAGAAACTTTAAATATGGCATGGTAGTTACTTATAAAATATAAATGCCCTAGAAGGACTGTCGAAAATAAATTCGAATTAAAAAGGGGTGAAGTGAAGAGGAGGTGCGAAAAGCATTCTAAAAAAGTCCTAAACTACGATTTCTACGTAATTTCAGGGAATATAAACCAAATATAAAAGAAATAGTTGCGAATCAATAGTAACAGTCTCTGATCCTACATAGGCTATATTTTATGCCGGTGATTCTACCAACTGGGGTTCATAGGAACAACAAACGCCCTAAAAAAGTCCTTTAAAAGCTTTCTAAATTACGTTTCTGTGGAATGTTAGAAAATAACAAACCAATTTCAAAGTTAATGTTGGCAAATTAAGGGTGATAGTTCCTATTTCAACATAGCCCTTTATGTTGTGCGAGGTGGTAGGACTTGGAATTTGACTTGATGGTTAATTTTAAGATGTAAGAAGATGGCTTCTAAAAAATTCAAAACTTCAAATGAATACTGAAATGAATTTATTAATTGAGCATAAAAGTTTCAAAATATTTTCTAAATTATTATTTATTTAGTTTTATTTCGTTTTATTAATTTAAGTCTCATTTCTGTCTTATCCAGTGTAACAATGATGTTTAATCAAACTGTGTTTTAAATAGTAATTTTTTTAATTATTCCTAAAAGTAATAAGTACCTTTTAATAAAATAAAATATTAACTTTTAATAAAATAAAAATTTAGTTAGTACCTTTTAATAAAAATTAGACATATAAATATCACTTGGCATATTTCAAATATTATGCGAGCAAAGCCGCGGGGTTTGCAAGTATTTTATAATTTAGCATTTTTTACACATACTTCAGCTTTAATGAATTCTCCTGAAAATAATACAAAAAAAGCATTATTTTTAAAATTGTTGTGCATTTATTGATATAATTAATATAAAAGTAAATACATTAAACCTAATAAGATGATTAAAACTCATAAAAACATTCTATCGTTGTGAATTACACTTTCAACAATTTCTATATTTTAGAATTTGTTTGTATATAAGTCAAGTCAAGTGATGACAACTTGTAATGTATTTGGACATTTTTTAAAAACAAATTAAGCATTTAAATTGCGTATGCTATTTTAATTTTTAGGTAGATTTCGTATGAAATACTACCTATGGGCGTCGTTCCTATGTTAAAATTTCTGAAAAAAGTTTGCAGATCTACACCGATTATGACGCCTAAAAACCAAAACTACCCTCAGTAAAAAACTTTATCTATCTCTCTCTCTCTCTCTCTCTCTCTCTATATATATATATATATATAACTTTTTTCTGGACACGATAACTTCAACAATTTAGCACAAATCTCTTCCAAACTGATACATAAAATCAATGCACATAAAATCTCGGTCAAGTTCGTTAATGGGCAAAATCGGACCAAGGGGATGGAAATACGGAGGGGTTTTGCGAAAACCGAAAAACCCCCATAACTTCTTAATTTTTGTACATATCAAATCAGTTTAAAATGTTTATTACTTCAAAAAATAGGACCAAAAATTTATGTATCACAGATTTTTGATAAAATTAAAAATGGGCTCAAGGGGCGCAAAAAATTGGGTTTTTGGGAGAAAAAAATTCCTAACTTCGCCAATTCTCAAGATATCAAATCCAATTAATTTTATTATATATTTCCTTAATATTATCTAAAACTTTTATATTCACAAGTTTTTGATAGGACCAATTCGTACCGAAAAAAAAAAAAATAAATAAATAAAAACGAAAACAAAAAAAGGGGAGTGAAGAAGTAAAATTTCCATAACTCTATTAATTCACAAGAAATAAAATCCCCATGAATTCATCATATATCTTCTTAATATTGTTTTCAACATTTATATAGACACGTTTTTGATAGGACCAATTCTTACAGCAAAAACAAATAAAAAATACATAGCGGTTGAAGAAAAAAATCATCTTATTAAGGGTGTATACAAATCCAAACTGCTTATTTTCTTTCTCATTTTTAAATTCATTTTTGCTCTCAAACGCATCCAAAGAATAGATTATCTTCTTCAGAAACTATATAATGTACCGTTATGATCGATTTTTTGATAGAGGCAGAATATATCTCAAAATATTATGTCAAAGTGGGCATTTTGAACAGAATTTCCCGAAGTCATTGTATTAGAAACGAAAAATATTGCTCTACTGAGAAAATAATTGTTTATTAATAAAGTTTCAATTAATTGAAAGAAATATAATAACACATGTCGCTTATAAATCTTTTCAAAAATCACCTCAGCAAGTTTCGTATTCTTTCTATAAAAAATGAATCTGAAAATGTGCCAGTAAATTTCGAGTTGTTGAGCATGGAAAGGTATTTTTTTGAATACCACCTTAAAAGATTCTGATAAAACCAGCTATTATATAAAAATGAAATAAAAACTCATGAAAAGCGGGCAGATAAAACTGTTGAAGTATGTTTATATCTAATCATGATTTAGTTTTTGGTTGTCCAATTAACATACTTAACTTCGAAATCTACCTCTGCATGTGGGCCGGGCCGGCAGGGATTTTTTATTGTTGTAATTAGTGTTTTGTAGAAAGCAGTAACTGGTGTCACTGACAAATATTTATACATAGTCTTTTACACAAGGTTAAGAAAAATTCATAATGTTAACACTTCTATAAGCTGTTAAATGTCGCTCTTTATACTCTTTTCTTTTTTTTTATATATAATTCGAATTAATCAGAGATATACTTCCGCCAAATTATATGTGTATTTTATTTGTCCATGTCAAAATTGTGCAATTTGTAGTGTATGTGGTTGAGGAGTGTTGATTTTTATATAAATAAATGTGGTCAAGCTGTGTGTCTGTAACTAATTACGTATCAATGAATTGATTATATTGGTGTTTGTTCCGCAAATACATTCATCTAGTTACTTAGCATTCATGCAAAAAATGTCCCCTTGAAAATGATCTCGATTTGTTTTAGTATAGATTTTACGTGTGTGCTGCTTGTAAAGTATTTGTAAATCGAAATAAATTCTGTATTAAACACCAAAATATAATATTAAAATAAACTATGAAAAGTAAAGTTTACATATCTTTATAAATTCTTTTCAAAATATTTACGTAAATGTTTTCAAGTCAGAAGATGATCTAAAATTTCTTTATCGATTGAGTAATAAATAATGTTAATACACCTAACTTAATTTAAACATACAATCATAATCCTAAACGAATAATTGATACAAAACATTAAGTCTACGTAATCAAACTGTGCTTTTGAAGTACAGATAATTTTTCAGAGTATCTATCGTATCCGGTAAAACAAAATTTCTCGAATAGAAATCCTTCTCGAGGTAAAATTTAAAAGCACTCATGTCCATAGGGATTTGCGAAAAGATTTCGTAATATATAAGGGTTATGCGAAGCATTTATGTATTGTTTAAGACTATAAAGATAAGTTAATTTATTAGATTTCCAGATTTTAAAATATTTAAGGCATTCTAAATATATTCGATAAATAGATGTGCTCTGTATTTAAAATAGTTGAATTCATTAACAATTAAATTATGTAAATAAACATGTTTTGCATTCTAAAATTAGATATATATAACTACATTGTGTGATACATTAATTAATGCATAATTATGTAAAAATAAAACTATATGTTATAATTTAATTCCATTAAATTCTAAAATGCTCTTCTTTATTTATGTATAAAATCAATGACGTTATAATATTAAATAGAAGCAATTGAGACATCGCTAATGTAATCTTTTTCCAGCAATGATACTTTTATTAATTAAAATTAAATTAAATAGTTATATAATTATATATATCTACAATTTACGATATTTAAAGCAACTCTTTTCTGCTGCTAATTTATTGCGAATATAAATTTATCACCTCATATATCAAGTTAAAAAAAAATATAAAGAAATATTTTTTGTAGAATATTTCTAATAATATATGCCTTTATGAAGTGTACATCTTCTGTCTAAATAACCGTATGTTACCAAAATATTTACGTTATTACGTGTTACCAATAGAAGACTAAATTTTCGAAATATTATTTAGCCTATTTATTTGCAATTTCATAAAACAAAAAAGAACAATTTTTTTCGTTATCAATATGAGTGGATACCAAACATATTTCTACTCTTTAAACATAAGTTGAAAAATCCGTCTAAAAATGGCGTAATTCAAATAATGTAGTCATGCTCTTATGTTGATGTGTTGGAACTATGTATTATCTTCTGAACTCTGAATGAAACATATATACTTTAACATAAAACTTGAAATTTGAGACACAAATACTTTTTCACTCATTTTTTTAGGTTTTAGCACAAACCCTGCTCAAATAATATTGAATAAGCTAATTGCTAGCCTGTCCACATGGTGGGAGTTTTTGTTCAGGGTCTGCAAAAATGGTCAGAATAATTTAGTCAGGGATTCAGTGTCCTCTGACGATTGATTTCATATATTAAACAAAAATCGGCTTGCCTTACAGATCTTTTATACCCTGGTTTTGAAATGCACAAAAGTGATAATTTATTTTTGCCAGTCTGTTGTGTACACAAAAAATCAAATAATATGGAATTAACCGTTTATAAACCAATTTAAGACCTTTTTTTATACTTAAAAGACAATTTTAACCACTACAATATATACAGGTCTATTTCCATAAAATATATTTGATGTAACATTAAAAATATATTTATTAGACACCACATTTAATCAACATATTAAAAGTTCACCGCAATAACGTTTTCATTCTTACTGGAACTACTAGAACCAATAAGGGTTTCCAGTAGTTCACTCAATACACGTATAAAAAGTTCCCCACAATAACGTTTTCGTTGCTACTAGAACAGTTGGGATTTCCAGTAGGAACGAAAACTTTATTGTGGTGAACTTTTTAATATGTTTATTAAATGTGGCGTCTAATATATTTTTTTTCAAATGTTACATCAAATATATTTTATGGAAACATACCTGTAAATATTACAGTGACTTAATTTCTCTTTTAAGTGTGAAATAATATCCGAAATTGGTATATAAATGATAAATTATAAATACAGGCATTGTAATCTCAAATGTAGATAACTGTATTTTTATATTGAATACTGATATGCAATGTTTCATTTTGTGTTGATTAAAAAAGTAGGTACCTTTAATTGTGAAGCTGTATTATTTTAACGTGAACAAATATATCACTATTGGATCATTCTCGTTTGTAGATAAAATCTAAGAAGATACATTAATCATTTTCTTTTTCTGATTAACACAATTTATGGAATTTCTAAAACTATGCTACTTTGAAGTTTCCAATAAGTAAAAATAAATTTAAAACGCTATAGAATATACAAGGTGGCCTGAATTAAACTGACGGTACTCAGAGTGTTCTTTAGCGCGATCTAATTGCGAGAATGGTGCCAAATTTTGTAGGAAGATTAAACAAGACGGGGAACGAAAGATACTGCAAAAAAATAGCTCCAAAAATCACCGCCAGTGGAATATATGTCGCTGTGCATTCGAAAAAGAGAGTTTCAAAAAATAAGAATCAATACTGAAATAAAATTACCGTTTATATAACGAATTTAGCAGTTTAATCCAAGCTCAAATTGATAACAGTTTATAAAAAGCTAAAAAATTACATAAGGACTGCAAAAGCTTTTTTATAAGCAATTTCACTTACAGAGACCCAAAGAAAGCAATAGCAGAAGAAGCAGTTCTTTATTCAAATTTCACGTTAAATTTTTTGTCCAAGTGCCAGATTGTTCGGCTTTAAAAGGTAATGTGCTACTGTTAAAAGCAATTTCATTGAAAGTTATATTTCATAATGTCTCCTTCTTTAGTCGAGCGAGATCTACTAGTCAAATTCATTTACCTCCATCAGTGCAATGCGTCAGCCGGTCTTCGTGCTTTTGAAACCACAAAAAATGCGTAAAGGTCCTTTGTCAGTTAATGGTTTAAAAGCAATGGTTCAGAAGTTTGAGAAAACAGGTTCTCTAAATGTTCCGTCAGACAGATGACGAAAACCCGTATCAAAGGATACAATCGAAGAAGTGGCAATGGCGATTGTCGACAGAGCACCAGACAATATTGCTACCACTTCCAGCGCTCGTGGTATAGCTCGGAATCTGGATATGCCTTATTGTATGGTATGGAAAATCTTACGAAAGATTATCCACTTCTATCCGTACAAGATCAGCCGTGTACAAGAGTTACCTCACATCGACCATGATAAGCAATGGACTTTTTCTCTCACTTTTCTTACCAGAATGGAGTTGGATGATGCTTGGCCCTGGAAAATCTTATGTTGAGAGAAGGCCCACTTTTACCTGAATGGAACTGTAAATACCCAAAACTGCCGAATTTTAAATAATAAGTCACCAAGAGCATTCAAAGAAATTCCTTTGCATTCACCAAAGGTAACTCTTTGATGTGGTTTAACAGCAGATATGTCCATAGGTCCATTCTTCTATGAGATCATTACTCCGACAGGACCTGTAATGTGTTCTGTTACCGGAGACAAATATCGCGAAATGCTAAGCAACTTTGTAATTCCGACACTTCAGCAAGGACAGTGCCTGGAGAAAATCATTTTCATGCAAGATGGAGCCCTTCCACATATTGCTTTGCGGGTACAGCAGCTGCTACGACATAAATTCACAACAGAAAGAGTTATTAGCCGCTGTTTTCCAACTGCATGGCCACCTCGGTCCCCTGATCTTATACCCTTCGATTTCTGGCTATGGGATTAACTAAATTCCAAGGTCTATCACGGAAGTGTCCAGGACCCGGCTACGTTTAAGGATAACATATCGCGAACTGTACGGGAGATTCCTGCAGACATGTTATTCTCTGCTGTTGAAAATGTTGCGCACAGAATGCAATATGTGGTCCAAAAAATCGGCGGAAACAACGAACCTGAGTTTGATGTGCTAAATAAACGGTAATTTTATTTCAGTATTGATTCTACTTTTTTGAAACTATCTTTTACGAATACACAGGGCCACACATTCCCCTGGCGGTGATTTTTGGAATTACATTTTTTCCCTTGAATCCTTCGTCTACCGTCTTGTTTAATCTTTCTATAAAATTTGTCGTCATTCTCGCATTTAAATCGTGCTTCTCAACACTCTGAGTATCTTCAGTTTAATTATGGCCATCTTGTACATTAAAAAATAGATCATGTACACACACACAAAAAAAAAATATAGTATAAGAATATTAAAAAATTGGTCACACGTCGCGAAAAGCTTGTGGTAAATCTTTGATCCATGTATGCATATGAATTTTGGTTTGTTAAAATCTGGAGTAAGTTCATTTATTTTGCATCAATTTAATTAACAAAAATGTCTTCCTTAAAGGATTTTTTTTCGGACTAAATATACATCAATACTTTGGTTGTTGATCTTGAATAATATTACAAACAAAGGATTCTAGAGTTCTTATTTTTATAAAGTTTAACGGTATGTCGGATATCTGTACAGGGTGATTCTAATTTCATGGTACAGGACGCTATAACAATCCTTTATTGTATAGGAATGTATCGGCGCAACAGACGCGTTCAGGTACAACCACTTGGGGGTCAATTTGGGCCTTTTTGTATTTAAAAATTTTTCATTCATACCATAAAATTCCTGTAATATTCTTTTTTTAATTTTTATAGTTTTGCCATTTTTTATATACTTGCAATTTTCAGTTTAACTACAAACACTACCGAAATTTTGTTTCGTTTCTAACTTCAGTATTATCACCAGACACTTTTGAATAGGTGAATTTTAATTATAACAATCCTGCACAAAAAGTTTATTACAAAAACACCATTCTATGTGTTAATCGTGCCTTTTATTCATCTTTCGGTAAAACGGTCTCACAGACAACTTCACACTAGTTGACTTCACACTAGTTGTGACAATTTCTGTGACATCAGTTAAAGGTTAAGGAGTAAATTTAATAATAACTCATTCATATTGAAATATGTATTTATTTTATCTGAAAAATTGTTCTGCTCAAACTTTTTGTGAAAATCTTAGACTTGGAAAAAACCTAAACATAAACATTTTAATTTTACGTGAGTTTCTGAGCAATAAAATGCCGAGTTTTTACTTTCTCATGCAAAGAGAGATATATGGGGTAGGTAGGGGTAAAGATACGAGCGGGGGAAAATATGCACCGGCTGATTTCATATGAAGCAACATTTCGGCTCTTTTGACCAATAGGTGGCAGTTTTGTTTCAAGTGTACTAGTTATTTGTTTAAACCTTTGATAAAAGTAGCAATTTGTGCTAAGAAAATGAGGTAAGTTTAAATTTTCGAATTTTGATCTAATATTTTTTAAATTTCACTTTATTCTTTAGCTGACAGTACCTGGAATTTTTACAAATCCAAAATTTTAGTGGAGATCGAAAGATTTTTAGCTTCTAAATGCGGTAGTTTGCCTCGATCACATTTGTTTATACCTATGGGTAGCCGGTTAAGCAAAATACTGCAGAATAGGGTAAAAGTACGCATCCTTCTTGGGACAAAGATACGCACATGTTTAAGATACGGGACATTGCCCTATCGTTTTAGCTAGATGCAAAGCTTTCCACAATTTCTAAATTTGTATTATATGAAATATAATAGCTACTTAACTAATATAAGTTAGTAAACTACATTTTCCTTTTTCTAGTTAAGTTTTTTTTTTTTTTTTTAAATATAGAACGTAGGTATCTACCTACCTACTTTTAAAAATCAATTTTTCATGAATCGCTTTTGTTTTAAACCATAATCCTTAACTCCTGTTAACGGTCTCACCGACCGCTGCAATATTCAGTTTTCACAGTTTAACTTGTAATTTTCAATTTAAGTAGTTATGTTAGTTTAATTTTGATTCGTTTGGTAAATTAGAAGTATAGCTAAAGACTTCTGAATGCGGGAAATTTTACTATAATAGTCCTTTGCATAAAGTTTAGCGCAGAAACCGCCTCTTATGAGTCAGTCAACCATTTTATTCAATCAACGATTAAGCGGTCTCGGAGGCCGCTTACAGTATTTATGAAACAATTTTTGTCACAACAGTTAGAGGTTAACTGCTATTTGTGATCTCGCAGACCGCTGTTTTTTTCATGGTCTAGTTTTGAATTTTCAGTTTAAATACTATCGAAATTTACTAATTCTTTTACATTACTCATTCATTTTAGTGAAAATGGGGCAAAATCCGGCCGTAATGGGGCAAAAATGCTCACTGCGTATCTTTACCTCATCACTGCGTACTTTTAGCCCAACCAATGGGGCAAAGATACACAGAGCAATGTTTTTTAAAAATTACAATTTATCACGGAATTATAATTTGACAGAATGTCGTTTGATAGTGGAACGTGCCTAAGGTTTTAATACAACATTTTAATCAGTCGTCACATAAGTTTAGATCAATGTGTTCGTTAAAAATCAAAATTAATGATAAGTGCGTAACTTTAGCCCCCGCCTATCCTACATTAATTAGGTGTGTCATGTGATTGCGAGCCATGTTGAGGACAACTTGTCACCAAGCGCCATTGAGATCAACCATGATGGTGAATATCGATGGCGCTTTTTAACAAGCTGTCCTCACTTCAAATACTTGTGGGCATGATACCTACATATGTTTGAATATTAAAGTATATACATTTGTCCATTTTCCTACATAAAACATAAATTTTTATTAGAGATGAAATTGTAGATTACATTTCATAATATCAATAAAACACGATTTCCTTTCCTTTTATTTCGGGTTCGGGTTGAAATAAGTCTGGGTTGAATTGCAGGTTGTCGAAAATTATTTTGGCTGATTCTGGCCAGGTTGCGGATCGAGGAAATGTTTTTGGAGGGTTCAGGTCGAGTTGCGGGTTGACTTAAGTATAATATTCGGTTTTGTGTCTGGTGCAACTTGACCCGTGCAGGACTACTCTGTAGTCGGGAAATTTTCAATATATCAGGATTCGTACGGTCCTTAAAAGTACTTGCATTTTCAAAAGAATTTTTTTTGTGCTTGAAAGTGCTTATTTTCATACAAAAAATTTTTAAAAGTCCTTAAAAGTGCTTTACTGTCATATTATTTCTTAATCGGGGGTGGAACTTTTCTGCATTTCATTTCATTTCTGATTAAAAAAATAAAGATAAAACCGCCATTGTGCTAACCTTTCTTCTGAAATTTCACCTCCCCTTTTTACTCCCTTCTCCACAATACGAAAGTTTAAACTGTTTAAAACTTTTTTTTATCCTTTAACTGATGTTACCGGTCTCACAGACCAGTGCTTTTTTCAATTTTCATAGTTTAACTTGCAAATATCAGTTTATCTACAAACACTACTGAAATTTTGTTTCGTTTGAAACTTTAGTACTAATACCAGAGACTTTTGAATGGATGAATTTTAATTATAACACACCTGTGCAAAAAGTTTAGTACAAAAACAACATCCTATAAGTTTATCGCGGCTTTTATTCATCTTTCGTTGGAGCGGTCTCATAGACCGCTTCACACTAGTTATGTGACAATTTCTTTGACATCAGTTAAAGGTTAAAAAAAATTACTCTATTGTATTTGTTACTTTATGTGAATAAATAATCAGTCCTAAATTTCATTAACTATTTATTCCATCATATCCGTTTGATTAAAATTTTATCTGAATTTCACCTTCAAAATTTCGTTTCCCCGTTTTCTTCACCTCTCACAGTAATAATACTTAGTTTCAAAACTCTTTAAAACCGCTTAAATTTAAAAAAAAAAAAAATTCTGTTCTGTGTCATTTTATTGTCACAATAAATAATTAAGATTTTTCTTCCTACTCAAAATTGGCACCCCCCCCCCCCCAAAAAAAAAAAAAAAATAGAGCACATAGAATTTTAAAGTCTTTAAAACTCTTCATAGACCAGTGGTAGGGGAGTAAAAAAGGGCCGCATTTGGAATTAATTAGGGGAATGGTGGAAATTGTTTTAATCCCTTTATTTTAAGTCTAGAATGAATGTACTAAGTTTTCTCCCTCTTACTAGGTGAGTGGTTGAAGATATGTACAGATTAATAGTCAAAAAACACATTTTTATTAATTACCATGGCAATATCTAAAAAAACTAATTCTATCAAAAACATTGTCAATACAGATGTTGTAGAGGTTAAAATTCTGATTGAAATGTGTGCTTAATATTTTTGTTGAATTTTTGCAATAATAATGCAAAGTTTTGCCTAATTCGTAAATCAAGTGATTGAAGCCAGAACAGACGAGGTTCAGTTCACCCTGTTTCTAATTTATATATATATTTTAATTTATTGAGGTATTATTTGAGGATTTTGTAATTATTTTAGGCTTTATTTTGGATATTTTCAGAGTTATGGCTTAAACTCTTGATTATGGATTATAGCCCAGTGGTAGGAAATAAAAAAAGGCCGAAATCGGAATTAAACACGGGAAAGCTGGAAATTGTTTTAATCCCTTTGACGTAGGTCAGAAATAAACGTACTAAGTTTTCCGGCCCTAGTAGGTGCGGCTTTGCCGCTACGAACAAATAGATAACTTAAAAAGTGCATTATTTCATGATTTTTAGCATATTTCAAAAAGGATTTTGTAAATGATGGGAAATATTGTTTATGATCTCTGATATTGTATTTGAATTATGCGTCGCATTTAATTTGACATATATAGTGAATAACAGTGCGTATGTATCACATTTAAGGAGGTCGAAAATAGTGGGGAGGAGCGAGGGAACAAATGAGTGTGCAGGATTCTTGTCGCTAGAGGAATTATAGGTCAACCAATAGCACGATTTTAAACTTCGATATTTTACGAAAAGGACTAAGATGGTTTTAATAAAAATTATTTTCGACTAGTATACGAGCATCTTAAGTTCATAAAATCTTAAAACCTTCGTAATATTGAAAAAAAGTATAACCTTTACTTTTTTTTTTTTAAACTAAGGTTTAAGTTTGACGATATCAGTTGAGAAATGGCATGTAAAACGGCTGTCAATTATGTACCTCTTTCTCGATAACTACTAAATTATAATCCTCAAAATATACAAAATAAAGCATTAACATAATTGCAGAAACATCGCGAGGGCCTCAACAACTTAAAAAAAAAATACATGTAATAAACGGAGGCAGGGCGGATTGATAACTCTGTCTCTCTCTTGATTAGCGGTTAAGGCAAAATTTAGAAATAGAATTGCGACCTTAATGTTGAGCAAAAATATCAATATAGGTACTCATTTTATTCAGAATTTCAAATTCTACGACATTTGTATTGACAATGTTTTTGAAAGAATTAATTGTTCTGAGATATTGTTAAGATAATTTTAAAAAAGAGTTTTTCGACTATAAATATGTACATATTTTCTAATGTTCACCTAGTACGTGGGATAAAACTTAGTACTTTCATTTTAGACCTAAACGGAAGGGATTGAAAAAATTTCCAGTTTCCCACCCACATAATTGTGAGTTACATACCCCCGATCACAGGTCTTTGAAATAGAATTGTGACAATGTTCAACAAAAATATTAAATGTTGTTCTCATTTTACTCGGAATTTTAAGCTGACGACGAGCTGAACACGAAAATAGCAAAACTTACATTTCATTCCAGATTTCAAAGTGCTGCCATTTGCAAAATGACGTCAGCGTTACGCAAAGATATATATTTGTGTTTTATAATATAGATATATATAGATTTTATTTTCATATCAAAATCTTGGTGTTTTTTTTTTCCTTTTCAAACTATTTTTTTTCACCCTTAACCCGTTAATAGTCGCGCGTTGGTCTTTTCCCCGCCCGAAATTCGTTATCTTCCTGTAACTCATTTCCCGTGAAAGTTAGGATAGCCAAATTCCGTGTAGCTGACCTTGAGTGTTCACACTCTTGTGTAGTAAAATTGCAAGTCATTCCTGCTATTTCTTAGCATTTTATCGCATTCTTAAGTTCCAATCGGTCTAAATGACCGCGTTGCGACCACTTACGTTAGTTGAATTTTTCCCCCTCGTGTTCATCCTTTCCCATTTCCGCGAAACCTGTGGGGGAAAGTTTCTTTGAAGTACGGACTCTCTGTCTGTTGTTATTTCGTCTTTTTCTTTCTGCTATTTTACCCGTTCATAGAATACTTTTTTTACTTTTAGAATGTGACTTAAAATTGTTTTATTATATTAGTTGTGAAATCAGTTCGCACAAAAAACTGATGGATGGTCACTTACATTTTTTTTTTCCTTGTCAAATATTGCGGGAATAAATTCTCAAATTGATAATCATTTAAATATGGAAAAAAGGGAAATTCATCATCATTATTTGAAAGAACTTGCTTTCCATTTATTACCGGAACATATAAATGAAAGAAAACAGACAATAACACTGCCAAACCATTAAAAAAAAAGAGAAGAGAATTTTGTGGGAATCAGTAAAAAAAAAAAAATTGCCGTATTTCCAAAATCTGAAAAGTATCGTTTTTGTACAATAAAACAAATTCGAAAGATAAAACAATTTCCTCAGAAATGTAGTGTGTATATTTGCGAAGAACATACATATAATTTATTTGTACAATAAGAAAAATAATGAGAATTTTATAATGTGGGTTAGAAATTACGCAAATAAAAATCTCTTTTGGATAATTCAGTGAATGTTTATACTATGATTTAAAAAAATATTTTAAGTATTTTTCTAAAATTTATCTATTTTTAAATTTTTATACTGCAAGTAAAAACACATTTTTTTTAACAATGCCGCAGAAAATGTTTTATTATTATTATTATTGAAATCCAATAGAGGTTTGGGGACAGTATCTAACGAATTTAAATTTGTTGTCCTTCATCAATTGATCAAACTATTTTTCAAAATAATGCTTTCCAGAATATGAGAGAAAATTCATTTAAATTAAATTATTGCTGCATATTTATAATTTCGGAGAAAATTTTCTTATTGTTTTTATTATTTTAATGAACGTTATTATAAAACAATAAATTATAACATTAATACCTTATTATGAAATGTACAATTGAATATTTATTTTAATTAAATAGTTTCTGTAAAATACATCCCTATTAAGATGAACCTTTCAGTGATTCTATTAATTAAAATAATTTATCCATCTTAGGATTTAAATTTACAATTGCAAATGTATTTAAATTAAATATATAATTCCAATAACTTATTATTTACTTTATATAAGCGAAGTTCGTATCCAGAGTTTTTATTCAAGGCGCTGCTCCTACCCTGAAATACGTAGAAAAACTACAAATCGTGCATTTTCATTTGAAAAATGGATTTAATCACAAGATCTCGAGAGCCCCCCCCCCCCTCCTCTCTCCCCTCATACACACACAGACACCCCACAAAATAAATAAATAAATAAATAAAACGTAGTTACAACATTTTACATTTATAATTTCGAAGTTAAGTATTTTTTACATTTTTCTTTGTTATATATATATATTATATATAATTATACATTTTTAATAATATTTGGTTTATGTGGTATTTGTGATTCATAATTATTAGTCATTTTCCTTATTTTTCAATGGTACCTTATTTTTCAATGTACAGAAAGTTTATATATATATATATATATATATATATATTGTCTTTAATTGTTTATGGCATCAAATTTGACGGTTTTTCATATGTTTTAAACGAATTAATCGTCCGCAATATGCTGGTGAATTAGTGGTATTGTATTTGATTTTCTGTTGCATGTCATAGGTTCCATTTTTATTTTCAGTTTAATTGTTCAATTTAATGTCAGTGTAATATATTGATGCTAAATTTATTAATTTTATTTTATTAAATGGATATAGAGTGCCGGAGTATCAAAAAAATTTACCTGAATCTGATTCTGTCCTTCCAAAAAAAAAAAAAAAAAAAAAACCTATCATGAATTTAGATTCATATTAGTAAATGTTTTCCTACTAATTATTGATTCATAGTAACATCAGAAATTTAATGAAATCATTTACTATTTACTTTTAAGTATTTATGCAAAACGAAGAAAGAGATATTAAAAACATTTATCGAGATGCCAACTGCATATATACTTAAGCAAAATAAATAATTGCTGTAAAAGGTTGTAAAATGAATAATTGCTGTAATCTTTTAACGTTCAGTTAATATTTTCACCCTACGTTATCCGTTTTCGATCATCTGATAACACCGGCAAGTTTCCCCTTCGTTTTCGCCCTGCTGGTAACGGCGGCAAATGGACCGAACGCGACTACTAATGTTCTAAAAAATGTCGCGACTACTCTCGGGTTAAATCCATTTATATCTGAACCAAATCAATACTCGATCATTTCAAAGCTATTGTATAACATTAAGTGTGTATTTTTCAATAGTATATACGTAATGCGAGTCGTACAGTAAAATGCTCAGAAAAACAGAAAAGTAACTTCGGACAATGAATTTTTTTTTAAAGATTAATTTTCTATTTTTTTTTTAATGTATTGCAGTATTTCAAAGAGAATTGAAAGTATATGCTTTTTGGTATTGTTATTATTATTTGGTATTAATATTCTGCATAATTTGATTTTCGGAGTCTTATGTGTAATTTTGAAATATGCCTGGAAAGGGAGGTGGGGGAGGGACAAGGTTCTTCCAGTATTTTAAATTCTTAAAGTTTGTCGTTATCATCCAGACTCTTTGAAATTTTTAGATGCTAAAACATAATGTTTTCGTAGCCCGAGTGAACAAATATTAATATTTATTGGGAAAAAGGCTGGTAAGATTTTTACCACGATGTAACTCTGGTTTTTGCTAATTTTGTCGAAGTTTCTGCACATTTTATTTAGTAAAATATTTATATTTGTCCGAATGTTTCGAAATTTTCGTATGTAAATGTAAATCTGGCCCGTTGAGTTGCTCTAAAAAGTTTGTGTTAAAATACGGACGTTTAGTTAGTTTTATGGTAGAAAAAAGATAGTCTTTGTGAGGCGCGAAGTGACCTACGCTCACCAATGTATTTGAAAGAGTTAAAACTCATGTTTTTAAAAATCAATTGCATCATTAGTTAGAAGATTTTAACTTTTAGAGCATATATATATATATTTGCCGATACTTCTAAAATATCATCCTGGAATAAATTGCTACAAGTTTTCGGAAAAACTTTTTTGATCTTTTTTTTCAAAAGTTTAACTGCTAGGCTGGGAGAATATCGTAAATTTAATATCGGAATATATCATCGCGTTAATATTGGTGATATATCGCGATAACTACCGTAAAGTGTATGCGAATAGAAAAATTGCTTATTTTAAAAGATAAATGGCATGTTACCAAAAATTTTAGTAGAAACAGATGTAGAAAGGAGCTAATAAATGTTTCATGCTATTTTCTTCTACAGCATCCTTTAAATATATATATATATATATATATGAATACTCAAATGATAATTACTTTTTCAAATCACATTTTTAATAAAATTAATATCAATTCTATAATTAATGATAAAAATTGTTTTTTTCCTATCAATAATCTTCATATATCAAAAACCTTTAAATATCCGAATACAATTGGGAGAAAATTTTTTAACTATAATACATTTTCAAAAAATACATCTGCTGCAAGTACTTTTCCGTGTAACTGCAAAGACCCCACTCTAAAAAAATACATAAACAATGATCATGGACATATAATCACTGGAAATCTTGATATTGTTCATGATTTTAAATTGAAACAACTAATGGGTTATGGTACTAAATATAGACTTCCATCTAAATTTAATGTTAAATCTATTATCAAACAGTTTACATATGATATTGATATTTTTATTTATAAAATTTCTATCTCTTATAATAAGCCTATTGAATATTTTAATCAATGGAAGATATTAGTAATTGAAAAATTAACTATGGTTTTAAAAAATAATATTGCTGATTTGGTTTCTATTAATACACAGCATTATTTCCAACAAATTACTAAATTACAAAAAAACTTCGTTATTACATATGTAGACAAATCTCCTAACAATTATGCTATTATATGTAAATCATATTATCACCAACTACTTACAAATTCTATTTCTTCTAATAAGTCTTTTCAAAAAACTAATGAAAATGTTATTGTAAATAATCGTAAAATTCGAAGTTATTATAAACTTTTAAATATTTTATCTACTAATTTTAATTATCCATATTTAGTTCTTATTCCCAAATTTCATAAAACACCTATTAAATTTAGGACTGTTACTATTGGTTGTAATACATATAATAATAAAGCCAATACACTTCTCTTAAAAATTCTTAATCAAATATATGACCTTACTACAAACAATGATAATACACATTGTATAAAAAATAGCTATCAACTTGTTAAGATTTTAAAAAATCTTCATTCTGTTTGTAATATAACGACATATGACTTCAAAGATCTTTTTAATAATATAGACCTATTAGATTTACATAAAATTATAAATGCATTATTTAAAAAGTATTATAAAAAACTGGAATTACCATCTTATATAGATATTGCATATTTTAAATCTTTAACTAACTTCATTATCTATAATAATTATATATTGCAAGATAATACTTTATATTTACAGCATGTCGGTATACCACAAGGCGGTTGTACTTCCAGTTTACTCTCAGACTTATACTTATCTCATGATGAACGCAATTTTACTAATAATAATCTACATTTATATCGTTATATTGATGACATCATTTTAATTGAAACTGATCAATCTGCAATTACTCGATTTCCAGTTGATTATCCTAATAATTTGGAATTAACGGAAAACCTTTTATCTAACAATACAATTAACTTCTTAGATCTTAAAATTACAATAAAAGACAATAAAACAATCACAGATTTGTATGACAAACGTAAAGAATTTAAATTCACAGTTAATACATTTACAAATTTTAAATCTTGTCTACATCATTCTGTATTTCGTAATATAATACTTAATCATTTATATAGAATAAAATGTTTATGTTCTTCTCCTCTAATTAACAATAATATTAAAAAACTAATTTATGATGCATTAAATCATGGTTTTCCAAAAAAATTCATATATTCATTAATATACAATCAGTACTTTTCTTACATGATCTATAAACACAAATTAACACATGCGTAAACAAAATTACAAAAAAAATTATAAAATAAAAAAATATCTATAAAAAATTAAAAATTGTAAAATAATATAAAAAAAATATTATAGGTTGGTTGGGTGGGTAGATGTTAGAGTACGGAGGAGGGAGGTGTTGTCTGGATAATACGCAATGGTTAATTATTTATTAAAAAAAAAAAAAAAAAAAAAAAAAAAAAAAAAGCGGGGCTCTTGTATTATTACTATTTTTTTGTTATGTATTTTATGTGGATGTTGATTTGATATTTTATATGTAAGTTGGAGATTTTCATTAATATTATAATTAGCTTAATTATTCATTAATCTAATTTACAATTATTTGTTTTTAAATTCTAATTTACTAAGGACAATATCATATTAATTACTAATAGTATGCCACTCTTAGTTTAATGTTTTTGAATGTCCCATATTCATACTTTATGGATTTTTATGGATGTCTGAAAATAATCCACATTCTATATTTGTGCGTTTTAAGTAATGGGATTTTAAGTATTATTTAACCTTCTTTATACTTCCACATGTTTGATATTTCCTGTTCATTTTATAAATATCTTATATATAATTCATAAAAAAATAATTTTTAGATAATTTTTAATAATTATTTATATTAATTATTACTGAATTTATTTTGTTTTATAGCATATAGATATATGCTATATATTATCAATGTTCTAACATTGTTTAAACTCTTAGTTTAGTTTAAACAATTTAGCTTATAGAACATATTGTATGCTTTTAAATTTTATTAACAATAGTTTTAAATACTTTGTGTGATTTATATTAGGTTTATAATTCTCTCTATATAAGGATTTGTTTGGTTTTGCTGTTTAAACAGTTATTTACATTCAAAAGCTTGCAAATTTTTATCTTGCGATAGATGTTTAATATAATTATTAATAGATGGCAGCACTAAAATTGTATCTTTCATATTGCTCTTATTTTTAATTTTTCTAGCTCCATTTTAGTTATATTTTATACACCAGGGTGTATTTTTAGCTAAATTTTGACGATATTGTTAAACTGTTATCTATTAATTTAATAGTGCATTTTAAATAATGTAATTAATTTCTATATATTTTATATTAGATTAAATTTGTTTTACAAGGCATTTCAAATATTATTTCAAAATGTATTAACTGCATCCTTTGGTATCATTTACTGTGATTTCTTAACTGTTTTATTCACCTTATTCTTTTTGATATACTGGAAGACATGTGCACATGGATTTTTGAAAAATACTGAAATATTAATCGGTATGGTGTTTATTATTTCTATTTTATATCCTATAAATATTTGAATACGTTTTATTGATTCTTCCATTTCATATTATTTGTTTCTATTCTGCTTTCATTTTTAATCAATTCACTTGAATTTAGTGGTTGTTCTATAATTCTCTATATATAAGGATTTGTTTGGTTTTGCTGTTTAAACAGTTATTTACATTCAAAAGCTTGCAAATTTTTATCTTGCGATAGATGTTTAATATAATTATTAATAGATGGCAGCACTAAAATTGTATCTTTCATATTGCTCTTATTTTTAATTTTTCTAGCTCCATTTTAGTTATATTTTATACACCAGGGTGTATTTTTAGCTAAATTTTGACGATATTGTTAAACTGTTATCTATTAATTTAATAGTGCATTTTAAATAATGTAATTAATTTCTATATATTTTATATTAGATTAAATTTGTTTTACAAGGTATTTCAAATATTATTTCAAAATGTATTAACTGCATCCTTTGGTATCATTTACTGTGATTTCTTAACTGTTTTATTCACCTTAATCTTTTTGATATACTGGAAGACATGTGCACATGGATTTTTGTAAAATACTGAAATATTAATCGGTATGGTGTTTATTATTTCTATTTTATATCCTATAAATATTTAAATACGTTTTATTGATTCTTCCATTTCATATTATTTGTTTCTATTCTGCTTTCATTTTTAATCAATTCACTTGATTTTAGTGGTTGTTCGGGCACAGGGGAAAATTAATTTTAGCTTTAGCTTATTTCTCCCACAGAAAACAACCATTTTGCTTATATCATTGAATTCTGTGCCCTCGATAACGTAATTCAATGTATAAGCTTTTCAATTTTTGTCGGTGTCCACTTTTTTCTTTTTTCTTTTTTCTTCCATAATAATTCTTATAATAATATATATATATATATATATTTTTTTAATACTTACAGCTTTAATTCATAATAATTGACGGTGGCAGGTTATGTTTAATTAATGGTAATATATATATATATATATATATATGGAAGATGGGGCAAAATCGGGTACCTTAAAAGTTTGTTAGTCTCAAATGCTGTGAAATGGGAAAACAAACTTCGAACACTTTTATTATAGCCAAGGATTCGTTTTACATTAAAAGCATTTTTTTTCAAACAATATATATATATAATTGTTTTTATATATAAAAAAAATAGCTTTTTTCAAACGTATGCAAAATTCTGGTTTTAACTCGCTGGTTGGGTAAAACTGGGTATCCATTTAAAACTACTGGAAAACTCATTTTGGTCAAAAAGGTCTTGCTTAATATAGTAAAAAATACATTTTTATTATTTTTAACAAAACGAAATTTCACATGTGTTCTTCCATGTGTAAAAAAAAAAAAAAAAAAAAAAAAAAAAAAAAAAAAAAAAAAAAAATTATTCGTTAGCAAATTTTCTACGTTGTATAGGCCTGCTTACTTTACACTGAACGTTTTAGAGTTCTTTTAGATTCAAAAATCACAGATGAATTTGTCATCATATTCTTCTGCATTACTACATGCTTCGTGTGCCTATCCGTGGCATTTCAAACATCGTATTTGGATTTAGAATTTGAGTAATGTTCATAGCAAAACATACAGGTTTCATTATCCACTTCTTCTGAAGATGTGTCCGCAATCTTTTTTGGTTTCTTTTTTTTTTCTTTTAAAGAAACTTCCTTTTTCGTCTTGCAGTTTGTTTGGCTTATTTCTCCCTCATATCTGTTTCGATCTGTAATTTATAGAGAGAATAAATCAAAATAAGTTTTTCCCTTTCTTTTCTCAATTCTAAAGCCTTCCTTAGAAGGGAGATAATAACATTTTAGGCGAAATTGGAAATACAGATTGCTGGTCTGCATAGTCTGAAGATGTCGAATGGATAATTTTACTAATGTATTCTGTAGATGTAAAATTTTGAATGAGTGATGACGTCTGTAATTGTGATGTTAACTGCTGCATCTGGAAGCAGCTCCACGTGAAAGACGCTGGATGTTGTAAACTCGTTTATGTTCGGAAGGTTGAGCTCCATTATCCTGAAATGTTTCAGAAATATTTATTTCTGCAGCTACGCAAACCTGTGGCTGCATAGACCTATGTGTGTTATCATGACTTTCATGGGTTTCTCTGTCACTTCCGAAAGGAGCAAAAAGATGGTCTGGAAAAACATTGTTGTAGGGGAAAATCCCTGTTTATTCGAACCTTCTGATTGCAGTATTTACAATTGCTGCTCTCGAAAATGCAGTTTTAAATAATTTTCCAATTTGGTAAATTGTTACAGATCGCGCAGAGTGGGAAAATAACAACTTCTTCACCTCTTGTTCTTAGTATGAGCTTAGAGATGCATGAATGACACATCAAGGGTTTGAAATCGATGCGTTGCGTAAGGAAAGAAGCATATATAAATACATTGCTTTCTCTTACTAGATTAACTGGATTCATTTATATGAATTGAACACCTATTAAGGATTTAAAGAAAGGGCTTTTCAGGGCAAGGATTGGAAAATTCTATGCATTTTTTAACCAAATAAAATAAAGACCTCTTTCGTAATCCATCCACTCCTATTATATACAGCAAATGAGTCTGGGAAAGTTTCATTCATCAAGAGGTTTTTTTCTTGCCTGTTTAATATTTGATTAAAAAAAAAAAAATCCTGTTACAGATTATATAGCCTAGTTATATAGGATTGTGATTTTATGGATTATTTGTCATTTTGGGCAGATTATTTTATTTAGAGAAACAAGTCACTAAATATATTTGTATTTTAAGTGGACCCATAACGCAAGTTATTACACCTCAGATTAGAAAGTTATTTATTAAAATGTAATGAGCATAATATAAAATTATGCCTTAATTAGTACCATTATTAATTTCATTAATAATTGCAAATTATTTAATTTCATAAATGTAAGTTAAAAATTAGACCCACTTTTTAATATAAAACAAAATCAAAATTAGTTTTTTCATTATAACTAGATAGATTTAGAATTATATTATAACTTAACAGCATTAAGAATGCAATTTAAAATTCCATCCTAATTTATTAACTATACTAAAAAAACATTCTATGAGTGTCGGACAAAATTGGGTATACCCAGTTTTGACCCACTGTTAAGTACCCGGTTTTAGCCCAACAAGACAGAGTTTAAAACCTGGCGTCACTACTCTTAATCCTATAAGCAAAAGATCAGTAAAAATTTTTAAATATTATCAGGAAAGGAAAGAATTAAATATAGTACTCAGGAATATTTAATATGCTGAAAAAAAGTGGTTATACGCGTAAAATCTAGAATCAAATAAAACAATTTTTTAAGAGTAATTGAAACTAATTCCTTCACACTAAAAAAAACCACACACAGTAACGTTTCAATCAGCTATAAATGCCATAATGTTTACCGACAAGTAATTTCTCGTGTTGGCTGATAGACAGAAGTACAACTGAAGGAGGGATTTGCGCTACCCGGTTTAACTCACTTACCCTATTTTTTACAACTCGCCCATATATATATATATATATATATATATATACAGGGTGTTCCGTTAAAGGGGTCCAATATTAATAGGGGTAATAGAGGAGATCACATGGAGCATAAATCAGTATATAAAGCCTGGTCGGATCTCAATAGTTTTCAAGTTACAGCAAATAGAATGAAAATTCGGAAAATTGTAAAAGAACCCTCATTGCTAAACTATCGATAATGCTACATAAAAACGAGCACATATTTAGAAATAGCAGAAAAAAACCTACAAAATGACATCAATTGTATTAAAATAGCAATATTTATTGACGAGTTACAAGCCCTGAAACAGTGAAAAAAGTACGAAATCCAATATACATCAAAATAGTTAATCGTTAATTCCAAAAAGACAACTCTAGCTACAACAAGGAAAATGTAGTAAAATTTGGTCCATTCCGAAAACTTTCGAAAAAGCTTACAATGAACCATATCGGTTTAATTGTGTGAGAGAAATTAATCAGTTTCTTAGTTACAACTCCGCTTTCTTTGACACTAGCAAAGGTTAAACTCCGCCCATCACGATTGGAAACACCGCCTTTTTAATTACTCTCAACTATACATTTTCGATCATGCTTCTTCTGAGATGCAACATTTTTAATTATTCAAGAGTTGAATGAACCAAAATAACTTTATAATAATAGTCTACATTTTAAAGTGGTCTTTTATTGATATAAAACTTAAGTTAAACTCTTTAAAATTAAACTGGTGGTGAAAATTCGGAAATAATTAAAAATATTGCGATTTGTAACTATGCAAGAAGTTTCAGTACATGTTTTACATGGACAATTATTGTATGTATATGTGCATCATAATTTATGATAGGAAATAATAATAACAAATAGCATAATAATTTTATTAATTATAAAATTAAAAAAGACACTAAATTTAAATTAATTCATACAAACTTTGTAATTTACAATTTGAGTACACCACAGTCTGTGACTTACAAAATACTGTGCCAAAAAGTGTTGAAAATAAAAGAAAAATGACAAATAAAGAATTACATTCCACGTACTTTATGACATATGTGAAGCATAGTCTTCTGGCCTGCGCTGCACAGTTCAATGTCGGAAGGCAGACGAACGGACATTATTATAATAGGTGTTCGAAGTTGCGCCCATTAACAGAATCGTTCAGCCGACAGCGACGTCGTAAAGATTGGCGAACACGCCGAAAAACTCCGACGGAGTTGGGAATGTCTCCTGCAGCGACAACGATTCGCGCTAGTAAATCCTCCGGTGTATCCACATGCGTTTCATACACCAGCGATTTAAGGTGTCCCCAAACAAAAAAGTCTAACGGATTGAGGTCTGGAGAGCGTGCAGGCCAAGCAACAGGTCCACTGCGTCCAATCCATTTCCCAGGATATGTTGAATTGAGGTGATTGCGAACACCTATGAAAAAATGTGCCGGTGCGCCATCGTGCATAAACCACATATTGTGGCGCAATGTTGCTGGCACATTTTGCAGTAACTGCGGTAAGATATCCCGTAGGAAAACCAAGTACGTACTGCCATTGAGTACATCTGGGAGTAAATATGGTCCTATGAGATAATCGCCGAGGACACCTGCCCATATGTTCACACTGAACTTTTGTTGCGCGTTCGACGGGAAAACAGTGTGCGGATTTGTATATGACCATGTGTGCATATTGTGCGTGTTTACCACGCCCTGTCTCGTAAATGTTGCTTCATCAGTAAATAAAATATTTTCCAGAAATTGTGGATTATTTTCTGTTACATTAAGCAACCAGCGTACGAATTCTGTCCGCTGAGCACAATCTGTTACTGATAACAGTTGTACCCGCTGCACATGAAAGGGGTGCATGTTTTCTGCACGCAGAACACGCCACACACTTTGGTGAGAAACACCAACTTCGGACGCAGCAGCTCGTGTACTCGTGGAGGGGTTATCTTTAAAAATATTCAGTACATCTTCTTCCATTGCAGGTGTTCGTACATGTCGAGGTTTCCCTGCATCAATGCTTGCTGTATTAAACGATCCAGTCTCCCGTAATCGTCTATCGATTTTTATGAAGAGTTTCGAACTTGGGCAACGTCTCCTTGGAAATTGCTCACGGTACATGCGCTGTGCTAGACATGCATTTCCATGAGCTTGCCCGTACATCAGACGCATGTCCGCATATTCTTCGTTAGAGTATTCCGGCATAATTATTATACATCAACTTACTACAATCCCACTTACAACAGCCTCCCTTTAACATAACGCCCACTGATGACTGCTGTTTTATTACACTTTTCTTCCTATACACATAGAAAATTTGCATAAAAAGTACTTCTTCTTCATCATCCTGAAAGTTCATGGAGGAAACGCAGCAGCCACGGAGTTTGCTTCAAGACAAGGCGAGAGCTGCACAATATGTCATTCACTTGACCAGACTAAATAATGAAAGGGTATTGATAGAGGTTGATCAGAAATGTATAATTGAAAGATATTAAAACGGGGTGTTTACAATCGTCATGGGCGGAGTTTCGCCCTTTCCGAGCGTGCAACAGTACAGAGTTGTAACTAGGGAACTGCTTGATTTCTACCATACAATTAAACTGAAATGGTTTATTGTCAGCTTCTTCGACAGCTTTCGGAATGGACCAAATTTTATAACATTTTCCTTGATGTAGGTAGAGTTGCATTTTTGGAATTAACGATTAACTATTTTGCTAAATATTTGATTTTGTATTTTTTCACTGTTTCAGAGCTTGTAACTCGCCTTTAATTCTCAATATTCTAAAACAACTTATGTCATTTCATAGGATTTTTTTTGCTCTTTCTAAATATGTGCTTCGTTTTTATGTAGCATTATCGATAGCTTAGCAATGAGGGTCTTTTTACAAATTTCCGATTTTTCATTCTATTTGCTGTAACTTGAAAATTATTGAGATCCGGCCAGGCATTATATACTGATTTATGCTCCGTGTGATCTCCTCTATTACCCCTATTAATATTGGACCCCTTTAACGGAACACCCTGTATATATATACACATACAAATAAAAATATTTTTTTAAACAATAACGTAAAATAATCAACCTTCAACGACAGATTATAATTTTCCAACACATTCAGAATTATGTAAAAAAAAAAAAAAAAAAAAAAAAAAAAAAAAAAAAAAAAAAAAAAAAAAAAAAATCAACCTTTAAATAAAGTTAAATATGATGGCTAAGTAAGCAAATTACAAAACACGTAACACATTTGAAAATTAAAGTTCAGCAATTATCAGTCATCGGAAAAATATCCGAATTCCTTTGTGCGACGCTATATATGATCTATAGATTTGAAAATATACCAAATAGTGTGCTAAACATTAGTTCATTTAAGAAACGCATTTTCATAGTTGAAAATTCCCCTTCAACATATTCGTCAATAAACAGAAATGTATACATCTTTTTTGCAGCCCTGTAGATGATTTACAGATTTTATACATACGAAGTAAATAAATTAGTTAAATAATAATAAAAAAATATCTCGTACCACAACAGATAACGAACTTCCTGTAATTATTGTTTATTTATACAGTACTATAAGTGAATCCTTTTGTTTCCCCCAATAAATAAACGATTAATGCTCTGCTCATCATGTTCTATAGTAAGCATCTTTTTGTACATTTCAGTGATGTGTATCAATTTCTATATAATTGAAATAGTGTAATATCATTCCAATATACTACAAATGATTTTTCCCTACAGACCATTGAAATAGACCATAAAAAATCATTGATTAAAATCACAAATTTTCTAAAAAAAAAAAATCAGTTGATTAAAATCATGATTTAATCGTCGATTAAAATCGTTAACACCCTATTGCAGCTAAATGGCAATCATTAGTTTTTGTTAATCATGATTGATTGACGAATTTCTTCCTTCAATTGACGCTTTTTGTAATATTTTTCCACATTTGATTTAAGAATTTCACAATATTTTCCTTCTACCTAATAAATGGAGAATTTTGCAGCTTTTTCTTACAAACTTTCTTTGCATTTATCCAAAATTTTCAGCCTAATAAAATATAAAATTATAACTAAAAATTAAATAAACAGCACATAAAGAAAAACTAATAAAATTATTAATTTAGATATTTTAATTCCAATATTTCAATTGACTAAGGTATAATGCAGTTTTATTTATTTTTTAAAATAAATAAAATTGTGCGATTTGTGTTTGGTTGCCGTTTTCTCTGAGACGGGAAAATTCAAGTTTACCTGTGACAGTGTGAGAGAGGGGGGGGGGGGGGGATTTTCTGCTGACCACTAAAATTTTCAAATTAGTGGTCCAAATGAATTTTTGGTGTTCTCGGACCAGCGGACCACCAATTATTTCGAACACTGATTGATTTTTTAAATGCTGAAGATTTCCTTGTAAAAGAGATTTGAATTGATATACTGTTTAATTTTTTGATTAATTCCCCTGTGTGAAATTTGATTATTGTTATGTCTGCACAAGAAATATTTTATGTCTTAAAATATTTACTCTTTCCTTTAAAACAGGTGGAGAAATTAACCTGATGCTTGGATCTATTCCATTTTACCTGACTTGAAATCCATACTAAGCTTCAAGAATTCTTTATATTTGATGACCTGAATAGTCAGAGAGGATGTAGCACCCTCCTAAAACTGTCTGATAGAAACTCTATGTAAAATTATATTTTATTACAGTAAATATTAGTCTGACATATTATATATATAATTTAATGGTTATATAATTTGTATTTTCAATAAATGGAGCGGCATACCGCAAACCAACTTAAATGTGTTGCTATTTAATAGTGTCTGTAACCATTTCTTTTTCAGCTATTGCAAGTCTGCTGGTGGTGAATATTTTTATTTTTTACGAGTATTGTTAAAAAATAAATAAATCGTCGTCATAGATTATCATTTAGGAATACTGAAAAAATACTTATATATGTAAGAATAATTAGTCGCTTGGTGGCGACACTGCTGTTATTAAATTAACCCTTCAAAGTAAGTATATAATATACTATAGAAATACATTGTGTATTTAAAAAAAAGCTTTAAAGTTTAATGTAATACTTTTGTATTAGCTGATATTAGAGGTTAAATAGATTCTGCTACTTATAGCTGCCTTTTTAATGCTGATTATTTCAGTGTTTACGCATATACTTTGATTATGTATTCATTATGTTTGTGCTTTATTTATTCAAAAGTGTTATATTCATTATTGAATGTTAAACAGAAACAAATACTAAACATTTTTTGTTGTTTTATATTCAAATCAATTAATTTTGCATAATTGAGCTGTGTTGCAATATAAAATTTAAAAATATTTCTATTTTATTTTTTGTTTTGTGAAAAGAAGGTAAAAGTTTTAAAACTGTATAATATGAAAATTTCAGCATCTATAGATTCAAAAAAATTTAAGAAAAAAAACATCATGAAAGTAGCAGCTAAGTGCATTATGCAAAAAACCTTTTCAAACTCGTGCAAAAAATAATATGGGTTGAAGAAATTTATTCAGACATTGTTTAAATTAAAACAATAATAAAAACAGGGTATGTATTTAAATCTAAAGAAAATTATTTTTTTATATTGTCTTTGTGAATAAGCAAACACTAAATGGACTGTGAGTGTAACTGAGTGCGAAGAAATATTCCAAAATGTAAAAGGGCAGAATGGTAATATTTGTGGGGAAAAAAATGCAATTACTTTGTGAAATTAGATCAAATTGCTTTACATTTGCTTTTTAAATATATTTCAAAGACAATAGAATCAATAATTAAAACTTAAATAATTTTCGGTGTAATGAAAAAAAAATAAATAAATAAGCTTTCCTACTGCAAGATAATCTCCATAATCTGAAATTTTATTTATTATTACACCATAAAATGATAAATTGGAAACCAAAGTGAGGGGGGAAAAGAAAGCTACAATCCGGTGTAACCATTCCCCATAAAGATGAGAGAAAATCCTGTATCGTGATTCAAACTTTTAGCAAAAAATTAGAATAGAGAAAACCTTGAATTATGATTTAACCTTTTACCAAAAAATTGGATTTAAAAACAATCCTGATTCGTGGTCCAACCTTTTACCTGAAAATTTGATTAAAAAAAACTAAATTTTGGTTCAAAGTGTTACCAGAAAATTAGATTTAAAAAAAAACCCTGATTTATAGTTAAACATTTTATCAGAAAATAGGATTTAAAAAAATCCTGATTTATGGTTCAACCTTTCACCAGAAAATTGGATTTATAAAAAACCTGAATCATTGTTTAACATTTCACTGATATAATGGTATCTGAGAAAGCGCCAATAAACTGGTAAAACTTATCGCCAATATCTTGCTTGCAGCTAAATTTCAGCGACTTTTCACCATTTTCTTGGTGAAACATCAAACTTTATTTTTAACAGTGTATCGATAACATTTTTTTAAAAATTTAGACATACTTTATAAACTCAGTAATGATACTTTACTTTCATTATTGTTTCTATTCGCTTTTTTAATTTAACTAAAAACCGTAAGATCTGCTTCTGCTTATCTGCTTATTTACTGCTGTTATTATAATGCTCATTTAATATGGAAATGATTTTGTACCTATTTGAATATCTACAGTGAAGCTTCAGTCAGTATTTTAAAACATAACATACAAATATTTCAATTAATGTGGTATTACTGAAGAACACATCAGGCCATATTACTTATTTTGATCGAAGGATTTTGACTTTACTGCAGTATCTCTTGCACGGTTACAAAAAACTTTCTGGCGAGAATACTAAAACTATTTTAGATACAATACTAAAAAATCATTGGTAATTTTTCTGACGGTACTTTAATAAAGTTACCAAAAATTTTTTGCTAAAGTGTATATGTAAAGTTTTGGGTGCAATACTAAAAAAATTCATAGTAAATGTACTATGAAATCCTTCGCAAATTTACGAAAAAAATTCTTAGTCAATGTACTAAAAATTCCTTTGTAAGTGTACTAAAAAATCATTAGAAAATTCACAAAGTATCCTTTAAGAAACTACCTAAAAAAATCGTTAGTACCTTGACTAAATAATCCTAAGTAAATTTACGAAAAATTCTTTAGTAAACTCCCTAAAAAATCGTTAGTAAGTTTACTGAACAATATTTAGTAAACTTACAAGGAATTCTTTGGGAAACTCTCTAAAAAATCGTTAGTACGTTTACTAAACTATCTTTGGAAAAATTACCGCAAATTCTTTAGTAAACTCCCTAAAAAATTGCTAGTAAGTTTACTAAGAAATATTTAGTAAATTTACAAAAACTAATTAGAGAAACTCCCTTGAAAAACCGTTAGTAAATTTACGAAAATTTTTTTAGAAAACACCCTAAAAATGGATAGTACATTTACAACAAATTCACTGATAAACTTACTAAAACTTATATAGTAAACTCCCTAAACAAGCATTAGTAACTTCACTAAACAATATTTAGTAAATTTACAAGAGTTTTTTTGGGAAACGCCCTAAAAATCACTAGTACGTTTACTAAGCAATATTTAGTAACAGTTACTGAAGGAACTTTTGTAATTTTACATGATTATCTTTCGTTGTGGTTACATGAAAAGTTCTAGGCATCCCAGTTTCCAACAAAATTCTTAGTAACCTTACAATTTTTTTTTTTTTTTTTTTTACAGTGTACGATAATTTAAGGGCCTAACGCACATTAAATCCTAGTTGTTTCTAATATCGAGATATTGGAATTATGCTCCAATATTTTGGTCTAATTTAGTAACTGAAATGCGCAAATAGACAGCCCGATTGTTTCACTATTAATCACTTTGGTTGTAATTTAATTGTTAGATATTTTGTTTTATTTAAATATCACATATCTTTCTTCTATACATTTTCTGGTATGTTTATTTATTGTATATTTCAATACAAAAAACCAATCGCTATGATTTGAGTTCTTACATTTTTCAGTTTTTTTGTTTAATCAACTGATAGTGTTTCGAAAATTTAATAAAAATCGAAACTTCACTTTACAATTCCCTAAAAGCTAAATGTACTATTAATCATTTATACCATTACTCATTGAGTATAAACAATGTTCCATATACGCGGCAATGTAGACAATTATATACATTACTGATATTCTGTCATAACTACTTTTAAATAAAAAAAATATTTTGTATAAAACGCATGTTGTATTTTTGCGCACATTGGTCTACATGTACGTGTTCATATATAAGGGATATCTTTTTTTTAACTCTATTTTTCTGTTTGTATCTTTTTATGCTAAATTTTTACAGTATTTCTCATATGCTAAAGACTACTATTCTGTATAAAAAATAACAGTGCATTTATGTTATTAAGTTATTCTGAAAAAACTCCTTAATGTGACGGAAGAAAATATATTATAGCATAAAGATGAACATGAAATAGAAAATTTCCGAAATTCTTAAACGCTTTTTTATATACGATGCTATTTATTTCAGGTAATCTTCGATGAAAAAAATAAATGCTGTAACGTTTATTGGATAATTTGCCGAAACTATTCATATAAATTCAAGTTTTAAGGTATAGTTTACAGACCATAAAGACATTTTAGAAGGTTAGGTAAACACATTTTTTTTTGTAAAAGTGCCGTGTGATTCATTACTTTAGCCAACAAAAGAGCCTTACGTTGTACCATCATCACACAGTAGAAATTTATGAGTATTTCTCACCATTAAACTTTATGGAGTGTTTTATGGTATTTTACGCTACCAATCACAATAGAATGTTTTTAGAGTATACTTATCATTTTTCGGGTATTTTACTTTGATGCATTTTTTTTCTTTTTATAACAAGCAACTTTAGTATAAAATGTTGCAAATAACGTTAAAATGTTTTTCCTTAGTCATAACTTGACAGGTGCGTTTAAAAATAACGCGCACTATTCGGTTAAAAAGTTATATTATTGTGTTATGGAAAACAATGCAATTTTTCAAAAAATACACATACATTTTTTTCCAATTTCATTATTTTGGTTTCCTTAAAAACAGTTACGAAAACGTAATCTGACTTTATTCTGACCATAATGTAATTAATATGGTCAGATACGCTTCGTAATACTATGGTCAAATATCCGTTATTATTAAAAACAGTTTAATGATTGAAAGTTTTCTGCATATTTTTAAGAGTATATTCAAGTCACCCAAAATTCTGAACGCTTCTAAAACAGGTATTTAATTATAAATTGTGTTGATAACAAAAAACTATTTTAATAGAATTTTCGACAGTTTCTTATATAATATGTCAAATACAACAGCAGCGTAATGAAAATGTAACTTGTTGAATGAGTAATATAAAACTAAATAAAATATGTAAAAATGTACCCTAAGATTAACACGTTCGCTGCCACCGACGCACTGGCGCGTCAGTGCGGCACCTCCTGTTATGCCTACGACGCACTAACGCGGCGACGGACTTTGATAAGTTATATGCTCTGTGTTTAGTGTGGCTTTGGAAATTGAACGGCGAGGTTGTTTCGGCACGTTAGTGAAGCATTATTTTTTAATTTTTTGTGGTTGGTTTTCAAAATTTTTGTTTGCATTTTTTTATGTGCGTGATTAAAAATGGCGGATGCTCCAAGTGTGGCAGGACTGTCACAACCCAAGAAAAGAAAAGTAAATAAAATATTGACTGATGCCGAAATGTTAGAATTGTTACAAAATAGTGACCTTTCGGATTATGATAGCACAGACGAAGACTACGGTTTGGAATCTTCGGACACATCGGATGGAGAGAGTGATGTTGCAATGGAAACCAGAGAAATGTCGGATTCTGATGTTGCAATGGACACCAGAGAAATGTCGGATTCTGAGACAGAAGACAACGATGCATCTCCTCAATTACCGACAGATGGAAAAATCAGTTTTGATTGGGAAACTGATTCAAATAGCATGGTAAGTCATCCATTTATGAAAACTGAATCACTGCTAATACAGTCAAGTGAATGCACACCGTTTGGATATTTTCGACTTTTTCTTACGGATGACATTCTTCAAAAAAATAGTTGAAGAGACAAATCATTACGCACAAGAAATACTAAGTAGTGATAAAACTAAAGAAAAGTCACGAATAACTTTCTGGAAAAAATTACAGATTGATGAATTTTTGGTTTTTCTAGGAGTATTCTTGCAAACGGGGAATATAAAAACGAATAGACTTCAGGATTACTGGAAAAAAGACCAGTTATTTCATAATGCAGGCATTGCAAATAGCATTAGTCGAAATCGGTTTTTGTTAATTTTACGTGCATTGCATTTTGCAAAAAATAGTGCACCTGGAGAACCTCAACCTGCAGACAGGTTGATAAAAATACGCCCCATAATTGATTTTTTTAACGAATGCAGCAGTTATGTTATCCTAATCGAGAACTTTCTTTAGATGAATCTATGGTACTATGGCGAGGGAGATTATTGTTTCGCCAATACATAAAAAATAAAAGACATAAATACGGTATAAAACTGTATATTCTGAGTACATCGAGTGTATACGGGCTCATTAGGTGATTATGGAGGAGAAAACCATACACAAAAAATTGTTTTGCACTTATTGAATGAAAAATTAAATGTCGGTCACCATGTTTTTATGGATAATTATTATAATAGCTTTGAGCTAGCCAAGATTTTGTTAGAAAAAAAGACACATTGCACAGGTACATTGAGAACCACTCGCAAAAACACTACAAAAGAAGTTCAAACTACTAAATTACGGAAAGGTGATACTGTAGAAAGATACTGTCAGGGAGTCATGATTGGAAAATGGAAAGATAAACGTGAGGTTTGCTACATTTCTACTGAGTACAAAAATGAGATGGTTGATATTTCAAATAAAAGAAATGAAATAAAGCAGAAGCCTTTGCCAATAATCAATTATAATGCGTTTATGTCTGGTGTAGATCGGCAAGATCAAATGCTGTCTTACTATCTATCGGAGAGAAAAACAATACGCTGGTATAAAAAATTGTTCTTTCATATCATTGAAGTAATTCTAATCAATTCACATGCCCTTTATAATAAATATTCTGGCAGTAAAATATCACTTTATGACTACCGATTGAATGTTATAAAATCACTTTTGCCATCAATGGGGGAAAAAAAGCTGACTCCGAAGAATATCAATATCAAGCATATTGTTAAGAAAAGAGAACTTGCAACTGGCAAAACAAAAACACAGCGAAAAAGGTGTAAATCTTGTTCCTATCAAGGCAAACGTACGGACACTACGTACGAGTGTAGTGCCTGCCCCGATAAACCAGGATATTGCTTAAACTGCTGTGAAATATATCATAAATAATGATGTAGTACTGCAGTATTACTCCTACAAAATTAACATTTCGTTTGCAACAAGTTAATAATTTCTGTACTTTCTTCATGCTTTTTATTTTTATTTTTTTTTTTTTTTTTTACTATATCGTTTATGTGTTATATATACTTTGCTACATTAATTTAATATTTAGAGTTGATAGTAATTTTGCATTATTATGTTTAATTATTATTTTGCTTCAACATCTAGAAATAGAAGTAATAATTCAACAATGCCAATATCTGTATATTGTGCTTATTATTTGTAAATGTTTTCAGTATTGTTTCATAAATGGAATAAATGAATATATATGAACGTATATATGAACGATATTCCGTTTTATTCCTTTTAAACTGCTATTTTATGCAATATACTAGTAATTTCTGAGAATATTCATCAGACGCGCTGGAGCGTCAGTGGCACTCACGAAGAGAGGTTGAGTCTGTGTGCCACTGACGCTCCAGAGCGTCGGAAAAAAAACGCTCTCCTAAACAGGAAATAATATGTTTCTCGTTTTTCTGATTTTCGTAGTAAAATATAACGAACATTTAAACCATTAAAGCCCTGTTTTGTAAAGCGGCTTCTGAGGATGGTAATATCATTTTTAGTGGCAGCGAATGTGTTAATATAAGTTCTTCGAAGTTATATTAAAACTATTTTATTTTTCTTTGTATTAAACAATACTACAGATTTTACTCTGGTATAAAATGTTGTAACTAACGCTCATAGGTTTTTCTATTGATGCAATCTACCCTATATACCGGGTGTCCCAAAAATTGCCAATGGTTTTAAAATTCAATAACTTGGAAACGGTGATAGATATTAAAAAAATTCTTGCAGGAGTGTTACGTAAGTTGTCAGGAGTTTGTATGCTGCGATTCTCAGTTTAGTTACAAATGGCATCGATAGATGGCACTGCAAGCAATCACCACTAAATCAAGGTTCGATATTTCAACATCTCTGTTCTTCCATGCGAAGAAAGGAGATTAAAATGTAATGGATCCCGAAGTACCAAAAATAGGGTCTGTGCTGATCACCTATTGCTCTCAGCGCCATCTATTATTTGAAATTCTGACTAAAATAAAGAATCACAGTAAAAAAAAAAAAAAAAAAAATCCTGACATCATACATAACTCTCATGCAAGAGCTTTTTTTTAAATATCTGTCACCGTTTGAAAAATATTGAATTTTAAAATTATCGTTTATTTCTGGGATAACCGGTACATAAAATCGTAACGAAACGAATTTTGGAAACGATTTTATGAAACGATTGATTATGTTTCACAGCTAATTCTCCTAAAACATGGAATATTTGGTGGTGAAATTAACACAAATTATCCGTATTGATCCACAAGTTTCAAACCTAGGATCAGAATTTTAAAATTTGTCTTTGTTTTCGAGATATTATTTTTTTTTCTAATTATAATGACACTTCTGTAATGATGACAACTAAATTACTCCGCTTTTGTACAAAAAGGGAATAAATGGGAAAAACTATAGGGGTTATTAAATTTCTACTTTTTCGTCATTTCCAAATTGAAATTGACGTTATCTTTTATTTCAATAGGTAGTGAAATGATATTGGGATTAAATTATGTTTTTCAGGAAAATTTCAAAAAATAGATATTATATTTTCTCTCTCGAAACTTTCAAATTATAATTGAAAATTGAACTTATTAAAAATAGAAAGAAATTTTTAAAATATCAATTAAATGATCACATTTAAAGGCTTAAAATAGGAGGAAAATTAAGTCAAAATATTTACACGTAAATATTAAAAGGGTACGAAAGCTTTAAAATATAAAAAATATTACACGCGAAACGTATTTAAAGGTGATAATTATGTCATATGTAAAACTTCGAAACATTAAATATCGTCATATTTAAACTGCGTAAATTATTAAATTATTACGCATTAAACACTTTTAATGGTGACAATTAGGTCATATTTAAGAAGCTCAAATAATAATCTATCCAAACAATTTTAAATTAATTAATATATATACCCTTGAAACTTAACAACAAACAGAGTTTATAATATTTAAATAAATTATTATAAGATAAATGCATTTACTTGTGATAATTACGTCATATATTAAAACGATACATTTAAAACGATTTTCAATCCGGACAATTTTAATGTGACGTTCCACTGTATAAAATTAGTGCGAATAGTGAATTTGTTTATACATTACATCACTTGATGCAGCGTAAACACAGGTAAATGTTTGCGCAAAATACTTTCGTTTTATTTTGTTCGAATTTCCATTCGGAACCTACTTACGAACTTCTTTACATTGTAGAAAAATCGGATATTCTCATTAAATAATATAAACAATATACATTCTGAAATATGAATAATGGCGTATTAAAATAAAGAAAATAATTCATGAATAAGCTATATCTGTTCCTGAAAATCTTTTAAACGCGATCAAAACATAAAATATAAGATTAAAATTCTGTAATAAGCTTAAGAAAAACACAATGCTTTTCAATACCGTGGTTCTTAAAGCCATTACTAAGTAGATGGAGTTTTTTTTTTAACCTGGAAACTAAATGAATGATATTGTCCATAGCGTTGTTATAAAAGGCAGACAGATAATGGCATTTTTAACCTAACCATTTTAAAAAAGCTGATTTTCAAGTGTGTAATTCATCTTACTTATCAGTCCCGAAAACAGTCATCAGTTGTTACAAAAGCGATGGATGAGGCCATGGTAACCGAAAAATATGCCATTCAGGCGTAAAAGTATGGAAACCCGATTACACAAGATAGTTGCCGTTATAGTGATAATATCATCCAACCTCCCGCAACCTGGTAATATTTTTTAAAAGGCACTTTACTATGATTTTAGAACTTACGAAGACTGAACTGGGATTGGCGGGCGTAGCTAGCAGGGAGCAGAATTCCGTGTTAGGTATATAAGTAAAAAAAAAAAAAAAAAATACGAAATACAATTTTTTAAAGTGTTCCGGAAAACACCACAAAGAGAAATACTTCTTCTATAGAAATTTAAGGGGCCTTGTACCTTTTAAACGTGTCGAAAATTAACGAAAAACTTCAAAGTTTGAATTAGTCTATCTTCAAAACTTTTTTTATGTCTAAACATGAAATTTTCAATTTTGATGAAACAGATTGTCCTTTGTAATATGCTACAATTAGAAAGGTATTAACCTTTTACAGAATTTATGTATTGTTGAAATCAAAATTGCTTTTTTTTTTACTCCAGAAGTCATTGTCTGTATATCTTGAGAAAGTATATATGGATTGTCATGAAATTTGGGAAATATACTAAACAAAAATTTCTGTTGAACTACTTTTAAAATTTGCAATTGTAATATTTTTAGATATGACTATTTTTATTCATTAAAAATATAAAATTTTGATTATCTTTTACAAAAATATTTTTTTTATACAGTTAGTGAAATAATTTTGGCCTAAGAGTAGTTCACTTTGAACACACATATATGTTTAGTATATTTACCAAATTTCATGACAATACATACATACTTTCTCAAGATATCATGCGCGCAATGACTTATGGAGTAAAAAAAAGAAAGAGCTGTTTGATTTCAACAATACACAAATTCTGTAAAAAGGCTAATAAATTTCTAATGACAGCATATTACAAAGAACAATATGTTTAATCCATATTCAAAATTCCATGTTTATACATAAAAAGGTTTTGAAGATAGACTAATTCAAACTTTGAAATTTTTCGCTAAATTTCGTCGTGTTTAAAAGGTACAAGACCCCTTAAGGGAGTATCTGGAACACATATTTTATCATTAAGTGTGCTATTAAGATAAACTAATTGAATACAATTTTTTTAAAAAAACACGCAACACTATGTTTTATACACAATAGCGGCAAAAATAAGGTAGAGTTTATATAATATTATAAAATTAAATATAATTGCCGAAACGTCAGTGAAGGCTTACTGTGGAGACACGAAAAGTTTTGGTTTCTGTTAGTCTGTCTGTCTGTTAGTCTGTCTGTCTGTTCCGCGATAACTGCCGCAAAAAGCATCCGATCGGCTTGAAATTCACTGGGAATGTTAATGAGGTACCCGGACTTAGCTGTATAGTTTTTGGTTAAATTTGGTTCATTCGTTCGGGAAATATGGAACATTTTATTTTGCTCTATAATGCTTTTCAATGGCAAGTCAGACGATTTTCAGATTTTCATTTGTTGAAAGAAATGGCTCATATGAAAAAGGGATTTAAATGGTAAATTTTTGATGCTGAAATTTTTAAATAACATTAAATTATTCCAATAAATTATGTCAATATATTTGCGAGATTTTTTTAATTAGGTTTATAATATTGGGGGGAATTTTATGCATGTTTTCCAATAATATAAAGGATTTTGTTTTATCAAATTGACATAATGCATATTTCATTTTTTTCCTTTTCTTTCTCTGTTGCCTAGCAACGAATTTGGTCCTAATAATATTAGTATAATTGCGTGTATAATGCTTGAGTAAAGCCAACGTCAAAACAGATGAATTAATGCATTTGTATCTTTGCATATAGAAGGATTTTAGCCCAGAAATAATAATAGGCAATATTTCATTTATTTTATTGAAATATTTTGCTTAAAAATACAAAAGTCCATTATTTTCATAGAGAATAACGTAACATTTTCCCATAACATTTACCAATATTTCTTTAATTGTTGCCAAGAAAATCAAAACCCGGAATAATATTTTCTTTTAAACAATTTTCAATTGAAATGTTTTGTCGTGAAACAGGAAAATGAAAAATAAAATTAAGTTTAGAAAAATTAATATGGCGGCATATTAAAAATAAAAAGAAAACTCTCGAGTATTTCTTAATATAACAAGATGAAAAGTTTTGAGTAAGTACGCATAGCAGGTGAATTAGACGTCATTTATCGAAAACAAAGATGCTGGAATAAAAAGATCTTGGGTAAAATAAAATTAACTATTATTCACGGAGGAAAGAGATAGATGGAGATGCAGTATGCCGTAAAAACAGTTTGCAATACGATGTGCGTTATCGCTCAGATTTAAATGCCCTCATTCGGCCCAAACAAAACAAGCACGTGGAACAGGGACCAAATTCTTCGACTTCATCCGTTTAAGCACATCGTTGTGTTGTGCCGAATGTAGCGGATTTTAGGGTTACATTTTTGGCGTCACTTCAAGATTTATTGTCTGTGTACGGTTAACATGAATATTTTATTTTAAATTTAAATTTTATTAATTTATAAAAAAAACTTATGCTTATCCTTATAAATCACAGCGTAAAAAAAATCTAAGATATACTATAATCATCCGCACAATCAATAAAAAATTACGAATGTAAATTTAAATAGACTACGGGGGGTTCAGGGGGGGCAGAGCCCCCCTGAAGAAATGCAATTTTTGATTTAAAAAGTTACCAGAATAAGTAGCTCATCAGAATTTCAGAACATCAATGTACAACCACTTGTTTAGCACTTTTAATTTCTGAAACTTTACGAAGTATCTTGTATGCTCATAAATATTTATGTAATTTGAAAACTTTAAAAAGCGATTTGTAGGAAGTTGAATATTATGCAATGAGTGTTAAAAAACAATGACTTGCAAAGATGACGTTGAGGCTCCTGATCTGCAGATTTACTAGTTTCCGAAACGTCAGTGAAGGCTTACTGTGGAGACACGAAAAGTTTTGGTTTCCGTTAGTCTGTCTGTCTGTTAGTCTGTCTGTCTGTTCCGCGATAACTGCCGCAAAAAGCATCCGATCGGCTTGAAATTCCCTGGGCATGTTGATGAGCTCCCCGGATTTAGCTGTATAGTTTTGGGTTAAATTTGGTTCATTCGTTCGGAATATACAGAAAATTTTATTTTGTGATATAATGCTTTTCTATGGGAAGTCAGACGATTTTCAAATTTTCATTTGTTGAAAGAAATCGCTCATATGAATAATAGATTTAAATGGTAAATTTAGGATGCTGAAATTTTTAATAAGAGTATTAAATTATTCTTATTAGTTTGCAATTTTGTCAAAACATTTGTCAGAGCTTTTAAATTAGGTGTATAACTTATGATAGAATTTTATACATGTGTTCGAATAATATAAAACATTTTATTTTATGAATTTAGTTATATTTCATTTTTTCTTTTAACCGTTGCGTAGCAACAGCATCTCATCTAAAAATATCATAGATGTGAAAGAATGTATGGTTTTTCGAAGTCAAATCAAAGCAAAAGGAATGAATTAATGAATGCCTTTGTATAGATATTTGCATATAGATTTATTTAAACGCAGAAATGAAAATAGTATTTATATACTATATAGAATAATATTTTCATTTATTTATTCAACTATTTGATTATAAATGAAAAAGTTCGTTATTTTCATACAGAATAAACTGACATTATTCTGTTAAATTTTATAAACTTTATTGTTGCCAACAAAAAAAAAAAAAAAAAATGAATAACAATTTCTCCCAAAGAGTTAATTTTAATTTGTAAGATTTTCACGTGCAAAAGAAAAATGGAATAAGCAAATAAAAAATAAAAAAAAAGGATATATAGGACAGGAATGAATACATACAAATATTTCACACCAAATACCACCTAAAATAGTTTTTGTAGCAGTATTTTCCCAGCACTACGAAGAAAGATTCCTCGATTTACACGATTTTACTTGGCCTTCCTTTTCTCATTCTTTGCGATTTCATTTTTGCAATTGCGTGCATTAATTAGCACAAAATTTTACATTTTTATGACTGAGATATATGTAAGGCTATACAAATAAGAAATTCCGTATTGTCTCCTATAAAATGTGATAAAGTGTTGGTTAATCATATATGTTTTTATTAAGAGGAGCAGAGCTGCCAAGCCTCCGGCGTTCTGGATACCAATATTTTAATACAGAAAATGTTACTTTATTTAATTGAAACATTTGCGCGATTTAAAAGAACATTTTCTCTAAGATAATAGTGATGTGCAAAAAGCTTGAGACTTGGTATGTCTGGTGGGGAGTGAAATGTTTTACTTAATGCATTTATCTCTATTTTAATGCTACGTGAACAACGTCCGTGTAACAGCTTGTAGAGTGTAAAATAAATTAAATTATTAAAATAATCCTTATTACGAAAAATGAAACAGAAAGTCCGGCTAAGGGAAATGAAATGTTAGTTAACCTTTCGTAATTTGACCTGAACATAGGTTTGCGTCAAATTTCAACGGTATTTGTAACATCACGATTTTAAATTAAATGTAGATACTATTAAAAGAAAATCACAAAAAATACTTAAAGGCGCCAAATCATGTTTATCTGTTTAACGATGATGAATTATTAACTGTTAGGTTTAGAAGCCCCCCTACTTTAGGGTGATTTTAGTAAGTTAATGCTATCGAGTACATTTTTTGATATTTAGATTAGATCTTAGATATAAATATTGCAGAATGGTAATCAAAATTATTTTTTTATAAACAAAATTTATAAAGGTATTAGATTTCTAAATTAGATGTTTCAGTTTACATTTCCAAAAGTTCTTTATCCATTAGATACAGGTATTTGTGGTTAGCAGGCAAGTAAATACTGCTGTATGGATATTAGGATAACGTAAAATGCTTGACCGAATTATTGCTTATCCTTATAAATCGCAGTGTAAAAAGAAATCTAAGATATAGGGTAATCATTAACTCAATCAGTAGAAAATTACAAATGCAAAATAAATTACACAACGGGGGGTTCATGGGGGCAGAGCCCCCCTGAAGAAATTTGCTTTATTATATAAAAATTACTAGAATAAGTAGCTCGTGAGAATTTCAGAATATCCTTACATAACAACGTGTTTAATTTAACGCTTTTAATGTCTGAAAACATCTAAATATTTTTTTCCTTTTATAAATGTTTGTGTAATTTAAATAGTTTAAATTTTGTTTTTGTAGAAAGATTAATATTACGCAAAGTTTGATAAAAACAATGAGTTGCAGAGATGACGTTGAGGCTCTTGATCTGCAGATTTACTAGTATATAACATTAAAAAGCAGAAAACCAACATTTTAAAAATGCAGAAATAATACATGAAAAGCAGCAAACAGCTTTTTCGAATCTACCAACGAGATTCTTCTTCCATGCAAGATAAAGCAAGACACAGCGTGCTAGAAAAAGCAAGCTGAGCCTTGCTTTTTCTTTGTACACCAAAAAATATCACTTTTATTGAATGTAAGAGAATACCTTTTTATGTGATTTGTTATCCCTAATTCGGCAGTTCTGGGTAGTTACAGATCCATTGAAGTATAAGTGTACCTTGTCCCCCCACAAGATTTGCCACTACCGTACATAATCCACCTCCATTCAGCCAAGAAAAGTGAGAGCAAAAGTCAATCGTTTATCATGGTCGGTGTAGCGTAACTCTTGAACAAGGCTGATCTTGTACTGATAGGAGTGGATAATCTCTCGTAACACTATCCATACCGCTCAATAAGGCATGTCCAGATTCCGAGATGCCCCACGAGCGCTGAAAGTGCCAGCAATATTGTCTCTTCCTGTGTTGACAATCGCCGTTGGAACTTCTTCGATTGTATCCTGTGGTTTTCGTCCTGCGCCTGAACTTTAGAGAAACATTTTTCTCAAACTACGTAACCATTGCTTTTAAACCATTAACTGACAAAAGACAGTTACATTTGCGCTGTTTTTATGCGTTCTAAAAGCGCGAAGAGCGACTGACATGTTGCACTGGTTGAGGTAAAAAAATTTACAAGTACCGCACTCTCGACTAAAGAATGGGACATTATTGCACATAACTTTCAATCAAACGGTTTCTAAAAGTAACACATTGCATTTAAAAGCCAAACAAGGTACCCCTGTGCCAAAGGATGTATCTTGAAATTTTAATAAAGAACTTCTTCGGCTGCTGCCGTTTTCTTTGAAACTCAGTAAGTAAAATTGTAGGTAAAGAACCTTTATCAGAGTTTATATAAAAGTTTAACTTTTTAAAAAAATTTGCTAGATTGAGCTTGAATTATATCGTTAAATGTGTTAAATAAAAGGTAATTTTATTTCAGCATTGATTCTGCATTTTTTAGAGCTCTCTTTTCTATTACACAGTGCCACATAATCTCCTAGCGGTGACTTTTGGAACTATTTTTTGCGGAATCCGTCGTCCCCCGTCTTATTTAATCTTCCCACAAAATTTATGGGGTCATTCTCTCAATTAGATCGCGCAACAGAACACTCTGAGTAATATCATTCTAATTATGACCAGTATTTTTTGCATTATTTACTCATAGGTTTCTGTAACTAAATAAAGCGAATATTATTTTTGAGATATAGTGGTAGGCAAAGTAAGCATCTCTTCGCAGCCTAATTTAGTGGTATAATAAAGTCATTTTAAATATTAACAGTAGCTATTTTACTGGTGCTACTATGTTATTTGGAATTTAGATTTAGGAGTACAATTCAAATTTTGAGAAACCTCTTAGATAAATGAAGCATTACTGCATTTGCTCTGCAATGCGCTATTTGGAATTTACTTATTAAATTATATTAAAAAAAAACATTCTTTTTGACTTACCTTCACATATTGCTAATAAATATAAGAGGAAGAAGTAGAAGAAGAAGAACAACAACAACAACACCAACAATAATAATAATAATTATAAAATACATGAATAAATTTAATTTTTGACTTATAAATACATCATGGAGTTCTGATTCTGTGCTGTTCTGCGAACTCCAGATAAAAGAAAAGAAATAATATTATTTTGAATACATACAGTAATCTTAAATTTTTGAGCATCCTACAATGATTTGTAATAAACTTAAATGAAATAGCATTATTTTATTTTTATAGATATATTCAGTATTTTTTTAGTAAAAAGAGACCCAATGAACATTTTGAATTTCGCTAACAAAAGTTTTAAGAAATAGAAATCTCTAAATAAAATTTAATAACTTTTAAAATTATTGTAATAAAAATCATCATACACAATTATAAATAATAAAATTTAAATAAATATATAATGAATATTATTTAAAAAAAATAATAATCATTAAAACTTTACATAAACATATTTTTACCTTTTTAAAATATTTTTTGCCATATAATAACTTTCTTATATAGTTTACAAATAATTTAATAACGTTTACACTGTTAAAAAATAAAAAAAAATGCCAGTTTTCCGGTAGGAATCGGAAAAATAGTTGCCCTTATCGTATCGGAATAATTTCCAACCCAGCTCGGAATAAAATCCGTAAAATACCGTTTTACGGACTATTTCCTTATTTTTACGGATCTTATTCAGAGCTGGGTCGGAAATTATTCCGGTACGATAAGAGCAACTATTTTTCTGATTCCGGAAAACTAGCGGTATTTTTTTTTACAGTGTACTTTTTAAGTTAACATTTGTATAATTTAAAGCAAATTAACTAATATTGTTTATTTTCCTTTATAGAAAATTTTCTGTAACTCTCTCGCTAAACTGTATATTTTTATAGTATATAGATATGCATTAATAAAGTAGTTGTTAAATCAATGATATCTCCAAATCTATAAGATTTTATCCAGAAAATGCGAGACATCCTGTCAGATATTGTTAGCGGATCTATTGTTCGATACGAGAATAATAAGAACAAGACACATTACCTAAATGAGGATTGAAAAGACAGTTTGACTTTTGTTATTGAAATAATGACACTTTGCCTTTGTTACATCAGACAATAAAAATAATTCTTTTTCTTTACAATTTAGCTATGTTTTTCTACCTTTATTTATTTGCACATTCATATATTATGCGTTAAAATTTGGATTATCAATTTTAATTTGTACTGATCATTGTACGATTAATTTTAATATTTTCCTTCGAAGAAATGTTTTTAATTGATACACTTATCTTAAATAATGTGATTTGTTAAAAAAAAAAAAAAAAAAAAAAAGAAAAAAAAAGAAAAAGAAAAAGAAAAAGAAAAACTCCATTAAAACATGACAAAATACATTATCTGACATCTATCCGTACCGTCACTCAATATACTCGATAAATAACAAATATTAAGAAGCATTTTCATAAATCAGTCTTTAAAACAGAAATACTGTCTATATATCTATGAGGTTTCACATCGTAAGTATGGGACACTTTGTTGGAGATTGTTTGAAAATCTGTTGTTGCTGTTTGAGAATTATAAAAACAGAAAACACTATATAAATAAGGATTAAAAAGGCAATTTGAATGTCTTACCGAAGACGTGATATTTTTTAAAGAAATCTCCAATTTTTTTTATTAATTTTGAGATATTTCTCTATATTTTATTTTTTATATATTCACATAGTATTTATTACAATACTGATTTTCTGTATAAATTTGTATTGAGTATTATGCTATATATATATAAAATCCTAATGAATGAATTTATGAAACGGATATATGAAAAGACTGAAATGTAACGAATTTATGAAACGACTGATTACGTTTCGCGGCGATTTCTCCTAAAATATGGAATACTTTGCGATGAAATTAACACAAAAAATCCTTATTGATCCGCAGGCTCAAAATCGGTATTAGAATTTTTAAATTCGAATTAATTTTCGAAATATTAATTTTTTTCTAATTTTAAATACTTTTTTCTAATGATGGCAACTCAAATTTTAATCATAACAGACATGTTTGTTTTCATATTTTAGAAAAGATTATTATTTTAAACTAATTTGGCGACCAGTTTGGCCTCCCTTAAATGTATGCTAAGAGCAATGCTTTTTTCAATTCCTACTATTAATTCACACTCTCTTTATGGGGACAAGGGACCTTAAAATCCTTAAAAATAATTTTTTTTATTTTTTGTAAATTTCACCTAAATATTATTCTAGGGTACATTATATGCATTATGGCATGCATTTATCACAAAAAAAATTTAAAAAAAAATTATTTTTGAGAAAAAATGGAATTTTACGTGTCGTCTTAGAAATCTTCGAAATGCCCCCTGCGTCTTCCATATCAATGAAAATCTCTAATATTTTTTATAAAAGTTTGTTTTATATATATAAATAAAATAGAGCATCGAATTTTAAATATTTGAATTTAAAGGTAAAAAAAATACAAAATTAAAAATTTTGAAATTTTTTCGAAAAAATTTCAAAAATTTTCAATTTTTCAATTTTTTTTAAACTTTTAAATTCAAATATATAAAATTTGATGTTCTATTTTATTTATATATATAAAACAAACTTTTATAAAAAATATTCGGGATTTTCATTGATATGGGATGCGCAGGGGGCATTTCGAAGATTTCTAAGACGACGCGTAAAATTCCATTTTTTTCTCAAAAATAAATTTATTTTTTATTTTTTTTTGCGCTAAATGCATGCCATAATGCATATAATGGACCCCTGAATAATATTTAAGATAAAATTTACAAAAAATAATAAAAAATGAAAATTTTTGAAATTTTTTCGAAAAAATTTCAAAATTTTTAATTTTTTTTTTTTTTTTTTTACCTTTAAATTCAAATATATTAAATTCGATGCTCTATTTTATTTATATATATAAATCAAACGTTTCTAAAAAATATTGGGGATTTTCATTGATATGGGACGCGCAGGGGGCATTTCGAAGATTTCTAAGACGATGCGTAAAATTCCATTTTTTTCTCAAAAATAAAATTTTTTTGAAATTTTTTTTGTGATAAATGCATGCCATAATGCATATAATGTACCTTTGAATAATATTTAAGATGAAAGTTACAAAAAATAAAGAAAAAATTGAAAAATTTTGAAATTTTGAAATTTTTTCGAAAAAATTTCAAAATTTTTCAAAAAATTTTTTTTTTTACCTTTAAATTCAAATATATAAAATTCGATGCTCTATTTTGTTTATATATATAAACCAAACTTTTATAAAAAATATTGGGGATTTTCATTGATATGGAAGACGCAGGGGGCATTTCGAAGATTTCTAAGATTTCGCGTAAAATTCCATTTTTTTCTCAAAAATAAAATTTTTTTTAAATTTTTTTTGTGATAAATGCATGACATAATGCATATAATGTACCCTTGAATAATATTTAAGGTGAAATTTACAAAAAATAAAAAAAATTATTTTAAGGTCCCTTGTCCCCTTATATTTATTTATTTATATATCTTGTTCAAATTTTCAATCGTTAATAAAATACTTATTATTCATTCTATCAAGTTGAAATTTTTTTTTTAAACTTGTAGTGGATGACAATTGATGTTAATACAGTTTTTTCAAATACTAATTAATTAATTAATTTTAGTTTTATATAGGAGACAAATTGGCGGCCACTGGTTATTGAAGCATTTAATGCATCTTCATATCTATAAGGGAGGTTATCATAGGGGAACTCTGTTCTGTCGCCAAACACCGCCAAGTTTGTCGCCAACTCTAATATTTCGCCAAATTCCCATAGACTTCCATTGTAAACCGACTTGCTTATAGAAAATCAAAAAATTGACATATTTTAATGCAACAAAAACAAATATTAGCTTAAGGGATTATATTAAATTTTTCTTTGGTGACCTAAGTAGGAATTGACTTTAAAAATAAAATTTTTATATTACTTGTTTTGTATTTCATTACCATTTTATTTAATACAAAACTTTTATTTAAAACTGAAATATTTAAAAGCATTGGCTTTCACTTCTATCTTCTTTTAAACGAAACGAAACGAAAAATATTAATTGCAGATGTCATATACGCACTGGGTTACCTAAATAGCGCCAAAGTGGCGTTATTTTGCCTCACATGGTAACCCGCCTATTGTTGCTTATTTATTAATAAATGTTTATTTACCTTTATTTTCTGTTTATTTAAAAAAAATGTTATAAATTGTCTTGTTCTATAGTTATTAATTATTTTTTTATTTATTGTTATTTCATTTTAAAAATAATCGAAAATAATTTAAAAATACATATGTAACTGGTATTCGAAAACGAGGTTTTCGTCAAAGTGTCGTAAAATGAAATCATGTCAAACCCGATTAAATTATGCAACAAATCCTCACATTTAATTTCAAATTCAAAGTAATGTTTTAATGGTACTACTTAGTTATCCTGTCGACCAATTTCGCCAAATTATATAAATCGCCAAAGCACTGACCAAATTATACAAATTGACGTAATTTTTATTTTAAATAACGAAATAACAAATAAAGGCATAGATGTCATATACGTACCCATATTGGGGCGTTTTTTTCTGATGCCAATGTCATATACGCAACGGGTACTTAACTGGCGTCAAAGTATCGTTATTTTGCTTGATATGGTAATTCGGATGTTGTTGTTTATGCTGTTGATATTTTCGCCAAAATGGCGTCGGAAAAATACCCGCTTATCTAATAATCTGGCGTATATGACATATGTGCCCAAATAAATTAGTATATGATTAATAAAAATAAAAATAAAACGACGATATAAAAATTACTTGTAGCGTAAACACGTGTAACCTCCTTACAGTCAAGTGAATGTATCATTTACGATCAAACATTTTTGGCATTTAATCTTATAGTCTGGCGATAGTTTTTTGGTAGATGGGAAAACAAAGTAGTACAGTTTTAATTTAAAACTCGAAAAAAAAAATGCTAACAGGAGAGTTAAAAAAATCTATTGGCGAGATTTGCACCCGGCTAACATAAAAGTACCAAGAATTCTTTTCGACCATGGCATCTTTTATGTAGTTTTATTTAAAAAAAAAAATCTTTGATTCTTTAATCAAAATAAAAAGCTTTCTTGTAAAAAGAGAAGAATTCTAATTGTTTATGGCAATTACATGACTTTGACTATTATAATATAAGTGAAATAAGGGCGATAGAATAATATTTGGCGACTTATCGCCTGTAGCTGAATAACATTAAAGTACCAAAATGGCCGCATGGAATATAAAAAGCGAAGGGATCCGCCCGGAACTGTTGATAATAATCGCATGACTTAGGCTATTATTATAGAGATTGTTTTCAATTCTAAAAACTGCGGAAAGAATAATATTGCCTAACGATTAAAATTTTATTTACACGTGACTATTAAAAACAAAACAAAACAAAACAAAAAAAAACTTTAAAATTACTCTTAAATGAGTAAGTGTTAAAAGCAGGAAAATATTGAAAATTATGTCTTGAAAATTGTATTTACACGTGAAATTTAAAAGAGAAAGGAAATTTTAAAATAATAAATATGCGTTTATTCCTTTCAGCGGCAAGGAACTCCTATACCTAAAATGTTGAAATCAGTGAATGGCACCAGAATTTATAAACTAATTTCGAAATACTAAAATGCTTTTTTTCACTTACTTAATAAAAGGAAAATTTTCATTCCAATATTCTGTTGCCAATGTGGCATTTAAGAATTAAAATTAAGTGGTCCAAAAATGAACCACAGCTCTTGAAGGAGATAAAGCAGTAAATTGTATTATGTCAATCGTTTTATAACGCTGTTAAAAAATACCGGGATGCAAATACTTTGTTTACTTAATTTATTTTAGTTTAGTTTCCTTTCAAATGTTTAACTGGTCTTCTTTAATCAAACACGAAAACAACCATTGAATGTCTTAACAGCAACTGATTCGGCCTGTAATTTGCGCAATCAAAGGGAATTGAATTGAAACCCATTTACAGGGAGATCGCTATAGGTTTTTTCATTGCAATACAATCCTCTCTAATCTTTTAGGTAGCTTTCATTACAAAAAGCTACCTATTGCAGCCGTTCGGAGGAAAGCGATTTCAAAAAATGTTGGTATATTTTCATTGATCATGACCCCCAGACCCCGAAACCACCCTCCGTTCAAAAGTTGATGTATATATATATATATATATATATATATATATATATATATATATATATATATATATATATATATATATGATTTCTACTATGTAGTTATCTGATACCTTTTTTAAGGATTCCATTAATTTTTTCATTCCTATCATTGCATTGCTTTATTTAATGTTATTTAATTTTCTAGGTATGATTTTAAGCATTTCCTTTATTTGTCGGTGTCTACTTTCTTATTTTTCTTCCATAATAATTCTTATAAATAATTTAATCTTTTTTTATATATATACTTAGAGCTTTAATTCATAATATTACGGTTTTTGATGGTGGTAGGTTCTGTTTAATTATTGGTTATATATTAGCATTCAAATTACTATGATGCATTTGCGCAAGTAATTATGAATGTATGCTTTTTACGATGTTTTTAAAAATCTTTTCATTTTGAATGTCAATAATTCATTTTGAAGTATTTTTTCCTTTTGGTATCTTATATATATTCATATATATTCCCAGGTCGCTAAATGATTTAGCAATCTTTTAAATATTATACGCTTAGATAATTGCTGCAATAGCGCACTGTCTATGTGTATTATCAATATGATTTCTACTATGTAGTTATCTGATACATTTTTTAAGGATTCCATTAATTTTTTCATTCCTATCATTGCATTGCTTTATTTAATGTTATTTAATTTTCTAGGTATGATTTTAAGCATTTCCATTATTTGTCGGTGTCTACTTTCTTATTTTTCTTCCATAATAATTCTTATAAATAATTTAATCTTTTTTTTTTATATATACTTACAGCTTTAATTCATAATATTACGGTTTTTGATGGTGGTAGGTTATGTTTAATTATTGGTGATATATATATATATATATATATGATATTTGTCATACTGTAACTCTCGAATTTATGAACCGATTTGGATGTAATTCCGTATGTACATAGTACATACCAATGTCTCGACCGAGTTCGTTGGCCAGCTTCATCCGCCATTTTGTTTCAAAATGGCGGCCATTTAAAATTTTCTTTAAAAATTTAAATTTGAAATGTGGTACCAAAGAGTTGAAAATGGAAAAATATTTTTTTCTTATGTATTTGACCTTTATACAAAGATTACGGAGCAGATTTTGTTTCGTCTATATCTTAAAAAATGGCTGAGTTATAGCATTTTGAATTTCTAGCGTGGCTGACATTTTGAAACGTCCTGAATTTTGTCACGCGATAAAAGGCGTATTTATGAACCGATTTTGATGTAACTTCGTTTGTATATAGTACATACCAATGTCTCGACCGAGTTCGTTGGCCAGCTTCATCCGCCATTTTGTTTAAAAATGGCAGCCATTTAAATTTTTAAGAAAGATTTTAATTTGAAATGCGGTACCAAAAAATTGAAAATTGAAAAAATATTTTTTTTACGTATTTGACCTTGATACAAAGATTCGGGAGCAGTTTTTGTTTCGTCTATATCTCAAAAAATGGCTGAGTTATAGCGTTTCGAATTTCTATTGTGACTGACATTTTAAAACGACCTGATTTTTGTCACGCGATAACAAGCGTATTTATGAACCGATTTGGATGTTACTTGGTCTGTACATAGTACATACTAATGTCTCGACCGAGTTCGTTGGCCAGCTTTATTCGCCATCTTGTTTCAAAAGGGTTGCCATTTAAAAAAATTTAAATTTAAAATTTAAAATGAGGTATTAAAAAATTGGAAAATGAAAAAGATTTTTTCATGTGTTTGGCCTTGATACAAAGATTCCGGAGCAGATTTTGTTTCTGAAAATTTGTTCTTTTGTTTATGTCCTAAAAAATGGTTGAATTATAGCACTTTGAATTTCTAGTATGGCTAACATTTTGAAACGATCTTTTATTTGTCACGCGATAACACACGTATTCGCCTATTTCCATGTGAGAAAGCATGTGGATAGTATACATCAACATCTCAGCCAAATATAAGTTACTTTAAATAAAAGCAGCTTGGATAAAGCTGACTAATTTTGTGAAATTCTCATTTATAATGATTTAGTATTGATAAAAATTAGTATTGAATCTCCTATATTCGGTTTCCACTAAATTGAGCTTCGTGTGTTTGAATAATATAAGTTGGCTTTTTTTAAAATAAGGTATTTGAAAGCTACCTCTTCCTCCCGGCACTGGCCGGAAGGACTTTTTAATACCGTTCAAATTAGCATGCATTTTTATTCTGCGGTGACTGAACGGGGGTTGGCGAGCTTAGCTTACAGGGGGCAGAGCCCCCTAGTAAGATATATTAAAATAATTTCGTGGCAGAAAAAAATGTTAAATTTATAGTAAATAATTAATTTGTAAAAATAATGCATTCAAGCATAACCGGATTCATCCTATATTTACAATATGACTTCTTTATGTATAACACAAGAGAATTTATACGCATTCTGAAAAATAAATGTGAAGAAATTATTTTATAAACCATTTTTTAATTACAAAGCTGTGTTAATTGTGTAAAGAAAATTAAAAAAAATAAATGGGGAACATCCTGCCGCATTTTTTCTTTGTAGATGTATTATCGGTATACGGTAATAATGAAAACATTTACCGTTATCTAAATACACATTGTTGTAGAGTGTTTATTTATAAGCATATGTGCATATTTTATGCAAATGCATTATAAATAAATAAGGTTTTATATATAATTATGTTACATATAACAGCTTCATTGCTGTCATTGATATTAAATTACTTTGATACACTAAAAATACACCACACGTTTTTTCTTTAATAATTAAGGACGTTTCTCTATTTTTTTATGTTAACCGAATCATAAAATTAAACAATATAATATAGTTGATCGATTTGAATATTTATAAGCTGGAATTTAAAATCATACATGTGGAATTGAAAATGTTTTACAACCATTATTCATCTTGAAAATGTCTCCAATTGAGCGTACGAAGTTAGTGGAATCGATAATTAAAAGTATTTATTTCGTTTATGTGTACAGTTATCACTTAAGCATATGCATTATAAGTAAATAATGTTTTTATATATAACATATCATTGATTCTAGATTGGACATGTTGAATAAACATTATTGATTGCTAATATGTTGCTAATTGACTTTATTAAATTTGACGATATGTTTATTAAATGATATATCTAAGTCTCTATGTGTACTTCTATCCTTTTAAGCATACACGTTTTTTAATTTAACTGCAAGATCATATTAAAATAGTCTTTCCAAAAGATAAATCTGAATGATAAATTTTTAGTAGAAGAAGTAATTTGAAAAATAATCGATTGAATCATACTTTGATATGTTTTGATATCATAATTAACTTTCTATCTTTCGGTCGCTCTTGATACGGTCTGTAAATAACAACTGTTAGAACACTTTCATAAACCAGTTTTTAAATCAGGGATCTCTATAAATCTACAAGGTTTTACCCAGACAATGCGGGGTAGCCTGCCAAAGTGAGTTCAGAAATTTATTGCTCGTATACGACAATTACGAAAACTATAAACATCAGCAATATAAGGACAGGGAATACAGGATATCTGTTTTCATTGAAGTAATGATACTTTGTTACATCAAAAAAACACGGACTTGTTTTTTTAACAGGTACGTATGTTTCTCAAATTTTTAATGTTTTTAGATTCATGTAATAAACATTAAAAAACAGATTATCCGTTGAATTAAAATTCAGAATTGTACAATTTGTGATTAAAATGTTTTCATTGGATGGAAAAATGCACAGACTTAAATTGATCGTAAATGATGTATTTTGTAAAAATACTGCATTAAACAAAAACTCTTGAAAAATCTCATTACATTTTATGACTTCATTCCGTTCCATTATGCCCATTACGCCCATTACACAATATCTGTTTAAAAAAAAACCCTTTATTTTAATGAGTTTTTAAATCAGGGATCTCTATAAACCTGAAAGAATTAATACAATAAGTGCGGTTTTTAGTGTCAAAGATCGTTTGGAGATATATTAAATTCATTTGAAAATAATGAAAACAATAAAAAATATCAAACGAAAGATTGAAAAGGCCATTTAACGCTTGAGATTTAAGCATGATTACGTTATTACATTAGATACTCACCGGATTTCATTCTTCAAAATTTCCAGGTATTTCAGTAAATATTAATGTTTACAGATTTTTAGAGTATACATTAACCCTCTGCGTACGTCTCCAGCGGTTTCCAAAGGATAGTAAGTAAACGAAATTTATTTGATTGCCACTAGTTTTTTTTTTAGAAAAAAACTTTTATTTGAACGACACACAGTGGGGCAAAATCCCAAAATGCTGGCCAAAAGTCGAAAAATAAAGTTACTATTTAGGAAATTTTGACTATACAGATGGTTAGAATAATGTTTGTGGGGTCAGAATCTATGTTTATAAAAAGGTTTTCGTTTTATTTTTGCAACCTGTATCATTTCAAATGTGAAGCTTGGAGGATTATCATCTTAGGCGCACAAAAAGAGCAAAATAATAGTTCTTCTAAACAAGTGAACTTTTTTCCATATCATCCTATTTTAATGCTTTAAAATGGATTCACACGATGATTGTGTGTACTTGCTTTTGCGCGTACTACAAAAATTATATTAAGTACATAAAAGTAATAATTTCATGATTTTTTTTATAAAAAAAATTAAAAAAAAAATATTATTTTTTGCTTTTAAACATCAAACAGTTTATAAGTTCCACAGTGTTCCGCAACGACATATAATGGAAATAATAGCCTGAACTATTATCTAATTAATATAGAAAAACCAGCTGCCATAAACTGCCATTCTTCATTTCGTGCAGGTTTTTGCAATAACAAGTAAAAATGTCACTTTTTTTGTCGCTTCAATAGCTATGACATTTATTACTTTTCACAGTAATTCAGCAGGCAAACATTTTTGATGTTTTTAGATTATTTAGTTTTGTGATAGATTATTATGTATTTTATTACAAATAAGTATTATAATCATAAGAATAAAGGAATTTGATAAGAAAGATTAGTAACAACAACAACAAAAAAAAAATGAAAAGAATTATGTATTATCGATAAGATAGAAATTCATTTATTTAACTTTATAGCTAATATTTTTGTTTATTCTATTGTAATTAGAAGAATTATCATTCCAATTGAAATCTTTGCTAGATCATACTGCTGAACGCATTTTATTAATGCAAACGGAAATTATTAAAAATCTGACTTTCGAGAACATTAGCAATCTGAATTTGATTTGAAATTGGGGATGTGATTGTACACCTTGACAAAGTACTTAAAAAAAAATTAGCGTTGCTGATGGTAGAAATTAGGTTCAAATAGCTTTTTTACTTCTCTAGTGCCACCAGAACTCGTAAGTGTTGCGAATAATTCAGAAATAGTTATCTGGAAAAATTGGAGATCTTCATCTTCTCAAGATCCTCCACCTCCTTTTAGGCACATCAGAATCCACTTTTTTCACACGAAAATACGGAAGTTACTGTCAGTGAAATGGATTATATTACAGATCCAGAGAGTAAACTTATTCCTTTTAAAACAATCATTGATCGGAAATAAGTAGGCGTTAATTACAAACTAGCTTTAACGATGACTGATTGTAAAATTTTTAATGTCATTACTAGTAATTTGTCAACTCAACGTTGGTACCTATGTCATGCAACTTCAAAACAGTTTAATAACCTTCATGACATTTTCAAACTAAAAGTGAATGAAAATCATTTACAATTTGGGATGTCCACGTTACATGTCTGTATAAGATATTCTGAGTGTAGCTTGCATTTGTCATACAAACGGGATATAAAGGAATGGCAAGCGTGCACTCCTGACGAGAAGAAAAAAATTGAAATTGCAAAAAACAAAATTTACAAAAAGGATTTCGTTTACAATTAGGACTTCTCGTCGATAAACCAAAGCTCGGATTTGGAAGCACAAATGATTACAATACAGCTCGTCGATTCTTTGAAAACGCAACTATTTCTGCTTCCATAACGAGCGTAGAGGCTGATTTGATCAAACGATTCCACGCCATATTACAAGTAATTTCTTAACATTCATTTGAGCAATTTCGTCGATTATTGCTGACAAACAGCTTGTAAATTCGTCGAATTGTACTTCTGGTTCTATATGCCAAATTCATTGAACAAACTAATTATTCATGGGATAGAAATAATAGCTTCCTCCTTATAGCCTCTTGGGCAAATGTCGGGAGACGCTCAATGATCGAACAACAAATTGACCAAAAGGTATCGAGATGATTTCGCCTTAAAGTGCAGTAGGACGTAAACAATAAAAGATTTTTTTTTGCGTCTTTTAATATTATCAGATCCCTTAATCTTTAATTTCAAGCTTACGTAAACTACCATTGAAGAAATTAATATCTTTGCCCCTAGAGACACAGAAACTTCTATAAAATATTTCGACACCTCCCCTTTTGAAGAGTGTACTTAGTATACTACAGATGATTCAGAAGATGAATTTTAGAACATCCTTTCGTTTTAGTTTAATACTATAAAAATACTCGTATATACTCGTAGTATTTTATTTTTCAATAATGTACTTAATTGTACTTCATAAATAAAAATTCATCGTTTAATTTCGATCAAAAATATCGTAGTTCTTTGAAAACATCTTGTAACGTTTAGCCTCGAAACTTTTTAATTTCGGAACTCGAAATATTTTATTTAAATCTAATTGTTTTTATTTTTAATCCGCCATTTTTTTAAATTTAATTTTTGAATCGTACTTAGCATTCTCAAAAGCACCTGTATACGAAATTTCATAGAAATTGGATAACTTTGAAACATTTTAATTTTAAGTCCGCCATATTGGATCCACCATTTTGTTTTTTGGATTTTTAATTTTAGAATCGAGATGAGCATCCTGAAAAACACATGTGTATTAAATTTCGTGCCATTTAAATAAGATTTTCATATTTTGGCCAGCTTTTCGGGATTTTGCCCCACTGTGCGACATGTGGAACACAAATTTACGGAATAATTAAATTAAAAAAAATAGTGGTTGTAATAGAATAAATTTGGTCAACTTCACTCTAAAAACGACATTTTCAAAACTGAGTAACAAATACTAAAATCTGAGTATGTTGCATAGTCAAAATGGCTCTGAATCAAAATTACTTAAGTTTGAAACAGGTATATACTAATTTCTGAAAACATGGAAATACTCAAATATGAGCACATGACGCTTTATTCATGGTGTTTATTAACGATAATACATTACGTTTGTATTTATATATTGCTCATGGTTGTCAAATTCCATCTGCGAAGTCTTTCCTTTAAGAATTCATACATTCTTAGATTACGAACTCTCAAGAATAAAATGTACGCTTTCGCGATTATATTACCACGGCTTTTAAGTGTTCTACCGCGAACACGGTAGAAATGTAGTTCGCCACATTTCATGATATAAAAGAATACTGATTTTAGCGTTCCGTTCGAAATCACAATAAATAAAATAATATGAATAAATTCAACTACCTGGTAAAATTTACTACGTTTAACGAATAAAAAATAATTTTGTTTCAAACTCAGTATTTCTGGTATTTCAGAATTAAAAGCATTGGGTCGTCATATTTGAAACAAAAAGTTTCATAACAAAATGAAAACATCGATTTATTCAGATTTGAAACAGGCTTTTTTCTCAATGTTGGTATTCCGCGGAAATCGCGAAAGTCGTACACGGTGTGTTAAAATATGGATGTTCATCATATATTTATTTTGAGCAGTGTGAGATAAGGATTAAGGTATTTTGAATAAAATACTTGTGTAAAATAATTACAGAACAGCTAAACTTCTAGAAAATATTTATTATAAATATGTTGCGTTTTCGAAATTTTATGTGTTATTTAAAATTGGGTTTTATTACATTGGCAATTATAATTGGCATGTATAATTTCTTTAGTACGACATATTTATACCTAAACATGAATCATAATGAAGAATGTTTTCTGCAATACTTAATTTATTTTTTCAATGTGCTGAATAGCGTTTCTTTTGTTATTATTGTATCCACCAAGAACTAAACAATTTCTTAGGAATATAAATATAAAATAATTTTAAAATGTTTTAAATAGTTTTTAAGAAAAGTTTTTTTTTTTTTCAAATATAAAAAAAAAAAAATGTTTCCAATCCTTATTACAAATATCGCAAAGTTTGCAAAAAATAACCCACATTTTGCTTTCCTCCATTTCTGTTACATGAGGGAGAACTAAAATAAAATGTAAAAAGTGTTATGGTAATTATTTTTTCCTATCAATCGTTTTTGTTATAAAAATTTTAAATACATTAATTTATTTTTTCATGAAACAAAATCTATAATATGTTAAGCCTAGATGTTAATACGGAATAGTTTGCTAAAGCAATGCACCATGAGAAAAAGTTACTTAATAATTTTTTCGAAAGATTTAAAATAATAATTTCTTTTAAAATATCAGAAAATCATTTACGTATTATTCTTTATGTCCAACTTTTAAGAATATTAGAGACATTGCTTTACAAATCAGATAATTCTTTGTAGTTTTCATGCATCATTTTGTTTATAGACATTCGAATTCATATTTGAAAAAAAAATTGGATTCCTAAAAAATGTATCGAGAAAAGGATCTTTCAGTTTAATGACAAGATAGTAAAATTGGGAAAATTAAAAATTTTTATATTATGTTTAGTTATATATAGTTTTATTTGGATTACTTGTAATCCTGAATAAATAAAAATGTATTAGTGAATTAAGTTTTTACATGGAATTACGTGATTTTGTGAGAATTACTTTTGTGTGCACACTTAATATCAAATCTGTTGTTAACAACTAATTCTGGAACTAATATTATATGTTTTTATAATAAATAACAAAACTGTGTTACTTGTATTAAAAGAAAACTACATAAAAATCAATTCTGTATTTTAGACAAAACTCATTTTTATTCTATTCAATGTACATGTGCTTTATTTTCATACTCATGCAATGTAAATTTTATACATTAAATAATCATACTCACCGAAGTTATCAAATACAAAATTGCTAGAGCATGTAACAATAGTTATTTTTAATTTTTAGGATTCTATACTCAAAAACTAAAAACGGAACCATTATAAGATCGCTCTTGTGTATGTCTGTCACAGCCCTTTTACTCGTAAATTATGGAACGTGGAAATCTGAAATTAGGGGGAGTAATAATGACTATTGAACCACATATTTATAAATTGTTAAACATTCACAAATATATTTAGTAAAAACATAGCGCGGCTAATCAAGCTACTTGAAAAGAATATTTTCTTTGTATATCGTGTAGGGTATCGTGTGAAAGCTTTCAGAACTCTTAACTCAAAGATACATTTCATTAAATTTTAGAATTGATAGTTGCAGAGATATCGTCGAAAATGTAGTGCAAAAATCCCCCCCCCCCCCCCGCCCTTCATTTCCGAATCTAATCAAACTAAAATTCTGAAAAAATTAGAGGTGGTAGACGTTAACTTAAACCTTGCAGAAAAATTGCATCGATTACCCTACGTCACATAGGTTGTGAGAAAAGCGCATTTTCCTGTTACACAAATTTTTATTTGCGGGCATTCAAGAAAGGTTTTGAGGAGCGCTAATGGTGCCTTTCGTAGCAGAAGTATAAAAGCATTTTTAATATTGTTTTTCGAAAAAATGCTTGGGTAATTAGGATACATTAATCCTTAAAGACACAGACGGTTTGGACATACATAATGACAGGGGTGGCGTACTCTATGTGCCATCGGATTTTAAAACGTAGATAACAAATTTTAATGATACATTTTTGTTATGCAATGCCCACTAGCAGTATTAAAGTTATAAACGGTAAGTTGTTAAAAATAGACTATTTTAATTAGAATTAATCGCATAAATACAATGGGATTCGCGACAAGTTTTCATTGAGTGAATATATCTATACGCCTTCTGAGTCTTTAAAAGTTAATTAAAAACCTATCTGGAAAAGCGCAGCACGGACTAAGGCGGCGCTGCAATGCTGCGACCTCCATTCGAAGTGCGCTTAGCTCAATGCCCAGGTTAAACTTGAAAAAGGGCTTTGTTTTAGATACACTGTTAAAGAAAATATTGTTATTACGCTAAATTTAGTTTTATGAAATGGCCCATAATGGCGCGATATTTTTCTGACGCCAATGTCATGTACGCAACGGGAGCTCAATTGGCGCCAAAGTGTCGTTATTTTTCTTGATATGGTAACACGGATGTTGTTGTTTATGCTGTTGATGCTTTTGCCAAACTGGCGTCAGAAAAAATCGCGCCAATATGACATCTGTGCCAAAGTTTTGTGTATTTTATGATAAAATTTTGTTTTTATACCAAATAAACAGTTTCATAATAAATAAAACCAACATACTATTTTCGCCAGCTAGGTCTAACAGGTACCTGGAAACGTGGTTTTCTCCCCAAACTGGCTCAAAAAGATAAAAAAAAAATGTATTGCGCCAACCGCGGCGCTTTCGATACAGCTGTGCTCAATCGAACATGAAGCATAAATGCCTATGTGAGCTAAGCGGTTTTCTCGAGAAAGATGAAATACATAACAACGAAAAAGCTACACAATGCTGACATGATCGGAAGAAGTTCTTGGTACTTTTATGTCAGCCAGGCTCAAAACTCGCCAATGGTATTTTTTACTTCGCCAGCAGCAGTTTTTATTTTTTGCGTGGTAAATTAAAAACAATGCTTTGATAATGAAATTGGCATTTTATTATTATTTTTCTTTTTTTTTTCTTTTCTCTTTAAAAAAATTAAATAAGTGAAAGGCATGTATCTTAAACGTTTGTATTTTAAATTAAAGTTATGCATTTTATGTAAAATAATTGAAAGGATTATAGTTTAATTAAAATTAAGGCAATACGAATAAATGAGAAGGGAACAATAATTGGCGATTTATCACGTGCACCCACTAACATAAAAGTAACGAGTTCATGATTTCTCTATCAGAATCTTCCTACTTGGCGAAGGATTGAGATAGTTAAGTAAATTATGAATAAAAGTAACATGATGCAATGCTTAGCATACATTTAACGGGGATCAAACTACTAGCCAGAGCCAAAAATAACCTAATAAATTCGAAATTGAAAAGAGTACAAAAGAAAAGAATTTCCTAAAATTCAAATTTCTGTGATACCATTCGGAATAGAAACCGAAAATTTGGCACAAGGTGGTTATTTTAAATACCGGATAAGAATGATTTCTAAAAAAGGTAGAAATTAAAAGTTCGAAACGACAGAAAAGCATTCTATGAACGTTCTAAATTATGATTTATTTGCAATTGTTAATCTGCAACAATTGCTGAATCTGCAAATTGTTCGAAACATGAAATTTGACGCGCTTTTTACTTATAAGGCCTAAATGATATCACAGAAAAGTTCCTAAAAAATTCGAAATTTGAATGGATGCAGGCGTAAAAAAAGTTCTAAAATTGTGATTTCTGTAATACCGTTTGGGATAGAGGTCCGAATTTCGGCATGCCGCCGATTTGTTTAAATATGTAAATGCACGCTAAGAACTGTTAGTAAAAAATCGAAATGTTAAGAGGTGAACCAAGCGGAAAACGTTTTAAGAATGGTTTGCATTATGATTTTAATGAGATTGTTTGGGCTAGGAACATGAAATTTGACACGGATGTTATTTTCTAAGGCGTAAATGTTTTGCGTTTTCTAATAAATTAGAAATTTATAAGTGTACAAGAGCAAAAAAAAATCTTGCATTTTTGAATCTGTGATACTGTTCGGGATAGAATCCTTAAATCTGGCATGGTGGTCACTTATAAGATGTAAATGCTCTTTAAAAACTGTTTCTAAATAAATCGAATTTTAAAAGAGTGAAATGAGTGGAAAGCTTTTTTAAAACGTTCTAAATTTCGGTTTGAATGGAATTGCTAGAGCGTGAACTTGAAATTTAACATGATTACTGATGTTAAAACGAAAATGCTCGTCTTGAGCAATTTCTAAAAAATTCGAAATTTAAGAGGTTGCAAGAGCGAAAGCCATTCATAAATTAAGATTTCTGTGAAACTGTTGAGGGGAGAAACTTAAAATTTGATATGTGGTTACTTTTAAGATGTCAGTGCTCGCTAAAACCTATTTCTAAAAAAAAAAAAAACTGAAATTTAAAATGGTGAAACGAGTAAAAAAGCTTTCTATATATCTTCTAAATTATGATTTATTTGGAATTCTTAGCCCTAAGGAAATCGAAATTTGACATAGTTGTAACACTTAAGACGTAAATATTCACTATGAACAGTTCCTAAAAATATCGAAATTTTAACGTCGCAGGAGCAAAAAAGTTCTAAAATTGGGTTTATCGTGATATCGTTAAAGACTGAAACCTGAATTTTGGCAATCTGTTAATTTTAAGATCTAAGCTCTCGTTCAGAACTGTTTCGAAAAAAGAAGTCTCTCTGTAAAGAGATTAAAACAGCAGAAAACGTTCTAAATACGTTCTAAATTACGATTTAAATAGAATTGTCAAAGCATGACCTTGAAATTTAACATGGTTGTAACTTTTGAAACAGTAATGCTCTCCGAAATCATTTTCTAATAAGTTCAAAGTTTAAAAGTGTTAAAAAAAACCGCTCTAAAATTCCAATTTTTGTGATACCGTTCGGGGTAGAAGCCTGGATTTGGCATACTAATTATCTAAAATATCTAAAGATTCATTAAGAACCGTTTCTAAAAATATCTGCACTGTTTTGTATGTCATGCTTCATTCCCGGAATAGTCGTAGATATTTGCAAAGATCTACAATTTTTCAAAAAATAAAATAAAAACTTATCTTTAAACAAATATCTGACTAAATATCTAACAATAAACAAATATCTAACTAAAAGACCAACTATAGGTCTATATGTTATTTCGACTCTATAAATGTTTTACAAAATTTGCATTCTTCATAAAAATTAAAATACCATACAAATTGAAGAAGACTGATACTTTGAGAAAAGAAGTTAGCTTTCATTGCTTTTAAATCCTTAATTACTATAAGAAATAAATGATATGTAAACAAAATGTACACATATTGGGTTTCCTTTCTACTTACAACGGTTCTAATAGAACTCATTTTAATTTAAGTGAGTAGATTATTTAAACTATACATAATTTCTTAAAAAAAAAGAAATGATATCTACTAAAAACCAACTTTTCAAAAGTAAAAAAAAAGCCAAGCTAAAAAAAAAAAAAAAAGATGAAAGTTGTGGCTAAAAAATGGTGTGATATCATATTTCCAAGCTTATATTATGGTACTTTTTAACACTTTCCACTAAAACATTTACCATTTGTAAGTCGAGTGACTTCGTATATGTTGATAGAAATACTTTTCTCCTGTACTAAATTCATCATAACTTGTTTCTGAAAATTCAAATGTTTTAAAATAATGCATCATGGACTTGGTGGACATCTTTCCATATTTTACACAAATTTCTAAGAACCCAAGTTTGTAAAGAGTAATACGTTTGCATTAATAACAATTTAGAACTTCTGATTTTAACTACGGACAAATAAATTTAAAAAGACTTTTATTTTGAGAAAAACAGTTCATTGTTACTGCTGTTAAATAATTAATTACTCTAAAAAACTAATCATAAAAAGAATAGCGAAGATATGTCACGATTACCTTAACACACAAATTTCTAAGCATACAATTCCGTGAAGGAAAGGCATAAAATGTGTGGTTTGGTAATAATATCGAACTTTGGTTTTCAACTGCAAACATCCGATAAATTGAAAAAGACTAATATTTTGAGAAAAGAAATAGATTTTTATTGCCTTTAAATGATTAATTACTTTATGAAATAAATCACAAGATGAATCCTTTAGATAAGTCACTATTATTTTAAGACACAAAGTTCTCCGAATACAAGTCCGTAACGGAAAAGCTCAAAATGTCTGCTTAAGTAACAATTTTGAATTTCGGATTTTAATTATGGATTAGGTTACATAGAAATGTGCGTAAAATATGAAAGATGGCCACCAAGCCCATGATGCATAATTTTAAAACATTTGAATTTTCAGAAACACGTTATGATGTATTTAGTACAGGAGAAAAGTATTTCTATCACCATATACGAAGTCACTCGTCTTACAAATGGTAAATGTTTTAGTGGAAAATCTTAAAAAAGTACCATAATATAAGCTTGGAAATATGATATCACACCATTTTTTAGCCACAACTTTCATCTTTTTTTTAGCTTGGCTTTTTTTTTTTTACTTTTTAAAAGTTGGTTTTTAGTAGATTGTCAATACCGCATTAAGTTCATCATGAATAGATTAGGATGAGATTAAAAAAAAAAGAGTTATACAGAATAGCAATATTTCATATTGTTTAGGCTCCATATCTCTTTGAACTGTTATGGTATACCCATTCATACTTTTATAGTATATACAGCTATGCCCAACCTTACGTTGTATATTTTTTTAGAAAATCTTATTATTCTTTCGGCAACGATTTTTTTTTAAATACAGTTAACAATTCATATATTTTTTTGCACGGAATCCTCAGACCGCGAGTAATACTCACACTAAACCGTTTATTTAAGTTATTTTAAACTTGTATAAAAAAAGAGTTATTTACATAAAAAGTAATTTAATTGGAATTTTAATAGATAATGAATGTTTAGTAATGTTCATTCATTAATGTATTATGGAGTATTTTGTACCTGGCTATTTTTTCTATTTTAATTGACTGTGGTTTCAAGGGTTTTTTTACATTTGCTCCTAAAAAGGCTGTTGTTTGGCGATTGTATTTAAGATCGCGAATATGTTCTTTATATCTTTCATTTATTTTTCTCTTAGTCATTTCGATGTATGCAATTTCTTTATTTTCTGTATTCGAGGTTTTAATTTTATAGGCTCCTGCTGTTTGTAATTCATCGTATTTTTCCGCTTCGTTTCTTATCATTTCAAATAGGGTGTGGTTGGCTGTGTTTGGAACATTTTTTCAAGTTTACTTATTTCACGTTTTATTTTAAGTGGTAATCCTTTCATAAATGGCAGGAGGGGGTATAAACTCTTGTTTATTTTGTCCGGGTTAGATCAAGTCAATTCTCTCTTTAGCTAATCTAATTAGTCTATCAGTTGTTTTTCTTGGATGGCCAGAATTAAGTCCTATTTTTTCTATAATTTTCAGATTTTCATTTAGTAACATTTCCGTTTTTCATTTAATAACATTTCCGTTGAACATATATATATATAATGCTCTATAAAATGTATGTATTTTAGGCGGTAAGTTAATAGTTTATTTGTTGGTTTTGTTTCAAATTATAGCTAGGTTGACAATAGGTTTTCTATAGATTGTAGTTTGTATCCGTTCTTTTTCATGTGTTATTTTCATATCAAGGTATGGTAGGGACCGGTTCTTTTCTTCATCTTTTGTGAATTGTATGTTGTTATAATATTTCTTTATTTCGTTTAAGAAGCTTTTTATGTTTACCGTTCTGTTTGTTATTATGAATATCTCGTCCACGTAACTTATCCAAAGTTGTATTTCATTTTTATGATCCTGTATTATCTTGTTTTCCATTATCCTCATTTTCCATTCTTAAACCACATTTGAAAAGGAGACCCCATCGGTATACCCCTTATTTGTTTATATATCTTATTGTTATATTTGAAATAACTTTCGTTTAATATCAAATATATAAACAACTGAGGGGTGTACCAATGGGGTCTCCCATATCAAATGTGGTTTCCGAATGGAAAATGCGGATAATGGAAAAATGTATAATAGAGGATCATAAACATGAAATACGCCTTTGGATAAGGTACGTGGATGACATATTCATAATAACAAAGAGAACGGTAAACCTAAAAAGCTTCTTAAATGAAATAAATAAATATGATAAAATATACAATTCACAATAGAAGAAGAGAAGAAGAGAAGAGCCGGTCATATTTGATGTTCAACCTTGATGTGAAAATCTATACTCATATTATAAACAGGAAAAATTGTTTATTTTTAGGAGGTAAGCTCAGGAACTACCGAGCCGATTCCAAAAGTAATGGTATCAAAATGATGGTGTTCGCCCAACTTAGAACACAGGCTATATCTTATGTCGGTGCCACTAGCCCAAAGTGGGTGCAGGAGCAAAAAACGTTCTAAAAATGCGATTTTTGCGTTACTGAAGGGCCTAGAAACATGAAATTTAGAATATTAGTACAAGATATAAATGATGTCTAAGAACAGTTCTTAAACAATTCGAAATTAAAAAGGGGTGAAAATGCACAAAAAGCGTTCTAAAAAACGTTCTAAATGGTAGTTTCTACATAATCTCAGGAAATACCAAACCGATTTAAAAAATATTGGTGTCAAAATGATGGTGACTACGCTTGCTCCAAGATAAGACCATATTTTATGTCGGTGCCACTAACCCAAAGGGGGTGCAGGAGCAAAAAACGTTTTAAAAATGCGAATTATGTGTTACTGAACGGCCTAGAAATATGAAATTTGAAATATTAGCTACTTATTAGATATAAAGGATTTCTAAGAACAGTTCTTAAACAATTCGAAATTTAAAAGGGGTGAAAATGCACAAAAAGCGTTCTAAAAAACGTTCTAAATGGTAGTTTCTACATAATCTCAGGAAATACCAAACCGATTTAAAAAATATTGGTGTCAAAATGATGGTGACAACGCTTGCTCCAAGATAAGACCATATTTTGTGTCGGTGCCACTACCCCAAAGGGGGTGCAGGAGCAAAAAACGTTCTAAAAATGTGATTTATGTGTTACTGAACGGCCTAGACATATGAAATTTGAAATATTAGCTACTTATTAGATATAAAGGATTTCAAAGAACAGTTCTTAAACAATTCGAAATTAAAAAGGGGTGAAAATGCACAAAAAGCGTTCTAAAAAACGTTCTAAATGGTAGTTTCTACATAATCTCAGGAAATACCAAACCGATTTAAAAAATATCGGTGTCAAAATGATGGTGACGACGCTTGCTCCAAGATAAGACCATATTTTATGTCGGTGCCACTAACCCAAAGGGGGTGCAGGAGCAAAAAACGTTTTAAAAATGCGAATTATGTGTTACTGAACGGCCTAGAAATATGAAATTTGAAATATTAGCTACTTATTAGATATAAAGGATTTCTAAGAACAGTTCTTAAACAATTCGAAATTTAAAAGGGGTGAAAATGCACAAAAAGCGTTCTAAAAAACGTTCTAAATGGTAGTTTCTACATAATCTCAGGAAATACCAAACCAATTTAATAAATATTGGTGCCAAAATGATGGTGACAACGCTTGCTCCAAGATAAGACCATATTTTATATCGGTGCCACTACCCCAAAGGGGGGGGGTGCGTGAGCAAAAAAACGTTCTAAAATGAGATTTATGTGTTACTGAAGGACCTAGAAATATGAAATTTGAAATATTAGCTACTTATTAGATATAAAGGATTTCTAAGAACAGTTCTTAAACAATTCGAAATTTAAAAGGTGTGAAAATGTGCGAAAAGCGTTCTAAAAAACGTTCTAAATGGTAGTTTCTACATAATCTCAGGAAATACCAAACCGATTTAAAATATACTGGTGTCAAAATGATAGTGACTGTATCAGTGACTGACAGTGACTGATAGTGATTGTATCATTGTTGGTTTTATCACGGTATAGCGTGAAAACTAATAAAATAGAAACTAAAAGTCGATCTACGAATCAGAATGCATAATATAAAAAGAATGAAAGGAATTTAAATATCACGATGAAACAAACAAACGTAGAAACAATTACTATTATTGAATCTAAAATTAAAACATACAGTGAAAAAATTTAGAAATTAAACAATGTTTATTATTTTGAATACTATAGTTTTTATTTAGTTTTAAAAAATAACGATAGATTATCTGCTGTTCATTATCATTTGTGAAGTACTTTTTAATGTAGATTTCGTAAATTTAAAAATATTTTGATTTATGCAGAAAGAAAATCGAATAGCATAATTAATACACTAAAGATATTTAAATAACATAAGGAGGCAAAACTGATAATGAAAAAAAAAAAACTTTTATTAAATATGGTATTATAATGTTTCAAATAAATATGAAAAATCTAAGAGTAAACTTATAACAGTATAAGTACTGCTGTGTTTCGGTTCATATATTTCTTTTTCTCTGGAATTATGCCAAAACACAAGTCGATAGTGGACTCAGATGTTTTACATCTTTCATCCCACATTTTATTGCTATTACTTATTGGAATTATTTATAGTCGCAGTTTATTGATTAAAGGATGGATATATAAGGAAATATTTATTACACGATCATAAAGTTGAAAGCTTCCTGATCTTCTTAATAATGAAAAAAGAAAATAATTAGGTGCTCATGAGTAGGAAATATGTTATTGAAACCATAATTTTATGTTAGTTCTAGTCAAGTCTTTCTTTATGATAAATTATTTTTTAGATGTAATTATCATAAGTTATGTTAAAAATCAATAGTTTTTTGTTGTTGTTGTTGTTTAACACCAAAATAAAATGCAACCGAGGACATGTAAAGCTTGCCAAATTTTACATGATAAACTTCAAAATTCATTTTGAAACTTGTAAAACTTCACTAACGCGTGATATCAGAAAATCAAATTATTTATTGCTTAGAAAAAGAGTAGTAATATTAAAACACATTGTAATAGTAGTAATAATGTATAATTTATTGTATTAATGTGTACGTCGTGAAGTTCTGTGTTAAGTGTCTTTTGAGATATTGTATTAATAATCGTTGTATTATGAACACTGTAATCTAGATTAAATATAGAAAAATTATATACTTAAAAAACTAAAAATTTTAGATAACGCTTTTAAGGGGGTAGGATACCTTTGAACTCGTTGAAAAAAAATATATATTACTATGTTCTAAGCTTCAAAACTTGTGTAATAAGTCAAAAATAAAAACCAAACTTCATTTAAATATAAAACTCATATTTAAATTTATATTTAAAAAATATATATATACTTGTAAATTCATAAATAAATATTGAAATGATAAATTTAAAAATATTTGGTAATAAGAGAAAAAAATTCTTGCGCGCATGATAAAATATGGATATAAAGAGAAAAGTTTGGTGAAAATAAATACATAATAGAGCTACCTTTATACTAAAACCAGAATATTTGTAAATAATATTGACTAAATTAAAAAATCGACAAAAAATTAAAAATTTTCACTTTTTGAAAAATATTTTCAAAGTACAAAAACAGAAAAAAATAAAATTTTACATTTTTATGGTTTTAAGTTGTAGATAATACAGAAATGAATATGTGGTAAAAATTTCTTTTAGTTGCCACGTATATTGTTTTAGTAACACTGCGCGCAGTATCAAAATTTATCGTTTTTAATAAACGCGATGCAAAGTTTAATTATCCTATATACTCTTAATATGTAGTCATAATAAAAAAGCTATAATTAGTAAACTAATGGGATTTTTAATGCGGTTTTTTGCATATTGTTCAGAAATAATTCCAAAATATGTATTAAAAAATTCGAAAATTTTGATGGTTTAAAAGTATCTTACCCCTTAAATAGCTATGTAAACAGGTTATCTTCATTTATCTAAATTACTGTTTTAAGATGTAAAATTCAAAATTTTAAGATATTGAGTAAACCACACAATATTTGAACTACTATTTTACCACAATTAAATTGATTGATTAAGATATTATACGAATTGAATATTTCCAAATGAGCGAATAAATGTCCTAGCTGGGAATCAAACCCAGATTCTTGGCTTACAGGACCAACGCTCTACTGTTTAAGCTGACTAGACTGGCAACCGGGAAGCATATTTCGCTGAGATAACCTTATTGGTAATTATATCTATTCTGTAATATAGACAGCTCAACGGAATAAACGGCAGGTAAAGGAACTCCATATAAACGATGGGTACTTCGATAAATTATTACTTTAACACACTCAAACTGATTGGTAAAAATATCATACGAATTTAATATTTCCAAACCGGCGAAAAAAATCAGCCAATTCGTATAAATTCGTATGATAACTTTACCAATCAGTTTGATTGTGTTGAAATAATACAATTTACCCATCGTTTATATGGAGTTACTTTACCTGCGGTTTATTCTGTTGAGTAGTTTACATAACGTACCAGATGCTATTACCAATAGGGTTATCTCAGCGAAATATGCTCGCCTGTTATCAGCCCAGTTAGCTTAGTCGGTAGAGCATTGTCCTTGTAAAGCCAAGAAAATGGGTTCGATTCCCGGCCTAGGCATTTTTTGCTCAGTTGGAAATAGTCAATTGGATCGCAATATTTGGTCAACGTTTCTCGATGTAGTAAACAATCTACAACTTAACAAAAAAATATCTTCTTATATTTAAACTTTATTACCTACATAATATGGAAAAATATGCAAAAATAAAACTAATATAGAGAAATATTATGGTTATGCAAAAAACTAGTGTCTATAAACCACGTGAGCACTCGCGAGGCAGATGACTGAATTCCCCCTGCACTGTTATTTTATGACCGGACTGAAGAATGGACAACGTGCGGGGAGATCGTTATTGCTTTGTCCGTCGTGCTACACTTATTGTAATCATCCTGTTATTTCCTATTGAATATTTGAATTTCGGACATCGGATTTAACAGTCCTGCAAAACTTGTGCATTTATCATTGCAGTGTTTTGGTTTAGTGATATTCTTATATCATTTAAATTTATCAATAAAAATAATTTGGTTTCCGCAATCATTACCCAACGTGCTTTAGTGGATGCTGATAACATGCTGAACCGAATCTGACTAAAGTATCTTCAAACATAAATAACGAGCGTACATAGAGTGCATATTCTAAGTAAAATAACTATTCAGAAAATTCGCTAAAAACCGCAGCAAGCGGTAAATTTGGTTTTAGTCAAGAATATTTTTCAAATAGAGATCCGGTTCCTCGATTTTTCCATTTCGCGCCCTGGTGCTAGATTTTTACAACATTTTCACTTAAAAATAAGCTCCTTGTACTTGTCTACAAAACGCATCAGAAAAATCTGAAAAAGTAATTTTTCTTAGAAAAAGAATAGTATTCTATACACATTCCGAGTGGCAGAGCCTGCAAATATAAATTGCCAAAAAAGCGTTTTTCTTAATCATTCGTGGTATTCACATCCACTTTAGAGGAAATTGAAGCCACAATGGCAATGCTTAGAAGTTGAAACAATTACGAAATATTAACATGTGAGCAATTAATTGTCAATTCTCGTAACCGACCTGTCATTAGAACTTTTCTTTATGCTAGCAAACATACGTATATTGTTAAGATAAAATTTAAAGAAAGCATACTAGAAAAATATTTAAAAAAGCTGGAAAAGTCCCTAAATACAGCCACAGTTTAAAAATTAATTCATTTGAAAATACATTTTCCCCTTGTTTAGGAGGTAAAATTCGAGAAATGTTGATGTTGTGGTAATATTAAGATCAATAAAAATAAAACCCATACCTTTTGTCGTTGCCATTATCATTATAATTTTCTAAGAATAGTTACTGACTTCTGGCTTTCGTATAAAAGTAAAATGCCTCAAAGGCGACAGAAAAGTCTGAAATGAAAAAAATAGGACTTTATGGCTAAAATTAAAGTAAGCTGTATGAATATTTATAATGTTTTCATATTTTTAACTTATAATTGTATTTAAGCTTTAACGCTGCATATGACGCGTTGCTTTAAAAATTACTAATGTTTGAAATTTTTTTTTTTGATAAAATTACGCATCTTAAGGAAAATAGCTTTGAATGCAATTATCCAATGAATGTTTAACACCATTTATATATTATTAAGAAAAAAATCGAAATGGAACAGCTGAAGGTGATGAAGCACTTGATAACAGAGTTGTTTTGCCGCATAACCGTGGATATTTCCTTCAGATCACATACAAATACTAACTATATAAGCATATTACAAGTATAAGAATATTCTCAATATTTTCAAACTTACAATGTTAGTATGATTGAGAATATATTTCTATTTTTAAAGAATATACAATGTGAAATTTTCATCCTTTGCCCTATTTTCTGCATGTTTGCCATTTTTACATTTTTAATACTTTGTAATGATTCTGTGTATCTCTTTTTGCAAATTTGATGTCGATTAAAAGTCTCGTTTTCAGGTGAGTTTCGGGAACACTTGTTCTGCAGGACTAGGAGTGCTATATTTTTGGTAGTGGAGTGGTACATTATGTTGCTACAACTTCAAAGCCACAAATTTTATTTCTAATAATTAAACACCTATGTGGTAATGATATTTAATTAACATAATAATGGACTTAAAATATGCTTTCATTGAAATTCATAATTTTTAGAATTAATGAATAAATAAATAAATCATAAATCACTGATTTTTGAAGCATCGTAAGACAAGCATTAAGTTAACGATGAACACGATATATTTTTGACCAAAAAAAAAGTTCTTTATAATTTATAAAATGCATTATTAATATTCAGTTTTAAACATTACTTCGCCCTTATTTAGGTTTAAAAAAATCGGCTAGCCTCATAAGGTTGTACTCAAAAGAGAAGTTGAACTTGAAATGATTGTTGTTGGATCTGAATGAGACAGGGATACCGCATATCTTGATTTTCAAATTTTTTCCTTTGCTATTCTATTCATACTGTACAGATTTTATTAAACCCTTATTCCACTAAATTTTATTCATGTACTGCATACCCTAAAGAAAATATTTCTTGGTACTGTTGGTAATAATTTCGTTAGAACTAGAAGATAATGTTTATTTTCACATGTTTTCACATCTTGGTAACGAAATCTTTTTAAAGTTCAAAATTACACTGTTAAAAATTTTGCAGCATTCAGGCAGGTCATTCGACCGTTTTTTGAAAAAAAAAACGGTTTCATAACAATAATTTAACTATATTCTGACCATAAAATGGCCAATAATATGGTCAGAATAGTGTTAAAATTACGGTTGTGTAACCGTGTTCGGAAAAAAACGGTCAAATGACCTGCCAGAATGCTGCAAATGTTTAACAGTGTACTGATAAATTTATTACCTATTTTGAAAATAAAGTGGAATGATTTGCATTTGTGCCTGATTTAAAAACTGTTTCTGTACGTTTGGAGTATATTCTTTTTGTTATTCACTGAAATATACAGCAGCAACATTTTGATGTTTTTGATTGTCAAGTTAAATAATTATTAAATGTATGGGGTTTTCAATGTTTTAATTTAAAATTTCTATTTTAATTTTATAGACTTATGTTTTTTGCCCCCATAACCATAAGGAATTAATCACTATTTATACGTTGAAGTAACATTTTGATTTTAATATTCTTATACATTTTATAAGACACAATTGTAAAATGAATAAACAACTTCAAAAAATAATGAAACATAATATTAACTTAATCATGAACATTAACAATTACATTTTCCATTTTAGAAATCACTAATTTGCTAAAATCGTGACTCAATTGTGCTTACATTTATTTTTCTTTATTTGCTAATCAAGAATGTTAATCTAGTTAATGATGTTTAAATAAAGACTTATAATCCCTCTGAGAGTAACTGAATGATTGTTCTTCCTTTTCACAATCTGTAATTACACTGTGTTCTGGAGTATTCAAAACTGGTCCTGTCTAAGCATTCAAAAGTCGTCCAAAGGGAGGAACGATAATTTACTTTCTTATACATTAACTTTCTTAGTTATAATTATTCGTTGTAATAATGCACATTTACAAATAACTAATTTCATATATTTTATAGTTTAAGATATTTAATATTTTGTATATTGTGCAGTTAAAAGAAAAGAAATTGTTAATTATAGTTTCTGTTTAGGATTAAATTGATATTCGGTCTAAAGTTTGGGAAAAATGAACATTGTGAAGTCTATTATTACATATAAACATTGTGAAGACTAGACTTTTTTTAGCTAACGAATGCTGCAGTAATTCCTATTGAAATACGTTTTCCTAAATAAATATATACATTTTACAAATATATATATATATCATGAAGAATTTAATTATTTGTCGGTATTTTGTACACAGTTTTCAAAGTTAATGGTAATAAACTCATTTAAGAATCACTTTTAGAACTGTTCTTAAGCTTAAATCTGGAAATTTACATATAAAATCGTTTATTTAGTTTATAATAATAAGATTTGACGCTGCTATTTCTGTAAGAGCTGTTTAGTTTTCAGTTTTGTTTTTCCAATTTTTTTTTTTTTTTTAAATACCTGAAACATTTCCATATTTTTTAATGCATATTGTTTAAATGATTAAATATTTCTTTAAGTGTTTTTTGCAAATTGATCTATATGGCATTTACATTCTATTTGAATAATTATGTACTTAAATGTGTATTTACGTAATATTATGTATATACACTTTTAGAAATATGTGTATATGTGAACATGAATTATCTTTAAAAAGTAAATCAAAAATTGTGCTTGAATTTATAAACATAGCTGTTATAAATTCCAATTCACTTTGCAATATGTTGTTATTTTATACGTCTTTCATCAAATGAATCATGACTACGGGTCAATTATTTGTGTATATTGTGAAATTCAGATACAGCTGCAGAAATTTCAAACTTTTCAAAGAAATAATAGGACCTACAAGGTTCATCAAATGAATCATGACTACGGGTCAATTACTTGGGTATATTGTGAAATTCAGATACAGCTGCAGAAATTTCAAACTTTTCAAAGAAATAATAGGACCTACAAGGTAACGACGTATGTTTGAAGTGACGTATTTCATACCGATCTCAACATTAGGCAATCTTACAAGTTATTAAAAGGCTTGGAGAGAAATTATAACAAAGATCGAATTCTGATAACCAAGGACCCGTTACGGTCTATCCAGTATCAATAACACTTTCAGAAAAAATATATCATGCCATCTTGAGCAGAAAGGAGGGCTTCGCCAAAAAAAAAGTCAACAGAGCTACCTCAATCGTATCTTTCAGATTTGTCGAAATTAAAATTAATAACATTTCTATTGACATTTTCGTCTGATATAACTTTCTTTAGTTACAATTTAATGGTGTTTTCCACCCTTAGCAATTATCTTCGGTTACCGTTCACGTCCCCATTACACTATTTTTGAAAATTGTATCTTAGAATATATATATATATATATATATGTTTTCATTCTGCTTATATTGTATACTTTTATTAGATGCAGTGCTTTTACTGCATCTTTAATTGTGCAAAAAAGAAAAAAAAATGTATGCTTCTTATTAGACATTTTCCACCTCTAACCTAATATACTAAGTTTGATGTTTAATTCGTTCGTCTTCGACAATATTGCACCAAGTTAGTACTTGTGTTATTCTACACAACAGCGGATCCCTGTATGACAAACTTTATAATTGTATGTAAAATATGATAACGGCTTAGTTATAATATTTAACTATGTGATAGATAGTTAAATCACCTAGCTTTATTTAGCTAGGTGATAATAGAGACTATAAAGGTTTCATGTTCGGCACAAGATAAATGCAGGCAGTACGACCTGCGTAAGAACTTAACAATCAACTGACATTGGGATTGGTATATTTGATATATCGATATAATATTTTGTATTTTACACACTTATAGAACCTATGAGACACAGGTGCACCCGTAAGTCAACATCTTTAACCTATTCTAGAATAAATTATTAACCTAACAATGGACACTTGCATTGACTTTAATTATATAATCTCCTTTGGAAATCGCCAAGCGAGTACGTACGTTTTAGTCTAAACGGTATTCATTTTTCGTTTTCTTGACTTTCTAATATAATTTGTTAATCATTTGTACGGAATTTAAACACAGACATATAATCTCACCAAGTATATCTGATTATAATTTCTTTGCGTTTTCAAAACAAGTAAATGTAATCGAATTGTACTTTTGAGTGTATGAAATTGTTCACAGTCTCCTGGGATAAGTACCGTCATACTTTGGCCCCTGCGGGGTTACTTTGGTCAATACCATAAAAAATTTTTATTCTTTGTATTGAACAAACAGTACAAGATAATTTGGAGTTTTTGCTATTGAATAATATTTTATACCCTACTACAGGGTATTTGAATAGTTTAGGGGCAATTTAATTATTTTTAGTGGCAATAATGGATGTGTTTGTAAACAACTGTTTTCGTGTTTAAATTTTAACTCTCCAAACTTACTATAATGAAACAATCTGGATAACAGCTAAAAATAAGATAATTGTCATGATATTACCTTTAATAACCTGTAACCCATGTGTGATCACAGTTTTTCCTTTAACTTTTTATTTTGAAAAAAAGTTTTACGTTTTCATAAAGCTAACATGAAAACTACACGGCTCAAAAAAATTAGGAGAGCAAGCAAAAAGTGTAGAGAACAGTGCGAGACAGACATGTGTGGGCAAAAAATGGATAGTACATGTGTATCAATGCGCAATACAGAAAAAGGGACGCAAAAAATTGTAAGGGAGCTTTTATTCCTTGAAAAGATGGTTTAGGGGAACAATTTGCTTTTATGTAAATTATAAAAATTAGTATTGTTTAGAAATGATGCAAGATTTTTAATATGGCGCATGGTCTCCTCGAACAGTTAAGACTGCTGCACAGACGTTTTTCATGGATGCGATGAAGTTATCGATAAGACTTTGGGGAATACTGTTCCACTGCTCAAGAATTGCAGTCTCCAAGCCCCGGACAGTAAAAAGAGGCCTCGGTCTCGCAGCAATGCGTTGTCTGAGTATGTTCCAAACATGCTCAGTCGGATTTAGGTCAGGAGAGCATGCTGCTCATTTCATAAGCTACCAGCAAACACAGAGCTATCGGTAAACAATCGGGCGACAGCCGCTTTGCCGTTACCGACGGTATCGGCAGAATACCGGCTGCCGTACCGGTTCCGTATCTTTTTCGACACGCCGGGCGAGTGACGGCCGACAGATAGGCGCACAGCCGGTCCAGTATCAGCAAAACTCTATGCCGGCAGCACACCGGTAGCTATCCATACGAGTGCCGGTCGCAGCCCGACACCAGCATCAATATAAAAAAAATCTGATTTGATGGCGCCATCTATGAGCCATCGGGGAATGCATATTTGAAAATAACGTGTTTCGGCGTTGGCTGAGGTTGATCCAGCGAACTCATGGACAAGAAGTAGACGTCTTAACCACTTGACCACTCAGACTTGATCAGGGGAGGATTGTATGAGGTGATAAGGGGAAGTCTTATCGATCCGTAATGGTTTGTCATGGTAGATGGGAAAATTAGAATTTTGAACTGTTTTTATATTATTTTTTGTTCATTTATTTATAATTGTCTTACGCGCGTTAAAAGTTAATCTAATATTTAAATGAATAAAATAAATATCTTATCGAATTCGTTAAAGGAAAGGAATTTAAGAATAACTTTAAGTTTAATTAAGATATAGATATAATTAAGAATAATTAAGAATATATATAAATTTAAGAATAATTAAGTATTAAAAAATATTTTTAGAGGTCTTGTTCACTTAATCAAATTTTCTTTTTGGGAATATAATGTAATTACACAGGGTTGCGTTAATTTATAAAAAATATATTTTTAACATGGAAAAATGCATTTTAATAAATAAAAAGTTAGTAATTATTAACTTTTAATTATAATAAGAATTCATTTTATGTCGTTTTGATGATTTAAAGTAGAACATATATTTAATGAGTATGTTGCGATATCAATTTGTTACTTATCAATATTTTTAATTTAAAAATAAAATAAAAATATTAATTTACATTTTTTTTCTTTTGGAGGATAATTTTTAAATGGGAATATTTCTGAGTCTTTCTTATAAATTTAAGAATGCTTATTAAATAAAATAAGTGACTTTCAGAGGTTTTTCTCTTAATAAAATTTTCTCTTTCGGAATTATAATCAATTAAATGCGTTAATTCAAGAAATATATATTTGTAACATAGAACAGCTAATTTTAATAAACAAATAGTTTGGTAATTAATCACTTTTAATCAGAATAAGATTTCATTTTTTAGCATTTGATGATTTAATGTAGAATATAATTTAGTGATTCAGCAGCAAAAATGATTATTTTACTTATCAACATTTTTTAATCATCAAATAAAATAGAAATATTAATTTATCTTTTTTTGGTAAATAATTTATTAGAAGTGGGAGATTTCTGAATCTTTCTTTTAAATTTTAATGCTTAAGTTGGGTAGTTTTTTTTTATATTTTTATAGCTTGTAAAATAATTTTAAGCACATTTTTAATTATTTGATTTTTAATTAAATAAGAAACATAGCTACTGCTTTTAAAATGAATATATAGTTAGAAAATAATTAATTTATGAATTTTTTTTTTCTACGATTAAGTTTATAACGAATAATAATTTTAAGGGGCGATTTAAGAAACTCTTTTGATGATTCAAATAATTGTAAGCCTTTTTAAAACGAATTCAATAACAGCTTAATATATATATATATATATATATATATATAAGCTATTTTTGAATTTTATTTTTGTTTATCCTGTTAGAATTTCATATGAAATACATGAAATATACACATCTTATCAAAACTCAAATTCAAACAAAATTAAGAAAAAGAAAAAAAAATGTCGGCTAAGAGTAAAAATTCCAAATGCGGACCGATGTTGGCAAATCTAATCGGGCCACTATCAGAAATCACATATCGGTCCTGCGTCATTTGCCGGTGTAAGTCGCTTGCCGATATATAACCATAAGGGGACCGATTACAGTAACCGGCTGTCGAAAAAGCAGATTCTTATGTTTCAGTTGCCGACATGCTGCCGACACTTCACCGAAATCACTGTGCCCATGCCGACACTTAACCAACACTGCCGGCTGCGGTCCGATCGTGTGCCGAAAGGTATGTGTTTGCTGGGCTGTATTGTTTTAGCTTAAAGCATGTTTTCCACAAGATGAACTGTACGAAGTCTGGCATTATCATGCATGGAAAGAAAAGAAATCACTAATTGCTGCAACATAAAATACGACATGAGGTCTCAGTATCTCGTCTGGAACTTTGGATAGTCAAAGTGCCATTCCGAATGATATGTAGGCCCGTACGTCCACCTATGCTGATTCCGGCCAATAGCATCAAACCACCTCGTCTTTAATGTGATCTTTCACGAACGAATGTGGGATTATTTTGAGTGCCTCTTTCTCTCTATGCCAAAGCACATTAGATGTCACATCCAGACTTACTCGGGACTCCAAATACGGTGCCTCCAAACTCGATGTTCAGTTCCCCACCTTCTTTGGGCCGCACAGTGGCTTGAGGTAAACAGAATACAGACCATTGGATTACGTGCATAGAGACCACCCTGATAAAGCCTATTTCGGACTGTTTGGCTGGACACCCTTCGTCCTGTGGCCAAGAACAACTGTGTTTGCAGCTGAGTAGCATTACCCGTTCCGTCTCGACGGGCTGTTAACAGGATATAGCGGTCATCAGTTTCTGTGTTAGCACATTTTCGACCTTGCACTTGTCGATGACTACCATTCCATGTGTCTTGGAATCGATTCCAGAGCCTTTCATGGGCACTTCTTGCGGCTCCAAGAACGTCCACTACACTTCGTAGGGTTTCCCCAAATTCAGCTGTCCCGATAATACACCAAGCCATGGATTGCGCTCAGTCATGTTGTTGTGACATTGTCAAGCTACCATTTTACAAAACACAAGCTTAGCAATTGAATTTTACAACTGAGGCAGTGAAACAGACATTTCTGCAAAATCCCGATTTCTGCACTTATCTCCTATTTCTAGTTTTTGGCGTCAGAAACTTTAATTTACATGTGAACTTTACTTTATCTGTTTTCTACAATACTTTAAATTACGGATGTTTTGTTTTACGTAACTCATAGGTGTAAATATTTGAGTAATTTCGTTAAAACCATGTGTTCCCCTAATTGTTTTCAGCAGTGTAGTATTTCGGGGTTACTTTGTTTAAGGCCTTTTTTGTTCCGAAAGTAGCCCCAATTACTTAGAAATGCCTTTTATACTTCCAAATCTCTTAAAAAATGTATTAAGTAACATTTTTTTTTCAAATGTTAGATTAATTATTTTTGTTCCTGTTGCTGAGGATAACATGACGAAAACTGTTTCTCGTTTCTTTAATAGTAACAAGTGGTTTATTGTGTTTAAAAGTTAAAAAAAAAAAAAAAAAAAAAAAAAAAAAAAAAACGGTTTGCTTCATTGTTTCATGTTAATTGTTTAAAACTCCATTTCAACGTTGAAAAATGACATATAATATTTTTTAATAATGGAAATGCGAGTGGAAGCAGGAAAAGGTGGCCCAAAGTAGCCCAGGTTGACGGTAGTAAAATGTAATTTTTTTTAGTAAAATACATTTTGAAAATGAAATTTAAAAGCATTTATTTCTCAAGGGAGTAATTAGATTTCATTTATTCTACATTATGTTTCTTAATTATAATTATCAGCTGTAATAAAACATTTTTACGTACTAGTAATTCTAGACCATTTTAAAGTTAAAAGCTATAATGTGGTAAAAGCTGTACAGTAAAGTAAAATATATTTATAGTATATGTTTAAGATTATATGGAAATAAAAATTACTGAAAGAAGGACGTTTGGAAGATAATTTTGACAATTCACATGCTTTAGGGATTTCTAATGGCGATAAATGGGATTTAACAAAGAATAATATTCACTATGATAATAATCGAATTGTATTTCTCTGCGTTTTAACAATCTGTATTAGCATTGCTCTTTCCTGGCATATTACATTAATATATTTTTCTAGGGGGTTCTGCCCCCTGCAAGCTAAAAACACGCTAATCTGATGGGTTTTAAAAATATTAGAGAAGATTGAATTATACTGAAAAAAGCAGTTCAGATCTCCCTGTAAACGGGTTTCCATTCAATTCCCTTTGATTGCAAAAATTTAAGGGCGAATCAGTTCCTGTTAAGACATCCAATGGTTGTTTTCGTTTTTGATTAAAGAGGATCAGTTAAACATTTGAAAAGAAGCTAAAATATAATGAATTAAGTATGCAGAGTCTTTGTCTCCTGTTATTTTAGAACAATCTCTATAACAATAGCGTAAGTCATGTGACTATCATCAACAATTCCGGGCCGACCACTTCCCTTTTTATACTCTAGGTGCTGTTTTGGTACTTTAATGTTAGCCAGGCACAGGTGATAAGCCGCCAAATATTATTCTATCGCCATCATTTCATCAATATTATAATAAATCAAGCCATCAACTGCCATAAACAAATACGGTCTGAATTCTTCGCCTTTCATATGAAAATTTGGCACAGATGTCATATACGCACCATATAGGCGCTATGTTCTTCCGACGCCAATTTGATGAACGCATCAGCAGCATAAACAACAGCATCCGGCTTACCATATCAAGTAAAATAACGAAACTTTGGCGTCAGTTAAGTGCCCGTTCCGTATATGTCATTGGAGTCAGAAAAAAAATCGCGCCAATATGGGGCCGTAAGTTTTCCATTTTGATTAAAAAATCATTTTTTTCCCTTGTAAAACTACACAAAAGTTGCCATGGTCGCAAAGAATTCTTGATACTGTTACGCTAGCCGGATGCAAATCTCGCCAACAGCTTTTTTTCAGCTCTCCAGTTAGCATATTTTTTTCGAGTGGTAATATTTGGACAGGTGTCATATACGCACCGCAGGTTTGGTGTTATTTATTTATTTATGTATTTATTTATTTACGAAAATTTACGAAAACCTCGTTTTCAAATTCCAGTTACGTTTGCATTTTTGGTATTACTTAGTGATGGAAAGAATATATCTTTCCAACAAACTTTAACATTTTATCTATAAACTATGATGTTATTATCTACAAGGCAGCATATGAAAAGAAACATTCGTAGGACTATAATATAATCTGAACTAGGTTAAGTGCCTGTCTTGGTAATGTATCGTACAGATAAAGTTTACGATACTAATAAATCTATAAAAGTCATCGAAATTACGATTTATAGTTGTGTAGGACAACACGAAGGGATAACAACGAAAATTTATAGCTGACTCTTGACCAGAAAGGACCACACAGTTGGAATAAAGTAAAAAAAAATATAATTGGGATCAGCAAAACTCAACCTATACGATTGCACCACATAAATTCAGTTTCTTCCAATGATATTCGTCTGTAAAGATGGGCGGTAACTCTCTATGCAAATTTTATAGGTATATGTATAATTTTATGTTTGCATATGTAATGTAAGCAGGACATAGTCCGATTTTGTTTTCTGTGTATGTAAGAAACAGTCTTCACTTGCGGATTTGCCCTCGACGCAGTTGGCAGCAAAAAATAAGATGCTGCTGTAGTCCTTATATATATTAACACTTTGTTTTGCATCGTATAACATAAAAAAAGCTTATATAAAAGAAATTTAGCCTTGTGGGCTTAAAAAAATATGTTATCCTGTATGATTAAATATTGCTTCAACCATTGGATTATTTATTTGTGATGATGAGTGGTGTTCCACCCGTCCTGCTGCAATTCTACATGCTGCCCGGGGCAGTATTCCTGGTAGAGAAAATTACGATTTATTACATTGTGAATCAATAATATTAATTACATATAAAAAGTCACGGACTATGGTGATTTTCACGTATTATAAATTTAATTAAATAATTAATTAAAATGGATCTAAAAATAAAAAACGTAAATGTGCAACAGTATTACTATTGAGATTTATAACCCACAATATGTAAATAGAATTTTTTCAATTGTAAATATTCTCATATAATAAAATGTAAATCAAGATTGAATATGAGTAGTCTTTTCTTTATTGTAATTCTTAATTAATATTTTTCTCTTATAGAAGTGGGAAGGTTAAAAACAATTCATTTATCTTTATGATTTTCTAAAAAGAAATATTAGTTAATCTGTGCCTAGGTTTTTTTTTTTTTTTTTAAAGAAAGAAGTGAATGTCATCAATTTTAAATGAAAGTTGTGTATTTTAAATAAAATGAATGAAAGGATTATATTTTAAATGAAATTTATGAAACATAAAAAATTGCGACGGGAAAAATGTTTAGCGAATTATCACCTGCGTCTCGCTAACATAAAAATACCGTCAGAATTGATTTATCTATCGGAATCTTTCGATTTGGCGACAGATTGTTCAAGTAAATTGTATTATGAATAAAAGTAGCAAGATACATTTCTTAGCATACATTTAAGGGAGGACAAACTGGTCGCCAAATTAGTTTAAAATAATAACTTTTTCTGAAATATAGAAAAAAAATCTGTTATGATAAAAATTTGAGTTGCCATCATAAGAAAAATGTATATAAAATTAGAAAAAAAATAATATTTCGAAAACTAATACGAATTTAAAAATTCTAATACCAGTTTTGAGATCTGTGGATCAATATTGATTTTTGGTGTTAATTTCATCGCAAAGTATTCCATATTTTAGGAGAAATCGCCGTGAAACATAATCAGTTGTTTAATCAGTCCTTTGAAAGAATCGTTACATAAATTCGTTTCATTTCAGTCGTTTCATATATCCGTTTCATAAATTCGTTTCATTAGGATTTTATATAATATATATATAGGGTAGATATAATGCTAAACGTTTCATATTATCCTTAGGTTTTGGCAGTAACATAACAGCGTTTACAGATTTTTACGTCTTGGAAGCCAGCTGTTTAAATGTAGAATGTGTTATATTTTTCCATGTCCATTTTTAAGATTGTTAAATATTTCTGTATACGGTCTTTGTATTTTTAGATTTTATTTTATTCATTTTTATTTCAATGTGTTTCTACCTAGCGACTTATTCAAATACGATAATGTGTGCAATTGTTCGCTTGAATGAACATTTAAAGCAAAAATTAAATCTCAAATTTTGCGTGAATTTGAAAATGCATATTATTTAAATATTTAAAATTTATTTTCTGCTTCAACACATACGCGTCCCATGAAGCACAAGTACAAAAGTAAGGATTTTTGCTTTTAACAAATACACTAATATAATATTAACTTGATCATGAACGAATTCATGTGCTTTAGTGACATTGTCTCTTTTAGAAATCAGCGTTCTAGCCTGAGCTGTGTTTCACATTTATTTTTCTTGAATTGTGATTAGAGAATGTTAATCCACTTAATGGAATTAAAACAAAGTCTCACATTCCCTCTGAGAATAGCTGAATAGAATTTCTTTCAGTTTTATCAATCTGTAATAACATTGTGCTTTTCTAGTATACAAATTCAGTCACAGTCTCAGCAGTAAAAGGGTAGTTCCTTACGAAAAGACTCACTCAAGGAGAAATCTTAAATGCATTCATGTCCTCATGAGAATAGGTTTAGCATATTTGAAAGTTCTTAAATAGGTTACAGTAATGTTTAAAAAAAAATAGTTAAGTTTACATATTTTACAGCCGGAAAATTATGATATTTTTGAAATATTTATGAGCAAAATTTCATTTAATTATTATGCTTTATCTTTCAGTTTAAGCACATATCGTTCACCCGCAAGGAATTTGACACATCTCGCAGAAATTGCAGAATAAAAATGAAACAAAAAATTCCCTTCAAATAAAAGAAAGATTTTTTGTACTTATAATAATATAATAAAAAATGCAATATTAAAAAATGATTTATTAAATTAATATATATAAAAAATGCAATATTAAGAAATAATTTATTAAATTAATATATTAAAAATATAATACAAGTATATAAAATTATTATTAAAAAATTAAAAAATAATTCTATTATTAAACTCTCGCTTTGTGTTTAATAGCTAGAAATAATGCTGTGATAAATAAAATGCAGGTTTATAAATGGAATATTTAAACAATATAATTCTTAAAGGTATATATAAATATTATACAGACATACAAACAATAAATACAATAAACCCAACTGGAGTGAAAAATTAGCCAGAGCCAGGAATCGAACCCGGGACCACGGTTATTTATGCGTGTATGTGTGTTTTATATTGTAGTATGAGTGTTTTATTATAATATAATTCTTATTTTCACCTATAAAATTTTACAGTGTGCGCGATGTTTATCAATGTGCTTTCGTAATTAAGATATTCAGGCACACTATAATAATGCATAAATTTTATATAAAAACATAAATAATAATTATTTTCTTAATTTTCGAAACAAAAAGACGAGGTCATATTTGTCTGTATATCTATATATTTTATATCTTTATATATATATTTTATCTATAAAGTTTTATCTATATATAAACGCATTGTCTTTTTTTTTAATTTATTTATTTTTAAAATATAAGAAAATATTATTATATTATTTTCCTTACATTTCTTTTTCTTTTATTAAATCTCTAAACACAAAATTATACATAAAAAATACACACGAAACTATTAATAAAAAAATAATGAGTAAATAAAATTACATCGTTTACGATGTTATTGAACAAATCATACCTATATGTTCAACTATTTCGAGTTCGTGAAAAAAATATATAAACGTTGCTTTCACCTTTTATTACCACAGTTGTTGACTTCATAAACTAAAATTATATGTCACACAAAGATAAGAAAGAAACATTTTATTTTTACGAACTTCTCTTTTAGTATGAGGATTATAAAAAAGGTGAAATAAATAGAGTTGGTATTTTGTGAACTGAGGACCATTATAAAATTAAACGAATGACCTTTCTTTATTTAAACTTAAATGTTATTTATTAATTAGTTTATTTTGTGTGAATTATTATAATCAACTCAATTAGCCTTTAGCTTTTAATTAATAGATACACAAAACATATTAGTTTTTCAAGTGTTAAAATGTTGTCTAGGAAATTCTTCATATGGCGAAAAAAATATGTTGAAGTATCAGGTATAAAAAGAATAATTGTCGCAGACATTTAAATTATAGTAACTCTGTTCATTGCTGTACAAGTGTCATTTGTTTATCCTTTTCTTTTACTTCTATCATGTATTATCAATGGATTTTCACCATTATTTCTCATTTATAGTTATTTTCAACTATGATAAATACTTTTAATAAATAAATAAAAAGACAAGTTCCCAGTTAAATTGATGGCATTGAGCTCACAGGCTATTCACACACATTGTATATCATACTCTTATTTCAAAAAATGCCCATAAAAAATAAATTAAGGGGGATTAGCCCCCGTTTCCCCCATTTATACTTAACTAAAGTACCTCTAAATCTAATCAGGGAAGCGCCTTATCAGAATAAACCTGTATGCCAAATTTGAAGCAAATCAGATTCTGCATGAAAAACACATTTATCTAAATTAAGGGTGGTATTAGCTCCCGCGTTTCTCCATTTATACATAACCAATTAACCTCCAAATCGGATCAGGGAAGCTCCTTATCAGAATAAATGTAGAATAGTTTTTGAAGCAAATTGGATAATTAAGCATGAAAATGCATTTATCTCAATAAGGGAGTGTATTGCCTCCTTTCCGCCTTTTACACTTAACCAATGATAATTCCAAATTTAATCAAGGAAGCTCCTTATCGGAATAAACCGGTATATCAAATTTCAAGCAAATCAGATAATTCTGCATGAAAAACCAATTTATCTAAATTAATGGGGGTTAACGCCCGTTCACCCATTTATACTTAACCAATGAACCTCGAAATCTAATAAAAGAAACCCTTCAACAGAATAAACAGATATATAAAATTTGAAGCACATCGAATAATTCTGCATGAAAAATCCATTTATCTAAATTAAAAGAGGATTATACCCCGTTCTCCCTTTTATAGTTAACCAATAAGCCTCCAAAACCAATCATGGAAGTACGCTATCAGTATAAACACCGAAAAGAAATTGAAGCAAATCGGATATTTGTATCAAGAGTTATCCCGTTATGTACATACATACATACCTACATACTGAACCTTCTGGCATATTAGCTCTCAGGCTTTCAAAGCCTGTGAGCTAAAAACCGGTATGTTTATCCAATCTACACATTATGAAATTAAAGTTTTTTAATTATTTTAACTTCTGTAGTTAAGTATGTCTAAAAACCTTTACTTGGTAATTGAAATCTAATATTAATTAAAAATATTAATGCAGTTAGACATCTCATTCACGTCACTCATAAATAATTGAAATTTACTTAATGTAAAATTTACTGTAAGAAATTATTAAATATGCGATTTTTTAAAGTGATGTTTTATGTTATCTTTGACAAAAAATTTTAAATGATTAAAGGTTATGTAGATTTTTAATTTATGCAGGTTTCAAAAACATATTTTTAATAATTAAAAACGTATGTTAGATACATATATTTTTAATCTGAATGAAAAGCATGCATTTAGTGATTCAAACGCTTTATAAATTTCAGCATATTTATGTATTTCTCTTTCTTACACATAATTTAAATCATGAAATTTTCCTTTAACAAATTATTTACACATTTAGATTGCTGTAGGTATATCTATTGTATTAGAAATATTTTTAAAATTTTAACAATCATAAAATTATATTATTCTTGTAAATAACAACTTAGAATTCCTTTCTCACACAACCTACAGCAATGCGTATATTTAAGTATGTAATGGCCTTCTAAAAGTTTTTTTTTAATAATATATTCTCTTTTATAATAATGCATTACATTTTGAATATGATAAATATATCAAAGTTTCAATTAAATGAAGTGCATTGTCCTTGCCAATAAATGGAAACAAGTGATTAATTTAACCAATGTTAAAATATGAATTATAAGAAAATTACTACAGTTTAAAGGATTTGAAAACTAATTTCGAAAAGAAATATTTGTGTTATTTATTGAAGAAGCTCTCCGTTTAAGTATAGCGACCATTACTTTTCGAAAACAATGGCATCCAAATCCCTAATCACTTAGAAAATGTATGTAATAACTTTTTTTTTTTTTTTTTTTTTTTTTTTTTTTAGACTGCCATAGTGTTTTATTTGTAATTGTTTAGTTCCTAATACATCAGTTGTACAGTTTAAAGTCAATAACACTTTTTGTACATTATTATTATTATTATTTTAAGATTAAATTAAATATGACATCATACTAAGAAAACGAGAAGCTTTTCTTCTTTTTGGCAGCAATTTCCAAACAAATTATGATTTAAACTCAAAAAGTACAATATCAAATTAATCACTCTTTAACTTTAATCACATAATCTTCGTATCATTCGAACATCTTTAATAAATACTAATATATTTCTTCTTTCGCCATTAGCGTGTTTATACTGCACCTCATAACGAAAATAAGTATAAAAAAATTCCCTGAGTAAGGAATATTTTTTGCCTCATTAAATTCATTACTTGTAAGCTGTATTTATGTTTCCTTAAGAAAAAAGTTTCATTACTGCCCAGAAGGCAAACGTTTATCATGTAGTTACAAAACGTAGTATTTCTATAACTTAATTAATAGAATGTGCTGACGTTTCACACATGCATTTTTCCGAATGGCTTGAGGATACGCATAATGGAACAGATATTTTTCTGAAACTATTCCACAGATTATATAAAAAAACATCTATACAGTGATATATGAATATCTGTAAAATGAGGCTAATATTTTCTTGAAAAAAACTTTTGTTATAAGTACGATAGTGACATGACGGAAGTAAGATATTTGTTGAATAGTATTAAAAAAAGTTAAATGTAATAAAAAATATTATTGTGTTAAAAATACAAGCCTTTGAATAAAATGTGTTATTAACTGAAGCTAAATATATAAATTATACGTATTAGATTCCGTTTTTGATTTCAAATATAAGATGTAATGTTGTATGTAAGTGAAATCTGAATTAGATATAAACATAATTAAAGTGATCCATGTGAATAATTAATTTTATAGTCATAAATATTTTTCACTCTGTCTTTCTCTTAGAATATATATTCAGACATATTTAAATTTATTCTACAGCTATGTATTTTAAAGATGACTAATATTTTATTTTGGTTCCTTGCATAAAGTGTGAAATAAAAAATCCTATATTTACAAATGCCTTCAAACTACAGAAAAGATTTTTTTTTTTCACTTGAACTTTGAGATCTGTACAATTTCTACGGAAAACAAATATTTTATGTTTTTTAAAATTGTAGTTTTAGTTGAAGACAGAATATTTCCATCACCTGTCTAGTTACGATAGTGTCATTCTCTAGATCTTTGCGTAAAATCTCTTTCAAATGACAGTTTGTTGTACTCTCACGGTAACATATTAATGCTTTATATAAAATGGATTGCTAAACTAAACGACGTCATTCATAAAATACATGTATTCTGCAAAATCTAAAATCAGAATAAACACCATATTTTAAAGTTTTAAAATGTTTGTTTAATACTTTGTTTGGGATTAGAGAATGTATGAATTCAAATTGGTTTACTTCTAAGAAAATTAAATTATTATAATGTTGTATGCATTAAGTTCTCAATTTGAAAGAGCTACATTTTTTTAATTGTCATATATTTTTAAATATAATGCATTTCAATTTGAATTAGACAAATTAAATCTATTTTTATTACAATTAAAACGACTGATTGATTATTTCATTAATTTGAATAAAATTATAATTAGTTCGGCTACCCTTTTCGATTTAATAATAAAAATTCAATGTTCTAAAGAAGGATAATATATTTTAATATTTTTAATTTTAGCAGTGACATTAAAATAAATATTTCGTGAAAATGCTGTACACGTGTCAAATTTATATTTTTAAATCGGATTATAGTACTCTCCGTTCTTATTGGAGGGGGGGGGGGGGGGGTCTGATACTTTGTCCTGAAATTCCTGTAATTTTTACGATTATTTTCTTTTACTTACAAAAAAAAAGTGATATTACCTTAAGATTTTTTAAACATTTTATTGACATTTATTGATATTTATTGACTTTTAACTTATAGAGGAAATTTGGTATTATGGAATGGTCAGACAATACGGAATACTTCAATATCTGGAGCATATGGTGCTGCAGTCAAAAAGAAATATGCCATTTCTCTTCCTAGTATTCCCATGGATCACTGTCCTCAGTTCAATTTGGATATATTTTGTTCCAGTAATACGATGAAATCAAATCTTATTCCTCATTTTTGTATTTTTCTTTTCAGTAAATTTTATAAAATTCGTATTAGTTATAAAATCTCGTTGTCAGTGACCAATTTCAGCATAAAGTTGAACAGTTGTAGTTATTGCCGTGTTCGTAAGTTTTCCTCTATTCTAAGTTGTTGACGACTGAAGAGTTTATATTTTTCAAGATCGTGTGTCGGGTAATATGGAATATTAACTAGACAACTGTTTCCAGACGAGTCTAAACATTAAAACAATTTTTAAAAGAATTTGATGATTTGTAGATAGTGTACTAAGATTTACTCTTTAAATAATGTTGGTTATTCTTTTAAATCCTGGTTTTTCTTCCATTTTTAATATTCCTTATAACCCTATTCAATATCGATATTCACTTTGTTCTTCCACTTTAAACGTATTAAAAATGACTTAAGAAACATTCAAAATTTGTTCCTTATTAACTTTTAATGTACCTCAAATTTTGCATGTTGACTGACAAATTAAAATGTAAGTCTTACTCCATAAAACATACACTTTCTCTATATTTAAATTTATGTGTTTAAAAAAAAATAAATAAAACGTCTTGTGCGAAGGTTAGTACTTACAGGTGCATGCCATCAACTTCCAATTAGGCAAATACCTTTCTCCACTCAGAAGCATGTGAAACATATTTGGTCATCAAATTATAAAAGATCTTGAAATGCTCTGAGGTTTATACCAACGTTTAGTTACAAACGTAATTTTTGATAAAATGGTTGTTATTCGAACGGAAAAGAGTAGCGACACATTTTTTCCCTTTTTGAGAGGTGGAAAAATTTACCAATCGATAAAAAATATGCTTTTCGGTAAAACACGCTCCATATCAAAATGATTAACTTTTTTTTAAATCAAACTGAAGGAAATTTGTAGAATATATGTTGAGAACAATGTCGCATAGTTTTAAATTCATGGATTCGAGAAAAACACGTTTAACGTTTTACAATATCGTTAATTCAACGAGAAGCCTTACGAGAAAAAAAATTGTAAGGAATTCGAATAATACTAAACCTCTTGAAAGGAATAACATACACACTTGAGGGACGTAAAAAATGCAAAAAAAAAAAAAAAAAAAATGAAAATTTTGAAACATTGAAGTAGAACCGTCAATAAGAGACGAAGTCTTCATATAATTTTCATCACACACTTACGGCAGCAATTTTGTAAATGTAAGTCTTATGAGAACACTACAGATTAATAAATATTTTATGATTTCCATATTGTGAATTGCATCCAAATCCGAATTTTTACATCAAGTGTCAACTGAAATTACAGTTATTCTTTGGATCATTACACATCATTGTATAGTATTTGTTTCTATTGAGCGTGATATACAGCAGCTTTCTAAAATAAACACTGATATCCATAAAAAATGATATTTCAAATGCAACAATGAAAATATATACAATGTCAAAATTGTGCAAAGTAGCATTTTTTGGGGGGAAATTTCTTTTATGTCTCTTATTCTGTTAGTTGTGTTTTAAAACCTTTTTAATGAAAACGTTTTCTTAATAAATGATTTGATGAATATATTTTGAAAAGAACATATTTTTACAAAATTAATTATCCGAAAATTCATCATAACATACCAGATAGATTAAGGGGACAAGAGGCCTTCAAACTCATTTTTTTTACTATTATTTTTTTTTTTTTATTGCACTTTAAATACTATTCAAGGGTATACTATATGAATTATGGCATATATTTATCGCACTAGAAATTTAAAAAAGGAAATTTTTGAAAAAAAAAAAGGAATTTTCATGAATATTTTAAGAGTTATCAACAACATTCAAAATGCCCCAACCTCACTCCATATCAAATAAAATCACCAATATTTTTTATGCCAATTTGGTATAGATATACAAATAAAACTCTGCATCGAATTTTATATATTTGAATATAAGGGTAAGGGAATTTGTTTTTTCTAAATTTTATCAAATTTTCAACATTTTTGCTTCTTATTTCTGCACTTAACTACCTTTAACTTTTCCAATTATATATCGTTTAAAAAGACTATGCACAGTTCTATTTGTATATGTAAACCAAACTCGCTCAAAAATACTGGGGATTTTAACGGATATGGAGTAAGCTGGAGGCATTTTGAATGCTCTTGATAATGTTTAAATATTCGGGTGAATTCCCATTACCTCTCCAAAAACATTTTTTTTTTAATTTCTTGCGTGATAAATATATACTAGCAGAGCCCGATCAAGCTGAAATTGGGCCCAGGGCCTGTGAAAAAGTTGGGGCCTCCCATCTTCCCATTCCCGGCGACACTTTCAGAAAACAAGTGGGTAAGTGTGATCACAGATCGCACAGAGGGTTTCGTTTAATATTCCTTTCAAAACACTTTTTCCTTTTGCAAAATCTGTTAGTTCTATATTTCTCAACCAGGGGGTGCACACTATTCTAAACAAACCTGTATCCGCACGAAACTCCGTTTTACAAACTATCCGCAGATATATTTGTCGAGGGGAGCACCCGAATTAGGTAGGCGCCCCTGGCGGTAAACATGGGAACTAAAATATGTACGGTAATGGTGCATAATAAAAAAGAGTGGTCAAAGGAGTGTCGGCAAAAGTTAGAAGAGTGCACCCCGGGTAGAAAGGATGGAGGTTAGAAAAGTTCCTAAAAATACAGAAGTTAGAGTCCGAAGGGGTAAAATAATATAAGACTTTTGGAAAATTTTATGATTTTTTGTGTGATTGCAAGTGTTCAGCTATAAGATTCCAAAATTGAAGTCTTCAACTTAATTAGAGGCTCAGTTAGAAAAGAAAGCTTAAAATACACACGTTAGAACTCATGGGGGGTAAATATAAGACTTTTTCAAAATTTTATGATTTGTCGTTTGATGTGATGTGTTCAGCTATAATAATACAAAATTTGAAGACTTCAACTTAATTAGGGGCTCATTTAGAAACGAAAGCTTAAAATTCACAAATTAGAGCACTTGGGGGGGGGGGAGGTAAATATAAGGCTTTTTCAAAATTCTATGATTTTTCGTTTGATGTGAGGTATTCAGCTATAAGAATCCAACATTTGACGTCTTCAACATAATTAGGGGCTCAGGTAGAAAAAAAAACTTAAAATACACAATTTAGAACCCATGGGGTGTAAATATAAGACTTTTTCAAAATTTTATGATTTGTCGTTTGATGTGAGTTGTTCAGCTATAAGTATGCAAAATTTCAAGTCTCCAACACATATAGATTATGAGAACGGGCTCTGTGACAGACAGACAGACAGACCGACAGACAGACGGACAGGCAGAAGAGTGAGACGAATAGGGTTTCGTCAGATGAACGAAACCCTAAAAAATTAGTTTTATTTGATGAGTTGACAAAGTTGTTAGGGTAAAAGTTTCAAGTTAAAAAAAAAAAATAAAAAAATAAAATAAAATACTTACAAGAATTATAACTAAAATGAATTACCGTTCACTTTCTCAAATAAGCATTTGTATAATTCACAAACATCTTTGATCCACCACTTATGTTGCAGAATATATGAGGACGTCTTTTCAGAAACTCGCCTTAACCAAAATCATAAAAATTATGTTTTCCCTAACAGTCTAGTAATCATTTTAAACTATAATTCTGACATTGTAAAATCCTCGTTTATATTGAAACCAATACACACAGTATGCAGTTTCTGGCATTTTCCCCAAATTTGATTTTCTGGATACGGCTAGTTTTGAAAATTATAAGTACTCTCAAATTGAAAAGGACTTTTACAGAAAAATTAAATTTGGAGGTTTTTTATTACAGTAAAACTTTGTTTTTACGTCAGGGACCAAAATATAAAATACAAATAGTGGAAAAATTTAATTGTGAGAAAATACACACAAATTTGTGGGCTCAGGCCCGTGTCCTTGAATAGTATTTAAGGTGCAATTAAAAAATTAATAAAAAAAATGAGTTTGAAGGTCCCTTGTCCCCTTAATTTCTACGTTTTGTTACACAATTAAAAATTAGCAGCACATTTATTGTCCGAGCTTTTGCCCGTTTTTAAAGATGACGCTTAACTAATCGTATTATCAAACATATCTCAAGTATTATTTACCATATTATACTAAGAATAATGTTAAATTGCGATTATGTAACTTTTTCTATGAAAACTTTGAAATAAATGAACATTTTGCTGCATATTTAGTAGTGTATGGCATTCATTACCAGTTTTGAATCTATACATTTTTCTTATAAATTATTACTTCATAACTGTACTCAAAATACCAGATGAAGAGTAATTTAATTTTCAAGCAGAAAATAAAGCATAAAAGCCAAGTACTGCAATTTACCAATGACATCCTCTTAACACTTTATCTACTGACGGTACTTATAAGTACCTAAATAAGTACCTAATAAGTACCTAATAAGTAAAATAACTTGTTATAAAATTCATTTAATACATTGATTAGTTGTAATACAGTTTAGAATGAGTTATATATACATTGCACTATCTTGTTCCAAAAGCACTCTTGGTTACCCAAAATAAAAATATTTTTAAAAGGATTATTTCTTTTGCCTTTGCATCTTTTCAGCTTTCTTGACGTTAAAAGATTTGGAGGGGGGGGGGAGTTGAAATATTGTTTATTTCAATTGTAAGAACATTATTTTTTTCTAATTTTAAAAAATACTAAAAAAATACTTAGATACATAACTTTATTTTGTTCCAAAAGCATTATTGGTTACACAAAATAAAAATATTTTTAAAAGGATGATTTATTTCGCCTTTGCATCTTTTCAACTATCCTGAGGTTTAATGATTTAGGGGGTTGGGGGGAGTTAATTCGAAAATATTCCTTTATTTCAATTGTAAGAACATTATATTTGTACAATTTCTAATTTTACAAAATACTTAAAAAAATATTTAAGTAAAAGTTTTGAGTGGAGTTATAAATATTGCACAAAATTCTTATAAATTCAAATTTAATTAATCGTTATAAATCTTTCAATACTTCTAATTTCCTTCTAAAATTTATTAAATGATTATGTAAATCTTGTAATGCAGTTTAAACAATTCACTAAAAATGCTTTAGAAGATAAAATTTTCATGAATTCATAATTCAGTACATAAAGAGTTAAGGCGATTCTCAAAAGTATGATTTCAACCGACCACATTTCTCTTATCGCAACAGGTTTTTTTTTTTTTTTTTTTTTTTTTTTTTTTTTTTTTTTTACTATTATACTGAAACGGTATTTTTTACTTTTTTAACGGTCACTGAAGTGTCGCGCACAAGTAACTTTGGTGAAAATCGCCCAATGTGACAACTTTCTCTGAAAAGTATTCTGCTTTCACCAAAAAACAGAAACAAAATTCGGTTACATAGTATTTAAAGCAGAGAACGTTGCAACTTGATACGTTTGTGAACACGTTTGATACGTTTGTAAATAATTTTAAATAGTCGGATAACGCAATCCCAAAACTTTCTCCTATTTCACACATATTAATACTTCAAAATTCGCTATCACAATGCCAAAATTAAAGACAATCTATGCCCATCGTGAGGATTCTGAAATTCTGTGCATTAGTTTTTGAGCTATGACTATTCTGGATATCAGGAAAAACGCAGCATAAAAGCGCCAACTGTAGGGCGATTGACACCAAAACTTAAACAGAACCAATTCATATCAAGGATTAACTGAATCTGAAGTTCGAGGAAAATCCTTACATTAATTCATGAGATAGAGCTATTGCGGAAATCGTGACAAATGCAACATAGCAGCGCCACCTGCTGAGCGATTTACACCAAAATGTAAACACCACTGACTCATGTCAAGGACTATCAGAATCTGAATTTTGATGAAATTCCGTGCATTAGTTCTTTAGTTAGAGCTGTTTCGGATACCGTGAAAAATGTAGCATAGCAACGCCACCTTTTGAGCGATTTAAACTAAAAACTAATCAACATTAATTTATTTTAGGGACTACCTAAAAATATTTTTTTTATTAAATTCCGTGCATTAGTTCTTGTAAAGATCGCCTACAAAATGTACTTCACATACAGACAGACGGAGTAACAGACTCACAGACAGACATTTTGTAAAAAAAAAAAAACATGTTTTATTTAATCTTTGACCCCTAAAACGTGTAAATTTGTCGAAAACCGGAATTCGAAAATTTTCACGAATCCAATACTTTCTTCTTGTAAAGATAGAAGTACGTAAAAAAGTGTCAGAAAGTAAACCGTTTGCATATGAGATTACTTTAGAATAAAGACTCTGACAGTGAGAGTTCTAGAAAAATACTACGCAGAAGGACAAAGTTGAAATGTACATCAGAATGGGGATACAGATATTTGCGAATTGTAATAATTTAATTATTTAAAAAATAAGACTCTAAATTAGTATTCAGATATATTGCTATTGAAATGCAACGACCAGGGGGAATCGTGAATACATATTTTGTGATTTTCATATTTTCTATACCATTAGAAATTGAATATTTAAATTATGTACGAAATTGTGTTGCAGTCATTTTCCTCATTAATACTATTCTTGCATATTCAAAAAGAAGGTCTTGTATATATATGTAGAAATTTGATAGAAAATGATATCGTTATTTCAAAGAAACAATTATTAGAAACGATTTATATATTACTTGAAATGGTTTAATATTTTACAATGCAAAACACTCAAATTAAATTGTGTTGATCCGTTTTTTAGATATCTTAAAAACTTCCTCGTCGAATCTTTGAAATAATCACGTCTTAGTTAAAAAAAAAATAAACATGCTAGCAATATAAAATCTAGATCAGTGTTGTAAGTATAGTAAATATTTCTAAAATGTAGGTTGAGTGAACTGAAAATAGTCATTTGTAACAAATCTAACCATGAAATGCTGGAGAAATCCTTTTTAGTTCTTCATTATCACATAATCAATCATCATCTGCTAAGAATTCTTTGCAGTTTTTTTTTTTCTTTTTCGCACATCATTCTTTTTATTTGTTTAACTTTCTACTTTTATCTGAGATGATGGATAGATATATTTTTGACTTCAGAATTGTATACATAAAAACCTCTTCTTTTAGATTATTAAACAGTCTTCAACAATATTACTAAACAATCTAAAACAACATTACTTCAATAAAAAAATCTGAATATAAAAAACAAAGTGCAAATACTCTATAAGAATGTTTTAGAATATTTTAAAAATGTCACTATTTTAGCAGATTAAATTTATTCCAGATATCTGAATGATTCATTAGTATTTTACATTTAAGGTCATTGCGCCTAAGTGAGAAGCGATTCCACGTAGTTTTGTCGTATTTAGGGTGTATCTGACATTTTATTAAATAAATATATTTTTATTATGCAGACAAGTATTGAGTACTGTCGCTTTAGTTTAAAACGTCTATTTCTGAAGAAATGGAATCAATAACTGTAGTATAATTCGACAATATATGAATGTCACATTTAGGTGCTTTTTGACGCATTTAAGCAGTTATAAACTAAATAAGATGTCCAAAGCCCTAAATGTGACGATGCGTTTTCTACATGCCAATTCATCTAAAACATTCATTTAAACCTTAACTGCTGTGACAAACATTGTCTCATAGCTATTGTGAAGGTCTCCAAAGCCGCTTGAAGAAAGATAAAAAGACGCTTCGTTAAATAATAGGATACCGTTTCTATACTATACTTTATGTACAGGAGTATTACAAGTAAAATCACATATTCCGAAATTTCCAGCATTAGTACTATGACTCCAAAAGGAACAAAATTTTACAAATATTTATAGTTAAACTTAATTTTTCAAGTTAATCCGTTACTATTTTAAAAGGAAATGGTCTGTGGACCGCTACCACCAATTAACGGTTAAACACTTTTCGCGGAAAATATCATTTCAAATTAGCGGAATTCACGAGGGAATATTAACTCGTAAACTCAACAGTAGTGCAATTTAGGATTTGGTAACTTCAACTTTGAATTTAAATAAATGAACAAAGAGAGAAAATGTATAGTTGTATTGAATGTTGTTCCAGATAACAAAAACAAAAATAAAAGATGTTTATAACACTCGAGACAAACGAATGCTTTTAAGCTACTAGCCAAATGAATCAACTTTCGAAGTTCGCTTGACGAAGTTTGAAGGATAAATTTTGAACACACTATATGGCCAAAGGTGACCGGCCACTTATGATTTTTGACGTTTTCTTAAATATTTAGAAACATACATGAGGAATTAGCCTGAAACTCCAGGTGTGTAAACAGAATAGTACAAGTCATATATTCCCGTGAAGATTTTTTCCTGAAACACCATAGGAGACCGTCATCAAATTGAAAAAGAACGAATATTTTTTTAATAACCCTGTATAAACTAATGTAGCAAAAGCTTGCAAACTGTAGATTATGATTAAGTGCCTTATTGTATTAAATTGTGCTGATTTTTATGAGAATAGCATGTATATTCGTAGATAAATTGAAGTTTTATAAAAAGAGTCTCAAATTTTGCCAAGGTTTTTGCTTACAAATTGTAGAGTTCTTTCTATAAAAAAACGTTCCTTTAAAAAAAACATGACAAATATCATTGTACACAATACCCTGCAATCAGAATGAAAAAAATAATAAAACTTTTATGAAAAATGAGCAGTTTTACTAACTAATGATTCACTGCGCATGCCCGAATGTAAACAAAATATAATTTGCTTAATATGTTAGCGAAATTTATAGAGCAACTTTTGTGAAAATCTCAAAAAATATCAAAGTTGACGGTCCCTTACGGGGTTTCGGGAAAACTCTTCACGGAAATTAATGGCCTATACTATATTTCTTACACACCTGGATTTTCAGGTTAATTCCTCATGTATTTTCCTAGATATTTAACAGAACCTCTACAATCACAAGTAGCCGGTCACCTCTGGCCATATAGTGTAGTATATTTATTGTTAGGATAATATTGTTTATCGGAAATATCTGTGAACACTTTTCATAATATCCTGTAAGTTTTACAGAAAAAGACTAGAAGCAATTCTACCAGTTTTTCACTGCAATTTATACAGAAAAATCCTGTTAAAAGTGTATACATTTTCTCTTTATGAATCAGAATTTTTCCATGCTATAGACATTTTAATTTTGTAAAATTAAAAGAGAGCTTATTTGTAGGAAGCAAAACTTAATAGGAAAACCCTGCGCATCAGAAACATGGTTCCTCTTTATTAAGCAGAAAATTTCTGCCTTTTATTGAAAGGATCTTACTTTTTTATGACTGTGCTATATGTATGAGATCACTTCTTTTTTTTAAACAGAATTTCTTGGCAGTAACTAAAAGAAAATTCGTCATACAAATCTTGCATCATTTTTCTTTACAACGTTTCTGGTATTTGCTTTTTTTCAGTCAAAAGTTAAGATTTAAAAGACTTTAAAATATTTCTACTACATGAATCTTTTATAACAATATCATTCTTTCGAATTTACTTAAAAGGACAATACGTTTTCTCAAATACAATGTATGTAATGACGCATTAAATGACTGTAGAGTAATTTAACACAATGTGGAAATATTCTGACTAAAAAGGAATACGATATGAAAATCCAAAAATATTTATTCACGTTTGCCACGCTTCAGGGAATTTACAGACCAGGAAATTTTTCGGCATCAGTATTATCTTATAGAAAATCTCCCCTTAAATAAGGCAAAATTTCTTGGGTTTCACCTAGATTTATTTGTTCTATAAACAAATACAGATATTTTACCTGGAAAATTCAATGAAAAGTTGCAACCCTGTTATTATGCTTTGCACTTACGTACAATTCAGAGTGCGATGCAAACTCAGAACTCAGAGGAAAGATGCAAAATGATAACTGTACCTTAAATTATATTTTAAATGTTTTTATTTATTTTTCCGATGTATTTGATACTTGATTTGCTTGTATATTGTTATTAATTTGTAATTTCCTACAACGAACGTTAGAAAAAACATAAAACAAAAGTTATATTTATATTTGTAACATCCACTAGGGAAACTAAAATCTGGTATTTACAATTGACTTCAGCCTACGGCAGCGATTCTGTCACTTTGAGTGTAATGAAAGCGCAACGAAAAATAAATATTTTATGACTTTCTTATTGTGCATTCCTTTTGAATCAGAATGTTTCCATCATGTGTCAAGTTACGGGACAATCTATCACTGCGTCATCGCATAATATTTGTTTTGAATACGGCTTTGTTATTTTAAAGAAATTAAATTTCGAAACAAAATGCTAGTATAGTTAAAAATAGTTATTTTAAATATTCTTGCCACTTCGTCATGAGAACTTCAAAATTCTGCATCATTATGCGCAAAATATATGTCAGATACGTCTATTATTTTAAAGTCAATCGTTAGTTTGAAGTACTAAAAATATATTTCATTTTTTGTTCTTTTACCACTCTTTTATTTTTATTTAAGAAAAATATATTGAAAATTCAAAAATAAAAATGTATCTAAAATATAAAATTCAAAAATAAAATTATATGTACACTGTACAGTTTCAAAATCAAGTATCAATTAATTCAAATTATGTGATGCGGTATTTATGAATTGACAAACAGTTTGTTTATGATAATAAAAGCAATTAATCTTTATGAGAAAAAAATATATAACTGAAATAAATAAAATAGAATGAATTAAAAAGCTGAGACACGAATACTACATTAGGGTTTTCAAATGCTTCAACATTACTGCATGCCATAAACAAAGTGGCAGGGAAATAACCTTTGTTTTTATACATTTCTAAATGTTTTTTTTTTTAAATCCCAAAAATACATAGGTTTCCAAGTTTTTTTTTTTTTTTTTTTTTTTTTTTTTTTTTTTTTTTTTTGGGGGGGGGGGGTGTTTTTTTTGTTTTTTGTTTGTTTTTTGTTTTTTGTTTAACCATTTGGAAAAATGGTTATTGTTCTCGTCAGGATGGGAAATGAAAAGCATATCTGAAGGTTTTCATTGGTTTAATCCGCAATTTATTCGTTTTCTGATTGGTCTATACAGTAATCTGTATTTCCCTTTAATTTCAACAACGATGGATACTTTCTGTTGCCACTATGACAAAAAAGTAATAAAAACTACAAAAACATTTAATAACTCAGAAACAAATTAAGATACAGCTTTCAAACAAATTGCATTTAAAAATACATTTTTTTTTTCCTATCCGACGGTGTAAAAAGTAATGTTGTCGGATGTTTAGAAGTTTAAGAATGAAATTTCATTTGAGATTGGTCGTCAGATTTCTTGGAAATCTGACGATGGAAAAACCTTTTCCCGAACAACCAATGAAATGTTTGGATATTTACGTAAGTTTCAGGTGGATAATACTTAAGTTTCATGAAATCTGGCGGGTCGCAGGTGATATTTTTGTTCTTGGAATTTTTACGTGTAATAACACTATTAATGTTTAATTCATGGCGTACGTAATGTATGATCAACTGCGTGCGATTTTTTATGTCTTAAATTTTAGTCTTCAAAAAAATTATTTTCCAAATGGTCGTTGTAATTTAATAAATTGCTTTTTTATTTTATTTTATTTATTTTTTTTTTTTTTTATGTTAAAAAAATCGCGCGCCATCATGTATAATTCGGAAGAGGTTAATTTGTACTTTCCTTCATATCTGTACTATAATTACTACATTAACTCTGTACTACAACTCTGTACTAATGTTAACTCTGTACTAATGTACTACATTAACTCTAGAACTACCACAGATTTTACTCAAGTTTTATAAAAATATTCTAAACTTGAATTTTTATTTAAAACTATTTAACTCATTAAATTACATTATTATTTTCTAGTTTTTTATTTAGTTTATTTTAAAGAAATTTCTGGATTAAATAAATATTTTGAATGTGCCTGCAATATGCATATGACCCGTGTGGCTTGCGGAGGGTTAACCCTTAAATGTCGGGTGTTGCTTTTCGGCAACATACCCAATTTAGACTCTAAAATACTATTAGTATAATATTGAAGCTATAATGCCTAATGATGCCAATAAAATACATTCTGAAAGTATTATTAAGTCGATTTTATGCATGTAGATGGCAACACTTGTGCTGTTTAAGAATAAAGATAGATTTATTTTTTCAATTGTTGCTACTTGTTCTTTTTGTTTTGTTTGGAAGCTTGCGAAATACCCTACTTTGTCCTGCAGTGAGCAAGTAAAATTTATTTCTTATTGTAGTTCCTAAAATTATTTTGTGTTTAATATTATAGAATTTTATCAAGGGAAATTATTTTTTCAATTAAAAACCAGTATTGCCGATTAGTAACAAACTGTTTTTTAGCCGTAAACCATACTTAAAACAAAATATGATTTTTTAAAATTATTTTTACCATGATTTATTTAAAAAATGAAAGCCGAAAAACAGTATTACAAAGATTTTTGAAAAATCAGGCATTTAAGGGTTAAGAAACATTTGTTTCTTTTTACACTCCATAAATTTTGATCATACCATAATTGTGACCATAATCGTAACATTACTTGTTCCTATGTAAAAATGTTCCAACCAAATAGCATTTTCAGAGTCTTTACACACCCCTACCATCAGTTTTATTGCAGTTATCAAAATAAGGTTCTTAAAAAAATTTCGTCTTGATTAATTTTTTTGAATTTTTTTTAAATCTAAATCTTTAATATTATCTCTAAAAAAAATTACATGCAACTTGGAGACTTTTCTGGATATTTAAATCTAAATAACATTTGATACTCATTCTTAGGGAAAAAAAAGAAAATGAACGGAAATCGACCTATAATTAGATTAATGCAAATGACAAATCTGGCGCATTGCATATCACAGATACAAACTGGCACAGATGCCGCAAGTAAAAGCTAGTTATCACCGGATATCTAAACCGATAGCATTTCAGGAAGCTAAAATTCCCGAAGGCCTGTAATATGAAGATCGGGGTCCTAAAATATTGCTTATAATAGTAAGAGTGGGATCGTAGAGCTTTGTATCTGTGAGATACAGAGTGCCAAAAGGAATTTAAAGGAAAAGAAATTGTATTCGAAGACATTTTAGATTTTTTACTCGTGTATCGACAATAAGATATTGAAGCTATTTTTACGATCTCTTACTAGTTTTGCATGTAATTACTTTATTTTTATTTTTATACACTGCTGCGTATTAAAAATTCCTTTCGGCCAGTGCCGGGAAACCGAATATAGGAGATTCAATACTAATTTTTATCAATATAATGAATGAGAGTTTCGCGGATTTAGTCAGCTTTATCCTAGCTGCTTTTCTTTAAAGTAACTTATATTTGGCTGACAAATTCGGCGATTTCTTAAAGTGCCTGCCATTTTAAGACAACATGGTGGATGAGGCTAACCAGTGAACTTGGTCGAGACCTTAGTAATTGCTGTGCACTTGCTCACTCACATCGAAATCGGTTGATATATACGAGTGCTGTCGCAGGCAAAAAATCAGATTTTTCAAAATGTCACCCACATTAGAAATTGAAACTGCTATATCTGAGCCATTTTTTTAAGATAAAGACAAACAAAAAATGCTCCTGAATCCTTATATCAAGGTGAAATACTTAAGAAAAAAACCTTTTTCAATTTCTAATTTTTTTGCACTTTATTTTAAGTATAATTTTTTTTAATTTAATGGCCGCCATTTTGAAACAAGATGGCTGATGAATCTGGCCAGCGAACTTGGTCCAGAAATTGATGTATACTATCCAAATTCCTTCTTACATCGAAATAGGCGAATACGTGTGTTATCGCGAGACAAATACAAGATCGTTTCAAAATGTTAGCCATTCTAGAAATTCAAAGTGCTATAATTCAATCATTTTTTAAGATATAAGCAAAAGAAGAAATTTTCAGAAACAAAAACTGTTCCGGAATCTTTGTATCAAGGCCAAACACATAAAAAAAATCTTTTTCATTTTCCAATTTTTTAATACCTCATTTTAAATTTTAAATTTAATTTTTTTAAATGGAAACCCTTTTGAAACAAGATGGCGAATGAAGCTGGCCAACGATCTCGGTCGAGACATTGGTATGTACTATGTACAGACCAAGTTACATCCAAATCGGTTCATAAATACGCCTGTTATTGCGTGACAAAAATCAGGTCGTTTTAAAATGTCAGCCACAATAGAAATTCAAAATGCTATAACTCAGCTTTTTTTTTAGATATAGACGAAACAAAAACTGTTTTGGAATCTTTGTATTAAGGTCAAACACATACGAAAAAAAAATCTTTTTCATTTTCCAATTTTTTGGTATCTCATTTTAAATTTTAAATTTTTTAAATTTCTTAAATGGCCACCATTTTGAAACAAGATGACGGATGAAGCTGGCCAACGAACTCGGTCGAGATATTTGTATGTACTATGTACACACCAAGGTACATCCAAATCGGTTCATAAATACGCCTGTTATCACGTGACAAAAATCAGGACGTTTCAAAATGTCAGCCACGCTAGAAATTCAAAATGCTATAACTCAGCCATTTTTTAAGATATAGACAAAACAAAAACTGCTCCCGAATTTTTTTATCAAGATCAAACACATAAGAAAAAAATATTTTTTCAATTTTCAATTTTTTGGTACCACATTTCAAATTTAATTTTTTCTTAAAAATTTAAATGGCCACCATTTTTAAACATGTTTGCGGATGAAGCTGGTCAACGAACTCGGCCGAGACATTGGTATGTACTATGTACAAACGAAGTTACATCCAAATCGGTTCCTAAATACGCCTTTTATCGCGGACAAAATTCAGGACGTTTCAAAATGTCAGCCAAGCTAGAAATTCAAAATGCTATAACTCAGCCATTTTTTAAGATATAGACGAAACAAAAACTGCTCCCGAATCTTTTTATCAAGGTCAAATACATAAGAAAAAATATTTTTCCATTTTTAATTTTTTGGTACCACATTTCAATTTTTTTTTAAATTAAAATGGCCGCCATTTTTAAACAAACTGGCGGATGAAGCTGACCAACGATCTCGGTCGAGACATTGGTATGTACTATGTACACACCGAATTACATCGAAATCGGTTCATAAATACGCCTTTTATTGCGTGACAAAATTCAGGACTTTTCAAAATGTCAGCCAAGCTAGAAATTCAAAATGCTATAACTCAGCCATTTTTAAAGATATATATATATATATAAATTTTGAACGGAGGGTGGTTTCGGGGTCTGGGGGTCATGATCGATGAAAATATACCAATTTTTTTTTTTTAAATTGCTTTCATCCGAACGGCTGCAATAGGTAGCTTTTTGCAATGAAAGCTACCAAAAAGAAGGAAGAAATCCTTTATTTCCTTCCGTAATATCGCATGAAAGCTATAATCATCCCATGCAGAAGTACTTATGTCGCTGAAAGTTCTATAAAAGATTTAAAAAAAAAATTTCGTATTTTCATAATTTGTATTACGTTTAAATTACAATAATCACACTATGTGTCAAGTTATGGTGCAACCGTTTTTATGTCAATTATTCGTCATTCATCTGAAACAGCGTTTTCATTTACCTTTATATAATTCGCAATTAGAAAAAAAAAATAAACGATTTAATAAAACAATTTTAAAACGAAGCAATAATTTAGAAGTTTATACATATATATATATATATTTATTTAAACATGGAAAACTTTCTAATTAAGTTGTATACATAAAACGTTTGTTCCATATTAATATACAGTATACAACTTTTTATCTGATTAGATCTAAAATAATGTGACTGTAATATTGTAAATCTAAATATGATGGTATGAAGCTATACAAAAGAAATACATTTTACAAAGTTTTACTGTCCTTCAATGAATCACCAGCACTATGTACAATCCGCTGCCAGCGATGTGGAAGTTGTAGAATACATTTAAAATAGTCTCTTCTGTTGATAGTTTGAATGGAGCGGCCTACCGCTTGACGAACCTCTGGTACAGTTCTGAGGCGAATGTCCGAATAGGTTCCTTCATCATAATAATGAAGTCAAAGTAGCAAGGGCTTAAATATGAAGAGTATGTTGGATAGTACTGCACTTCCCAACACCATCAACCGAACTGATCAAACACAGCCTACTCTGTATGCGACCGAGTATTGTCAAAATCATGAGTGGGTTCTGCAAAAATTGTCTTCGATTTATTATCAATGCTGCTCACAGATTGTGATCCAAAAAGGAACGATAATACTGCGTTTTGATGGTCTGCTCTGTATGAACCAGATGACTGAGAATTGCCATAACCTGCAAACTGGTGTGATTCTGACGAAATGTCGATCTTAGCAATGACCCATAATGACGTCATTCGTTCCATTGGCGTTTCAGTTGTGGCTCGTATGATTTGACCCATGTTTCATCCAGTGTAATAGTACAAGTTTCATGCTGGGTTTTTTTTTCAGTGGAAAAAATATGGTAATAAGTAGCCATAACTGCTTTGTTCATATCTTCCACGCTATTTATGTTGATATTTAATTCCTAAAGGGACTCCCTCCCCCCCTTAAGGTAAAGAAATGATATTTTTGAACATTCTCGATATTTTATTTACATATAAAGAAATACTATATCCTTTTTAAATTTTGGATGGAATACTTTATTTCAAATCCTATTATAACGTATGATACTAAAATTATACGTTTAAAAATGTCATTCTTCTGCTTTCAACTGTCCTCCCACTCTCAGTTCTACAAAAGCACAAGTAAAGTAGATAATTTTGCGATTTTCATATTGTATTTCCCGTTTAAACCAGAATATTTCCACCATATGTAGAGTTAGGATATAAGCATGCATTGCATCAATACACAGCATGTAACTGAAATAACACTTTGCTCTCTTCAATCTCTATATAAATCGATTTTCGATGCAAACGTTATCGTTATTAAACAGTACATATATCAAAAATGTAAATGATGAAAAAAATATGTGAAAGACTGCGATGATCCATTTTTTTGTACTGAAATATTCGTAAGTTTCATTGTTTTGCAAATAACCTATCCATTTTTTTTCCTAATAAAGTGAATTTACTGTTATCTTTAATATTCTAAATCGCAAATAAATTTTTAGTAGATTGCACAATGAGTTAGAGGGGTTAAATACAACACGTTTCTTCTCGAGAGACGCAAACAAATGTTTGCGACATTATGTAAGCGGTAACACACTTAAAAACGTGTAAAAAAGGATAATTAAAATAGTAAGATAATAGAAATAGTATAACAAAGGGATAGAACAAAGTTAACATTAACAGTATGTTTAAGCATTTGCCGCAGAATATATGTTACTAAAGAATTTTTACCACTGTTTCCAAAGAATAAACTTCCTGGTACATTTCTATTGCAAATGTTGTAGAAATAAACCTCAAATTAAATTGTTCGGAAATAGTGGTGTAAATGATTATGGTGATACATTTTCAGAGACAAACGTTCAACCAAAAAAATTAGTATTACCTATATAAAAAGTATAAAACGTAGTTTTTTTAAATTTCTAAAGAAAAAAATCCAGATATTCTTGCATAGTTCAAAAACATTTTTTTAGGTGTTGAAATATAAAGTGCAAATTTAATTAAATTGCAATAGTGTTTGATTAGTGCTGAAGATTGAGGATTGTATATCTTACTGAAAAAGTCCGTAAATCATACGTTTTGACAGTAAATCAGAACATTTATCAAAGTGAATTCTTAAAAAGTCGAAATAAGATCATTAGGGTTTCTATTTCAGGTCATTTCAGTGAATATTAGGGTTTACAGATTCCTGTTTGTAAAAGGCCGAAATTATTATTGATAAGCTCAGCATAAGATTCGGGAAATACATGGTTAACATACTGCACTTTTTTACGCAGAAATATCATAATTTAAATCGAACATTTAGTTAATTTTATTTATTTAAAGACTACGCGACTTTATTAGTAAATTATGGGAGCAACAATAGTTGCAAGATACATTGTACGTACATACATTGACAGGAATTGTACTATGTTCTATACATGCATAAACAATTACAAGACATAATTTTTTAATATTAGAGTTTAAAATATTAAGTGAAATGCATATGCTGAGAATTATATTGAAAATACTAAATTACTAAATAAAACAAACCGAATGAAAAAAGACAAATATTTGCATTATGTACAGAGCAGAATGTCCTGTCTGAAATGGGAGCTGAAAAAAATGAGTTGACTCAACTAGCTGAAAAATGAAGGGGATTGGTAAAATTCGTTGTCTTCTAAAAATTTCATACAATCCGCGATACGTTGCAGGAGAACTAGGCGGTCAAGTAGGCAAGTTAGCCAGTCAGCAGTGTCATCTGTTATGGATTTATAACGTGGTAGTGGGACGTTTGTAAAACGACTGACATTGACGTGTAGTTTTCCCGGGAACTACTCAAGTGATTTGAATACATATTTTTATAGTTTTGGCAGCAGCTAAACTGTAAATAGCTAGTTCGCGAAAAATAAAAGTAAAAAATACAATAGTTGAACAGTTTTGAAAACAAAGAAATTTACTTTTTTTTTTTTAAATTTAACACAATATCTGCATTTTTTTTTTTTTTTTTTTTTTTTTTTTTTTATCGTACGACCAATTTACAATTCATCTACCAACAAAATCATAAAAAAATTATTTCAGTAGTTTTCAAAAAATTGTTGCATGTTGTCTGTTCCTTATGTGTATTTTTCCAACTATTATTGACAGCTTAAAACAAGTTTACTTCATAGTGCACACTTTCTTCAATAAAGCTATAGTGATTCCCTTTACATATAAAATTTGAATAATACCTATAAAAAACTAAATTTAAATTTATATGACCTTAAACATTTTAATCGGTAAATTCTAGCATTTAGCAAGATGTTTCGTTATAAGATCGAAGTAGAAGCGTTTAAAAGCATATTTCATACTGCCAACTCACTTTGATGGGTGTTAGCATTTACCGGGAAAAACTAGGATTTACCAGACATCGGATTTTACCGTAACAAATACAACACAGCAGAAAAAAAATAACTTTTGACTAAAATAACGGCTTTTAAGAACTTTAGGTAATTTTAAATTTGTAATAAATGACAGGTTTTATTTTCCCATGAAAATAAATAAAACAGAAAATAGGTCTTAAATAATTTTCATGACTTTGTCAATTAATTTTATGAATATGGGTTAGTAAATATGTGTCTCGTGTACATATAAAATGTCGCCTTGCTACATGTGGTCGCTGGCCGCAGTTTCAGCATAGGTGAGTTACACTGAGCAACATGCACTTATTCGCTTTGAGATGAGGGTGACGCAAGAAGAAGCATTAACTGCTTAGAATCAATCAATCATTATTACTACAAATATTTATTTTATTCATTTTTTTTTTATAAATTCAAGGCATCTTTAATAATAAGTTACCACCCCCCCCCTAAAAAAAGAAACAAAGAAATGGATAAACAATTATAAATTACGTAAAAAATGCACGTTGAAAATGAGTAAATAAGGCATAATTAAAATAGTAAAACAATATAAGTAGTATAACAAATCAATATAACGAAGTTAATATTATTAATAGGATTAAACATTTTTAGCGCGATATATATGTTCCTAAACAATTTTACCACCACTAATTCCAAAGAATAAACTTCTTAATAGACATTTTCTGCAAATGCTGTAAAAATAAATAACGAAGTTTCGAAATAGTGGCGTAAAAATGTTTTGGTGCTATTTTTTACAGCTTATAAATTTTCAACCATAACATATAGTATTGGTTATATAATATGTTTAAAACTGAATAATATAACAATGGAGATTTTCCGAGTTCTAAATATAAAAAACAAGAGATTGTGACTGATAAATAAGTTTTTTTTCTTTTTTTCTTTTTTTTTTGCTTATTGCAAAAACATATATTTTTATTGTATTATTCATACAGTGGAAACATTTCTAGAATAAAATTAATGATAGAAACAAAGTTTTCCATTTCAACATAAGACTTGATTGCGTAGAAAAGTATAAAAATAAAGATTTTTAATTTAACTATTAGTTTCATACTGAAATCTTGTAAACGCCATGCTTAACACATTATCAAATATTACACATTACTGTTTTAATCTTCTGAATAACTCAGTTTGCTCCTTTTGAATAACTCATAATGCTCATAATTTTCATGATCATACTAAAAATTTTTGAAACAAATTATTTTTGTTTAATCAATTGAATAATTAATTTCCTATCATATTATGTTTATCAAAATAGAAAAAAAAAATTGCGCCGAACTTTCTTAAAATATTCTAAAATATTGAGTTTTCTTAAATACTCCAAAAATTATTTAAAAATCATCTAAAATACTTTAAATTTATGAAGATGAAAATGAACAGTATTTATTTTTCATTGCAAACAATATCGCCATCTAAAAAAGATAACATTGCCACGTTAATATACATGAAACAAAAAGCCCGAAGCAAGAAATCTGGCACGTTCCAGTTAAAATCTCGACAAAACAGGAGAATAAATGATCTCTTAAATTACAGTATAGTTTTCTTTCATAGAGCTTTTGCGTTTAAAATTATATACACATCCACTTTTTTCTGAAAATCAGATTATTATACAAAAAATAACATGATTGTTGTTTTATAACGTGAATCAAAAGAGAATCATTTCCTTTAGGCGAACTTCTATGACTATATTTCCAGAGAAATATTTTAAGGCATTTATATTCAAATATAACCTTTACGTTTATGAACTTATTACATTTTCTAGCTTCGTATAAATGTGTCAAAATATATTAAAATGCAAACAATAGCTATGTCTTCACTTAAAGTGGTGATATGTAAATTACATATGAAAATGGAAATTATTATCATTCGAACATAAGTTACTGAACTAAAATAAAATGTTAGTAAATTCAGCTTTATAATTCTAATTAACTCAGTTTTCATTATGCTCATATTTAAAATTATCTTAAAGAAACACTTTTACTAAAATTATTTATGTTGAACCTTTTTTTTTCCCTATCAAAGCTAATTGATTGCTTTTATCAAAGAAAAGAAAACTCCGAGCATTCTTTAAATCTTCTAAAATATTAAGTTCCCTTAAATACAACAAATGTTCTTTTTAAATTACCTAAGATATTTTAAATTTCTGAAGAGGAAAATACACACTACTTATATTTCATGTCAAACAACAACGAAATGAAAAAAATATAATGCCATACAGGAGGAAAATACCACGAAGCAAGAAATCTTACACTTTCCTGTTAAAAGCTCAACAAAAGAACACACTAAATGATATTTTAAATGACTATATATTTCTTTTGTAGAGTATTTGCATTTAAAAACACATACACTTCCAAGTTTTACTGAAAATAGACTATTATACGAAAAAATATCAAGATTGCTGATTTATAACACGCATCAAAAGGGGTAAATTTCTTTAGGCGAACTTTTATGACTATATTTTCCGAGAAATATTTGAGACTTTTATACTCAAATATAAGCTTTATGTTTATCAGATTACATTTTTTAGCTTTGTATACATGTGAAAAATATATTACAATACACAGAAGAATAAAGCAATAGTTATGCCTTCACTGAAAGTGGTGAAATAAATTATATATGGAAATGGAAATTATTATCCATTGAGTATAACTTACTGAACTACAATAAAATGTTAGTAAATTACTGTTTTACGTTTCTGAATTACTCAGTTTTCACAATGCTCATTTTTAAGTTGATCATAAAGAGAATATTTGGCTAAAATTATTTATGTTTAAATAATTAAACTTTTTATTTTTTTATTATTATTATTTATTTATTTTTGCTATCAAAGCTATTCAATTGCCTTTATAAAAGAAAAAAAAAAGGAAACTCCGAATGTTTTTTAAATCTTCTAAAATATAAAGTTCCCTTAAAGATTCCAAACATTTTTTTAAAAATTATCTAAAGTATTTTTAATTTATCAAGAGGAAAATACACACTGCTTATATTTCGGCGCAAATAATAATGTCATGTAAAAAATACAACAATGCCATACAGGAGACAAGTAGCCATAGCAAATAATCTGACACGTTTCTGTTAAAAGTTCGATAAATTAAGACACAAAATGATCTTTTAAAAGACTGTATATTTTTCTTTTGCGGAGTATTTCATTTAAAAACATGTACGCTTCCATTTTTTCTGAAAGGTAGGCTATTATACGGAACAATATTAAGATTGTGATTTATAATGTCTATGGAAAGTGGAAATATTTCTTTGGGTGAACATTTATGACTCTATTTTCAGATAAATATTTTACACTTTTGCACTCAAACATAAGCTTTACGTTTATAAAATTACATTTTCTAGCTTTGTAGAAATGTGTCAAAATATATCAAAATACAAAGAAGAATAATTCAATAGTCATGCCTTCACTGAAAGTGGGGATGCGTAAATTATATATAAAAAAGGAAATTATTATCTAACGGATATAAGTTACTGAACTAGTATACAATTCTTGCAATTGTTTCTAAAGTATATTCGTATACATGTCTTGAATAAACTATTATTTGAAGTAAACTAACATGAACATAAAAAAAATGATTTACGTTAAAGTTTTTGATGTTATGTGAATTTAATTCAATATTATTGCGTTTATTAAAATAATATAATATTCTACTATAATCTTTATTTACAATGTAAACCTTAGTTGATATGAAGCATTTTTTACTGTAGTACAACTGCTACACAGAATTGATGATTCGCAAGCATTTTTTTTTTCTTCAAAGCTGCCTGATGTTACTATTAAAAAAAGGGCTGTACAACTTATATAACTTTAATAACTTTTTGGTAAATTTGAACCGCCTCCTACGACCCGATATATATTTACGATATCACACGTTATAATCCCTTCGCCCACCACCGTAATTCAAAATGAAATGAAGAAAATAAAAATTCACTTTATATATGAAATAACTTTATATCAAATAACACTTAAAGGAAACGGTTAATATTTATAAGAATTTAATAACAGTCTTTTATTACATAATGCATTCAACAGTAATAATGTCTTCTTGCACTTGCCCCGCCATGGGGGGGCAAAGAAAACTTGTTATTAAACAAAACGGGTGTGGATAATATTCTTTCTCTTTTATTTAATATTAAGCACAAATATCATTTCAAACATTCTTCATATATGGTTTTTCGAACAGCGAATTTGATATGCATACACATATGGCAGAGAAATAGGAATGCCAAACGTTTTGGGAATGAATTTAAATAATTTTATGATCTTTTAAAGATTTTAATAATAACTTTGTATTCTCACAAAAATAGATAACAGACTAAAAAAAATGTAACATACTATTTTGATGTAAAGACCAAATTACAAATAATAATAATAATAATAATAATAAAAATTGGTTGTATCAAAAATAACAATGATATCAAAAGACAAATCCATCTTCCCAAGCGATATCTTACGATATCATGTACCGCCTCCCCCCCCCCCTAAAATGATAACGTTATATATGGACATCCCTAAGCTGTATGCATATGTAATATTTTTATGGTAATGTATATATATATATATATATATATATATATTAAATACGTATGTATAAGAAATAATTACGTTTTAATAATTTTATAGAATATATTTAAATATATTTATTAGTAATATATTATTTAACATATTATAAATATATATATATATATATATATATATATATATATATATATAATGTACTAGCGTACATTTGCATCAGAATATATATATATATATATATATATATATATATATTCTGATGCAAATGTACGCTAGTCTGCTTTCATAACAAGATTTAATACAAAAACTGCGAAAAAGAATGCATTGTTATGCTAAAGTAGGGAAGACAGATAGCAACAAAAAGTAAGTAATCTGACACGTTCCAGTTAAAAGCTGTACAAAAGAAAAATTAAATGAGTTTTTAAAGGCCTTATATTTTCTTTTCTTACAGAATTTGAATTTAAAGTATACAATTTTCCAAGTTTTCATGAAACCATACTGTTATATGGAAATATAAAGTGAGTTCTTTATATATATATATATATATATATATATATATATATATTTATTTATTTATTTATTTATATATATATGAAAGGAAATATGTTTAAAATTATGTGAGTTGTTTTTAACATAACATTGTTCAACACTTTATAACGGCTGTTTATTATCTATATAATAAAGAACAAACATATCTGTTCGTATCTGTGCGTAACGTAAATGGTAATACTACTTTGAAATTTGGAATGAAATTTCGGTATTGCAATTTTCACTACTGTAAATTTTTAACCTTCTAAATATCGTACATCTTCAATTTTAACACCGTCGTACAGAGAAATAAAAATGTACTTTAAAATGCAATTTATTTTAAAGCTGTATCTGTATTTAATTTTGAGATATTAATTTTTTGTAGTTTTTATTACATTTTTTGTAATAGTGGCAACTACTAAAGTACTCAATTTCTGTTGAAAGTAAAGGTGGAAAAACCACGGAGGGAAGAAAATAATGTATTACTGTACATTTTCTTGTCATTTTATCATAAAAACTGAAAAAAAAAATACAATTAAAATATGCGCTAAGTCAAGAATATCGTCTGTTATAAAACCCTTGAATTTTGGTTTTATTTCGTTTTCATCTATCAATTAAATGCTTTTTAGTTTATTACAAACTTACTTTTCAAACGATACAACACTTTCTCTTTACAAAAGTGTATTAAAAAAAATATTTGTGTTATATATATTCTCTGCATTTATTTAATCCGTATAAAAAATCTGAAGGACTGCAATTTTATTGTTTCGTGTGTAATGAAATTTTCCGTACTTTGAAAAAATATAAATGAATGACTTCATATAAAGGATGCAGCTGTTATTAACACACAACTGATGGCATTGAATCATTACATTCCCGATTTGTTTTACCGTTTTTCTTGAATGCCGATCCCATATAGCACATTTTTTTCCCAGGACATCACCAGGATGTTTGACATTAAAACATCATCATCCCCCAGGATGCAGAAAAATGTCACCAGGAGCTCCTCGGGAACAGAAAATGTCCGCCTTACAGCATCCTTCAGAGCTCTCCAGGACCTCTCTCTGGTTCCACCCTAGGGGATTCTAGGAAAATTTTGAGGAATTGATATTGGAGAAATTTGATAAACTTCAAAATCACTACATGTGCTTAAAGAACTTCAAAATTAGGATTATTCGCCGTAATATAAAAGAAATTAATTAATTATTAGATATAAATGCACAAAATATCTTTTAAGAATTTAAATTAATAAGATGGATTTATATGTCATGGATACATTTATTAACCACGCACACGGTATGAGTGTACTGCATTTGATGGAAACAATTTACTTACCTTTTTCCGCCTCCTGGGTTTGATCCTGCTTACGCACGAATACTGGCCACGCGCTCTACCGATCACACTACAGGGCCGTTGAGCAAGAATCGTTTATGATGCATTCATGCATTTATTTCTCTTTTTATGAAAGTAAATAGAAAAAATACATATTTTTAGGGCACATTGTGTCTGAGTGGTCAAAGTATCACATTGCAAAACGCTTGCGAGTGTAGGTGGGTGCGGATTCGAATCCCACTGGCTCCGTTGCGCACTGTATTTCTCTGTGTTGTAAATTTCCTTGTGTGTGCTATCTCGTACCTATATATATTGACGATGACTTATAAGCGGGCGCTTGATGCCAAGCATACAAGTCAGATGTATGTTAATAAAATGTAAAAAAAAAAAAAATTACATATTTTTTATCCCTATTATACCAAAAATTGTGTACCTTTTATTGCAAATAAAACTGCATAGCCTTTGACATATATTAAATTCAATTTTAAATTTAGAACTAAAAAAAGGGTATCAATAATTATTTAAGATGACATAAATGTCTTTTAATTTTCAAATTCCGAAGTGAAACTGTAGTTAATGTTACAGTTATTGTTATACATTAGTATAGTTATAGTTATACATAATTATAGATAAAACTTTTAACCAAAATAAACAAATAAATAAATAAAACCAAATAATGTAAAATAAAATAAAATAAAATAAAATAAAATAAAATAAAATAAAATAAAATAAAATAAAATAACGACTTCAGTGAAATATTTTTATGTGTTTAATTTTACTTTTGATTTTAATTGAATTTCTAAAAAGTATTGAACCAATTTTGATGAAAATTAAATGGATCATATGCTATAGTATCTTCTTTAAATAATACTAATAAAATCATAAGAATCGCTCGCAAAGTTTTGGAGAAATCGGTAAACAGACACACACATATATAGTATATATAATACGCGTCGAATTGAGAACCTACCCCGTTTTTGAAGTCGATTAAAAATTACAATATTATATTGCAGTTTTTGATATTTAAAATATTGATATTTCTTATCTACATACGTATTTAGTTAAATATGAATAAGTATAAAAGTAAAAAAATATAAAAATTCAGTGTTTATCTTAAAAATTACACCTTTTTTTTTCTTTACTGCATTTCATGTTTTTTCTCAAAAGTTTCTGTTTCAATGTATTAATTTGTCGTGGGAAGCGATTTCAATTATGAAGAATTTATTGATTTTTTCACGCCTGATAGAAAATGCTATTAAGTGAGTGACAGAATTTTTTATCAGTTTCTTTTTTAAGCCAGGTCAATAGGAAAAATATTAACATTATCCCAACTATCTTTTTAAGATTTCTATATTGATCTCTAAACGGATAAATCTTAATATGATCTTAAAAAATTAACTTACAAAATTATACTAAAAAAAATTTACAAACTTCGTTTTTTTTATTTATAATTTATTTCTACTTTTCAGTCTTTAAAATGTTTCGTTGTTGCAGTTTTCAGCTATTCGGCCCATTTTCGAGAGTGTTTATTTGCGCATTAGTAAATCCATTGTTTTTCTTTTTCCAATTGCAGAATTGTCATTGTAAACGTATCTTTGTACAAATTTGTATAATTCTAGCATATTAGGAATAGGATTAAAATTAATTACAAAATCTCATCTTTACATACAAAAAATATAAATAGTTAAAAAAAAAAAAAATCTTTTATAAGCATTCAATACTGCTCTTGTAAATAACGTCTAATCCTCTGACTTCAATTCATCTTTTTTCCCAAAAGTTTCCGTCGTAATAAATTAATTTGGAATGGGCATTGAACTCGACTATAAAAACATACCCTCCCCTTTCTTTTTTTCCTTTAACACTTGCACACTTTTGGATGTCTTCTTTATATATATATATATAATTCTAGCTTATCGGGAAGTGGATTAAAAATCGATAGCAAAATTCCATTTTAACATGGCAAAAACAGGTTGAGTAAGTTAGATAAAAATGTGTAAAATTAAAAACTGTTAATAAAATTCAGTCTGTAATACAATTTTATTTTCTTATTGTAATAAACGAATCTAATTCAATGTTAAATCTTCATTTACATATCTTAAAAGTTATGTCAAAAGATTCAATGCATAGAAAGCCCCACCAGTGACAAAGAGATTCTGCTCTCGAAGCTGAAAGATGGGAGGTCCCGGGTTTGAACCCAATAGCGCCCGTCGGCCTATCCGATCGGAGTTTTCGTAGTTTTCTTTCAACCTTTTTTTTCCATGCGTAAATACGGGTTGGATTCCCTTAGAAAGACGCCCACGGAGGCCACTTCACTCTTTGAGCCCCTTCACCCAACCCAATGCATTGAAAATTCATTATGCACTATTTTTCATTTAATTAACGATGTGAAATATTTTATTTGGTGGGGGGGATTTATTGAAATATAATGTAATTTTGGTTAAAAAAGCTAATATCTGAGAAGATTTAAAATGCCTAAAAGTACGGATACTTTTATTTAAAATATCAGTTCTTTTTATGATTGTCATCGAATTATTGTGTAAAGATTTCATACTCAAAAATCTTTTAAAAGCAATATATATATATTTTTTCGTTGACAGTAATCTTTGTTGATTCTTTAGAGATTTCTGATTTCTAATATATCGGCAGACATTTTGCCTTAGTTGTCTTAGAGAAAGTGTGAAACAGTTTAGTACTTATTCTCAGAATAACGCGTTTTCTCCCTTTCAATGATTGCATGCATTATGGCAAGCTACACGGATTTTCCTCTCCGGAAAAAGTGATTGAAGCCGGGCCTGTATTATTCAGGATCCACTCACAGATAAATATGGTATCTATTGTTTTCTGCACTGTAAAAAAAAATCTGTAAAGTTACTAAAATATTTCTAGGAAACTGGGATTCCAGGAACATTTTATGTAACGGCAACAGCAAAAATTTCTGTAACAGCATCTGTTACAGGAATTTTTCTTGTTGCCGTTACATAAAAAGTTCCTGGAATCCCAGTTTCCTAGAAAAATTTTAGTAACTTTACAAATTTTTTTTTACAGTGTGTTGCTCCACTGATAAACAAGTAAAAGTTCTCACCTTATCTGCCTAGGCATATTTTCAAACTAAAAGAGGAGTAGAGGATCCCCATGAAAAATAATTTATTATAAAATACTTAAAATAAAATGTTCGCTAAATAAAAAAAGGTTTCCTAAATAAAAGTTTTAAATAAATAGTCAGTGCAAAATACGCCTGAGTTTAGAATGCTGCAGAAATTTAGAAAATATTGTTATTTAGAACATACTTCACTTTTATTATTAAGAATATAAATAATACTATTATGTAGAGAAATATGAAAAAGATAAAAGAAAATAATTAATAAATCAAACTTAAAAAAATAAAATTAAACAGAATTTAGTAAAACAGCTAACTATAACAGACACGTTATAATAGTGAACATTTTCTACTTAGTTATTATTTTCCCTTCTGATGAGCTGAACGATGTTTCCCAGGGTCGAGTTAACAAATTTAAATAAACCTAGAATTTGTAGGAATTTATATCTTCTTTTGCCCGAAGAATTTATACTTTTAAACGAAAGTCTTCCCAAACAAAACGCTTATCGGGGACCCCGCATAATTTGTATTTTTAAAAAGCAAATGCGCCATTTCAATGTAAAATGTACTCTCTTTAAGTGGTGTATAAGCTTTTCCATATTTTGACAAAATAGCGAATTCAGAGCTTTAAATTGTGAGGAATTTTACTTGTGGTAGCTTTTTCTAGCCATCGCACACATAAACACAACACGGACAAACTTTTTTAGAGTAGATATTTAAACATTTAATCTTTTCCAGCGCGGAGTAAGTCTGTTTGTAAATATGATGAAATGATGGACTGACAACAGAATTTAAAAACGAATTTATTAGAAAATAAAAACTTGCTTATTTTTCAGTACTAAAAGGAAAATTTTAATTTAGTATTCTTGATACTTTTTGTCCGTTTTGAAATTAAAATTAGGTGCCCTTTTTTGTAAACACCGCCCTCTAAAGGATTAAATAGCAGAAAAATTATGTGGTACAGATCACTCCCCTATTTAGAAATTTATTACCAAGTTCATTGAAATAAATTAAAATAGTTCATTGATTAATAAAATGTAATAATATTTAAAAAAAAAGAAGTATATATGATATGTTTTAAGAGTTAATAAAATAATAATAAAACAACAAAATTTAGGTTTAAAGATATATAATAGTAATCATTATTTAAAATAATGGATTAAGGACATCGATATATTTAACTAAAGCAATTAAAACATTTAATTAAACTTTAAAATGTTAAAAGTTTTAATAGAAGAAAGAATCGATAACAATTAGTAATATAAAACTGATTTCAATAAAAATCGAATCCGATAAAATCAAATTCAAATTTTTGAAAAAAAAAAAAATCATTATTGTATTCAAGAAGCACTCATGAGATGGCGCAGTACTGTGACTTCCTAAATACATCCCCATGAATGACTTCTCTGGTACTTTCCCAGGAATTACCTCCCAAGGAATGGCTTCCCAGGTACCTCCCCAATACTGACGTCCTCGGGCGTTGCTCCGTAGCACGTCACAGGGAGCTCCATCCTGAGGAAATATTAAAAGTCTATTCCTCAGGATGTTCTCATTGTCTCATTTCAGTATCAGGAGGAATTTGCGATGATTTGGAGCTCCTGAGGTAGTTTTCGGGAGCTTTTGTGCTATATGGGATATTGCTTTTTGTTGTGCTTGTGTATTATTCCATAATAATGATATCTATTTTTACTTTTCTGTAGATGTTGTTAAGGACTGGATCGTAAAAGTTGAATGCTTTAGCGGATGCAAATGACGCGATTTTATATATAAAAAAAAACATGCATTTAAATCTTAAAACTGAAATAGGTCGTGTAGAAGTGAGTCATTTTCACCCTAGCTGCTCTGAAATTCTTCACAGATGAAAATGCTTAAATTTTTAAAAGAACGTAATCGAAATCACACACTGATAAAACGCACTGCTTTCCAAAAATTTAGAGTGTCTTTATAGAATAACAGTAATTTATAGAGTGCATGCTCAGATCGGCAGTCTTTGTCCAAAAATAGCGATTTATATTACAGAAATTGATGATTCTCGCTTGGATGAATTCACTTCACCGATTCCAAGTTGTTAGACAAGCAAACAAAGTAGGTCAGTATTTTGAGTTTTAAAATAATATTAGGTTCCCCAAGTTTTTGTCAAAAATTCTGTCGACTAATAAAATTTTATTGCTATTCTTTAAAACATTCTATTATAATTTTATCAAAATAACATAATTTTCTTAATTTGCCTTTTTCAGAATTTTATATAATGTATATATATAAAACACAAGTCTATTTTATAGTCATCTGCCCTGTATTTTTTGTGGAACCAATTTTAATAATATATTTTTTTAACTGAACGCTGTTCATTTGTAGATGTGCTCGCACTAGCTGCTTTTTTTTTAATATCCTCAGTTTTATATTTTAATTTTAAAAGTATTTTATAAAATTACATCAAAATGGCAGTAATTACACAGCTTTCGTTATTGCAGAGAAGAGAGAATCATGAGGAGCCATTTTCTGATAAAAATTTAAAATTGTTGTATAGCGGAAAATCTCATTTGGGACATAATATTTTGAAAGTAAAATTGCGTTTTGCTTTCAAAAAACACGCAATTTTCTTCCTAAAGTTTCCATATTTTTTTCTATTTGCATGTGTACTGAGTTTCAGACATTAGGCAAAATGCTTAAGTAAGTGAAAATGAATTCATATTTAAAAGAAAACGATCATTTTCATAGATAAAACTAAACATTTCAACACAAATGCGTCTAAAAAACATAAATTACGGCATTTTTTACTCTCCGGTACTGAGATTATAATCTCTAGTCAAGAGTGCGCCGTACACGTGCAAAGATGTTGCTGCAATCGTTACTTCCAGTTTTGAGTTAAAAATATTTTAAAATTATCAAGTTAAAATACATTTTTTTTAGAAATGTTGAATACGGATATGAGAGGTGTGTAAGTAAATTTTCAGATGGCGAAAATGATGTCGGGTATAGATTCCATAGGGAAAAAATTCTATGATCCTGTCAAAGTGGAATAATTTTTTTTTTTCATTCCATAAAATCAAGCATAATTGTCTTAATTGATAACTTGATCATAATAACTTATCTGTATTATATTTTACTGTTTACGTATATATATTATAAAGAACAAACATATTTCTGCATAATGCTAACGTCATTTTTCGAATGGCAACACTTCATGATCAAATTTCGGTTTTTAAAATTTCGCTACTGCAATTTTTTAATATTCTGACCATCGTACATTTTCAATTTTTACAACTTCGTACAGGAAAAAATATATACTTTCAAATGCATTTTTTTTTAAACTGTGTCTTAATTAATTGGTTTATTATGTTTTTTTTAAATAATTTTAAGCATGTTTTTTTGTAATTTATCTTATCACGTGCCAGCATCAATATATAATAATAATAAATGTTTTGCACATAAAGTAACAAAAATTTTTCAACATTTATTTCTGAATAATTTTTAATAACGAAGTTTATATTTCATTCATAAATGAATAAAAGAATATTATTAAAATAATTTAACATATTTGTATTCAAACAATTTAAAATTTTAGACAGCCAAATAGAAAAAAAATATTTTCAAATGGAATTTGTTTGCAAAGTACATCTCAGTTTACTGATTGTCTATGGTTTTACGAATAATTTTCAACCATAAAAGATTTTTAACTTAATCTCTATCGCGTGGAGCTCGTTTAAGAAAGACAAATCTGTATACCTTTAAAAAAACATAGAGTTCATTATTTTCTTACCGCCAATATTCCATAAAAAAATCATCTGTGATTAAATAAATAAAACACAAATTTGACACATGTAATTGAACTACGCACTTAAAGCTCTGAAATTATCGGAACATAAAATAATGCCGTAAGCAGTAAAATCCTGGGCTAATAACTCTTAGCATGCGGCAAATGCGAAAACATCACTTTTGATAAATTCAAAAATTCATTTGGTTGTGTATTTCTTGTTTTTCATATGAAAAATGCTTTTTTATTGTTAGTGGGTAATCTAAAAAATATATTGCATGTAAAAAAAAAAAAAAAAAAAAATAGTTTTCAATTTAAAAAGGTGGTTTTCACCTATATTCTGTCACCCCGAAAGACCGAGTACGATCCCCTAGTGTATTTAAAATTTAGATAAAATTCTACCGTACGTTTTATGCATATTGTACATTATAATTCATATATAGTTTTTTTAAAAAGACAATTTTCGTATCAGTACATGGATCAAAAGATCAGTGCATGGAATGCCTGCGGACTTTTTAAAATGTTAACATTTACGCATATTCTATATGTCCTCCATACATATAATTTTATGATAGTGTATTCTTATTTTGAAATAATTTAAATATGTTCTTATTTTACTTACCAAAAATATTTTGGGTGCATGTCGAAGAAAATATACAGTGGTTATCTGAGACCATTTTAAATATCCTTTTAAAATAACTTCCATTTATTTATCTTATGTCTTAACTTAATTTCAACTTATTTATTTTAAATTCCTAACTTTTAAATTCCTTTTTTAATTTCTTAATTTATTTCTAAAGTAGTTCTAAACTACATTTAAATTTTTCCCAATGGCTCCTAAAACATAAGATATTTCAATTCCTAGTCTGAGTGTTAAGCTGTTATCAGCTAGGAATCCTCTCAATGATTTTCACCTGTTCAGCACCTGTTCAGACATTGGAAGTACTAACACTATCTGAAAAAGATTGTACTGTTGTGCTGATGTTATAGAAGCTAACAGATAGGAGCACGTACACTCTAAAATTGGGAGGAGTGAAAAGCTAACTCTTTGAAAGAGTGACAGGCATTTTTACTCTTTTTGGAGGGAATTTTATAAAAATACACTCCTTAAAGAGTGGAATTTTCCACTCTCTAGAAAGGAGTGAAATGTCTCACTCCTGAAAGTGTCACTTACGTATGCATTGCTTATTATCCAATCAGAGCAGCAAGGCTTCAACACCCTTAAAAGATAAGATAAATGATCACTTTTTCGTCCGCCATTTTACGAGTAACAGATTCGGATATCATTAAAATCATTCTTTATGGAATACATAAAAAAAAGGTAAGTCTTATTTAATTTTAAGCATTTATCCGTGTAGATATGTGAAACGTTAAGATTATTAGCTAAATAGTTGTATGTTGTATAGGAAAAGATTGATCGTTAGAGTGTTCAAAAGTGATTGTCTGTTATATTTCTTCATGTAGCGGTTTGAAATATAATTCTTTTAACAATTGAATACGCACTAGAGATCTGCACGGACCGGCTCGGGCCGATTTTCACTCACGGAACTCGGGCTGGGCCCGGGCAACATTTATTTCTGAAGGCTCGGGCCGGCCCTAACTTATTTTTTCTGTACAAAGCCGGGACTGGTTCATTGCGAGTCTTCACGGCCAAAATTTTCAGTCCTAATTTTGACCCAACCCATATGAAAATCATTGTGTCAGCGTGGCCTGGTCTATTCAAAGATCAGTAAAATTAGGCCTGGCCCAAACATTTTTGCAAAAAATGCATACATTTTCAAATGGCCATTATTCTACACTTAAACATTAAAATTTATTATTTTTAAATAACACTAGATTTCTGCGCTTATTAAAATATAATTAAATTAAAACATAATAAAACGTGTGAAAAAGAACCTGCCTATGACGGAACCAGTTTTAAGCTCATTAACGTGTTTCCCTGCATAATTAATATACTAATACACAAGAAAAGAATATATAATACATTTACACTCGCTAAGAAGGAAACTTGTCTATAAATGCATTTTTTTTTCTTTTCTATGCAATGCCGTCTTACTGGATTTTATACATTTTTCACATTTTTAATAGTTCAAAGAAAAAAAAAAAATCAATGTTTTGTTGAAATTCACTCGGGCCGTGCTTTTAACTTTATTTTCGTGCCGGGCCGGGCCGGGCTCGGGCCAAACTTTTAAGTTTTTTACCGGTCCGGGTCGGGCCAATTTTTTTCTACAGGCCGGGCCGGGCCGAATTTTTCTATGAGTCGGGCCGGGCCCGGGCTTGGAAATTTCAGCCCGTGCAGACCTCTAATACGCGCAATAATTAGCAAATCATTAGTTCGGGAAATGTGAATTAAAAAAAATGAGTAAATATTTTATTCTTCTCTTTCAATGCTGCGTTGCAAATTTTTGCCAGAGATCAAAACAAAAAAGTTTTTATCTCTTTCGTTTGAAAGGGTGATTCACTCATAAGAGAAGTTATCTGGATTTTCTCTCAATTCGTAGCAGACACATTCGAAAACATTAATTTGTCGTTGTATGAGATTTTTTTTTTTTTTTTTTGGTTTATTACTCGGATTTCGGATTATATACAGTTAAGAGTATTTATTATTCTTTCGTAATTAAATATCATACTTGATGTTTATGATATTACGAAAACGTTGGTGCAGTGAAACCTCCCTATGCGACCAACTCCATTAGGCGACCACCTCCCTGAACGAAATTTATTCCCATAGGCTTAATACTAATTTTACCTCCGTTCAGAGACCATCCCAGTTGAACTCCCTCCATGAGAGACCGATTCCTTTGAAAAAAATGAAATAAACTCCGTGTTTTCCTGGTCGTTTGAAGAAGGCTTTATTAGAAAAATAATTCCGGAGAGTGCATTATTCATCAAACTTCTAAACTAAGTTTAGATTTTCTTTTATCCCGGCAACTTTTAAGTGTTTTTAAGAGTTTTTAAGTCCCTTTGTGCCTTTTTAGGCAATGAATTTAACTCTGATTACAAATTAAGAATGACGGTGAATAAACTCCTCTGCCCTATTCTGTCGGAAAACTCTCATAGAAATAGATAAAGTAATGAAACCGTCATTATTTGTTCCCGTCCCCAAAAAAATGCATTTATTTACCGAAATTCGAAAGGACTTGGAGATAAAAATTATAAAATATAAAACTGTAAAATTAAAGCAAAGCTCACATACAATGTATTCATTTTTTAAACTCTACAGTAATTAACTTATGTAATTAACTTTTATTTTGATACTTAAATTTTTATATTTTTTCCAAATGTGAAAAATAAATTTTAGTAACATTGTTACCATTTTTAAACAATTAAAATCTAGATTAAACATGACCTCCATTAAGAGACCACCTCTCGGAATGACCCAATTTTATTGGAACGGTACGTGGTCGCCTTAGGGAGGTTTTACTGTACATTATTTTTTTTTTAATTCTATGTAAATATTTTTCTGCTGGTTATGATTTTAAAATTTCGAGACTGAGTAACATAAAAAAATTCAATTATAGATATTCTGCATCAGTTATTAAATTTCTTTCTATTATAAAAACATTTTCTACGTTTTTGATACAAGTAATTTTTGGCGCTAAACAATATAACATGATATTTAAGCATTGGAATAAAATGTTTTTTATTTTATGCCTGTTTTGAAGTTAATGAATAAGACTGCTTTAGTATATTTTTTAAAATGCTCATATTTGCTTACATAATACAGGACTGAATATTTTTTAAAGAGATTAATAACCACTTTTTTACACTAAAATGTTTTAAAAACAATAAGAATATTTCTAATGATATCATTTACTTTATTTTTAAGTTTCCTTTTTTTCTATTTCCGAGGTCAATCTTTTCCTATAAAACATATAAAATCTATTTTGCTCATAGTCACAAAATACAATATCTACGCGAATAAAAAATTTAAATTAAATATGGCTTATCGTGGCTTATGGCAATAACGGACGAAAATTATCAATCATGAAATGATTAAGTTAAGGAATATGTTTAAAAGGAAAAATATACATATTCCAGAGAACTCAAAATTTAGACTTCATGTTCATAATAAATAAAACAAAAGCAAATCACAGCGGATAAAAAAATTACACATTCTTAATATTTAAATCATGCTTAGAACTTATTTAAAAAAGAAGTGAATTTATAAGCATTGAGTTTAAATGGAAAGATTAAAAATATTTTAGAACTATAGCACTTTGCAAAAATAGCAATAATTTAAAGAAAAAGTACGGTTTTATTTTTAAAACAAAAATTAAAATGAGATCAAACATTGTTAAACATATAACATCCATCTATTAAAAAGTTATTAATAAAACTTTAAAAGTAATATCTTTATAGGGCATGCAATAAAAGCAAACACAAAGGATAAGATTCGAATAAAATATTTTAGTTTATTTCTGTCAGTAATCTAATTTAAATTCGTATGTAACTTTAACTGAATTTTTCCTTAAAAGTTCAATTAGTGTTATAAATTATGAATTAAATAAATACTGCTAATAAAGTATTTTATTACAATCTTTACCACGCTTGTATCTATTTCCATTGCATGCCGTAAAAGATGCGATTCTTTTAAAATGACCATAAAAGCAAAATAAAAAAACCACCCACTACAAAAAAAAATGAACATTCACTCCTACCAGGGGTGAAAAACTCCACACCTTTAGCAAGAGTGAATAGTCACTCCTCCGAAAGAGTGATTATCCACCCCTGTTTAGAGTGGATATTCACTTTCAAGGAGTGACTATTCACTATTTCAGAGAGTCAAAAATTTCACTTTGGCTCAGAGTGAATAGTCACTCTAAAGAGGTTGGGCATATTTTGACTCTGCGATAGAGTGACTATTCACTCCGGAAGAGTGAATAGTCACTCTTCTTTATTTAGAGTATAATATGACACGTTATAGTTTAAAGTTTAAAATACGAAGACTATAATTGATCATTTAAATGCCAGTATGTTTTAGTTCGTAGTGCATTTGAATTAGAAATAATATACAGGGTGCAATATGTTATCTACCGCTGACCTTTAATTTCTCAACCGTTGGTCGTAGCCATATAGTTCCAATTACAAAAACGTTTCAAATGAGGTAAATATTCGTGTTGTGGCATTATTTAAAATAAAAAATCAATTTTGTAAAAATTACGAAATCTAACTTTTTATACGGTCCCCCAGTACCTATAGTTATATTTAGTAAATGTTTACACATATCGTAACAGATATAACACAAAACGTTAGACATCTGTACTACAAAAATTAACACAGTTATTAAATTTCAAAGTTTGAGATTTTTGCACATGATTTTGTCTTTCATTGAGAGATCAGTTAAAAGATGAATTAAAGTAATTCGAGATCAAATTCAGGGTACAATTCCGCTGCCATTTATCTAATCCTTAGTGAGTATGTTGTATTTTCCGGTTGTCGATTCTATCTACTTTGACGTTTGAATATTCGACCCATAAAAGTTAGCTCAAAATTTTGATGAAATAATTCTCTTTGGTGTTTCCCAAATTTGAGAATGCCGACTAAAGGTAGTTTCGCCGTAATAAAGGACATTGCACCCTGACTTTGATCTCGAATCACTTTAATTCATCTTTTAACTAATCCCTCAATGAAAGACAAAATCATGTGCCAAAATCTGAAACTTTGAAATTTAATAACTGTGTCAATTTTTGCAGTACATATGTCAAACTTTTTTGTGTTATATCTGTTATGATATGTGTAATATTTTACTAAATATAAATATAGGGACTGGGGGACCGTATAAAAAGTTAGATTTCGTAATTTTCATAAATCTGATTTTTTACTTTAAATAATTCCTCAACATCTCAACATGAATATTTAGCTCATTTGAATCATTTTTGTAATTCATACTTATAAGTTTTCTATGAAATAAAACTTTTTATACCAAAAGTATCATTTACCGTTAAAAATACCGTTTTTTTTTTTTTTTTTTTTTTTTTTTTAAGCGAGGATTTTTGAAAATATTTTCGTAAAGAATTTCATACATTTTGCTCAGATATACGCTGTAAAAAAAGACAAGTATATTTTAAGCTACGAAAATATAATAGAAACAAAAACTCTTTCAGAGTTACTCATGATTGTGAAAAGGTGATTTTTCTTTAATGCTTCATGATTCTTCTTTATCTTTTGAAATCTTAGAAAAATCTGTTTTCTTGATTTAAATATTTCAAAAATGGCTGCGTGAATTGCGGGATTCTCCACCATTTTTTTTTTTTTTTTTTTTTTTTTTTTTTTGTAATTACAGTGAGCTCTGTATATGTATAAAAAAATCCAGAAAAAACAAAATCCTGCTTGGATTTTTTTTTATAAGCATGCCGTAATAATAAAAACAATCACCATTATCTAAATATGCATTGTAAAGACAGTTTGGATGTCATTATTGATATAAGCATAATTTGTTATACCAGAGACACACCGAAGTTTTTCTTCTTTAACATCTATGTATGTTTCCAAATTTTTTATTGTTTACCGAGTCATATAGTAAACATTAAAATATAGATTATTGTTTTGGATTTATTTTAAGCTGGAATTTAAAGTCGTAAATGCGGGATTGAACATGTTTTATGACCATTCTTGATATTGAATATGTGTCCAAATGAGAGTCCGAAGATTGTTGAAGTTTGGTATTTACATATTTTATGTGCACTGTTATCACTTGCAGCATATGCATTTATACTTTAATGATAATAAATTACGTTTACACACACACACACACACATATATATATATATATATATATAACCATTAATTAAACATTACCGACCATCATCAAAGACCGCAATATTATGAATGAAACGACAATAAAAATGGATACCACAAACCTATAATATAGAACTGTATGTATGAAATAAAGTACCTTATACTTAATTAATATGTTATATATATATATATATATATATATGTATATATATATATATATATAACATATCATCGATGCTAGAATGAACCTGTTTAATAAGCATTATTAATTGGGAAAATGTCGCTATTTGAGTGTACGAAATGTGTTAATAAGTTTATTAAACGCTATTTCTAAGCCTCAATGCGTACTGTTATTCTTATATGCATATACATTTTTACTTTTGCTGCAAGATAAATAAAAAAAATAAAAAATCCTTCGAAAAGATAAATCTGAATGATAAATGTTTGGCAAATGAAGTAATATGTAAAAATTATGCATTGAAACATACTTTGATACATTCAGATATAAAGCATACTTTATTATTTCCTCCACTCTAGATACACTTTTTAAGTGACAATTGTTAGAAACACTTTTATAAACCATATCTTAAAAAAAAAAGGATCTCTATAAATCTGGAAGGTTTTATCCAGCCCAGGGATATCCTGTAAAAGAGCGTTTTTAGGTGCGTTCGTAATTATATAAATACGTAGCACCTATAGTCGTCGTTCAGTCCGTCCGTCTGTCTGTCTGTCTGTTTGTGCGTCTGTCCGCCCGCACATAACAGAGCAAAAACTATCCAACTGAATGATCTGAAATTGTAACTATATAATTTTTGTAAACTTTTGTCGAGTCATTTCGAATTTCATGAAAATCGGATGCATAGTTTAATTACAGGGGCAGTCAAATCTTTCGGTTACATTATGGCCAATGTGAAAAAAATATTGCAAGTGCATTTTAATGATGTTACCGCCTTCCGAATGGTCTGAAATTTTAAATATATAATTGTTGCAACATTTTGTCGACTCATTTCAAATTTTTAGACAATTGGATGTATAGTTTAATTACAGGGACAGTCAAAATTTTTCCTTTACATTACAGCCAATGGGAAAAATTATTGCAAGTGCATTTTAGTGATGTTACAGCCTTCCAAATAGAATGAAATTGATACGCACTTATGAAGTGCACTAAAATATACATTCAATACAATATGCGGTGCAAAAAATTATTATAAAACTAGTTATAGTACAAACGCACCTCATTTGCCAAGTTTGACGAGCAATTTCCCATTTGTTAGATTTATTGCTAGTATACGACAGTAATGAAAGCTATAAACATCATCTAAATAAGGAATGGAAAGGCTGGTGATCTATTTTCATTAAAGGACCGATACTTTGTTACATCAGAAAAACACAGGATTGACTTTTCATTAAAATATAGGTATGTTTCTCAATCTTTTACTGTTTTTAGATTCAGACAGTAAACATAAAGAGCTCAGTATTCCTTGAATTAAAATTCATGATCGTACGATAAATTAAAATATTTTCGTTGGATGGAAAAATGTACAATGATAAATTTATCGTAAATAATGTAGTTTGTAAAAATACTGCATTAAAATAAAGTCGTGAAAAATCTTAATATATTTGATGAATTTATTCCATTCCATTACACTCTGTACGCTCATTAAACAATAATTGTCTTAAAAACTTTTTTAGTGAGTTATTAAATCAATGATATCTGTAAACCTGAAAGGATTAATCCAATAAATACGGGTCATCGTGTCAAAGATCGTTTGGAGATATGTTGAACACAATCGAGAATAATGAAAACAATAAAAAAAAATATCTAACGAAAGATTGAAAAGACAGTTTAGCTATTGTTTTAGAAGTATGAATAAGTTATTACATTAGATAACTACAGGAAGTTTTTCTTCAAATTTTAGAGATGTTTCATTAAATGTTAATGTTTACAGATCCAAACTCTATACACTAAATTATAGATGATCATCATCAATTTATGTCGAACCATTTTAATATAAGCAATAACCCCTTTGCGACGAGTGTCTTTTACTGAATATTTTATCTTTTATCACCGGTTTTTTAAAACAGAATTTTTTTAAATAATTTAATCGGGAAAACTTTCTAATCGAATGGGCCAAATTTACAATGAAAATACATTGTGGGAAACTTCTAGAAAATATTTAATATAAATATGTTGCCTTTTCTACATTTAATCTGCAGTTTGAGATTGGCTTTTATTACATTGACAAGTATAATTTCATACTAAAGTCTTACTTACACCTAAAAAAATCCTATTGAAGAATATTTTTTGAATATTAAATTAAATTTTTTAATTTGTGAAAAGCATTTTTTTAACTTTATGATATACACCAAGAAGAGAACAATTTCTTAGGAATATAAAAATAACATAATTTTAAACTATTGTAATCAGTGTTTAAGGAAAGTTAATTTTTTGCCAAATAATTAAAAGCACTTTTTATTCCAATCCTAATTATTGAAATCGCTAAGTTAGAAAAAAAAAATCCTTACATTTTGCTCTTTTTATTTCTATTGCATGAAGGATTTAATATATATATATGTAATTATACTGTAAAAATATAGATACTATATATATATATATATATATATGGGGAATTTCGTAAGTAACACTTGCATAAGACTGAATGTTCTCGACTCTGTATTCGGCTTCGAGATTAAAAAGGTAACGAAGCTACGTGAAGTGGAAATGCAGAAAAAAATAAATAGAACGAAAAAGAATCCGACGACGGCAGTTTTGTTAAAGGAACAGAATATTCTCGACGATATAAAATAGAAGATTTAAATGATGTATGAAAATATTAGAAATATTCGACGGTACTATATAAGTGAAGCCAAAGTTGTTGCTTTTAAGCTAAATATAGATTGAGAAGAGTGTTTTAACTGTATTTTTGTTTTGTCTACTTTAATAAATGTCAGTGTTCGTCTTAGAAGTAAGTTATGATTTATAAATAGAGTCTCATCCCACAAAGTGGTGTTCAGAAGTGACAGTTAACCCACCAATATTATCCATTTGTCAGAATTATCCATTTTATAGATTCACGCCGGATATTAAACTAATGGTGAATCCATTGTTATTATTTTATTATGAAGTTAGTTGACATACCTGAACTGGAACTTGCATTTAAAAATGAACGAACAAATAAAATTGAATTACTACATAAATTCCTATTTGATGCTGAAGGTGATCGATGTAATAAAAAGAGAATACGTGATTTTACTGATTTCAATTTTCAAACCGACAGCATCGAGTTCAAAAATAAAATAACTAAAATTCAAACTGATTTTTCTTTAAATGATCTGATTACAGTGTGCAATCTACTTTGTATTTCTAATGAAGGATCTTTAAATGATCTTGAAACCCGATTAGTTACATACCTTTCAGACTTGAGTTTACTACAGACTAATATTGTACAAAATTAAAGTGACACTGTCTCGGAACCCGAATTTCCTTCAAATAATATGACTTCAAGTAATAACACCGAATTATCAAATGCTGACAAAAACAAGCAACTTCCAGTTCAAAGTTTTGTGCCATCATCTATTAGTTTTACTGATGTTGAAAGTACGGTACCTCCTATTGACGGAAGTTCTTTTAGTGATATAAATGTCTGGCTCAGTAATTTCGACGATGCCACTAGTATGTTTAACTTATCTGAATTTCATAAATTCATATTTCGTAAAAGATCCTTACGAGAAAAAGCCCAGTTGTTAGTACAGGCAGAATTTCATATCAATTCATATGACAAACTTAATCAACTCTTAATTTCAGAATTCAGTACCACTTATAATTCTGCCGAGTTAAATGATATATTAAATAAACAAAAATTGCAAGAAAATGAATCAATAGAAGAATATTTTCTTATCATGAAACAAATATGCTCGCGTGGTAACATCGAGGATTCCGCATTAATGCAATATATCATAAATGGTTTATCCTATCCTGTTTTTAGAAAATCAATATTATATAGATGCCAATCCATTATAGAATTCAAACAAAAGCTCAAAATTTATGACAAAATTACACATAACTATGAGATCACTAAATTTCGTTAAGTCAAACCTCAAATGCCAGTGGAAGAGAAAACCTTTCGACCGAAATCTGATCTTTTCTGCTTTAATTGTGGTTTGTTAAATCATAAAAGTAGCCAATGCAGAGATAAAGACAAAGACCCTCGTTGTTTCAATTGCTCGAATTTAGGCCATAGGGCGGCTCAATGTGATCAACCAAGGAGGGCTAGAGCTAAGCCTGAACCCTACAATGTTTCCACGGTCACGTCGAACTATTTCATGACCAAACAAGTCATTATTTCGTCTGTAAAGGATACAGCATTGGTAGACACATGCAGTAAAATAAGTTTGCTAAAGGAAAGTATTTACGACAAACTCCCTACAATCTCGAACCTTGAATATTCAACCATCACATTAACTGGATTAGGACATACTATAATCAAAACCCTGCGTTTTTTCTCTACGGACATTATGATAGATGATTTTAATTATACAACTAATGTTTATGTAGTCCAAGATTATTCCATATATTTTGATCTTATTATTGGTACATATGTTATACAACAAAGTATTTTAACAATTTCTGAAAATAATATTTCGATGCAAAAAATCGAGAAAAATGACAATACGTCCAACAAATTTTTTGATTAATTTTGCTCATGTGTTAGACGATCTTAATCTTGATTTATCTCATATTACCGATGTCTCATATTACGATACGTTCAAAAATTTCAGAACTTATTCAAAATTATTTCCAAGAAAAATAAAGACAACTGATGTTAAATTATCAATTCATCTGGAAATCGAAACACCTGTCAACTGTCCTTCCTGACGCTTGGCGCCAATAGAGAAAAACAAATTTCTGAGTGGCTCGAAAAGGGAATTATTTGTAAAAGCACTAGTAATTTTTCATCACCTACTGTCCTAGTAAAAAAGAAATATGGCTCATATAGATTGTATGTTTACTATAGGAAATTAAATTCTAAAACACATAAACAACCTTTTCCCCCTCCCAGTAATTGATGACATTATTGATCAGTTACATTCTGCAAAAGTATTTACTACTCTTGACCTTAACAATGCATTTTTTCATGTCGAAGTAGAAGAAATTAGTAGAAAATATACTTCTTTCGTAACACATTCTTATCAATTCGAATTCTTATATTTGAATTACGGCCTTAGCGATGCACCCTTAATGTTTCAAAGATATATTTATAACGTTTTTCAAGACCTCATTAATGAAAAAGTACTTATTGTCTATATGGATGACTTCATAATACCAGCTGCAAACGAAATCGAAGGACTCCAGAAATTACAGCGCGTCGTTACAACTGCATCCGAATATGGTTTAGAATTGAATCTTAAAAAGTGCCACTTTTTACAGAGAGAAATTGATTTTTTGTGTTACCACATTAAAAATGGTCAACTGCATCCATCTCCTATAAAAAGTAAAGTTGTTCTCAATTTCCCAGAACCTAAAAGTATAAAAGATATATATTCATTTGTCGGACTAGCATCATATTTTCGTAAATTCATTCAAGATTACTCTTTAATAGCTAAGCCTTTAACAGATTTCCTTAGAGAGGACACTAAATTTCACTTTGGTGAACTGCAACGAATTGCATTTAATCAGCTGAAACACATACTTTCTTCAGGTCATGTTTTAACCATTTATAACCCTAGTAACGAAACATAAATTCACTGTGATGCATCTATTGACGGTTACGGAGCAGTCCTCCTTCAAATGTCTTCTATTGACAATCAATTTCACCCTGTCTACTTTATGAGCAAAAAATCCACAGATGCCGAACGTAAATATTCGAGTTTTTAATTAAAAGTTTTAGCTGTCATAGAAGCTCTTAAAAAATTTCGCGTTTACATTCCAGGCATTCCTTTCAAGATAATCACAGATTACAACGCATGCTCCCTTACTATAAATAAAAAAGATCTTTGCACCAAGATTGCTCGATGGGCTTTAATGTTAGCTGTCTATAACTATACAATCGAACACAGACAAGGTATACGCATGCGCGATGTCGACGCTTTAAATAGAAATCCAATATGTATGATGATTCAAGATAGTTTTACTTCCAAAATCATACAATCACAGAACGCTGACGAACATATACAGGCCTCAAAGAAATTTTGAAAACAAAGCCATATGACAACTATTTCCTTATAAATAACGTTCTCTATAAAAATCATAAAGGTATATCATAAAGGTAAATCATAAAGGCTATCTGGTAGTTGTGCCGGATGAAATACAGCTAAATGTCATTAAACATGTTCATGACAAAGGACATTTTGTCCGTAAACTTGTAAAGAACAACTTAATGAAGAATTTTTCATCCCTAATATGTCAAATAAAATTAAAAAAAATTATAGCAAATTTTGTAACATGCCTTTTGTATCATCGGAAACGTGGAAAACAAGAAGTTGGATTGCATTCCTTACCTAAAGAAGAGACTCCTCTCCAAACTTACCACATTGATCATTTAGGCCCTCTTGAAACAACTAACAAAATTTACAAACATATTTTGTCTTTAATAGATGCATTTACTAAATTCGTCTGGTTGTATCCCTGTAAAACCTCTTCTGCTACCGAAGTTATACTTTTGGTAATCCTTCTACCATCATTAGCGATAAAGGTCCTGCCTTCACAAGTAAAGAATTTGATAATTATTGTCAAGATGAAAATATAAAGCACGAGACAGTTACAACTGGCCTTCCCCGTGCCAATGCTCAAGTAGAGCGACTTAATTCCACCATAATATCTGTAATCTCTAAAATGTCCAAAGACGAACCGACCAAATGATTTAAACGTGTTTCTAAAGTTCAACAAGTCATTAATTCAACTTATCAACGAAGCATTAAGAAAACACCGCTTGAAATATTGGTATAAAAATGAAACAGAAGGAAGATGTACAAATTATTGACCTCTTAAACAGTGCAGTCGAAGAAAAATTCATGAAAGACTGAGAAGAGCTCCGTAAAGAAGCCAAGAAGAATATTCTGGAAATTCAGCAAGAAAATCGCAAGCGCTATAATTTACGACGTAAGAAACCCCGGAAGTACAAGTTTGGTGACCTCGTAGCAATTAAGAGAACCCAGCAAGGACCTGGTTTAAAGTAGAAATCTAAATTCATAGGCCCGTATAAAGTAACCAAAGTGAAGTCTAACGACACCTACGACGCAGCGAAAATCTCATTAACCGAAGGACCGATAAATACTAGCTCGTGTGCTGAATACATGAAACCTTGGCCTGACGAAAACTGAAGCTTAAAAAAAAACATTTTTTTTAAAAATCTTTTCTTCTTATGTGTTTGTGAAAATTTTATAAGTCAATGTTTTAAAGAAATTTCCATATGATGTTATGCCACTTGAACTAGACTGAGTGATCTTCCTGACGTGCAGATTATTTTTTGCTCTTTTCCCCCTAACGACAGTTACTGGTTTTTGTTTTTGTTTCTTTTTCAGATTCTATTTTAGCACATGTCGCTGCGGCAGCTCCAGAAGTTAGGAAGGTCGCATGTGGGAATTTCGCAAGCAACACTTGGATCAGACTGAATGTCCAACACTCTGTATTCGGCTTCGGGATTAAAAAGGTAATGAAGCTGCGTGAAGTGGAAATGCAGAAAAAAAATAAATAGAACGAGAAAGAATCGGCCGACGGCGGTTTTGTTAAGAGGAACAGAATATTCTCAACGATATAAAATAGAAGATTTAAATGACGTATGAAAATCTTAGAAATATTCAATGGTACTAAGTAAATGAAGCCAAAGTTGCTGCTTTTAAACTAAATATAGATTGAAAGAGTGCTTTTAACTGTATGTTTGTTTTGTCTTCGTCTTAATAAATGTCAGTGTTCGCCTTAAATGTGAGTTATGATTTATAAATAGAGTCTCATCCCACACACACAAATATACATATATAGTAATTATAATTTTCCTTATCATTCGCTTTTGTTATAAAATTTATAAATACATTAATTGTTTTATGATAAAAAAAAAATCCAAATACGTTAAGACTATATGTTAATACGAAATACTTTGCTAAAACAGTGAGCCAAACGAAAAGGTCAGAACCAAACGAATCAGAACATCGTTTATGTTTTATTATTTATGTCTAATGTTTAAGAATATTAGAGGCTTTACTTTAGAAACCCGATCAGTAGTTGTAGTTTTCAAGTTTCATTTTCATTATAGACATTCGAATACATATTTGATAAAAAATAAAAAAAAAATAAAAATAAAAAAATAAATTAAAAAAAATAAATGGTATGCCTCTAAAAACGTATAGAGAAAAATGACCTATTTTTTTTTTCTTTTTAATTTTACATTACATATTGTAATATACGGTTTTATTTAGATTAATTGTAATACTGAAATTGGAAACGAATTACAACTTATTATTGCATTTAGTTTTTCCATGCGATTATGTGATATTGTAATAATTATTTTTCGTGTATTTCGTTGTGTACAATATAGTAACACTTAATATCAAATATGTTGTTAACAACTTAATGTGGAAGTAATATTATATGTTTTTATAATAAATAACAAAAGAATGTTCATTAGACAAAAAAAACTATGTCAAAATCAATTATGCATTTTGACAAAACTGATTTTTGTTCTAATATTTCGTACACATGTGTTTGCTTTTCATATTCATGCAATGTAAATTTTATGTATTAAATAAACAGAGTATTGCTAGATATCAAATCCAAAATTGCAAAGTTATGAAACAATTTATTTTTCTCTTTTTTATCTTATTTTAAATTTATATATATAAAAAAAGAGTTATAAACAAAAAGTAATTTACTTGGAATTGTGTTAGATAATGAATGTTTAAAAATATATTTGTCAGTTAAATATCATGTGTAGCCTAAACAAGTTAGGTATCGTATCGTTTTGTATTTAGTTTATAACATTATTAGCTGATTTCGATCATGAAATCACATATTTTCTTAGCAAACTGCTTTGAAGATAAACATAAAATTAATAAAACCTTATATCATAAAAATAAACAAATGTTTTAATTTGTTCCTTCTCTGTTTTTAAACGGAACTTACATTTCAATATTAATTTCAAAAATAGTAAAATTAAAATATAACAATAAAAAAAAGAATGCGAAACTAAATTTCAAAGAAATAATTATTAAAAGACTAATATAAACGATTTTGAATACAAATTATATAATATAAAATTGCAACATTATAAACTCATTCATCACTTATATTTGAAATTGTATAATTCTTGTTTTTATCACAATATAACATAAAACTAATAAAATAGGCAGTAAGAGTCTATTTACGAATACGAATGCATAACAAATAAATAAAAAAGAAACAAAGAAAAGTGCCCAATTAAATTGATGGCATTGAACGTACAGTCTACTCACACTAATTGTATATAATACACTTATTTCAAAAAATAATGTCCCTCGAAAATTAAAGAAATCAAAAAAAGCCCACTTAGCTAAATTAAGGGGGGGGATTAGTTTCCCCCATTACCCCCATTTACACTTAACCAGTTAACATCCAAACCTAATAATGGAAGTGCCTTGTAAGAAAAACCTGGTATAACAAATTTTAAGCAAATGGATAATTCTGCATGAAAAACCCATTTATCTAAATTAATGGAAGATTACCTTCGTGTTCACCAGTTTAGACTTAACCAATGAACCTCCAAATTTAATCAGGGAAGCGCCTCATCAGAATAAAAATTGTAATCCATATTTGAAGCAAATCCGATAATTCTGCATGGAAAAACTTTTAATATAAATTAAGGGGGTATTAGCCCGCCGTTCCCCACCTTTATTCTTAACTGATGAATCCCCAAAACTAATCAGAATGAACTTATCAGAATGAACATATATCCAAAATGCGAAACAAAACGATATTTCTATCAATAGTTAAAGTGTTACGTACGTACATTAGGCTGATGTGAAAAAATGTCAAGTTCATATTTCCGAGTCGCTATAGTGCGGAAAAGTTGCGATTGGTAAATATAAGAGAAAAAAATTTTCAAATCAGACTTTATCTTCCGATCACGAAAACCGCCTAAAAATTAAAAAAACTGAAAGTTTCAGATTTTTCTCAGAAATATTTATTTATTTTTTTATTTTTTTACGTATATATATATATATATATATATATATATATTATTGCTACAGGGGAAAATATTTGCAGACTGTACTGTTTAATAATAATAATATAAAAAAATGCATTTAGAAAATATCTTCCGATCGCGCAAGTTCAATAAAATCGTGAAAAATTCAATTTTGAAAGATTTTGATGAATTAAGAAAATTGAGCTCAGTTTGCATTCAAATGTTAAGATTTGCGTATAAATTGTGTAGGTCTTTGCTTGTTTAGATACTTGATATTATTTAAACAATCCAGATCACAACACGGGGAGGTGACTGCTTTTCGTGTTATACTAACACCCGTCATCCCCATCCAACAAATAAGAGTATTTCGTTAAATTAGTTACTTTTACTAACATTACTTAAATACATAGCCATTTATTTAATTTGTTTAAGTCTGACTTTTAGACGCAACTTCGCACTACGATTTCGTGGTATCTTGGACCTTGATTCAGTATAGCCCTGATGAATCCATCTCTTGATTGGGGCCCACATATCTTAACCAATGATTCCGTTACGAATTTGGCGAACCGCTTAACAGCATGCAGGTGTCAAGGAAACGTTTCAGTATCTCAGTCTGAAAAATCACTTGATTGAACAAAGGAATGTATTTCTTCTTTGGTTATTCTCCAAAAAAGGTATGGATATGGACACTTTTCTACATTCCAATCAATTAACTCTGTATAGTCTGTCACACAGAAGTTTAAAGTAGTAGTGATAAAGTTTCTGATGCCTTTACCTTTTGAAACACTCTGCCTGGCTGTTACCACTCTTCTTAACCTTAGCTTTCTTATGTCCTTCCTCTTATCAAAGACCATTGCCATCCGAGCAAAGAACGAGTTTCGTTCAATTACAAGGAAAACAATTTTCTTCATGTCGTTTGACAAGTATCGAGATAATTCTATGAGACCCGTCTTTAATGTACTTACTGCATTTTATTTCAAACCAAACTGGTATGTAAGATTTAAAAATAAATGACTTTTAAGGCATGCGATGGGTTTTCCATGCTCATGTGAAGTCAAAGGACTCTATTTGAACGAGTGAACATTCTATCATGTGAAATTTAGCCGGGGTCACGTTTTCATAAGTCATAGAAAGTTACCACGTTTAACTGCTTGACTTACGTCAAAAAATATCTTTGGTCCTTGCTCAACAGTCGCCTGTCCACTTCTAGAATTTCACAATAAATTAATTGAAAATTTATCACGGAGAGATTTTCACAGCCAGTGAGATTCTATCCAATTTGCCCACAAAATGATCTTGGGTTAGTTGATCCACCATCCAAATGCTGAAATATATGACGGAAAGGTATTAAACAAAATCGGTAACCCACGAAATAAACAATCTAAAGCAGAGGTCGTCCGAGATGCATTCCAAGCTGTCTGATAGCACCACCTTTCCATCCAGTATAGGTATTTGTACCATCGCAGCCTACCAAATCAAAGTATTCTAGTGAAACCCATTTTTCAGTTAGACATGATGCTATAGAAGCTAAAATGTCCTTAGCACATCTTGAATTTGGAGACGCGGTGGGAGGGGGGGGGGGATAGATAGGTGGGTGCACGTATGCCAACTTTAGCGCTGTTTTGCGACGTGACTAGCGGCAGTTGGGCGAACTATTAAAACTTTCCACCCTGCAGCGAAATCTCCGTGGTATGTTCCAGGTTGTTTAAAAATAACCAAATTTGCTCGATAGTATCAATTTACATTTAAATCTTAACCTGAGACGGCTGACTGATCTCAGTTGATTATTTTCTTAATACATCAAAATCATTCAAATAGAATTTTTTCCCAATTTTAACTAGCTTGCACGATCGTAAGATATTCTCTAAACGATTTTTTTTAATTATTGTTATTAACAGTTATAATCTGCAAATATTTTCCACTATAGCGATATCAAAAATACGTATTTTTTTTCTAATTCTGAAACAAATAGAAAATTTTCATTTTTTAAAATTTTTATGCGGTTTGCGCGATTGGAAAATAAAGCCCGATTTGATTTTTTTTTCTTTTGTATTTACCAATCGAAAATCTTCCGTACTATAGCGACTCGGAATAATGAACTTGACTGTTTTCGCACCACCCTAACGTACATACAGAACCTGCTGACACATTAGCTCTCACCCTTTGATGGACTGTGAGCTAAAAAGAATCTAAGCATCTGAATTATCACGACAAAACAAACAAACATAAAACAATTATTATTATTATTGCACCTATTATTACAACATACGGCAAATAAATTTAGATATTAAACGGTGTTTATTATTATGAATATTATACAGTTTATCTGGGTTTTAAAAATAATATATCAATACATTTTCTGTTATTCCTTGTTAAACATATTTAAATAGCAATAGGTCGTAAAACATATAATAATAATAATAATAATAATAAAAAGCATTTATTAAATACTAGCAAACACCGCGGCATTGCTCACGTAATATTTGAAATATGCCAAGTCATATTTATATGTCTAATTTTTATTAAAAAGGTACTAACTAAATATTTATTTTATTAAAAGGTAATAGTTTATTTTATTATTTTTTTATTAAACGGTACTTATTACTTTTAGGAATAATTCAAAAATTACTATTTAAAACACAGTTTGACTAAACATCATTATTACACTGCATTAGGCAGAAATGAGAGTTACATTAATGAAACGAAATAAACTAAATAAATGATCATTTAGAAAATATTTTGAAACTTTTATGCTCAATTAATACGCTCATTTCAGTATTCATTTGAAGATCTGAATTTTTTAGAAACCATCTTCTTGCATCTTAAAATTAACTATCATGTGAAATTCCAAGTCCTAACACTTCTCTCAACATAAAGGGCTATGTTGAAATAGGAACTATTACCATTAATTTGCCAACATTAATTTTGAAATCGGTTGGTTATTTTCTAATATTCAACAGAAACGTAATTTAGAAAGCTTTTAAAGGCCTTCTTTAAAACGTTTGTTGTTCCTATGAACCCCAGATGGTAGAATCATCGGCATAAAATATAGCCTGTTTAGGATCAGAGACTGTTACCATTGATTCGCAACTATTACTTTTATAATTGGTTTATATTCCCTGAAATTGCATAGAAATCGTAATTTAGGAACGTTTTTAGAATGCTTTTTGCACCTCCCCCTCGCTTCTTCCCTTTTTAATTCGAATTTGTTTTCGACAGTCCTTTGAGGGCATTTATATTTTATAAGTAACTACCATGCCATATTTAAATTTTCTAACCTTTTTAGTAACACAGAAATCGCAATTTAGAAAGTTTTTTGCTCCTGCAACCCTCTGGTGGTAGCACCACAGGCATAAAATATAGCTTATGTTTCAGCAGGTTCTATCACCAACAATTTGTCACCATTATTTTTTAAATCGGTTTGGTATTTGATAAGATTGTAAAAAAATTGTAATTTAGAACGCTTTTCGCTCACTTAATCTCTCTAAAGGTGCACATACATTTTAACGTCTGAATTAAAATCTTTAAAATAATTTACATACATTAGACAGATTTGACTACAATTAAATTTAAAAATATATAAATATATATAAAAACATTTTATTAAAAACTAAAAATATATACAAAAGACGTTTCGCTGTGTAAACGCACAGCCTCATCAGTACACATATCAAACTACAGCAGAATATCGAAACATGTCCTCAGTCGAAATCAAAGTTAAATTTAATCATTTAAAAACAAAAAATATTCCATCGGGATTGCACCGGATTCGTTGAGTGTATAAGAGTATAATTTTGTAAACCAGCTCTCCATAAATAATCTATAATGATAAGTGTTGCAATTTCTCTTCAAAAATTGACATTGGGGTTTCTTTTAAACCAGTAAATAAATTAAGTTCCTTTTTAAATAGCCATAAACATAATTATGACGTAAAAATATCGACCTGTGTGGTTTACATGATTCCATGCAGTAACTGTGATAACGTTTATGTAGGTGAAACTAGCAGATCGTTTAATATCAGACTTAAAGAACATGTCGGCGCCTTTAAAATTGGAAGATTGAACTCTAAATTGGTACAACATGCATTTGAAACGGACCACACCCCAGCCTTCGAAAATTCTTTAATTTTGAAGAGAAATTGCAACACTTATCATTATAGATTGTTTATGGAGAACTGGTTTACAAAATTATACCCTTATACACTCAACGAATCCGGTGCAATCCCGATGGAATATTAGTTTGTTTTTAAATGATTAACTTTAACTTTGATTTTTGACTGAGTCCAGGACATGTTTCGATATTCTGCTGTAGTTCATATGTGTACTGATGAGGCTGTGTGTTTGCGCAGCGAAACGTCTTTTGTATATATTTTTAGTTTTTAATTAAATGTTTTTATATATTTTTATATATTTTTAATTTAATTGTAGTCAAGTCTGTCTAATGTATGTAAATTAATTCATCTCTCTAAATTTGGAATTTTCTTTAGACTGTACTTAGAATGCAGTTGCGTCTTGTAAGTAAATACCATGACATTTTTCAAAGCGTTAGAGCCCTCAGTTGTGCAAAGAACGTAAATTAGAGCATGTTTTGCTTTTGCAACCCTCAGATGGTAGTGACAGCAACATAAAATATAGCCTATGTTGAAGCATGGACTGTCACCATCGATTTGCAACCATTACTTTTGAAATAGCTTTGGTATTTCCTGAGATTGAGAAGAAATCGCAATATAAAACGTTTTTAGTACGCTTTTCGCGCATTTTAACCCTTTTTTAAATTTCCAATATTTTCGAAACTGTTCTTAAAGATCATTTACATCTAATAAATATGCACCATGCCAAATTTCAAGTCAAATAAAGTTCAACCCCTACCGATCACAAAAATTGAAATTTAGAACTTCTTTTGCTCCTGCAACTTCTAGGTGATAGTGATACCGACATGAAATAGCATCTATGTTAGAGCAGAAGCTGTCAGCATCAATTTTATACCATTACTTTTGAAATCAGTTTGATTCTTCTTGAGATATTGCTGACAAATCGGCATTTAGAACGTTTTTAGAACGCTTTTCGCGCATTTTCACCCCTTTTCAATTTAAAATTTTTAAAGAAATGTTCTTAGAGATCATTTATATCCAATAAATATATACCATGCAAATTTTCATGAGCATAAGTCCTTCCATAATCCAAAAATCGCATTTTTAGAACGTTTTTTGCTCCTGCATATCCTTCGGGGTAGTGGAAACAGATATAAAAAAATAGCCTTTCTTGGAGCAAGAGCTGTCACCATCATTTTTACACCATTATATTTTAAATCGGTTCAGTACTTTCTGAGATTGAATAGAAATCGCAATTTAGAACGTTTTTTACAACGCTTTTTGCGCATTTTGACTCCTTTTAAATTTCGATTTTTTTAGGAAATGTCCTTAGATCTTGATATCTTATCTTGATAATTGATATCTTATAACTAACTACCATTCCAAATTTCATTATTCTAGGGCCTTCCGTAACGCAAAAACCGCAATTTAGGACGTTTTTTTCTCCTGGACCCTCTTTGGGGTAGTGGCACCGACGTAAAACATAGCCTATGTTGGAGCAATTGTTGTCACCATCATTTTGAGACCATTATTTTTTAAATCGGTTTGGTGTTTAAGGAGATTATGTAGAAACCACCATTTAGAACGTTTTTCAGAACGCTTTTCGCACATATTCACACCTTTTAAATTTCAAATTGTTTAAGAACTGTTATTAGAAATCCTTTATATCTAATAAGTAGCTAATATTCCAAATTCATATTTCTAGGCCCTTCAGTAACGCAAAGATCGCATTTTTAGAACTTTTTTGCTCCTGCACCCCCTTTGGAGTAGTGGCAACGACATAAAACATATCCTATGTTGGAGCAAGGGTTATCACCATCATTTTGACACCATTATTTTTTAAATCGGTTTGGTGTTTCCTGAGATTGTGTAGAAACTACCATATAGAACGTTTTTCAGAACTCTTTTCGCACATTTTCACCCCTTTTAAATTTCAAGTTGTTTAAGAACTATTCTTAGAAATCCTTTATATCTAATAAGTAGCTAATCTTCCAAATTTCATATTTCTATGCCCTTCAGAACCGCAAAAATCGCATTTTTAGAACGTTTTTTGCTCTTGCATACGACATAGAACATAGCCTATGTTGGAGCAAGGTTTGCCACCATCATTTTGTCACCATTATTTTATAAATCGGTTTGGTTTTTCCTGAGATTGTGTGGAAACAACCATTTAGAACGTTTTTTAGAACGCTTTTCGCGTATTTTCACCCCTTTTAAATTTCGAATTGTTTAAGAGCTGTTCTTAGAAATCTTTTATATACAATAAGTAGCTAATATTCCAAATTTCATATTTCTAGGTCCTTCAGTAAAACAAAAATCGAAATTTTATAACGTTTTTTGCTGCTGCATCCCTCTGGGGTAGTGACACCGACATAAAATATAGCCTATGTTCTAAGTTAGACTAATACCATCATTTTGATGCCTTTACTTTTGAAATCGGTTCGGTAGCTCCTAAGATTACCTATAACAAACAAACAATTTTTAATTCTTTATAATATTAGTATAGATTGTGTTAAAATATTTCAATTAAATATGCAAAAGTAAGAGTAAACTTATAACAGTATAAGTACTGCTCGCGTTTCAAACCATATATTTCTTTTTCTCTGGAAATTTGCCAAAACACCAATCGATAGAGGACTCACATGTTTTACATCTCTTATCCCACATTATCTAGTTATTACTTATTGGAATGATTTATAGTCGCAGTTTATTGATTAAACGAATGACTATATAAGAAAATATTTATTATACGATCATAAAGTTGGAAGCTTCCTGATCTTATATATAATGAAAAAAGGAAATAATTAGGTACTCATGAGTAAGAAATATGTTATTGAAATCATAATTTTATGTTAGTTCCTGTCAAGGCTTTCTTTATGATAAATTATTTTTTAGACGTAATTATCATAAAATACGTTTAGAATTAATAGTTTTTTGTTTAACACTGAAATAAAATGAAACCGAGAATTTGTAAAGCTTGCCAAAATTTGAATGATAAACTTTAAAAGTTATGTTGAAACATATAAAACTGTAAGAGTGGATGATATCATAAAAATCACACTTATTTTTTTTTCTTAAAACTAATCATAGCAGCGGTATTAAAACACATTGTAATAGTGGTAATGTATCGATAATAGTAATAAGAGTTGTTTTATAAAAACTGTAGTCCTGATTATAGATAGAAAAAGTATATAGTATTCACAAAGATGAAAAATAAAAATATTTTAAATATATCAACCTGTTCATCATAAATCAACATAATTGTATCGTATAATCAGCATAATTGTTATCAATATAAATTGTAAACATGTTATCTTCTTTTATCTAGATTACTGTTTTAAGATGTAAAATTTAAAATTTTAAGATATTGAGTAAACTACGCGATATTTGTTCAACTGAACAAAAAATATATTATTATATTCAAACTTTATTAATTAAAGAACATGCAAAACTAATCAAAAATAAAAATAATATACAGGGATTTGACGTTATGCACAAAACTGGTGTCTAGAAACCAATTGAGCACTCAAGAGGCAGATGACTGAATTCGCCTTGCTCTGTTATTTTCAAACCAGACTGAATACTGTAGAAAGTGAGGGAAGATTGTTTTTGGTTTGTCCATCACGGTATATGTCTTATGATCATCCTGTTATTTCCTGTTTAATACTTAAATTTCGGAAATCGGATTTAATAGTCCTGCCCTACTGGCGCATTTATCAATGCAGTGTTTTAGTTTCAGGATATTTTCACAGATTTTTTAATTTAAATTTATCAATTTATCAATTTAAATTTATGAATTAAAAAAAATTCGTTTCCACAATCATTACACCACGTGTATTAGTGAACGCTGATAAAATGGTGAATCCAATCTGACTAAAGTAGTGTCAATATTAAATAACGTGCTCATTTGGTCTGCCTATTCTAAGTAAAATCAACAATTCAAAGAAATAGCTAAAAACTGCAGAAAGCAGTAAAATTTATTTTTGTCAAGAATAAATTTGAACTAGCGTTCCTTTTCCTGAATTTTCCCTTTCGATTCGAGGTGCTATAATGCAACATTTTCACATAAAATTACGCTCCTGGTTGTGTCTATAAAATTTCTAAAAAAAGAAAAAAAATCTAAAAAAGTAATTTTTCCTAGAAAAAAGTCGTACTCTAAACACAGACAGAATGGCAGGTCTGCAAATGTATATTGGCTCTAAAGCCTTTATTAAAAGTCATTCGTGACATTTACATCCATTTTAGAGGGAACTGTACCGCGATGGAAATGCTTGGAAGAGGACGCAATACGAAAGATTAATGTGTGAGCAATCAATTGTCAATTTTCGTTACCGATCTGTCAGTAGAACTTTTTCTTAGTCTAGAAAACATATGTTCATTCTTAAGATAAACTTTAAATAAAAGCATACCAGAAAAATATTTAAAAAGCTGTAACCCAGAATTTAAAAATTAATTCATTCACATGTACATTTTACACTAGTTGAGGAGGAAAAATCGAGCAATGTTGAAGAGATTAAAATATGTTTAGATTTAAGAGTAATAAAAATAAAGCCCATACGTTTGGACGTTACCATTATCATTATACGTTTCTAAAAATAGTTATCGGATTTTTGCATTCGTATACATGTAAAATACGATTCTTTGAAGATGATAGAAAAGTCTGTAGAGAAAGAAATAGGGTTTTGCGGTTAAAATTAAGGTAATTTTTAAGGGGTTTTATAATGTTTTGATGAATTTAACTTTATAATTGTACTAGTAGAATTACCCCGCTTTGCCCGTGTTAAACATGAGGACCTTCCAGGTAAAATAAAGTAAAATGAAAAATATGGCAATCACAATAAAGGAGCTTTGTGCATTTTCGTCAATAAAAGATATATAAGAAGAAAATATGACGTTACTATGTCGAAAACATAGTAAAATCCAAAAGTCTGTAGAGAAAGAAATAGGGTTTTGCGGTTAAAATTAAGGTAATTTTTAAGGGGTTTTATAATGTTTTGATGAATTTAACTTTATAATTGTACTAGTAGAATTACCCCGCTTTGCCCGTGTTAAACATGAGGACCTTCCAGGTAAAATAAAGTAAAATGAAAAATATGGCAATCACAATAAAGGAGCTTTGTGCATTTTCGTCAATAAAAGATATATAAGAAGAAAATATGACGTTACTATGTCGAAAACATAGTAAAATCCCTCAACTTTAAGCATTAGAATGCGCGTTTAATTTCAAGAGTGTAATAGAATAATATATTATTTTAATGGCAATAGAAACAAAGAAAACTAACCAAAATGAAGCAGCAGCTTTGGATACAGTTTAGTGTTAACAGTTTAATGAAATTCTCGTTAGCATGCCATCTATCTAAATTTTAAAACATAAGTCAGTTAGTAAAGTTGAAATCATACTGATGGTGAAAACGGCCTAATCCATAAAGTATGCTTTTACTGGATTTTTTCTTAATTTATAAAAATTGTCTATTTTCATTTTTTAGTTGTCGAATAGAAAAAAGTACTCTCAAATGAAATTTGTTTGACTGTCGTATCTCATGTTTCTGATTTTTAATGAATTTTAAAATACCCTTCAGTCATAGATATTTTTAAATTTGTGTGCAACCAAATTACGATAGATGAACCCATTTGCACTTAACGCAGTATTATAAAAAAGTGACATGTCCATGAGTAACGCTTGCATCATATTTCTGGTGGCAATGACATGCCCATGAGTAACGCTGGCATCATATTTCTGGTGGCAATGACCTCACCAATAAATTTTGCTTTTACTGAAATTTGTTTAACTTCTAAACATTGCACATTATACTTTTCCAACGTCGAACAAAAAACTAAAAGTTCTTTCAATGATATTTGTTTGAAAAGTGCACTTCAGTATACTGAATTTATATGTATTTTAAAATAATTTTTAAGCATCAATATTTTATAAATATGCGTGCAACCCAATTACTAAAGAGGAATCCCATGGCTCTTACAATGTAAATAATTGAGCATTTTATTTTCGTGCAATATTCCAAAACTAAATCGACAAACGAAATTAAAATTTACAAAAATAAGTAAATAAATAAATAAATAAAACAAATTAAATATATTATTCAAAATTTCAGATTAATAAAGGTCTCAGTAAATATTTTTAAATAAATCCCGATTAACAGCTTGTTAATACTAAATTTACCAAAAATTCATTTTGGTTTATCTTTTGGGCATTCTAAAATATATAGTAAATGTAAAAAGCTTTTAGTGGTTTAAATTAAAAGGGATTTTTTTCTGCGCTGTGAACGGGCTTGTATATGGCCATCTTTAACCATAGATATTCCAGGGTGGTTTGTCTGATTATTCTTAAACGGAAGCTTTCATTCATGACAACTAAATCTACAGCGACTAACCTGAAAATGACGTCTAATTCCATAAGCTTTCAGTCCTGATGTCTAAACTGGAAGCTTTCTTTTAAAAGAGAAGGCCTAACTCTTAGAAACATTTTTTAAACATCATTTTCTATTTAATATAAATCTTAGAAAAATCGCATTTTATGTAATTGTAATAATATAAATTGCAGAATGCTCTCATTGCATTTAAGGTATTCAAATAGTTAAATGGGGATAATTAATGATATAGCATGCGAATAAAATAGGAAATAAAACGTAGCAACCGTTTGCATTTCAGAAAAATACATCATTTTGACGTAATTGAAGTAAAGTATTTCAGCTTTTAAAATCAGAATGCTTGTTTTCATCAGCAAGTATGACAGAAAAAAAAACCGATTTTCTTGACAATACGCAGAAAAATGTATTAAATACACCCGAATGACTTTGCATTGACTGAATGTCTTGTTCGCGTGGCTTAAAAATAAAGCCTTCACTTTATGGATGATAATAATACGAATTAATTTTAGAAGATCAAGAGATTCCCGTCTAAAAAAACATAATTAGAAAATGATGTCATAGCTAGCAAAGGATTTTTTTATTATTTTCTTTTTCCTGAACAGATTTATTGATATTGAAACGACTTCATTAAAATAGATTTTTTAACATCAGAAATACTCAACTAAGGTACTACATCAGTTAAACATATTCTTAGTTAAAGTTTTACATATATATATGCAAAATGTGCATTTTCTTCTTTGAATGACTACAATTTCAAAAGCAGCAAAAATATAGTGAGACGATCTGAATTTTTATTGGCTTATAAAACAAAGTGCTCGAGTTATATATATATATATATATTGAGCAGTTTTGTAGATGTGTGGCAACAGGAAAGAAACGATTGAATTAGAAAATTAACGAAGGTGATATTTCTATAATGTTAAATTATGGAAGTATAGAAAAAGGAATAAATAGGTGTCCCATGATTTTTTAAAATAGACAGCGATCTTTTCCACGTTTTAAAACGCATGTACATCAAGTTTCGTGCAAAACGGTCAAAAATTGAAGATTTATATAAAGTACATACACTCAGAGAACGGCTTTTATATATATATAGATTTAAGGTTTACCGCTGAATATGACACATATACCTAAAAATCACTAATTTTTGATAGTTTGTTTTTGATTAAATTACGCATCTGAATGAAAATAGAGTTGAATTTAATTGTCCTATCAATTTTAAACACCATTATTGTATTATTAAGAAAAATGGAAATGGAATAGCTGCAGGTGCTGAAGCATTTGATGCCAAAAAGTTGGCTTGTAGCTTAACCGTGTATACAGAAGAACACACCTTTAGAACACACACGATTATTAACTATATAAACATAATAGAAATAGTATTAGAATTTTCTCAATATTTTCTCTTAACAAATGCACAATGTTAGTAAGATTAGGCAAATATTTTTATTTTAAAATGTACAATTTCATATGTTCATCCCTTGCCCTTTTTTGCATTTTTACCATTTTTACATTTTTTAACATGTTGTAATGATTCTGCATATCTCTTTTTGCAATTCTGATGTTTATTAAAAGTCTTGTTTTATATGAATTTCGGTGATTTCTTGTTCTGCAGGACTCGGAGTGCTACATTATGTTGCTACAACTTCAACGCTGCAATTTTGATTTCGAATAATTAAAAGAATATGTGGTAAGGATATTTAATTAATATAAAAATGGAATTAAAATCAATTTTAATTCAAACTCAGAATTTTATAAATTAATGAATAAATAAATAAATAATAAATCTCTGATTTTTTAAGCATTGTAAGCAGAGCATTAAGAAAACGATTTACAAGATATATTTTTGACCAAGAAAACGTTCTTTAACATTTAAATTGAATTATTATACTAAGTTTTAAACTTTGCTTCGCGCTTTTTTTTAGATAAAAAAAAAAACAGTTTTCCTTATAAGATTGTACTCATAATAGCAGTTGAAGTTAAAATTGTGCGATTTGTTTGAGACAGGGATACCTCGAACCTTGATTTTTCAATTTTTGTCTTTGCTATTCCTTCATTGCAGGCTTTATTCAGCATTTTCCCACTAAATTTTACTCATTTACTGCATACCCTAAAGAAATTACCTTCAATTACAGATGGTAATTTTTATTGTTTTTAGAATTATTAGATAACGTTACCCTTTACAGATTTTCACATCTTGGCAACGAAATCTTTTTAAAGTTTAAAATTACTGATATATTTATTAATCTGTTTTTTTTTTTTTTTTTTATAAAGTGCAATGATTTGAAGTTCTGCCTGTTTTCAAAGCTTTTTCTGGACACTTGGGGCATATTCTTTTTGTCATTCACTGAAAATTTCCAGCAACAACGATTTCATGGTTTTAATTGTCAAGTTACAGACTGGACAAATGTATGGTGAGTTCAATCTTTTATCTAAAATATTCTTTTACAATTTTGTACATTTACATTTTTTCCTCCGTAAACATTTATATGTGAAACATACAGAAGAATGTGTATACATGCGTGCTTTATTTTTTTTTTAAGTAAAATATAAAAATACAAATTCTGCTTAAATTTGAAAGGGATCGCTATTTAAACCTTGAAATAACATTTTGAGTTAATATTCGTAAGCGCCTTATGAGACACAGTTGTAAACGTGACTAAACAACTTTTAAAACTAGTCGGATGCGGGAATCTCAAAACTATCCGCTATCTCATACATATTAATACTTCAAAATTCGCTGTCATGGCGCTAAAATTAAACAAATATCTAATGCCTAATCTATTATAAGCTAATATATGCCCCTTACGAGGATTTTAAAGATATGAAATTTCCATGCATTAGTTCTTGAGGTATGACTGTCGCTAAAATCATGTAAATCCTGCAAAATGCAGCGCCACCTGTTAACAACACCTGAATAACAACAAAACCTAATTAGCAAAAACTTGTGTCAACATCTAACTGTGATCCTAAGTCAGACGAATACTCTTTTATTCTTGAGATTATTTCTTGAGATAGAGCTATTGCGTAAATCGTGTTATATGCAGCATGGCAGAGCCACTTGCTGGTCGATTTACACCAGAACATAAACACCACAAATATTTATCAAGGTAAAATTTAATCTGAAATTTCATCAAAATTCCTGCGTTAGTTCTTGTGACAGAGCTATTACGGGAACCCTGAAAAAGTCAGCTTAGAAGCGCCACATGTTGGACGTTTTACACAAAGTCTTATCAAGGACAAACTGAATATTAAGTTTGATAAAAATCCGTGCATTAATTTTTGAGATAGAGCTATTGCAGAAATTTCAGAAAATTCAGCATAGTAGCGCCGCCTGTTAAGCGATTTACACTAAAATGTAAAAAAAAAAAAAACATCAATTCACGTAAAGGAATAATTGAAATAACATTTTGTGTTAGTATTCGTAATCGTCTTATGAGACAGAATTATAAATGTAGCTGAAATACTTTAAAAATAATGAAATATAATAGTAACTTCATCATGAACAATTTTATTCTTTATTTAGAAATTACCAATTTGTTGTAATCGTGACTCATCTGTATTCACATATATTTTTCTTGATTTGCTAATTAAGAATGTTAATCTACTTAAAGATGCATAAATAAAGACTTATAATCCCTCCAGGAGTAGTTGAATGATTGTTCGTCCTTTTCACAACCTGTAATTACATCGTGTTTTGGAATATTTAAAACTAGTCTCTGTCTAAGCATTCAAAAATCCTTGAAAGAGAGATATGTTATTTGTTTTATTCATTAACTTTCTTAGTTATAATTATCCATTGTAATAATACTACACATTTAAAACTAATTAATTTCGTAGATTTTATAGTTCAAGATATTTAATTTGATGTATATTGTACATAAAAAAATAAAGATATATATATTTATTAGTTGTAGTTTCTCTTTAGGATTAAATTGATATGCGGTACAAAATTAAGGAAAAATTGACATTGTAAAGAATATTTTTACCTATTGAATACTGCAATAATTCCTATTGGAAATACATTTTCCTAAAGAAATGTATGCATTTTTTTAATATATTATTTTATATATGTGTACCAGGATCCATTCTGTCATTTATCTGAATTTTATTCACAGTGTATAAAGTAAATGGTAATAAACTCATTTTCGAATATTGGATGACGAAAAATTTTAAATCGTAACAAGAAATTTACAATTTAATATTGTTTATTTTGTTTAAGATGAAATGGTTTGATGATATTATTTCTGTTATATCTCTGCAGTTTCAATTTCTTTTTCAAATTTCTTTTTTAGAAAGAAACGTAAACATTTCCATATTTCTAATATACATCTTTAAAATGATTATTATTATTATTATTATTATTATTATTTTATACGGTATCTGAAATTTTACCTTCGAGGCATTTGCATTTTATTTGAATCATTACCCACTAAAATGTTTAATTTACGTAATATTAAGTATATAATCTTAAACAAATATCTATCACTATACGTGCCGGTTAGTTATCTTTAAAAAATTAACTCGAAATTGTGCGTGAAGTTAAAAATATAGCTCTTTCTAACTTTCGAATATGTTATAGCTTTAATAGTCTTTCCTCAGATCAACCATGATTCACGGGTAGTTGTTTGGTGATCTGATGGTGAAATTTGGATTCAGAAACTTCAACCTTATATAATAAAACTGCGTTGCACCTACAAGGTAACAATGTATCGCCAGACACACAGATTGATTATAATTTCTTTCCGTTTTCAAAACGTGCAATTGAATTGTTCTTTCGAGTCTATAAAATTTGTTACTGTCACCTATGATAAGTACTAAAAAGTAATATTTTTAACAAAATATTTTCTCGAAATAAACACCAGGTTTCTTAACTGTAATTATGAGTTGTAATAAAACATTTCTACGAATAATTAATTCCATTATTTTTAGTTAAAAACTATATCACTAGTCTGCGTGATATCAGAGGATAAAACCAATGACTACCTTTAATGCACGTTTGTATGCTGATTACAAAACTGTTCTTAGTTTTCTTGTATCATGTACAGTTTGTTTGCAATCGACCCGAGTTGATTTCGAAGATTCATCGCTAAGAACCAGAATTGTGAAGTAGTCATACATAACGTAAAGTTCCGCTAAGTACGAAAAATTAAAAGCTGGAATTTTAATTAGTCCTCAAATCAAAAAAACTGTTGAAGGGCAAAGAATTTGAAAAGAAGATGAATGAGACAGAAAAAGCCTTTAAATGGTAACTTTCTGAATCTTTTCTGAAACCGGTAACTTTCTAGGGAATAAGAAAGATCCAGATTATAGGAATATTGTTAACAATGCTGGAAAATTTCAAGGAGTTGCGTTGGATGTTGAAGAGGCAAATAAACAATGAAGGAGGATTTGCAAGAAAGTCAAGAAGAAAAAGTTTGTTTCATTGAACATTATTTGCTTTTCGTTTTATTAAAGAAATTTCATGAACTTATAAGGACTTTTTTAGAGTATTTTTTAACTAGTTTAATGACACACTTTGTATGAAATTGTGATAAAATTTTGATTGCATTAATTAAAATGTTGAAAACATTAAAATGTTGAAAACTCAACTTCATATTTTTTGTAAAATCCTGACGTGATTGATAAAAATGGAAACTATTTCAGGGACCAGCATCAAAAATTGATTCAGAAAAACTTGTTCATAAGAAATTATCTAATAAAAAATTTAAAAATGCAGACTAGTGTTATATTGTAAAACATGGAAAGTAAAACAAAATATATTTAAAGTAATTGTTTATGATTTTCTGGACTGGCAAAATAAAAATTATGGATAGAAAGGCAATGTGAATACAATTTTCACATTGTATATGCTTCAGGGATTCCTAATGGCGATAAATGGAATTAAACAAAGACTTACCCCCCCCCCCCCCCCCCCGACAATAAACGAATTGTATTTCTTTGTGTTTTAACAATCTGTAATAACATTGCGATTTCCTGGTATATTGCATTAATACATTTTATACTATGTTAAACGTTTCATATTATCCTTAGATTTTGCCAGTAATATAGCAAAAAGTGTTTAGAGTGAGTGGTTTTAACCCTTTATGTACTGAGTTATGAAATCATGAACAATTTATCTTCTAAAGGATTGTTCGTGAATTTTTGAAATTACATTAGAAAATATATATAGTCATTTAATATATTTGAGAAAGAATAATTAAATTTGAATTTATAGAGATTTTGTGGAATATTTATTACCCCCACTCAAACCTTTTATTTAAAATATTTTTCTTAGTATTTTGTAGAATTAGGAAATGTAGAAATATATTGTTCTTAAAACAGAAATTTAGAAATATTTTGGAATTGAAAAATTCCCCATCCCCAAAGACAAGAAATCTGAAAAGATGAATAAGGAAAAGAAAACATACTTTTAAAAGTATTTTTGATTTGTGTAACCAAATTTGCTTTTGGAAGGAGATAAAGTAATGCATCTATAACTCATTCTAAACTGTATTACTACTAATCGATGTATCGAACGAATTGTATAACAAGTTATTTTAATGGTACTTATAAGTGTCGTCAGTAGATAAGGAGTTAAACCCATTTTTACATCTTGAAAGACAAATTTTTTGAATGTTAGAATGTGGAAATTGATGTTATAGTATCCTTTGTTGTGTTTCAGATAAAAGAGAAATATTTCTAAGATGTGCCCTTAGTCTTAGGTTAATCTTAGCTTTTTAGTCTTAGTTTTAGTTTTTATATTTCATTTATTTATTGAAAAGATAAAACGGCAATATTGTTATATTTTTCAATAGTGTCCATTTATTGTTAAATATTTTTTCTATATGATTTTTGCATTTGTAAATTTTACTTTAATGATTATCTATTTAAGATCTACTTAACCATATATTGACATGTGTACAAATCATATTCAAAATATTTGAATAATTACTTTTTTTTACAAATTGAAAATATTGTTTGATAATTTAATGTCTTTTAATGCAAATATGCAAACGATATTTTTATTAAGAACTTATTGTTAGTTAAACTTATTAATTATTTTAAAATGAATATCATTTTTGAAAAGATTAATTGGAAATAATATTATTTTGAAGAGTCAAAATATTAGAATTTTTATTCAAGTGGTTCAAAATATTTGAATATTTCTACTCAATTCTCCTTTAATTATCATCAATTCATATCTGGTTGCATCATTGATTAAATTTAAACAATGTTTTTTTAATAAGCATTATTTTTACATTTTTTTCTGCTTTTTCGTCTTAAAATGGGTCGTGTTAGTGATATTCCGGAATCTATTATACTTCGTATGGTTGATTTGTATCGGCACGGTAAAAAATTATGTTATATAGTGAATTATTACATTGTTTGCAATCACTGCGATAATAAAATACTAACACAATATTAAAAAAATAGAAAATTTAAAAATAATCGCCTAAATGGCGGACGAAATCCAAAAACATATGCTAGAGATGACAGTAAACTGAAGCGTATAGTTAAGAATTTTTTTTTTTTTTAAGTGTGCGATTCTTGCACCAAAAATGGAAAGAAGAAGGGCCTGAGATTTCTACATCTACAACATTAAGACGTCTCCATAAATTTAAGTTTGAATGTCGTGTACCGAATATAAAACCTCTCATAACTGTAAAACAAAACCATATATAAGATTGAATTGGTGCAAATAAAGACATTTATGGAGCGAAGAAGATTTGAAAAATATATGATTTAGTGATTAAATTATGTTTTGTGTTTCTTATGGTAATCAAGGTATTCGAGTTTGGAGAATTAAGCAAGAAGTATTTGATAAAGAATGCCTTAAAAGTTCCGTAATATTTACAGCTAGTGTCATGGCTTGGAGTTGCTTCAGTTCAGAATGACCTGGAAAGTTATGCATCGTCTACGAAAAGGTTAACTCTCAGATATATCAAGAAATTTTAGAATATTACAGGATTTCATCATGAGAAGATTTATTTGAAGATGATCTAATCTTTCAACAAAATTTAGCGTCACTGACTACTCCTGTGTCAACTAAAACTTGGTTCCAACAACGCGACATTAAAGTACTTCCTTGGACACGAAACTCTCCAAACCTTAATCCCATCGAAATCTTATGGTGTATAATGAATTGAAAACTCCAAGAAAATCCTTCGTCAAATAAAACTGAGTTAGTGGCACGGATAAAGTCTATTTGGGCTAATATTGATATAAATATTTGTAAACACCTTGTTTATAGTATGCAAAATTGATTGTACGCTGTTATGAAAGCTAAAGGGGATGCTACAAAATATTCACTTCCATTTACTTCATGTTCATAAGGTAATATTTTTGAGTAAAATAAAATATTCTAATATTTGGAAACAATCTAAATTTTAGTCTAATATTTTGATGTGTTTCAGAAATCTGTATACCTAATTTACTGTACTGTATTTTATATTTTGTAAATGTTAAAATCTTATCTAAACATTCCATATTGAATTTAAAATAAATTTAATTGCATTTACGTAATATCAAAAATTATTAAATGAAAAATATTTTTTCCTTATTACTTTTTCTCAATTATTCTAATATTTTGAATATGAGCTGCATATCTGTTCTTGAAATATCATTTAATGCTAATATTAAATATCAAATTTTGAATGCATTCAGTAATTATTATTACATAAATATTAAAATAATTAGTTTCTGTTTTACAACATACGAATCCCATGATGCACAAGTACAAACGCTAGCATTTTTGCTTTTAAGAAATACTCAAATATTATGTTAACTTAATCGTGAACGGACTCATTAGCTTTACTGACATTGTCTCTTTTCGAAATCATCGATTTATTATGTTCAAGCCTGAGCTGTATTTCACATTCATTTTTCTTGGCTTGCGATTAGCGAATGTTAATCCACTTAATGAAATTAAAACAAAGTCTTACATTCCCTCCGAGAATAGCCGAATAGAATTTCTTTGAGTTTTAACAATCTGTAATAACATTATGCTTTTCTAGTATACAAATTCAGTTACTGTCTCAGCAGTAAAAGGGAATCTCCTTACGAAAAGACTCGCTCACGGAGAAATCTTAAATGCATTCATGTCCTCAGGGAGCTATGAGAATAGGTTTAGCATACTTGGAGCTTCTTAAATAAGCTATATTAGTGTATTTTTAAAATTATTTTACAAATTTTACAGTCGGAAAATTATAATATTTAAGAAATAGTTATGAGGAAATTTCCATTAATTATTATTATTTTTGTTTCAACTTAAGCACATATGAAGAATAAAAGTGAAACAAAAAAATCACTTCAAGAATTTTTATACATACATTGTAATTTACATAAATTAACATATATACGTATTTGTAATTATATATTAAAATATGTACATTAAAAAATAAAAATCCTTCAAGTATTAAATTTTCTACTTTATAACTAGAAAAAATGTTGTTATAAATAAAATTCAGGTTTATAAATGAACTATTTAATCAATTACTTCTTATTTTCATCAAAGAAATTTTTTTAATATGCACGATATTTTAGTATTTTTTTTCATTTTCATTCGAACATTATAATAATGCACAAGTTTTATATGAAAATTTAAATATTTATTTATTTACTTTTAAATTTTCGAAACATAAAGTCGAGGACATATTTGTCTGTCTATCTATATAGTATCATAGGTGCCACTGGTGTCGACAATTTTATATACATATATATATTACCACCATTTCGAAAGAGTAATCTTCAAAGATTTGTAGACATATATCGCGAAATGCATTTTTTGAAAGTAGTTGTAGAATAAATAATAAAAACAGTATCACAAAGTTGCAGCGATGTAATTATGTTAAATCAAATCTAACAATTTATGTGTTACTTTTTTCAAATCAAATAATTACCTCTATAATCTGCTCACACTCTTTGTCGACCTACCTTTACCAGCTTTGTCTGACAGCTTGTTCTCTTATCTTTCTTAAATGTGCTAATATATTATTAAACTTAACTTATGTACTTTTATTTTAGTATTTAATCTCTCTCTTAATTCTGAACCAGTAAGGTTTCTTACTATTTTAACTTTATAATACCACTTTTCTTTGAAAGTAATTTTTCATTTTTAAATTTTATTTTTAATAAAATTTTATAGTAGAATTATATTACAGGTAGACTTTATGTCCCAATGAATCATTCATTCAACAGACAATCATCAATAGACTGGGCGTAAAGTTGAAGATATTTCGGAAGCCCCTCAAAGTGCAAACACTGTTAAGCTCATTTAGAAACACATTTTGCCAACTCATAAGGGATATATACCAATGTGTAATTTAGGTTATAAAGCGAAGCAGTAAAAATGACTTCTCGAGTGAATCCTCTTCAAATTAATGACCCCATTTCTTCTTCTGTCTTAACCGAAACATGTGGTAGTTTCAAATTGAGAAGCTCTTACTATACGCGCAGTATTTCAAATCGGTTGACAGAATTTCTTCCCGTTTTCGTTTTACTTTTATTCAAAACTTCCGGAAAGAGAAAAAAATATTAATTTGGCAAGATAACGTTCTTAACATGAAATTCGAATGTGTTCCTGGAAATGCATCTTTAATCCTCCGTCGCTCGCGTGGAGTGTTCTTATCACTCCGCGATTGAAAACATGCACACTAGTACGGAACTACTCAAACTCAAGGTCAAATAATATTAGCAGCTACACACTCTTAGATCTCACGCCTACTGACTACATCTCACCCGCAAGAAAAGTGACACATCTCGCAAAATTTCATTTTAAATTTTATTCCACTAATACATCTGTAATAGGTGTGTCTTCCTACACAAACAGTTTCATATGTTTAGTTATTTGGTAAATCCCTTTATTAAAATATATGTACAGTAGTGGAAGAAAAAAAGTAAACACCCCTTACTAAGTCCTCAACAAATTATCGTAGATGAAAGTTACTGGTACCGAACGATTGGAAATAAAGTCTACTTTTGAATGATATAGATAAAATTTGCTTAGGGGGACATCTACATATTAAAACGAACCATAACTTTGTTTTTTTCAATAGCAGTACACAATTCTGACAGCATAAATGAACTCTACACCCTTCAGTTAGCCTACAAACAAATTTTTATGCAATTCGTACCATAAGTTTCTGAGAAATTAATTATTTTAAAACGAGCGTATTTTAAGGGCTGTATCCAAATGGAAGTTCGGAACTGGATTGTTAACCGAGAGAGCCCCCATCTTGATCAAGGCACCTTAAGAAGTCAATGAAGCCTGCTAGATTACAGGACAACAAAAGAAATTTCTAAATATCTAGGCTCTTTTATTATAGACGGCCCCTTAAACCATCATTTTGCCGTTTTTTAAGTATGATTTGAAAACGACTTGGAAGAAAAATGTGAAATTTCGGATTTCCATAAAGCAGGACTTAATAAATCTAAATCCATCCAAAAAATGGTAGGTTGCAATTCATAATTTTTTCGAATATTAATTTCCTAATTCATAATTCATATCATAAAATTATAAAAATTGCAAATTCAGCGTATTTATGTTTGGGTAAATTGGTATTATTGCTACCAAAAAAATTAGCATATTAGGAGCATAATTTCTGTAGATATAAATAAAAATATGAAAATGTAATTTAACATTAGAAGCACTAAAATTTGAATGTTTATAATTCAAAAACTTATCATTCAAATGACTTGAAATTCGGTGTCTAGGCATAGTTTGAACCGAAGATTTGAAATATCTCGTTAAAATTGGGTATTGCCATTGAAAAAAATGAAGTTTGTATTCGTTTTAATATGTAGATGGCCCCCTAAGCAAATTTTATATGCATCATTTAAAAGTAGAATTTATTTCCAATCTTTCGGTACCAGTAACTTTCTTCTACGGTTATTGGTTGAGGAGTTAGTAGGGGGTGTTTACTTTTTTTTTCCACGACTGTACATTTATGACCACAGAAGAGGGGTGGATTGTGTGATGAGGTAAAGTTGCACAACCCTTCAAACCTCATCCCAAGTCTTTATTCATAATTACTTTATGCTTTCATGCACGTTTTAAATGATGCATGCAATTTCATCTTATAGTACAATTATGCAAATTTTCTTTTGCCTCTGCAGTGAAATTTACTTTTATCGAGATATGTCACTTTTCTTGCGGGTGAGCGATATGTCTATTCTACCGTTTTTTCCGAAGAAGTGAAGACGTGAAAGTTTCAGCTGGGGTGCTGAAACTTCCACGGCCAGGGAATACTTTTTGATTGAAAAAAAAGGTAAGCTACATTACAGAATTATTAAATTTCTGAATAACATTAAAAAATTATTTTGAATCATTTAAATCGTTTTTTTGCATTTTGTTTCTGAAAACAAAATCAAAATCTCCATGGTAAAAGGCGCAACAGCTTTTTAGGAGTCTTTTGGCATATGTTTCATTAGATTCTGAAGATGATGAGACAGCATGTACAGATGATAGTTTCTTGGATGATGACGAACGTTCTGATCACAACTCGGAATCACAACAAGATGCTGAAGAAATATTGGAACATGATTCTGATGCTGAACCACAGCCGGCTTTAATGAATAACATTATTACTTTATTATACATCAACGAAACTTAATGTGTGTTGTAATATAGCTAAATAATATTCATAAAATAGTATTGTTAGAGTTCAAATAATTAAGTAATAAATGTAAATCATTTCCATACAATTGTGAATTTTAGAAGTATATGTAAACTTTTTAAATATAATTTTTATAAAATCGCACATTTTCTATATTTTTTATTTGTATTTATTTACCATAAGTTAAAGTAAGCTACTTTAATACGAGTAAGTTACAAACTTATTATAAATCATTATAAATTTGAAAGTGTGATATCAGTTTTGGGTTGTTACAACACACCCGCGAATGATCGTGCGACAAAAACAGGTGCGAGTGATGAAGGTTTAATCTCTTTCAATAATATTAATATAACGATAGCACATTGACAGTAGTATGCTGAATTATTACGAGGCTGTATTGTACGCCCTACGTAAGATTTAATCAATCACACTGTTCGGAGGATTTACACGCCTCTTGCATTCTTCAGTTTATTTTACTTCATGAAATGTTTATGACCCGTGATCTGATTATTGATAAAACTGGCACCTATGCATTGAGGAGGCTCAATGTTTCGGTGTATTTTACATCTTAAGTCCTAGCAATTTTATAAATACAAGGAATAATCCAGGGCTTCCCGGGTTGCAAAATATAGTTAAAAACCATCATATATATTATTTTCTGATGTCAACATCATTTTTCCTATACACATACTAAAGATAGAGTTGTAAACGAGGCTTGTTTCAAAAGGTTCTGCAAGCGGCTTTTGGTATAGTATAATTAGATATCGTTAAGAAAACATTGCTTTAGAAACATAATTGCAATTATTCAAAAATTAATGCAAAATAACATATGAGCAAATAATGTCAAAGATTTCTCTGGGAAAGCCTCGCACAATTTGATTTTTACTTTTACTGCCCGACACAGACTGATCAGAGTTATTTTTGTGCTTCTTTTGCTTTTTTTTTTAAATTGATAACTCTAACAGATTTTTTTTTACATTTAATACTTATTCAGAATGCCCACTAACAATACTGAAAATCAAATTTATAAAAATCAAATTTTTAAAAATGCATTCAAATAAAGTTTTGAAACGCATAAAAGCGATATTTTCATACTGGCATCGCTTCAGGATTTAACATAAAATGTTTCTATTTGATTTCTATTTTGTTTATTTATTGATGAATGTTATAATTTCCTTATAAAATATATGCTGGAATCAAATGATGCTATTTATATTAACTTTAATGCAATGGATTTATCCTTAGTCATCGTCGGAACGCGATAGAGATAGATTTGAAAAACAAATGACGCTTGAAAATTGATTTAAAAACAATAAAACTTTAGTAAATTGCATTACAGTTTTCAAATATTTAACTATACAGTTTTTGAACACATCCCATTTTAAAGTAAACTTTTTATCTATTCGACTGCGTTAAATGTAAAATGTGCGGTGTTTAGAAGTTTTAAAAAAGTCAATAAAAGTAAATAAAATTTTAATTTGATCGTCTGATGTTCCTACCGTCAAAATGACATCAACGTTACGCACCGACACGTTCGTCTTTTGTAATTCAGATAGAGTAATAAGATAAAATGTGTACTTTATCATAGTTTATCGTGATGTTAATTGAAAAAACAATTTGAAAGGTTAATCAATAATAGGCTAATTACACGACATTCTATCTGCACGGACAATGCCACAGCCACACTGCCAGTATATGTTAAGATTACTTTTATTTATTTGACATGCACCCCTATATCTATCCCTCTGTCTCCTCGTTATTTATCTGTCAATTATTTTTTTTTTAAGTAATAAGAAGTATAACTATAAGCATGTTCACTTGTATTTATTTTTCAGATTAAAAGTCATTTAATCTCCCCTAGCATTTAAAATCGCATACACATCATTCACATTTTCATTTATATTCCTTACATATATGTATCTGCCTTTTAAACTTATGAGAAATAGAACAATAACTACTACAATATAGCATGACGTTTTTTATAAATTTACGGACTTTTCATTTCTAATATATGTAATCGGATTCTTCAAGTTATCATTTAAGATTTTTAGCACGCATTCCAAATCATATTTTTATTTGTACACTGTAAAAAAAAAAAAAAAAAAAAAAAAAAAAAAAAACACTGTAGATTTGCCATAACAAACTCGATCACAGTGAATGTGCTGTATCTTTCTTTGGTTTCCTGACTATATGAACATGGAAAATACAGTAATTGCGTAAAATTAACAGCACAATATGCTGGCAATTTGGACGCAAAAACAGGACAGCACAAACCGCTGGCGTCGAAATTGCCAGCACATTGTACTGTTAATTTTACGCAACTACTGTATTTCCCATGTTAATATAGTCAGGAAACCAAAGAAAGATACTGATGATACCAAAGAAAGATAAGATGAACAGTACTTTGTACTGTAAAAATGTCGTTTTTTTTTTTTTTTTTTTAGTGTAATCTAATAATGCATTTTAATCACCGTAAATAAATTTGGACAAGTACTCATAATGTGTGTCAGCCTATTTTAATAGATTAACTCACTTTAGTTGTCGCTTTCAATAATTCTAAAAATCAGTTTAATCAAAGATCAAATTCCATTATTTTAATTTGGTCATGCATTAGTTTAAAAGAGGGATTTTACAATATTTATATTACGGTATTGGCTTAAAATTGTGTAAACGTTTTTGAAAAGGTACATTTTTGTCGTTTGACCGTTCATAGCACGGTTTTTTGTTCAACGAATACCATAACATTTTATCAGTGAGAAGTCATTTAATCAAGAATTTTGTTAAATTAATTTTGTTCAATTATCAGTATCTAGAATAGTTGTTGCCCAGAAGAAATTTAGCAAGAAAATACAATTAATAGATGCAACAATTTAATCTTGCTATACTATTATTACAGCTTCAAAACTACAAGCGCGCAATGTTATTCAAGGTATTTTTATTGAATCTGTATTCAATTACTTTCTTTAAATAAAAAAATCCTTTCCGACTCGGTAAACAAGAGGAGGTAGATTTCGAAGTTAAGTACTAACTTCGCCAACAAAAAATAGATCAAGAATAGTGGTATACCCAGTTTAACAATTTTATCTTACAGCGTTTGATGAATTTTTAATTTCATTTTTCTGTAACAGCTGCTATTATGAGAATCATGTTTATACGATGATATTTTCATCAATCCCTATTTGTATTCAATTTGTTTTGCTGTAAGAGTTCGTCCTATGAAAAACTTGTCAATATAAAAGTGGAATGTAGTATTACGAAGATTTATAATAAGTTGAAGTGAATTTGTTATCTTGAGAATTAACGAAGTTACCAATATTTCCACCTAAAATCCTATTTTTTTCGGCCCTTGAGCCCATTTTTAAGTTTATCAAAAATCTTTCATACATAAATTTTTGTCCCTTTTTCTAGAAGTACTAATAATTTTAAACTGATTTTATATGCATTATAATTAAAAAGTTATGGGACTTTTCCGGTTTTCACAAAACTCCTGCATATTTCCAACCCCTTATGTCCTATTTGCCCATTAACGAACTTGACCGAGAATTAAGTAAGTGCAGAATTAAGTAAATTATCATGTCTATAAAAAAAAAGTGATATTTACACCGAAGAGCAAAAACATTATGACCCACATTTTTTGCAATGAACTCGCGTGGATGGCACGGAGGGCACGTAATCAGGTGGTAATGGTATTTATCTACTGCTAGGGTGTCTAAGGAAGACTTTCTGTGCTTTCTTCTGCCTGTGATGGGAAATGCCGCTGATCTAAGCGACTTTTATAGAAGGCAGAAATCAAAGGCCCGATGGCTCCGAACGAGTATCTCCAAAATTGCACGACTCATGAGTTGTACATGACATATCTTTATTAGTCCTTATGCAAAGTAGATGGATAGAGGTGAAATCATCAGCAGACGCCATGGCGTTCGACGTAAATGAGTTATCAAGAAAAAAGGACGTCGGAGACTCTTCCGCTTGGTAAAGCAAAATAGGCTACAGATACTGGCCGAGTTGACAACCCAATACAATGCAGTTGCAGGTCCAAGGAGAGTTGTTTCTGACCACACAGTTCAGCTGATACTGTTGTATATCCTCCTGAGACCCCGCGTCCATCCTATCGGACATTTTTATTTTTTGTATAAAATACTTAATTTCAGATGAAATTTGTAAGTACTTGCTGCCCATTATACTAGATAGTCTAGTGCTGCTATCTATATGCCGAAATAATATAAATATTGCATCTAAATAAGTATTTTAATCATTTGAAAGAGGCAGGGAACAAGAGAAAGACTGTTGAAGGTATGCTGACAGTTTTAACACTAATTGTATATATAGATTTTAAAATATTTTAATATTAATGCTATACACATCTAATTTTGAATGTTGTATCAATGAACTGACATCGCTGTTTAAGTAATCTAATGTATATTTTAGAGAATAAACAAAAAAACTTTTAATGTCCATTCTATTAGACGTTGGGTCTTCATCGGTTGTTTTCATTCATATAAGACTCTCTTTGTATACTGAAGAGAGGCATTTGTTTTTACTTAAAAATCAACACAGTATTGAAACAAATAATAGATACATAAGTGGATAATATATTTTCTTAAATAAATAAATAATAAATAAATAAATAAATAAATATTATCCTAAAAATATATAATTTTACTGATAAAATGCTTGTTCTAATCCAGTACATTATTAAAATTTTGATTTCATTGAAATATATATGTATATATATATATATATATATATATATATATATATATTGATATTGCAGTATTTGTTAAATATAGATATTTATAATTAAGCTTTTATTATGTTTTATTCTTATTCATTGTAACTATTTTTGATATTATTCTTCTGTTAGTATGCTATTTATAACTGAATTAATAAATTTAATCATATTTAATTAGTAACAAAAATTTTAAGAAAATATAATTAAAGATAACAGTATAAGATTATAAATAAACTCATTTAGATTTGTTTTAAATTTCTTCTTGGTATTTACTTGCCAATTGTGGTAGCTGTGCCCCTAATTATTATCATTATTGTAAGAAACAAATGACTGGTGTTGAGGAGAGATAAAAAACAAAACACAATGTTATTAAATTACCCTTTTTCTATTTGATGAAGCAAAAATTAATTTATGTGATATTTAGAAGTTACCTATAAACGATTAAAACACACTTCTGATGTTAACAAACTTTGTAGTGAAAGAAATAGGAACTTGATGCTAAATATCTGGGTTTTGAAGCCTATGTAGCGATCTTATCTTACTTGACAAGAATAAAATGAAATAAGGTTGTGTGCATGAAACGCAACTTGTATTTGTATATTCGTTTAACTATAAAAAATAATTGCAGGGTTTTTATGTTATTTTGCTGTTCGTATGTAGTTCACAATTAAATTAGTTAATTTAATTGAATTTAAACAGAAATAAAAATTTAAAGAAAATATAACTGAAGATAATAATTTTAGATTATAAATAAATTGCATTTTATTTCTTTTTAGTTGCCTTTTGGCATCCAAATGTCAATTGTGATAACCGTGCCACTAACTATTTATAATTATTTTTAGATTAGAACTTTTATTGACGCGTTAGATATTTTTTTAATTCCCTTTTAAAAAACTATTTAAAAAGTCACTAAATTGATTTATGCTTTTCAAATGCATTTCATCCAAAAATACTTTTTCTATTTGATAATGAAAAAATTAAAATTGGGCAATATTTAAAGGGGATGTATGAACGATAAAAGCACATTTATATTGGGAGAATTTTTTTTAAACAGAAATAAAAATTTAAAAATACATACCTCAAGATAATAGTTTAAGATTATAAATAAACTGTGTTTTATTTCTTTTAAATTCACTTTTGGCATCCAAATGTCAATTGTGATAACCGTGCCACTAACTATTTATAATTTCTTTTAGAAAAGTCTTTTATTGATGTGATAGATTTTTTAAAATTCCTTTTAAAGGAACTATTAAAAAAGTCACTAAATTGATTTATACTTTTCAAATAAATTTCATCCAAAAATACTTTTTCTCTTTGTTAATGAAAAAATTTAAATTGTGCAATATTTAAAGGTGATGTATGAGCGATAAAAACACATTTATGATGAAAGAAAACTTTGCAATTAAGAATTTTTCATTCAGAATCCTCTAATTCAATAATATGTTTTTTACAGGACCCAATGTCCATTATATTGGACATGCCATAATTCTATATATTTTTCAATTTTTAAAATTAATGACTATATATAAAGTTTTCTAGCCCCATAAAGATCCTTAATCCTAAAAATGGTAAAATTTGTGCCAAAAATGCGAGCTTGGGTCTCAAGAGGATATGAGGCTACTGAGCAAAAGTCCCACTCATGTGGCTCTGTTGACAACGCATCATCGCCAACTACTCTACATTAGGGCAGGAAACATCGTGCCTGGGCCATGGATTATTGGCAGAGAGTTTCCCGGTCAGATTAACCCAACACTATTGTTCAACACGTCGATAGCTGTGTCAAGGTACGCCTTCTTTCAGATGAACTGTTACTCCCCCTTTTGCAGCAGGTCATACACAGCCCGTTGGATACTTAGGGAAACATTCTCATGGGCGTCTCCGGGGCCTGTGATTGTTGAAGAACAGACTATGGAAGGCGCAGACTATCTGAACATCATTGCGGAACAGTTGCACCCTTACACAATGTCTGGCTTTTCAACTGGAAATGAAATCTTCGACAATGCTCCATGTCACAGTGTTCGATTTGTACTGGAGTGGTTCCAAGACCAAAATACAGAATTCCAGTTAATGTCCTGGCAGTCTAACTCAACGAATCTTAATACGATAGAGCAGATTTGATATGCCGTTCGACGACATCTCAGAGCTAAACAACAACCATGTTTTAATATTTCAGCCTTGCGTGACCGCTGCTTGAACATCTGCTACAATCTGTCTTCGGCCATCTACCGTGGACTTGTGTCATCCATGACAAGCCAGGTTCCAGCTTTTTTACGTGCCAAAGTCGTGATGCTGAAATTTCTAAATATTGGATAATGTTGAAATTTCTAAAAAAAAATTTCAGATCGACGATATATATATATATATATATAGATATATATATATATAGATAGATAGATAGATAAAGTTTCGAACTGCGGGTGGTTTTGGGTTCTAGGGATCATGGTCGGCGTCGATCTGAATTTTTTTTTAGAAATTTCAACATAGGTGAAAATGTAATAGATAGTATTTATTACGAAATCTACATAAAAGTAAATGGATAGGTAGGCGTCTGCAAAAACCATCAATTCATCGAGTTGACAACTGAAACTCCAGTATTATTTAAATCTCGATTCCTACATTAAAATGGAACTGGTCTGCTATGTCATAACTTTGTGGAAAACAACTGCAAACCCAATTTTAGTGGTTTACTGGAAGGTTTAGGATTGAGTTTTCCTGCTCCAGTCCAGCGTGTTTTCATACGCTAGGGTGCAGGAAAACACATTAATGAACATACCGATCAACCACTAAAATCAGACCTGCTTGTCACAGCAGTTATATTTTAATATGCTAAGAGAGTTCTGTCTAATCTTGGAATTTCAGCCGTCAACTCGATCAAGTGATGGCTTCTACGGCCGTCTCCAAGTCTAAAAGATATTAGAAATAAATATATGTTTCTTTTTTAATAGCTAATATACTATTTGTTTAAAAAAATAAATAAATGAACTGTCGCGATATTTACTTTTTTCTACTTTCTAATGCTCGTATGCCCAGAAAGATGGTTATTAGTATTTTTTTTCTTTTTTTTTAATGAAGTAACTGGATTTTAATAATTTTAGTGCATCACGTTTTTTTTTTTTTTTTTTTTTTTTTTTTTTTTTTTTAATGAACATATTATAAATGCACCAAAATTTTTAATCTTTGGGGTAATTTTGTAAACAAACAAATGTTCTTTCTTGATTTATAAGTTATCTCTAATGTAAAATATAAGAAATATTATTATTTTATTTTACTTTCATTGTAAATTTGTTTCTGTTATTAAATGTACAAACACAAAAAATATATAAAAATTTAATAAAAAGTAAAAGTTATGTGTAAATAAAATGAAATCGTTTATGATATTATTACACCTACGATTCATTTTTGTTCAACTCTTTCGAGTTTCTTAAAAAATATATATATATATACATATAAACTTTGCTTTCACTTTTTTATTACTTCAGTTGTTGACTTCATAATCTGAAATATATGTCACACAAAGATAAGTAATAAAGATTTTATTTTTATGATCCTTTCTATTAGTATAAGGCTTGTAAAGGAAGTGGTATAAATAAAGTTGGTATTTTGTTTACTGGCGACCGTTATAAAATGAAAAGAATGACCTTTCTTTTATTTAAACTTAAATGTTATTTATTAGCTTATTTTAAATGAATTTTTATCATGAAATCAATCAAACTCTTTTAACGACTCAAACTTTAATTATTAGTTTAAAATATCTATATATGAGTTATTTCAAGAATAAAATATTTTCGAGACAGTTCCAGACCCTATTCCTTTTTATTTAATTTGAGTTTCGTAATAAATGTAAACGTAAAAATAATTTTTTCAATAACAACCTATTTTAAATAAGAAATGTTTATCTTAAAAAGCAAGTTTGTCGCATTTCGTTTCCCACATCCTCGTAGAAGTACCATCCACGCGTGTGTATACAGTGAAACTTGGATAATTCGAACTTGTTTAATTAGAAATTCTGATAATTCTAATTTTTTGCTCGGTCCCTTGAATTCTATATTGAAATAATGCAAACAAATCGTGGATATTTCGAATTTTGTTTTGGACAATCCGAGTTTTTCATATGATTACCCTTAAAATTCTGCGGTAAAAATTATTCCTGAAACTTTTTTTCAGCTAAATTGCATAACATTTTACAGTTTATTTTAACTGTCTTTCTAAGGAAAAGTAAACCGATGACACAAGCAAAATCATGCTTGGTAAAATCTCAAAACTTGGCTACACCCCTTTGACAAAAGATTGAAGCTTAGGCCGTTGCAATGGGAAATTCTCATCAATTTCTCTCGCCACTCACCCACTTAACAAAGGAATCTTCTAGCTAGTTCGCCAGAAGCTATGGTTCATATAAATAAACTTCGACACTTTTCTAAAGGTTAGTCTAATGTAGAAGATTCTATTCTGCATAAATTAACAGGTTTGAACAATATACTATGATTCAAAGATTGAATTCAAAGAAGCAATCAAAAATATTTCTTTAAAATGATGAATAAAATGAAAGCCAATAAAAAAATTTGATTTAATGAAAAAAAAGTAGCAGTCTTCTTAGATAAAGTTTATGTGTCAAATCTTTCACCGAGGAGTTAATCTTTTTTATTTATCTCCTCTTTTTGAGAGAATATGTCTAATTCGAATTTTTGGATATTTCGACCTTTTCTCGGGTCCCTTCAACTTCGAACTAAGTTTAACTGTATTGTTTTTTTTTTCATCCGCGTGATCTGAAAAGACATTTTAAGCTGCAGTAAAAACAGAAAAACTCGAAATAACTGAAACTAATTTTTTACAATGATTGTTTATATTATAAGTATAATTTATGCTCTTTCAGGCTTCCGTACTTAAAAGGTAAAAACGGAACCATTATAAGTTCACTTCTGTGTCTGTCACAGCCATTTTACTCGTAAACTATGGAATGTTGAAGGATGAAATGGAGTGAAGTAATAAAGACTATTGATCCATGTATTTACAGATTATTAAACATTCACCAATATATTTAGGAAATATGTATGGGGGCTAATTAAATTACTTTAAAAAAAATTCTCTGTATATCCTGTGAAAGAGTTCGTAACGCTGAACTCCAAAATAAAATTCTTGTAATTTTGGGTATTGTATTTTCAGAGATATTGTCGAAAATGTAGTGCGAAAATATGTTTCTCTTAATCTATTTCCGAATCTCATCAAACTAAAATCATGAAAAAATTACAGGTAGTATACGTTAATTTAAACCTTGAAGGAAAAGTATAGCGATTACCCTAGACCACATAGTTTTTGAGAAAAGTTAAGCCTAGACAACAACTTTTAATGGAATATTTGTGTAATGCAATACCCAGTAGCAGTAAAATGCAATAAAAGTTGAAATTGTCTAAAACAGACTAATTTAACACGTACAGTACCGGACCTGAAATCCGGACTGGTCGGGACCGCGCCCGTTCCGGATACCGGAATTTTCCGGATTTTAGGTCCTCAACCAAAATAAATAAACAGATACAGTACATGCCCTTGGCAAAATTTTACATGCCACGGAGCAATCTATACCGCGAATTGCCATGTTAGGCTTAGTGTAAATAAAGCCAAAAATACAAATTACAAAAAGTAATTCAAAATAAAAATAAGTTAAAAAAAATACTATTACTGCATATTCTTAGAAATATTAAAGCATTTTTTAGAAAATGAAAATGCGTTGTTGCTCGCGAGTTAGGCCCAGGAATCTATATCGCGTATGAGGTATAAGTAAACAAACATAAACATAAATTAAAAAAAAAATAATTTAAAATGAGGATAAGAATTTTTTTTAATCCTGTACATAACATTATTAGGAACATAGAAACATTTTTTTTAAAAATGAAAATACATCGTTGTTTGCGAGAGCCGAATTAGGCTCTTTATTAACCGCCATTTGTCCCTAAGTTTGCTCTGAAACCATAGTAACGAGCTCCCAGCGACACGGTTTCTTTCCTTAGAAATAATTATCTCCGTTGCTAATTGACGAATTTCTTTCAAATTTTCAGCAAGTTACAATAATAGTGAATAAGCTTGTGTAACAAATTTTTATTAAATTATGATAAGTTATTAGAAAACTAGTGTACCTCTTAAAAAAAAAAAAAAAAAAAAAAAAAAAAAAAAAAAAAAAAAAAAAAAAAAAAAAAAAAAAAAACCCACTAGATGAAAAGAAAGTAAAGAAAAACGACACATCTATCCGCTGTTTGTTTTGCTTATTCAACATGTTTATTGGAAAGTCAACATTATCAGAATGAGATCATTAGCTCTCGATGGACAGCTTGTTTTGTTATGGAGAAAGGAACTTTGGGTAGATTTTTTTTTTCTCTTTGAGTTAAAGAAAAGAATTTTTTAGTACGGTGCTTACAAACGGAATTTTTTCGAAAAATGAAATTTGTTGAACATATTAAAAGTTGGGGGGGGGGGGGCATTGTAAAATATTTTTACGTATAAATATTATTAATATATTCTACGAACCTTTTTAAAAATAATTCTTTCTTGTGGTTATTTATTTATTCTTTTTACATTTTCTATATAAATGAAATAAAGGGTTTCTTTTTAAAATAAATTCAAAATGTGTGCACACACTAACTACGATAATTCTGTTAGAAAATTTGGATTAAAACTAATGAATGAATGAAAAACATTGTAATAAAATAAAATTGCTGATTCTAGTTTGGCTCGGCACTGTGTTACGTGCGCGCGTAGCGCCATCTATGGACATTTTTACGAAATATTTATTCGAGATCATCGCGGAATTTCAGTTTCTTTTTTCCATTCCGGATTTTGGGTCGTCCGGATTTTAGGATTCCGGATTTGAAGTCCGGTACTGTAAATACTATGGGTTTCGCTACTAGTTTGCGATGAGTGAATCTCTCAATACGCATCCTGTATCTTTAAAAGTTAATTAAAAACTTATCTGGAAAAACGTGTCGCCGGCTAAGGTGGCGCTGTAACATTGCAACCTCCTTTTGAAGCGCGCTTAGCACAATTCCAATTTTAAACATTGAACAACGGTTTTGTTTTAGCTACACTGTAAAAAGAAAATATTATTACTACACTAAATTTAGTTTTATGGAATACTAAATAAAGTTTAAATATGCACTACTTTTATTGTCAGTACCGAAATTAGTTCATAAAAACGCAGATTGGGATAAGATTAAAAGAAAGAGTTATGTAGAATAGCAATATTTCATATTATTTAGGCTTCATATCCTTTTGAACTTTAATGATATACCCATTCATACTTTTCTAATATATACAGCTATATCCAGCCCTACCTTGTATAAAATTTACAAAGTCTTATTATTCTTTTAGCAACGGTGTTTTTAAAAATACAGTTTATAATTCATATATTTATTGAAAGGAATCCTCTGAGGGCGAGTGATACTCGCAGTCGACCGTTTATTTTAATGATAGGACAACATGAACGAAAAAACTTTTTGTGAGATATACAGTGGTGGTCAGAATTATAAGAACAATTGAAAATTGAACGGAAAAAATTATTTCTGAACAAAATAAAGTGTAATTTATACATAAAATGCTTTTTTATGCTAGAAATCATTATAGAATGATAAACATTGGAAAATGCAAAATATGAATGTTTTGCCATAATTAACAAAATATGCCATTGTAAAAACTGGACAAAATTATGAGGACAATGAATGTTTTCGCCTGAAACACACTAATAATTAATAATCTCCCCCTCCTTCTCAATCACTTTAATCTGTCTTGACGTCATGGAGTTTGACAGTTCCTTAAGAACATTCTTGGAAATTTTTGAAGATGCTTTTTCGATGGAGGACATGAGTTCTTGCTTGTTTTCATATTGTATACCATTTTTGTATGCTTCGTGTGCCAGAATACCCCACAGATTTTTCATTGGATTCAGATCAGGGCTTCTGGCCGGCCAATCAAGTAGTTTCACGAAATTAGCATCAAACCACGATTTTGAAGTTTGGAAAACATGTACTGAGACATTGTCCTGCTGGAAAAAAATAGTCTCCACTCGTTATTAACGGTGCTTCCGGTAAACGATTACCGCCCAATACATCAACATAACTCTCAGAATTCATTCTAGCCTGCACAAAAACTATTGGAGTAGTTCCACCAGTTGCGAAACCACCTCAGACCTTTATTGAGCCACCTCCAAATGAACGCTTTGAGAAAATTTCTTTTTCTCTACGGAGATCATACATGAAGTAGCGAAAACCATCTGGTCCATCCAAATTAAACTTTTTCTCATCTGAAAAGACAACATCGTCCCACTTTTTTCCCATAGTAATGCATTTTTTTTTGGCAAACTCTATCCTGAGTCTCTTATGAACTTTTGTAAGAGGCGGTCGTGGCATATATTTACCATAGCGAACCTTTTTTTTTTCTTCTTGTAAAACACGTCGAACAGTTCGAGCACTGCATTCTAAATTCAATTCACGTTTAATTTCTGTTGACGTTTGTAATGACGCAATAATATTTTATTTTTAAATTTTTTATGTGTAATAAATCATGAGTATATTTTAAAGTCAATAACACTATTTGTACATTATTTTTAAAGAAAATTCTGAAATAAATACTACATCATATTTAGAAAAATAGAAGTTTTTCTTCTTTTTTAGCAACTATTTGCAAAGAATTCTTAATTTAAACTTAAAAAAAAGCATTATTAAATTAGCCATTTTTTAGTTTATAACCTAATATTTGTATCATTCAAATGTATTTAATAAATACAAAAATATGTTTCTCATTTAGCCATTAGCATGTTGATACTGCATCTCATAACCAACATAAAAATTAAAGATTTCCTGGCTAAGGAATATATTTTGCCTGATTAAATTCATTCCTTGTAAGCTGTATTTATGTTTCTTTCAAAAAATATTTTCATTACTGCCCAGAAGGAAAACGTTTACCATGTAGTTACTGAATGTAGTATTTCTATAACTTAATTAATAGAATGTGCTGACGTTTCACACATAGATCTTCCTGAATGGCCTGAGGATACGGATCACAGATATTTTTCTGAAACTATTCCACAGAGTATATAAAATAACCTATATACAGTGATACATGGTTGTGTGTCAAATGAGGTAAATATTTTTTTGGAACTAAACTTTTTTTTTATAAATCTGGTAGCGACACGCAGAGAGTAAGATATTTGTTGAAAATTATTACAAAAATGAAATGTAATTAAAATTTTTTGTTGTGTTAAAATTTAAAAGCATTACTATAATGTTTTATTTTTTATTTTTTAATGTGTAATAAACCATGAGTGCATTGCGAAGCCAATAAAACTATTTGTACATTATTTTTGAAAGAAAATTTTGAAATATATATCACATCATACTTACAAAAAACGAAGTTTTTCTTCTTTTTTTGCAACTATTTGCAAACAAATCGTAATTGAAATTAAAAAAAAATACATTATCAAATTAGCCAATATTTACTTTAATAGCCTAATTTTCGTATAATTCAAATACATTTAATAAATACAAAAATTTATTTCTTCATTAGCTATTGGCGTGTTTATACTGTATCTCATAACTAAATAAAAATATAAAAAAGTTCATGGGTAAGGAATATTTTTTGCCTCATTAAATTCATTCCTTGTAAGCTGTATTTATGTTTCCTTCAGAAAAAAGTTTCATTACTGCCCAGAAGGAAAACGTTTATCATGTAGTTACTCAACGTAGTATTACTGTAACTTAATTAATAGAATCTGCTGACGTTTCACACATGCATTTTCCCGAATGGCTTGAGGATACGCATAATGTAATCAAAGATATTTTTCTGAAAACTATTCCACAGAATATGTAAAAGAAATCCATATACAGTGATACATAAATGTCTCTCAAATGAGATAAATTTATTTTTTTGGAATTAAACTTTTTTTAACCATTTGGAAAAAGGGTTATTGTCCTCGTCAGGGTAGGAAATAAAAGCATATCTGAAGCTTTTTATTAGTTTAATCCGCATTTTATTCGTTTACTGATTGGTCTATACAGTAATCTGTATTTCCCTTTGCTTTCAACAGAGATGGATACTACTGTTGCCACTATGACAAAAAAGTAATAGAAACTACAATAAAAAATTAATAATTCAGAAACCAACTGAGATACAGATTTCAAACAAATTGCATTTAAAAGTACATATTTTTCCTCTATACGACGGTGTAAAAAGTAATATTGTGGGATGTTTAGAAGTTTAAGAATGAATTTTCATTTAAAATTGGTCGTCAGATTTCTTGGAAATCAGGATAATACGTCAGTTTCAGGTGGATAATACGTAAGTTTTAAGAAATCTCACGGGTCGCAGGCGATTTTTGTCGCTTGCAATTTTTACGTGTAATAACACTATTAACGTTTAATTTATGGCGTACGTAATGTATGATCAGCTCCGTGCGATTTTTTATGTCTTAAATTTTAGTCTTCGAAAAAATCATTTTCCAAACGGTCGTTGTAATTTGTTAAATTGCTTTTTTCTTTTTTTTTTTTTTTTTTTTTTTTGTTTTTTTCTATAATTCTGATAGCGACACGCAGGCAGTAAGATATTTGTTGAAAAGTATTAAAAAAAATGAAATGTAATTAAAAATTTTGTTGTGTTAAGTGTACAAGCATTACAATAATATGTGTTATTTACTGAATCTCATCAAATATGCAACATTTACAAAGGTAATTTATAGCTATTATTTTAAGCTAAAACATAAAATATATGTCTTAGATTTCGTTGGTGATTTCAAATAATTGAATACACGTTGTTTGTATGTAAAACTCGTATTAGATGTAAAATATAATTAAAATGGTCCGCGAAAATAATTGCTTTTTTAATTGTAAATGTTTTTTAGCCTTTCTTTTTTATGGAATATATTTTGAGAAATGTATATATATATATTTCAAATATAAATGTATAAAAAAAAATCTAAAAATTCTCCATCTAAAATATTTTTTAATTAATTTCATTCATATTAGCTATATCAAGAAATAATAATAATTATAATAATTCCACATTAAAAAATATAATGTTTGTTCTTTTCTTTTTCTAGTCTTTTAACTTACATGTAATCATTCTTTAAAAGTAAATATGATGTTTCATGAGAGGTTTTACAAGATATATTTATCTCTTTATCAAGTAAGTGTAATATAGCTTTCAAATGTTTGATAATAAGACTAAGCCAGTTCAAAATTAATACATTGTATATATATATATATATATATATATATATATATACCTCTAAATAGAGTATTTAAATGCGCGGATTGTATCTTTTTTTATTTGCTATAATAATGTAAAGCCAAAACTAAGTATTTGAACTGCGCCCTATCAATTAAGAACAATAAGACCACAGTTTCTCTTCACGAATTTTAAACTTATGGGGATACAATGCATCCGTATTTTTCGATTTTCTCATCTGAAAATCTACATTTATTTTCAGTGTATGGTATTCTTAAAGAAGCTTACTTTCTTTCTCAATTGGCTTTTTTTAAATATACACTTAATTTTATATTTTAAGTCTTAAAATCTGAGTGAAGCGAGTAATTCTACGTGATATTTTAAAACTTGAAATAAAACAGTTTATTTAAAAAAATATTTTGTCAAATGAAACAGATAGAAGGAGCCTTCAAGAAGTACAAACAGAAAAATGTTCCGAGGAGAAATTTATAAAAATATGGATGCATTCCAAGCTTATTGGTTTAATATTAGTCAGGTGGATTTTCGATCTGTCTGATAACAAGTACTAAAGTGGAAGTTTCATGACAATCTAAGTGAAACGACTAGTTCTAAGTAATATTTTAAAACTTGAAATAGAACAATTTTTTTTAAATATTTTTTCAAATAAATCAGATAGAAATAGCCTTTAAGAAGAGCAAACTAAAACATTCCGGGGATATATTTGAAAAATATGGATGAATTTCAAGCTTATAGGTATAATATCTCTAATATTATAATAGATTATACGAGGGGTGATCAAAAAAAAAGTTTACAAGGCAAAGGAAAAAGCATTTATTAACATTAGAAACAAGATACAAATGGCAATCATGAGACACATCTGTCCTTTACTTTTCCACATAGTCGCCAAACCTGTTTAGGCATTTGTCAGAACGTTCGATCAACTTATTTATTCCGTTTTAATAGTAATCAGGGTCCTGCGCATTGAGCCATTTCTCGGCAGCTGTTTTCACTGCATCGTCTGAGGTGAACCGTGTTCCGGATAAGTTTCGCTTCAACGCCGGAAAGAGGAAATAGTCACTTGGAGCCAAATCGGGGGTGTATGGGGGGTGATTCCAGGCCTCCCACTTGAACTTTTGCAGCAATTCCTGAGTCTGGCGAGTTGTATGGGGCCTGGCATTGTCATGCAGAAGAATGACGCCTTTGCTCAGTAATCCATGCCGTTTGTGTCGGATGGCTTCACGCAATTTTGTTAAGGGCACAATAACGATCGGCATTATTTGTATGGCCACGCTCCAAATACTCGATTCGGATAACACCGGTCGTATCCCAGAAAACGGTTGACATCACTTTACTGGCAGAGGGTGTGACATTAAACTTCTTCCTCGTCGGTGATCCAGCGTGTTTCCACTCCATTGTGGCTGATTTGGATGTGGTTGTGAAGTGATGAAGCCATGTTTCATCACCGGTAACGATGCGATCAACGAAGTGTTGGCCGTCTAATGGTATGGCTGCAGAAATGTGAGGCTGCACATCATTCGAGTGACCTTATGCTCCGCGGACAACGCACGTGGAACCCAGCGGGCACAAACTTTGGAATATTGCAACTCATCGGTTACGATACGCTGAAAGTTACCTTAACTCAGGTCCAACTCTGAGGCAATCTCACGCACGGTTACTCGTCGATCCCTTTGGATGATTTCTTCAACACAATATCCGTCTTTGATCCGTTGATATCCGTCTTTGAAGAACTTGGACAGCCGCTCGCTTCCATATTGCGGTTTTCCACATGCTCCCTGCCCGCTTGATAAGAACGACACCATTTCGCTACCTGTTGTCTACTCATTGCTTTCCCGTATACCTCAACGATTTGTCTGTGAATTTCGGATGCGGTCACATTCTTGGCCAATAAGAATCGAATTACGGCTCGCACCTCTCTGCGAGACCACTTTTCTAGACGTCGTGTCATTACTGTCGCTCTTAAGTGTCTGCGTACTGACGCTACTTACTCATAGAACGACTGTAGGACAACTAGCGCCATCTGTCAACCACCCTGGGTGGAAATATTCGCTTCACAATAATTACGTTTCAAATGCTTCTGCTTGTAAACATTTTTTTTGGATCAACCTACGTAATATGAGAGAAGAGTATTTTCCATCTCTCTGATAACAGGCACTAAAGTAGAAATTTCATGACAATCTAAGTGAAGCGACAAGTTCTAAATAACATTTTAAATCTTGAAATAAAATAGTTTATTTTAAAAATATTTTGCCACATATATCAGATAGAAATAGCCTTTAAGAAGAGCAAACAGAAAAATTTCCCGAGGAGAAATTTGAAAAATATGGATGCATTCCAAGATTATAGGTTTAATATTAGAGAGGCGGATTTCCGATCTGTCTGATTACAGGCAATAAAGTGGAAATTGCATCTTAGTATAAGTGAAGTGACTGGTTCTAAGTAGCATTGTAAAACTTGAAATAAAACAGTTTATTTAAAAAAAATATTTTGTCAAATAGAATAAATAGAAATAGCCTTTAAGAAGAGCAAAGAGAAAATTTTCCAGAGGAGAAATTGGAAAAATACGGATGCATTCTAAACTTATAGGCTTAATATTAGACAGGTGTATTTTCGATCTGTCTGATTACAGGCACTAAAGTGGAAATTTCTTCATGAAAATCTAACTGAAGTGACAAGTTCTAAGTAGCATTTTAAAACTTGAAATAGAACTATTTATTTTAAAAGCATTTTGCCAAATAAAACAGATAGAAGAAAAAAAAATTTCAGGAAATTCGCTGTCGGTTTCACTTCCGAGATAGAAGGTGAAGAAATTTGAAGTTTCTTCAACATCTTCTTCTAAGTCTTCTGAAGCATTGTTCTTTTTTTAACTTCAGGTACAATGTCATCAGATGTAGGGATACCAGAAGTGTACACTTTATCTTCGCAAGATTCAAAGAGCTCAGTAACGTCCCTTGAAAAAAATTTTATACTATGCTTTTCGAGCCACAGATCTATTGGTAAGAGTCTTCGTACTCCATGTTGGCATATTCTCCTTCCAACAACACATCTTTCGGAAAACCTGCGCATCGGAAACAGTTGCGGATTGTTGACGTGAACAGTCTGCATGACTTTTTCAACAGAATGATTGCTTCCAAAAGAGAAATGCTGTATGCAGTGTTGTTCTTTTCGTAGTTCTCTTAAACACGCATCACTATCGGTTTCTTGGAGTGGGACGTCAGGCTTACAATATACATCAGGCACCGAATAACGCCCTGGTCCATGGGCTGCTGCAGAGAAGTCGTATTTTGAGGCAACAAAATACAGACTCACAGAGTGTCACATACAGACTCGCAGAGTGACAGAGTGACAGACAGACATTTTCTAAAAACCATCAAATCGTGTTCTGGGCATTCTAAAACGTATAAATCCGTCGAAAACAGGAAGTCGAAATTTTTCACGAATCCAATACTTTCTTCTTGTAACAACGAGCTTAATGCACTTCAGATTTCCTAAGTGGCGATTGGCTGTGCAGTTGTCGACAAGGGGAACTAGTATGTTGTGGCCATCACGAAACTTTCTTCTATATATATCAGGTCAATTACTGCAAAAGCACTTATTTCCGCGAGTCGTAATTTTCACGAAAATGAAGATATCGGAGATTTCTCGAGCTGAAAATTTCGCGAATGTTATATAAACTGAATCGAAAGTTGAAAAATTTCGATACTACCTAAATAGAACCCGTTTTGCATAAGGCAATTTTAGAAACTTCCTTTTGTCAGGAAAGTTCTGCGCCCCCCCCCCCCCCCCACTCTCCCCATCCCTCTAAAAACGAATGGCTTCAAAGAAGCTGGTATAAGTATTGTAAGTGAATGAGCTGCATTCTATTAGTTGTATTATTGTTTTTATTCAAGAAGTAGTTGTATGATATTCAAGAAATAGTTGTAAGTATTCAACAATTTTTTGTACTTATTTCTTTTTAAGTAACTGTAATCTTTAAATTTCGAAAGTGAATTTTTTTTGATTTTTCATTATTATTTGAGGCGAAAAAATATGTATATTTCGCGAGGCTTAAATTTTCGCGTTTACGACGGTCTCGCGAAAATCGCGAATATTAAAGCCTCTCGAAAATAAATGCTTTTACAGTAAATCATTTAAATAGTACAAGAAATAACAACGATTTAGCACCAATTCGTATCAAAGTATATCTGAATTTGAAGTTGGATGAAAATTCGTGCATTAGTTCTTGAGATAGGGCTATAGCGGAAATTCTAAAAAAATGTAGCATAGCAGCGCCACCTGTTGAGCGATTTCCACCAAAAATAAACAGCACTAAATGATATCAAGGTATACCTGAATCTGAAGTTGTTGAAAATCCAAGCATTAGTTCTTGAGAGAAAGCTTGCGGAAATCGCCAAAAAATACAGCATAGCAGCGTCACCTGTTGAGCAATTTACACCAACAATTAAACAGCACTAATTTATACGTCAATTCATGTCAAGGACTAACTAAATCCTAAGTTTGATGAAAATCCGCGCAATAGTTCTTGAGATACAGCTCTTGCGGAAATCGTGAAAAATGCAGTACAGCAGAGCCACCTGTTGGGCGATTTACACCAAAAATTAAACAGCACTAATTTATATCAGCGACTAACTGAATCTAAAATTTGATGAAAATTCGTGCACTTTTTCTTGAGTTACAGCTATTGCGAGAATCAAGTTAATGCAGCGTAGCAGCGTCACCTGTTGGGCAATTTACAAAAAAAAAGTAATCAGCACCAAACTATATCCTGGACTAACTAAATCTGAAGTTTGATTAAAATCCATGCAGTGGTTCTTGAGATATAGCTATTGCAGAAATCGTGAAAAATGCCGCATAGCAGCGCCACTTGTTGGCCGATTTTCACCAAAAACTAAGGTCAAGTTTTTATCAAGGTCTAACTAAATATGAAGTTTTGTGAAATTCCGTGCATTAGTTCTTGAGATAGAGCGCCCACAAAATATTTGTCACATACAGACTCACAGAGTGACAGAGTGACAGACAGACATTTTCTGAAAACCATCAAATCGTGTTCTGGGCATTCTAAAACGTATAAATCCGTCGAAAACAGGAAGTCGAAATTTTTCACGAATCCAATACTTTCTTCTTGTAAAGATAGAAGAAAGTAAAAAAAAAAAAAATACTTTTTTGTTTCAACAATTTAGTGTCCCATTGTCAAGTTCTTCTTTAAAAATTTGGAAGTCACCCATCATTTTTGATTGGCTTTGTAGTTGACCGCCGGTTTCTTAACATTTTTAAAACACCTCGGTTTTCGGGATTTACCTACGACAGTTTGTTTTTGCTTTTATGAGCTGTTCATATTTGCGCATGCAGGAAAATTTGAAAAACTTAAAACTCAGAACGAGCTCAGAGTAGGATCAGACATACACCTTGCGTTAAAATAACTAAAATTAAAAATATGTTTAATAAAAAGTTGCATAAAATTTATTAAAATATTCCTTTACAAAATAAACTGGTCTTTAAAAACTTAAGGGCCATTGATGTTAAAATCATATGAAACAGAAAATATAAATCCCATGATTTTTCGATCGTAAACGCGATCATTTTCAAGGGATAGTTTCACTTAAATGTCGCATTCACTGTGCAATTTATATACCAGAATGGGGAAAAGAATCAGACTGTTATTTGTTGTGGGTGTCTATGGAGTTGCTTCGTTCCGATGTTGAAGTGTTAGATATTTTTAAAATATTAAACCAAATATAAGGCATATCATAAGATAAAACATCATTACATATAACTAGGGGGTCGTACCCGGGCTTCCCGGGTCAAAGAATATAGGTGAAATCATTTTTTTTTTATTGAAAACTGACGATTTTCTTATATGCAATAATTTTTTTAGATTGACCACTTACATTATAAAAGCATTTTTTATATGGAAAATACGAATTACACAATCAAATGCATTTTTGAAATTTATCAAAAGCGATAATTTCTTATTAGCCGCATGCTAAAAGTTATTTGACCAAGATTTTGCTACTTACGGCATCCTTTTATGTTCTGATAATTCAGAGCTTATAGGTGTCTGTTAAATTTGTGTTTTATTTATGTTATTTTATTTATTTATTCATAGAGAAGATTTTTAATGGAATTTAGCCGTAAGAAAATTATGAACACTTTATTTTGTTTTAAGGGCAAACGGATTAATCTTTCTTAATCGAGCTCCGCGCGATATAGATAAATTAAAAAATATTTCATACTTCAAAATTGTTTTTAAAACCATAGACCATCAGTAAACTGAGATGAACTTTGCAAACAAATTCCATTTGAAAAAAAAAATCCTATTTGGTGATCTAAAGAATTAAAATGTACGATTAAAAATATGATAGATTTGTGTGTTTTCAATATTATTTTTTTATTTGTTTATAAAAGAAGTATTAATTTCGTTAATTTGTCTTTCACAAATAAGTTAGTTTGGTGGGTTTTTTTAATATTATTCTTTTATTTGCTTATAAAAGAAGTATTGATTTCATTGTGCAAAAATAGTCAGAAACAAATGCTGAAAAACGTTTGTTGCTTTATGTGCAAAATGTTTATTATTTTATGTATTGAAACCGGCACGTGATAAGATAAACTTAAAAAAAATCATGCTTAAAAATTATTTTAAAAAATATAATACATCAGTCAATGAATACAGTTTTTAAACAAATTGCATTTGAAAGTACATTTATTTGCCTATGCGACAAAAATTGAAAATGTATGATGGCCAGAAGATTGAAAAAATGCAGTAGCGAAAATTTCAAGATCGAAATTTGTAAGGCTCCTATAATACGGGCTGACTCACGCCGCCATTTAATTGCCGGTAGGAGAAGAACGATTGGCCACGGCGCGTGGGCAACAATCACTCATTGGCCAAAGTGGGAAACAAAATGCTTGACGATTCACCCTGTATTATAGAAGCCCTAGAAATTTGATCGTGAAGTATTGCCATTCGCAAAATGACGTCAGCGTCACGCACAGATACGTTTGTTCTTTATAATATAGATACATAATCAGTAAAACATAATAAAGATCAGTTATTAGGATGTGGTTATCAATTGAGGCTCTTATGTTTGGATTTCCGGAATGAAAACAGCAATTTTCCCCTTCTCAAAATTTGCATACGCACTTCTCATATCCATATTCATCATTTTTTTAAAAAATTGTATTTGTTTGATCATTTTAAAATCATTTTAACTCCAAACTTGAAGTCACGATTGTCTGCAACATCTTTTATGTGAACAGACGCACTCCTTATTTGAGATTCTAATCTCAATTTTGGAGAGTAAAAATTTCCGTAATTTATGTTTTTTAGACGCATTTTTGTTAAAAGGCTTAGTTTTATCTAAGAAAATGATCGTTTTCTTTTAAATATCACTTCCTTTTCACTTAAATAAGCATTTCGCTTCGTGTCTGAAACTTAGCATCAGTACACATGCAGAAGGAAAAACAATATAGAAAATTTATGAGGAAAAATGCGTGTTTTCAAAAGCAGTATGTCATTTTCCGTTATTATGCCCCTAATATAATACTCTGCTTCTAATGGGATTTTGCGCCACTAAACCCTATACAACAATTTTTATCAATAAACACTATACAACAATTTTTATCAACAATTTTGAATTTTTATCAGAAAATAGCATGAAAGTTTAAAATACCTCATTATTTCTCTCTTGTCTGCAGCAATGAAAGCTATCTAATTTTCACCATTTTGAAGAAATTTCATAAAATGCTTTTAAAATTAAAATATAAAAGTGTTTATATTTAAAAAAAAAAAAAAAACAGATAGTGCGACCACATCTACAAAGGAAGAGCTTTCAGTTAAAATATATATATATATATATTAGTAAAATTGGTTCAGCGTAAAAATCCGGGCCGATGACTAAAAAGCACACTTGTGTTTTAAATATATAGATTTTATAAAATTAGGAAAAATTAAATTAAGCAAATTATATTATTTTGATAAAATTATAGTAGAATGGCCTAAATAATAGCATTAAAATTTTATTATTCGAGAAAAGTTTCGACAAAAACTTCAGGAACACGATATTATTTTAAACCACGAATTATTATGTATATATATATATATATATATATATATATATATATATATATATATATATATATTGCTTCATTACTTTTTAGTATAACTGCGTATACACCTTCATTTTTCATAGGTGATTACAGGATTTTTAAAAAATCTTCCGTAATTGAGCACCTTACCCAATTGGCGTATAAATTATGTTATTGTAAGCATTTTTTATGCTTGAAGAGAATGCTTCAAAATTAATCCTATTACAAAAGATGAACCGATTTCACAATTAGTGATTATTTAGAAATTTGTGGTTTTTCACTTAATCAGTTTTCACACTGGCACACTCAATGCAGTAATGAACAATCTGACTGAGAGTGAAAAAGTGAGAAGGTTGGGTCGTTATTCGCGGATTCGAATATATATAATTATGATTTTATGTAATAAAATTTGCTTTTTTTTTCTCTTATGCGGGAGCAAATGTTTCCAAAAATGAATTTCTTTCATCTTGGCGACAACATGCCTCAATGTCCTTGGTTAAAAATTTTAAACTACTAAACCAGTTAGATAAATATAGGGAACAGTTCCATATCATGTTCCCGTTTTTATGGCGAGTATTTTTTGGCGATGAATTTTTCGATTTGATTGTTGCGATCTCTAGCATTTGGGATTGCTTTTTTTGTTACTTGAATGCTACTGGTGGATAAGAAACAATTTTGAATACTTTTTTATAATTAATTTTTTTAATATATAATTTTTTTAATTTATAAATTTCCGGAGATTTTTTAAACGCTATTTTTCTGTATATGCAATATTATGTAAATATACATAAAACTAATACATATATATTATTTTCAATTTAAAAATGAATATTTATAAATATTTAAAAAAAACATGTTTTTCCACCATCTTGAAAGTTTTGGCCAAAGATGCCAAATCGGCCTGTTGGTGCCATTTTGAATTCCTTCGCCAATCGCGCCAACCGGAACAAGATATAACTCTTCTCAAAATATACAATCTCTCCTGCCCTTTATTTTGCCTTTTCTTTTCTTTAAAATTTTTTAGTTTTATGTCAGTATTAACATCTCAGGAATTCGGAATTCAATTATTCTTAAGGATATTTATGCAATTATGTATTAATATCATTTGCATAAATCTTGCTATTTTGAAAAAAAAAAAAATATTCTCCCTAAAAGAAAGTTTAGATCGTCTGTTTATTAGGTACTACTTGATTATCCCGCCGACCAATTTCGCCAAATTATACAAATCGCCAAACTATTTAGTCAAATTGTACAAATGGAAGAACGCTGTCATTCTAAAATTTTCAGATAGGAAAATTAATGAATTTAAATTAAAAAAAATACTAAAGAGTAGGGTTATTTTAGTAATGACGTTCACTTATGGCATAGCAACATACCAAATATAAAATTTGGTTTATTTAGATGATTTCCGAGAAAAGAATGCTAAAAGTTTACGTATTTAAATGCATAATTATTGAATTAAACTATAAACAATAAAACGGTAATTTTAAGATATTGTATTTGTGAATAAAATTTAAGTAACTTAAATGTAACAATCGAATTTATTAAAAACCGCAATAGATATCAATGATAACGGAAAATTGTAATGAACATGATGCTCTTTATTTAGTCAAACAATGTTGACGGATATAGCTAAAAAATGCATTTAAACTTTAGATATAGAATTGAAGAAAAAAAATCAAAATTTGCAGTAATTTTAAATACGGAAGAACAAATAAATTGGTAAAACATTAATAAAAATGCATATAAAACGTTGAATTAAAAAGACTTGATGACGTTACAAACACGTTCATCGTGTTTAATGTCAATTGAATGTAGCATTTACGGTCATCCATTATTGGCATTTAATCTTAGAGTTTGGTGACAGGTTTTGGTCGGTGGGATAATCCAGTACTGCCATTCATAGCATTTCGAGGTAATATTTCGTAGCTGGGTATCTTGCAAAGTGACGTATTAAATATGATTTTGAAAGCATCGGTTTTGTTTGAAGCAAAATCTTCATGATGTATTCCATTACAGAAAAGTATATCATCTTTTACCATATTCATTTGCATTTTAACTGAACGGTTCATATTATGTTGATAGAAATTACAATGTTAGTTCTGGGGGTTAGGCATACAATACATTGTTCGGCAATGCTAGGTTATAGAATTACGTGGAATTTCTTAATTCTGTGAACCCGATTATTAAATATTACCTTTTTAAAGAATATCATGAATTCAAAGTTTTTTTTTTCTTTTAGAGAGATCTTTTCGTATTAAAAAGAGTGCTGCATTTTAACTGATGACAGAAGCTAAAGTAATATTTACTGCTATTACAGTTTTAACTGCATTTTTTCTGCTAAAATGGAACTATAAAAGAACTGGCAGAATTGCGTTTTACGAAATATAACAGAACATAGAGTGATATAGCATTTTAACTACCAGAATCATACATGCCTCAAAACAGAGGTGCTTGGAATTTAAAAGATAACAAATGAGAATGAATCACCTGAACATTATTTCGATGCGATGGACATTCTCTGCAATCATTGTAATGAACTTCATTTCAGTAGTGTAGCTATTAAAGGACATTTTGATTCCTGTTGCCATAACGGCTTCATTTTTCTGCTAAATCAAACTGTAATTGATCAATTAAAATAGTAGTTGATATTTAATAACTCAAATTTTGTCCCAACACATTAGCAAATATAATACTGCAATGATACATCGTTTACATCATTTCCCTAAATCAGGAAATACATTCCACAGATATATTTTCTTTGATTCAAGATGGAAAAATAGGACCAGCGTAGCGGGCATAGCCTGCTAGTATCTATATTATAAAGGACAAACATATCTGTGCGTAACGCATACGTCATTTTGCGAATGGCAACAATTTGAAATCTGAAATAAAATTTTGGTTTTGCAATTTTCTCTATTGCAAATTTTTAAACTTCTAAACATCGCACATTTTAAATTTTTACACAGTCGTGCAAGGAAAAAAATGCTTTTTTAAATGCAATTTGTTTGAAAGCTGTATCTCAATTTATTTTTGAGATATTAATTTTTTTGTAGTTTTCTAATTGTGGCAACAAAAGTACCCCATTTCTATTGAAAGTAAACTGAAAATAGTTTAAAATAGGAGATTACTGTATCTTTTCTTTGCCATTTTCTCATAAAACCTGAAAAAAAAAGTTGAAATTAAAATAGGGTTATGTCAAGAATATTGTCTGTTATTCCGTGATAATGATGTCATATGCATACTTTTTACAGGCGAAGTTTAAGACTGGATTGTAAAAGTGAATTGCATTAGCGGATGCAGATGACGTCATTTTATAAAAAAGCGTGTACATTAATTCTTAAAACTGAATTATGTTTTGTAAAATTTGCGTCATTTTCACAGCCCAGCTGCTTTGATATTCTTCACAGGTGAAAATGCTGCATTTTTGAAAATAATGTAATCGAAATCACACACTGAAAAAACGCAGTGTTTTACAAAATTTTAGAGTGTCTTTATAAAAGAGAAGTGACATGCAAATAATAGCGATTTATATTACAGAAATTGATGATTCTCGCCTGGATGGATTTGCTTCGCCGAGTTATTCAAGCAAACAAATAATTCGAGGTTTAAAATAATATCATGTTCCTGAAGCTTTTGTCCAAAATTCTCTCGAACCCAATCGCACCCGTCGGCCTAATCGTTCGGAGGTTGTGTGGTTTTCTTTGAGCCATGGATTTCCATGCGTAAATACGGGTTAGTTTCCATTAGAAAGACCCCCACGGAGGGCATTCTCCCCTCGGGCTTATATCCCTAGCGTAGATAATCGACCGTCAAAAATCAACTAACCAACCAACCAAAATTCTCGCGAATAATAAAATTTTAATGCTATTCTTTAGGACATTCTACTATAATTTTATCAAAATAACATAATTTGCTGAATTTAATTTTTCATAAATTTATATATTCTATATATTCAAAACACAAGTATGTTTTTTAGCCATCTGCCCTGATCTTTCTGCTGAGCCAATTTTACTAATATTTGTTTTTAACTGAAAGCTGTTTATTTGTACATGTGATCGCACTATTTGTTTTTTTTTCAACTATCCCCACTTTTATATTTTAATTTTAAAAGCATTTTATGAAATTTCTTCAAAATAATGAAAATTAGATAACTTTCATTATTGGAGATGACAAGAGAGAAATAATGAGGTATTTTTATGTTTATTCATGCCATTTTCTGATAAAAGTTCAAAATTGTTGATAAAAAGTGTTGTATAGGGTTTATTGACGCAAAATCTCATTAGGAGCACAATATCTACATTAGGGACATAATAACGGAAAATCACATACTGCTTTTGAAAACACGCATTTTTCCTCATAAATTTTCTATATTATTTTTCTTTCTGCATGTGTACTGATACTAAGTTTCAGACACTAGACGAAATGCTTATTTAAGAGAAAAGGAAGTTATATTTAAAAGAAAACGATAATTTTCTTAGATAAAAATAAACATTTTAACACAAATGCGTCTAAAAAACATAAATTACGGAAATTTTTACTCTCCGGAATTGATATTAGAATCCCAAGTACAGAGTGCGTCTGTTCACATAAAAGATGTTGCTGACAATCGTGACTTCAAGTTTTGAGTTAAAATGATTTAAAATGATCAAACAAAATGCAAATATTTTAAAAATGATGAATATGGATCTGAGAAGTGCGTATGCAAATTTTGAGAAGGTGAAAATTGCTGTTTTTCATTCCGGAATACCAAGCATAAGAGCCTAAATTGATAACCACAACCTAATAACTTATCTTTATTATATTTTACAGATTAAGTATCTATCTATCTATATTATAAAGAACGAACGTATCTGTGCGTAACACTGACGTCATTTTGCGAATAGCAACACTTCACGATCAAATTTCGGTCTTGAAATTTTCGCTACTGCAATTTTTTAATCTTCTGACCATCGTACATTTTCAATTTTAGTCGCATAGCGAAAAAAATTTACTTTCAAATGCAATTTGCATAAAAACTGTATCTTAATTGGCTGATGTATTGTGTTTTCAAAATAATTTTTAAGCATGATTTTTTTAAAGTTTATCTTATCACGTGCCGATTTCAATTCATAATAATAATAAACATTTTGCACATAAAGCAACAAACATTGTTTAGCATTTGTTTCTGACTATTTTTGCATACCGAAATTAATACTTCCTTTATAAACAAATAAAAGAATAATATTTAAAAAAACACCAATCTAACATATTTGTGAAAGACAAATTAACGAAATTAATACTTCTTTTATAAACATATAAGGAATGATATTAAAAAACACCAATCTAACATATTTGTAATCGTACAATTTAAATTTTTAAATCACCAAATAGGATTTTTTTTCCAAATGGAATTTGTTTCCAAAGTTCATCCCAGTTTACTGATTGTCTATGGATTTAAAAACAATTTTAAAGCATGAAATATTTTTTAATTTATCTATATCGCGCAGAGCTCGATTACAAAAGATTAATCCGTTTGCCCTTAAAACAAAATAAAGAGTTCACCATTTTCTTACGGCTAATATCCATTAAAAAAAACTTCCCTATGAATAAATAAATAAAATAATATAAATAAAACACAAATTTAACAGACATGTATAAGCTCTGAAATTTTCTGAATATAAAATGATGCCGTAAGTAGCAAAATCTTGGTCAAATAACTCTTAGCATGCGGCTAATAAGAAAATATCGCTTTTGATAAATTTCAAAAATTTATTTGATTGTATAATTCGTATTTTTCATATGAAAGATGCTTTTTTACTGTAAGTGGGCAATCTAAAAAAATTATTGCATATAAAAAATTATTAGTTTTCAAAAAAAAAAAAAAAATGTTTTCACCTATATTCTGCAACCCGGGAAGCCCGGGTACGATCCCCTAGTATATATAAAATCATAACGGAAATTTCGTTCCGAACCTCTATATTTCGATTTCTACTGCATGGATTTTGACTGAAGGATTTTGACTGCATGGATTTTGACTTTTATACTGTTAGATAGGTATCGTTTCGGGGAAGGTTTTAAGCTATAACACTTTGTTCTGCGTACATTATTTACAGAATTATGACGAAAAGTTTACCATTTTATTTCTTGGCAAAATTTATGGTTGATACAAAATTTAATCGGTTATTACACCTCGAAAAGTAAAAGAAAAAACTGTTACTTCTTTTATTTAAAAGAAAAAAATGAAAAAAAAATCCGTTTTAATGATTGATAATATTAAAAAACGAAAATATTTAATTTAAACATGAAAGGGAATGTTCGCAGTTGCTTAAAAAAATCAGTTAAAATATTGCAATTGAAATAAGATTTGGCTCTTTATCTTTTGCGTCAGGTTAAGAAAAATGCATCTGAAAAATTGATAGGATGATAATCAAGGCAGTTTCTATAAGCGCATGCTCAGAAATATTTGAAAAAATTATATAATATCCTTCTCATGAGGAATTTATAGAAAATACTTCTCTTGACGTATAATATGTTTATAAAAAAATCGGCAGAACCTCAATTTAGCGTTCGTAAAAAAATAATGAAAATTTATTTTTTTTGGCGATTTAATGCTGGTTGGCGACACAATAAAATCTTGAATGATACTTTTTGTTATAATAAATAATTTTTAAGTAAAACTTTTTTCTACTCTAGTTAAGATTAACTTAAATAAATACATTTTTATTATTACAGTTTTTTTCATATACCTTTATACGTGTATATATTAAAATTTCACTATCGTATTTATGCGGTTTAAAATAAAATTTAAGTTTATTACATTTTTTTTCAAACTCAAAATTAATGTCCTATTCTGAACATTGGTAATTTGACTTCGATATTCTTAGTGTCAGAAACAAGAAGTGAAGGTTATTGTTGCCATGGAAACAACTACTTATTATACAATTTTTTAATGATAGCATTTTTAATTAGCCAGCTACTTTTAAAACGATTATCCCGCCGACAAAAAACTATTGCCAAACTATAAGATTAAACGCCAATAATGGCTGATCGTAAATTTTACATTAACTTGACAATAATCACGGCACACGCGTTTGTTGCGTCACCAAGTGATTTTTAATTTGACTTCTGTTTATAATTTTATTAATGTTTACAAATTTATTTGTTCTTTCGTTGTTTAAAATAAAATTTCGTCAATTTGTATAATTTGGCGAGTAGTTTGGCAATTTATATAATTTGGCAAAATTGGTCGACAGGATAATCAAATAGTACCCTTAAAAGTTTTCCAGCCGGTGAAACCATGCAAAATTAAATAACTACTGCAATACGCAATTTGTATGTATTATATACGCTTACAGAAAAAAATAATAAGCTAATCCTTTGTTTACGTTTATATTCATTGAGTATTAGGCATTTAAACACTTATTTAACAATCAATTTCCACATGCATTTAAATATCTTGCATTTGTGAAGGTACATATGTGTTGACTAGCAAAATAGCGTGGAACTTTCGTCTTTTTGCGCCAAATACTCGAATATATTTATTTTTTCTTCTTTCAGATTTTTACTGACATTCCGCCACCGAATTTCACTGATGTTTTACTACATATATGAGTAGTTTTATAAGCATTTTTTTAAAAATAATTTGAGTATGTCTCTTTAAGAAGACCTTCCATGCGAGTAACAATTTTGTTTTTGATTTGTTCTTTTTTATTTCTAACGCCTCCAGCATGTGGCTTACAGACAAAACTAGCAGATGTGATTTTTAAATGATGGTACTTATGATTTACATGTTATATGTTTATTTGTGATTTTTGAGTTAACTTTTGTCTCCAAACAATTTGATTTTAAGCCAAAAAGATGTAAGCGTGAATTGGGTTCAAGCGGTGTTTACAATAAAGGTGATTTTGAAAGTGTACGAAAGCATTTTTTGAGTATTTTTAAAAATTCAAATGTACAATATATAAATAGCAATTAATATTTTAAAAATGGAGTCAGATATTTTAATTTTATTATAAATGTCTTCCACACACGCACATACATACTGTAAAATAATTTAATTTTAGACATTTAAAAAATTTCTCATCATACTTTACTGCGAAACCATGTCGGTTTGTTTTCCCCAAATTTTTGACTTTTATAACCTCGAAGCCAGATTAGCTAATATTGTCTATTCTTTTTTTTTAATAAAAAACATATCTGCAATTTCCCTTATAGAAACGTTCAATGCTTGAAATGTTAAGTAGTAAAGATTATTCTTAAAAAAATGTAAGCAATTATGCGTTATTACTATTACGAAATTAAAAATTTTGCAATATAAATTACTTTTTGAAATCACTTGTCTTTATTCCATTTAATTCTCCATTTTCCCCCATATCCTCCCTTCTTTTAGAAATGTTATTAAAATATATTGGATGAATCTTCCATAATCAATGACTCTACAAGTGGTGAAATTACTATATAATGTTGGAATATTCGTTTATATATGAAAGGAATCGTCCATGGTAAATCCGATTTCAGAAGATTACGCGAAATTTGTACTTAGTATTGGTAAATATATGTATTTTTAATATGGATCAAACGGACAAAAGAATATTTACTATTATATATTTTTCATCTGCAGTTATTTTATTATCACTAAAAAAGCATCACTTTGAATGTACAAAAATAAATTTCAAATTAACTTTCAAATGCCGAAGGTGGTCAATGGAATAATATCTGTTCATTTAGCCTGGGTTTAAAAAAAACGTACCTCAGACTCAAATAAAATTTCAATCATTGTAAAGCAATTTCGGCTGATGCACAGCCCGATCAGCTGATCGTAATCAAAAATTATTTTTTTTTTGTTTTATTTAGGCAACAGACTGATGAATAATGACGTCTTGAAAATAACAAGCATGTTTATCTCTCCGTCTTATTACGGGAGAGAAATGCGAAAAATTTCTTCGGTTTGGCAAAAACATCACTACTAAGAAAATTTGAATAACTAGCTTTATTTATCATTCGCAAAGAGTTTTGATAGTGAAAGATGTAAAATTCAACCAACAGCAATTTGACATTATTTAATGGAATGTACTTTGGCGCGTAATTAACTCTGTTTTGTAGATAACTCTGGTATATTTGCAGCCATGCCGTTAGTAGCATTTCTGATATTTCACATCAAACTTGGTTGTGGATCCGATACCGGATGACTGGGAAGATTTTATTGAATGAAAACTAGAGGTTTAGTTTTCTATTTGAATCATTTATCGTGGATATTTTCCTAGGTTAATAGTTGCATGATTAAAACTGGTATATAAAAAGAAACGGCAGTTAAAATGACATTGTTTTAATTTTATTCACACAATTCAGCTTTAAATATCCAATTTTTCATGATTCACATTTTTTAAATATAAAAGTTAAATACTGTGTTGACTGTATTTACTCTACTGGAATTCGAGGATAAGAAACTGTAGAAAACCTGCCAATGGACGACGTATATTACCATATATAATGTAACGTAGAGATAGATTGTATTTATGTTGTCAGATCCACACATAGCACATAGCTGATAAGCCCTCAGTAAAAGGAAAAACAAACGAAAGTGAATAACTCGAACATTCTTTAAGTTAAATGATCAGTCTCATCATGGTCAGTCTCAATGGTCAGTGCAATCATTGTAATTCTCTCTTTTTATGTAGTGTGGTGATTGGAGAACATTTAAAATTCTGATTATCGTAATTGCCCCATTTGCCTCCCAAATTCTAGATGATTTACTAAAGAGTTGCTTCTGAATTGCTCGGATTTCATCTAACACATCAGATAATATAATATCGCAATGGCGTCCGATGTGTATTGAGAAAATGCGTAAGGACTTTCCAGGTGAAGGTTCATATTAATTTAAAATACAGTGTCGAATTCTACATTTCGTTTGATTGAAGGTTTATTTGAAAAATGGACCAGCCCAGCGGGCTCAGCTTGCTAGTATATATATATATATATAAAGCGAAAAAAAACCCCACCATATTAAAAATATTACAATACATTTTTTTCCGAAAATATTTCTGATATTTGATATACGGTCAATGAATTTTATAAAACTTTATTGCAATAAAAGTACATTAATTAAGAAATGAGAACGAAGTATGTAAAAATGCACTAATGTAAAACGATAATCCATAAATATATAGGGCATTCTCACAATCTGTTGATTTTCATGTCCCTGAATAATAATTTTTTATTTAATACACTTTTTTGTGTTCTTTTTATTTCATATACTGGGAACATCCCATTGCATGATTGCATAACAATATTAACGAAATAAATAAGTTTTAGATTGAGTTGGGGGTCCAAATACCAGGAAAACTCATCTACCCTCCCATGTCCCTGATGCTGATTTTTAAGTTTGGAGCTGTCCGTATACAATTGTTTCAATAAAAATAATTCGATGTAATTTTTTTTCTGAAACAGGAACTATTGTCATAATGAAGGGAAAGAATAATTTTTCCAACTGGATTATATCATATTCAAAGCTGGAGTAGCACAGTTGAAGTTTTTTCCAACAGAGCGAAAAATGTCCAGACCAGGGATCGAACCTGGATACTTGGCGTGCCGTGCCAATGCCTTGCCTGTTAGGCTATCCGGACCGATACCTGGCTGACATAATTCACACTTATTCGTTGGACTTGGCTGCGAACTGCAGCGCTATTTCATTCATCTGAGCTATAACTATAGCATTTACATGATGAAACTACTTTAACACGGAAACTCATGTATACCATGTAATTAGGTCATAATGAAGGGAAAGAATAATTTTTCCAACTGGATTATATCATATTCAAAGCTGGAGTAGCACAGTTGAAGTTTTTTCCAACAGAGCGAAAAATGTCCAGACCAGGGATCGAACATTTCCAAGTATCCAGGTTCGATCCCTGGTCTGGACATTTTTCGCTCTGTTGGAAAAAACTTCAACTGTGCTACTCCAGCTTTGAATATGATATAATCCAGTTGGAAAAATTATTCTTTCCCTTCATTATGACCTAATTACATGGTATACAGGAGTTTCCGTGTTAAAGTAGTTTCATCATGTAAATGCTATAGTTATAGCTCGGATGAATGAAATAGCGCTGCAGTTCGCAGCCAAGTCCAACTAATAAGAGTGAATTATGTCAGCCAGGTATCGGTCCGGATAGCCTAACAGGCAAGGCATTGGCACGGCACGCCAAGTATCCAGGTTCGATCCCTGGTCTGGACATTTTTCGCTCTGTTGGAAAAAACTTCAACTGTGCTACTCCAGCTTTGAACAGGAACTATTGTTTTATATAAATGTGTAGCTAAAAATTAACCTGCACACATTTTTAGGGTTGTTATTATTTTTTTAAACTCTGTCCCTAGGTTTTAGATTCCTTACCATCCCTCTTCTAAAATTATACAGAAAATCATTTCAGATGCAGCCATAGAATTTTTTCAAGTTTTTTCTTATGCAGAAGTATGCTAGAGAAATAATGTCTAAAATTCTTTGGCAGGAAATTTACTGTAGAATTTAAATCAGCATTTAAATATCAATTTCAAGCCTCGTGACTTTATTGGTAGTCTCACCGTCCCCAAGGTTTATTCTTGTACTTTTCGAGGTAAATTAAAAATAAAAAATCCAATGTTAACAACTGCTTCTAAACATCAATGAACAATGTGGCTATCACTTACTTTTAAAATGATTTTCCTAAAAATAGGTGGTGATTTTCTTTACCGTCCCATCCTTACCGTCCCTTTTTTTTACCATTTCGTCCCTTTTTTCCAACACCATCCCTTTTTTTACCTAACCGCCCCTTCTTTAACATTCCTTTAATACAATGTTATACAAAAATTCTGTATTAAAAGTACCACATTGTTATTATTTCTTATTTGAATGTCCTGAGGGTACTATGCAAATCCATTATAAGTAAAAATTTAGAAGAAAATAAAAAGTTATAGGGGTAAACGGTAAGGAAAATTAAATTCGCAAGTTTAACTTAAACCTCGGTTAAATAAAAAAAAATTTCGATGCTGACCATTTTTTCTTTATTTTGAATTATTAAGGCACTCGTCTATCTGATTAAAATTTTATTTTAGCAAGTTTAATTTCGCCAGCTTTTTTTTCCCCCAAAGTCAAAAGATTGTGATAATGCCCCATACATTATTTCCATCGGTTATTCAAATTCTTGAATAATATATCAATTCAAATTAATCGATTTCTTTCCTTCTGATTGTTACTATTATGATATGCTGTTGTTTCAAATCAATTAAAATATGTTTTATAACAAAATATTAAGAAATAATATTCCATCCATGAAAATTATGAATACTGAAATTGAATATTTATAAATGCTTTCCCCTTACGTCTACAATTCCGTCGCCTTGAGTTTTATTAAAGCGTCAAGGAAAACAAATATTTTATAATTTTCATATTATATGTACCATTCAGATATGACTGTTTACTTTATGTGTCAAGTTACTTTTCAATACCTATTTCTACCATTGCGTATCATTCATCTGGAATTTTGTTCTTTTGACTTGTTATAAAATCTATCTATATTATAAAGGACAAACATATCTGTGCGTAACGCATACGTCATCTTGCGAATGGCAACACTTTGAAATTTATTCTATATTATAAAGGACAAACATATCTGTGCGTAACGCATACGTCATCTTGCGAATGGCAACACTTTGAAATTTATAATAAAATTTTGGTTTTGCAATTTTTCTACTGCAAATTTTTAAACTTCTAAACATCGCACATTTTTAATTTTTATACCGTCGTATAAGGAAAAAAATTCTCTTTTAAATGCAATTTGTTTGAAAGATGTATCTCAATTTATTTTTGAAATATTAATTTTTTTGTAGTTTTTAATACCATTTTCCTTATCGTGGCAACAAAAGTACCCCATTTTTATTGAAAGTAAATGGAAAATAGTCGAAAATAGGAAATACTGTATCATTTCGTTGCCATTTTCTCATAAAACCTGGAAAAAAAATTGAAATTAAGATATGGGCTATGTAAAGAATATTGTGTGTTATTCCGCGATAATGACGTCATAGGCATACTTTTCTATAGACGAAGTTCAAGACGGTATTGTAAAAGTGGATTGCATTAGCGGATGCAAATGACGTCATTTTATATAAAAGCGTGTATTTTAATTCTTAAACTTGAATTATGTTTTATAGAAGTGCGTCATATTCACAGCCCAGCTGCTTTGAAATTCTTCACCGGTGAAAATGCTTCACTTTTGAGACTAATGAAATCGAAATCGCACACTGATAAAACGCAATGTTTTACAAAAATTTAGAGTGTCTTTAAAAAAGAGAGGTGACATGCAAATAATAGCGATTTAAATTACAGAAATTGATGGTTCACGCCTGGATGGATTTGCTTCATATTTTTTAAAACTAAAAGTTCTTCATTTGTAGATGTGATCGCACTGATTTTTTTTTAATATCTCCACTTTTATATTTTAATTTTAAAAGCCTTTTATGAATTTTCTTCAATGAAATTAGATAGCTTTCATTATTAGAGACAAGAGAGAAACAATGAGGTATTTTTATCTTTATTCATGCTATTTTCTGATAAAATGCAAAATTGTTGTATAGAATTTAGTGGCGCAAAATCCCATTGGGAGCAGAATATTACATTAGAAGCATAATAACGGAAAATGACATACTGCTTTTGAAAAGACGCAATTTTTCCTCATAAATTTTATATAGTGTTTTTCCTTCTGCATGTTTACTGATACTAAGTTTCAAGACACTAATCGAAATGCTTATTTAAGTGAAAATGAAGTCATATTTAAAAAAAGAAAAGATCATTTTCTTAGATAAAACTAAACATTTTAACACAAATACGTCTAAAAAACATAAATTACGGAAATTTTTAGTCTCCGGAATTGTAATTAGAATCTCATGTAAAGAGTGCGTCTGTTCAGATAAAAGATGTTGCTTACAATAGTGACTTCAAGTTTTGAGTTAAAATGATTTTTAAATGATCAAACAAAATACAATTTTTTTTTAAATGTTGAATATGGATATGAGAAGTGCGTATGCAAATTTTGAGAAGGTGAAAATTGCTGTTTTTCATTCCGGAATACCAAGCATAAGAGCCTCAATTGATAACCACATCCTAATAACTCATCTTTATTATATTTTACTAATTAAGTATCTATATTATAAAGAACAAGCGTATATGTGCGTAACGCTGACGTCATTTTGCGAATGGCAACACTTTACGATAGATTTCCGATCTTGAAATTTTCGCTACTTCAATTTTTTAATCTTCTGACCATCGTACATTTTCAATTTTCGTCGCATAGGGAAAATATTTACTTTCAAATGCAATTTGTTTAAAAAATGTATCTTTATTGACTGATGTATTATATTTTCTAAAATAATTTTTAAGCATGATTTTTTTTTTTTAAAGTTTATCTTATCACGTGCCGGTTTCAATACATAAGCATTTTGCACATAAAGCATCAAACATTTTTCAGCATTTGTTTCTGACTATTTTTGCATAACGAAATTAATACTTCCTTTATAAACAAACAAAAGAATAATATTAAAAAACCCACCAATCTAACATATTTGTGAAAGGCAAATTAACGAAATTAATACTTTTATAAACAAATAAAAGAATAATATTGAAAAACACAACTCTAACTTATTTGTAGTCATACAATTTAAATTTTTAGATCACCAAATAGGACTTTTTTTTTTTTCAAATGGAATTTGTTTGCAAAGTTCATCTCAGTTTACTGATTGTCTATGGTTTTAAAAACAATTTTAAAGAATGGAGTATTTTTAAATTTATCTATATCGGCGGAGCTCGATTACGAAAGATTAATCCGTTTGCCCTTAAAACAAAATAAAGAGTTCATCATTTTCTTACGGCTAATATCCACTAAAAAAAACTTCCCTATGAATAAATAAATAAAATATAAACAAAACACAAATTTAACAGACACCTATAAGCTTTGAATTATCAGAACATAAAAGGATGCCGTAAGTAGCAAAATCTTGGTCAAATAACTCTTAGCATGCGGCTAATAAAATATCGCTTTTGATAAATTTCAAAAGTTTATTTGCTTGTAGAATACGAATTTTCCATCTGAAAAATGCTTTTTTAATGTAAGTGGGCAATCTAAAAAAATTATTTCATATAAAAAAATTATTAGTTTTCAATTAAAAAAAAAATGTTTTCAGCTATATTTTTTAACCCGGGATGCCCGGGTACGATCCCCTATCTATATTATAAAGGACAAACATATCTGTGCGTAACGCATACGTCATCTTGCGAATGGTAACACTTTGAAATTTATAATAAAATTTTGGTTTTGCAATTTTCTCTACTGCTAATTCTTAAACTTCTAAACATCGCACATTTTAAATTTTTATACCGTCGTATAAGGAAAAAAATGCTCTTTTAAATGCAATTTGTTTGAAAGCTGTATCTCAATTTATTTTTGAAATATTAATTTTTTTGTAGTTTTTAATACCATTTTCCTTATCGTGGCAACTAAAGTACCCCATTTTTATTGAAAGTAAATGGAAAATAGTCGAAAATAGGAAATACTGTATCTTTTCGTTGCCATTTTCTCATAAAACCTGGAGGAAAAAAATTGAAATTAAGATATGGGCTATGTAAAGAATATTGTGTGTTATTCCCCGATAATGACGTCATAGGCATACTTTTCTACAGTCGAAGTTCAAGACGGTATTGGAAAAGTGGATTGCATTAGCGGATGCACATGACGTCATTTTATCTAAAATCGTGTATTTTAATTCTTAAACCTGGATTATGTTTTATGGAAGTGCGTCATTTTCACAGCCCAGCTGCTTTGAAATTCTTCACCGGTGAAAATGCTTCACTTTTGAGACTAATGTAGTCGAAATCGCACACTGATAAACCGCAATGATTTTCAAAAATTTAGAGTGTCTTTATAAAAGAGAGGTGACATGCAAATAATAGCGATTTAAATTACAGAAATTGATGGTTCACGCCTGGATGGATTTGCTTCATATTTTTTTTTAACTAAAAGTTCTTCATTTGTAGATGTGATCGCACTGATTTTTTTTTTAATATCTCCACATTTATATTTTAATTTTAAAAGCCCTTTATGAATTTTCTTGAATGAAATTAGATAGCTTTCATTATTACAGACAAGAGAGAAACAATGAGGTATTTTTATCTTTATTCATGCTATTTTCTGATAAAATGCAAAATTGTTGTATAGAATTTAGTGGCGCAAAATCCCATTAGGAGCAGAATATTATATTAGAGGCATAAAAACGGAAAATGACATACTGCTTTTGAAAAGACGCAATTCTTCCTCATAAATTTTCTATATTGTTTTTCCTTCTGCATGTTTACTGATACTAAGTTTCAATACACTAAGCGAAATGCTTATTTAAGTGAAAATGAAGTCATATTTAAAAAAAAAGATCATTTTCTTAGATAAAACTAAACATTTTAACACAAATACGTCTAAAATACATAAATTACGGAAATTTTTAGTCTCCGGAATTCCGATTAGAATCTCAAGTAAAGATACTAGAAATAAAGAAAAGATAAAGAGTACTTCTGTACACATAAAAGATGTTGCTTACAATAGTGACTTCAAATTTTGAGTTAAAATGATTTTTAAATGATCAAACGAAATACAATTTTTTTAAAAAATGATGAATATGGATATGAGAAGTGCGTATGCAAATTTTGAGAAGGTGAAAATTGCTGTTTTTCATTCCGGAATACCAAGCATAAGAGACCAATTGATAACCACATCCTAATAAAAGATCTTTATTATATTTTACTGATTAAGTATCTATATTATAAAGAACAAGCGTATATGTGCGTAACGCTGACGTCATTTTGCGAATGGCAACACTTCACGATAAAATTCCGATCTTGAAATTTTCGCTACTTCAATTTTTTAATCTTCTGACCATCGTACATTTTCAATTTTCGTCGCATAGGGAAAATATTTACTTTCAAATGCAATTTGTTTAAAAACTGTATCTTTATTGACTGGTGTATTATATTTTCTAAAATAATTTTTAAGCATGATTTTTCTTTTTTTTTAAGTTTATCTTATCACGTGCCGGTTTCAATACATAAGCATTTTGCACATAAAGCATCAAACATTTTTCAGCATTTGTTTCTGACTATTTTTGCATAACGAAATTAATACTTCCTTTATAAACAAACAAAAGAATAATATTAAAAACCCACCAATCTAACATATTTGTGAAAGGCAAATTAACGAAATTAATACTTTTATAAACAAATAAAAGTTAATATTGAAAATTAAGATTGGTTTATAAAAGTGGATTGCTTTATCGGATGCAAATGACGCCATTTTACAAAAAAGCGTGTATTTTAATTCTTAAACCTGAATTACGTTATTAATACTTCTTTTATAAACAAATAAAAGAATAATATTGTAAAAACACAAATCTAACTTATTTTTAGTCGTACAATTTAAATTTTTAAATCACCAAATAGGACTTTTTTTCTCAAATGGAATTTGCAAAGTTCATCTCAGTTTACTGATTGTCTATGGTTTTAAAAACACTTTTAAAGAGTGGAGTATTTTTAATTTTATCTATATCGCGCGGAGCTCGATTACGAAAGATTAATCCGTTTGCCCTTAAAACAAAATAAAGAGTTCATCATTTTCTTACGGCTAATATCCACAAAAAAAACTCCCTATGAATAAATAAATAAAATATAAATAAAACACAAATTTAACAGACACCTATAAGCTCTGAATTATCAGAACATAAAAGGATGCCGTAAGTAGCAAAATCTTGGTCAAATAACTCTTATTATGCGGCTAATAAAATATCGCTTTTGATAAATTTCAAAAGTTTATTTGATTGTAGAATTCGAATTTTCCATCTGAAAAATGCTTTTTTTAATGTAAGTGGGCAATCTAAAAAAATTATTGCATATAAAAAAAAATATTAGTTTTCAATTAAAACAAAATGTTTTCAGCTATATTTTTTAACCAGGGAAGCCCGGGTACGATCCCCTAGTATATATAAAAGCCGTTTTCTGAGTGAATGTCCTTTATATAAATCTTCAGTTTTTGACCGATTTGCATGGAACTTGATTTACACACGTTTTAGAACGTGGAAAAGATCGCTGTGAACTTTAAAAAAACATCAGACCGCTATTATTCCTTTTTTCTACCACCTCCCATTTTAACATTGTAGAAAAATAGCTCTTTTTAAATTTTCTAATAAACCGTTTCTTTCCTGTTGCCACACCAAAAAAATGACACAATAATGTGAACAAAAATAACGATAACGCATATATTTTGTTTTTATTTGCCAATAACAATTCCGAATTTGCTATATTTTTGCATTTTTGAAATTGACGTCATTCTAAACGGAAAAGGCCCATTTTGTTTATATATAAAATAAAATCTTTAACTGTAAGAGCGGAGAAATGACTTAGCACCTTAAAAAAAAAAAAAAAAAAAAAAAAAAAAAAAAAAAAAAAAAAAAAGATTTTTTAAAATTAAAACATCTATTTTAATACAAACAGTAAATTTCATGAAAACAATTTAGGAAAAAGAAAAAGAAAAAGGCTAGTTATAACAACACATTCTATCAAATCTTTTCAACGTGTAATCAAACGCATTGTAAATAAATGACTCCTATATTTTGTTTACAACTTCGAATATATACTACAGCCATATATTATAGCTATACGTTATATCTAAATGTTGTATTGGTTTAGATTCAGCTGTAACAGTTTCTGTGATTTATAGTAAAAAAAGAGAAGTTATTTCCCTTTTCAAAAAAAAAAAAAAAAAAATCTTGGCTAATGTCACGATTTAAAATTTATGAAAAATGACATAATTTCATCTAATCATTGTAGATTTAATTTCTATGAATGAAAAATTTAAGTTTACTTTTAAAAGTGATGTTTTATTTATAATGGAAACCCTCTTGATCTAATTCTTTAATTAAAGTTTATAATTAAACGTAAAGTGAAGGTTTTAGTTTTAAGCAAATAAAATTTCAAATTTTCCATATAAAAAATCTGTAACTGCTACTGCATTTCGATGCATTTATTGTATTTCCCCCCGTATTGTGGAGAAATCGTATACTTCTGTTAATGAGTCAGATAATGTGTCAGAAAGTTTCGAATTTTTGAGCAGAGAACTGGAGAACCACCTTAAGCATTATTGAGTTTAGTATTTTGTAATCGAGTTGCATGCCAGATATTCGCTTAAAACATAAGTCATGATGTATTGTTTTAAACAAAAGTGCATGTCCATAATAGGTGTGAGGCACACTCATTAAAATACTAATACGCCAACTAGCGCACAGACCGATTACTGAAGAATAACCCGTCAGTACTTAAAGAGATAAAAATAGTTCTGCATTTTTCATTCAGGTAATAAGATTAATCTTTCATAATTGGGTTCACATGATTATGTAACTTTCCCCTATAATTCTATGATTAAGCTACGGAAAACAATACGCTACGCGCTAAAATATTTCCTGAAAAACTAACAGTGCACATCGCATGGAAATCCGTTCTCAAGAATTTAATTTATATGCACCCGGAACGAAAATTCCCATTTGCATTTTATATACTTATTTGACAATTTTTATTAGTTTGTTTTTATATCTGTTAAATTCGTGTTTTATTTTACTTTATTTTTAGCGTTTTAATTTCGTTTGCCAATTTAGTAATTGAATATTACGCGAAAACAGATTCTGAATTATTTCAATGTTTGTGAACACTTGAGTTAATATTTTGTAATTGTGTTGCAAGCATATTTAAAAAATAGGCTTGCTTGAAAATTACTTTAAAATCTATAAAAAAATCTGTAAATTGAGATAAACATTACAAATAAATATTACTGAAAGTACTTATGTTTTCTATAAGATGTTGGAACAATCGAAATGTGCGATGTTTAGAGGTTAAATCGCAGTAAAAGGCAAATTTATTGTTGTGTTAGGTTGTTGCCTCCAAAAATATGATACCAGCGCACTCATAAACATGTCTTTTCTTTATACTATTGCATTAAGAGTAATCGGGTTCATCTTTCGTAATCTGGTTGCACGCACCTTTAAAAATGCCCATTATTGAACTTTTCAATCCATTACTTTAGAATTATTACTTTAGAATCCATTAAAATCAGAAAATTGAGATACAATTTTCAAGCAAAATTCATTTGAAAGAACTTTTTTCTATTTGACATTGTGAAAAAAGGAAATTGTGTGATGTTTAGAAGTTAGAAAAATTGCAGTAAATGCACAATTTACGGTTTACAATTTATGGGCAGTGACATAGTGTTTTTACTTTATAATGTACATATATACCATACAAAAGATAATTTCACTAAATGCTGCGCGATTTGATGTATTTTTTTCGTATTGTCAGGAAAAGCACATACTTTTTTCTCTTACACACCCAAAGAAAACGCGCATTGTGTTATTAAAGCTCACGGATTTTATTATGGTTGCGAGACAATAACGTCATGTTTTCTGATTGCTTTTTTAAGGATTTGTAGATGGGAATGCACAAATTTCAGTTATTGTGATTTCCGTATTATTTCGTTTTAATTTATTTTACCTGGAAGGCTCCTTATAATTAACACGGGTGAAGCCGGGTAGTTCTGCTAGTTAGATATAAAAGACAGTTGAAGGAAATCGTTTTCATTAATATGTAAATGCGAGTCAAGTGCGAGTATGATTAGCACACAGAGGGTTCCGTACAATAAATAAATTAACTAGTAACTGTATTATTACACAAATATCGTTGATAAAAGAATAATAAACCTTTAAAAAAATTATATAACGTAGGGTTATGTATAGCTGTATATACTCGAAAAGTATAAATCGATATACCATGAAACTTCAGAGAGATATGAACCCTTAATAATATCAAATATTGCTATTATCTATAACTCTTTTTTCAATTTCATCCTAATCTGTTTTTGATAATCTTATTTCGGTGCTGAATATAAAAATAGTGCATATTTAAACTTCATTTGGCATTTCGCAAAGCCAAATTCAGCGTAGTAATAATGTTTTCTCCTTACAGTGTACCTAAAATAAAATCCATTCGAAAGGATGCAAAGAAGCAACGCAAAGATGTAACGCCACCTTGAACGGTGCCGCAATTTTCCAGATTAGTTTTAAATTAACTTTTAAAGACACGAGAGGTATATTGAGAGAGACTATTTCATTCAAACATGTATCAATTCATTGAAAACTAGTCGCGTATCCCATAGTTATTATAGGATTAATTATAATTAATTAGTCGTTTATTAACAGTTTGACGTTTATTGCTTTTATATTACTACTGGACATTGTATCACAAATACAGAATGCAAAAGAAAGTCCCTTTAACCTGACAATACTTGCGAACGGAGAGAGCGACAGCTATGTAAGTGAGTTAACCTTATAGTAAAGCGACTACGCCCGATTTAATGCAAATGACCGCAGCGCCCCTAGTGTCGAAATTTGGAAGATAGTCATACCAATTCTAAAACGAAAAGAGATAGAGCAAAATTTCCAATGAGAAAGTTTTAGACCCTCAATTAATTAGTATGAAATGAGATTTGGTTTTCATGGATAAGATAAATTTTCGCCTGTATATCCAAACAAGTCGGAAATTGCTCGTCAAACGTGGCAAATGAGGTGCGTTCGTACTATAACTAGTTTTATAATTTTTTGTACCCCATATTGTACTGAATGTATATATTCTTTAACTTCATAAGTGCATAGTCTATAACATCATTAAAATGCACTTGCATTAATTTTTTTTTATCATTCCCCGTAATATAACGGAAAACTTTTGTCTGTCCCTGTAATTAAACTATACATCCGATTTTCATAAAATTTGAAATGGCTCGACAAAATTTTGCAACAATTATATATTTAAATTTTCAGACCATTCGGAAGGCTGTAACGTCATTAAAATGCACTTGCAATATTTTTTTTTCCCATTGGCCGTAATGTAACGGAAAACTTTTGACTTGCCCTGTAATTAAACTATACATCCTAATTTCCTAAAATTTCAAATGGCTCGACAAAATTTTGAAACAATTATATATTTAAAATTTCAGACCATTCGGAAGGCTGTAACATCATTAAAATGCATTTGCAATAATTTTTCCCATTGGCCGTAATGTAAAGAAAACCTTTTGACTATCCCTGTAATTAAACTATGCATCCGATTTTCATAAAATTTGAAATGGCTCGACAAAATTTTGCAACAATCATACATAAAAAATTTCAGACCATTCGGTTGGGTAGTTTTTGCTCTGTTACATGCGGACGGACGGACGGACGGACGGACTGAACGACGACTATAGGTGCTACGTATTTATATAATTACGAACGCACCTAAAACCATCTGAAATCGATGCAACGGCGGTGGCTAGACGGTCTAGCCACCTAATTTTAATTCCAAAACTGGCAAATGACACCAAGAATATTTTAATAAAATTTTGCATTCTAATGACAGACAAATTAGCGGGTTTTTATTTTCTAAAAAAATCGTTTGACTATTCTGGTGTCAATCAACTATTTCATCATTTTACGAACAGGATTCTTCTGCCCCTGAAGGGATTAAACTAAAATTTTAAATGCATTGTAAATTAAATTTTTACAGGCATTGCAGTACAGTACAACGTCACAATTTGAAATTGTGCACTGCTACATTTCCGAAATGTGAATATGCAAAGTAGAATCGTCACTCATCGATTTCGGACATTTTTGAGTATACAGGTGACGATTTATCTTATCCGTATGAACCAAAATTGTTTCGTACTAAGTAATTGATGCTCTAAAATTTTCTAACTGGAAATTTTGCTCTATCTCTATTAGGTTTCGATTTGCAATAGCTATCTTCCAAATTTCGCCCCTAGGGACGCTGCTGTCGTTTGCATTAGGCCGGGCGTAGCCGCTTTACTATACCGTTACCTCACTTGCATAGCTGTAGCTCTCTCCGTTAGCAAGTATTTTCAGGCGAAAGGGACTTTCCTTTGAACCCTGTATACAATTAAAATTTGTTAGCTAGGCTGTAAAAGCCAATGGCGCACAGAATACGCCACTAGTGTCTTTATGTATGTCCAAACTGTCCATGTCTATAAGAGTTAAAATATCAGTTAATTACCGACAAGTTTTTTAAAAATCATAGGTCATACAGCACTCCTCAACTCTTTCACTGAAAGCCCACAAATCGAAATTTCTGTGTGACGGGAAATTGCAATGCCCTCAAAAACTATGCAAGCTTCGTAATCCCTATAGTTTCCCTGCAAAGTTTAAATTAATTTCTACTACCACTAATGTGTTCATAATTTTAGTTTTAGTAGATTTGGGAATAGAGGAAAGTGGAAGATGATTTGCATTAGCTTTCCGTTGGTAACTCTGAAAATATAATAACTAAAGTTAAAAGAAATTTGAGTTCGGCGTTACGAATACTTTCAAATGATATCCCACATGATATACAAAGAAGATATTTTATTTTTTAAGTAAACTATTAATCCCCTTTAAAATTTTCCCTAAATATAATTGTGAATTTTTAATAATCTATAAATATGTGGGTCAATAGACTTCATTACTTCAGCTAATTTGAGCTTTCCACGTTCCACAGTTTACAAATTAGATGGCAGTGACAGACAGACGGACAGACAAAAGAGTGATCTTTTAATGATTCCGTTTTCACTTTTTTTTTAAAGTACGAAACCCTAATACATATATATATATACATATAATGAAAATAAAAATGGTAACGTAAATACAATATTAAAAAATTGAGAAGTGTTTTTTTAATACTTTGCTTTCGTTTACATAAAAGGAGATACAGTTTCATTTATGTATAAAAAATGTTATGTTTTAAATCCTTTATTTAAGTTGTTGTTAGGTTACAACTGTTTATTACTTTTCCTTTTACCAAAGAGAACTTTAAGCTTCACAGAGATCCTATCACAAAATTTTCAAACCTAATCTAAAAGAATGTTTTGAGGACTTGAAAGATTGAAAGAAAGGAATGAGCTAAGAATGTCAACATTTTGTCACATTAAGATTGACAACTGACACATGGTGCTACCATTGAAAAAACAATAAGAACAAAGAAATATTTAATAAAAGAAAACAATAAAATATAAGAATTTTTATCCTATCTCCAAAAGTGTGTGTTATGTTTGTTTTTCTACCAATGAATTTTCTAAAGCTTTATTTCGAATAAATTTACATAACTAAAAAAATTAGAAATGCTCATATTGAAAAACACTACCAGATAATCAGAATAAAATAATTATGTTATTAATGAAATTGAATTATTTTATTTTTATTAATAAAAAAATCTAAATAAATTCATTTTTGCTTTGTGATCCTTATTATTACGGTGTGTAGTTTTTTAAAAATTACTCCTTAAATATTCTACAAATTAATATAAAAAAAGCCCAGGAATAAGTGTTTTATCCTCATATGTGATAAAACTGATGTTCTATGTATAGAAGTCCGTATAGAAGTTCTATATATAATTCCGATTGCAGCAACAATGCTGTAACTCTGCACTCTTTTAAACTGTAACATGAAATTCCTTTTTTAGGATTATCATACAGTGTATTCCATTAAAATCAGCGTATTTAACATTGTGATACTCTTATTCTTTGAATCATTGCATTAAATGAACGTGGAATAAAATTTTAATGATTATTATCTATATAATTTTTTATTAAACAAAATCACTATTATTTATCAAAAATGTGTATGTATAAAACTGAAATTAAAAAGTCCAGCCAGTTAAAAGCCTACATAGTGCCATTTGGTTTCGAAATGCGTTGTCATATTTATTGTTTTATGAATTATTTATTGAATTTTTTTATATAATTCCGTAACAATTTATTTTAAAGATGGCTGCTATTTTATTTTCGTCCCTAGTATAAAGTGTGAAATAAAATATTCTATATTTCCAAATGCTTTCAAACTGCAGAATGGATTTTTTCTCTTGAACTTGAGATCTGTGCAATCGCGAAGTAAAATAAATAGTTTATGTTTTTCAAATTGTAGTTTCAGTTGAAATCCGAGTATTTCCATCACCTGCCAATTTACGGTACAGTCTTTCTCAAAATTTTGCACATGATGCCTCTGGAATAACCCTTTGTTATATACATTCTTTATATAAATTGGATTTTGAAACAAAATATATCATTCATTGAAAAAAAGATAGATAGGAGAGGCTAGGGAGAATTGACCCATTTTTTACAAAACGATTTTTGAAGTGAAAACTTCTTTAGGCGCGTTGAGCTTTTTTTGAGATAGAGAAAAACCACTGATTTGGAGACACTGTTACGTAACCGACATGCTAGCATTTTGGCACATAGACACTAGCACGCCAAGCGTAATATAATTGTGGTATTGTATTCATTAATAAAAATACTTTTACATAGTATTGAATTGGAGTATGGGTTTCAATATTTGAATAGTATTGAATTGTAATGGTTGCCGTTTATATTTCACCGGATAAATCTTTAAATGCAATACGAGAATTTTTGTACGAAAATTTGTTTATTTATATGTACATGTATAGTTTAATTATATAATTTAATATAATAATACATATTACAAATTATTAATGTTTATTTATATGTAATTTATAGTTAAATTATATTATTATGAAAATTGTAATATAATTTTGGTAGTAATAGTTTATAATAATGAATAAAAAAATAGTACATTTAAAAGTATTTCCTGACGATTAAAAAAACACACACGTAATTGTTGAAGTTTTCACTTCTATTGGCACTTCCGGAGTGCCACTGTTTTTTTTTTTTTTTTTTGTTGTTTTTTTTTTCAACACTTTCCAACATAGTTGAAAAGTGTTTATGCATTCGGTATGTCTGTCCGCCTGTCCACGCTTTAACTCCTGTACCTATCCTCCGATTTTCATGCAATTGATAAAACTTACTTAGGGTCAACATAGCACATTTGTTATTGTATATGAAGTATGTAGGATTAATACTTCATTTACAGGGGAACTCAAAAGAATTCCATTACATTATGGTATATGGGGAAAATCGTTTTCAGAGTATTTTAATGAAATTATACTATTTCAAATGTATTGAAACTGATATAAATCACCAAATTCCACTACGATCACGTTAGAACAGGGCATTCGTAGCATTTTTTAGTCATTTACAGGGACACACAAAAGGAATCGATTACAGTACTGTCTTTGAGTAATTATTCCTGGAGTCTACGTTTTAAAATTCGGTATGAACTTATACATTTAACTAATTTTTGCATGTTACTCGTTATATATAAATTCTATACCTCATGTACAGGGCTGCCCAAAAGTATTCACGTACCATTCTTCTAATTAGAGGAAATTACTGAAGGGGAATTTTCAACTAAAGTATATGTATTTCTTAAGTGAACTAAATTTTGGAATGCATGTAGTTAATAGATAAAAACCTATATAGCATATTCAGAGCTGCTCAAAGAATTCGTATCATTCATCGATTGTAGATGGGAACATTGAAATTAGGTTTTCAGATGTGTTATGGGTTTCCATGTGGTTGAATTAGACATAATATTTTAGCTTACTAGTAAATCTGCAGATCAGGAGCCTCAGCGTCATCTTTGCAAGTCGTTGTTTTTTAACACTCATTGCGTAATATTCAACTTCCTACAAAACGCTTTTTAAAGTTTTCAAATTACATAAATATTTATAAGAATACAAAATACTTCGTAAAGTTTCAGAAATTAAATGTGTTAAACAAGTGGTTATGCACTGATGTTCTGAAATTCTGATGAGCTGCTTATTCTGGTAACTTTTTAAATCAAAAATTGCATTTCTTCAGGGAGGCCCTGCCCCCTGAACCCCCCGTAGTCTATTTAAATTTACATTCGTAATTCTGTTATCGATTGTGCGGATGGTTATAGTATATCATAGATTTTTTTTTTATTATTTATTTTTTTTTTTTACGCTGTAATTTATAAGGATAAGCATAAGTTTTTTTTTTTTTTATAAATTAATAAATTTAAAATTTAAAATAAAATCCTCATGTTAACCGTACGCAAACAATAAATCTTGAAGTGACGCCAAAAATGTAACCTTAAAATACGCTACATTCGACCGAAACACAACGGCGTGCTTAAAAAAAGAAAGAAAGAAAAGAAAAATATTTTTAGTAATACAGTTTTTAATTCATAATACGATGAAATGCTACTTTAGAATGCTTAAATATAAGCAGATCATTTTCATTTTACAGAAAAAAATGCACGGATGAAGTCAAAGAATTCGGTCCCTGTTCCACGTGCTTGTTTTGTTTGGGCCGAATGAGGGCATTTAAATCTGAGCGATAACGCACATCATATTGCAAACTGTTTTTACGGCATACTGCATCTCCATCTATCTCTTTCCTCCGTGAATAATAGTTAATTTTATTTTAGCCAAGATCTTTTTATTCCAACATCTTTTTTTTTTTTTTTTTTTTTTTTTTTTTTTTTTTTTTTTTTTTTGATAAATGACGTCTAATTCACCTGCTATTCGTACTTACTCAAAACCTTTCATCTTGTTGTATTAACAAATACTTGAGAGTTTTCTTTTTATTTCCAATATGTCACTATATTAACTTTTTTATTCTTATTTTTTTTTTTTTTTCATTTTCCTGTTTCACGTCAAAATCTTTCAATTGAAAATTGTTTAAGAGAAAGTATTATTCAGGGTTTTGATTTTCTTGGCAACGATTAAAGAAACATTGATAAATTTTATGAAAAAAATGTCACTGTATTCCCTATGAAAATAATGAACTTTTGTAGTTTTAAGTAAAATATTTGAATAAAATAAATAAAATATTGCCTATTTTTATTTCTGGGGCTAAAATCCATCTATATGCAAAAATACAAATGCATTAATTCATCCGTTTTGACGTTGGCTTTACCGAAACACTACAGACGCATTTATACTAATATTATTAAGACCAAATACGTTGCTAGGCAACTGATGAAAGAAAAAAAAATGGAATATGTTTTATGTCAAATTGATAAAACAAAATGCTTCATATTATTATAAAACATGCATAAAATTCCCCACAAAATTATAAACCTAATTTAAAAAAATCTCGGAAATATATTGACAAAATTTCAAACTAATTGGAATAATTTAATAATCATATTTAAAAATTTCAGCATCCAAAATTTACCATTTAAATCCATTTTTTATATGAGCCATTTCTTTCAACAAATGAAAATTTGAAAATCGTCTAACTTGCCATAGAAAAGTATTACAGAGCAAAATAAAATGTTCTATATTTCCCGAACGAATGAATCCAATTTAACCAAAAACTATACAGCTAAGTCCGAGTACCTCATCAACATGCCCAATTAATTTCAAGCCGATCAGATGTTTTTGGCGGCAGTTATCGCGGAACAGACAGACAGACAAACGGAAATCAAAACTTTTCGTGTCTCCACAGTAAGCCTTCACTGACGTTTCGGCAATTAAACGGTGCACTTTTATTACACTAGTAAATCTGCAGATCAGGAGCCTCAACGTCAGCTCTGCAAGTCACTGTTTTTAGACACACTTTGGTAATATTCAATTTCATGCAAACCGCAATTTAAAGTTTTCAAATTATGTAATTATTTATAAGAATAAAAAATACGAAGTTTTCAGACATTAGAAGCATTAAATTAAAAACGTTGTTATGGAAGGATATTTTGAAATAATTTTCATGAGCTACTAATTCTGATATTTTTTTTAATAATAAAACAGATTTCTTCAGCGGGGGGGGGGGGGGGGGCTCCGCCTCCTGAACTCCCCGTGGTTTCATTAATTTACATATGTAACTTTTTATTTATTGCGCTAATGGTTATCGCAAATCTTAAATTTCTTTTTATACTTCCAAGCCTTAATTTTCAATACTGGTGGACAGAAAATGATTCACATTGACGCAATTATATTAAAAGTTTAGGTTTTATGAATGAAAATATAATTTCCTTTTAAAAATAAAATAATTTTCATTCATATTTTCTGAAATGAGACGGCATTAAGAAGTAACACTCGTCATAAAATATTTTTTTAGGTAATCTAGTTAATGCTTGGTTTTTAAGAATGAGAATATTTATTTCCCAATACAATGACGTCATTTTCGACAGCGGTAATTTTGCGGTGTAAAATTTTGACATTTACTATATATTTGATTTTCAAAAGTTTTTTTCTTTTTCTCATTGAAATTTTCGATTAAAAATTAACATTTCTGTTAGCTGTGTGCAGACGATAAACCATGAGATATTAGTAACATTTCTTTTAATAATAAGAATTAATATCATAACACAAGCCCTTTTTATTTCAACCTCAAAGCATATTAGTTTTATTTTTGATATATGAGATCAAATTCACCTTCTTTTCGTATTTTAGTTTTATTTCCAATATGAAGACGTATTCATGTCTATTTTTTGTTTCATTTTCCTCTTGCACATGAAAATCTTTCAAATCAAAATTAACTGTTTAGGATAAATTATTATTCTGGGATAGGATTTTCTTGGCAACGGTAAAAAAAAAAAAAAAAAAAAAAAAAAAAGATTGTTAAATTTATAGCAAAATGTCAATTTATTCCTTATGAAAATGATGAACTTCTTAATTTAAAAGAAAAAATATTTGAACAAAATAAGCAGAACATAGTCTTTCTTTATTTCTGGGGTAAATTTCATCTATATGTAAAGTCACAAAGGCATTAATTCGTCCCTTTTGACTTTGATTGACTTCAAACAATTACAAATACTTTCACATTTACGATATTTTTAGGTGTAGTTCCGTCGCTAGGCAACAGTTAAAAGAAAATAAAACAATGAAATATGTGCTTTGAAAAAAAGTAAATTTATAAAAAGATATATTATTGGAACACATATATAAAATACCTCCATAAGTTAAACACCGAATTTAAAAACTCTGACAAATGTATACACAAAATTTCAAACTAATATGAATAATGTATGGTTCTAATTAGAAATTACATCATCCATAATTTACTATTTAAATCCTTCAATCATATGAGCCATTTCCTTTCAACAAATAAAAATGGAAAAATCGTCTGAATTGCTATAGGAAAGCATTAAGTCGCAAAATAAAATGTTCTATATATTCCGAACGCATGAACCAAATTTAACCAAAAACTATACAGCTAAATCCGGGGATTTTACCAACATGCATACTTAATTTTAAGCTAATCGGATGCTTTTTACGGCAGTTATCGCGGAACAGACGGACAGACAGACAGACAGACAAACGGAAACCAAAACTTTTCGTGTCTCCACAGTAAGCCTTCACTGACGTTTCGGCAATTATGCCGAATGGGTTGGAAAGTATTTAATAATCTATGATTTACGCATGATTTTTCTTTCTTATTTAACTATTGAACTTGTAATAAAGTACCATATATCATCTTATTCGCTATGCAATCAGTTATGATAATAAAATTGCGATATATGTGTTCTATATAAGAAACTTGAAGAATGATTGATTTTATACATGAGAAAATAATGGGGCAAGGTTCCCCACATATCGGAGGCTTGACCCACTACTTTATATTGAAATATTTGTTCAAGAAAATAAAATAAGTTTTAAAAAAGAGGAATAACTTTATGCTACAAGATTTAATTTGTATCAAAATATATTAGGAAAACGTAATGTGTTGACAAATATGAAAACTGAACGGGAGATTAAGCCTCCCCTATGATCAACCGTCCCCAGTCTCCCCCATACCATAAACTAAAATCAGAATAAGCACCATATTTTTAATTTTAAAATGTTTCTTTATTACTTTGTTTATGATTATGGAATGTATGAAATCGAATTGGATTACTTCTAATAAAGCTAAATTCTAATTTTTTTGTTTGCATTATATTATAAATTTGAATGATTAATTTTTTTTTCATATTTTTCTAAATATTTTTCAATTTATATTAATTATATTGAATCTATTTTTATTCGAATTAAAACGATTTCAATCGGAAAGAAAATTATGCTTAGATCCATTACCATTTTGGATTTAATAACAAAAATTTAAATGCTATGAAAAAGGAAAATATATTGCAATATTTTTAATATTACCAGTGACATTAAATTAATGATTTCGAGAAAATACTGTACTTTTTAAACCTTTTTGAAAAATACGAATCACCCAATATATAATATGATACCCACCATTTAAATAAAAGGTTCTGCTTCCTAAGCTTGAAATTCTCAAAATGTGTACGATTTTTTTTTAACCATTTGGAAAAATGGTTAGTGTCCTCGTCAGGGTAGGAAATCAAAAGCGTATCGGAAGGTTTTCATTGGTTTAATGATCATTTTATTCGTTTTTTGATTGGTCTATACAGTAATATGCATTTCCCTTTACTTTCAACAGAGATGGATACCTTCTGTTGCCACTATGACTAAAAAAATAATAAAAACTACAAAAAAAAAAAAAAAAAAAAAAAAAAAAAAAACAGGAACAAATTGAGATACAGCTTTCAAACAAATTGCATTTAAAAGTACATTTTTTTTTTCTCTATACGAAGGTTTAAAAAGTAATATTGTGGGATGTTTAGAAGTTTAAGAATGAAATTTCATTTAAAATGGGCCGTCAGATTTCTTGGAAATCTGACGATGAAAAAACCTTTTCCGGAACAGCCAATGAAATGATTGGATAATACATAAGTTTCAGGTGGATAATACGTACGAGTCGCAGGCGATTTTTGTCGCTTGGAATTTTTACGTGTAATAACACTATTAATGTTTAATTCATGGCGCACGTAATGTATGATCAACTCCTTGCGATTTTTTATGTCTTAAACTTTAGTCTTTGAAAAAAATCATTTTCCAAATGGTCGTTGTAATTTGTTAAATTGCTTTTTTTTTAAATTTTTAATTTGAATTATCTCGTTGCGTCTTACGTTTTACTCCCCATTGTACATTTCCCACTCACGCAACCAGGTCTACTACAATGAAAACATATTATATGCGGCTCGTTTCTTCCGTGATTCACATTGTGCCTATTGTCAACTTTTCGAATTGGCGTAGTCAGCCACTATCGATCGTTTATCCTCAAAACTCCCACTTTTTTTTTTTTTTACAGAAAAAGGAGACACCATTTTCACACATTTTAAATTATATTTATTGACATTTCACTTATACTTAATTTTCTTTGTTTAAAAAAAAAAAAAAAGAAAAAAAAAAAAAGAAAATTAATAAATTGCCTTGTACGGTTGGTACGATCAGTGCACGTCTATAAACCTCCAACTCCATTTATTCCAACGTTGTGTTTTCGGACACAAGCATGTGAAACAAAGTTTGTCTCCAGACTGTAAAAGGGCATTATTTGTGGTTTATACCACCATTTACAGCTGTCGCAGCATATAGGAAAAAATTTATTGTTCTTACAAGTGATATAAATAAAAATCTTCAGAATGATTTTACTGAATAGATGCTGATCCACCCACCGTTGCCCGAACCCCTGATAAAATTCTTGAATGAACCTCAAATCTAAATAAATTTTATATTTTAGTCTGAAATACGGGCACGATGACTGTGCAAAAAATCGATTTGAAAAAACTGATATTTAGCGATAAAAATGCGAAACCGCGCCGAAACCTTACAGTTTTTATTATTTTCTTCGAAATTTTCATTTATTATATTTTGTCAAATTACTCGGAACGTTCCGAACGTTTTAAATTTTTCGTCCTTGAGGTAAATTCAGTCTGCAGCGGTGCTGTAAAAAGGTTTGTCTAAATAAGAACTTTTAGGCACTTTAACGTAGAAAGAAGTCTTCGTATGGCGCAAAGAGACCACATATTTGTGCGATTTGAGCCCAGAGACCTGATATTGCTATTTGCGATTTTATTTTTTTAAGTGTTAAAATCAGTTATTTTTGAAAATCGATTGCCCCCTTCAAAGGGAAAAATGTATTAAAATGTAAAAATGACATATGTATTTCTTGTTAATCGGTACATGCAAAATTACGTCCTAAATAAGTGACGACATATGAGAGAAAATTAAACTATGAAAATGACCCATTTTGAAAAAAAAAATACGCAAAGATGATTTTTCATTGGACACATCAGTGATTTTTCAAACTGATTAAGACATCAAGAAGTAAAATTATGTTATTTTTGAATATGGCTACCGTTTATAGAACCATACTAAATGGTTTGGACGTTTGAGGTTAAAAAAGAACAACAATAAAAACCCTCTAATCAGATATTCCCGGTAGAGTTTATTTGGCGACATCCTGTGAGAGTTTTTAAGTAAAAATTTATATATTTTTCACTGATTTAATAAAAATAAATGAAATAATTTGTCTGCGTATCATTCGAAATCGAAGATTTATTTATATTTATTTATTTTGATATGTATTTATACAAATGTGAGTCCCATTTTATAATTTAAATATCTATTCATAGATTGTTAATTATGTTAGGGAACTCAATTTCATTTATTTTATACCAGTTCTAGAATATGTTAATGTAGTATTTGTTTTTTACAATTCGATTCATTTATGTGCAGTTACTTTTTTTAATTCAATTGTTTAAAAATTAAGAATAATTACTATATATATTTATTTATTGCCATAAAGTTTTTAAACATGTTTTTGCCATGACATACATTTAAAATTATTATGATGTGTGGATTACGTACACACGGACAGAGCAAAACTCTCTTCTATTAGTATAGATAAAAAATACTCAAAAATTGTGGAAAATATGCGAAGTTTCTGATAATTAAGTCCGAGAGACAATGAAATTAAAAAATAGAAATTTTCAGTTATGACTCCCTAAGACTTTTAATCATAGGGACTTTCGTTTAAAAGTCCTATTTTTTTCCACTTGCCTACGATTACGGTGCTAAAAATGACTGAAATTAAGTTTCTGTTTCCTTCCGATGAGTAAATGGGATTCAGGGCATGCGAGAGCGCTTTAAATGTCTTTTTTATTAAGGTGTTTTGCAATTTTTAATGCAGCTCGGATAATTATTATAAGTTTTAAATTATGAGTCTGAAATTCACCACGAGAAGCCTTCGACTACGACACAAATTTTCAGCCTTCTACGAGACGTAGACAGATACACAGACACACAGACTGAGGGAAAATTTCTTTTATTAGTACGAGTTGCAACCCGTCGAAATTCAACGTACTAAAATGTTTGAAAGGAACTGTCAGATCGAAATTATAATAAACCTACAAAAATAATTACAACAAAAAAATCATCTTACATTGGTTGTCTAACTCTTAAAACCTTAAAACAAATAATATTTTAAACCCAATATTACCAAAATATTATTTCTACAAACTTCAACTGCTTAAATTATTGAAAAATTAAACTGTATTAGATTACGTAATCAAGATGAGTAATTATGATGAAGTTATCGATGGAGCTCTTATGTTTGTTTTTATACGGGATGAAAAATCAGTAAAAAGTATTTCGCTTTGTCACATCATAAAATTTTCCCCCATAAAATCTAAACTGTACGTTATTTTCACATTCTCGTAATTTACATACGCACCACTCAACTTCACAATTTGAAAGTATTTTAACGCGCAAAAGAATAGATTATTAATGAATGCATTTCCATCGCCATTTATAGTATTGGTCAAATATACAGTTTTATCAAAAAAAATGATCGTTTTGTTTTAAATATATCACTTTTGCTCAATGAATCATTTTGACGAGCGCCTCAAACTCATTTATCAGCGTAATGTAAAAATATTAAAATGTAGCTGATTTATGAAGAAGAATGCGTGTTTTATTTAATGTCTGACATCATTTTCTGTTAAAAAATTATAAAAAAAGTTACTTTTATTTGTAATGTGAAAATGGCATCAATAAGGATATAATGAATAAAAATAATAAACCATGAATATTTTCCCTTTACTTTCAATATAAATGGAGTACTTCAGTTGCCACAATTACAAAATTTGTATTAAAAACTACAAAAAAAATAATATCTCTAAAACAAATTGAGATACAGCTTTCAAACAAATAGTATTTAAAAGAAATTTTTTTTTCCTTATATGACGGTGTAAAAAGTTAAAATGTGTGATGCATAGAAGTTTAAAAATTTGCAGTAGAGAAAATGCAAAACCAAAATTTTATTTCAAATTTCAAAGTGTTGCCATTCGCAAAATGACGTATGCGTTACGCACAGATATGTTTGTCCTTTATAATATAGATAGATGTGCTATAGAAATGTGTTATGAAAATATTATTTTCAAAATAGTGGTAGGTGAAAAATATTCCTATAATCTGCGAGGTCTACATTTAGTTAAAAAAGTTAATTTTTGACAAAATGGTTGTCATTTGAACAAAAAGGTCCCACATTCTTCTTTTTTTCGTTTTAGGGAGCTTGGAATGTTTATTAATAGGTAAAAAAATATGCTTTTCTGTAAAATATGCTCGATAAAAAACAATTAACTATATTTTAACTAAAACATAATGAAATCTGTCAAAAAGTTCTGTAGAAAAATGTCGCTCAGTTTGAAAAATATTATTTCGAGAAAACCAGTCTAATGTTTTAAAATAACGTAATTTCAATGAGAGGCCTTACGCTCAACAAGAAAAAAATACTGTAAGGAAGTGGGAGAATTCAAAACATCTTTAAAGCAAAAGTAAGTGATTGAGTTATTCAAAAGCGCTTAAGTAATGCAAAACAAAATTTAAAAAAAATCGAAAATTGTGAAAGAAAAAAGTAGAACCTTTCGTAAAATACGAGCTTTTCATATAATTTTCATGAAACACTTACAGCAAAAAATCTGCAAATGTGAATCGTATAAGAGCGCTGCAGAATAACAAATATTTTATGTTTTCTATATTGTGTATTCCATCCAATTCAGAATGTTTCCATCAAGTGTCAACTTAAATTACAGTTATTCTTTGGATCATTACACATCATGCATCTGGAATAGTATTTGTTTCTTTAGAGTGTGCATATAAAGCAGCTTTCTAAAATAAACACTGATATCAATAAAAAAGGATATTTGAAATGCAAAAATGAAAATATGCACAATGCCATTGCACGAAGTAGCATTTTTTATACAAAATATTTGTCATGTCTCTTTTTCTACCAGTTACGGTTTGAAAACATATTTTCTTATAAAGTTTTGGCAATAAATGGTATGATGAATATATTTATAAAAAAACATATTATTACAAAATTAATTAATCGGTTACCAGTTTTTCCCGTACCTCATATGGGCAGAGTATTTTTGACTTTCCAGTGCTACGTACGGGCGTCGCATTTTCTGGGTTAACGTTTATGATTATCTGGTGTATTTCAATCTAGTTGATAATTCTGCACATTAATGGCATACTTTTGGTCATAATTTTATAATTTCATATATCATTTGTATTTTTGATCTGCAGTTATTTTTTTAATGTATTTCTTAACAAATGATATGAAAATGTGATTTTTGCAATTAAAAATAGGCATTTGTTTCAAATATATTGAATAGGTAAGTGGCACGAAAATTCATTAAAATGTATCAGAAAGATTAATTTTAATGCTTTCATACAGTGTAAAACATTTGCAGCACACCATCCAATCTTTTGACCGTTTTTACAGATATGGCATAAATTACCATATCATTAATCAAATCTGACTATTTTATTTCCTTTATTACGATCAAAATAAAGTTAAATTACGATTATGTAACCCTTTCCCATTAAAACGGCCGAAAAACTGGACAGTTTGCAACTTATTTCGGTCAGTGTATGGCATTCATTATTAGTTTTTAATTTATACATATTTCTAGTAAATTATTCACTATTTCTCTACTATATAGCTAAATATACTAAGAAGAATTAAATTTTCAACCTTGAGATAAAGTGTAAAAGCTAAGTAATGATATTTACTAATGCCATCCCCAGGTGCAAGTAGTTGTGTTTCTTTAATGTCGAATTTACACCGGAATCTTCAAAAAATGTTATTGTAATATAAGGAAAAGCAATTGTGTGACTTTATTTCGCCAAGGTTAGAAAAGTAAAATTTAATAAAGTTTTTCTGCTGCAAATCTTCATTAATCATATGTGTAATATAATATATCCCAATGCCCCTCAAGGGGTTAAAGCGATTCTCAAAAGTATGTTTTCAACAGCTCACATTTTTTTTATTCATGCTCAACAATATTTCTACCGGTTTGCAAATGAAATCTTTTAAAAGATTTCGATTTATGATTTTCTATTAGTAATATTTAGATTGAAACAATTGTAAATCCTTTTTTAATCAGTTGAAGAGGTTTATGTGTATTACAGTCAATAACTAAGATCAAAATAAACATTAACCAAAACATAGAATATAGTGGAAATAGTCTTCAACATAAAAATATGAAGGTTTGAGGCTTGTTTATTGAAGTGTTTTGTAATCGATTTTTTTTCCTTTTTGTGATAAATGAATTATATATTGAAGCTATAAGCGAGTGTTCTCTCAGAATGACAGTTCTTCCCTTTTCTGAAATGTTTCATACGGCAATTTGGTTCAAAATTGCAACTTGATAGCATATTCCGAAACGTTTTCTTCATTCACCAAAAAATATACAGAATCGATTTGATTGAATTTTAATAAGAGAATCTGTCGTTTTCAGCAATGTTGATTTAAAAAATGTGTCAAAAAGCAGTCAGTTTGTATGGGAGAATACCTTAAAGTAAAGTTCTAGAAAAGCACTACTGAATATAACATACTTGAAATGAATCCTCGAAAGAGAATTTCAATATTTGCTAATTGTAATAGTTGCATTATTTAAAGATTAAGATTCTGCAACTGAAGAAAGCAAAAATTAGTATTAAGATTTATTGCTATTAAAATTCAAAGACAAGAGGGAATCGTGATTTTTGTGATTTTCATATTTTGTATCTCATTCAAGTTTGAATATTTCCATTATTTATCAATATAAGTGGAAATTTTATACAAAATACTATCATTATTTCACAGAACATTGGAAATGCTTATATAGTACTCGAAATGGTTTGATATTTTCGAGTGCAAAATACTAAAAATAAAGCGTGTTTTTTTCTTTTTTTTTAGATATCTTAAAATCTCCGTCGCAATCTTTGAAATTATTGCTTTGAACTTGAACAAACAAAATAAAACATATATCAGTATTGTAAGTGTAATATTTCTAAACTGTAAAGTAAATGATCTGAAAAGAGTCGTTATAACGGCTTTACCGTTATATATTCATTATTCCTCCTCTCCCCTCAAAAAATCAACTTTTAACCTTACTGGTTTATTATAAATTGTCATTACTCTTACCCCCACCCCCCTCAAATAAAATATTTAGTTTAAATTTGACATTTTAGAGTTAATTTCATACGTCTTTATTCATTCTCTTCCCCCCCCCCCCTCTCACTACTGTAAGTTTCGCTTTTACTTTTTAAAGTTCTTTTCAAATGCAGAAATCATTTATCTCGGTTCCTTTTTCTGTCTTTCAAATTCACACGATAGAAAAAGATCTTAACCGCAGCTATTTTCCATTGAAATAAAGTAAAAAAATAAAATACAAATGAATGTCTTTTCGCTTTGCAGCCGACGATATCTAATGCATATTTTCCCAGCCTCTGGGCTTGCATTAGTATTCAATTCTCACCCTTCTGTTTGTCGGATAAAAGCCATATGCCCCTTGCTACTAATTCAGCTGTTGTTAAATCTATAACGAGCATGTAATATCACGTGTTAGCTATTTCTTTAGCCACATTCCCTTACCGCAGGAATGTTAAGATACGTGTAAACATATAGCACGCCATGGCGTAAGTTTGAGTTCTATGTAATACTTCGGGATGCTTCTGATTCCTTTGTCCACGCCACAAATATTCATCGCCAATACAGTACATATGTTCCTATTCATCTCGCCAATGAGTGAGTGATTGTAATGAATATTTTACCAATACTCCCTCTGATCTTGAACGTGACGGACATCAGCTTTCTGCCCTTCGGGGCCGCCCCGTCGGCCAGTCTTGTGTTTGACTTCTCCCCGTCCCACTGTACTCTCATGGCCCTCCTTTTAAAAGTTTCATAATAAAGAAGTAAGTCCTCGAAATTTTCGTGTTGGAGTTTTTTTTCATTCATTCATGAATCTGGGAATCTCCAATATCTCCCCCACATAAATTGGCGCCGTTGCCCAGTTTTTCTCCAACATAAAAAAAAAATAATTACGGGGAGAAGTTTCGTTCCGTATCATCCTTTACCAGCGACGCGAAAGGATGTCCATAGACCTTTTTTTTCCCACGGGAGTTCCGGCTACCTCTTCCTATTCTGTGTTCGTTCACCGATGTCAACTTCAGGGGATTTCCCTTGCCTACTCTCGCTATCCCAAGGGATTTGGAGAGTGCCTCTTTCTTCCGGACTTTACACTGGCCTAACGAGAAGCAAGATTTAGCCTGCGGTGCCCCTACGGGTCATCGAACCATGTCGCCTCCTGCAGCGGTTCTTTTTTTTCCTACAAAGTACGTCACCTGCATCACTTATTTCCCCTGCGTGAAGTTGTTTCTTCATACTCCTACTCATTTTTATCGGAAAAATCTTTCAGTACTCCACTCCAAAACAAAAATCACGACAGTTTCTGTTTTTTTTTTTGTGCGCGATATTCAACTTGAAACAAACATGTTCGCACTACCAGTGTGAGTGAAAATATATTTAGTGCGAAATGTTTTGTGAAAAGAAAAAGTGCCTTCAGTTAAATGTCCTCGTTGTATGTTTCCGTTTGATCTACAGCTTAAGTAATGTATGATCCTCATTTATACAAAAAGTCGGCCCAAATTCTATATAAAACATCAGCTAGTTGTTTCTAAGATTCATCTGCTCCACCAGCACTTGTAAAAAGTGTGTTGTGACTGTGTGTACTCTACACTCTGATTTTAAGTCGTTTTAAAAAGTGTCATCGGAACGTTCACCTGCTCCAAAAAAATTTTCCAAAAAAAAAATTTCTTTTTAAAATAAGCCAGAAATCTTCTTTATAGATAAGTTTGTGAAATTTTGTGCGTGAGATTTATTGTGTGCCGTTCCCAAGTTGAGTGATAAGGTACTTCAATTTTTACGAAACATACAGAAATCTTCAAAATCTCAAAAAAAAATTCTTCAAATGCCTTCGGTGCGCTGTGTGCGCGATGAATAAAATGTGCATTATTTCAGTTAATTTCTTGGTAGTTCATGAAGACAAGATAAAAATATATATATATATATATCTCAGTGAACTGCAGAGATACGATACATTTGAAAGTGAATTCTTATTCTTCAAAAATAACCACATGATTCTTCAAAAAAAGTTAATAGATGTGAGCAATTCTCTATCATACCTTTTTAACAGCACTTATGGAGTACGAAAACAGAACCTTATTTATATTTTCCCTTGTTTTCAAATTTTTTTTCCGTTTCAATTTGTCACTGAAACCATATTAATTCTATTCTTCAAAAAAAAAGTGTTGATTTTTTCGGTTCGTTCTGTTTTCGTGCTCAAAGATAAAGCTGTATGCTATCTACAAAATGTGACATAATGGATTTTATTAAGTTTACAGTGAAAGAGAAAATTTTGTCACGTTATTTCAAAAACAAAAAGAATTCATAAAGCCACAAACACTTTGCATGTAAGTATGAACAAGGAATGCTTTTATATTAAATTATTTACTCTAAATTGTTATAGTTTTTTTTTCTTTCTTTTCAATCTCAGTAAATTACCAGTTTCTTTTCATGTTATTTTTGTTCCCTATTCATACTTACACTTTCATAACAATTGGAGTGCCATAAATTTATTTTGTGTCAGCTTGAACGGAGAAATTACTTCTAAGCAAATTTTAAAATATAATTAATAGTCATAGCATTTTAGTTTCGTTTCTCCCCTTTCGGGCTGTTTTTGTTTCTAAAAAAAAAAATAATAATAATCATAAGTGCATAGGCTACTTGAAATGATATTTTTATTATACTTTTATTAATATTTCAGTTATTATAATTTTGTGTTTAAATTATGACAGTATTCTCATTTCTTCCATGAAATTGCATACGCATGCTGTGTTTTGCCTTTTTTTTTTCTTTCTTAAGGTACTTTTCTTTATGCATTTAAAAATCTATAATTTAACCCTTTAACCCCGCTGGCATATTTTGATTGTATACTTATTTTACCGATAGGCAACAAAAAGAAATTCTCTGCTCCAAGTTTTGCAGTATTTGATATTTTTATATAAATATGTGCATAGTACGCTCACAACGTTTGCACATTTTCACTTGTTTGTGATATTTGCACACTTTTCAGAATGTGCTGCTCCACTCTGACCTTGTTTGCTTTTTTTCTGTATTCTAAACCAGAATTACAATTTAGTTACCTGTTTTTTTTTTTATTTTATTAAATTTCGCACACTTTAATCCAACTTGATGAAGACAGAAATTTAACTTTCAGAAATCTTGTGATTGATACACTCATATTTTTACACTCCCCCCCCCCGTTCCATTTTTCCTTTTGTGTATAATTTATTTATGCAACTTGTGGTGTTTTATTTTATGTGCATGCATTTCATTTCTGATAACTAGAGTTTTTGCATACTTACACCTTTTTGAAATACTCGTATTATTTATTTTGCATTATTTGTGTTGATCTCTCTCTCAAAAAAAAAAAATCTTTCTTTTTTTCATTTTGGCTGTCAAAAAAAGTAAACAACAGAAATTAAATAAACACGAGATAAAAAAAAAAGGTTTTGGAGATAACAGACACTTCACCAGTCTATTTTTAAAATATGGCAGCTAATGATGAAAATTCTATTAGTGATTTTAATCACCCCATTTCTGTATCTCCATTTCGTAGATTATTTCGAGGAGATATTATTAAGATATTCGGATTCCATTAATATGGAAGCCACATCTATTCAAAATTCACTTAAGACCGGAAATGTTGCATCCTTGTCTGAAAATATTATGGATTTCCTTCAGATCATTAAGTTCAATTTTTATGTGCTTAAACTAAACTTTAATGTTCTAAGAGATGATTATTCCAAATTAAAACAGGATAAAGATAATTTTTTTCTTGTAAATCAGAAACTTATAGAGAGATTACATGGAATCACAGGCCAACAGAAATGTAAGACGAAGCGTACTAATTGTAGTAAGACTATAGGTGATCAGGTGGTAGAGGTCAACAACAAACTCCCTCCATCTGCCCTACATAAATCAACTCAAACTGCCCCCTCTTATATGTGTAAACAAGAAAAGTTACCACAACTGGAAAATGATAAAAAAGCCACATATCTTAGACCCGACCTGCACACTCAAGGTAAGCATAATGAAATATTTACAGATATTAGCGATTCCTCTCTAAAGTCCTTATCCCCTGCTAAACTTAATGTACCTAAGCCTATTCGTGTCATTATTTGTAACCTCCCTGAAAATTTAAATATTCCTGATATCTTGTTTGGTATTTCAGATTTAATCCATATACCTGAACCTGATTTACACTTTGCTAAAAAGTACAATATCCTACATATCAAGTCCTTTAATTGGATGTTTGAGCTTGCACCACAGGATGCTAGGCAATTATTAATGCATAGGGAAATTATGATACAATCAAAACCGTACCCTGTTAAACCATATATAAATGTTAGACGTTGTTTTAAGTGTCAAGTATACAATGATCATCTTGCAATTTCGTGTTATAAGGACAGTAGATGCCCTGTGTGTCCCTTGCCACACATTGACCCTCAGTGTAGAAATCCTCCAAAATGCATTAATTGCATTAGAAATAATGATAGCAATAACACCAACTTTGACATTTTCCACAGTGCTTTTGCACCTTATTGTCCATCATTAAAAAAATTCATCATGCAAATGCGAGAAAAAGTATACAGCTGCAATACATTCCCATAAACATCTCATGCAGCTTCCTTTTTAATAAAAAAAAACCAATGTAACATACATTTTACATTTCTCGTTTTTATTTAACACACATTACTGTGAAGGAGTTACTATCTACAGCATTCCTTTTAAAGTTTTTTTATTTTCTTATACATTTACATAAATATGTCAGTTTTCGACAGCATTATTCATACTGATTTGAAGTTTGAAGTTAGCTTATTTTTTTTTTTAATTTTATAAACACAAGTGCACTGGGAGTTGCTTTTTCATTTGATTATTTAGCCGGCAAATAGTTAAATGAAGGTCGAATTGGAACAAAAGTGAAATCGTTTCTGATACGCGTTGTCAGACTATATGTTTTTCACTTTTTGGAAGATTTTGCTGAAAGAGTACACATTAATTCAACTTTAAACATTCATCATTACACTAGTTACATTTTTAGATTTATTTTTAGAAATTTGGATATAATTTCACTTGTTAATCTTAGTTTGGTTTATTCGGTTACATTTTATCACACAAGTAGCATTTCCTGGTTACATTTTATCCTTTTCCACTTTCCTTTACTTAAAAGCACAATTTTTTTTGGTTTGTTTGTTTTAACTTTAGGCGAAGCATTTTTGTACTTGTGATACAATGCTCTTGGTTCCATATGTACACATTGAGTTTGTGTTCATAGTTCATACAACTGAGTTCATAGTGTATTGAGTTCATAGTTTACACAACTGAGTTCATAGTTCATTGAGTTCATAGAAAAAAAAACACTTTTACACGAGTTCATAGCATTGTCAATTCTTTGTGTACTTCAGGGACCAATTGCACTATCATTTTCCTTTCGTGACAATACTTAGTTCATAGAATTTTTTTCCTTACACATAATTTTGCTTACACATAATTTTTCCTTACACACACGTTCATAGTTTGTTTTCTTTCTTGTGATTTGTTTCGCATATTAGTTCATACCAATTTTTGTTTTGGTAGACACTTTAGTTCATTGGAATATTTTTTTAGACACATGAGTTCATAGTATGTTTCATTTTTTTTTTTTTTACACACATTTGAGTTCATCGTATTACTTTTACACTTTAAGTCAGTGAAATACTTGCTCATACTTTGTTCATTGAGATACTTCGACTGCTGTGTTCACAAACATACATCTAAGTCGTTGAAATTTTCCTTTTTTTTCACTGACATACACTGTTTTAGTTAATAGTGAAATACTTTTTCTTTGCTTCGTTCATTGAAATACACGTTTTTTCTTTGGTTCATAGAGATACACTAACAATTTAGTTAATTGATATTACAACTTTGTTCATTGTTATTGCAATTTAGTTCATTGATATTTTGTTTAGTGAAAAAAAAACACACATTATACGCAATTGAAAATATTTTGTTTCTAGGTTTCAACGTTACACATTAGGATATTTCTTTTTTGTTCTCATTATACCAGGAACTACTTTTGACCTCACATGATATTCAAAAATTATACATTTATTAAAAAGTTAAGTTTTAACAGATTCCTAATTTTTCCTTCATTATTATATTTCTTTTATGCCATGACATTTCATGTCACCATCACTTTGTTTCACAACAAAGAATGCCCAGTTTACAGGATGCTACCCCTTCACATGCATTTTCTTTGAATTTCAAACTTATGATGTTTTTATTGTTTTCATCACACTTGTTTTGGTTGTCTACATGGACATAATTACATGTTTTCTTTTAAATTTGGAGATTAAATAAAATCTCTGGTTAAGCTTCACTTAGACAACAAACACGTCTAAGATATTATGTCGTTCTTGTAATAACATAACTTCACAATAACAAAAAAATTTTTTTGTTTATAGCATTAGTAACCTAGTGCAGTTACACTAAATGTTTCAAACATTATCTAAGGTTATACAATACACATACAGTTCATATCCTGCTCGATACATTGTAAGGAATACAAAGTTAGAATTTACTTTAAAAAAAATTGTGGTTGTTATACTTACCCGATCATGTCACCAGTCTCTCCACACCTCGGATTGACCTTTTACCTTTGATATGTGAGATATTTATCTCAGTTTTTTTATTATTATTATTATTTATTTATCCCCTCTGAAGTTTTGTTCCCGTTCAAAATTTTTGCCCTAAGTGTCCAAACTTCATTGTGTAGAGAGACAAAACCCTCGAATTGTTGTTTCAATTCAACAAACATAACTTTTTATATGATACATCGACGCTTGCTCCTTTGAAGATCAATGTGATCTTTGTGGAGCAGGGACCTAGGTATCACTTGGTGTCTGGGTCTCATAACTCCCTCCCCCCCTAGGGCTGATGTTCTAAACTGACGCCATCACACTTGTTTCTTAAAAAGAATAAGGGCTACACCCAGTCATAGCCATGCTATAGGCATCCCGTTCTTTTGTAGTCCTGTGCGGTGTGCAGGAAAACCAATTTTCTACTTTTTTTTATTTTGTTTATATTACTTCATCTAGCTTTTATTCACAGACATGCATATGTCATTTATTTTCTATTTCATTTTAAAGTAGTATCTGTGTCTTTTGTTGCTTGCATTTATATTATATTATTTTTATTTTGAGAAGATATTATAACAAGTTACTAAAAAAAATTTACTTCTCTTATTTTGGTCATGAAAAATGCTGGTACCAGCCTCTTAATCAAATACTAAAAAGCTATTTAAAAAGGATCCTGTTAAATCAAAAAAAAAATATTATTTGCACTTTCTTGGTGACTGTAAAGACTAATGAATACCAAGAAAAGAATAAACTAGTCGGATGTACCAATCCCAAAACTTTCTTCTATCTCATACATGTTAATATATCAAAATTCGATATCACACTGCCAGAATTAAATAGCAATCTATGCATCTCATGAGGATTCTAAAGATATGAAATTCCGTGCATTAGTTCTTGAGATATGACTATCGCTGAAATAGTGTAAATCCAGCAAAATGCTGCCTAGCAGCGCCACCTATTGGGTGATTTATACCAAATCCTAATCAGCAACAATTTATGTCAACGTCTGACTGAATCTGAAGTTTGGAGAAAATCCGTGCATTAGTTTTTGAGATATGACTATTACTGAAATCGTGTAAATCCAGCAAAATGCTGTCTAGCAGCGCCACCTATTGGGTGATTTATACCAAATCCTAATCAGCAACAATTTATATCAACGTCTGACTGAATCTGAAGTTTGGAAAAAATCCGTGCACTAGTTTTTGAGATAGAGCCACAGCAAAAATCGCGAAAATTCCTGCATAGCAGCGCCACCTATTGGGTGATTAACACCAAAACCTAATTAACAACAACTTGTGTCAATATACAACTAAATCTGAAGTTAGATGAAAATTCGTCCATTAGTTCTATAGATACAGCTATTGAGGCAATCGTTAAAAAAGCAGCACATAAGCGCCACCTGTTGGGCGATTTACACCAACACATAATCAGTAGCAAGTCATATCAAGGACTAATTGAATCTGAAGTTTGGAGAAAATCCGTCCATTAGTTTTTGAGATAGAGCTACAGCGAAAATCGTGAAAATTCCTGCATAGCAGCGCCACCTATTGGGTGATTAACACCAAAACCTAATTAACAACAACTTGTGTCAACATACAACTAAATCTGAAGTTAGATGAAAATTCGTTCATTAGTTCTATAGATGCAGCTATTGAGGCAATCGTGAAAAAGGCAGCACAGAAGCGCCACCTGTTGGGCGATTTACACCAACACCTAATCAGTAGCAAGTCATATCAAGGACTAACTTAATCTGAAGTTTGATGAAAATACGTGCGTTAGTTCTTAAGATAGAGCTATTGGGGAAATCGTGTAAATCCTGCAAAATTCATCATAACAGCACCACCTGTTGGGCGATTTACACCAAAACGTAACCAGCATCAATTCATATCAAGGACTAACTAAATCTGAAGTTTGCTCAAAATCCGTGCATTAGTTCTTGAGATAGAGCTTGTGCGAAAATCGTGAAAGATGCAGCATAGCAGCGCCACCTGTAGCGCGATTTACACCAAAAACTAATCAGCATCAATCTGTATTAGGGACTAACAGAAAAAGAATTTTTATTAAATTCCGTGCATTAGTTCTTGAGATAGAGCGCCCACAAAATTTGTGTCACATACACACAGACAGACAGACAGACAGACTCACAGAGTCACAGACAGACATTTTGTAAAAGCATGTTTTTTGGAATCTCTGACCCCTAAAACGTGTAAATCCGTCAAAAACAGGAATTCGAAAATTTTCATGAATCCAATACTTTCTTCTTGTAAAGATAGAAGAAAGTAAAAAAAAGGCGCCATTTGTCATGACCTGAAAAATTTTGCTTTATGCAAATATTTAAAGAATTGCAAGCAAACAGTTATATGTTATATATATACTAGAAAGGTAGCCCGTCAAAAATGACGGAAATTTAGAGATAAAGATATATACAACTCATGTGCAAGAATATGAGTTTTCTCGCTTGTTCCGCAGTGATAGATGAAAATAACACATTTTAAGAACGAAACACATTTATGAAAAACTGTGTACAGTAGAAGACCACTAATCTGCAATGTTTGTTTCCAAGTGTTATGCAGATTTGAGGCTTTTTTTGGTCATGTCTATTCAATCTTTGTTTACATTTTTTTAAATTCATATATTGGACAATTTAGATTGTTAAGCCTTAAAAATAAATAAATTTTACACTTGAAGTAAGGTAAAAACTGTTAAATTATTGTAGACGATTTCATGAAATGGTATTATATGGTATTATATGTGTGTGCTTCACGATTTTGATTACGACGTTGGCGAAATTGGCTGCAACTTGTCATAATCCTAATAGTGTGGGCCGCTATAACAAAAAAGTAACTAGTTTTTAGCAAAATTTCTGATATAAAGTAGTTTTCAAAAACTTGTGTAAAATTGCAGGGCGTTCTCATGTTATGTCAGTCCTAAGAATAATATTTCTAACACTGAATAGTTTCCATGTGTATATGAAATTTAGAAAAGCTTCTCCAAAAGAAAGGTCCTGAAAGGACATTGTAATTCCTCTAACTTCAAAGTTTAATCGGGCCCTGATGTTGGTTACTGAAATCTAATAAATACAGTTATTTTGAATATTACAACAGAATTAAACTGTTAAACTTATTTAACTTAAACCCGCTGTTACTTTCCGATGTTATTTTTTACTGTTAAGAAAGAAAATTATTTAAGATTTTCAAATCATGCATTTATAATTTTTTTCCATCTTTAATAACTAAATAATGAAAAAATATGCTTTTGTTCTGAGCTCATAAATATGACAATAAAATAATGTAACTAAGAGACATTGCAAAATTAAATCTTTGTGATTTCAAACCATAAACAAACGATACCGTCACCATTTTATCTACTGTGATGTCATTAGAATATTGTCCATTGATTGTTGGAGAACTTACTTTGTGAATGATTACCTCAATGATTTAAATTTTTTTTAAGTTTTATGATGAATGAATCACTTGTGTTTGTTTAGGTTTATGGAATGAGATATTAAGCTGTGAACCTAATTTCAAATAAAGTTATCCAAGGATATATGTATTTTTAGTTGAAATTAAAAACAATGCTTTGATCTCGAAATAAAAAGTTTTAGTTTGTATAATTGGTTATTTCTGTTAATTATTTATTTAGGTACTTTTCCATTATAGCGCATTTTTAAAAAAAGCTTGGCGCAATTCGGGCATCAGAAAGTGAAATATGTTGCCAAAATATATAAACAGCTATGAAAACAAATCTAATGAACTTTTATTTTTGTTTAAATATGCACTTATATGCATAAAAAAATCGTTTCTAAATGTATATAATATTTTTTATATGCAAATTACGGCACATATTTCAGATATGAACCGGGATACCTAACTGGTGCCAAAATGGTGTTATTTTGCCTGCAATGGTAACCCGGCTATTGTTTTTTATTTATTAATAAATTGTTTATTTACTTTTATTTTCTGTTTTTAATTATATAAACAGTTTTGTTCTATAGCCATTATTCAAACTTTTATTTATTTATAGTTATTTCCTTTTCAAAATGATAGCAAATAATTTAAAAATATATAAGTAACTGGTATTCGAAAGCGAGATTTCTGCCAAATTGGGGTCAGAGAAAAATTACGCCAACCCCGATGCGTATATGACATCTGTGCAAAAATTATGGCACAGATGACATATTCGCCCCATATTGGAACGATTTTTTTTCTGACGCCAATGTCATATACACACCGTGTACTTAACTCTCGCCAAAGTGTCGTTATTTTGCTTGATATGGTAACCCGGTTGTTGTTGTTTATGCTGTTGATGTTTTCTCCAAATTGGCGTCGGAAAAAAATCGCGCCAATATGGGGCAAATATGACATCTGTGCCAAAATTACTTCTGTTAAAAAATGGGTAAAAAAAATTATTAAAAAATGGGTAAATAGCTTTTTTTACATTAAAAAAAAGGTACTTGTTAGTTATCCCGTCGACCAAATTACTGTCGCCAAATTGTAAGATTAAATGCCAATAATGGTTGACATTAAACATGATCATGTGTTTCTTACGTCATCAAGTGATTTTTAATTCGACGTTATATTTGTATTTTTATTAATGTTTTGCTAATTTAATTAATCTTTCGTTGTTTAAAATAAAAATTATGTCAATTTGTATAATTTGGCGAGTGGTTTGGCGATTTATATAATTTGGTGAAACTGGTCGACGGTATAACTAACAACTACCTAAATAAATTGCATACATATGGAAAAAATTGCTTGTGAGTAAATAGTTGAGCAGTTGTTGTTTGTTGAGCAGTAAATAGGTTGTCAGAAAATACATTGGCAAACTTCTTTCTCGCCAAGCAACTTTTCTCCAAAGTATTGTACATAAGCAATGATTGCTAGAAATGCATTTTTAATTATGATATGCGCTTTTATGTTTCACTACATTTATGCATACTATACTGTATGTATAAATGCTACAGTTCATATGCAGGGCTACACAAAAGAATTCGTAAGGGTTACTGAGTATGAGAGTAAATTGCTTAAAGGTGGTTTTTAAAGGAGTTATGCGTTTTTACGCTGAACTGCATTTAGTTTACTAAGAAATGTTTGTGGAATATAGATAAAATGATATACAGGGTCGCGCAAAGAATTGGATACATAACCGTCTATGGATGATAATATCTGGAAATGTGGTTTCAGTAGTTTTAAGAGTAGTTGGCGCATTAGCATACATTTTGGCATGGTGTCCGTATAACGGAAAAATATCGAGATTTGTTGTCTAATCATATAAACAGCTATGAAAACAAACTTGATGAGGGTGTTTGTTTGTTTTATATGTTTATTTTATATGTATATTATTGATGTTTTTATGTACAAATCACATCTGTTTCTTTATAAAATTAGTGAAACGTCTTTTTTATATTAAATAAATCGCATAAATATCGAAAAAAAATGCGTGTGTATATAAAATGAAACAGTGGATAAGGTTCCCGGAAAATATGTTGCCAAATTTCCTTTTTCGCCAAGGTACCTATACTGGAAAAGTACCTAAAGCACATTAAAATCACGCAGTTAGGAGCTCACACAGTACAGCGTCGTCTATTGGCGGTTATTTTATTAGTAGCATCGGGAGGAAGATGTAAAGATGTACTTTAAATTCTCACTCATAGATTTTGTAAAGTATCTTAAAAGAGCGGAGCTTAAATTAAATTTCGGTGACCTACGTTATGAAAGATTAATGGTTTTAAATGGGAATTTCGCCAAATTAGCCAGCTATCACAAAGTTGGCTAACATTTGGCGCTACTGTGGCAACCCTGCATTAGTTTTTTTCAACAATTACTCATTTCAATGAGGCGGTCCTACCGGAATCGTGAGGGACACACAGAGACTTGGATTTTATATAAATAGATATATATATATATATGGAGGCTTATCTTTGTTATTATGTTATATCTGTTTTAAATACTTATACGTATGGGGTGGACAAAGTAATCTTCAAAGGTAAAAAAAAAACTGTTCTACAAAGTTCACAGTTTTTTTACTTTCTTCTATCTTTGCAAGAAGAAAGTATTGGATTCATGAAAATTTTCGAATTCCGGTTTTCGACGGATTTACACGTTTTAGGGGTCAGAGATTCCAAAAAACATGTTTTTACAAAATGTCTGTCTGTGACTCTGTGAGTCTGTCTGTCTGTCTGTCTGTCTGTCTGTGTGTATGTGACACAAATTTTGTGGGCGCTCTAACTCAAGAACTAATGCACGGAATTTAATAAAAATTGATATTCAGTTAGAGCCTAATACATATTGATGCTGATTAGTTTTTGGTGCAAATAGCTCAACAGGCGGCGCTGCAATGCTGCATTTTTCACGATTTTCGCAATAGCTCTATCTCAATAACTAATGCACAGATTTTGATCAAACTTCAGATTTAGTTAGTCCTTGATATAAATTGATGATGATTACGTTTTGGTGTAAATCGCCCAACAGGTGGCGCTGTTATGATGAATTTCGCAGGATTTACACGAATTCCCCAATAGCTCTATCTTAAGAACTAACGCACGGATTTTCATCAAACTTCAGATGGAGTTAGTCCTTGATATGACTTGCTACTGATTCGGTGTTGGTGTAAATCGCCCAACAGGTGGCGCTTCTCTGCTGCCTTTTCCACGATTGCCTCAATAGCTCTATCAACAGAACTAATGGACCAATTTTCATCTAACTTCAGATTTAGTTGTATGTTGACACAAGTTGTTGTTAATTAGGTTTTGGTGTTAATCACCCAATAGGCGGCGCTGCTATACAGAAATTTTCACGATTTTCGCTATTGCTCTATCTCAAAAACTAATGTACGGATTTTCTCCAAACTTCAGATTCAGTCAGACGTTGACATAAATTGTTGTTGATTAGGATTTGGTATAAATCACCCAATAGGTGGCACTGCTAGGCAGCATTTTGCTGAATTTAGACGATTTCAGCGATAGTCATATCTTAAGAACTAATGCACGGAATTTCATATCGTTAGAATCCTCATGAGATGCATAGATTGCCATTTAATTTTGGCAGTGTGATAGCGAATTTTAAAGTATTAACATGTATGAGATAGAAGAAAGTTTTGGGATTGGTACATCCGACTAGTTTTCTGGTGGTAATGGGTGGTATATATAACGGCTTTACCGTTATATATTCATTATTCCTCCTCTCCCCTCAAAAAATCAACTTTTAACCTTACTGGTTTATTATAAATTGTCATTAATCTCCCCACCCCCTCAAATAAAATATTTAGTTTAAATTTGACATTTTAGAGTTAATTTCATACGTCTTTATTCATTCTCTCCCCCCCCCCCTCTCACTACTGTAAGTTTCGCTTTTACTTTTTAAAGTTCTTTTCAAATGCAGAAATCATTTATCTCGGTTCCTTTTTCTGTCTTTCAAATTCACACGATAGAAAAAGATCTTAACCGCAGCTATTTTCCATTGAAATAAAGTAAAAAAATAAAATACAAATGGATGTCTTTTCGCTTTGCAGCCGACGATATCTAATGCATATTTTCCCAGCCTCTGGGCTTGGGTATTAGTATTCAATTCTCACCCTTCTGTTTGTCGGATAAAAGCCATATGCCCCTTGCTGACTAATTCAGCTGTTGTTAAATCTATAACGAGCATGTAATATCACGTGTTAGCTATTTCTTTAGCCACTTTCCCTTACCGCAGGAATGTTAAGATACGTGTAAACATATAGCACGCCATGGCGTAAGTTTGAGTTCTATGTAATACTTCCAGATGCTTCTTATTCCTTTGTCCACGCCACCAATATTCATCGCCAATTCAGTACATATGTTCCTATTCATCTCGCCAATGAGTGAGTGATTGTAATGAATATTTTACCACTACTCCCTCTGATCTTGAACGTGACGGACATCAGCATTCTGCTCTTCGGGACCGCCCCGTCGGGCAGTCTTGTGTTTGACTTCTCCCCGTCCCACTGTACTCTCATGGCCCTCCTTTTAAAAGTTTCATAATAAAGAAGTAACTCCTTGAAATTTCCGTGTTGGAGTTTTTTTTCATTCATTCATGAATCTGGAAATCCACAATTCTCCTCCACAGTCGTCTCTAACAAATCTAAGCATAAAATATGAGAGATTTTTTTTATTATCTCTTCACTATCACTTAATCAAACATCATCCGCTAAAAAGTCTTTTCAGATTTTATTAATTTAAAAAAAGAATGGTATAAGAATGGGGTGTGAAAAATCCCACACCATTAATTTAATTCGTTTAAGTTTCTACATTTATCTGAGATGATGGATAGATATATACCCTAGTAGCAAATTGTGTCTGGCCCTTGAATGGCCTCTCATCGAAATCCGATTACGCGATAAGTGGCCGATTATCGTATTCTCATCGGACAGGGATGATTTTCATCGGCAATTACTCAGAAATGTCTCATTGGCCTTAGATCAATGGATGATCGCAAACTGATGAATTTTAGAAAAAAATATGATGAATCACCGAGGAGTACGATTTCATGACGATGAATGTCCGATGACTTTTAGATGAGTTATCAAGCAAATTTTGATGAGAAAGCGATGAATTATAGATTGGTTGGTTGGGTGTATAAATGAAAGCGATTTCAGAATATTCATTTTCAGATTTTGCGAAATATACATACATTAAAATTTTAGGAGTTAGAAATTTAAATATGCTCACTTTTAATTTCTATTAGCTTTACTACAATCATTTGAAACAAAATATTTAAACAAAAATATCCAAATTTTGTTTTATTTTTTGAGGGGGGAGGGGGGCTGAATTAAAGTTCCATATTTTCTTAGTTTATTTCTGAACAAATACTACTCCTTCATTTAAATAATCCTATTAAATTCTATTATTTATCCTCTTCCTAGAGCCTTTTATTTTAAATAAAGTTTGCTTGCTGAACTCAAACTGATTTATTAAAAAAAAAAAAGGCTCTAAAAAAGGGATTTTCCAATATTAATACTTAAAAAAGGGATTTTTTAAGTATTAATATTGGACTAACAATTACCACTGTTATTGTTTATCATTTTGTTTGATAGAAATATTTTAAAAGAATTTTGTTAATTCTAAATTATTGTTTTGCTTTGATAAGTTTTTGCCCTTTAAATTTTTCATTTTAAAATGTGAAAGGTTATTTCTTTCATTTTATTTGACTTTAAGAGATGAAAAATGCATTGGGCCTTTTTTCTACCAAGGTACATATGAATAATTCAGTAAGTTATACTATTGTATAAACACTCATAACTCACAAGAGTGCATATTTTTAAATAAGCATTTTTTGGAGGGGGGAGGGTTAAGGTGGGATTCAGGTGTCTAATTAGGTACAATTTAGGTCTGTTCGGAGATCCTTGACAAGAGGCATACAAAAGAAAAAGGCCCTCACACCCTCCTCGTTTAAATAAAGACCATTTTTTATCACACAAACTGTCCCAAACACATACCCATATTTACCAATAAGCTGTTTTTCCCAAAAATAAATACTTTGAACCAGAAAATTTATTTAATTAAATGTGTCTTGCCTCTATGTGGTAGAGATTTGAAATATACTTTATTTCATTAAATAAAATTTCTGGTTTAAAGTTTTTTTCTTCTTTCATTACGTGGGAAGGTGGTAATAAGTATGCTTATATTTTTTTTTCTTAAATATTTCATAATTCATATCTGTAAAGTATAAAAAATAAAACTCTAAAATAAAGCACACCGTAATAACAGATTATATTTCTAAAACAAATGTATGAATTAGGTTCAGCTTTGCAAGTCCCATTTTTAATTCAAATCCAATTCATTTAACCCCTTGAGAAAGTGATTGTGTTCCTGTAATGTTAAATTCACACCGGATCTTTGAAAATTTTTGTTTCAAAATAAGGAAAAGCAATTTTACAAGTTTTTTCCATCAAAGTTACAAAAATAAAATTTATTTAAATGTTTCCGGTGCAAATCTTGATTAAACTTAGGTGAGATAAAATATATCCCATCGCCTCTCAAGGGGTTAATATTCACAACTTTCACGTCTATGGTTAATTTCTTTTCTATTGGTACTACCTAGATGTTTAAGGAAAAATCTTATGTCACGCTGATACTTCAAGACTGTATTGTCTGTGAAAACTTCTGTAAAGTAGGTCTTTCCCCCTCTTAAATATTTGTATCTTTAATATGATTTAAGAAAAATAGATAGAAAAACTATTTTAATTAATATTTTAATAATTATTGATCAATCTAATTGTCCAATTTATTTGAAAATAACTTTTTGAGCCTTTCTGATAATTTTTTTCCCAAAACACTGCTGCGATGATTTTTTTCATTCAAAAAATTTACATAAATTTATATTCATTATGGAATTGGGCTTCATTAGCACAGGATCAACATTCTCTGGAAGTGTAGGAAAAAAATTTTCAACACCTAAACTTACGCATCCAGATGCATAGGTCACAATAGTTGAATGCGAACAAATCCACACAACGTGGAATAAGGAAAGGCTTTAATGCTCGTGATATTATTTAAAATGTTTAACTGTTTTTGTTTATTAATCCATAAATTTCATGACTGAAACAAAATTTAAAATACTACTGTAGTAGTTATACAGTCAAACCTCGTTAACATAAATTTCAAGGCAAATTAAAAGTTTTTCCCTCATGTTATCATCAATAGTTTATATTATTAGTAACAAAATCGTTGTATTAATTTTGACAGGCATTGTAGGAACAATTCATATTAAAAGTATACCAGGTTAATTCTGTACAGGTTAATGAGGTTTGAATGTACTTTTTGTTGTTTAATAGCAACATCCATCTCCTGTTAGTTTCTGTTTCATAGCTGCCAACTTGTACGTATTTTTCTTACCACTAAAATTTTATAGAATTTTTTTATTTATTTAAACGTTAAAATTGCTTGAATTGCGGTGATTAAATTAACTAAAATTTTCTGTTACATTTTAGTGGTATGAAAAATCCGTACAAGTTGGCAGCTATGCTGTTTAGATATTAGGGCAGATGACTGAAAAAATACATTATCTTAATTCATTTTTTTTTTCAGTTTTATATCTCTATGCCTACATAAAACATCACATCATAGCTGCCAACATCTTACGCTTTTTCAGACCACAAAAATTTTATAGTAAATTTTACCTTTTTAAATCGCCGTAATCTGCCGATTAAATAAGGCAAAGATTTCTATTAAATTTTTGTGGTCTGAAAAAGCGGAAGAGTTGGCAGCTATGTCACATTAATGTTAGCTATTTTATCTTATTGTTTCTAAACTTGAAGTGTTGTTTTAAGAATCTACATATACTATCTGCATTTTTTAATTACTACATTAATAAAATACCCCAATTTCTAGTGCATACTCTGCTGATCAAACAAACATGTTTAGATCCAGAAATGTTAATAAATAAGATTTATCTTATTTCTATTTTCTACATAGTATGCAACATATTTAAAGAAACTTTCTTGATGTAAAATTTATTGGATCGGCTGCAAACTATGTACATCTGAAATTAGAGTACACAAAAAGTACTTAAATTCTGTTCAATTAACTTGCTCATTTCATATAAATGTACTATTTGAAAGTTTTATTAAGGTTAAACAATGGCAGAAAAAAAAAAATGTTGCTTCTTCCCGTAACTCTTCATAGAAATCTAAACACAAATCTTCTAAGTTAAATAAGTTTCTGAAGCAATTTATTGTCACAGAATGATTCAAACGTGGCTGTGTACATCCCATGAAAAAGTAGAAGTAATAAAATATTTATTGAATATTCATGCATAAGAATTAAATGAGGACGTCAGTTTCAAAACTTGTCTTATCTAAAAGTTAAAAAATCGAGTTTTCTCTGTCATTCTATTCTACTGGTACTGGTGGACATGAATTGAGAAAACAATACAATCTGCAAAACACTAGCTTTACTGTGTATTTCTGGCATTGTAAAATCTTGGTTTAGAATGAAGACCAATGGACGTGATCAGAGGTTTTTCACGATTTCTGAAAATTTGATTTTCTGGATAAGGCGAATTTTGAAACTCATGTCCTCAAATATAGCTAATAATTTCAAAAGCAAACTTTAATTAACTCTGATATAAATTTAAGATTTATTTATTTTTAAATAACACATAATATAACATTCACATCAAAAGAAATTCAAGGTAAGTTTAAATATATAAGTGCATCAATTACACTGTTTATAATTAATGTTCCAACAGGAACAAACAAAAACTAATGCATTTAAAATAACTTCGGAAAAAAAATCGCAAGGGAAGGTTGATCTGTATTTTCCATTTGAAGTCAGTCATCTGGGTAATTACATGAAGTATCTTGTTTTAGAAGTGTTCTAGCCAAATTATCAGGACGGAATGCCATCTTTTCTTAAATGTAGCTAACAAAACTGCTGACAATATTTCATTTTCTGCAGTGTAGAGAGGGGATATCATGAATGTCATCAGATGTAAAATGCAGTTCACAAAGCTAGACAAAAAGAGAAAAAAATAGTAAATTTTTGTGCATAATCATGTGTTGTGTATATACATATAAAACTGTGGTTTATTTCAGTAAGCTTTATTTAGTACCCTTGTATTTTATTTCAATGAGAGATATATGGGGTCATTCAAAAAAGTCCATTTTGAAATTTTTAAGAAAGAAAAAATATCTTTTGAAAAGGATTGAATACTTATTCAAAAAAGAAACTGAAGGTGAATTTGGGATTTTGGCCCCAGCTTAGTATTTTTTTTTTTTAAATCTTGGATTTTTTGGGTCTGCACAATTTGAAATAACAGCAAAATTGTAAAAATTTTAAGCCAAGATAGAATTTGTTAAGGCCAAACCTGAAAATTTTAGTCTGTGCAGACCTTTAATGTCTACTGTTATTTCAGTTAATTTTTCTATATACAAGTTAAAATTAACAAACATAAAACTTTCCAAATAGGAACCGGCAAATTTGCAAAGAAAAAAAAATTAAGACTTCATATACAAAATTACACTTTGTATCTATAAACAGTTTCAGTGTTTAAATAACCATTTTACAAAGGGCCAATTTTGGAGATTTTCTTCAGATTGAAACCTGGTACTTATCAAGTATACCCTACAGATTTCACCCAAAATCTTATTTCAAACAACAAAAACCAGCTTTTTGCTATGAAGAAAAGGTGGTTTTATGATTTCATGGAATCCTCTATAATTTTCTTTAAAGGCAGGATACCATTCATTGAGCCGAAAAAGTAGGTCAATTTCATCCTCCCCCCCATAGAAAGAATAAAGTACCACAAAAACTGAATTTAACCAGTTATTATTCATAGTTTGTAGTATAACAGATATTTTTTATTATACAACAACCCCAGTAGCAGAAAATTCTCCATGTGCCTGTGACAGATACTTCGGGGACAAAAAATAATCTGCAGGTAAAATATTTTTACAATTGAAGCGTTAATTAATCAAACAATCACTTACATGTAACGTTTTTATACATTTTAAAATATTTTATTAATAACAATATTAACTTTTTGTATTAAGTAATAAAGAAAGAGCTAAACATAATACTATGAAGCAAAATAAAGGTCTGACAAAGAAGAATCTGCAAAACAGAAAATAAAATCTGCGAAGCTCGTCTCCTGTTTCGAACATTCTGCTACCGGGACAACAACTATTAAAACTGATGGCAATATTGTCAGTTGCATATACAACATTTTTAGCATGACATGTAAAATACAGTTTAAATGGATCACCCAATCATGTTTTTCTTTTTGGAAATAGCAGAATATTTTGCGGGCCCATCAGCCTTTTACATATGTAATTATAATATATTCTTTGAGCTACACCGAAGTTAAGAGATAAAAGTTTTCAGAAAAAGATGACACTTTTTTTCTGAAAACAATTTCGCCCCCCCCCCCCAAAAAAAAAAATTAAATTTCAATGAACTGCTGTAAAATTTGTAAAAAGTTTACACCACCATCGTTATTTTATGTCACACAGACCTTTCGATTTGAGACAGACTGCACGCAGATTGAAGAGAAAATTTACCATTTTGGCTTTATTTTCAGTCACACAGATAATTTTACAACATCTGTTTTATTTCAGGTCCAAGGTGCATAAAACCAAGCAAAAAAAAAAAAATACAATTTTATATAATTTTTATTCTTTGAAACCTGAGGAGGAAAAAAAAAGCCAAATTTTCACAATTGGGGGGGGGGGGGGAGGAGTTTCCAATTTCGAAATTATTTATGTTTCCACAGACATGAGGGAGAAGAGGGGGGAAAAAGGGAGGGGTGAAAAAAAATAACAATTTAAAAAACAACTCATAAGCATTCAACGTTTATCTTTAAAAATCACACCTTTCAAAACTGCAAGTTTATGTAGTTAAAAAAATTTTTCATTACAATACGTTAATTTGGCATGGGCCCGATTATTGAAAATTCATCCTTTTGATTGACACTTGGATAAAAAACATGAAATGGTCCTTAAAAATAGACTTCTACACGGTTTTCTTGATGTGTAATCATAATTATATTTATTAAACCATTTGAAAATTTTAAATGATAAAAAGAGTAGGCATATAAATTTTTAAATACATTATTTTTTTTATCTTTTCTACTTTTTAGTGTTTAAATATTTTGTTGTTGCAGATTCACAGTCAGTTGGCATATTTTCGAAGAAATGATTTGACACATTATCTTCATTGTTTTTGTACTCATAAACAATTATAACTACACTTCTTCTAAACTGTTTACTCAATGTGTAATCATAATTATATTAATATTAAACTATTTGAAAATTTGAAATGATAAAAAAGTAATATTTTTAAATACATTTTTTATTTATTTATATTTTCTACTTTTTAGTGCTTAAAATATTTTGTTACTGCAGATTCACAGTCAGTTGGCATATTTTAACAGAAATCATTTGACACATTATCTTCGTTGTTTTTGTACTCATAAATAATTACAACTGCAAAAATTATTTGGCAATTTATCAACATTTTCAAAATCACTTTGTGGCAACCTTTATTTACATTTTAAAAACATTCACAGATTGAAATATCTTTATAAAATAGTTATCAATGTATCAAACGCACAAACAATTATTTGTTTTATATTGATACCATTTAATATACACATTAAAAAACTATTAGTTTAATTTATGCATAAATAAAACATAACAATTAATACAATATATATATATATATATATATATATATATATAAAATAAGAAATAAGCCATATATAGTTAGACATTTTTTATTGGTCGCAATTTCACTTTCACGACAGTTTATAATATTTGCCAAGAAATCACACTTTCTTAATCTTAACTCGGTCATGACTGAGTTATGTCATAGCCCCTATAATAAAGAAGTATTTGTTACATTAGTGTATAACTTAACATACTCTTTGAAGTAGCAAGAGACGTCAAGTTACGTCTGGTAACTCAAAAACATTAACGTTTAACATGGATCAGTTTATACCAACCAAAACACGAATTTTCTGCTTAAAATCAATACGAATCCAACAACAAAAAAATTCTACAAACTGAAGAGAAAGGAAAGTAATACATATTTTAATACAATTATGGAAAAAAGTCTATAATTAAATGTTTCATATAAATACTGTCTTTTTTGCTTTGAACAGTTTGAACACATACAAATTTATTAATATTTAAATACAGTAGAACCTCGATCCATCGTTTTTCAAGGTGTGTGTGTGGAAAAAACGATAAATGCAGGAAAACGATGAATGTGGTTTAACGTCAAAACACGAAAAAAAAAAAAAAAAAAAGTTTAAGCATTACTTACTAATACATGCAATGTATACAGTATATTAATAAATACTAATTTGTTACAGACCAAACTGTAAAATAAATAAATCAAAGTTGTAGAAAATGGATATTTATTCTAAATAGAGTAATTTTATATTCAGTTTTTCGTTCATTTTTTAAATTAAACAACAAATTTTCAGGATGTACAACATATTTCTGGTCATTTTCTGTAATTTCATGTACATATAAAAAAGTTCGTATAGTTTCAAATGCCGTAATTAAATCAGACAGACTTTGTGCTGGTGTAGGCTTAGCTTCATCGGCATGAACATTATCCTCTGCTTCTTCGCCATTATTTTCATTTTTTGCATCATCACACATTTCTTCTATGCTTAGGACACCACATGTCGCAACATCTCGATCAATAGAAATATATCGTTAAATTTTGTAACAGAGACATCCTCTTTTACACGCAACCACTCTTCATTTGCATTATCGTCAGCATATTCATTATTTTCTTTCCCTTCTGTTGAGCATTCTTCATGAGTTTTTCGCAAAAAAACTGCATTTCACGAAACACTTCTGGATGGAATGAAGAAGTTACTCCATGCCAAGCTGAAAGTACAAAATGAATAGCCTGCAGAAGCTCTATTTTTGGAGTACGTTCTTTTGCTTATTCCATGAAACAAAGATATTTCACTAGCTTTCTCCTGTAAAATTGCTTAAAACAATTGATTATTCTGGCATCAAGAAGATGTACGACCTCTTGATAATCTCTGCCCCCCCCCCCCCCAAAACAGCTCAAATGAGTTACTTTAGGATAAAAGAAGTAATTCCAGTTTGTATGTCATATGGATCCGCTTGACCTCCAATTTCATTTCGGTGGGGAGAAAAATTTTACAACGATGAATGCGGGAAAAAGATTTCTTGACGAACGATGAATGCAGGTTTCGTTAACATTATTTAAGTATAATTTGTGCAGGGACCATAGAAGTAAAACGATCAATGTGGGAAAACGATGGATGCTGGAACGATAGATCGGGGGTTTCACTGTATAGTATAGATGCTGCTTAATGTGATTACTTCGGGACCACAAGTTTTTGATAACAATATACAGGGTTTTAAAACACCCAGCACACTGGTCTAAAACTTGGAGTTTTCTTAAAAAAAAAAAAAAGGGTGGTGGGGGGGGGGGGGGTTGGGAC